>JANBXA010000731.1:39137500-40410000 GCA_030556225.1 Cricetiscus sungorus | reverse complement strand
AGTCAGCTGCCTTGGAATTGTCAGCAAACAACCTAAGTGGGCATTTTGCTAATGGTGCCACGGGGTAAAGACCGTCTCCAATATGAAGTAAATTGTAATTGTACTATAAATTTAAAGAGCCTGAAATTCTTAATTAACAAAATTGATACTCATTGCCTGGCTAGGCTGGGCTAGCTAAAACCAAAGCTATTACAGACCCTTAAAACAATCTGGACTGCACACCACACAATGTATGGATTTTTGCAGAAAATATGCAGAAGACTGGGTTTGGCATCCCATTTAAAAAGGAGATGACTGTTGACTAGACAATTGTTGTTTTAATTGGCATCACCCAACAGCATTCTGAAATTTAATCGCTGCTTCTAAAATGTGAGCAACTACTGTGTTCTGAAAAGTGGAGGGGCACCACGAGTCAGGGATGTGCGTGGTCGTGGGCACCGAGTCTTCCCAATGTTAAGCTCTCCTCTGAGATGCCATCTCTAATTTTGTAAATAAGAATGACCCCCAAGGCTACATCTCCATCAAATATTTATTAAAATGCACCCCAAGGCCTCTAATCTCAAAACGGAATTAAAGGCATCCAAGTGTCCCTGCAAGGTATGCGTGATTTAAAATGTGAACCAGCACAGTGGTGAAGAGGAGGGACATAGGGAAAAGTGGGGTTTGGGTGTCCAGAAGTGAGGGCAGATCTCCCTGGAGAGCCAGTGTCATACATTAACAGGCAGAGCACTTTACTGAGCCTCTAAAAGGAAAGTCTGAGCGGTCTGGAGGATAAAAACCTTGTCCTATTAATATTTTAGAGCCCACAGGACACTGAGGCTCTATCTGCCATCACCCACACCTGAGAAAGGATGGGGGCGCGATGAAGGGGGACCATTGCCTCCCCCTGGTCTGCTGACCTCCTAGAGAGGCAAGCACCCTATGACAGCAAGTGCCTGTCTCAGCAGACACGCTGGGAATGGGAGAAAGTGTTAAATATAACCAGGTGGACAGTGATGAATTGACATACTGAAAAATCGAACGCTTCAGTAATCGGCCTAAGGATCTGATATCAACAACATTTTTCAGTTTTGTCCAAATTCATTGAAAGGCGTACTTTAGCAAGTTCACTTCCCATTGGTGAGACCTTTCATCTTTACCCTGCTTTCCTGATTGGATTCTGTGTCACCGTCGCTTTGGGCGGCACTGTGCCCCAGCCGCTGACAGCTCACTTGTGAGCAGAGGCAAAAGAAGATGAGCACAAGTACAAATGGGTTTTACTCTACCATTAATTAAAAAACGATTAAATATCTATCAACGTGGTGATTTAAAAAGAATTATGAAAGCCCTGCCATATAAAAATGCATCAGGTACTGAGCCCAACGGCACTGGAAACTGGAGATGCTGAAATATGGGTCTCTGTTTTGCAGGAAGGAGCTTCTGTAACTATAATTCTAATTACAGAACTCTAATTAATGTCAACAAGGCTCCCGATAACTTCATTAAATCTTCGGGATATTTGTATTATCTTAAGACAATCTCTATCCATTAGAATGAAGAAATCCTTTAAAACAACTTTTTCTAAATGCTGCTGCTGCGTTTTTCTTCTTTGGGGACACAAGTCGTAAAATTTACTCTGAGGCTTCATTCATCTCCAGAGCGGTATTCCAAAAATTCTCAAACTCAAACACGCTTCTATTTTTTCCCCTGGAGCAGATGTAACATGGCTGTCAACTACGATCACTCTCTCCTTTAGGCTTAAATAAAAACTGGCTCCAGCTTCCCTCCCACACCCTGTAGGAGGTCAGCATCTCCCCCCTAGATGTCTGAGAATGGCTGAGAGTTAACATTCTCAGGGCCCTTGTCTCTCTCTCTCCCCATATGGCTCCTTGAGGCTAGATTCTTGATCTCACTTGTCCCATGTCTCTTGTGACCGAGTGAGAATCTAGACTCTGTACACAACCCTTTTCGCTTTATTCCTGTTCCCCCAAAAGACTCAACGTGTCCGTGGGAAGCCGACCTTCCCTTTGAAGAATTCCCGTCATTCGCCATCTTGCTCTCTCCCCCCATTTCTTGCATCTCCCACCTCCTCTTTCTCCCCTGTGCTCTCCCATTGCTCCCATTCCTGTAACCTCCTTCCTCCAGCGGTTTGCTATCTCTTCATCTAGCCCCAGCCTGTCTGAGCAATCTCCTGGGGGCCTTATCTTCATGGCCAAATGCCTCCATTAAGGTGGTAGACAGTCTCCTCCCTGAAAGGAATTGCTGGCCAGTTCTTAAAATAACAGCATTTTTTTCCAAGCTGCCCATATATTATGAGAACATCTGACTCGTTCCTTCAAATGTTCGGGAAAAGGAAACACAAAGGATGGTTAATTCCAAGATAAGCACCATAGGAAAGCATGGACGGTGTGGGGCAGATAGGAAAATAGGAGCAATGTTTGGGTGCAGGGAATAACTTGGGGTGAGGGTCTCTAGTTTCAAATTCACCCTGTGAAGTCTCATAAAATGACTAGTTTGTCAAATAACCAGTGAGCTATGTTAAGCGATTATGAACCTCCATCCTGAGAGCGTCCTAGGTCTCTAAGCTCCTGGCTTTTTCCAGAAAGCACCCTATGTGAGATGTTTAAATAGTAGTGTGTGAGACAGGGACACTGGCTGATTCCCATTGCAGACTAAGCCAGATGCTTAAGAGGCTGCAAAGAATCCCAGAAACAGGGGGAGGTCAATTGCTTTTCCTACCCTCTCAGAATGTAGGAGACAAAGTGTCTCTCAGCTCCCCCACACAGCTCAGACTGCCAGTGACTATAAAGATAATAATTCAAGGTGCAACTTATATGCCCACGGTAGGTCACCAGCCTTAGCAGAGTGGGCACAGCCTCAGACCCCTGAGTGTGGAGAGTGTCTCTACTCATTGTCTCTATTCATGCAGCCTAACCTCTAGCAGGACAATTCATGACGAAGACAGTAAGGTGTCTAAATGGGTTACTAAGCAATATTTTTTTTTTCAGTCTGTTGTGGCACACTGCTAACAGTTTCTAAACAAATGGTAGTGGTTGAGTCAACAAGCTCAAACCTAAATAAAAAAAAAAAAAAAAAAACTCATGTTAACTCGATGCCGTACAAGTATATTCAATCTACTATGCTTAACTCACTGGGAAATGAAGGTTAAGAAATACTCTAACCAAACCATGGCAAACATCTTGAGAGAGTTGAGCAATTTGTTGATAACAGAGTTATTAAAAGACTGTGACTCATCAAACATTTACCCCTGATGTATCATGACTGCTTGGAGACATGTGGGGCAAAATTGCCTGTGCACTGGGAAGTGCCACGTTTCAAGGGACATGGAAAAATATTTTTCTTTGAATCAGACTACATGGATCCAATCAATCCATGTGTTCGAAAAATGATATAAATAGCAAACAGTTTAATAACACTATGAGCTGGGCACTGTTATAAACTTTCTGCTAACTAATTTATATGGCCTTTGCAAAACTAGAAGGTAGTTACAACTTACAGATGAAGCGCTGAGGGATGGAGATAGAGTACATCTTACTTGAGCTCTCACCAATAACACATAGCCAAGCCAGCCATGACCCAGGAGTGTGACCCTCAGATGCCATGCTGTCACATGTGGGCCATAGTCCAGCTTCAACTGCATCCCAGTGGCAGCCCCAGAAACCAGGGCATGTGTGCCACCTGTGGTGTTAATCTTTGCCAACCTCGGTGGCGTGAGGTCCAAGGACTCCAAAGATTCAAGCTAGCACCAGGGAAGAGAGTAGCTGAATTAAGGATTTGTATTGCCAAGTATTTTAGGATATGCCACTTTGGATAATTCTGCATATGGATGGTACCTTCATCCACAGGTCATTGATTTGTCAACTACAGGCTCTGGGGTCTTGTTTAAATAATATTCATATATTATTTGTGTATGATTATTTCACATGCCAGGGTATGGACACATTCTCTACATTTCTACTTGGAGAGTCACTTCTTTTACATATAATCTCTCTCTCTCTCTCTCTCTCTCTCTCTCTCTCTCTCTCTCTCTCTCTCTCTCTCTCTCTCCTCTCTCTCTCTCTCTCTCTCTCTCTCTGTCTAATACTGGTCAACACTAGCCTGACCAAATGAACTAGTGTGTGCTCCAAAATCAGGGAGGCTGATTCATGAGATTATACTGCAATTGTCATGGTGCATCTGGACCACACACTTAACCCAGGAGAGAGTGCAACTCCGCAGACAATATGCCTTAACCTAACACCATCGTACAACTCCGCAGACATTATGACTTACCTAACACCATCGTGCACCCCTTTGACACAGCCAGTTGGCAGCACTGCACATTAGTTCGGGTAGCTGGGTAAAGTACATTCTCCCAAACTGCCTCCAAATGAAATTCTCTCGTTATCACTGGCCCTTAATATACACTGAATAAATCAATATGCACGGTCACATTTCCTGCTGTCCTTTTTACATAGTTTGAACTCCAAGCAGCAGAAAGCCCTACTCCACTTGCTGCCCAGTCCACTTGCTGCCCAGTGAGAGCTCTCATCTTTGCTGCCAGAGCACTACAATTTTATCATTCACTGTCGGGAACCCTCCGTTTGCACGTGACAGACATTTCCTCTTTTGTGCACTTGTTCAATTTATTTTTGCTTCACTGATTCCTTCCCCTGAAAACTCCTGTGAGGAGGTGTGTGTGGCCCTCCACTGCCCTTGCATCATCCTCTTGGGAAAAGGCCTGAGTATGTCCTCTTCCCAAACATGAGTCAGAGTATATCTTGACAGGGCCAAGCTGATGACTGATTTAGACGTGGGCAAGTGAGACGTCAGCTTCAGGATCTCTGCAGTGGGCTTTGCCACTCTGGAAAAGACTCAAGGCAGGGAGGGAGAGGGGCTCTCTGTTTCATCTCCTATTACTTTGTGTAGATGTGATGCCCGGAATGACAGCAGTTGTTGGCAGATGGGCAAGAAGTCACTGGGACTGGAATGACATGACTAAGCTATCGACATAACCAATCACAAAACTGTGTTTCCAAACTTCTACTTGCAGGAGATAATATGTGTCTCACTATGGGTCCGGGATTTCTGATGCTCAGATCTGCAAGTATGGAAGGAGCCAGCAGGTCATGTGACTGTGGCCTTCACTTTTATTTGTCTAGAAGTTATTAATTGGTTATCCATAGTCTCTTATGGATAACTTATGGTTGTTATGGAACTTGGGCACAGAACAACAAATAAAATAGACAAGTCCTGCCAGGCATTGGCACACCTTTAATCCCAGAACTGGGGAGGCAGAGGCAGGTAGACCTCTGTGAGTTCAAGGCCAGCCTTGTCTACAGAGAGAGTTCCAGGACAGGCTTCAAAACAATACAAAAAAACCCTGTCTCAAAAAAACAAAGCAACACAAACAAACAAAAAAAAATAGTCAATATGGAGCCTTTGTTCTAGTAAATTCACCCTGTGTGTTAGCCTTGTGCTTTAGTTCACCAACATGGGAGAAAGAAGATACCCAAAACTGACAGAGTAACAATGCTGTAGCACTTACCAGGTGTGAGAACACATCAAAGACTGACTCCTTCTTGTCACCACTGTCACATGGTAAGGTTTCTTTAAGGTCCCATTTTACCCGCAAGAACACTGAGACTCAGAGAGTATGATACCACAGCCAGGTCAGAACCCAGGACCAACTTCATCTCTTTTCATCCTGAGCTCACCAAGCCAGCAGCATAGAAAATAGGTCAGAACAAAGCAAAACACACAGATCTCAGCATGCCAGATACGGACCTGTCACAGACACCCATCTCTTACCTCATCGCAGGCCACTATGTGCACATGATGACTGTAAACAGGACAAGACAGTAAAACTCGAAACAATCCAAAACGGATGGTCTCTGGCAAGGGTAAGATAAACACTCAGAGCTTTTGATGAGCTGAAGGCTGGGAAGGAAGGAGCAGGGCTCAGTACCCTGAAGGGTGTGTGATTTCCTGGCCTGTCAGGCCTGGTCCAAGTTGCTGTGAAAAGGATGGGGCCCTGGCTTCCAAAAAAGACAAACTAATAGCTTCTAGGCCACAGATAGGGCTGGTTTAAAACAAAAATGCTACTTCACCTCAAAGCTGTGTATTTCGCAGCTATATCAAGTAAAGGAAAGCTTCCAGAGTCTTCCACGTGTTCTTAATACACGCCAGGGTCTGCACTGTGCTCCTTGCCTGTAGCATCGTGTTATGGAGAGAATCCTATTGCTATTTCCATTTTTGCATTGCATGTGTGGAGCCATGAAACATAGATGTTTAAAAATCTGGCAAACATCTCAGAGTAAGGACAAGACAGAGACAGTTTCTACTTAAACTCCTTTACTCTGCTCCTCCCTCTGAGAGTTGATGAAGTTTCATGGCCCTTGTGCTGGCATTCTCCGCTCTGATAGGGGGAATGCTTCTCAGCCTATCTGTAGTGAAGAATGGCTTGTTTATCTGATTAGTCCATTTCCCATGGACTAATGTGTGGTCCTAAAATGTTCACTACCTAAAACTCACAACCCAACCTTCTCTAGATCCCACACACCCACCTCTGACCACTTCTTGGACAGTACAACCATGAGTGCAAAGGGTTCCAAGCTCCTCTTGGTTTCTGTATCTGTCCCATGTAGACCAGCACACTGTGGAGGGAGTCATTAGCACAGACCCCAGTGCACAGTGCTGACTTGGAACATTTAACCTGTAAACCCTGAGCCTGGAGAGGCCATGGATGCACATTTCAACCCAGGACCACATGCCCTGAGAGCAGCAGCACCCACAAAGGCTAAAGCCCGCCCACATTAATCATTGATAGAGAAAATGCCCTGATAGGTTTGTCCATAGTCCAATCTGGTGGAGGCATTTTCCCAAATTAGTTTTCCTCTTCCAAACCACCTTATCTTTTGTCAAATTGATGAAAAATTAACCATCATACCTTTTTTACTCTTAATCCCATCCATAAAGGCTCTGCCTCCATATATGGTGACATGTTGGAGGCTACAGTTTCCCCTGATGAATTTGGATGGATATAATTCAGTGCAGAGGAGTGGTAATATTAAATATTTTGGCATGGTATTTTTTAATTCTTTGAGAATTTCATACATACATACAATGTATTTTGATCATATTCACCCTGACTCCTCCCCCAAACTCCTCCAAGATCCAACCCTTACTCGCTCCCAACTTCATGTCCTCCCCTTTCTTCTTCTTTGTCCTTTCCTTATAACCCAAGTCCAGTTTGTACTGTGAAATACACATAGCTACAGGGACAGTCACTGGAACTTGGTTAACCTGCCAGGGGCTACATCCTTGAACAAAACTGATGATCCTTTCCCCAGAAGCCATCAACTATCAGCAGCTCCTCAGCTATGGGTAAACTCATGAACCCTTTCCCATCCCATGCTGGATTGTAGACTGGCTTGATCTTGTGCAGGCAACTATGGCGCTGGGAGCTCTTGAGTGTGGTGGTCCTATCATGCACATTTGACACTGATTTGCCCCAACCCTGCCTGATGAGAAATGTTATTCTGTAAATATGTTTCTCATACTGGTTAATGAATAAAGCACTGTTGGCCAATAGGAAAGCAAGATCGGAGGGACTAGGAGACAAGGAGGAAAAAGAAAGTAGTTAGGAGGAGTCAGCATGGAGAGACTGAAGAGAGCAGGACAACAGCCCCTCTCCGGTAAGATGAGACCATGTGGAAATACTTAGATTAATAGAAATGGGTTAATCATTAAGACAGAGCTAGCCGATAAGATACTAGTAACTGGCCAACAGCATTGTATCAAATACAGTGTCTCTGGGTATTATTTTGGGGCTGGCTGGTGCAGCTGTGGGTCCAAGCGGGCTGGTGGAAAACAACTCGTTACATCTGCCTGACCTCTGGCTCTTACAATCTTTATGCTCCCTCCTCTGCAGTGATTCCTGAGCCTAGGCATGAGGGTGTATGGTCTCGATGTCCCATTTGTGACTGAGCACTCCATAGACATTTATTCTCTACAGTTTGACCAGTTGTGAGTTTCTGAGTTAGCCATGATATACTGCACTAAGAAACTCCTCTGGTGAGATCTGAGACTACATACATTAACTCATGAATTTAGAAGGCATTTTGGATCAAAGAATTTTTAATGGGAAAATACCTAAAACGTTAAAGGAAACTAGACAAGTATACAATAGTACATATATGATCCCACCTCTAATGCATCAAAGCCTAGTGTGAAGACTACAAACCACATAGTTCTAAACCACAGACTGGTGGATTACTAGCAGACTGTACCCTTTTCAAAAGGAAACCATACCAATTATCTCACTTGCTTATTGCAGGAAAGTTGTTATTAATTAATTCTCATTAAAGTACAAATGATGAATATATCTTCTTATATACCAAGAAATACTTCATTTAATAAGAGACAAATTTAGCTATCAGAAACTCACAGTCAAAACTTCAGTTGTTGGCTATGCAATGGCACTTGGAAATCAATTATCACATGAGACTTTTGATGTTACCTCCAACCCTGGTCCCAGCTTTTCTCTTTCAGAATGAAAAACAATGAATCCTTGTCTATACCAACAACCCATGAAACTAAGTATATAAATGGATGCCTCGTTTCCCAACTCAGGAGGTTTACTTAGGGAAGCTTTTAATTATTTGAGACTTAAAACTCACCTACTTCCCCCAAAGAATTTGAAGACACTTAAGAAAACAGTTCTATTAAAGACAGCCTAGAAATAGTTTACAAGAGCCAGAAGATAGATCTAAAGATATGAGAAAGTGTCAGAGCAATGGATTTCATTTGCATTTCCCTCCTAGGATGCAGTATTAGTTTTCATGCAATAACAATTTGTTGAGTGATTGCATGCCTTAAATCCCTTCCCACAGTAGGTGTTCAAAATGAACAAATTTAATCCAAGTGCATTAACTTGAAGGCTTAGCTTTCTCTCTCTAAGGAAACAGGACAAAGTCGATACTCAAATTACCAAGTATTTTGTAAATTCCAAAGCAATAACTTACTCTGATTATCATTTTATTTTTCTGCCAAGCCTTTCAAAGCATCTCAGGCCTGAAGTACATGGCGTGTTATTGCTTTATGATGTATTTAAAGATCAGCTGACTTCCCTCCTCACCTCACCATCAGATGATCCGCATAGGTCAAACTTGGTGTCAGGCAAATTAAAGTGTTATTTTATTATCTGAAGTAATTGTTTCTGTATTAAAAGGCCATTATTCTGAACGGATTATGTTGGTGATTATGCCATTAAGAACGTGGGGCTATCAGCAGAGCTGAATGCCCATGTTTGTGAAAGTCTTTGTGAAGCTCTCCTGGATGTGGAAAATCATTCTTAACTGGGTACTCCAAATGGTATATGTGCCTCAGATGCATTTTTCTAAGCCATTACCATCTTGAAGCCACACCCCCAGCCCCCCAGTGGATCATTAATTAACTGGATAAGGAGCCAGGCCTCCCATTGTGATATGGCTGCTAACTTTTCAGCTACAGAGCACAGAGCCATCCACTGGATGGGCTCAGAGTCACAACAAATGGGCTATCATCGTGAAAGAGCACTCAGTGAACATATCTGGAAATCTCAGCATTAGAAGGATTTGGAAGCAAGTGCTTTAGCCTTCAAGCAGTTCCTGTGTCTGATAACCCACTAAGCACCAAGCAATTCAAAACTTACAAGTTCCCCTAAGGCCCATGTGGGCGTCTCTCACTGCCTTTGGTAGCTCTCAGAGCCACTGTATTCCAGTTCCGAACTTGCATTTTTATGCCAGGGAGCGACTTGTCATACACATACCTAAGAACTCACATCAGCCAACAAAACTCCAAAAAAATCCCCAGAAATAAACTTCCATAAACAAATTAAAAGATAATGAGTTGGGTATTTCAGCACACATGTGTAGCCCCAGACCTTACTTAGGAGGTAGAGGCAGAAGGGTCAGGGATTCAGCTCATTTTCAACTACATATCAAGTTTCTGTTCAGAGTGAGCTACATGAGACTTTGTCTCAATCTCATGACCCAAAAGAAATAGGTAAAATCCATTACACACACACACAACACACACACACACACACACACACACACAGAGGTGTGAGGATATTCAAACAAAACATGTTTGACTCTCATATAAAACTCAGAATTATGAAAATTCCCCCCAAGTTAGTCTACGCATTTATTTAGATATAAATGGCATAAATTAAAAAGATCTAAAGAAAATCCCAACAGGATCTTTTTTGAAACTTTGAAAAATAATCTTTACATTCCTCTAATGGAACAAACATTCAAAAATAGTCCAGAAATGTCTAAAAGTGAGAAATGAGATGCTAAAATGCATGGCACTGCCTGAGAAACTGAGCAAATGACCATCTTGGGCCCAGAAGCACGTGTGGACATGTAATGGTCAAGGAGAATTGTGTATCAGTGGACTAAGATAAATTATTCAAGAATGGTCTTGGAAAACCTAGCTGCCATTTGGAAGAAATAAACAGAGCTCATCCCAGAGCCCTTCCTTATGCCATGTAAACTCCAGAGGGATCAACAACTTAAATGTGTGAACTAGGACAGTAAAAATAATAGAGGAAAAACAGACGGAGACGGGCATTACCCAGGAGAAATGGCAGTCTATCCGATTACGAGTCAAAGGCCAGAAACAGAAAGAGGGAAAACTCAATAAATTTTATTTCATAAATAATGTAAAACCCTGTAAGTTTAGTGAAAAGGGCAAATGATAACCATAAATAATGTAAAACCCTGTAAGTTTAGTGAAAAAAGCAAAAGATTAACAATGAATATGGTGTTCAAAGAGTTAATGTCACAAATCTTAAACAGAGTAAACAAAACATCCCCCGCTATATAATTTCCCAACACCATTTGTTTTGTTCTTGGCTTTAGTTTTGAGGCAGGGTCTCATATAACACAGGCTGGCCTTGAAATAGCTGTGTAGGTGAAGACAAACCTTGAACTTCTGAGCCTCCTGCCTCTTCCTCCCACGTGCCAGGAACTTACAATTGAGTACTACCACACTAAGCTGTATTTGACTTTGTTGTTGCCAGTAATGAAGAAAATTATCGAGAGAGTGTAAGTACTTGTCACCAAACCTGCTTGAAAATCATTCCTCCAGCCCCACAGGTAGAGGGATAGAAGCAGCTCCACAGATTGTCCTTTAATGTCACATGCCTGCTTGGTGAGCAGTGCACACACACACACACACACACCGCACACATGCACATGCACACATGCATGCACACTAAATACATAAATGTGATTAGCATCTGGGTTTTCAGTGTTACGGCATTAGTGCTGGTCACCAGGTATATGTGACTTAAAGCTATCTTGTTAGATTTCAAGCCAATTGTGGCGTGTTTAGATTTAAGTGGATTTTGCTTTGCTTTGAGAAGTCTTGCAATTTTTTTTTTAATTTAGAGGCCTTAGGAATGTATTTTTTTCCTAATTGCATCCTGTCTTTTTAAATTTTTTAGTAATAAGGAGTTAGGTCTTTATTATCTACATGTTGCTTCTTTCCTCATATCTAATAAGCATATGAGGTAAACAAAAATAATTCTGTAGCCTTTATACTGCTTAAACACCTCATGAGATGGGTCCTTATTTAGCAGAGTGCTGTTACAGACGCATGATCCCAGCACGTGGGAGGCGGTGGCAGGACAAGCTCAGAAGACGAGCTACATGAGATCCTGTCTGGGTGTAGGGGGACCTCACTATTGAGCCCCTGGATATGTTCCAGTTGTTTTGCATAACATAGGCACAAAACATTTGTGCATATGTGTGAGCAGGTGTGATTACTATAGAGCAAGTGGGGAAGCCAGAGGACAACCTTTAATGTCCTCAAGGTTTCAAAGACTCTCCTGTCTCCGCCCCTAGTAGGGGAACAGATGCGTGTGCTGCTGTGTCCAGCTTTTAGTCTCAGGAATCCAACCTCAAGCTGTCAGGCTTGGGCAGAAGGTACTTGACCCCCTGAGTCATCTCTCCAGCCCACTGAACATTGTTTTAGGACATAATTCTAAAACATACTACTTCTTTCTTTCCAAAAGGGTGACAAAATCCACAATATCGCTACAGTGATATCTAATAACCTTGGTTGTTATTGTTGTTAGACATTTAGTAGCCTCGGTAAATGGCCATGAAATGTAGGGTACTGTTTTTCTAGTAGGGATGGGCAGCCAGCACTATTCCATATGGTACTCACAGCCCCCGGTAGTTACTTTTAGATTTGCTGGTCTTCACTGGAATAGAAGCACTGGTTTCCCAGCCCTGTTGATCTGTATAGCGTGCTCTGCCAGCTGCTCTACTTCCTATTGGTTGAGGGGCATGCTGTTTTATATTGTCAAAATGCCATGTGGTCATAGATCCTTTTCTAAACAAAGATTTGTAGATCCCAGAAGTCCTGACAATGAGTTGGTCCATCTTATCCAAGACTTCTAAGTCCATACTGACATCCAGATAAACTGTATATGCCGCCCCACACACACAATACTAAGACTTGTATCAGTTTCTCTTCTATTGCTGTGACAAAACACCATGCCCAGGGCAACTTATAAAAGGAAACATTTCATTGAACGTATGGTTTCATAGCTTAGAGTTCATCACGATGATGGAGCAAAGGAATGGTGGCAGGGACAGCTGAGAGCTCAAATCTTGATCTGTAAGTAGGAGGCAGAGAGAGTACACTGGGATGGTGTCAGTCTTTTGAAACAACTATGTCCACCCCCAGTGACACAGCTTTTCCAGCAAGGGCACACCTTCTAATCCTTCCCAACAAGTTTCACCAATGTGAACCAAGTATTCAGACATCTGAGTCTATGGGAGTCATTCTATTCAAACCACAACTTCTGGGGCAGCACGGCTGGGGAGGCAACAGCAGGCATGATGGCTGGAGATAGCAAGCTGAGAGCTCACTTTTTAAACCACAAGCACGAAGCAGAGAGGGCAACTGAAAACAGCTAGAGTCACAAGGCCCACCTCTAGTGACGTACTTCCTCCAACAAGGCCATACTTCCGAAACCTCCCCAGACTGCACCCCAACCAGGGCCAAACGTTCGCATGCCTAAGCCTACAAGAGACATCATTCAAAGCCCCACAGAACTCAAGCTGGTTTTCATGTATCTGAGTTTATCCAGACAAAAACAAAATAAGCATAAGTAGAGCATCCTTAAGTCCAACTATGTGTCAAATTATCATCTCTTATGATGTAATATGAAGGAGCTTTGTAACACGAATAATAAAAACCCAGAGATTGATATTGGGGTTCCAGCTGATGGCCAGATAAGCAAAGCAGCTGGCCACTAACTCGTACCTCTACCTCAGGCTGAAAGGGCTGTCCTGTCCTCAGTGTGGCTGGAGAATAAATCTCTCATAAGACCCTTCGGTTCTTCCTTTTATACCCGCCTAGTGTTGGGATCAAAGGTGTGTGATCCCACGTGCTGAAATCACCTTTGTGTGAGCTGTTTCTCTTTAGGACTGGATCAGTTTCATGTCGCTCAGTGTGGCCTTGAACATGTCTCTTGAGTCCGGGGATTAAAGGTGTGCCCCACCACTGCCTGGCTCTATGGCTAGATAGTATGGATGCTGGGATTACAGGTGTGTATCACTGTATCAAGAGTTCTAATAGATATTAGTAATAAAAGCCTGGAGTTAGATACAGGGGCAAAAGCTGAACGATCAGAGAAATGAAGGAGCAAGCCATAGCCACACTTTACCTCACCAACTTCCCAGCTGAAAAGAGAGCGAGTTCCTGTTTCCTCCTGCTTATAATCCTGTCTCCTCCCAGCCACCTCACTTCCTGTCTCCTCCCAGCCACCTCACTTCCTGTCTGTCTGTTAGCTAGTGGCAAGCTCCACCCTCTGATCTTCAGACACTATTTGTATCATATCACCACATGTCACCATTGCCTGGCTCTGTGGCTTGTGGCTAGTTTTGCTTTCTGTACCCTCAGGCAAGCTTTAATAAATAATAAACAATACATCACCACAGAGTTTGGTGGAATTCTGGAATAAGTGAAGAAGGCTCCAGCGTTGGCCCCACCTGTCTTTTTGGAGGCTAGAACTTTACAAAAGAAAACAAGAAGCCAGAGGGACCTGAGTGAGAACTTGCAGGGCCTAGCCACATGCCTTACACATAGACATTAGTGATTTCTAAATAGCTTCCAGTGAGATGGCCTTATACCTGGATCCACTATGAAGACATGTAGGGGTGACTCCTCACTGAACCAAATTTGGTATTTCATTTATGTGAAACAAAATCTGACCAGCAAGCATATCTTTTCATTTTCTCAGAAGGCAAAGTTGCTGTTTACAACTTTTCAATAAATATTAGCTGGAAAACAATTAGTGCAATCTTGTTCTAGTTCTCCCACAGAGGTGAGCTATTGCCAAAATTCAACCGATCTCCCTGTGATTTGTGGCTCAATCTTTTTTTTTTTTTTTTTTTTTTTTTTTAATGTTGACTGACAGGACTTCCTACACTTCACTGTATTTATCACAGTGCCCAGAGCAGGACTCTCACCAGGAAGCTGAGTAGGACACTTGGTGGGAGAATTCACTGGCACACACATCAGAAGTGTGCTGTGTGATAAAACAGGAGTGTGGAAATAGACACACAGCTGTTAGCTGGACTGTGTGTGTCAACATTCACTGTACGTTTTGTTGCCTCAGAACATCCACGGCTGAGAATTTTTCCAATGAACAAGTTTGCCCAAATCTGAAGGTGCAAAAGCATGCATAAGGGTATTCATTGTGAAGGTAGAAATGGCAGGCCTTTAAAAACTGTTTCAGCATGCCACAGAATTCTATGCAAGCATTACAAAGGATGAGGAGGGATGCTCAATATATTATTAATTAAAAGTACAAGATCTTGAAGAGTAATGTTTCTTGTCAACTCATTTGTATAACCAAAGAACAGAGACATACAATTGTCCTTGTACAAAATTAATGGGGCGAATGTACAAAACGTGAACAGTGGCTGTGACATTTCAAAGTATAGAAGAGAGGGAAGAGGGAAGATTTTATCTGTGTCTTATGCAATTGAATTGTTACTAGTGAATATATCGTCTCCATGATTTCTAGCATCTTCCATCTTCTTAGTCACTTTTGTCTGTCTTGAGCCAGCCACTAGGTTTTCTAAGGATTGAGGTTATTTATTTTTATATTAATTCTCTAACATAAATCTACTTCCCAAGTGTGTTCCCCCAAACATTTCTCCCCTTTAAATAGCTCTTTAACCTGTGATTAACAAGGCAAAACCCCACTACATGAATCCCACCGTAAGCACTGAGTTTCAAATTTTGAATATAGGGGGAAAGTCACAACATTGACAGACGCTGATGATGCCACAGTGTCTGGATGCAGGAGGTCAAAGACCCAGGCACCCTGTACTGGGAGCCACAGGAGGGCTTAACTGGGACATTTCTGGTTATGCCTTAGGACCATGAGCACTCCAATCTCAAGATATAGCCATTATCTCCGGATCATTGCCACGAAAGACCCAAACAACTCCAGTCTATCGTGTCAATGTGTATTCCGGGAGTCTTTAGTGCACGGATCATTGGTGAGCCGTACCATAAGAGCCCAGTAGGAGCCGTGGCCGCATGTGGAATCAGCACACACTCGGGGACTCCCCCAGGCCGGATCGTTTGCAGCGCACTGTGCCAGTGCATACTCCGGGGGTCCTTACTCTGCTGCCTGTGCAGATAAGGGACAATACACACCAAAAGTACTTATGAAATAGTCACAGCCCATACACAGTATTCACTTTTCTAAATGGCATGCCAGTGAGTTTAGTGTGGGGCAAATAACTCCTAAAAGGCACAAGACACTCCAGGAAGCTAACGTCATACACAACGGGGACTGTGGCATGGCTGCGGGCACCCCTACAGTAAACAAAGAAAAGGACATAGGCCTTTTAAGCCACAGGCTCTGCTCTGTGTTGTCAGGAGGTTCCGCGCAAACACAACCGCTTTTGATGACTTCCCTTTCCCCTGCCCAGTTTCAAACCATCGGCAGAGGAAAGCGAGTTGGTACAATCAGAGCTAGAAAGTTCCTTGGGTCTTCCACCTCCAGAACAACACTGTCCAACAGAAATAGAATACGAGTCACAGGCATAATTATAAATCTTGTTCAAAGCAGCCACCCCTCTTTAAAAACTAGAAAGCATTATTTGATTGTGCCACTATGTTTAATTTCACACACTATATCCAGAATATGAATCTTTAACATTCAATCGGGACTTTACAACGACTACTGTAGCTCACCATCTTTCCCTCACACTGTATCTCCTTTGCAGGAGGATTTGGTCTGGCCACACTGCAGGTCCCAGGTGGCCGGGACACGCTGGTGAGCAGCCCAGCTGTCATGGCCTAGGGAAAAGAATAGCAGGCATGTAAGCAGTCATGTCTACCCTCACGTGTCTAGAAAAGAGTGCCTGTCTGTCCCCCTCCTTCCCTCACCAAGGCTGCTAGTGTTTCTTAGCAGCCTGGGTGCTCAGGTCAGATATGGGTTTTGTAATCAAACATGCCCATAAATATGCATCCAGAAAGAGAAGAGGACAATCCTTTAGGCCCTATCGCTAACGCCAGGAGTGGGTCATCTTTCTTGCAGCTGAAGGGATGGCTGCGGAGGGAGGAGAGAGGGTAGAATGGCCTTCAGAGTGTACCGTGGTCAGATGTGCATCCCTGGGTCGCAGGGTCACTAGACCTGGGGGCGTCGCTGATCTGGGACTAGGAGTCTCGTCAGAGACACAAAGGGAAGGGAGGAGCGTGACAACGGAGACAAAGCGGCTGGGCAGAGAGAGAGATGCGGGAGCGGGAGGCGCAGCCCCGAGACTCAAGGGAGAGATGCGGGGCGGGGGGCGGGGGTGGCAGGCGACACGGCAGGCGATTTGAATATCAGGCTCTGCCACACTCGGGGCGCCGCTGACAACTTCATTACCTCCGCATATAAAAATGACTGCCGGGGAATGCAAATAGCTCGCGCGTCTCGGCCGCCTGCCCCCGCTCCGCCGCCGGCTGCGGGCCGGGAGCCGCCACTGTGCCGGGGTAATGAGCGACCCAAGGCGCCTCCTTCTCGGCCGGCGGGCAGAGCCGAGACGGCGGCCAGGACATTGCCCAGGCTCCGCAGTGTCTCCCTTGCCTGGCTCTCGGCTCTCATCTGGGTACCTAACCCTGAACCCTGATGGTGCGGGTCCCGCCCATGCCCAGGGTCACCAATCCCAGGGACGCATAGCCTCAGCCTTAGGCAGGTTCTCATCTACCCAGCAGGAAGGGAGGAACTACAGCTCCCGCTGTCCAGCCCTTCAGGTCCTGCTGCCACCCGGAGGACACCGAGGCACCTGCAGGACCAGCATCCCTAATCCCTCCTGATGAAAACCTTTGCACAAGCCGTGTGCAAAGGCAAAAAAAAAAAAAAAAAAAAAAAAAAACCGAAAACAAAGCCACGGTTATTTACTGGAGCCTTCCTTCTTTGGCACAGAAAAAGGGAGGGTTCCCTCCTTAGCAAGAAGTCACACTTTGTGACAACCCCCGTGGAGGGAAGAATTAGTCCATTCTTGTGACAATAGCACTGCAATAACTGAGTGCACCTTTGAGGCACTGCCACCCACCTGCTTTAGAGACATTTGCCACACACCCTAGGGCTCTCCTGGAAACTGCAGTGTAGATAATCCTGGAAAAGAGTCCCGGGTAACCTAGCTAGGAAGGGGTCCCACTCTCCACCACTCCGTAAAATTTCTTTCCTGCCCCTTTTACAGTACCTGAACAGGACCTGCCACCTCACTCTGGCCATCCCTCCCTCCCGCTATGACCAGAGATCAGTTCAAGTGCTCTCAGTCTCCCATGACCAATCCCTTGCCATGTCCAGGAATTAGTTTGGAAAAGAGTGTGTGACAAGTTCTAAACAGCACCATTTGAAGACCCCGAGGAACAGAAACATCTTGTCCTGAGAAAGTATCTCACGCAAGAGTCACATTCCTGGGCTGGGTGGAATGTGGCTTTTACCTGCTAACCACTGAGGGGCTAAAACAACAGAGCTGCCTTTTGCTGCCAGAGTCAGATCCTTGGAAACTTACCAAGTTTTATGTTTTAAAAGCTACATAAGAGTAAGGCCTTGTCTTAAGGAAGGAAGGAAGGAAGGAAGGAAGGAAGGAAGGAAGGGAGGGAGGGAGGGAGGGAGGGAGGGAGGGAGGGAGGGAGGGAGGGAGGGAGGGAGGGAGGGAGGAAGGGAGAAAGAAAGGAAGGAAGGAAGGACTTTAATAGTTTCTTTAAAATCAAGTGCATTTTTCATTTTGAAAAAGCAGCACTGTGCAAAATAGGTACTGTGTTTTATTAATTTTGGAGTCAAGGGGTGATGACCTCAAATGATCATTTCCCTCTGCCGAGGAAAGAACCCCAAGTTCCTGAGTAAAACCTTCAAGTCCCTCCAGGGTCTTTGCCTCACCTAATTTATCTACCACTGTCATATTGCTGTGCCCCCCATCCCATGATGTATGCTGTTAGGTGTCCATATTCTCTAGTGTGCCCTTGAACTCCCTTTCCAAACATTTAAATATTGCAGATTCTTCCAAGTGAGTGTCAAACCGGCTCCACTCAACAAGCATGTATGAGCCACCTCCAACTAGCACAGTCAGATGCAAGGTCCACAAAGTTCTGTCTCCCTCTTCTCTTATCTTAAAGACACCACCACACTGCTTATATATAATCTCTTCAGAGGCATCTCTGTGAGCCAGAGACCATTAACTCCAGTGGGAAACTGAGACCCTAGAGTTTAAGAAACTTTCTGTAAATGACGCTAGTTAATGACAGTGTGAGCAAGCGTCCTTCTTTTCTTGTTGGCATGTACAGCACACCACGCTTTGATGACTAACTTGAAGGGCAGGACTCACTCCAACCAGGTGGTTCCATTAGACCCTTAAGTCAAGATAGCAATGCCCATGCCAACACAACTCCAAAGGGCAAGGCCCTGGAGACCGAGGGCCTCCTCCAGCCCCCAGCCCATCATAGCCAGGGGCCCTACCCTCTGCCCCTAGGGTCTCACACACAGGTCCCTGATACCTCCTCTAGCCCCTGAAGCCTAGGCATTTCTGAATCTCTTCAAACCTAGTGCTCAAGAGCATACTTAGCCAAGCTGGAGCCCAGTCTGGTCTGCCCAAGGAGAAGGGGGACAGAACGGAAGTGAGCACTGCGGAACGTCCTTTCACCTTCACGGTGAATTGAAAGCCTGGTGAGAGTCTGACTGCTGGGTGGTTCAGTCGTAAGAACAGGGGTTTCATTTGTGGTGCTGGGGTGGAACCCAGGACCTTGCGCTTGTCAGGCGAGTGCTCTACCACTGAGCTACATCCCCACCCCACACAGTATATTTTTAATTCTCGGACTTTTGTTGGGTTTTGCCCCGGCAGTCAATGTTTGGATTTGGAAGCCCAGGAACCTGTATCTTTTCAGCATGGAATTCTTCCGTTAGCTGCAGTCATTCAAACCCACAAGCCATTTTGATCAAGTCATACATCTCTAGGCAGAAGGAAGTAGGACATGCTTCAGTTCACGCTGACATCTAAACCATTAAAGCTCAGCCAAGGAAATGAAGCCTAACCACTACTCCTCTTCCTCTCCTCCTCTTTGACCAACAATTGCTACGACCCACACTAACGAGATAGAATACGTTAGGAACTTTCTTCACTTAACGTTGCTCAATATTCATAAATTTTGCACTGACAAGTCTAAAGCGAACACTTTGGATTTATGCACCTAACCTAATTACATATGCCGCGTGCACGCATTTCATTATTTACTTGACAGATTCATTCCTTGATATCATAAATAATTAAACAAGAATCAAATATTAACAATCAGATACATGTTAATTCTTCTCAAATCTGAAGAAACAAACTATATTTTTATCTCCAGTTCAACAAGCACTGATTAAAATTTCTTCATTAGGCAAATTTCATAAGCAAAGTTCTCGGTCTATTTTTATTTCATCAAAAATTAAACCTGGAGCAAATTATTCCAGGACTATTTCATTGGCAAAAACGAACGCGGCAGCATTTCAACAAACCACTAGATTCATAGTCTCTTACTTTCAGATTTCATGTACAAAACATGAATCCATGCGTTCATTAATTTTCAGATGCAGTTTTTATTATGGGCTGGAAGCCAGTAGACTATTGGCTGCTAGTAGCTAGAGATGCCGAGTCTTGCAGGACAATGGTTTTAACCAATTATTTTACTACACAGTTACCTTCCAAGGCACTGTGGATGAGGGCAGAACTCGGTGACTCTAGGCTCGGAGTTTCTCAGCTGTTGCTCTTCCTGCTCTCGTGAGCTGCTTTAAGGTCTCCTAGTCATGCACATCAGCATCTTCCTTGATCAAACTATTCTCACATTTTATCTGATTTGCTTTGGTAGAGCACACCATACAATTTCATCATTTAAGGAATATTAAAGATTCATAGATAGCCACATTACTCATAACACAAGATTAATGCTGGGTTGACAGGTTTTTGTAAAGATTTGCCTCTTTTTTCCTCTGTGCACACACCGTATCTATGTGAGATGTACCTCTGATGTTGCATATTGATTACCCCTTCTCTTCTCTTTGAGTGCTAAAGAGAGAATATTATAGAGTGATTGTCAGGGTCAGTGTGCCTCTGACCTACACATGTATGATTAATAATTTATGAACTGATTTGAAATGCAGCACCAGGAAACCAATGGAGGACCATGGTTGCTGCCTAAGGTGACACAGACTAGGGGTTGACAACATGTGCACCCACACTCTAAAACAAGAGACGAGGACCCTCCAAGTGTCAGGGTTAGCTGCATGGAAGAAATGTTAGAAATTTCAAGTGCATTTATCTCTTTCTATCTGACCCTTTCTACAGCACGGAGATTTCCTTTGAAAATTATTTAATCCCATTATCGTCCCATTGTGTCCATACATAGTGCAAAGTCTCAAGTAAATAGTATGGGAGATAAAATAAACGCCAACGCTTTCTCCTTGTCTGCCCTGGGTCTTCCACCCGGGGCTTGTCTGAGGTGTCTCTCTTCAGACAGAGGAGATGGGAGTGAGAGTCCCCTCTGTGCTCAGCAGTAGTCTGGAACCTGACATACCATGAGGCAACTTGATCCTCCCACTCAACCAGGTAACAGGGATACCCCAGCTTAACAGCACATCTGTCTGCCGCTCATTCTTCAAATCAGTGTTCCATTTGATGGATGCACAGTGGCGTCTTTACCTATACCCTTCCTGATGCATTTCTAAGTGGAAAACAATGCCAGACTGTAGCCCCAGTGCTTGGGAGGCAGAGGCAAGAGGTTTGGGATTTCAAGGCCAGCCTGAGCTGCATAGCAAAACTGTCTGAAGAACAAAAACAAACAACAAAATGATACATACACTGGATGTGCATTTATGTTTTCCTGTTTTCTGGTAGATTCCTGTTAGAGCAATCACTAGGTCAATAACTGATTTTTGAAACTCCTTAGTCCATTAATTAGGTAATGATAGAAAAAAATATTATTTGAGCTTTAAATATCCATGGACTCTTTCCTTAATAGAGGTGCCCATAACATTTAAGCACATTTTAAAGGAATGTATTCTTTAAAAATCTTAATAATACAGAATAATGCAGAAAAGGTTTTAAGCTTCATTTCATTAGTTTTATGTATGAGGAACTCCATACGAAAGCCTACATGTTTAATGCTTTGGTAATATGTCGTCAAACTCCATGTCTGTAGGGATAATATTTAGCATCAATATCCAAGCAGCCAGTCTTCATTTTAGCCATGCAACATACAACTCATGCCTTAAAGATGTGTTTATAGAGATTGACAACTGTTTAATGCTTTTCAAAAACATACTCAAGGAACTGTAGCCGTGGAAACATTGTGGCTGGCTAGGAAGTCAAATTAATAATAATGCTGTTATATTTATTTGAAACCATCAGAAGCAAGTGTATCTGTAAAATTCTGCACACTCAAATTGTGTGAAGCCTTCTACTGTCACTGCAGCGGTACCCAGAGTGTCTGTCAAGTTCTATTATCTGAAGTAGAATATGCTCTCAGAAAAGATGCTCTGCATCCGATGACAGGCACTTCCTATCTGCTAGGACTCATAAAAATTGGAACATTGATCATTTCTTGTAGAGATTTGCTTTAGCAAGAAGATAAAGCAAAAACCTTGTTATGCCAAATGACTGACTAGTCAAAAGTAGCCAGGACATTGAAACCTGAAAACTAGTTAATGGTTTGTAACAAGTCAGAAATAAAGATGTTCAACCAAGAAAGTGACATTAAGCAGCACTGGCTATAAGAGGGAAGAGCAGCCTGTCAGAACCATGCGAGGACTGTGGTGACAGCTAAACGATAAAATGGGATGGCACTGCTTCCTCTCAGCAGGAGAGGCTGCAACAGCTGCCTCCTGGGAGTTTCCATGCGCTTCCTCATAGGAAGCCTTCCCTCTAAAGATGGCAGCAGAACCCTTGGAGGCCTTATTAAAATTCTCTTTCTGTGTTACAAAGTGTGTCACATAAGGCTGTTGACAGTACCCAACAGTTAATTCTTCAAGGCATAATGGAAAGGGGGGGGACCCCAGTCATACCCATCAGGTAGCTCAGGGGCTGACAAGCCAGTAGCTCTGCACAGTAGGCTTCGTGAAAGAGGGAAGTGAGCCCCAGGGAAGGTGGGCCACAACCCCGCAGATGGCAAGCAGCATGAATCCAAACAGAAGCAGTAAGGCGCGGGATGAGAGTTTCCTGTGTGGACCAGTGTGTTATATCTGCAAATGAAATTCAGATATTAGCTTTAGCCCTCACACTCTGTGGTCCAACAGCACGATTGGGCTGGAAAAGAACAGGACACCTGGGACGGACAGGAAACAGAGAGCCCAGTGTCTGTGCAAAGATGTTCATAGCATTCATTTATACATTCCAAAATGACACTATTGTCAGTTTGTTCTGTTACGTAGTGGGTTCTAGGGTTGTTACATCGTTTCATGGGTCTATTTAAAATGTTACAATGCCTCTAAACTAATTTCCAACAGAGTAATTGCTGGTAGAGCCATCTCTACACCATTTCTCTCTTTTTATTCTATCCTCAGCATAATTTTAAGCTGTATGACAAAATAAACATTCTGTAACATTTTTCAGCTAAAATTTTTTTCTACTAATGTCATATCAAGCAGTGGGAGGTCTATGTTTTCCACACAGCGGTGCTACATTTAAAATTATTTCTGCTATAGATTAGCTGTCCCTTAGTGAGCTATGAAAGATAAAATCTTAGCCTCTTTAAGCCCATCTTGTTTGACAGCATGCAATATTTACGTGAAATAAAAAGCAAATATTTGTTCTTTTCATACAAGCTGTCGTCAGCACAAACTTGGGTTGTTTAGAAACCTGTTCAGACAAACAGAACTGGTTTTTACCACATGATCTATGCTAAAAGGTCAACAACAGGTAGTATGGAAACTTATTTGAAATAAAAGAAGATGTAACATGCATTCATGGAATCAAGGGTGGACGTGTTAGGCTTTAAATTATCCAGTGTATTGACAGTTAAAACTTTTTTGTTTGCTTCTTTAAGACAACATGGGTTGGGCTTGTGAGATGCTCAGCATCTAAAGGTACTTTGCCACGCAAGCCTTGTAACCTGTGTTGGATCCCTGGAATCCATGTAAAGATGGGAGGAAGGAAGGAACTACACAAAGTTGTCCTCTGACATCCACATATGTGCTGTGGTATGTGTATGTGGGCATACATACAAACATACACACATACACACACTCTAATACTTTTTATTTTATTTTTTCATGAAAAAAGAAAGTGTGATTTTTAAGCTAGGCATAGTGGTACAGACAAATAATCCCAGCATCTGGGAGGCAAAAGCAGAGAAAAACAAACCCAAGGGCTACAAGGCAGCACCCTGTCTTAAACTCACCCTCCACAAACCAGAGCGCCTGGGCTTTGTGCTTTAACTTCTTGTTTTAACTTTGTGCTTGCCACGATATTGGCTTCGGGTCTACTGTGAGGATACAGGAAGAAGAAAATGTTTGCTATCTTGAAAAAAAATCAATTAAAGTTGTTTCAGGTCTCCAGTCTCTGAGGAACCTTCTAGCAGCTAACAGAAATGCATTCTGAAATGAGAGGATCTGACATTGTTGTCCCCTAATCAGAGTCATGGAGCCAGCCCAGCTAGTTGCCCAAACAGGTTGTGCTTCTGCCTGGGGACTTGGCCACTCCCAAATGCACAGGAGCAAGTAGCTGTTCACCCCTCTCTAAGACATACCCCCCATGCTGGGCGGTGCCTCCGGCTAGGGGTAACTTTCACATGCCCCTGACAGAAACCATTCTGAATCCACGAGCACAGAACTTGTTCTGCCTCCTGCCTGCAGTGCCCCATCTGCTGAACAGACATTTAATCCGTAAACGCCATCTCCAGGAATAACACCTATTGCTATTAGCCAGAAAATAGTATCTTTACAAGATTCCCCGAGAAGAAACCCTGTCAGTGCCACTCAGGCTATCTCCAAAGACACGTCCTTGTAATTACTTTCTCCTCTTCACTGCCCTGTCTGGGTAAAGCAACAAGAGCAGGAGAACCTATTCATTTTCCCCAGATGCCTTCCAAAACGCACATCTGCTGTGCAGGCTGGATCAGAAATTTCATTATCTGTATTTGTATTGGTAATTCACTGCACAAAGAGAACAGGGGCCAGTGGAAGAGAGCAAACACAGAAGCAAACATCAGACAGACAATTGTATATATGCAAATGCTTTCAAATTTCTGCCAGCATCTCCCTGTGCATAACCAAGCAACAACATTCCTCTGACTTCTTTGCTACCAAATGTGGTTGTGATTTTGGAGGAAAAATATCAGAAAATCTTGAACTTCCAGGCACAGGGACTACTCAGTCTAACTAGGAATCTACATCAAAGATAAAGTCATGGTTTGGGGGTTTTGTTCAGTGTTTTAAGACAGGAGATAATGAAGCTTCTTTTGAAAACAAGATGCCCTGTGAGGGATGGGGGAGGGGCACTTCGTGGAGCTTTCCAGCCTGGTTGGCAGAGAAGTAAATCCCTGTCACTGAGGTCACACATCTAAAAAAAAAAAAAAAAAAAAGGCAGATGACAAACCAGAAACACAGGCAATAAAGAAAATGTCCAAATTCAAACTCACAAATGCAAATGCTCAATCGCAAATAAATATGCAAGAGTTAGGAAGGCTGAGTGTGTATTTGGTTTGTCTTGAAAATGATTATTTCAAATAATAATGGTGACAGGCATTTGCAGAACCTCCTTCAGTTATATATATATATATATATATATATATATGTACATATGTATGTATGTACATATGTACATACATACATATGTACATACGTACATACATACATACATACATATATATATATTCTATCCACTGGAGATCAGTAATGGCAATAACTCGCCCAAATGTGTACAGTAGTTCAGCTCATCCTTAAAATAATGCTTGAGGAACTAGTCAGTTATAGTCTTCTTACAGGTAAAGAACTAAGGCTCTAAAATGCACAGATTTGTTCAAACTTGCATAACCAATAAATAGCAGGACTCTAAGTCAAACTCTCCCAATGAACTTTGAATGCCAACTGCCACCACACTGCTACAGTTTGAGTTCTCTCCAAAACCCTGTTGGACTTAAATGCCCCTTGACAGCTGTAAGGGATAGGACCTTAGAAGGTGATTAGGTCATGAGAGCACCAACCTCATGAGTAGACTGAGGCTGTTAGCATGGAAGTGAGTTAGTCAACCTAAGGAAGTGGGTTAGTTAGAACTTGGCTTCATAAACTGTGGGTCAGGTATGGGGTGGCGATACCTGAATGTGGGGGCTATAAAAAAAATGACAATTGTATAAGACTCCTGAATACACAATGACCAATAGTAATTCAATGACCAACATTAATCCAAAATCACGTGAATAATGACATCAAGATGTTTCTGGCAAGGATCACCTTTGTTGCATTCCATGGCTTCATAGGAGCCTTGGTTCTGAGAGCACAGTGTGAGCAAGACGAAGAACCAGTTCATTCTGTCCGTTGTATGGTCATATGTGTCTGTGTGTCTATCCTCAGAGTGGACATCCTCGGAATAAGGAGTGTATGTTTATCATTTGGTCCCCCAGGCCCAGGGCCAATCCCTGCAGACAGGTGCTCAGACTTCTAATATGAATGGATTCATTAAGCTGCTCTAGATACATTCTTTTGCTCATTTCAAGTTCTAGGACATCTTGGCTTTTTAATCACACAAAGTCTCGAACCAGTATGCATCTTGTCACACCCAAGTTCACGATCCCAACAGCAAAAGCAAATGCTATTTTGTTACTTACACACCTAAGGACCTTCTCTCCTCTACCATTCTCATGGCCTCAGATTTTACACAGGTGAGAGGAGACTGCAACTCCGCCTTCCTGAGCCAGGCAGCTTTGCTGTTGTTTCCATTCAGCAAATGTTGCATTTGCTAAAAATGCAAAGCACGGGCTTCACTGTGTCCTCTCCAGAGGCCCCCATGTGCAGTGTCATCATTTGGATTCTACTAGAGTAGAAATGACCTTGGCCTTTCCTTGAATAATTTAACTCAATCTACAACCCTTTTCAAGCACCGCCATCCTCAAATTTTGCAGTCCTAGGACTGAGATATGGCCCAGCCTGGGGCTGAGATCTGGCACAAAAAGGAGGACCCAAGCTCATTCTCCAGAGAATGTAAAAAGTGGGGCCGATGGTGGTGTGTCTGTGATCCCAGCACTCGGGAGGTGCATCCCTAGAATTCACTGGCCAGCCATCCTGGCCTACTGAGGAGAGACCTGTGACCCTGCCTCAAAGGAACCAATGGGCAATGTTAGACAAGGACACCTGATAAGATTTTCGATCCATACAGACAACAATGCATGCATCAATCTATAAATAAATCCTCAGAAAACTAAGATAAAAATAAAGTCAACATCTCCCAAGAAACAACATCCAAGTTTGACACCTAAATCTGTGACCCTAAGAATGGCATCCCCCCTTCTTCCTGGGCAGATGCTTGCCCAGGCTAGGTGTGGCCATGTGACAGAGTTCTCATTAAGTAATAATGTGCACAACTTCTAGATAATCCGCTTAAAGATGCCTAGAGTTTGGTTTTAAATAATTCAGAAAGCCAGTGGGGCATGGGGCATCTTTGAAGGACTGGGCGGTGTCTGTTGGGCTCTCTAAAAGTAAGTGGTTGGTATACGTGGCTGTGAGGAAGTAATATTATATCATTCAAAACTGCAACAACAACAAAACAAACTGGGAAGCCAGTGAAATGGCTCAGTTAAAGGCCTGGCTTTAATTACCACAGTGGTTGTCCTCTGACCCTCACATATGAGCTGTGGTATACATACACACACACACACACACACACACACACACACACACACACACACACACACACACAATTAAATAAATAGCAAAGGAAGACAAATCAGAAATGAAAAGGTACTCGTCCCAGTTCTGTCTTCTTTCCCAGTGGCTGGAGAGAGGACTGACTGGACCAATGGTGAAAACACACTTTGCAGATCGCAGGCTCCTTCCTCCTGGTCCCTGGATGCCTTCCTGGGGCCAGGCTTGCCCTCATGCCCGGGGAGAGCTGCCTGAAAGAGAAACTGATTTATCAGCCCTGTGAACCATTGTTCTTGATGTCTCCCTAACAGTCTCAGGGGGCTCCAGGCAAGTCAAGCTCCTCACCGGCTTCCCTTCAGTGTAAACCTGTCTCCTTTACTCTAACAATACCATAACCCATATAGAATGCCATAAATGTTCACTGTGGTCACATATGGTTCATGGTCACTGTCTCCTACCATGGGGATGGAGCTGCTCACATACCTAGACCTAAAACAACCTTACTGTGTTTAGTGTGTGTGTGTGTGTGTGTGTGTGTGTGTGTGTGTGTGTGTGTGTGTGTGTGTGTGTTCTAAGGTAGGATTTCTGCTGTAGCCCAAGTTTACCTAGTATTCACTATGTAGCTGGCATGGAAACCTTAAATTAAATTGTCCCAGGCCAGGTGCTGTGATTCCCACCTGCGTGTAACACCACCACTATAGAGACCAAGTCAAGATCAACCACTGTGGGTTCAAGGTCAGCCTGGGCTACACAGTGAATTTCAGGAAAGCCTGGGCTGCAGAATATGACCCTGTCTTTAATATGAACCAAGCAAATCAATAAATAAGCTGGCCCTGATAGAACTCACTGCCAAAGCCCTTTACACAAATATCACATTTTGGAGCTTGGAACTTGATTCTGTAACATAGCTGTAGGCAAACTTTTGATCCAGAAAAATATCATAAATCATTATATCAAAACTGGGAATGTAGAACACTTACCAAGCATGCAAAAATACCAAAATAAAACACACAAGCACCACCAGCAAGGAGCAGCTTAGGATGGAACAGTAATGTTGGGAACACTTCAACCAGAACACAAATCGGTTTACTGCATGACTCACAATGTCTCACTACAGCTTCCATGACGAGATTTTTCCTTTTCCTTTCTTTTTTTTAATTCTTTTTCTTCTCTTAAATTTCATTTATTATATTTCGGGAGAGGGGAGGTTGCAAGGGCAGAGGGAAGATATGAATGGGATGGAGATGATATAAAAGACAAAATAAATAAAAAGAAAGTAAAAAAAAGTAATGGTTAAGAAATATTTAAACTGGACATGGCAGCATACGTCTTTAATTCTAGCATTTGGGAGGCAAAGACAGGCAGATCGCTATGGGTTTGAACCCAATATTATATGTGGTCTCCTTGAGTCCAGGACACTTGGGTCTACATGGTGAGACCCTGTCTCAAAAAAAGAAAGAAAGAAAGAAAGAAAGAAAGAAAGAAAGAAAGAAAGAAAGAAAGTTGTTCACTTGATAGAAGGTGTTATTTCTGATGTTATTCCTGGAGTAGAAATGCCCAGGCAGTGGTGGTGCACACCTTTAATCCCAGTGCTTGGGAGGCAGAGGCAGGTGTATCTGAGTTCAAAGCCAGTCCGATCTTACTGAGTGAGTTCCAGGACAGCTAGAGCTACACGGAGAAACCCTGTCTCTACAGAGGAGAGAGAGGAAATGAACTACCATTTTCTGCGATGGAATGTCACTGGGGTTCTCAACTACACTCCCAAGGCAGGCCCCACTCCCAGGAGTGTTGACCAACACAAAACAAGCGCCATGGCTGTTTTTATTTTTGTTTTGCTCTTGCTGGATTTTTCATTTAATTTTTTGGTTTTTTTTTTTTTTTGGTTTTTTTTTTTTTTTTTTTTGGTTTTGACCTTTTTTTTTTTTGTCTTATTGGTGTTTTGTGTTTTATTCTTGTTGTTGTTTGTTGTTTTGTGTGTGTGTGTGTGTGTGTGTGTGTGTGTGTGTGTGTGTGTGTGTGTGACAGAAAGAGAGAAAAGCCAGGGTTTTAAGAAGCACAAGGGGTTAAGGAAGTTTCCATTACTTGATGGCATTGGGCCTTACATTAGTCAAGCTTTAAGGTCCTTCAGTGAGTTTGTCAACGTCACCCTGACTCCTAGCTTTCTGTGACAAAACAGCAAACACTGAAAATGCTCACCTGTCTGCATAGTTGAATACTTCAAACCTACCAGCTCCTTAAGTGGCCAAGCTACCTCATACACTTTATAGTAGTCACGGCACCTATCGGAAACAGACTGAAGTAGGCAAGCAAGATATTCCAGAGAAGGACCAAAGAAGTCTCCTTCTGTGACAGAGAAGAGCAGGGGGCGTTGTTTTGACTACAGTGTCAACCTCATGAAAGGAACCACATTACCACTTCCCCCACAGCCTCCCCAGAGAGTGGGGACAGTCTCTGTGACTTGGAAGTAGATACTCAGCCGGTTTTGTTTGCCCTCAGGCTAGCTGGAGATTCCCAAGTCTAAGGAGGCTGTAGGCAGGCTCTGAGGCCTGCTGGCGCCAGATCTGCCACAGGAAAGGGGCTTCAGGAAGGGCCTGTGGGCCTCTTGCTTCCATAGTCATTCCACAGTGTGCCCTGCCTCCATCTGATGTCACAGGAGGGAGAAAGGATCCAAGGTGAAGTGAGGTCCCCGCCTTCCAGCATCCTCTGCCAGAAGGCAGGGATGGTCAGGTGACAAAGCATGCACAAAAGAGTATTGTCAGGAAACACCTAAGATGGGGAAGATGGGACAATGGAAACAGAGAAGGGGTACCAGGCTTCAGTGGGCGTGGTCAGAGCATTGGGACATTTCATCAGAGTCATAAATGACTAATAGAAACTGGCCAAGTCCAGGGGCTTTGGGAAGGGCCCTCCTCTGCAAGCAGAGGAACCAATGCCCCTTAGAGGGACTCTGCCTGCTCCGAACACTGGCTCTCATGCACAGTGTTATTCTCAAAGAAACAAAATCAGAATAATGACTAAGTGACTGGCCCGGTGCTCACTTTAAACTACCACCATACTTCCTGCCTCTCCAACAGGACCTTATCTTGAAGGGGACAGAATGTCATGCTGTTTAGACCAGCCTTGAACCCACTATGTAGCCAAGCCTGACTGGATTTCTGCCTCCACTTCCTAAGTGCTGGGCTCACAAGCATGCAGCTTGGTGACAGGTGTGGAACGGAACCTCTTTCACAGTTCCACTTGTCCCTTGTACCCTGGCCTCAAGAACACCAGGAGCCTCGGCTTGCTCTGAGAAGGGATCCAAAGCACCACAGTTTCACAGCTATTTAGATTCTCTTCTTTACAAGAGTTTAAGCACTGCCTCCAACCCCCTTCTGTTTCTGACACACGGACACAGGACACAGCAACGTGCAAAGGCACTGAGAAGTCCTGTACAGGTTTAATGCTAATCTTAGCTTATTCCAATGGTCTGGAGCACTGTGGGTCATTGAAACCTCCATCCCTTTATCTTAGGTGTTCACTTGGGTCTCTCAGACCCAGTGCTCTAGGGAACATCCGCGGGACACTCTGCACCCAGATTTCTTGTGATACTGATGTGGAAACGGAGGAGTTGGGAACTGCCTTTGAGCACAACCCGGCAGCAGAGCCAGAATCATCGGGCTCACCAGATCAACACTGTCTCTAGTTAGCTGCACTCCAGTCTGTCTGCTCTATACTCCTGCTTTGCATAAACAGTACACACAGAGCTGGTAGCACCACAATTGTCAAGTTACACATGCATCTCCCTTTGTTAAAAGAAAACAAGAAAGCAAAGAAATCCCTGTATGAAATCTGAGATGGTGCGTAAACTGTGTGTTCGCCGACACCAATTTGTGTGTGCCAGTCGCCCAAGCCTTGCTGCCAGTTGTTTACTTTCCCTGCATCCCACTGAAATAATAAAACCAATCTCGACTACGCGCTCTTCTTGCTCAGTGTGAAGGATAACGCTAATATATTGATGCGAATGTCGAGTGTTCATCATTGCACATTCATTTCAATGGAACCAACGCCGAGTAAATCACTCCTTAACGAGGCCACCCCAAACAAGTTTTCTCACTGAGTACTCTGATAGATCAAATCCTGTTAGCCCTAACTAAAATTCTTTACTGTGGCATTGGTTGGAATCAAGATAGCAAAAACACAGGGGAAAGAATGGAAATCGGTTCATCCCCCCTCAAGATTTACTAACCATGTTTCGCTATTAAAACGTTAAGTTGCTATAATGGCAGAAAGTTTTTAAGGTGACAGCTACAAATAAAGTTCAAGAGCAGTGAATACTCAACTTTGAAGAGCACTTATGAATAATAACGCATTAGGAAAGGTCAATTGGGCTTTTGATCTAAGTATTCCAGGCCTCTGCTCTAGATTTGTTAGCAAAGTCTTCCTTATCTGCAAAAGGAGGCAAATGATCCCAGCAAACGTTTTAAATGTGCAACTTTGCTTATCTTCCTGTATTAATGATCCTTATGGCAGTTGTTGTATTAACCTTATCACACAGCATAGCAATAAGGGAGGCCTAATGTGCAAGAAAGGGAAAAAACATTCCGTTTAATCTCAAGGACCTTTTTCTAACCTAGCAATTTTCTGACTGTCAAGCAGAGTAAAAAATGAAAATCAGGCTTTTACTGGGTTTTTGTAAAATCACAAAGAAGCTGATGTTTTCAAATGGGTGACTCACTAAGCATCAGTGCGAAGGGAATCCAGATTAAATTATGCACTAATGCCTGGGCCTTGGGAGGTCAGGAAGACAGGAGACAGGAAGTGGGTCTTGCGAGAGCCAGTCTCCGTGGGGGCTCTGAATTGCTCATCGGTGGGCAGGCACTACCAGAACTCCCTACTGTCCCTGGAAAGCTCTTCATCCACGAGGAGTCCCTATCCACTAGGAGGAGATTCCAAGACTCACATCTTTTAATTCCTTCTTAACTTTGACGGCAAAAGGAGCCTCGACTCCAAGACTCTTGCAGCTTTTATCTCAGCGTGCTTGAGAAACCACCTAACTTTAAGATTGGAATTAGTATTTTCTTTCAGCTGCAAATGCTTGCATTCACCACACACAGCGGCACGGTGAGCTCAGCCCCTTCCACTTGCCACGCCAGGTAATTTTTTTTTTCATTATCCCTTTAATGCAAAGCAGGGCTACTGATTACAAAAGAGCAGTTTGACTGTAGCAATAGGTCTTCTTCAGTAACCCTCACTGTCATGGAAATTCCAGCTGCTACAAGAATAAGAGGCTCAATCCATATTTGCCAGCTCTAATATGAAATCTGTCAGAGCCCAAATTAATGAGTTCCAAATTCCTTACATCACGATAACAGGTTAAGACTGGTCAATTAATTACATAAATCCTTCCCGATTCATTGTGCGTTTGCAGCCCAGACTGTGTCTTACATTACTCCATGACACAAGGCCTTTTGGCTCCTGTTGTTCCGAAGAAAGGCCCCATTTAAGTGGAGGCTGCCTGCCACTGCAAAATGTTAAATGTCACACGTTAAATGTGCACTTTTCTGTAATTGCTTTTGTTAAAGAAAAAAAAAATTAAAGTATGGTCCTCCTAACTCACCACCCACTTGCTGAGGGCTGGGATTGTTCTGAGCACCAGCATGGTCTATACCTGTGCTCCAACTCACACAGACTCTTCTGTACCCAGAGGTTGTGTTTGTGAAATTAACCCAGTTCCCCTAAGACCGGATGTGGCAAATATAGGCAATTGAAGATGCTCTTTTTTCTTTTTTTTTTTTTTTTTTTTTTTTTGATGAAGGGATTAAGATCTGACTCCAGCTTCTCTTGTCAGGCAGTAAAAGTACAATTAAATGTGTAACCCATGGTGAACCTAGTTAAATTGAAAAGGAAGGCACATTATACAAGTGTACACGGTACGCATAGTTCTTGTCTCCATAAAGGATGCTCCTGATGGCTTTGCTATTTGGATTTGCCAGTGATGTGCACATATAGAGGGTAGAATTGAGGACTCAGAGGGCCACGAAGTCATCCAGGCCAAACGTTTTGTTTTTTGAAAAATATTTAAAACCGTCCAAATGAGCTTGGAGTCACAGCTAGGTAGAGCGTGATCTGAACCGTGACTTTGGACTCCCTTTCATCCCAACGTATTGCTTTGTAGCCGGATGCAGACACACGTTTCCTGAAACCATCTCACAGCAGCCTTGGGATCCGGAGAGCAGAGCAGATGATGCTTTGAGCAGAGCCCGCAGGGGCACCAGCTGCGCCGCGCTGCCCGACAGCGACCCCGTCCGTCCACCGGTGGCCTCACACCGCCGGTCATCCTCAAGTGACCTGGCACAGCAGCGTGGGCCCTACATCTCTCCATGCGTGACACACCGGCCTCACCCAGGACCCAGAGCATGTGCTGCTTCCCTAGCGACCCAGTTCTGCCACCCGGCACAATTGCCTGCCCCGGATCCAGGGGAGAGATGGACGCGTTAGCGTATTGAGCTCGGGTCTGGAAGGTTCCAGGTTCCTGGGGAATGAGCACAGCACAGCGTGGGGTCAGCTAAGGCTGGAGCCTTTGGAGCCATGTGCAAGCTCTCGGCGGGCGGCGTCTGAAGAACAAAGGCCCACGTGCCTCCGCCACCAGCGCCCGCATGTGTGCGGAGGCTTTGTTTGATCCTCACTGTCCGGTGCGGGACGCTGGCGGTGCCCGAGGCAGGTGGGCCGTGGTAAATCGCTCTCTACCCGCCCACTCCAAATGGCTCCCCCGCCCCACCTGGTTCGGCAGAGTTGTTGCTATGGGTTACCAGGGCGGTTGCCATGGGTTACCGGACCAAGGAAGCGGGAGCGAGCGTGGGATGGCGGGAGCGTGCGGGCTGCAGAGCCGAGGCCCACGGGGGGTGGGGGCTGAGCTATAAAGAAGGCCCAGGTAAGAGCCGCAAATCCACGCGTTATGCCACACAGAGGCTGCCTGCTTCGACAGCATCTACCCTTCTCTTTAGCTTAAAACATAGTGGATTCTGCAGAAATTTTTGTAGCTTAGTTTTCTTCTCTCCCTCTTTTCAGCTCTACCTTCTGAAAAGAAGTCTTTGGAATTTTGAAGAAAAAGGGTCATGAACTACCAGAGTTTGCGCAGCTAAAATAAATTAGTGTCCAACGCACTGTTCTTAATAAGGACCTAGATGTTTCCTGCAACAGGGAAAAGCAATTGTGTTCGACTTAAGAGGACAATGGTGATGTGATCATATGACCAAGAACAAAGCCCCAAATCCTTTGTAAATACATCAAAATCCAAAGTTATTGTTTCTTCACATAATTTTTTTTAGCTCCGTTCTATTAAAATGTCTGCATTTCTTGCGTTGACTTGCAAAGAAAACTGTGCCTACATCTTTAATGAATGTCAAGTTGTCAGAAATTAAGTTCGGACATTTTATATTTGGAAATGTGTCCATAGAAAATTAAGAAACAGTTTTCTATAAAACAAAACTATATGGAAATTGGAATAAACTGTTTCCTCTGTGAAGAAGATGCTGCACTGTATTCATAGGGTACCAGCTAACTAATTTAAATATTAAGAGGAAGACGATTTAGAAACAGAATAAGTCTTCCTGATATTTGCACACAAAAGAAAAAAAAAATAAAACGAGGCCTTTCATGCAAAAGGCTCAGTCCTTAAAACTTTATTGTGCACACTTAACTCGATGGTAAAGCACCAAAAGGAAGCTGAATTCAAAACAACAGCCAGCTACCACTGTTGGATATAGCATGGCTAAGCTGAATAAATTTGGTAAAATTCTTAATGCCACACACACAAGAAATGCTATGCTTTGACTCCTATATGTTGTATATAACTTGTTTATATTTAATTGTTTAAATAAAATTTGAAATAGACTTGAACAGCTCTGGCAATATGTGTTTAGAATCAAGACGCACATCTGTGATTTTTCCCTCGTGTTTTTTGTTCGTTTTTTAACTAGAACTAAAATCAGGTTGTTGACTTTCACTGTTAACACCTCTAGCTACCTATAAAGTCATCTTTAAAATGAATGTGTAGGACTATGACCTTCCAGGTATGAGACCTACTCTTGCAGAATTAGCCAGGAAAAGAGTTTTGCTTAATGTAAATCATAAGGAGGCATCCAGAATTAGAGCCCTAAAGCAACTCACATTAAAAAAAAATAGTACTAAATGTTTGTCTATTTAGTTACATGTGTAGCTACTTTGTCCTCCTCCAGACATAAAACAAAGCAAGTGACCCATTGGAAACTGAAGTTCATCTAAATATCTAGGCCCCCAAAATGCAAGTGCTTAGATGTGGAAACAGGGAAAGCAGAGCAGATACAACTGCAGCAAATGTCAAGCAAGTCTCAGTAAAGCTCTTCAGCAAAAACTTACCAGTAATTTTAAAAACACTTAGTTTAGTCTGAGTCAGAAGAAATGTATTCTCTTATGTAAAATAAGTGATCCAACAACACTCTTTTCTTTTTTCATGTTTAATGTGAAAACAATAACCTCCTGAAGCTTACAGAGCAGATATCAAGCATCAATATATTAACTTCAATGGTTACATTATTAGCTCATCAAGAAGTAGTTTGATAACTGGTGGCACAATATATGCTTTTCAAAAAGGCTGGAAAACATACATGTTGTGAATTCGTATCTACTACTGAGGAGTGGGCACTGCTCTAAACCTTTTCATGCAGCAAGAGAAGCAGCTGCTAAATCCTTTTCTTCCTACAGTAAATTCATATTAGGGTACAAGATCTAAGACACTAAATCAAAACATTTACAGATGTTTCATGTTTCAGGCAGAATTTTTTAAAGGAGAAATTAAAATAATCACCCTTATTCTAAATTTAATGTTTCTGTTTCTTTTTTTTTTTTTTTACCAGTTCTTTGAAGCAAACACTACAAGGACAATTCAATAACTTTTTATTAATCACAATAACTACCAAACACCCAAGTAAAGGGCTGCTTTTTGCAGCAGTGTTTGCACCAATGAAAGTGGGAGCCATTCATTGAAAGCAACAAGTTATCCCACTGAGGTAAAAAATACCTTCTTTTAGCTACCAAACATACTGTGCATCATTAGCGGGGAGGACTTGGCAAATTAACCCAAGACATGTTATCTTCAGGCCACAGAGAGAGAGAGAGAGAGAGAGAGAGAGAGAGAGAGAGAGAGAGAGAGAGAGAGAGAGAGAGAGAGAGAGAGAGAAACAACACGAATATGAGCTCTGACATTAGCAACCTGACTTCCACTCCAAAATTATTGAAGAATTTATGGGTAAAATTAACTCTTATAAATACCTTCTTGTAGCTTTGAAATAAGTTGTTAGGAGCCACCGCTGACCAAAGTTACCAGATTATTTTTATGCACTTTTTTTTAAATGTCAGAAAATAAACCACAAGTTATGATACTAACTACACAATGGTAAAACGACTTGTTGCCAGAAGCCATGTTTAAGATGATTTTTTTTTTTGGACAGTGAGAATTATTTCTAAATCTACAGATAACAAAATTACGAACACATCTTCTATTTTCCCCCTAAGATGTAAACATTATTTTAATGTCTTTATTTGTAAGACATATTTTCCATTTACATGTGAAATAGTACACTGGAACACTTAAATACTCTTAAATATGTCAATCAAACACCCAAAAGCAGAGCATTTTCCAGGGTAGGAGAAATCTCCACAAAACAGGAGCCACGTGTCAAAGAGGCAGTGTGATGTGTGACTCTGTGCCCTTGCTCCAGTCACATACTGTCTACTGTAACTTCCCCACTGACACTGCAGGAATGCTCTGTCTGGGCTCGAAATGCTACTGATACACCTAGCTAAGACCAAGTGGATTTCATTTTCATATATACAGCATGTAACGCGCCGTCACTTGAGAGAAGGATTGTATTTACAAGTATTATATGGCAATAAAGGGTTGTATGGCATTCACAGACCTTACGGCTTTATACAGAAGCCTGGCTAAAATTAGACAACATAAAAATACTACCACTAAGAACCCACCACTGTAAGTATTTAACTGCCTCAGATAGCGACAGTGGCATCAGATAAGGATCTACTGTGAGCAAGCGTTCTCTCTGGCCGGGCACGAGTCTGTGCCGAAGGTGGTGGCCCCAGGACTCATTCTCAGGACTCCTGCAGAGCTGGGCTAGCTTTACATCCACGTGAACTGCTGTCATCGCTACTGTGTCCAAGCCCAGAGGATGAACTGGAAAAGAAGAGAGGGGAAAATAATAAAAAGAGGAAATTGGTTTTCACAACACACTCAAAGCCTGAGTAACAGAGGAGAACTTTAATTATCTCCAGTCACAAAGAGAGACAGGAAATTTGGACTTTTAATTAGCCATTTGGAGTGCAGTTGGATATTTTTTTTAGCTAGATAATTTAAACGCGAATAATTCAAGTCTGACTAAATGAAAGTCACATAATCAGAATGCAGATAATTGAATTTCTGCTGCATTCATTAATTCAGTGTGGAGGTGTGTGTGAAGACCACTATGATGAGCTGTCACAGCTCAATAAAATCTCAGTCAATTAATTTTTTCATTATCTTAGTATTACATCAACAAAAAGCAAAATGTGTATATATCTATGTGCGCGCACACGGACACTATGTGTTATATAAATATGCCTGTTAAATCAAAGTGCAAAAAAAAAATACCTCTCTGAATCATAATCTACGTCGTTGTCTTTTTTTCCTTCGTCTTCTTCAGGGAACCGTCTATTCATCAGGGCAAACTTGTGAATTGCGTCTTCCACTGAGTACTTGGTCTGCCCAGAAACACATGCTTCAATGTCCTCGGAGTTGAGATGGCTCTGCAGGAAGAGGTGGAGGCTGCTGTCGGAAAGCAAGAGTGCATTCTGCAGGACTCTGGAGAAAAAAGAGGAAAGAAAATAATTGATGAGCAGGCATGGGCAGAGATCGGGTGGAAAGCAGCAGGCCCTTGCGTGTACGCCTCTGCCACTGATCTCTCTGCTCTGAGAACTTTGCCCCGATGCTGGGCTCTGCCCACCAACGGGATGAAAACATATGCTAACTTTTGCTCAATTATTTGGAATCTTAGGTGAGTAAAAACATGAAGCTAATGGTTGAGGACATCTGTTAAAAGAATAACTTCAAGGACATTTCTTCAATGTAACCATCTGTTAAGACCATGTGGATTAATTATGGAAATATTTTGCTTATACGGTTATAGAAGTTTAGTCTGCTTTTAAAAATGTATGGCCAGCAGCATGTCAGTGCCGCACCCCAAGCCTTTATTGGGTAAGCTGTTATGAAACATCAAAACTACCATTAAAATTATATGAAGACCCAATATGCTCCTTTACACAGTCTACAGTTGAAAACTTTTATCAGTGTACTGCGTACACAAGTACACGTTTACAAGGGCTCCCGTGAGGCGGTTTTTCTAATACCGAGAGTTAACTAGAGAGTTCTGCAGAATCCAGCAGCTGTGCATCTCTGGCCAAAATAAGCTACCAAGTAATTTTGACCCCACGCTTTTTTCCCCCAAGCAGGATAATTTGGTGCTAAGTGCATAACGGTGGTCCAACAGGACAGACTGAAACTTATTCCAAAGGCAGCACAAGTTTCAGCTGAAGCATTGGAACCAGATGGAGGGTTAAAAACCAGCCCTGTGGCAAAAATCTAGCATGGTCACATTCATAGTCTCAGCCAAGTACGTGCTTTTCCGGGACGTCACAGAATAAGGAACCAAGACAGTGTCTCCTCACACTTAAACAGAAACTAGTGTTTTAGCAAATATTCCTGAGGTGTGATAACTGAGTCTCCGTTAATTGTTCAATGGTGGTATTACAGGAGATACTGGGAGCAGGATATAGGAATTAAAAGTGGACAACCCATGAGTCGTTTTGCCTGACATGGGATTTTTCTCATATGGAGACTAAGAAAACTAGATCATATATTTCAGATGAAATATCTTGTATTTTTAAACAAGTAATTAGATAAATAATTCTTTTCTGGCCATTAGTATCAATTTTGGTCAATACCAAAGGCATCACAACACCGCATCCTTTGCTCCCAGGTAACACAATTATTTCTTGAAGAAGGCAAATGTCTACAAACACATGAATCCAGTCATCCCCTTGCCTCAACAGACTTAGAAATGTGACTTGGGGGCCGGTGACTCTTTACTAAACGCAAAAGCAAGACTATTGTGCTTCTCAAAGAGAAATATCTCAAGCAAAGAGTCTAAGTGCTCAACTCTGCGTGTTCTCTACCATGGTCCTCCCTGAAGATGGACATATCGCATTTGCCAAGCAGTAAAGCCTTTGACTGCACTAAAGTCTGTCTTCCTCGTTTACAAATGCTTCCCGTCCATGTCCTAAATAATTCCGATTAGGAAAGAGTTTTGTGGAAACAAGCCTCTGACACAAACTTGGACCTGCTGTGAAGCCTGAGCCGTGTGTTTCCTGGGGCCTCCTGTTGGTACCTCTCCACCAGCCACAGGACACGTGGCTGTTCATAGGATTTTACACACGGCTTTGTTTCTGTTGGAAATGTGTTTTATTTTCTCTATAAAATAATGGGTGATCTTTAAAATTGATTTTAGATGGTTTGAGGCATTACAGCACAGAAGTAATGTGCACTAATGGCAACGATATTGGACACAAATTCATTTTAGCTTTATTTCATGTCTAAAGCAATTCTACTGAGCCTTGAACTGCTCACGTGCAGTTATTAACTTGCTGGGCACCTAACACATGGGTACCGAAAACAAAAGTGATCAGAGTGCAGGCTGATGGAGACCTCAGGGCTACTGTCCCTTTTCTTCTGCTATAATTCAATTTCCAATTTGACTGTGCATTAGTCTCCTTAGTTCCCAGTTTTCTGCTGCATACTGCCACCTGGAGGACACAAGGGTAAAATCAAGAGAACAGACAGCCCAGCTCAATAGGAAGAGGGAGAAAAGTAAGGTACAGGAGGCAGACACTCCCGTGAACATTCACACCCACAGGGCAGTTTTGAACAGAGTTTGGTTTTATTTTTTAATTTTTGTGCCTTTATGGCTAAGTTTAGGCCACCAGAACTGTACAGGTGTGAATTTGAAACAAACAAAAAACTACATATATGTATGTATTATTCATGTTTTCATTTTTGCGGTCAGATAATCTCCATTGTAAAATTAAAAATGCAAATCTTAGAGTTTGGAGTGAAGGTACTCACCTATAATCCCAGAGTTTAGGATTAGGAGGCTGAGGTAGGAGAATCAACAGTTCCAGGCTAGCCAGAGCAGCATTGTGAGAGTATCTCAAGCAATAATAAATTTAAAATACTTTTTAATTTAAAAGATATAGCCTCTGGGAGAATGGGAGGTCGCAGGTGCCTCTTCTGAGTGACAGTTTTACCACCTGAGTGTTGTGCCTACCAGCGTCCAAGCAGAAAATCCTTTGTTTTCCTTAGTCATTTTTATGCCACATTTCCCACAAATATATCTTAAAGTAGAAAATCAGCTTCAAGGGCTGGAGAGAGGTTAAGGGCACTGGCTCCTCTTGCAGAGGAGTCGGGTACAATTCCCAGCATGCACATGGCAGCTCATAACTGTAACTCCAGTACCACGGGTTCTGACACCCTCACACAGACATACATGGAGGAAAAACACCAATGCACATGAAATAAAAAATAAATAAAAAGAAAATGAATCAAGCTTCCTATACAGAGAACTTTGTAAAACAATCAATAAAATAATTCTCAGAAGCCTCCATAAAAATAAGTGTGTAAGTTGTTGTAGTGGCACACACTTTTAATCCCAGCACTCGGAAGGCAGAGGCAGGCGGAGCTCTGTGAGTTCAAGATCAGCCTGATCTACAGAGTGAGCTCCAGGACAACCAAGCCTACATATTGAGAGCATTACCACACCCTCCCCCAAAAAAATAAATAAAACAAATGTATATTATTTACAAGCCTTTATAGTGGCAGTTTCACAGAGCAGACTACAGAATTTTAAGAGAATTTCTGAAAATATATTTATAATGCAAGTCAAAAGTTGCTTCTCCCCCATACCCTGCTAAACAAGGCAAGGCCTGCTTTTCCCCTTCAATGGATATAGTAAAGTCTGGTTTTTCCTTAATGTGATTTTACTAAGCATATTATACAGTGGTTCAGTTGAAGAATAATATGGTACACAAAAATCATTTAATTCTACAGATGGCCTGGATATTCTGAACTCAATATGATGCTTCCTTCACACATCTGTAGTGTACGGGTTTGATGTTGGAAAAAAAAGGCTAACTCAGCCTCTTTACTTACCATTAGAGAAATAATTTAAACCTATAAATATTCATTGAAAGATATTCACAATCTATGCTGTGGTGCCCTCTATTGAACATAAAGATTTACCAAAAAAAAAAAAAAAATGTACCTGTGTGTCTGTGTGTTTATGTGGAATGTGTGTCGCTATTTGTATCTGTGTGCATGCCTGTGTGTGTGTGTGTGTGTATGTGTCCTTTGTTTAAAAAAAACAACTTTCTCACCATAACGTCATCCTCCATTCCATGACTAGCTCAAGGTCAGCCTGGGCTGTCCAAAAACAACCAGAAAATGAGTAAAAACTACACAAAAGCACAATAGAAAGTCTGAACTGTGGAGTGTGCTCTCACCAGGATGCACGCTGTAAACAGAGTCAGCTCATTTGGAGACTCACATAGACTTTATAATTCTAGAACATTCTGTCTCCGTTACAACGCAGAACGAGGAGAAAGAATACAAAAGGGAAATCCGTCACACGGGAAAATGAATGTTTGAAAACCTCACAATCACACTGAGCTGTTCAGCTCGCAGTGTGTGCTCCTCTGAGTTCCCAGAACACAGTACCCGTACAGTTAGCTGGTTTGTATAGGTGAGACAACTCCCCCCCCCCAGACAAAGCACCTACACTGTCCGAATGCACAAGATCAACACACGATCTGCCCCAACAACCGAACAGAGAAACTCTCTCCAGTTCCTCCATGAGTGTCAGCCAGAATGTGGACTGTGATTGACTACACATTATTACATAAATAACCTTAAAATGAAGTTTTCATTTTACATTATACACATGCATATGCAGAAATGCTTTTGCCCTCATGGAGTTTTAATAATTTCAAAATGTATATAAATGTCAAACATTTTAGATATATGCTAAGAGTCTGTAATCAGCACATGTCACATTTTAATGCTCCCAATTCTAGAGACCTTCCACCAAATGAGGGATGGTCTACGATGGATGACCCTACTTAATGGGGGACTAGTGATCCCCCGGAGGACAGACACTAAGGTGTGGTCAGGCACAGTTCTGAAGTGTACATCTCACCCAGCTGCCCTAAGTGACCTAGGGCTAAATGTAGGAAGGGCACCAGCGGTGAAGGCATGGATGGCTGCTACTCATGCCCAAACTGGACCAAAGAGGAGAACTGTAGAGTGATGGGAGATGTTATTCTGTAAATATGTTTCTCATACTGGCTAATTAATAAAGCACTGTGGCCAATAGGAAACTAGACAGGTGGGGCTAGGAGACCAGGAGGAGGAAAGAGGAAGTAGTTAGGAGGAGTCAAGATGTAGACCAGAGAGGAAGGAAGACGCCGGCTGCGGCTCTCCGATAAGATGACCACGTGGAAATACTTAGATAAGTAGAAATGGGTTAATAATTAAGACAGAGCTAGCCCATGAACAATAATGGTAACTGGCCAACAGGATTGTATCAAATATAGAGTCTCTGCGTGTTATTTGGGGCCGGTGCGCCAGACCGGCGGCGGGCGGGCTGGCGGAAAACAACAAGCTACAGTAGAGGACTGTGATATAGAAGGGAAGGCTCAGCCACTGGGCCCAGTCCAAAGCCAACTGGAAACCGTTATTAATTTATTCCATGTGCTGGTGGGAGGGGGTCTTGCCTGCCACAGCACGTAGCTCAGAGAAAAGCTGGCAGGGGCCTGTTCCCTCCTTCACCTCGGGGCTCCGGAGGTCAAACTCGGCTGTCTGCCTGGGCCGCAAGCAACTCTGTCCACACTTTTTTTTTTTTTTAACTTTTATATTAGATTTATTCTGCTGATTTTGTGTGCGCTTTGCCTACATGTATGTACGGACACCATATGTGTGTTTAGTACTCATGGAGCTCAGAAGATCATAGCAGAGCCCCTGGAAGTACAGTCACAGATGGTTGTGAACTACCGTCTAGTTGCTAGGAAACAAACTCTAGGTCCTCTGTAATAGTAACAGGTGCTCTCAACCGCTGAGCTGACTCTCCAGCCCCCTCCCAATTCATTTTTCCTGTGAAACTCACCCATTAGACGCACATGTTCACATGGAATAAACAGCACCCCAGGAAAGTGTCTGCTCCGTGATTTGAACCTCAGATGACCATCCATAATCATTTTCTTAAATGTATTTTGGCCTGTATGTATGCATGTATGTATGTATACCATACAGGTGCACACATATATGCCTGGTGCCCAAGGAGGCCAGAGGTGGGCTTTGAACCTCTTGAAATAAGAAGTCATATGCACTCCGTCCAGCTCTCTACTGTGCCTGTACAGGGCCGGTAGCCCCGGCACACAGCTGGCGGACGAGGGGTCAGCATGCGCTTCTCAAAGTCCTCTCCAAACAGTTAGTGTCGGAGCAACACAACTTCCAGCAAGGACAGCAATGCACTAACGCTACTGCTCCACTCCACAACCAAAGCAGCTAAGGGACTCAAAAAAGAACCCGGGCCCCATGGCCTGGAAGATACCAAGAACCGGGACTGCTGTGAGGCTGACGGCCAAGTTCTTCAAGCTCTTGCAGCAGGACGCTTGCCGCTGTGACCCTGTGACGCTGTGACGTGTGTGCCAAACAACGCCAGTGAACAGCCTAAGGATACACAACACAAAACACCTCTGCCATAGCACAAGCCCATGGGGCACATGCTGGGAGCCCAGCTATGAAAGCACAGTACTTAAAAACAGTCAGGGAGCAAAAACCAGAGGCTGGGCATGGCAGCACACACCGAGATCCCAGCAACCTGGGCAGGCAATCAGGAGTTCAAGGCCAAAGTCAAGCACATAGTGGGTTTGAGGCCACATGAGACTGTTTCGAAGACCAGCGACGGAGGAATGATCAGATCAATGTCTGCATTTACCTAGTGACATAAACACAAAGACACTTGCTGTCCCTGAACCTACAATAGCCCAACAGCTCCCCAGTGCTAGCCAGGGCTGCTGTCTGCTCCTGCCCAAGCCTCCCAGGCGGTAACCAGGCTGCAGGCTTCCCTGGGGGAGCATCTGCAAAGAGGCTACCCTGCAAACATGAGCTACATCTTACCATCGGCCACCTGGGCACCTTAGAGACAATTAACAGAAGGGGAAAAAGTACAAAAGTCCTGACCAGCTCTTTGTCACACTGTGACACCACAAATGACACTGCTGTAATGCGTTCAGAGGACTCAACTAATGGGTTCCTCTGAGCTCTTTCCATGGTGATTGCTCGGGTGTCTGCCTTTCCTCTGCCTTTACACATTGCACAAGCTTCCAGCTTTCCCTGTGTCCCAGTGACCTCTGGGAAGCAAAGGCACTGTGTCAATCTAATAGAAATAAGTATTAATATTCATGTGCATACTTAATACCCAGGCCCTTTATAAGTCAGCCATATGGGAAAGCAGCATATCATGTCAGACTAACTCGGGGTCCTATTTAGTGAACTCAAAATGAGATCATTTCAGATCCCAGAGCCACTTGAGGAGAATGGATACCCACCCGACTCAGCCTACTTCCTTATCTAGACTGTGAAATAAACAAGCTCACAGCTATTTCAGCCCAGAGTGGTCAACACTTGGAAACTAGGTTGCCAGGCACTGTTGTCAGTACCCTGCAGTCCTTAGCCTACTTAACTGCCTTCAATCTTTATGAGGGGAAGAACTATCACTGACCCCATTTTACAGGTGGGGACAACAGAGGCACAGAGAAAGGAAAAGGTTTGCTTAACACCCAGATAGTAAAGCAGCAGATCCAGGATTTGAACCCCAGCAGCCTAGCTTCAGTCTGTGTGCCAACCAGTGTGGGACAAGCCTCCTGTACTGGCATTCTAGAGGAGTGAGACAAGGGAGGGCCTCCAGGCAAGAACTCAGGCAGCTCCCGCTGCCCCATCACAGAAACAGTCTGCACACTGACAAACCACACTCTGCAAGGAAGAACAAAGCCATTCGGTCAGAGAAGGGCCCCATGCTCCATGGCTGGGCCTCTCTGTAACTGCTGCAAATACAGCCATTCTTAAGGGAGTGCTTGTTTTACATCATAAGGCACACTTAATCCCGGGGAATGTTACTTTTGCCCGCCAGACTGCCGAGGAACGTCTGTCTGCCTCACTTTTGCGGCTGCTGCTTGCTTTCCGTTTGTTGTTGGCGTTATTGTTGCTTTAGGCATGGGGAGTCTTTGTTTGACAAGGACTGGCCCGGAACGTACTGCAAAACCTGGGTTGGCCTCAAATTCACTGAAATCCTCCTGCCTCAACCTCGTGAGTGCTTCCATTAGAAGGGTGAGCTGCCACTGTACGCACTTCACTCTTAAGAGACTGGGTATATTCTCTGATTCAGTCGCCCATTGTTTCTTGAAGGCTTTATTCACATCGGCACCGTTCAATGTACGCCACAAGATGGCGCTCTAATACAGGCTATGAAGACGGGGCGCAGACCAGCAGCAAGCATTTCAGAGATCTCCCCCACGGGCTCTCTGCCCCCCACCCCCACCCCCGGCCTGGCTATAGCACCTTACTTACTTTCTGAGGAAATCTTCCAAACCCTGACGCCGTTGGTCAACGTGCTGGCGATTGTTCATGTTGAAAAATAGGTTTTTAGATGGAAGTTCTGGTAATTGTCTGATGAGAAAGAAAAATCGATCAGCAAGTCAAGGTGACTGGGCTACAGAAATCCCTTAAAGAGAAGGCACATCGTGCGTGGTAATAATTATCACACGGTATCACATAACTATTGTACAATATTAACTTAAAGGAGAATGTCTTAATTCTGGGGCTGTTTGTGATCAATATCCATAAAAATTCAGATGCAGTAGGCTGACCGGAGGAAGCAAGCCTGTGACCTATCCTTACCCAGCTTTCAGTTCTAGAACATCACCCACAGATCTCTGTAATTTAACCCATAAGTCACTTACACCAGCAATGCATTGCTTTGGAGTCTTTGCCTCAGCCACACGAATTCTCTGTACCTTCTTCGAACGCAAGATGTTTTCATCGTAAAACACATGCTATTAGTCTGCACAGAAACAGAAAACATGAGCCTCACGTGAGAGAAAAAGCATTTTCTTATTACATACCAAACACATACAGGAATTGAGGCAAACCATGAAACACCATTTTCATTTATGTGGGCACTGTGAAATCTCAAATGTAACTAACTCGCCAGTCTCGGCCCTGAAAAGGCAACAATGACATGAATGGGCAGTGTTATCTCTGGGCCGGCATGGCCAAACCCTGACCAGAATCCCGAAGGAAACCTGTGCTCTCCTGACTACAAGCATTTCCAAAGACTAAGAAATAAATTTTGGCAGGCCTGGTAGCCCACACTGTCATCTCAGACTTAAGAGGCTGAGGCAGGAGGACCAGGAATTCAAATCAACCCTATGCACACACACACACACATACACACACACACACACAGAGAGAGAGAGAGAGAGAGAGAGAGAGAGAGAGAGAGAGAGAGAGAGAGAGAGAGAGAGAGAGAGAGAGAGACCTAATACAAAATGCTCAAGGGCATCCACTGCATTTTTAACAGCACCCCAAAGCTTTTGTAGATAAAAACTGACCTCCCACAGCCCTTCACAAGGCATTGAAGATATCTGTATCTCAACATGGATGCCACCAGTCACTGGGAATCCTGAATCACTGCCCAACTAGACAACATTTTCCCATCCTACCAGACAATGGGTGGGGTGGGCGATTTGAGTCAGGATATCAGTGGAACCCCGTTCAGCATCAGTATCCATGGCAAGGGGACATACATGTCAGCCCTGGCTCTAGTCCAGGAAAATGGTATCAGCTGTAGCTTCCTGAGTGGGGAAACAGGGTGGGTATGAAGATGGACAAAAGCGCCTGGCAAGTGCAGCTAATGCTATTAGTTACTAGCTGTCTGTTTCTCTGCAGCGGCCCTGAGACAGGCGGGAGAAACAGGTCCAGAGTCCCCTGCCTAAGCTACAACATAATGCCACTCCTTTGGGTAAACACACATGAGTAAACAGTCTCCTTGGGGTAAAAGGAAAAGCTGACAAACATGTGTCTTCAAAACACAAGGTCGTCTCAGTGAGTGTCAGGGCTCACCGCTGGAACCCAGGGACTCATGAGGCTGTGGCTCTGGAGTAAGATCCTAAAATCTCAGCCCCCACCCCTGAATAAATAAATAGAAATAAAAAAAATAAGTAAAACCTCTGTAGCCCTGGCTGTCCTGAAGCTTCCTCTGTAGACCAGGCTGGCCTACTCACAGATCCTTCTGCCTCTGCCTCCCAAGTGCTGGGATTAAAGGCGAGTGCCACCGCTACCCAGCTTTATATATTCATTTTATATGAAGTTTCATAATCATTACATTGCCAAATGAGAAACTAACTTTTTGCTACTAAGATCTGTATTATTTTCAAAAACTATTCCTGCCAATGGTGCTCAACCTTATCCTTGGAAATCTAAATGACTATGCATTTGTCCATAGGCTGTCCCCATGAAACACAGGGCAAAGTTCCTGGATTCCTGGAATTTAAAAGACTCACCTGCAAAAGCCACATGACATCTAGCCTCTTCTGCCGTTACAGAAACAACATCTACAGGAGATGCCTACGGCATCATGACATTCTGCAGGACAACTTCAAAACACAGCCGACTCTAATGTGACCCTTGGGGACCAAGGCTTTGTTATACCAGAATTAGGGCCCTAACAAGGCCCAAGCAGACATCTCAGTACTCTCCTCAGAGAGTTCCAGGCTAATGCAGGGACTTCTGACATCACCAGTACACACTGGACCCATTTAAATCCCATTTCCCAGCCCACAGTCACCATGGTATCAGTAACAAAAATTCATAGGGTCCACGTGTGACTCCTTCAACCACAGCTGTGTCATCTGCTGCTTTACAACCCCAAATATGGACATTCCAGAGTCATTGTTGTTATCTCCCTTGAAGTTCATTTGAGTGAATGGAGCCCCAGCTGACTGCAGAGCTAACAGAGGCTGTCCAAAGCCTCACCCATCTACCGGCTCTGAATTGTACCACAGGAGCAGGAATACACCGAGATCGCTAACTGACTCAGTTCCTCTAAATCCATATGCTTGTCTCTGCCCTCCACCAAGCCAAGAAGTCTTACTCATTTTCAACTGATGAGCACTTCAGAGGGACACCAGAACACCACCAGGTAGAGTCTGAATCATACCATGCAACTTATTAGCACAGAATAATCTATATGTCATTATCTCCTGACAATAATCAAATTTCATGATGCTCTAAAGTATGTGATGAGAACTCACAAACTTGTTTAGAGGCAGTTAAGAGGCAACTAATTTCATTTTGTTTCAAATGTTTAGTTTTTTTATTTATGTTTTGTTTTGTTTTTTCACATTCCTTCCTTTTGGAGGGGAGGGGTGATGGACTGAGACAGATTCTCAAGTAGACCAGGCTGACCCTGAATTCACTATATAGCTGAGGCTCCCCCTTGAACTGATCCTCAGCCTCTACTTCCCACTGCTGGGATCACAGTCTGATTCGAAGGCCTATTCCCTTTTAAATCTTACTCACTTAATGTCCATAATTTTCCACAGAGAATGGATCCTTGGTGTGAGCTTTGGGATGAAAACAAAAGCAAAATAACAACAGTGCCAGGCAGTGGTGGCACACGCCTTTAATCCCAGCATTCGGGAGGCAGAGGCAGACAGATCTCTGTGAGTTCAAGACCAGCCTGGTCTACAAAGCAACTTCCAGGACAGCCAGGGCTACACAGAGAAAACATGTCTCCAAAAACAAAGTACAACAACAAAATGAAAACAACAACAAACGCAAACAACTTATACAGCGATGGCTTAGAAAATAAAAAAAGAAGGAAGCAGGGAGGCGGTCACTCAGAGCGTCTGCCTAGCTCATTTTCTAAACTGGGGACTCTTGAAAGAAAAGGGTTCAGAGTGGTGTTCGGACTTGCAGCATGCTCTCATCATTCCAGGCAACCCTGAATGATGGCAACATTGTTACTTCACTTGTGCCATGCAGGGCCAGACACATCCGATCTGAACAAGGCCGGTGTCTCGGGCTAGTCTGCCCACCCCCCTTTTCCAGCAGCTAGCACAGGGGATGCGATCACCGGGCTGTCCTGTCTGTGCTGCAGCTGACAAAGGCATGGCACTCTCCATGTGACCCCACAGAGGACAGGTGTGCTGACCTTGTTCTAGATGAGCAGCAGACTCGGAACCACACAGACATTTCAAGAGCTTACAGCTCAGTATTATTTCACTGGGAGGGGGTTGGGGGGTCACTTGTAGTTGCTTATTCTTTGTGTTGATGGCTCAAAATATAGACTAAAGCAAACTGTACATACTGACTTCCAAAGTTTCTGATTCTATATACAAAATAGGAAGGTGCATATGAGCAAAAATGCTACAATGAAAAACAACACCTTGTATTTATTTTAAAATGGTTCATACTGTATCTCCCCTTTCCCCAAAATTCTATTTCCCTAAAAACTTAAGATTTATTAAACAATATATTATCTTGACATACAAAATCACACTGAAATACCATTGATGAGTTCTACTTTTTAACCATTAATTTTTTAAGTATTCACATCTCTATAAGTAAAGGTAATAAACATTAAAATATTAATAGTTTTGTAAAAACAAGTACAATGTGAGCTTCCAATAAGCAATTCTTAACTGCAAGAATCATCTTACTGCCTTATTTATAATACAAGCTTACCTGGAATCATCCCAATTCCGTTCTTTGAATTAAGGGTTTTGTTTTTTTTTTTTAGTTCTTAGCATCATTGTATCACATAAAAGTCACCACCTGTGTACTTACATGAATACATATCTCATAGTCGATATAGGAGTGCCAAAAGTCCTCCTTCTGGATCCTGGGGTCTCGGACCCAGACACTCACGAACTCCTGTGAGGGCATGGCGAACAAAGAGCAGCGTCAGGATTATGGGAAAGTCTGGAAGGAGCTGGGATGACGGAACTGGAAGGGTCGGCCAGTGTGCTCGCCGTCCCTCAGAAAACAAGAAGTGGAGACCATGAGTCAGGTGTCAGCAGAGTCCACAAAACACTCCACACAAAGGGAAACTTTAAATAAGCTCACCGCAGACGAGAACTTGGGGCAGGGTTTCTGGCATCTGCAGACAGGCAAGGTTGACTCCCAAAACTAATTCTTGATACTCAATCGAGAAAACTAAGTTCCCATTTGCCTTAGCTTTTCAATGCAGCAGTCACTTATGCCATCTCAAATATCTATAGGGCCCGTCTAGCAACGTGTTTTCTAGGTCACAAATAAGAAAGAGTCACAAGGTCACATGAAAAGCCAAGCACCAGGGACTACAACTGCCCAGCCCAGTCCCGTGAGAATGAGCCGCGGTAACTTAACAGGAAGACACACGCCTTCTTTCCCACGATGATTTGCTATTTTTAAATATTTTTTCTATGTAGCAAATTATTTCACCTTCATCTTTGTGTCACAAGTAAAAGGAAAGTTTTTAAAATAGATGAACAATGGTGGACACCTGTGATCCCAGCACCTGGGAGGTAGAGGTGGGGGGAAGAGTGAGAGCCAGAAATTCCAGGCCAGGCTTAGCTCAAGTGTGGGTCAAAGCAACAAAATAAATTACTAACACACACACACACACACACACACACACACACACACACACACACACACACACGTGTAGGAAGTTTTGTTGCTGTTTTGTTTTGTTTTAAGATAGTAAAAGTGAAAGAAAGGAACTCTGTGGTTAAGAGCTTGTTACTCTTCCAGAGGACCAAGGTTCAATTCCCAGCACCCACATGGTAGCTCCAGTTGCTAGGGAATCTGCCACCCTCTTCTGGCCTTCCTGGACACTGCGTGCACGCGGTACACAGACACATATGTAGGAAAAACACCAATACACATGTGGTGGCTTGAAAGAAAATGGCTCCCAAAGAGAATGGCACTATTAGGAGGTGTGGCTTTGCTGGAGTGGGTGCGGCCTTGTCGGAGGAAGTGTGTCCCTGTGGAGGCAGGCTTTGAGGTCTCATATATCTATATACTCAAGCCACACCCAGTGTCTCAGTTCACTTCCTGCGAGATATAGAACTCTCAGCTCCTTCCCCTGCACCATGCCTGCCTGCACACTGCCATGGCCCACCATGATGATAATAAATTAAACCACTAAAACTGTAAACACCACCTCAATTAAATGCCTTCCTTTGTAAGAGTTGCCATGAGTCAGGCGTGGTGATGTATGACTTTAGTCCCAGCACTAGGGATGCAGAGGCAGGCAGATCTCTATGAGGCCCAGTGAGTCTTGTCTTGCAAGCCTGGTCCTACATCTGACAGCCTGTCTCCTGGATGTCCTCAGGGACCTAGGGGCTGTGAATGCATGTCCCAAACAGGCTTATTTTTAAATGTTTCACTGTGCTTCTCCCCTCTCTTTCGATGTCTTGTTTGGGGCACAGTCTCGTGCTTCAGGCCAGGATGACCTGGAACTATGTAGCCCAAGTGAGCCTTGAACTCACAGCGGTCTGAGCCACCACATCCTGCCTCCTTTGGTCTTCCTGAGAAGACCATGTCACATGATCCAGGCTGGCCTTGAACTCATGATTCTCCTGCTTCTATATCTCATTTTAAAAAACTCATTCAGAGACAGAATAAAAATCAGGTAACAACTGCAGAACACATTTTGGCCATAATATTTATTTATTTATCTGTGTTGTATGTGTGTTAAAATCACTTTCCTGTGGTATTTTTCACATATACAAAGTTTGGGGATTTTTTTAAAATTTATTTTGTTTTTAATTATGTGTTGGGAGTGGGTATGTGAAGGAGAGCGCAGTGCCCTTGGAGGTCAGAAGGCATCAGATCCCCCGAGATAAAGTTACAGGTAGTTTTTGTTGTAATCCAGGAAACCTGGCCCTGCCTCTGCCCACCTGCGCATGTCTCTTTAAGAGAAAGACCCACTTCCCTTCTCTTTCAGCTCTCTCCTTCCCTTTTCTGGCTCCCTCTTCTCTTCAGTCCTCTCTCTGGCTCTGTGTCTTTACCTCTTTTCTCTCCTGCCCCTTCCCCTCCTAATAAAACTTCTCATTTAAGCTCTGTCTGCCTGGCATGTTTGTCCCTCCACCTCCATGTTTGTCACCTTCGCCTGCCATGGAATCCACCAAGGTCCCTCTCATGCTTTTTTCTAACAGTTTTGAGCAGCTTGGGAACTGAACTCATGTCCTCCGACAAGAATGGAATGTACTTCCAGGCAGCAGTGGTGCATGTCTTTAATCCCAGCACTTGGGAGGCAGAGGCAGGTGGATCTCTGAGTTCAAGACCAGCCTGGCCTACAGAGTGCATTCTGAGACAGCCAGGACTACACAGAGAAACTCTGTCTTGAAAAACCAAAAGGAAAAAAACTAGTAATAATGGTATGCACTTTTAATCACTGCACCATCTCTCCAGCTCCCACACATGGTGCTTTGCAATCAGCCAGTCCTTAGTGAACCAATGACTAGAAAGGTAAATAGGTTATGGACAAGTTCTCCTGTGCAACTCTCCTGCTCTCTGGAATTCTTCCTTCGTTTCCTTGATAAATGGGTTTGCTTGACCAGCAGGAAGAGAGGGAGGGAAGGAGGGAGGGAGGGAGGGAGGGCAAACAGGTTAGGGTTCACAGCTGGACCACCCAGAACATATCTAATCTCATCAGATAAGTAGATTGGGAAAAGAAGAAAAGACCACAGTCTGAAGAAGACAGACCCCAACCCAGCACATACTCAAGGCTCCATTCTGGCTTTCATGGGCCTTTCTTATCCACATACATGTATGCACACACACACACACTTACATTATATACATGGTACATTACATACATAATATATATGCATATATTGCTCACACACATACATACATTATCATATTTTAACTGTGCTGGTGTAGAGATGACTAATATTTCAAAGCCTTTCTTTGACCTAAAAGTTCACTCTTACAGTTTTAAAAGAAATTAAAACTTTCACTGGCCCTCAAAAGTAGCATTGTCCTTGGCACGGTGCCTAATGGGGAACTGAGGGATGGCTCCAAGTCACCATGTCCCGTGGAAGACCATATTCCCACAGAAGGCGTTGGCAGAACCAGTTTTCCATGGAAGAGGAAGATGTTCTCAGATGAGTCCAGACAGAAGGCAACTATTCCCAACCATGCAGTGTCGCATATGAACGGCTGGTTGAAAGCATGGGCCTGCTGTTGAAAAGGAAGGTCTTCACACAGCGTAAACAAAGGGGAAACTGGGCATGGTGGCTCTCACCTTAACCCCAGCACTCAGGAGGCAGAGGCAGGAATGTCATGAGTTCAAACCCCATGGGCCAAATGCTGAGTTCCAAACCAGTCAGGTCTGCAGGGTGAGGATCGGCCTGGGAAACAAGGCCACAGCTAAAGAATGGGAAGGAAGGACAGACACGTGTGTGATCTGGGGTAAAGCAAGGGATGTCTGAACTGTAGGCGCCACCGTTACTACATGTGCCCAGCCACACCGAACATTAGGAATCCACTCTGTAACCCAGATAAGTGGCTCTAAGGTCAACACATACATATTTTTCTCACCCTGCTTCTCTGCTGTTGTCCTGTTGCTGGCACGCCAATGCTCGGCAGAATTTCTAGCCACAAAACTACAAATACATCCTAAAATCATTAATTCTCCAAGCCTCACTTTCTGCCTCTGGAAATGGGAAGAATGTCTGTCCAACCTATGTCAGCTGTCGGGTAGATCAAATAACAAAACACTACTGGACAAATAAACACCAGGGACAAATAAACAGCAAATCACACACAGGAGAAGGCTTATCCTCTGAGAGCAGGGAGCCTTCCCACAGACACAGGCATCAGGAAATACGAAAATCTAATCCAGGCCTAGTAATACACACCCACAATCCCAGCACTCGGGCGGAAGAGCCAGCAGGGTCACCTCAAATGCTAGGCATGTCTGGGGACATTTTCTGGACTGACTGATGTAGGAGGCCCAGTCTACTGTGGGTGACGCCACCCCTTGGCAGGGGAACCTGAGTCAATTAGAAAAGGCAACTGAGGAAAGAGGGAACAGGCCAGTGAACACTTTCTCCACGGCTTCCGCTTCAACGCCTGCCTCAACTTCCTGTAGTTGAGATCTGGGAGCTGTGATAAAACAAACCCTTCTCTCTCTAAGTTGTTTTGGTCAGTGTTTCTATTTTTTTGTTTGTTTTAATCACAGCAATGAAATCCAAACTAGAACAGCTGGGATGCTAAGCGGCACTGCTCTTGTAGGCGGTAAGCTTGCATTCCCTCTCTGCTCCCTGCTATGCTGCTGTCCCCCTGCAATATTTCCAGTCTATTGTGACCACACACACACACACACACACACACACACACACACACACACACACAAATACCCACATAGGCCGGTAATTCCTAGCATTTCATTCCAGTCCAGGCATCCACCTGAAACCCATGAGTACCAAATGTCCACATTCCCCATATTATTCTGTCCCTCGACTCAATAAACATCATCCCACCAGCCCCTGCCAGGCTCAGTTCCCATCCCCAGGCTTCTCTGACTGCTTCAGCACACACGGGTCCACTCAGTCAGACAAATCTTCCAAGAACTTTCTCCTGTGTACCTATACCCTCCCCACGTGGCAGCTACGTGTGCCATCCACGCCCTTCAACAAGCTGGCCTTCCCTAGGTTACTAAAGCCAGGCCATCTCCCTTTTCTTTCTTCTGCTTCCTATCCCAGCCTTTTTCTTTCTCTCTTTTTGTTCCCCCAATCATCTTCCAAACACAGCTCAGTCAGCGCTCCTCAGATTCCTGATGAGATGTATTTGACATCCTCAAAGCTCCCTGGGTCTCGGTGCTACTGCACTGACCCATGGGGCTCCTCTCCTGGATCCTGCCATATGCAACGTGGGCTGACTGACAGTCAACCAATCCATGAGTGCCTGCAAAAAACGAGCAAATCACCTTCAGGGGGAAACTAAATTCAACTCAGCCTCTTCCAGCTGGCCTCTTGGACACCACTTATCATTTGGTAAGGTATTTCATAGATGGCCTCAAGTGTATCTTAATTTACCAATGCCATCCTCCAAGGGTGTGCCAATTAACAGCAGAACTCAACTGGTGTAATGCTGGAGATCTATGAGAGCAAACTGTCTTCGAGCACCGGAAAGGACTTTAGGAATGCCTATTTACATAGAAATAATTGAAAACCATCCCGATGCCCTCAGTAACTTCGTCCCTTAAGACTTGTGCCAGGCAACAATTTGTTAGCCTAGTTGGAGTTAAACTATGTACTCGAATGTAATAAAAGCACATTTATTTTAAAATATTCCATAATTCAGAAGGGCCTCTCCTCCCCCACCCTGCAATTAGTAGGAATTAGTGAAGTTTCAACACACTTCCAGCTACGAACAGCATGCCCAGACAGCCGAGGTTCACCTATAATGTCTTAATTAGGCGCACCCCTCACGACCTGCCCACCATCCTTCATGGGGATGCTGACAGGCCGTCAGCCACATAGGACAGCCCTATGTCCCATACCTGGAATCACATGGATTTCCTATGGAAATGGCTTCCAAAGCTGCTGTTAGTCAATTTAATAACCTTATTAAACACTTTAATGACTCGTGGGCCTAATGACTGTATCTACTATGAAAGGAAACGCCAGGAGGAGTAGGATTAAAAACTTAAAGTCACTGATCCATCCTGCACTCCAAGAGAAAACAGGCCATGAGGTCTGTGAGAATCCATTCACTGGGTACTCGCTGACTTCCATGCCCCTGTTTCTCTCTGACCCCTGCCCCAGGTTCAGCCTTATCTGTCCATCTTGTAGCCTCTTCCCTAACGGCTAGGCATTATTACCCCAACTCCACAGATAAGAGAAGCTTAAGCAACTGGCCCAAAAGTCAAGGCTGGGCTGCGCTTCTAACTCAAATCTGCCTCTGTCCAAAGCCTGGACTCTAGTGGTCCCCTAGCTGCAGTGTGATGCCACTGTGTCCTCTTCCAGTGGGATTATCTGCTATTAGATAAAGGCCAGCTCTTCTGAAACCGCTGGTCCCACCCAGCCCTTTCCTGTGCTTGTGTATGGGTATACTTTTAGAAAATGGAGACCACATAGAATTTATAATAGAACATCTCTCTTTTCTAGGTCGGCATTCTAATACATTTTAAGAACTACTCTGCCAGCTGCAACTAAATTAGAAGTGACTGGGGGGAAAAAACAGCATGAATTCATCTTCATGGTTATTAAAGATAAGAAACAGAGTGATGGGAAGACCTGTCACACACTGCCTCAGTCAGGTGATCAAAGGGATCCCATTGAGCGCAGGCGCCTTAGATGTGATGACGATGGACCTTTATCTCTCTGGTTTTCCCTCCAAACACCCAAAACCCCAGTCTAGTGCAGAGACAAACATCGGATAAACCGTAACTGAGGAGCGTCTACAAAACAAGTCCTCAGAGCCATCAAGGTCGTCAAAAGCAAGGGATATCTACGCAAGTGCCACAGGCCAAAAGGGTCTGGAGAGAAATAGCCCACGCTCCTATCTTTTCCTTAGAACTTATATTCTACAGTGAACATGCCTTTTTAAATCTGGGAGATGGAAATAAAATCTTTCTTTGGGACTTGGACAGAATGAAACAGATCTTCAAGTGATTGTCACACAAATGGTCTCAGAATAGCAACACCCATGGGAACCTGCAGTGTGGGGAAGGGTTAATATTATGGCTGCTTTTCTTTTCTTACTGAAAATGTACTGTCATTTTCTAATTTTATTTATTTTTATGCACAAGGGTGCTTTGGCAGAATGTATGTCTGTGTACCACATGCAAGCTTGGTGCAGGAAGGAGACAGAAGAAGTCATTAGATCCCCTAAGACCGGAGTTACAGACAGTTGTGAGCCGCCATGCTTGTGCTGGGAATTGAACCCAGGTCCTCTCAGGAAGAGCAGTCAGTGCTCTTAACCACTGTGCCATCTCTCCGGCCATGAAAAGTGTACTATTGTTCAGTAGGAAAACTGAATGCCAGTGGCTGAGTGGGAAAAGGGGAGGGAATATGAAAAGAAGAGAGAAAAGAATAGAACTTCAGTTTAAGGGAGTGTTAGAGGTACCCAGATCACAAGACACAAGCACTGTTCTCTATCTTTTTAGATATTCGTCAATTTAAATCTTAGTTTCCAATCAACAATCCAGTATCAAAAGCTACACCCTCTTGATTTCAGGCTGCAGGGTAGGGTGCTGCATGTTCTGCAGTCCTGGCACTACAAAAACACAAGCAAAAATAGACTACTAAGCTGGGTATCATGCTGTACACCTGCTAATACTCAGCACTTGGGAATCCCAGATAGAAGATCACATGCATTTGAGCCCTCACTAGGCTAAATAATCAGGGCAAGGCCAGTCTGGCCTACATGGTGAGACCTTGTCTCAAAAAATCTAAACAAGGGAGCTGGAGAGACGGCTCAGCAGATAAGAGCACTGGCTGTTCTCTCAGAAGACCAGAGTTCAATTCCCAGCACACACATGGCAGCTCACAACTGTCTTCGACTCCAGTTCCAAGGGATCTGACACCCTCACACAGACAGACATGCAGGCAAAACACCAATGCACATGAAATAAAAAATAAACTTAAAAAATCTAAACAAAAATTTACCACCCTTTCTTAAAGCAAGTCCAAACTGTCTCCATTGGTAAATGTAACTAGAACACATTAACACTAGTTGTCCATTCATTAAGGCTGTTCATCCAAAACAGCAACAAGTCCTTCCCATCTCTGCAGCACGCTTTCTTCCCTCAGTGTCCTGGCTAGTTTTAGGTGTCTTGACTTGACACAAGCCGGAGTCATCAGAGAGGAAGAAGCCTCAGCTGAGAAAATGCCTCCATGAGATCCAGCAGTAAGGCATTTTCTCAATTAGTGATTAATGGGGGAGGACCCAGCCCATGGTGAGTGCTACCATCCCCAGGCTGGTGGTCCTAGGTTCTGTAAGAAAGCAGAGAGAGCAAGTCAGGAGAAGCAAGCCAGTGAGCAGCACGCTCCATGGCCTCTGCATCATCAGCTCCTGCCTCCAGGACCCTGCCCTGTTTGAGTTCCTGTCCTGACTTCCTTCAGTGGTGTACAGCAATGCCGAAGTGTGAGCCAAACAAACCCTTTCCTCCCCAACTTGTTTTTTGGTCCTGGTGTTTCATCGTGGAAACAGAGACCCTGACTAAGACACTCAGTTGTGGGATGCTAGTGGATCTTTCCAGGGACACTTAGACTTGCCCTATTCTGGATAGTCGCTGCCAAAACCACTCAAGTCAGGTGTGGTGGCACTCAGGAGGCAGAGGCAGGCAGACCTCTATGAGTTCAAGGCTAACCTGGTCTACACAGGCCAGCAAGGGCTATATAGTTGAAACTCCATCTCAAAAAACCAAAAGAATAAAAATACAAAACTCTCTCTCAAAAAACAAAACAAAACAAAACCAAAACCAAAAAGTATACGTCACTCAAGTGTCGATAGCTGGCGGTTGCCTGAGAGCTGCTCCTATTCCCCAACATGGAGTACGGGCACTTTGAAGAAGAAACCTCTTACACAGGGTTTCTCCGTGTAACACACCTGGCTGGTCTGGAACTCACCCTGTAGACCAGGCTGGCCTCGAACTCACAGAGATCCATCTGCCTCTGCCTCCTGAGTGCTGGGGTCAAAGGCATGTGCCACCACTGCCCTTCAAACATTCCTTACCTGTAAGGTACAAGCCTCTACATCAGTGTCTCAACCTTCCTAACACTGTGATCTTTAATACAGTTCCTCGTGTTGTGGTGACCTCCCGACCATAAAATTATTTAGTTGCTACTTCATAAGGCTGCCAACAGGTATGAGTCATAAATATCTGATATGCAGGGCATCTGATATTCGACCCCAATGGGGTCTCGACCCACAGATTGAGAACCACTACCCTAAAGGGAGAAAGCAGTTCCGGGAAGTAGGGAGATGCCCAGATGTATACATATACACAGGCACAAAGACAAGCTTCACCCCTAAGAGGGGTGTTGCAGTTACACCAGCGGCTAAGGAAGAAACCCCGCACCTTCATGGGGGAGCAGCAGCCCGAGGGGCAAGGCCAGGATGTGAGTCTCCAGGAAACGGTGTGTGCCCTGCAGGGGGCGAGGCTTCTTCACCCTCAGAAAGCAAGCTTCCTGAGGCAGAGGACCAGGTCCTCGGCACTGCAGAGAAATCAAGCTGCTCTTCCCGGGCATCAGGACACAGGAAGGGCAAAAATGCCTGACTCCACAAAAGATGCTGTCTGAAGTGTGTCCCCTGTCACACCCACCTGCCTTTCCATTTGAATTCTGGGTTCTGTCTCATTAAACACAAGGGTTGATTCAGTTGGGTCCGTCTAATTATTCTTATTAAAATATGTAACCATAATATTTTAATTGTAAATTAAAGTTGCATGCATGAATGAGTCTGAATTCATTTTAATTTTACGGTGGCCCAATGCCAAGGCCTTTTTATAGGGACAATCAATCAACTGAGGTACTGCTCTCCTGGGAATTCAAGCCAATGAGAAAATGGAACATATTTAACCAACAAGGGAGACTCTCCATCCCCTCTCTCCTCTTGTTAGATTTATTATGGTAATAAAGCTGCTTCGACAAGAGAGACTACATTTCCCAAATCTTAAAAAAAAAAAAAAAAAATGACCGAACCTCGGGGCTGGCACCACCAGCTCTGGAGAGCTGGCATATCACGCCTGGCCATCTGCATCCTGAACAAAGATGGCAAGTAGGTCTTAATCCACATGCCAATCTAATGATTAATTAGTAATGGCTGCTATCTGTAGGCACCACCTGGAAAATGCTTATACAAATTCTGGTCTAGCTTCTAGAAGAATCGGTGATACTGCATCTGAGCCTTACATGTGAGTTTAGGGGATTTTGACTGACTAAAAGACAACCAGTAGTGAGGCTCTACAGACTTGGTGCCTCTAACTGGCCTTGAGTGTAGAGTATTCTTGGGGCGACCAAGGAGATGCAAATCCCTTTTTAAAATGAAGCTTCGGGAAGTCTCTTTTTGATCCCCAACCGAGGACTGAAGGAAGAGAAGACAGCAACCCCTTCAGCAATGTTTGAAAGCAAGCAAAGCAAGAGGGCAATATTAGAAACAGCTGAGGGGACAAGGCGGCACAGAGCTGTTGATGTTCCAAAATGAGCCCGGAAACAGGAAGCAAGAACTGCCCCGGAGTTGGGGAGACGGAGGAAGGGAGACTTTAGGCCTGCAGGTACCTGGCAGCCATGTGCAGGACTCTGGCTGGCTCTAAAGGTCCACTGGAAAATGGACAGACAGCTGATGAGCAGCCAGATGTTATGCTACAGTGCAACCTGGATCTCACCTCTCTATAATTATTTCTTACTGACAAAACTAAGATTTTTTTTTAACACTGTATCTCCATCCATTTTCCCTTTTCCTCTGAAGGAATTGCATTTTTAAATTCATTAATGATATGATATTGTTATGTAGTCACTTATCAGAGAGGACATTTTTAAGATCACCGATGCCTTTGTTTGTTTGTTTCTCTGAAGCTTTGGAGGCTGTCCTGGAACTCTTTCTATAGACTAGGCTGGCCTCAAACTCACAGAGATCTGCCTGCCTTTGCCTCCCAAGTGCTGGGATTAAAGGTGTGCACCATGGGTGAGTTATCTTTCTATAGTCGGTGTGGTGGTTAACTAATCAAGTTAACTTGATTAACTTGACAGGATCTGGAATTACAAGATATGCCTATGAGGGATTATCTTGACTAGGTTAATTGGGAGTGAAGTTCTCACCCTAAACATGGGTATCACCATTCCCTAAGCTTGGGTCCTGGGCTGCATGAAAGGAACAAAGTTGGACAAATTGGGTTAGGGGAGATGGCTGAATTGGCAAAGTGTTTGATGTGCAAGCATATGAAAGGACATTTGATCCCTTGATTAGGGCTTGGTGACACAAGGACATGGTGACACAAACCTGAAATCTCAGCACGGGGCGGGGGGGGGGGAGACAAAGAATCCCTGTGGCTCATCAGCCAGTCAGTCTATCCTAACTGGCAAGCTCCAAGCCAAGTGAGAGACCTTGTCTCATAAAACTAGGTAGAAGGTACATGAGAATAACATCTGAGACTGACCCCTGGGCTCCACATCCACAAGTACACTCATAGCTACACACACAGAGAGAGAGAGAGAGAGAGAGAGAGAGAGAGAGAGAGAGAGAGAGAGAGAGAGAGAGAGAGAGAGACAGAGACAGAGACAGAGACAGAGAGAGACAGAGACAGAGACAGAGAGAGAGAGAGAGAAACACACACACACAGAAACACACAACACAGAAATACACAGAAACATACACAGAACACACACACACACACACACACACAGAAACACACACACACACACACATACACAGAGAGAGAGAAACACACACAGAAACACACACACACACACACAGAAACACACACACACAGAAATACACAGAAACACACACACACACATACTCACACTCAAGGTGTGGTAGTACACACCTTTACTTCCAGTATTTAGAAGGCAGAGGCAGGGGGAATCTGTAAGTTTGAGGCCAGCCTGGTTTACATAGTGAATTCTATAAGAGCCAGGGCTATAGTGAGACCCTGTCTCAAATAAGTAAATAAACAAATAAATAAAGCCAATCCCTTGGATAGTGAAGGACAGCTGAATTAGCTCTACCCCAGATGGAAGCCCAGGAACTAGCCTTTGGAGACGTTACATCCAGGATGCTGTCAAGAAAAGATAGTCCTGCTCGAGTTGTGTGGGAAACAAACAAAAACAAAACAACAACAAACAGGTCACACTGAAACTAATGGCGAACACTTTCCTGCATACTACTCAGGCTGGGAGTAACCAGGGATGAGTTAGAAGGAGCAGAAAACCAAGCAAGCAGAGGAAAGAGATGCTCAGGCAAAGAGTGGGAGGCAGAGCCTGGGGATTCTGGGTCTGGGAGGCAGTGTTTAAACAGATGAGTGGCTGGCAGGGTGCATACAGCCAGTCACAGACTAGAGAGGGAAGGCCATGGACATGTCTACAGTGGGGACAGGCAAGGTCTGTCTTCCTTCAGCCCCTTTAGAGATATCGCCAGTTGTGAATTACTACTTGGACCAATCTGTGATGAGCCAAAATTGTGGGTTATTTATTTTCAGGTTTTCAGCCCTGACTTTCCATAAAAGAACAGGTAGTGTCTCACCTCTTTCTGTTGTTCAGGGAACATCTTCAGCTCAGGACACAATCAACCTGTAAAACAATACATCATCAATACTAGTGACATCAAACTTCCACTCCAGAGTCCCCCAGAGTGCCCCAGACTCTTCAACCTGGGGAACTGAAACTCCCATTCACAACTTCCCATTCCCCTCCCTCCAGCCCGGTGAAAACAGATGAATAAAATGTGATGTATGCTCAAGAGGCACAGAACCCTCAGAGGGTAGGATTGAATTGTGGCTGCCAAAAAGACTGTCCTAGGCCAACTGCCAGGACCTGTGAATATGGCTTTATTTGGAAATACAGTTAAAAATGCAGGTACATAAAATAAATGCAGATATAGTCATTCTAGCTTACTTAAGCAGGTCCTAACTCTAATGCCAAGACTCCTTTTTTGAGTTGGGGAACAGAGTCTCACATATCCCAAGTGGGCTTCAAATTCACGATGTAGCTCCTGGTTCTCCTGCGTCTGCTATCAATCAGTGCTGGATTTAAGAGTGTCCACCACCACACCCAGTGACAAGTACCCTCCTAAGAGAAAGAAAGGGGCCAGGTGTGGTGGCTTATGCCTGTAGCTTAAGAAGCTGAAACATTAGGATGGCCATGAGTTCTAGACCAGCCTGAGCTACAGAGTAAGGCCTTGAGGGAGGGGGCAAGGAGGATCCTTCCCTAAGCTTCTAGAGGGAGCAGCATCCTGCTAAGACCTCGGCTTTGGACTTCCAGCCTCCAGAATTGTGTAAGGATACATTTCAGTGGTTTGAAGGACCAAGTGTGTGGTAATATAGGATTCACGTACAGATGAGACCTGTGTGGGGTGAACTAGAAAGATGACCTAGGCGGGTGCAACTGGGGATGAGGGGACTCGTGCATTTGTCCAAGCACTCATTCAACCAGAACAGACTGAGTTCTTACTATATGCCATGTGCTGACCTAGACATAAGCAGAACGCAGGCTCAGCTCGTGAGAGAACTACACAATTTCTGTATGGAAACGATATGAAAAGGACAGGGCAGGGAAGTCTGAGATAAGAACGAAAGGACTTACAGCACAGATGAACCTGGAAGCCATTATGTCAAGGGAAAAAGGACCATCACAAAAACACAAATATGCAGGGAATGCCTACAGCGTCACAGACAGAAGCAAATGGTGGTTTCCGGGAGATGGTGTGGAGGAAGGCGGTGTGTCTCATTAGCTGTTTCAGTTCACAAGTTAAAGAATTCTGGAGATCACTTGTACATTGTCTATGAGCAACTGAATCTCAACAAACAAACCATTTGTATATTCATAAATGGTTATTATAGCAAGTCTTATACATATCTTATATATTTCATAATACATAATTTATATTCGTGTGCGTGCGTGCGTGCGCGTGCGGACCCTGTTCTGCATTCCACCAAGAGCAAAAGTATAAGGGAGATCTGAGCATGCTCATTGTACATAAGCAGAAGATTGCCCAAGGCCGATTAAGTGAAGGAATGAGCGTAAGTATGGCTTCAATTCCAACCTGTGTGTTTCCCAACGTACGTAACGCTGGCTCTGTGGTGATGTAATATAGATAAATGGGTCAGCGGTGAGGACTTCCCCCAATGTGAGGGAATAAGCTTTACTTACCTACACACTAAGTGTGGGTGGACTCATACCTAACCCTAGAGTGGGAAGGGCCTAAGATACAGGGAGAAATTAGTGGGTTTTATTGTTAAGGAAACACATTTTTTTCTCTTTTATTGGCTGGTTTAAGAAAGGGAGATAGCTCAGTCAGTAAAGGACTATACAAGCATGAAGTCCTCAGTTTGATCCTAACACCCAGATATGATGGCATGCATTTTCATTCCCAGCTCTGAGGAGGCAGAGACAGGTGGCAGAGACAGGCAGGTTCCCTAGGGAGGGGGGCAGGGAGGAAGATGAAGAAGGAAGAGGTGAGAAAGGAGGGAGGGAGGGAGAGAGGGAGAATATTAATCAGAATCCTCCAATTAACCCTTGACCACATCACCCTTGTTGATGTGGGGCCAAGTCCCAAGAGCTAGATCCCTGAGCCTGGGGACAGAAGAACACACCTTCTAGTATTTCCCTCTACATCTTACCATCTTGCCTTGACACCTCCTCCTCCAGTACACCATCTTTGTCATCAACGACATCGCCTTATTAATACTGAAGAGACTCCCATGAGACACTTGTACATGGGGGAAGCATGGTCATACCTTTCATAATTCTGCCTGCAGAAAGGTCATTGTTATAGTCTAGATCTTAACTACCTGCCAAGGACCCATGTGTTCAAGGCCCAGCTCCAAGTCTATGTGCTCTCTGGAAGTGGTGGATCTTTGGGAATCAGCATTAGCTTAAGGAAACAGTCATTGAAGGATTTTTCTCTTAAGTCACTGGGACCCCAGTCCCTCCTCTTCCTACCCTTCCAGCTATGACTTGTTGTCACATGCCCTAAAAGAAACAGGATAACCAACCATGGAAGCATGGAACAAAACAAACCTCACGTGCATGTGAGGTTATTATTAGCAATCATAGAAAACTGTACAACACAGCTATTTTATTTAAAAAAAAAAAAGCAACATACATGAATCTTAGTATCTAGGGGAAAAAAAGAACACGAGGCAGGAAGGTCCCTATGGGACAGGACCCGGTTGGCTAAGCATCCTGGGTCAGGATGTATCTAAGAAAAAGAAGAAAGGTGGCTGTTTCCAGGACATCTGAGAGTTGTGTTGGTTTACAGTTCTCAGAAATTTACCACTTCTCCCTCAAGATGAAACCTCCTTAGCCTGACACCCACCCAGTTCCTGAGAGCATTTCCTCCAGACAACACAGGGAGGAAAACTGGTTATGTCTACCTTGGACCCACCAATTCACTGCCCAGCAGGGGAAGACTGCTCACGCTAGGGAGTTGACACTGTGGCCACTATGCTAGGAAATGCCTCCAGCATAGAGGGTCCCTAAGCAATGCTACAACACACAGACGACTGGTCCTAGTACCAAAGTTAGTGTACGGCAGCCTACAGAAACACTAAGTCAATAACTGGGAAACCAGTAATTGATATAAGAACATGAAGATTTAAATCTGTGGTTTGTCTGGGGGTGGGGTGGGAGTGGGGGGACAACTGAGCTGGAAAGTACTTGCTGCTCTTGTAGAAGACACAGGTTCAGTTCCCAGCACCCATGCCAAGTAGCTCACGACCACCTGTAACTACAATTCTGGCTTCTGCAGACACTGATGCACACACAGACAACCAGGCACACACACATACACACAAATAGAAATAAATTTATAAGAATTTAAAATAGACAAGCCAAATGAAAATTCTTTATAACATATGTGAGAAAGAGGAACAGATCAATTCATGAAATGCTCCTGCAAGTCTCTCAAAGAATGTTTCTGTAAAAAGGTGAGCAAAGGTTTTCAGCAATCAACCCATAAAAAAGTATGTAGATAAAATTTACAGAAAGCCTTTGATTTGGCCTGAGTCTCATACTAGGCTCAACAGACCAATAAACCAGAATGCAATCTCTGATCGGGTGTCAAGCAATCAATGGACCTTGAAATTCATACCAATGAGTCACTAGGCTGTTTACAGAGGTGGTAGGATGAGCAAGGCCATCCTGTTTTAACCCAACAAGGAAGTGAATAATCCACTTATTGTCGCTTGTTCCTATCTCTGCAACATGTCTCTTCCTTCAGCCCTCCAACTGAGCTTGCCTGTCTCTGCCTGCAAAGCCAGTCTTCTCTGCTCCGCTCACCAGAGCTCATGATCTGGGGGCCATATTTGTGTGTGTGATACAAGAAACTGAACTCAGGATCCCATACATGCTAGGCAGCTGTTCTCCTAACTGAGCTGTGTCCCTGACCTTCATCTAATCTTTAAATAATATACCCTGGTTCTTCCTCACCATCATCACCATCATCATTATCCTAAAGCCAGGTGGTGGTGGCGCATGCCTTTACTCCAAGCCCTCAGGAGGCAGAGGCAGGCAGATCTCTGTGAGTTCAAGGTCAGCCTGATCTACAAGCTGCACAGAGAAACCCTGTCTTGAAAAATTAAAATAACAATAATATTTTTAAAGTTACAATTCCCACACATAGCGATTCCATTTCTGAATATATATATTATAGTATATTATATATGCAATATATGTATATTATATATAATTTTATTTTATGCATATGGGAGTTTTGTCTGCATTTATGTCTATGTGTCACATGCCTGCTTACTGTCCCCAGAGGTCAAAAAAGGGTGTCAGATCCTTTGGAACTGGAGTTACAGACAGTTGTGATCCATGATGTGGGTGCTGGGATTCAAACCTGGGTCCTCTGGAAGAACAGCCAATGCTCCTAACCACTAACCCATCTCTTCAAGCCCTGGGTATATATTTTTTTATAACTGAAAGATCTCAAGGGGATAGTCATACACGTGTTCACAGTAGAATTGCTCACAAGGCTAAGATAGAGAAGCAATAGAAATGTCCACAGATGGATGAAACAATAAAGGAGATGTGGAATGTGCACACGTCAGTGTTCAGCCTTAAAAGGAAGAAATCAGCACATGCTACCACATAGATCAGTGGTTCTCAACCTGTGAATCATGGCCCCTTTGGGGGAAACACAGATATTTACAATACAATTCATAACAGTAGCAAAATTAGTTATGAAGTAGCAACAAAACTAATGTTATGGTTGGGAAAGTCACCACTACATGAGGAACTGTATTAAAGGGTCACAGCTTTAGGAAGGCTGAGAACCACTGGCATAGATAAACTTTATACAGACATTAGGCTAAATGAAAACCTTAGTGCAAAAGACAAACCCTTCATGATTCCACTTATATGAGGTTGTGTGTGTGTGATGCATGTGTAAGTATGTAAGTACAAGTAGGTGCACATGTTTGCAAGTGGAGACCAGAGGTCGAAGTCAAATATCTTTCCCAATTCCTCTATCATATTTTTAGAAACAGAGCCCCTTCCTGAGTCCAGTGCGCACCAATTGTCTAGACTGGGTTGATATCCAGGAGGCTCCAGGGATTCTACTGTCTCCCAACCCACCCTAAGTGGAGGTTCAAACACAGGTCAGCACATCAGGCTTATTACATGGGTTTGGGGGGAGGAGTCACTCCAAACTCAGGTCCTCCTGCTTGCACAGCAAGGACCTTACCAGCTGAGCTACTGCCCACACCCTCCTGTGCGGCTAGTCACAGGGAGCAAGGAGGAAATGGCACACTCTTCTTCTTCAATGACAGTTTCAGTTCTGCCAGACGCAAAAAGAGCTAGAAGGGTGTGGCACGACATGTGTGCACCACACATGATTGAGCTGTGCATTAAACGGGTAAGGGAGTGAGTTTCATGTCACGTTTCCTACCACAGTCAAGACTTACAATTTTTTAAAACTCTAAGGTACATTTATATACTTAACCTTTTCTATTAACAGAAGATCAACGATACCAGATACCATAGCTGTCCCTTTAAAAATTAAAGATTTGAGGTTGGAGAGATATCAGCGGTTAAGAGCACTGGTTGCTCTTCCAGAGGACCCAGGTTCAATTCCCAACACACACGGCCCACAGCCATCTGTAACACCAGTTCTGTGAGCTCTTCTGGTCTCTTCAGGTGCCAGGCTTGAACCAGGTGCACAGACATACATGCAGGCAAAAATTCATACATGTAAACAATTTTAAGAGAATTGTAGGTATCTGTATATGGGAATCCATCCCATCTTGCCATGAGTTCAGAGAGCTGTTGTCCTTAAGACATTAGCTTACCAGCTACAGAATGCCTGGGCCTCAGTGGTGAATGGCTCCTATCTAAATAACAACAGACTTGGGCCCAGAAGGGTTTATACTCACCCTGGAAGCAGAGAATGCGGCCAGTTATGGCATGCCTGAAGGCAGAGAGTATGTGCCATTATGAAGCGCCTTTAGGATTAGGGAAAGCAATTGCTATTTGCCCTTTATACATAATAGCAGTCCTCTGCCACTGACCCCACCTTTGGTTGATTACCTAAGTTTAGCGCATGAATAAAGTGGGACATTCAGTACAGACTGAATCTGCCTTCCCCACATCATTATGTCTCTGTCTTTCATCATTGATAACTAGCCTTTCCCTAGTCCACACACCCTGACTCAGGAACGGACCAGGGGCTGATCGGCTGGTTCCGTTTGCTGCCCCGCAAACTCCAGTCCTCAACAGAAACTAAAAGTAGAGATTTGATAATAATATCATCCACTACTGACAAGGATCATTAGAAATGAAAATTAAATACTATCAGTAGGAATATGAAATATGAACTATGTCAATGCCAAGAAAAACAATGAGGCCCCAAGCTGGGTGTGGTAATGTACACCTACTATCCAAACACTTAGAAGTCTGAGACAGGAGATTCATGAGTTCAAGGACAGTCTGAGCTACTGGTTGAGACCATATCTTTAAAAAATTCTAAAATGACAATTCAACCTTATATTTCAAGAGTGTTTGTAAATTGTTGACATTCCTTAACTCAGAAAATTCAACCTAAACAGTCAATACAATTTGTGCACAGTATATACATAATAACAGACATCCCCAGTGTGGTTTGCCTTAAATGCATCCCAGCACTGGGGAAGCCACAGCAGTAAGAATGACACAAGTTCAAGGCCAGCCTGTGTTACAGGGTGTCTCGAGACCCTATCTCAAAAAAACAAAAAAAAAACCCAGCCAGGCATGGCGGCACACACGTTTAATGCCAGCACCAAGACGGCAGAAGCAGGACGACCTCTGAGTTCAAAGTCAGTCTGATCTACATAGCAAGTTCCAGACCAGCAAAGGATACACAGGGAGACCTTACCTTGAAAACAAACGAATTGGGGTTGGAGAAATGGCTCCGTGATGGTTCTATTCCCAGCACCCACCTGGTGGCTCACAACCATCTTTAAATCCTGTTCCAGTGGACCCAATGCTGTCTTCTGGACTGTGTGCACAAGATATAGTGCACATACATGCATGAAGGCAAAACAATCACACACATAAAATAAAATAAATATATCTTTAAAATAAAAAATAAAAACAGGGATGAGAAAGATGACTTCACAGGTAAAGGTGCTCACTGTGGAGCCTGACAACCTAAACCTGGACCCACAAGGTAGAAATAGAACCAGCTCCTGCAAGTAATTCCATGATCAACACCACACACACACACACACACACACACACACACACACACACACACACAATGAAGATGTAGCCCAGTGGTGTAGCATTTGCCTATCATGAGTGAAAGGCTATTGTAGGCTCAATCACTATAACCACAGAAAAAGTAGGAAGAGAATATGAGAATATAAAACATAGGATGTTTAGACCAACCAGGCAGCACTATTAGTGACTTTTTCAAAGCATGTTTGTTTCTTTACTTATTTACTTAAGACTTTACTTATTTACTTATTTACGTGACCAAATAAGTGATGGTCACTTCTGGGTAGTGGAATTATGACTATTCTAAATTTCCTTTCAGAATGGAGTTATCTACAGAGATAGGATGTAAGGTGCAGCGGCGGCTTAGGGCGGGCAGAGAGGAAGGAGTCCCTAAAGGAACAGGAAGTGATAACTGAAAGAGATGGATTTTTTTCTTTAAGGTGATGAAAATATTCTAAAATGGACTATGTCAACAGCCATGCATGTACTTTGAATAGATGAACTTTCTGAAACCTCTCTCAATAAAGCTGTTGATAAAGATGCAATCTGAAAGCCATGATCGTGGTCCTAGTCCACAACACCTTTGCCCCACCCACACCCCAACTCCCAAGCCACAGGTCTGGCCTCACTGAAGTTCTCCTGGACCCATCCACCCCTGGGGTTCTCTTCTCCTGACCTAAATCCAGGCTCCACCTTTCCCCACACCTCTTTTCCTAACCCTTCCTGTCTCTAGAACTCTCACGGAAGCCAAGCACCTACATGCCCACCCCTCTGGGCTTTGTCCCATCCAGGCTCTGATTTCCCCCTCCCCTGGTAACACAGTCTCAGTTTTGTCCTAAACCCACAGCTGTAGTTGTTCTAAAAGTGGCTACAGAAGAAATTCCTCAAGTGGGGGGCTCCCTAGATGAGGTCCTGTTGGGGTTCCAAGCAATTGTCACTAGACCCAGAATCAGTGCACAGCATTTCCACGAAAATGTGTTACAGAATGGATGCTGGTCGGAAGACGTTCTTCTGAGGCCATGGCCAGGAGTGGCAGTGTGGGCTTTATACGAGGGTGTACGGAATTTGAGCTTTTTTTTTTCTTCTTCTTCTTCAGTATTTTAGACAACAACCTAAATACCCTTACCAGTTTCTAGAGTGCTCAAGGCCTTCCATTTAACCTCCAGTTGGCTGGCCAGAATACTCAGGGCAGTCTCTTCTCAGTCAAGACACCTAAGCTGAAGGAATCAGTAAACCCAGAGTACCCTCTGGATAGTTCTTATAATCCTCCACACACCTACCTGGTGTGCAATGTCCCCTGCACTGGTACAAAGGGCTGTGACCATGTTAAGGGCTATTTTCCTAATTTATGAAACACCGCTGATAGGACCCACACACAAAGAAAATACAGGGACTTCCTACAAGACCTAAACTCCCAACTATGTAAAGGGTTACAGTGATGCAAGCAAGATTCCTAGAAATGCTGAGGTCCCTTCCTTCCCCAGTCCTGTAGGTCATCCAACCCCAGGGATCCCTCAATGCCTGCCACAGCCACTCCTGCCTTCTAGGCCACCAGACACTTGTCCCCTGCATATAGATCTGAAGGAATCTTACCATCAACGGTGTCTACACCCTCCTCCACAGACTGTGGGGCTGACAGACCTCTGCTCCTCACCCCAGGGCACTTACTTTAAATAGTTTCAGTTTAAAAAAAAAAAAACAAAATAAAATAAAACTAATCATATTTCTAACAATGCGATTATTCTCTAACATATTTTACACTTATTGTGTGTGTTCCAGCATACATGTACAGCACAGTGCACACGTGGATGTCAGAGGACAAGCTGGTTCTTCCCTTCCACCACATGGTACTTAGAGATTTAATGCCAAGCCCCACTTGACAGTAAGCACCTTAACCCCCTAAGCCATCTCAGGAGCCCCTAATCCTACTTATTTACACACACACACACACACACACACACACACACACACACACACTGTTTCACATGCACATGTAACCTCAATGTGTCCTCTAGATACCTCACTACTAGCAAGCTATGGACAGTCAGAGATAAGCCTGTGTTTGACAAATTTTAGTAAGGAATACAAGTCAAAAGAGAGAGCCAGAAGGAAGCCTTTAACAGTACTTTGGTAAAAGAGGACGATTACAGGCCTGTGAGGTCATCTAAATGACCCTGAGCATCTTGAACATTCTGTGACCTAATCTTACCAGCCATGGGAGCACCACCATGAAATGTGGGCACCGGACCACTGAGGCAGGGAGGAGGAGCTGCTCGGCATCTTCTGGGGCCAGTGTCTCAACCGATTTTCAAGGCACCATAACAAACAGAGAGAGGCAGAAAACAACTTGTCTTTTCTTGAGATACGCTCTTTATAGCTTAAGCTCAAATTCTTTTGTAGCCCAGGACATGGGCTCCTTCTGCCTCGGCTCTCAAGTGCTGGGGTTATAGGTTTAGGTCACTGAAGGGACTCTGGTCAGCTCAAGCATGGTGAGTATGTGGCTCAGGCGAGCCTTGCCTTCCCCCCCCATACCCTCTGCCCTGCTATAAAAACTGTTGACTACATCCCTAAAGCTAGCCACCAAGGCCTCTCCCCCTCCCGAGACCAACCGCCAAGGCCCAGCTATCAATGTATTCAAATCCAGCAATCAAGAGCCCAGCTAAGCACCCCATCCTAACACAGGGTTCCCCCTTACCTTTACAAACTGCCATTTGCCTATGGGCCACATCTGTCTCCTCCCTATCCTGAGGTAGTCCTTTGTCCTTCATCCCTCTGGTATAAATATTCCTGCCCCCTTTCCCTTGTCCCCTTCCCCTTCCCCCTCATTCCCTGTCTCCTTTACCTTTATACATTCCAGCCCATTCTGACACAGGCCTTCCTTTCCCCTCTTAGGAATCACACCTGCACGGTCATTGGCTGCTGTCCTGAGTCAGAAAGCAGCCACTTTAACTTTTTCTTTCCTGTTTAATAAAGGACCTCTCTGAGAAAACAGACTTTGGGTGTGGTTTGTGCCTAATATGAAGTCTGGGAGGGAGCACCCCTCCCCCTACTCAGGAGCCCCCTTCAGCCACCACACCTGATTTAGAACTCAAGTATTTTACATTAAATTTTGTTTATTTATTGTGTGTGAGAGCATGTGTTTACGTGTGAACGGGCATGTACCACAGTGCCTGTGTGGAGATCAGAGGACAGCTTGCTTGCAGGAGTAAGTTCTCTCCTTGCATCATGTGGGTCCCAGGTATTGAACTTGGGACCACAGGCTTGGCTGCAGGTACCTTTAACTGACAATCTCTCTGGTCCAATAACTCAGTGTTTGAGAGACCACAGCAAACTAGGAAGGGAAAACATACATCAAATGTTTTGTGTTGGTTTTAGTATTAAACTACTTTATAAAGCTGAAGGACTCAATTAATTAAAAGGACTTTCCTTTAGCCAGGCCTGGTGGTCCAGGCCTTTAATCACAGCCACTGGGAAATAGGAGGAAGAGCGCAACATCAAGGCCTGCCCAGGCTGGAGTGGGTTCAAAGCCAGCCTAGGCAACTTAGTGAGATCTGTCTCAAAATTAAAAACTTTCAAAAAGGTGAGGAGGAACAGGGTAAGACAGGACTCACCTGTTAAGATCATGTATTGCTCTTCCAGAAGATCCAAGTTCAATTCCCAGCACACACGTCAAACAGTTCACAACCACCTAACCTAAGGGATCCAATGCCTCACGGGCACAAATCTTCACACAGACACCACACATAGCATAATTAAAAACTAAAACATCTCGGCGCCGTTCCTTTCCAGTTTGGGCCCCGGCAGGATGGCTCCCGCGAAGAAGGGTGGCGAGAAGAAGAAGGGCCGTTCTGCCATCAGCGAGGTGGTGACCTGGGAGTACACCATTAACATCCACAAGCGTACCCATGGTGTGGGCTTCAAGAAACGTGCTCCCCGGGCACTCAAAGAAATCCAGAAATTTGCCATGAAGGAGATGGGGACCCCAGACGTTCGAATCGATACCAGGCTCAATAAAGCCGTCTGGGCCAAAGGAATAAAGAATGTTCCCTACCGTATCCGTTTGTCCAGAAAACATAACAAGGATAAGGACTCCCCAAACAAGCTGTATACATTGGTAACCTACGTGCCTGTTACCACATTCAAAAATCTACAGACAGTCAATGTGGATGTCAAATAAATGCTGAATGTCAAATAAAGTTGGAGAACTGTGGGGGGGATACACTAAAACATTTCTTTAAGCATACAAACCATGTGGTACACAGACATACATGCAGGCAAAACATCTATACACAGAGTAAAAAATGGAAAAACAAAAATAAAATCTAAAACAAAAATACAAAAGGGGATGGTGACATAGCTCAGAGGTAGAAGGGCATTTACCCAGCATGCATGAGACTCTAGGTTCAAGTCCCAGTACCACACACAAGCATACACACACCTCTGCTTCTAAGGTTTTATTTTTCCAAACTGGAAAATACAAAAGCACTTTTCCTGTTATAAAATCACAAGAAGTATGTCTGGTCAAAGTGAGGAAGTCTTTTCTATGAAAAGCCGAAGGTCATTTGCCTTGGGCAAAACCTCCAGTCTTCAATTTCGGCCATGCAAGTTTCCACAAACCTGGATGTCACTCATCTCAGAATTCCTTGGGGCCAACGCGATAGCTCATGCAGTAACAGCGCCTGCAGACAAGCCTAACCTCTGAGTCTGACCACCACGACCTAGAGGATGGAAGGACAGAACCGACTCCCAAAAGTTATCTCTAACACAGCCGCATGTGCCTCCTCTACCCTACTCCCTACACAAAGGAGAGATGGGAAAAGTTTAAGGTTCTTTTGTAGACCAGGCTAGCCTCAAATTATTCTATTTTTATTTATTTTGGGGGGTTTTGTTTTGTTTTATTTTTTGTTTTTTGAGACAGAGTTTTTCTGTGTAACTTTGGAGCCTGTTCTGGAACTCACTCTGTAGACCAGGCTGGCCTCGAACTCACAGAGATCCTCGTGCCTCTGCCTCCCGAATGCTGGGATTAAATGCATGTGCCACCAATGCCAGCCTGAATTTTTTTTTTTTTAAAGAATTCTCAAATCCTTTGCCAAGTGTGGAGCCTGACAGGTTTTTCTTGGCTACATGAAGCGTTAATAAAGAGCCTGAGGAAACCAACATGGTGGCTCACACCTGTAACCCCAACATATTCAAGATTCCCCAAACTCCCAAACCTGTATTCTCAGCAATTACCTGTGATCCTAGCACTCTCCAGGCTGAGGCAGAAGAACTACTTTCAATTTCGGGCCAGCCTGGGCTTCAGAGTGAGATCCCGTCTCAAAAGAATAACAAGGTGTGGGGGGAAGGGAGCAGTGAGAGAAGCATAGCGAAGCCCAGAACTCAGGAGCAGACTGCATCTCTGAGTTCAAGACCAGCCTGGTCTACAGAAAGAGTTCCAGGGCCGCCCGACTGTGTACACCAAGGAAGGAGGGAGGAAGAGAGAGAAGGGAGGGAAGGTGGGAGGGAGGGAGCGAGGGAGAGGGGCACAAAGAAAGGAACACAGAATAAACTGAGGAAATCCAGCCTGTGAGTCTTTTTCATAGGAAGCTGATCTGCTGATCTCAAAGTGCACGGACTATCAAATGCCTGTGCAAACAAATGCAGGGGGAGCCCGAGGCTTTATTCTAGGAAGGGACCGAGCTAGCAGAGGTTTCCAGGACCATTGCAGCTGAGGTGGGGCTCTGGGTAACAAGCTGTCTTAGTTGGGTTCTCTAGAAGAACAGAACCGCTAGGATATAGAATTATTATATAGAGAGTTATTAAATCGGTTTGTAGACTGTGATGTAGCTAGTCCATCAATGGCTGTCTATCAATGGAAAATTCAAGAATCCAAGTGGTTCAGTCCTCCAGGCTGCATGTCCCAGGTGGTCTTCAGGCTAAGACAGAATCCCAAATGTTAGTGAAGGAGTGAACTTGCCAGTGAGAGGGAGCAGAGAGAGAGAGAAACAAGAGGGAGAGAGAGGAAGAGAGAGCTTCATTTACCATTTATATAGCTTGCCAACAGGTATAACCTAGATTGAAGGTGGACCTTTCCACTTCTAAAGATCCAGATTAAAAATGTATCTTCCCACCTCAAATGATTTAATTTAAAAAAAAAAAAAAAAAATTCTCACAGGTGAGCCCAGGCTCTTGGGTTTTAGTTAATTCCAGATGTAGTCAAGCTGACAACCAAGAACAGCCATCACAGTCACCTGCACATATCTAAGGAGGTAAAGCATGGCTGAGTCACCATTCTCAAGGAACACCTCCGCCTGGACACAGGGTCAGAGCTCTGTGCTAAAGCGGAAGATGCAGTCACCTCAGGTGGGCGGCCTTCTCGGAAGGTACGGTGGGTCCGTTACTGCAGTCCAGAGCTCAACCACCCTGACCAGAATCTTCTAGGAGACCTGCCAGCCTGGAACACAAAGCTGCTCCCCAGGGAGGCTCACTGCACCTCTGTTTTGTTTTTGTTTTTGTTTTCTTCCGAGTTCTGTTTTTTGTTTTGTTTTGGTTGGTTTGGTTTTGGGTTTTTTGTTTGTTTGTTTGTTTGTTTTGAGGCAGTGAGTTTTAACCCAGGGCCTTGTACATGCTAGGCAACTGCTCTAACCATTGGCTCCATCTCCATCCACTCATGTTTATAACCTACAAAGCTGAGATGACTGACATGCCCACTGGTGAGGAAATGACAATGTCAAGTACAACACATCTGTGGTAAACCCCGGGGTTCAACCGTGCAAATGCTGAGCCAGGGAGACATCCACGATGCAGGGGGTGGAAAGCGCAGAGCGCCCACCCCTGTGAAGTGTGCACTCTGACGTAAGAGCACACGTGTAATCATTGCACGCACTGCCTAGCTGCACCAGCAGGATTTCTATCCTGCTCTAGTCTTATTTTCTTTGAGGACAGACTGCCTGTGGGCCAGCAGTTCTCGTCACATAGGCTGGCCAATATCTGTTGGATCTAAGATGGCTGGCAGAGTGGTTATAACCCTGTGCATGCTAAATGACACACAGCACTATAACAGCTGCAAAGAACCATGAAATGAACAAAAGGAGGATTAGGAACCCACAGTTCCAGAATGTTCCCACCCATCCCCAGAAAAGCAATGATACTCCTCCCCTTTGTTAGACAATCCCCCACCTCATGGCCCACCAAAGGTGGTGAGGCTGATGTATGAGTTTTTAGCCACTTCTATTCCTGAGGAAGAATAAATGAAATGTTGAGCTGAGCAGAGGTGCATGCCTTTAATACCGGACTTGGGAGGAAGAAGCAGGCCATTTCTGTTAGTTCAAGACCACCCTGGTCTACAGACGAGTTCCAGGACAGCCAGAGCTGTCACACAGAGAAACCCTGTCTCAAAAAAAAAAAAAAAAAAAAAAACAAAGAAAAAAAGGAAGAAAGAACGAGAAGTCTCCTTCACAGCTCAGTTGGTATTACAGGTTACACGATCCAGAGACAGAAAGGGAAACAGACTCAGCTGTGGGGGGAGACTAATTAACATGACATATCCTTAGACCCTTATATGTGTAGAGATGACAATTTACACACACACAAAGACGTTTGCCAATGTAAACTGAACTGGGGAATTCTATACTCCTAGAGTAACCAAACTCTAAAAAACAATATTACCTTTGAAAATTAAAAATGTACTTAAATAGAGTTTGAAGGGATGGTCCAGTGGTTAGAATACTTGGTGCTGGTACAGAAGACCCAGGTTTGATGCCAGCACTCACATGGTGGCTCACAATTACCTCTAACTCCAGTTCCAGGGATCCAGGGCCCTCTTCTAGCATCTGTGGGCACTGCAGGCACACAACGCAGTCATTCACACAGGCAAAATACTCACACACATAAAGTAAAGATAAGTAAAATCTTAAAAAAAAAAATTAAGGCTCTAGCAAAACCAATACCAAATACCCAAATTGCTTTTATTCTGTGGTATATATACATACTGCCCCTCCACACACAAATAAATAAAATGTGATTTTGTTGTTGAGACGGGGTCTCTCTGTGTAGCCCTGGCTGTCCTGGAACTTGGTTTGTAGACCAGGCTGGCCTCAAGTTCACAAAGATCCACCTGTCCCTGCCTCCCATTTGCTGAGATTAAAGGCACCCTGTCTATATAATGTAATTTTTTAAATTCCAAGATACATTTATTTTGTATAACCTTTCTGATTGCAATGTTTTTAGTCTTATCTGGTAAACACTGAATTACAATCTGCCTCCCACTAAACTGTAAATTCCAAACAGTACCCTTGTTTATCTGGGATCTCTGGTCTCTAACTTAATAGCACACACTGGATTCCCTGTCACACTACACTGACAAAATGGTGGGGGAAAAAAACGATGCCCAGAAGTCACCCAAGGGCTTAGGGCACCACACTAAGGAAGCATGCCCAGTGTTTACCCACACATTGGTTGGTACTGCAAAGCCAGATCTCAGAGTATAAGCCCTCACAGCAGTGGGCCGAACAGAATAGCACTTCTGACTGTGACCCAGAAAGTCTGAGGTCTGTTCAACCACTACCTGGTCAGAAACACAGACTCCAGCTAAGTGGTATTGGCCCACCCACTTCACCTCTACTTTCCTGGTATACTTACTTATAAAATGAGAGCTGATGGTAGAACCTGCTTCGGTAGTTATTGAGCAATAAACAAATTAATGTAAGGACAACACCTCAGACTAAAGTCTTGCTATAAAGACGCACATACACTTACCGATGCTAATGGCTGTTATTAGGCTTTAAAAAACACGGAGCCATGAGCTGTTAGGGTTTGCTTCTCCAGTCATTTCATACACACTGTTGTTTCAAAGATGATGTAACTGCACCACTGAGTCATGCTTCCTTCCCAGCAGCAACACTGAGATGCTGGACAATCCTGGGTTACCTTGAGTTCTGAAGACATGTGACTCTAGGTCACTACTTAATCTACTGGGGAGTGCCAGGTTTCTCCTGCTCAAGGAAACAGGTTCACTTTGTTGACCAAGGTACAACGTTAAATATATTGATATAAATATGAAAATCTCAAACTTGACAGCTTCAAGTCCACACATGCCAGAGAAAACCGTTGTATAGCTGATTTTCTACCAGAAAAACAACAACTCTTGATTGGTTATCCCTACCGGGAAATTAAAATACTATCAAGTATTTTGTGCTTTTAAAAAGTTACCAAAAGGGAGCCGGGTGGTGGGACACAAGCCTTTAACCCCAGCACTTTGGGAGGCAGAGGCAGGTGGATCTTTGTGAGTTCAAGGCCATCCTGGTAAAGACATCAAGTGCCAGGACAGGCTCAAAAGAGACAGAGAAACCCCCCCACCAAAAAAAAAATAAAGAAAAGAAAAGAAAATTATCAAAAGGGGTTGGAGCGATTGGGATTGCTTAGTGGTTAAGAGCACATACTGCTCTTACAGAGGCCCCATTTATTCCAAGCACTCACACTGGCTGGCTCACAACTCTAGCTCCTCTGGCCTCCTCGGGAACTCACACAGACAGACCTACACACCTGGAACTTGATATGTAGACCAGGCTGACCTCAAACTTGTACTGATCCTCCTGCCTCTGCCTCCCAAGTACTGGGGTTACAAGTGTGAGCCACCATGCCTGGCTTTAGGCTAGGCTCCTGAACACAGATATTCCCATACGAACACCGCAGTTCTTTCTGCTCTTACACACTCATGATTCACTCTCCATCAACTCAATGAACATTCTTCTTTGAAGGGCTCGTCTGATCTGTTCTGGTTAGCTCTTCCCATCATATATGGATTCTTAACATTTGGCTCTTTTCCCTGCTATTTCAGGCTATATCCACTCCCCTCCCCCCACCCCATCCTCCTTAAAACGCTTTTCAGCAGAGGCGAATGCCTCTGACAGTAGGCTATGAAAGCGAAAGCAGCTGGAGCTAGCGGAAACTTCAGAGCAAAAGAAAACCCTCATTTTCCCCTTCCAGGGTCTGAGTTCCCCACACTCACATCCTGAGGCTAAGTACACTGTGACCTCAGCTTCAAGGGAGGGGATGCTGTCTTCTGGCCTCCACAGCCACTGCCACACATGAGGCACACATACAGAAACACACAGATATGAACACATTAAAAACAAATCCTTAGCCAGTGGTTAAGGGCACCGAGTTTGGCCCCAGTGACCACACCAGTAGCTCACAACCGCCTGTAGCCCCAGTTGCACAGGATCGTCTGAGGGTGCCTGCGCTCGTGTGCCCGTACCCACACAAAGGATTAAAAGTAAAATACTTTTAATTTTGCTCAGAGCACGTGAACATGTCAAGGAAGTAGCCCAAGGTTTCAGCCCAATGGATTTTAAACAAGCCTCACAGGATAACCACACAGCCACTCAATCACACACCAAAACCACTCCACAAGCCAGGCACCAACCTGCTAAAAAGATGGGCTTTGAAACTGCATCCCAGGAGACAAGCCACTTCTTAGCAAAAAGGCGTAGAGTCCCAGAAAGGCAACTGTATTTCACCTCCCTGGAGTTCTTAGGGCCTCTGGGCTTACTCATCAGTCTGATGACAGACTGGACATCCTGGGTATTTTGTTCTTACAAATCGAACCTGCCAGAGCCTTAAGAGGAAGAAGGGGGAGGGGGCGGCTTGTTACACAAATGATGAGGCAAAAACAACACTGGGCTCCAGGGTTTCATTTGCCTGACCACCAGTGGTTTAACTCTTTGCTGGCAAGTATCTTATTCCTCTGAACGTTCATTCTTCTCGCACCCCTGCAGCCCTCCTCCACGATCTCCCAAAGTGAGAGGAAGCAAATGCCTCACCCAGTGTTCCAGGCAAAGCGGAGCAATGGCTTGGGGGGAGGGGGACAGGGGATGGACATCAGGTCAGAGATTCCGACAATATCGAGCACACTTCTTCATAGCCTACAGTATCACAGCCAAGGCTAGAACTAGGAAGTAATCTCATATTAAGTGTTCTTACACACACACACACACACACACACACACACACACACACACACACACACACACACAAATAGAATAAAAGGACACACACCTTCACGCCCAGCAGAGGCAAGCACATCTCTGTGAACTCAAGGCCACCTTGGTCTACATAGTGAGGCATGTTTCAAAAATTATTAGTCACGATTTAGGCAGGGTGGTGCATCATGCTCGTCATCCCAGAACTTGGGATGTGGAGTCGAGAAGAGCAGGAGTTCAAGGACACCATTAGCTACAAAGGTCAAGGCCAGTCTGGGCCACAAGGAGACACACAGGACACTAGGTGACAAGGCAATGCTAGTACAGCACCCACTACTCTGCTTTGTTACAGCGTTTTAACAAAGGGGTTGTAGCACAATAAATAGAAGACCCCAAGACAGATATTGGGGTGAAGCTTCAAACTGAAGATCAGAAAGCAAAGCAGCCAAGCCAGTAGCTCTTACCTCTACCTCAGGCTGAAATGCTATCCTGTCTCCATGAGCTCTCACCAACTCTGAGGCAAAAGGCTCTCGGCTCCTGTCTCCTCCTCCTTTCTCCTTTCTCCACGAAGCCTTACCATTCCTATCTCCTCCTCCCTAGTGCTGGGATTAAGGCTTGTGATCCCAGGTGCTGAGACCACCTTTGTGTGAGCTGGTATTTTGTTTTGTTTTGTTTTTTAGGACTGGATCAATTTTGAACTAACAGAAATCCTTCTGCCTCTCAATTCTGAGTCCTAGGATTAAAGGTGTATACCACCATGGCCTTGTTTCTATAACTAACTAATGGGGCTGCTTTGCTATTGTGATCTCCAGTGGCTTTACTAAATCCTAAACAATATTCCACTACAGGCGATGGCAAGATGCTCAGCAGTTAGACTCCCATGCTGCTGCTCTTGCAGAGGACCTGAGTCAAATCCCAGCAGCCAGGTAGAGCAACTCACAACTGCCCTTAACACCAGATTCAAGGGGGACCTGATGTCTCTCTCTCTCTCTGCAGGCACCCACACATAGACGCATGTGCACACAGACACGCGCTTTTCAAAACAGATTCTGCAAAGATTCATTTACTTGATATATGAGAGTTTTGCCCAGATGCATGTCCCTGCACCACATTCATGCCTAATACCTGCAGAGGTCAGAAGGCATCAGATCCCCTGGAACCGGAGTTATGGACAGCGATGCGCCAGCATGTGAGTGTTTGGGACTGAAACCATCCTCTGCAAGAACTTCAAGTGAACCATCTCTCCAGCTCCCACACGCACACATTTTTTTAATAATAAAAGTATTTTTAATTTAACACCGTTGGCAATGTGAAGAATATGACCACAAGATGAAAACTCCCCCCACCCCATCCTTCCAGCCCTGTTTGCATTCTTGAGGCACTTTGTGGGTATGCAAGTATACATACATTTCCTTCATGCCCCTTCTTTCCTGCAAACGGTAGCAACTCACACGTTTTCCTATGCCTCATTCTTTATACTTAATCATGTAGCCTGCACGCAGGCACGCAGCTGTCCTTAGAAGAGTCTCCTTTGCAACTGCACTCCACTCCGCCATGAAGATGTACCCTTACTCATTTCCCCAGCCTCGCACTCACACACTCCTGTGCTGTTACCAACAGTGCTCAGTGAGTCCAACTGAGAAATAAATGTCTACAAGCGGAATTTCTTGGTTCATAAGGTCAGGTGAACTATTAACTCTGACAGATATGTACCCTTGCAGAGAACTCACAGTCAGGTGAGTTGTTTTCCCAAATCTTTCCTAATATGATAAGCTCCAACATTTTTCCAGGGGGGTAAAACAGGTCTGCAAAGGTGACTTGACTTAATTACATTTATTTGCTGTGTGCTCCAACAGCACACCAAGGCTTGAGTGTGGGTGTAGAGGTCACAAGACAACTTATGAGAGTCCTCTGTTTCAGTCGCTGGCTCCCAGGGACTGAACTCAGGCTGTCAGGCTTGGTGGAAAGCACCTTCACCTGCTGGGCCAGCTCTATTGAAGTTGTTTTGTTTTGGGTTTTTTGTTGTTGTTGTTGTTGTTTTGTTTTGGGGGAGGGGTCTTTTTTTTTTCAAGGCCAAGGTCCTTCCCTGCACTTATCATCCACTAGTTTCCTTTGCACGGATTGTCCCTACCCTTTAACCATTTTCGTTTGGGGTGTTTTTGAGACAGGGAAGCCTTGAACTCTTATCTTCCTGCCTCAGCCCCTCCAATGCAGAGTGGTTGTTCTTTTCTTGGCTGACTTATAGGTTTCTTTGCTTTTGCTTATTTGCTGTTATTTTTATTTTATTTTTTTTAGGAAAACCGATCCTTAACAACATGAATTACAAATACATTTTTTCTGGATTGTCAGGTTTGGTCAGCCCTGGGGGTTTGCTGCACTTTTTTTTTATTTTAAGTAATGAGTTGTATTTATCAATCTGCCCCCTGTGGTGCCCACCACACACAGAAAAGCCATTTCTGTCCTAAATTTACAAGACTGGTTGGTTCCCTTTGAGTTTCCTGGAGAGAACCCAGCCATGAGCAATGAAGCTCCGCCACGGCCCCACCATGAACTGTAGCCTCGCCCTAATGAGCTCCCGGACGTACTGTATGGGACATACCGTATGGAGAGGAAACGCTACCGTTCATTGAGAACCTAGGCAGTCATTCAAGCAGGCTGTGCAAGGCTTGTGTGTCCGTTGTAAAGAGGTGTGGCACACACAAAAGACCCAAGTGCCCGTTCTCTCCCAGCTGCACATGGCCTGTCCTACCAAACACAGCATCCAAGTCACAAGCACACAACGCCCTACACTGCATCAGTCCTACCCGTGTACCGCATGCCTCTCAGGTGTATCTCCAAGCCGCATCCCTCAGCATTCCCCTCTATATCTACCTCTTAATTCTTCTGCACGCGCAGCCCAGCAGGCCGTTTCCTCTGCCCATCTCGTCCCTCTTCCTAAAGACTCGTGCTTCCTATTCCCTTAAAATTCCCCCTTCCCACCTCCCTTACCCCAGTCACCACGACAGCTCCTTCAGGTAGGCCTCTCCACCTCCTCAGAGAGGCAACTGTCGGATTATTTTTTTTTAAACCTTATCTTTATTGCAGTTGGTATTGTTTTAACCACTCATTTATTTCTGTGTTTATTATCTGTCATCTCAAAAGTCCCCAGAGGGCAGGGACCTTGTCCAAATCATTTATGCTTTAAAACCCGGCATTCACTTAGCAAGGTGCCTGGCAGAGAGTCAGTACTCAATAAATATCGGGCACATTAAACTTCACTGAATGAGTTCCAGAAAATTCTCTCCATTTCTGCATCATCAAGTGTTTGATAAGCTCAACCACCTGATTTGGAAATGTGGACGTAAGAACAGTAGCCTCTTATGCCAGCCCATTTCTCTCCAACATAGTTAACCCTTCATCCCGTGAGGAAAGCAAGCATTTCCCCAGGATGGGCCACAGCGCCAAAGAAGACTTTGCTTTCACAATCCCCTAGCTCTTGGCTATAGAGGAAGAGCTGGAACGTAAGAATAATGTTACCATTATTGTCACTAAAAGTTCAAAAGGGAAGGGCTGAGACCCTAACTTTCCCTAAGGATTTAGGCAGTTAATGACTGACAGCAGTGGTGCTGTAAATGAGAATGCCCCCATAGGCTCATTATTTGCATGCTTTGTCCCCAGACAAAGAGATGCTCGGAAGGATTAAGAGGTGTGGCCTTGGAGTAGGTATGGCCTTGCTGGGGGAGGTGTGTCACTTGGGGTGGGGGTGTGAGGTTTCAAAAGCCCAAGCCAAGCCCAGTCTCCCCCCTTCTCTCCTCCCTCCCCCCTTCCTCCTTCTCTCCTTTCTCTCTCTCTCCCTCCCTCCCTCCCACCTGCAGATCAGGATAAAGTATTCTCCAGTACAACGCCTCCTGTGTTCCATCATGCTCTCTGTCATGATGATAAGGGATTAACCCCTGAAATTGTAAGCCAGCCCCCAATTAAATGCTTCCTTTCATAAAAGTTTCCTTGGTCATGACATCGCTTCACAGGAATAGAACACTAGGTAAGGTAATGGGGGAAAGAGAGACATTTTTCTCAACGCTCTAATCCGCTGGTAAGGTGTCCATGCTCCTCCCCCATGGCCCTGTATGTAACCCGTCAAGAAGAGGGACCGGTTTACAAAGAGATAGGAGACCACTGGGGTTGTAATCCAGGCAAGCCTGGCCCCGCCTGTCACCCATCTGTGCATGGCAGGTGTACATATCCAGGCTCTTTAAAAGAAAGACCCCTGCCCACTTTGCTCTCTTTTTGCTGTTCCCCTGGAGCAGACAGGACTTCTGTCTCCCTCTTCTCTTCTGTCCTCTCTCTGTCTCTGTGTCTCATTACCTCTTTTCTCTTTCCTCTCCCGCCCCCCTTTCTAATAAAACTTCTCACTCAAGTTCCGTCTGCCTGGCATGTTTGTCCCTCGCTCACCATAGAATCCACCTAGGTCCCCTCCAGCTTCATTAAAACAACCAGGAGGGGACAAGAGTCAGTAGTTGGGGGAGAATGTGATTAAAATACGTTATGTAACAAGCCCATTCATCATGCACAGTTCACATAAGCTAACAAGACATCTTTTAAAAAGAAAAAAGGGTGAATAGCTAAAGATATATCTCAGTTAGAAGGGTACCTCCTGGCACGTGAGAAGCCCTGAGTTTCATCCCTTGCACCACAGGAATGGGGGTTCGTGTCTATAACCCCTACTCTGGAAGTAGAAGCAGGAAGGTCAGAAATGTTGAGATAATCCTTACATGGAATGAATTCACAGCCAATCTGGGCTACAAGGGTCAGGATATCAAAAACAGAAAGGCAGACTAGCAGGCAGGCAGGCAGGCAGGCAGGCAGGCAGGCAGGCAGGCAGACCAGCCGAGCCTTGGAATGCACACCTTTAATATCAGTACTTGGGAGGCAGGGACAGGGAGATCTATGTGAGTTCTAGGCCAGCCTGGTCTATCTAGCAAGTTCAAAGGCAGCCAGACTACTTAGAGAGACCCTGTCTCAAAACAAAAAATGGGGAAGAGGTGGCCCAGCAGTTAAGAGCACTGGCTGCTCTTTTAGAGAGCCCCAGTTTAGTTTCCAGCATCCACATGGTGACTCATAATGGCCTGTAACTCCTGTCCCAGGGAATCTGGCCTTGGTAGGCACTGCATGCACGCAGTGTCCAGACATATGCAGGAAAAATACCCACATACATCACATAAAGTATTTTTTGTTTGTTTTTTCGAGACAGGGTTTCTCTGTAGCCTTGGAATCTATCCTGTAACTTGCTCTGTAGACCAGGCCAGTCTGAAACTCACAGAGATCTGCCTGCCTCTGCCCAAGTGCTGTGATTAAAGGCATGAGCCACCAGTGCCTTCAAGCTTTTCTACTTAAAAAAAAAAAAAAAAAAAAGACAAGCCCAATTGTGGCCAGCCTGGTCTACAAAGCTACAAAGAGAAACCTGCCTTGAAACATCCCACCACCACCACCAAAACAAAACAAAACAAAACAACAACAACAAAAAAAAAAACAAACAAAAAAAAGAAAGAGGGTGGACTGTAGGGAGGGGAAAGGAAAAAAAGAAAAAGAAAAAGTGAGCTAGAGTCAGTGGGTGCTTATAATGTGAGCATTTAGGAGGCAGAAGCAAGAGAGCTGTACAAGTTGAAGGCCAGCTTGGTCTCTAAACTGGATGAGAGAGAGAGAGAGAGAGAGAGAGAGAGAGAGAGAGAGAGAGAGAGAGAAGGAGAAGAAGAAAAGGTTGGGCTAGAAGTGTGGCTCAGTGGTAGAATAATTGCCTAGAATGTCAAGGATTGGAGCTGGAGAGATGGCTCAGTAGTTAAGAGCATGGCTGCTCTTCCAGAGGACCTGGGTTCAATCCCTAACACCCACATGGCAGCTCACAACTATCTGCAACTCCGGATCTAAGGGATCTGACACTTTCACACCAATGCACATAAAATGAAGTTAAATGTCGAGGGCCTAAGTTTAACACCCAGCACAATAAATAAGTAAATAATACGATTTTCAAGCAATCAAACATAATGTTTGAAGCCTATGAATGAACTGTCCTGTTGGATCACGCAGCCACACAAGCTCCACACCACTATTACCCTAATTTTTAAACTGAGGAACTGGGCACTGGACTGCTAAGTGAAGAGTGGAACAGCCAGGGTCAATGGCCAGATGGACTCAGAAAAATCCCTCACTCGTAGCACACAGGAGCCCTAAAACTATCAGGGGTCTTCATAAATAAATGCTTAAAGTCAGGCACAGCGGTGCACATCAAGGACCCTAGCACTGGGGGCGGGCAGCCTGGGCTACAAAGAAAACTATCCCAAAGGAGGAGGAAAGATGGCGATGACAGGAGGGGAGAGAGGAAGGCAGGGGGGGGAACTCAAGAGGAAAGGGAGAGGGAGGCCTAAGAAACAGCCAGGAGCAGCTGCCGCTGCTGCCGCATGCCTTTAATCCCAGCACTCTGGAGGCAGAGGCAGGCAGATCTCTGTGAGTTCAAGGACAGCCTGGTCTACAGAGAAAGTTCCAGGACAGCCAAGGCTACACAGAGAAACCCTGTCTTGAAAAACCAAGAGAGAAAGAGCTGGGAGTAGAAAATGCCAACCCGAACACTGGGATATTACCAAGGGTGCACAGTCTTCAGGAGACAAGGTAGGCCACGCTCCGTCCACACATGAACCTGGAAAAGCCAGCATCTGCATGTGACCTGTTTGGGGTCATTAGCTATGAATGCTCCTCAAGGATAACTTGAGGACGAGTCAACCCACTCGGTAATCACTGAGATTTGTTCCCGGAAAGTGACACCAACTAGTGTAAGACCTAAAGATGCTAAGGAACAGATAAAAACAGGTCACTTGTGAAGCAAAGCTCACTCTATCAAAAAATGTAGGCCTGGTGTCAGGGTTACAGGAAGGAGGAGTTGGGTGGGAGAGAGAGGAGTCCAAGGGAAGGCAGGGGTCAGGTGGCACATACATTTAATCCCAGCACTCAGGAGACAGAGGTAAGTGGATCTCTGTAAGTTCAAGGCCAGCCTGATCTACATATCCAGTTCAAGGCTAGCCAGGGCTACACAATCGAGAAACCCTGGAGAGAGAGAGAGAGAGAGAGAGAGAGAGAGAGAGAGAGAGAGAGAGGGAGGGAGGGAGGGAGGGAGGGAGGGAGGGAGGAGGGAGAGAGGGAGGGAGGGAGGGAGGGAGGGAGGGAGGGAGGGAGGGAGGAGAGGGAGAAGAGGGAGGGGAGAGGGAGAGAGGGAGGGGAGAGGGAGAGAGGGAGAGAGGGAGGGAGAGGGAGAGAGGGAGAGAGGGAGAGAGGGAGAGAGGGAGAGAGGAGGGGGAGAGAGGGAGAGAGGGAGAGAGGGAGAGAGGGAGAGAGGGAGAGAGGGAGAGAGGGAGAGAGGGAGAGAGGGAGAGAGGGAGAGAGGGAGAGAGAGAAGAAAAGGCATGAGCCAATTAACTAGGTCTTGATACAGAAAGAGGACAGGCAGGAAAAACGGGACCAGCCTGGGGCTCTTAAGGCGCAAGGCAAGATGGACTGGCGAGTAAAGGCATTTGCCACGCAAGCCTAGTGACCTGACAATCCAGAACCCACATAAGGGTGGATGGAGAGAACAGACTCCACGTTGCTCCGCCCTATAACTGGAAGACACTGGAGCTTTATCCTGTCACAAGGCAGGGGCCCAGGTTTGACACCGCCATACCCAAATTCCATGCTCCCGCCCTTACATAACCCTCCCACACCTGCACACACTCCCCTATAACTGGCTCCCAACTGATTTGTTGTTGTTGTTTTGTTGTTTTTTGAGTTTGAGCTCAGGATGGCTGTTGCGGAATAACCTTTTTGTACACTGTAAAGATGTCTTTGTCAGGGTGCCTTCTGATTGGTTTAATAATGAGCTATTGATGACCAATAACTAGACAGGAAGAGGGTAGGCGGGACTTCTGGGCAGTGAGTGAGGGAGAGGAGATGAACCCAGATGCCAGAGTACATGAAGAGGAAACAGGGCGTGCAAGATAGAGGAGAGGTAAAAAGCCATGAGGCAAAACATAGATTAATATAAACGGGTTCATTTAAGTTATAAGAGCTAGTGGGATAAGCCTAAACTATAGGCAGAGCTTTCATGATTAATAGTAAGTCTCTGTGTCATGATTTGGGGACTGGCAGTTCAAAAAAGCCTGTTACACCAGGTGCAAACTCACCATAGAGGCAAGGATGCCCCTGAATCCCTGATCAAAGTGCCAGGATTACAGGCGTGGGATGCTGAGTCCAGTTTTGTTACCTAAAATCTCTAACACAACATTAACGCTAGCTTCAGTTCCCACAGACACACTGCTTTCCCTACATCGTCTCAGTTTTGCTGTGAGTCTGAAGACCACTGGGGGGCAGGGAGGCGGGGCTGCAGCCGGAAGGAGCTCAGGGGAGGAGCTGGGTGTGGTGCGGATCCGAATACATCGAATGGATTATCAAAGAATTAATAAAAACGTTCACAAAAGGAAATAAACGCCACTAAGTTAACAGGAAAAACTTGGGCAGAGGACATGATGGAAAAAGGGAGCCAGATGACTCACAGACCAGTGACTGGAAAGAAGAGTGGTGTTGCAGGCAGGACGAGGAAGCTGCAGAAAGCGTCAGAAAGAAGGCTGAGCTCAAGAACAAGCTAGCACAATGTAGGACATCCGCCGTTCCTGTTTGGGGCTAAGAGTAGGAAGGGTACAGGTGTGAGGGCTAGAGAAAACTCTACCAAAAGTTCTGCCTTCACACTGAGGCCGTCTCCTTGAAAAGGGAGAGGCGGGGCTGGGTGTGGTGGCTCATACCTGTAAGGCTCATACCAGCTCTTGGAAAGCTAAGGAAGGTTTCCTCAAATTCAAGGACAGCTTGGATAACAGAGTGGGTTCCAGGATATCCCAGGCTACTGATGGAGACGCTGCCTCAAAGTCCCGAAATGGAAACAAAAAATAAAAGTATTGCGACACATGGGCAATCACCACCTTTTTCACTGACCACGGGTGCCAAGAACTGGTGCTGGGTGGGGTTTTAGTGGCCGGTGGGACCAAGAACAATCAGGAATTCCATGTGACCTACTTAATCAGGTTCAAACTACCCAACAGAACAGCGCTCCAAAGGAGAAGAACAGGCAAGCAAGGAGGCAGGGCTGTGAGCAGGCAAGAGGCTCTCCACTCAACCAAGGGCACAGCAGAGTGGGGAAGGCGCTCACTGCCACACTGGCCGGCTGTACATTCGCAGTCTGCCCTTGGCCAAGGGAAATCATTTAATACCTCTGTGCCTCAGTTTCCTTACCTCCAAAATGGGCCAACTGCACACTTCATGGATATGCTAGAAAGAGTCAATGAGAAAATAACATGGAGGCTGGTGCCTGGCACTCACTATGCTATGCCAGCTCCTGTCACTTGGTCTTTGTTTGTTTTTGCTTTTTTTTTTTTTTTTTTTTTTTTTTTAACAATTTTCCTTGAAGTATCATCCACGCCAGATTACAATGTTTAGGGGACAGAACTTTTGGGAGGTTTTGTTTTGTTTTGTTTTTGAGCCAGGGTTTCTCTGTGTAACAGCCCTGGCTGTCCTAGAACTCACTTTGTAGACCAAGCTAGCCTCGAACTCACTGAGATCCACCTGTGTCTGTCTCCCGAGTGCTGGGATTACAGTTGTACTCCACCGCCGCCCAGCAAAACATGTTCAATAGATACGCTCTGCGGCTCACCTGCAAGGGTAAAGCACTCACACACTGGGGCCATCGCCATCCAAGGCCCAAGAAACCGAAGGTAAGACACACCAAAAGTCCTTCGAGAAGGAGGTGAGGCGCCCAAGTTATCATTCCCAACTCCGTCTGTCCAGACCCAGCTCGGCCAAGTTCTCAAAGCAGAGGTCACAGCTTTTCAGTTTTCCACTGTTGCTCAACCATCAGAGAACTGAGCTGAACGGAGAGTAATGGCCTGCACCCTGATTCGAATCATAACACTGATTTCCCAGCGTACAGAACGTGGCCATGGGTCGTGGGTTTAGATAAGGGCTGATCACTCCAGGCAAACAGATGAAAAGGCTACAAGTTCGTTAATCCCTCTGAGACCCACACTCCAGGCTTCCAGTCCAACCAGAGCCCCAGCCTTCACATCAGCAGGATCAGTGTGCTTCCCCCAACTCCTCCAATGCCATTCCTCTACCTGCTCTGCCAGGAAGAAGCCACTACTGAATCCCAGCACCAAGCAGAACGCTTGGTGTGTCTGTGTCTGTGACTTCTGACCCTATCACTTGCTCGCTACGGCACACATACATACACAAATAAATGCACACATAGCGTGGCATACATGCCATGTCTTACTTATCGAGGCAATTTATAAAGAAGTGTTAGAGGCTGGAGAGATGTCTGGATGGTTAAGAGCACTTGCTGTTCATCCAGGGGACCTGGGTTCAATTACCAGGACCCACACGGTGGCTCACAACTGTCTGTAACTCGTTTTGGGGAATCTAACCCCTTCTTCTGGTCTCCAAAGACACCAGGCACACACGTGGTGGGCTGATCTACATGCAGGCAAGACAGCAATACACATAGAAAACAAAACTAAGTAAATCTTAAAAACAACAACAACAAATAGGCACTTAATCTGGCTTATGCTTTCAGAGTCCATGATGCCAGAGCAAAGGCATATCGGAGAGCTCACAACCACCAGGCAGAAAGAAAGGGCACTGGGCATCATAGGAGTCTTTAGAAACCTCCAAGCCCACCTCGTCCTACGAAGCCACACCTCCTAGTCCTTCCCAAACAGTCCCACCAACTGGTGAACAAGTATTCAGACATGTGAGCGTAAAGGGGCCATTCTCATCCAGACCCCACATGCCTTCACGTACTCACAATAAAGAGTAAGTAAAGCTAAAAGCAGACAGCAACTGGGTGCTGCCCACAGTAGCAGAATAAAGGGTCTGGAGCACACAGGAACACAGACAGGGAGGCGCCTGTTCATCAACTGAGTGATGAACCCTAGAGCAGGGTTAGGCTTCTCCACAGTGAGGCAGGGGCTAAGTCTGTGAAACAAAAACTCAGAACTGAGAACGGGAGTGCAGCTCAGAGCCACATCACATGCCCAGCAGGCTACGGGAGGCCCTTGGTTCCGTCCCCACCCAGAAGGGACGTCTCTGGCTTACCAATACTTTGTGAAGCCATGGAGAAGAACAAACCCCACTTGTACAGTCTCTGTACCAAGCTTGGAGAAGGAGAAACAAGCCTACTGAGCCTGAGGCCCAGAAATCTGCTTCTTCCCCACACAATTCTTATGGATAAAATGTCCAAGGGGCCAACAAGATAGCATAGCAGAAATGATCGCTTGCCACCAAGCCCGAAGACCTGAATTCAGTCTCTGGGGCCCACATAGTGAAAGGGGACTAACAAGCTGCCCTCTGACCTCCACACCTGCATGCACGGCACACATGCAGAATGCACACACATTTAACATAAACACACACATAAATAAATGTTCTTTAATTTTTATTTTTTGTTTTAATGTTTGAAAACCACAGAGTCAGTGCTGACAAGAAGAAGATGCATTGGAAGGGTCTGAGGGAAGTTAGGGTCAGGCAAGAACAAAGCACCAGTGGCCAGAGAAGGAGAGGATGGCTGAGGGGCCTGCAATCAAACGAGAAAGAAGACTGCAGGAAAGCACTGAGTGAGAAAATCAAGTGGGATCAGTGCCAGGCCAGCCTCGAGAGGCACATGCAAGCAGAGGAATCCCAAGGAGAGGCACTGAGGAGGGGATCCAGGGGCCTCGAGCCCATGGGAGACAGGGACCTGTGCTTGAATGTCAGGCTCCAAGCAGCTGTTTCTTACATAAGCTCTCATTGCTAATACCAACTTACAGAGTCCGCCTCTGTCCCCACTGTGCACCCCCTTTGACTCCTCCCACCACTTTCTCTCCCCTCCCATCCCGTAATCACAAAGGGCTCCAGTCTCCTCCCATCCCCTAATCACAAAGGGCTCCAGATGTCCTTTCTTTTGGGGGGCAGTGGGGAGCTGTTTGTTTTTCAAAACAGGGTTTCTCTGTAGCTTTGGAGGCTGTCCTGGAACTCGCTTGCAGACCAGGTTGGCCTCCAACTCACAGAGATCCACCTCCCTCTTATGTGGCAGGGCTGGGATTAAAGGCTTACACTACCACTGCCCAGCCAGGCGTCCTTTCTCTCCATTGTAAATTGATACACTTTCATTTGTATTAACAGTTATGATTGGGTAGCTCCACAATTTAAAGAGATTTGGTGTGCAGCTCTGCAGGGCGCTAGCATCGGCTGTGCTCTGCTCATGGCCTCCAAGTGCACGGGGCATACACAAAATAAAGACATCTCGTGGCAGACAGAACACCAAAAAGCAACGCAGAGGTCAGCCTCCAGCTTTTATAACAACCTTCTCACAGGAGGTCGAATTCAGGTCCTGGGAGAACTTTCTTTAATCCCTTTTAAGGGCAAAGCGCTCAGTAACCTAAGGACTCCCCTCACACTGGGCACCACCTCTTATAAATTTTACAATTGGTCATGGGTTCACACTGGGGACAAAGCCTTTGTCCCAAGGGAGACAAGCAACAGCAATAATACAGCAAACTGACTCAATATTAATGTTGATAGCAATCAAATCCAGTACGGATATTCCACTTGACTCCAAAAGCAGGACCTGAGAAGAGCCTGCCCCTTGAAGAGCTCGTAGTGGGTACAGAACTGTAAAGAAACTGAATTCGTTTACATGCCTGTGTTTTGGTTACTGATGAATCGTTAACTCGGCATTCAACAATGTTATCAAAACAAAACTCACCTCATATAATTATCAACAAAACAAAACAAAAATTATCTTTCATTCCCAGCACTTGGGAGGCAGAGGCAGATGGGTCTCTGTTAGTTCAAGGCCTGCTGGTCTACAGAGTGAGTTCCAAGACAGCCAAGACTACACAGAGAAAGCATGTCTTGAAAAATAAAATAATCTTCCATATCTCCATAAGGGATTAAAGAATTGGGCATGGAGGCACAAACTTGGGAGGTGGAAACAGGAAGATCAGGAGTTCAAAGCCAGTCTGAGTTACATCAAATGAAGAAGAAGAAAAAGAAGAAGAAGAAGAAGAAGAAGAAGAAGAAGAAGAAGAAGAAGAAGAAGAAGAAGAAGAAGAAGAAGAAGAAGAAGGATTTAGGGAGGCCAGTGAACTAGCTCCATGATAAAGGAGTCTGCTGCCAAGCCTGGAGGCCTGAGTTCATTCCCCGGGATGGAAAGAGAGAAGTGCAAACTCATATATGAATGTACACACACACACACACACACACACACACAAAATAAAATCATAATTTTAAAAGATACAAAATGTGAAAAGACTCGGGATACCAGGTGCATCCTGTGATCCCAGCACTGGGAAAGTAGGTGTTATCAGGATCAAGCAATCAAAGTCTCAGCTACATACTGTGTTTAAAGCCAGCCCTGAGCCACAGGAGACTTTCTCAAAAGGAATTAATTAATTGGTAATAGTGCCAGATGTGGTGGCTCACACCTATAACCCCAGCCCTCCAGAGGTCAAGGCCATCCTTGTGATCGGAGCACTATGAAGGATCTCAAGATCAAGATCATTCTTTGCCATACTACAAGTCAGCCTGTCATGAGACACTGCCTAAAAATACAAACAGGGCCAATCCAGATCACACCTTTAATCTCAGTACTTGGGAGGCTGAGGCAAGCAGATCTCTGAGTTCAAAGTCATCCTGATCTATATACTGAGTTCCAGAACAGCTGTTTTGTTATTTTTGAGACAAGGACTCATAAGGTTAAGGATGGCCTCAAACTCCTGACCCTCTGGAGTCTGCCTCCCAAGTGTTGGGATTACAGATATGCACCACCATGCCTGACTCTGCCAACAATAACTTGACTAGCAAACAAATGTGCCAAGATTTCAACTCAGAAGGATCTGAAACCAGAAGCTGTGGCCAATGCGCAGTACTATATACCTGTAGCTGGGACAAGGTCTAGAGAGCCTAATTGTTAACTGGTACCTATTACATAACTAAGAAAAAGACCTTTGGTGATAACAGCCCTAAAATCTGGGGGACTTTCCAGGAGTACACCATCATCTTAGCCAACATCCTTCTCGGCTATTCTTCAAAATGAAAAGTCTTTGTAGGCTGGACCCTGTCCTCTGCCTTTCACAAGTGGCTATTACACCACAGCCCTGAACTAAAAGAGGAAAAAGAAACCAGTTCGCCCAATGGCTTAACTCAAAATGAAAGGCGTGCCAAGCCAGGGCTGAAGAAGGGGGTCAAGAGCGCTCTATAGCAGGGGAACTGTTGTAGTGGAACTCTTTAAAGCGTAGAAAGGAACGATGGTGCCTATTTCTACTTTTAAGACACCAATCTCTGGAGCTCCTCCATACGCGAAATAAAAGGCGGTGGGTAACACAGCCCAGAGCAGAGGAGAGAGAGGGGCATGATGGCCAAAAGATAGCCGCCCCACCCTACCACCGCCTTAGGCACACCTCCCTGAGGGCAGTGCCAGCCAGTCCGGTTTCTGTAACTAAGAAGGCCTGAGAATGCGCTGACAGAAGAAACCCGGATGGGTGGTCAGTTAACTAGAAGTAGCTGCTAATGAGGTCTTTCACGTCTTCACATAGTGACTTCTAAATAGATCTACATTTATAACATTGTTACAACTGTCCGTCTATCTCCTCTCTACCACCCTTTTAAAAATAAATAAACGGGGACTGGAGCGCAGCTCAGTGGTCAGGTGCTTGTTAATCTGCTCAAAACCATGGGCTCCATCCATCCCCAGGACCAGAAGCCAGGAAGACACCTAGAGGTTGGGAGAGACCGAGTTGACTGTCCGGTTGTATCCTCGCCTTAGGGTCAGGAATCACGCGAAGTCACGCAGACTCCTCAACCTCACATGAGATATTGCCAGAACAATTAACCTCCACCTCCTGAAAAGCCCCTCAAAGATGGGCCAGCGGCTGGAGGAGTCTCCTAAGGCCCCCAACCCCCTCCGGCCACTCCCACTAGTCCACACCCAGCAGAAGAGGGATTCTCATGCGCCCCTCCACCGGGTGCCTTCTGCTCCCCCACGAAGGACCTTGGTTTCAGGGTTGATGGAGACCACGTCAAAACCCCCTTTGCTCTCAATTTCTAATCCATCGCCCTCCACGAGCTTGTGCCTTGAGGAAAACAGACATCTCGTGACCATCGCCCCCTTAACAATCCTTGTAATTTTTGTAAAGTACGATATGTCCAGAACCAATAAGCAGGCTGTTGCTTCCCTGTGACATTAAACACGATCATCAACGTGGGTTCCTCCGCGGCCTTTTCCATCAATCCCACAATCCCATGAAGAAGGAAGAGAGAGGGGGGAGAAAAAAAAAAGAAAACCTTCCTTGCCCCTCCCAGCCCCTAAACTCAAAGGTGTCTGGCCTTGCATTCAAGGGGGTGCGGGGTGGGGGCCGCCCGCCAGCATCTCCCGGGTCCCCAGCTGAGCAGGTGCTGCACCCGCCACCCAGCTCCCTCCCCGAGGCTCGGCTTACTCACGCGCGGTCCTGGGCGGCGGCGCGGGGCCGGCAACACCGCGGAGTTTGCTGACTCAAGGCGCCGCGGCGGCGAGCGCCCAGGAGCGCACCCGAGGAGCGCAGCCCCGCGTCCAGCGCACGCAGAGCCCGCCCCGCCCTGCGCGCCCGCTGCCCCCGCCCCGCGCCACTGTCAGCCTCCTACAGGAACGTGGGAACAGCCACCTTTTTCTCTACCCAGCAGTGAGGGATGGGGGAGGCGGGGAACAGACAAGCATGACTCGGTGTTAACCGCGGGATCTCGATGGAGGGCGTGTGACTGTTTGCTATAAAAATATTTTTAACTTCTTTGTGATTTCTTTTTTCATGAACTATGAGGAGAAAGCTATGCAGTCTGCCAAAGATAAGTGCATTTCCTAAATACCATCTTGGTCTGGATCTCACCCACCTGTGTGCAGAATGGGAAGATGGATGGCCCAGCTTTAAGAGCACTTTTTGCCCTTTCAGAAAATACACACACACACACACACACACACACACACACACACACACACACGCACACGGCAGCTCACAACCCTCTTCTGTCCAGTCACCCATGTGGTGCACATACATACATACAAGCCAGCAAAATACTCATGAAGTAATATGAATTAGGAATAAATCTAAAGACGAAAAACTAGGTGATGGAAGTGTTAGTGAATCCTTTGAATCTGGGACAACCCAGATTCTTCCTGGAAACGTTGACTGTTTCTGTATTCCACAGTTACACTGACTTATTGAACAAAACTTACCAAAATGCAACGTCCTATCTTGGACTTATACCTTTGAGTCCTGAATCATTGGTATTTAATGGTCTAAACTGCAACCAAGCTATGATGTATTTGTGGTCGTTTCAAAGACAATAGTCCCCAAAGGGAGCCACACTATTAGGAGGCATTGCTTTGTTGGAGTAGGTATGATCTTGCTGGAGGAAAATTGTCACTGTGGAGGCGGGCTTTGAGGTCTTATATATGGTCAAGACACTGCCCAGACCATGTCTGTCGCCTTTAGGTCAAAATGTAAGAAACCTCAGCTCCTTCTCCAGCACCACATCTGCCTGAATGTTGTCTTGCTTCTCACCATGATGGTAAGGGACTGAACCTCTGAACTGCAAGCCACCCCAATTAAATGTTTTCTTTATAAAAATCGCTATGGTCATGGTGTCTCTTCACAGCAATAGAAACCCTAAGACAATATTCGACCATCATTTGGTTTGCTTGTGTAACCTTCAAATCCTTGTCTGGGTAACATTCACTGCCTGAAAAAACAAAGCACAGCATGTCTAAGATCTGGAGTGTCCAGACTAATCAAGAACCTGACTTCTGACTTCTGAGTTCTCTGGAGCTCACTGTGTAGACAAGGCTGGCCTGGAACACACTGCAATCATCCAGCCTTGTCTCCCAAGAACTGGGATTATAATGTTCTCCATGACACAACGTCTAAGGGCCTCACTTTTCAACTCTGGACAGAACCACAAGCAACCTTTCCAGTACCTACTGTTAGAGAGGAACCACAAGCAACCTTTCCAGTACCTACTGTTAGAGAGATGGCCCAGAGAAAGGAAGAATATGAAAATAATTCAAAATAGAAAGAAGCAACAATTGGCCAGACATAATGGTACTTGCCTGTAATCCCTAAATGCGGAGATTTCTTCAAATTCACACCACTACACTAAGGTTTTCTTTGCTGATTGTTTTATTTTTTTTTTTTTTCCTCCTTGAGATAGGTTTTCACAATGTAGCCAAACCTGGCCTTGAACTCAGCACCCATCTGACTCCCATGTGCTGAGTAGTAGAATTACAAACATGTGTCACTTAACTCATCAGAGCACTTAATATTCTGGTAGAGGACCCAGGTTCATTTCCAGCACACATCAGGTGGGTCACAACCATTGTAGGCAGCAATGCAGTACATATACACACATGCATAAGAAATACCCATATACATAAAATAGATAAATCTTAAAATTTATAAAAGTTTGTTTGGTCTAATTCCACATTATGATAACGACATCATTTCTCTGGGTTACGAATCATAATTTACGCTGGGCAGTGGTGGCACACGCTTTTAGTCCCAGCACTCGGGAGGCAGAGGCAGGTGGATCTCTATGAGTTCAAGACCAGCCTGGTCTACAAGAGCTAGTTCCAGGACAGGCTCCAAAGACACAGAGAAACCCTTTCTCAGAAAAAAAAGAACCATAAACCATAATTATAATCTGAATTCAAGAAGGAACTGTTATCGCCATGCTCAGGTGGTCTCATCTGTTAGTATACTTTTACCCTCTAATTTCTTAAAACTCCTAGCTAAATGTACTGAGATATGTGACAAGAGGGATCTCCAATCTGCCTCTTACTGGGTCTTTATCTGTCTCTGAAAAATTCCAAAATCCACAAGACAACAACAATGAAAACTGCCCTGACGTGGTGGTGCATGCCTTCAATGCTACCACTGGGGAGACAAAGGCAGGCAGGTCTCTATGAGTTCAAGGCCAGCCTACACCGTGAACTCTAGACCAGCCAAAACTGCATAGTGAGACCCTATCTCAAACAAACTAACAAAAGCCTCATCCCTTCAAAGATTAGGGAATGTTTAGAGGGAGCGACATCACCTCTCCAAGAAAGCTTTGCATTACCAAAATTAAAATTTATATTTATTTATTGTTTGGTTGGTTGGTTTTTTGTTTTTGAGACAGGGTTTCTCTGTTTAGCCCTGGTTGTTCTGAAACTCACTCTGTAGACCAGACTGATTTCAAACTACAGAGATCGCCTGCCTCCTCCTGCGTGCTGAGAGCAAAGGTGTGTGCCAGCACTACCTGTTTTATATATTTATTCTCTTGTGGGGGTTAGGATTGAAAGCATGTCCTTTTTTTATTCTTTATTTTTTGAGGCAGGGTCTCACATGGCCCAGGCTAGCTCCAGCTAGCCCTGTAGCTGAGGATAACCGTGCACTCTGAGCCTCCTCTGTGAGTACTGACATGTACCAGGCTAAAAGCATTTCATTTTAAAAGTCAAGGCTGTTAAACAAATAAACACCAGTTGAAATGGCAAACTTTGTGCTATTATTGCAAACTAAAAATAATAAGTTGGTTAGTTAAAACTGACAAAAACAAGAGGGAGTGGTGGTTCCTGCCTTTAATCCCCAAATTCAAGAAGCAGAGGCAAGCTTAGTCTACATAGTGAGTTCCAGAAGAGCCACGGCTACATGGAAATACCCTGTATCAAACAAAAAAAAAGGACAAAAAACAAGCTCAATGTTACTGAACATATCTGACTCCTAGGCCTTTGAAATCAGGGGCAGTGATGTGTAAATTAGTGCCAACAAAACATGATCAAGAGTGGTGGAGAAGCCCTTCCTTCTGACATGCTGAGAGTTACCGCTCTGCACTGCCGGCCTGAGAACTCTAGTCCCGGCCCTGGATGTTTAGACCTCACTCTGTAGACCAGGCTGGCCTCTAACTCGACGAGACCTGTCTGCCTCTGCCTCTGCCTCTGCCTCTGCCTCTGGAGTGCTGGGATTAAAGGTGTGCGCTACCACTGCCTGGTTCATCTCCAGGTGTCTTACAATTTAGCCAGCATCATTGCCACAAAAGCTGTAGGCTTGTGTTGTTTGTTGGATAATAACAGGACTCTGCATGTGCTCTATACAGACACAGTTTTTATAAGTTTGTTTTTTTTTTTTTTTAATTTTGAGTTCTTCCCAGATCCCTCTCACACACACTCAACTGTGTGTCTTCTTTTTTTAAGAGTATTTTTATAGGTGGGCAGGGGTGGTGCATGCCTTTAATCTCACACTTAGGAGGCAGAGGCAGCTGGATCTCTGTGAGATCAAGGCTAGCCTGGACTACAAAGCTAATTCTAGGACAGCTAGGGCTATCCTATCTCGAAAAACCCTATCTCGAAAAACCAAATATATGTATGCATATGTATGTATGTATGCATATATATATTTATATATGTTTATAACATTTATGTGTGTATACATGTATTTTGCATGCATGTGTGTGCACAAAGGTGTGCCTGCACTGTAGGTGGGGCTTCAGAGGACAGCTACAGGAATCTGGACTTTCCTTCTACCATGAGGGTCCTGGGATCTGTCTCAGGCCCTCAGATTCAGTGGCAGGCACCTTCAGCTGTTGAGCCATCTCAGCAGTCCAATTTTTAAAACTAATTTATTTACATTTATTTTATGTGCATTGGTGTGAAGGTGTCAGATCCCCTGGAACTGGAATTACAGACAGTTGTGCTGCCATATGGGTGCTGGGAATTGAACTCGGTCCTCTGGAAGAACTGCCAGTGCTCTTAACCGAATAGCCATCTCTCCAGCCCCCAGTCTTTTTTTTTTTTTTTTAAGTGTGATTCTCAGTTGAGTCTGAGGTTACTAAGTCTGTGATGTCTAGATAACCCAGAGCAAAGCCCTTCATCCCTCTGTACAGGTTCCTTATCTGAAATGACTAGGTCGTTTGGGAGATTGTAGGGCCCTGCATGAACCACCCAGGCACCTTGAGCAAGCCTGAAGCTGTTGGCCAGAACTCCTTGCCCCAAGGTACTCTTACTGTTTTGACAACACACAACTCCTGTGGAGGAGCTAAGCCTAAAATTCTTGTTATTTTCCACTGTGCTGTAAGTCAGTATTTAAGCCCCTTCCATCCCCTCAATAAACAGCATTCGGCATTCCGATGTTGCCATTGACCGAATGACCCACTGTCTTGTCTCTTTCAATCTCTAGGCCTTCGCCTGTGGAACAGATCGTAGTGCGGGCGCTACAGCAGACAATGACTTAAACAGCCCAGTTTCACACACAGTAAGAAAGAGCGTTCTGTGCTCTTGGACATTGGTGTGTTTCACACACATCTCATCTTTACTCAATTATGATTGCAGAATATCTGAGTGTCACATTGTGGCAGCTCTTGAAGAAGGGGGGGAATGCTTTATTCATTCTCATAGTTTCAGTGCTGCGCAGTGACTTGTGAAGATGCCAGATGTCTCTGGAATGTTACACTTGGCTGAAGAGAAGGTAGAGAAAGGAGGTGGTTTGAGTGTAAATGCCCCCATAGGCTCATGTGCTTGAATAATTGGCCCCCAGTTGGTAGAACTGTTTGGGAAATTTCAAAACACAGACCATTTCCGGTTAGCCCTCCACCACCCCCGTGCCCCCACTCCCACCTCACCCCACCCCTGCTCCTCCAACTTTCAGGTTAGGATGTAAGCTCTTAGCTGCTGTTCCTGCCTGCTTCCCACCCTGATGACTCCGGAAACCTGAGCCCCAGTAAATGTTCTCTCGAATAAGTTGCCTTGGTCATGGTGTCTGATCATGGCAATAGAAAAATAATAAAGAAAGGATATTACTTTTCATTCCTTACCTTTTTGAATCCTTCAAATATGATAAAGTACATTAAAAACATATACACAGACACGAACACTGAAGCTAAGGCAGTGTAGGGACCTGAAAAACTTCACTCCATCCTCTTCAGGTCCCTGCCGAGCTTGAGACTACCTTGACATAAAAAAAGATTAACAGGGGGAAATCATATAAGTTTATTTATTTACTATTACATTCATCTGTTTACATGCATGCCCACAGATAGAGGTGTAGAGGTCAGAGGTCAGCTTGCAGGTGGTGACTCTCTCCTTCTGCCATGTTGGTCCTCGGGATTGAACTCGGGTCAAGCATGACAGAAAGCAACTTTACCTGATAAGCCATCTTACCTACCCATATGAATGTAGGCCAAGCGTGGTGCCTAGACCTGTATATCAGGATCCAGAAAGAGGAAGCAGGAGGATCAAGTTCTAAATCATACTTAGCTACATAACAAGGTCAAGGCTCATCAGGGCTAGTGAGGTCCTGTCTCAAACACTAACCAGAAGAAGCTGGGGTTGGTGGCACACGCCTTTAATCCCAGCACTGGGGAGGCAGAGGCAGGTGGATCTCTGTGAGTTTGAGACCAGCCTGGTCTACAAGAGCTAGTTCCAGGACAGCCTCCAAAGCCACAGAGGAACCCTGTCTCAAAAAAACACAACACAAAACAAAACAAATTTGCAAAAAACTTACTGAATTATGTTGGAGTCCTATAAGATAAAATTCTAGAAAGATCTGTACAGATGTTCTCATTTCAACTTCTGTTATGTTTTATCTTCGTTTTAGTTTTTTTTTTTTTTTTTTTTTTTTTTAAGACAGTTTCTCTGTGCAACAGTCCTGGCTGTCTTGGAATTCACTCTGTAGATCAGGCTGGCCTCCAACTCAAGAGATCCACCTGCCTCTGCCTCCTGAGTGCTAGGATTAAAGGCATGTGCCACCACTGTCCAGCTGACTTCTGTTTTAAAATTTATTTTTATTTACATGTACTGTCTGTTTGGTGATGGGGTCCCTGTGGTCTGGGTTGGTCTTTAATTCAGTATGTACCCAAAAGCTGGCCTGGCACTTGAACTTCTGATCCTCCTGCCTCAGCTTCCATAGCAAATGAGACAATGGGAGTGTCTCACCACATCAAGCTTTAACTTCTTACCTTTGGTCTGGCACACTCCTTAATCCCACTACTCAGGAGGCAAAACCTAGTGAATCTCTAGGAGTTCAAGGTCAACCTGATCCACATAACCAGTTCCATGCCAGGCAGGAATTCACAGTGAGATCTTGTCTCAAAATAAATTAGATAGATAACAAACGAACAAACAAACAAACAAACAAGAATTCTGTGTCTTCACAGACAAGTTTCATGGCTGGATCTTTGAAGCTTAGGCTGTCCTGGAACTCACAGAGAGCTATTTGCCTCTGCCTCCTGATGGCTATCGGCAGCACACATGAAAGTGCCTTTCTCTGGAGTAGCTTGAGTCCTTAAACCATGACTGCTCTCAGAGCGATTTTAGTGCGGGTGGAATAGCGCCCTCTTCTGGAAGGACGTCCTGAAAATCCCCTTCAGCTCAGGGCTGCAAAGGATGAAAAGTTCAAATTAAGGAATAAAGAGAGTTCTGGAATTTGAAAAACAAATGTCCCAGTCCACATCCTGTATGGGACCGAGCCATGGGAGCCAAGTAGCAGGCTCCCTTAAAGCTGAGTATCTTAGGGTTATCATTGCTATGATGAAACATCATGACCAAAGTAGCTTGGAAAGGAAAGAGTTGATTCGGCTTACATTTCCATCGAAGGAAGTCAGGGCAGGAACCTGGAGGCAGGAGCTGATGCAGAGGTCATGAAGGAGTGCGTCTTCTTTGGGGGGGGGTGGACTCGAACTCACAGAGATCTGAGTGCCTCTGTGATTAAAGGCGTGTGCCACCAACACAGGGCTAAGAAGTGTTGCTTACTGGCTTGCTCCCCATGACTTGCTCAGCCTGCTTTCTCACGGAACCCAGGACCAGCCCAGCCGTGTCATTACCCACAGTGGACGTGCCCTCCCTCATCAATCACTAATTAAGAAAATGCTCTACAGGCTTGCCTGATCTTATAGAGGCATTTTCTTAATTGAGGCTCTCTCCTCTCAGATGACTTTAGCTTGTGACAAGTTGACATAAAACTAGCAGCACACACTAAGGTGCCTTTCTCCCGGTGTTGTAATTTAATGCCTGACACTAACACTCAGGCCATCGGGAAGCAGCTTCAGAGGTGAGCTAGCCTGGCCAGCTGCTCTTTCCCACCTTCTAATCGTTTTACCCTTGGACTTTAAGCTATATAACAAGGACCCTAAATAATTAAATTTTACCCAGAAATCTCCATGCAGGGCTCGAGAAGAGTTGCAAGTCCCGGAGCAAGCCAGAGGTGGCGCTGTCCCCAGAGGAAAAGACCTACAACTGTTGAGAATTCATTTCATAGCCCAGCCTGCACGCTGCCTGCACGGTGCTGCTCCAGGCAATACAGAAAGAAGCTGAGGGCGCTTTTTGCCCCAATTCTGACCAAAATTCTAAATAAAACCACCATTCTTTCCCAAATTCCGTCTCCAGTTCTTCAGTAAAGCAGCAAAGGCTCAAATCTGGTTAGATCAAGGAAAAGGATATCCCAGCTGTCTTCAGACTCCTTAGCTCCTCCTTCCGTCGATGCAGATTCGCAGCTGTCGCCAAAAGGGAATAAGAGTTTATACTGGAACCAAATATGAGTGACCATAGCCTAAGGACAGTCAGGTGACCACAAATGTCACTTTCCAACACGGCTGCAGTTTCACAGTTACAGAACAAAGGCATAAATTAATGTGCTTCAAATTAGTGGGAAAACAGGCAGGTTTTATGAAAGGGGAAGTCTCTCCCATAGCTTTGAGTATGGTAAGGAGAGGATTTCTACTATAGCTTTGAGATGTGATCTATCACTATTCTTGGTTTTGGGGCTAGTGAGTCTAAGTTAATATATACCCATATTTCAAATGATCTTATGTCACACACAGACATGGGCAATAAATAGCTAAGAAAGGTCTCAAAGATTGCTCAAGTATTTGCCTCTGAATCTGCAACATTCCAACTCTCCACAATCATTATGTAGAATCATTCACATAGGTGTGGTTTTTTGTTTGTTTGTTTTGTTTTTCCCATTTTCTTTTTCCTTTCTGAGAAATTCAGCTCATTTCTACCAGGGACGCAAAGAGAAAGTGAAGTTATATTTAAGTGCTGGGATTGGCCTCTGCACTCAGCACTAGCCACAGTAAGCCACTGAGGCAGGAGGGTTACGGATATTTGCCTGGGAAGGTAGCACAGTTGGTAGAGTACTTGACTCACTAACAGGATTTTGTCCCCAGCACTGCATAAGCTGGGTCTGGTGGCACATGCCTAATCCTAGCAAAAGACAGTGGCAGACTGATTTCTATGACTTTGAGGTTAACCTGATGTATGTACATAGTGAGTTCTAAGCCAGCCCAGGGCTGCATAGTGAGACTTGGTTTCAAAGAGAAAGAATAGGTAAGAACATACTGCCTCACTGAATTACCTAAAGAGGTCTACAAGTCTCCATTGCTCTGGGTCAAACTGCATGCAGTAGGATCTACACTCTGCTGTTTTGTATTCCTTCTGGGTAATTGCAGTAGACTGCCAACATGAAAACCATCAATTTAGCTGGCTGTGGGGCTCAGGTCTATAACCCTGAGGCAGGATAAAAAGATGGGGGGGATTAGGGGAACTGGGGGAGGTAAGAGTCTGGTTGTAGTCTCTCACTGACCAAGAACCAAGTCTAAAGCACAGTTGTCAGCATGGCTGACAAGGCTGCTCACAATAGATGGGTGCTTCTTTCAGTATGGAAGTATTTTCAAATAACGATGGACCAGCAATGAGCTCGGCTCAGACCATGCTGATTTCCAAGGCATTTTCTGGGAATGTCAAAAACAAGACTAAACACTCATTTTCCAAAAAAAAAAAAAAAAAAAATCTGAAAAATCTGAATTTAATCCTGCAGCTCTTGTCTCCTAGAGTTTTACCTTATCAACTACTTCCTATTGGGAAACCCTGTCTCAAGAAACCAAAAAAAAAAAAAAAAAAAAAAGAATCCCAGCTTCACCTCTGGAGAGTGATCTAGGAAGGGGGTGCACAGGGGTTCCTCAGACTGCAGCAGGAGGCAGTGTGGGGCTGTATTTCAGTCAGCCTTGTACCCTGTAGCCACTAATAATCCTAACACTGGGGAACCTGAGGCAAGATCCAGTTTGTGGGAGGTGGGGACAAGAGAACTGTCTCAACTTTGAGGCTAGCCTGGGCTACAGAGTGAGATCTTGTCTCAAACAAACAGGTCTGTGCTTTCCATGTAAGCAGGAGGACTGAGTTACACACACACAACAACGAAAGAAACACTCATTTATACTAATATATTAACACAGAAGTGTATATGCTGAGTTTAAAACATGACATAAGTATGCATAGTACAGATAAACTTTTAAAATGTAGATGAAGTACACACACATGTACAAAACAACACATACATGAAGCTGGTTAAGAACACTTAAAATTGAAATAAATAAATTTTTCAAAAATCAAACACATAGCCAGGTATGATTGTACATGTGTTTAATCCTGGAAGCAGGTGGATCTCTGTGAATTTGAGGCCAGCCTGGTCTACATAATGAGTTCTAGACCACCCAGGCTACATAGTGAGACCCGGTCTCATAGTGTCTCAAAAAGGTGAAGTAAAATCAAATAAAAAATAAAGCCTAACCAAAAACAAATAAAAATACCTCAGAGTTGGTCTACCAAGTCCAAAGTGGGTCCCAAAGATGACAGTACCGGTGACAATGTCCTAAACAGAAGGGTTGCCATTGAGTTAACAGAAGCCCAAACTCAGCATTCCTTGGGAATCCTGAAAGCCAGGTTTCTGTGTATCAAGAAAACCACTGCCTGCTCACAGTGGTCAACTACCTCTGGACAAGGGGCATCTAGTTCCAGATTAATCTGGACAGCTTGTATCAGCTCAAACACCTCACCCTGATGACTGCCATATAAAATCTGCTTGCATTCCCAACAATCTTTTCCTACGTTGTGAAGATGTGTCTCTGCCAAGGCAACTTCTGATTGGTTTAATAAAGAGCTGAACTACCAATAGCTAGGCAGGAGTGGATAGGTGGAACTTCTGGGCAGAGATAGGAACTTTGGGAAGGAGTAAGAGAGGCAGAGATTCACCCGTGAGACACAGAGGAACATACTGTACTAAGGAGAGGTAACTAGTCATGTGGCAGAATGTAGATTAGTATAAATGAGTTAAGTTATAAGAGCTAGTCAAGAACAAGACTAAGCCAAGACCAAGCTTTCATACTTACTAAGAAGTCTCTGTGTCATTATTTGGAAGCTGGTGGTCCAAACAAAGTCGGGCTACAGTCCTGTATTAGCCCAACAATTTGTTCCCCCAGTAAACTTCTCTCTTTACCCATGGAGTGGTCCAGGTAAGCAGTCTCACTGCATCCCTCGCTTACATGGTCACTGTACAGCTGGCCAGGAGATCAGGCTTTTGTCTTGTTGCTTTGTGTTATAGTTTGGATTTTAAATATCCTCCACTATCCATGTTCCAGAGCTTGCAGGCTCTGGAAGGGTTTGGAACTGAGATAGACAAGCATAGGAGATAGTTTAGTTCCCCAGAACCATTTTGTTTTGGGTTATGTGCCCCCTACTCCTTGTAATAACGCATGTTGTAGCATAGCCTAGTACCTTTACCTGCACAAACTATGCACACACCCTTCTGCATACAATATACCTAGAAACCTCTTGAACCCTTACCTTCATCGGGCTATTCATACGCCAGGTCTTTGAATATTAGTATAAGGTTCCCCATCCCTGGTTACAACCAAATCTAGGCAGTTGCTATTCAAATGTAATTACCAATGTATCCTGGTAAAAAGAACAGAAGGCTGACCTAGCCTGAACTGGTTTGGAGTAAATGCCCAGTAAGGCAACATTGTGCCTTTCAATTAAGTAACCTTATGGGATAACTTCGTATTCACCATCTTATGATGAGCCCAGAACATGTAACTTGGGCCCAACGGTGGGTAATAAAGCCCTTGAGAGATGGGCCTCATAGAAGTCTTAAGATCATTGGAGGTCCCCTTAAAAAGACAGCCTCCAATTCCCTTTCTTTTTGTTGTTCTAAATTACCACCATAATCTTATTTATTTATTTATTTACTTACTTACTTACTTACTTACTTACTTACTTTGGTTTTTTTAAGACAGGATTTCTTTGTGGCTTTAGAGGCTGTCCTGGAACTAGCTCTTGTAGACCAGGCTGGTCTCGAACTTACAGAGATCCGCCTACCTCTGCCTCCTAAGTGTTGGGACTAAAGGCGTGCGCTACCACTGCCCGGCCATCATCATCATCATCATCATTATTACTACTACTACAACTACACAATGTCTCACTATGTATGTAGCCTTGGCTGGCCTGGAGCTTGATGTGTAGATCATTCTGGCTTCCAACTCGGAGATTGACTTGCCTCTGCCTCCCTAATGTTGGGATTAAAGATATAAGCCACCATGCCAAGCCAACATTTTATTTTCATTTTATGTATATGAATGTTCATGCCTGAAAATATATCTCTATTGTAGTGCGTGTGTTCCTGGTGCCCATGGAGACCAGAAGAGGGCATCAGATTACCTGGAACCAGATTTCCAGATGGTTGTGGGTTAACATGTGGGTACTAAGAATCAAACCTGGGGCGTTTAAGTTAGATTTCTGAGGCGGCGTAGAGACAGAAAGAAGATAGAGACGGAAGTCTGACCTTAGCAGATGGGACTGTGTTTATTAGCACACACAGACGGGGGGCAGCCTCTCTCCTGCCAGGAAGTTGAGGGGTCTTGAGGTGGGGTGGGGATAAGCCTTTGACCTTTCATAGGGGTGGGGCTTAGGGGTCAGGTGAGACCCACTGTTCCAACAGACAGTCTTTTCTAGGATGGCTGAGCAAAGTCAACTGTCATCGTGTGGGAAGCCTGTTTTACCACGTGACCCAAAGAGGCACTTAAGAGCGGCAGTCTCAGCCAGTGCTTTAAACCACCGAGCCAGCCCTCCAGCCCTCCAGCCTCTCCCTTTTCATCTTTCATGTCCTGGCTGTGAAGTGAAGGGCACTGCCCTACCCTGCCATCACTGCCCCGCCCCCAGTGGCCCCAAATCAAGGACCAACCATTGCCCCTAAAAACTGTAAGCTAAAATAACCCTTTCCCTTTTTACAGCTTGAGCTATGTCAGATATTTGTAATAGTAGCAAAAAAGCTGACATTCTGCTACTCATGGCTTCTAATCAACACATCTCTCACAGTGAAAGACGCTCCCTAGGAGGCAGGCACTGTTCTGCAGAGCCCTCTCTGGTAGGCACTATCTTGTGTGGTGTTCACAGCACTCCTAAAAAGTAACTGCTATTTTTGTTGGTTTTTTTTTTTTTTTTAAGATTTATTTACTTATGTATATGGGTGCTCTGTTTGCTCGTGTGCCTCAGATCCCACTACAGATGGTTGTGAGTCACTATGTAGTTTTTGGGAATTGAGCTCAGGACCTCTGGAAGAGCAGCCAGTACTCTTTAACAGCTGAGCCATCTCTCCAACCCTGTTGTTTTCAAGACAGGGTCTCACTAGGTAGCTCTGGCTATCCTGGAACTCACTCTGTAGACCAGGCTGGCCTCTGGCTACCTCTGCCTTCCAAGTGGTGGGATTAAAGGTATGTACCTCTATGCCTGGAAAATAACTGCTATTTTAGTATCTGTCTTACAGATAAAGAAATTGAAATCAGTTCATTTTCTAGTGGTCACACACTTGCTAAATGACAGAGCACAGACAATCTGTCTTGAGAGTAAGTTCATTCATTCATTCATTCATTCATTCATTCATTTTTGTGATCAAGGTCTTCTATAGCCCAGGCTGGCCTCAAACTCGTAGAAGAGAAACCAACCTGGATTTCTTTCTTTTAATTGTTTTTTAAAATTTAGGTATTAAGGCTAGAAAGATGTCTTAGTGGTTTAAGAGCACTTGCTGCTCTTATAGAGGACCTAAATCTAATTTCTAGCACACCCATGGAAGCTCACAATTGTTGTGGGGTATTTACCAAAGAAGATGGCTTGGACATGGATTTAAGCCACAGAAAGTCTTTATTAACCTGCCAATGACTGGACTGGGTGTTCAGGATCCCAGGGTAGTCCTAAGCTTTTCTCAGGGTGAGCTTTTAAGCCTAAAAGCAATGTCCTGGGTTGTCATACTTCAGTTAACAAGAATGGTTAGCTGGAAGCAGAATAGAAAAGCAAGGTTAGTCCATTTAGAGACTTTACTAGAACTGCGGGCTTTGATGGATTAGGCCTTTGTTTTAGTTTTGGCTGGTGAGGTGTTGTCTATGTGCTGAGTTTTACAGCCTGAAGGGTATGTCCATCATGGAGTTGGCTGTGCTAAGGTCTGAGGCCTACTAAGTTCTGGGGCCTTGTTACAACAACCATCCGTTTTATTTATGTATGTGTATGTGTGCTGTGCCTACGTGCATGCCTCTGAACCATGTACTGTGTGTGCCTGGTACCCAGGGAGGTTATCAGAGTTACAGATGATTGTGAGTCACCATGTGGGTTCCGGAAATTGACCCTGGCTTCTCTAGGAAGAATATCCAGTGCTATTAACTGCTGAGCCATCTCCCCAGCCCCATCCTTGGATTTCTAGTCCTCCTCTCTGAGATTACAGCATTATACCACCATCCTCTACTTATGCAGTATTGGAGACTGAACTGAAGGCTCCATGAGTGCTAGACAAGCACTCTCCATGCCACCTTAGCTATATCCCCACACACAGAGTTTAAACCACATTTTTCAGATAATAACGTCTTCTCTAGGGTCAAGGCTCTCTCTGCATTCATTTGTTTGCTTTTTAAATTCATTGCATATCTTTTATTCCATTTACTAGTAGGCTCTCTACTTTGCTATTTTGAATGATATTGTAAGTGCCAAAACTAGCGGGAATGAGCATATGCTAAAGCTATCCCGGTATTGAAAGGACCTCAGGCATTAGGCTTTCCTCAGGAATCTCCTCTTGGGGAAAGAAATGGCCAAAGCTTGAAGCAGAAGCCCAGGAAGCAGCCAGAGGAGGAGCTTGTCTCCTACAGAGACATTGTGCATCAGATGACCTCGTGGAAGAGAGTGGTGCAAGAGTAGGCAAGGACCACACAGCTTATGCATGTTTCTTACTTTCTATTTAAACCCTACCCTCACCTCAGGACCAGGCCCTGCCTCCACACTCCCCCATGCCCTCCCATACCTGCATCCCACCCCTGTGCAGGCCTTGCAAAAGTAATTGCAGCTCTTACAGTTGGTGAATGAAGCAGCCATGTCATGGCCAGAAGACAACATTACAAAACACTCCACCCCTTCCTCAAGTCTTTTTTTTTTTAAGATGTATTTATTTATTATGTATATAGTGTTCTGCCTGCTTGTATCCCTGCATGTGAGAAGACAGCCCCAGATCTCATTACAGATGGTTGTGAGCCACCATGTGGGTGCTGGGAATCGAACTCGGGAAGAACAGCCAGTGCTCTTAAGCTCTGAGCCACCTTTCCAGTCTTTGTTATCACTCTTATTTTGAATTACATATGTGTTGAGGGAGGAGTGGGCTTTTGAATGCAGGTGCCCTGAGCTGGAGTTGCAAGTGATTGAGATGGGGGTGCTGGAGCCAGCACAGGTCCTTCTGAAAAACAGCAAGCGCTCTTAACAGAGGAGTCATCTCTCCTGCCTCAGCTCTTACATTCTTCTCGTACCCTCTGTGGTGGCTTGAATAAGGATGGCCTCCACAGACTCTTGTATTTTAGTGCTTAGTCATCAGGGAGGGGACATTATTTGAGAAGAATTAGGAGGTGTGGCCTAGTTGGAGAAAGTGTGTGTGGGATGGGGAGTGGGAGGTTTTTAAAGCCCAAGCTTTAAAAGCCCAAGCACTCTCTCTCTCTCTCTCTCTCTCTCTCTCTCTCTCTCTCTCTCTCTCTCTCTCTCTCTCTCTCTCTCTCTCTCTCTCTCTCTCTCCACCAAGCATGACACCAGGATAATGAACTACACATCTGAAACAGTAAGCAAGCCCCCAGTTACATGCATTTTTTTTTCCCCTAAGAGTCCCTGTAGGCATCATAGCTGGTAGGGAAAGGAGGCAAGTAAGGTAAGAAGGAAACGAGGTTCAGCATGGCTTGATTATCAGGTGCTGGTTCAAAACTGGAGTCTGAGAGCAGGGCCTTACTTTACACATATTTAAGTTCAGTACAATCTTGGGAAAAGGTTTCTGGTAACAATTATCCCAGTCCCATGTGTATAATAAAGCTTAAGTTGTGACTACATCAACTTATTTGCAAAGTACATGTGATCTGTATTAAGAAGATGGAGTCTATACTCTGGTGTGGTCTCTGACCGAGATAGCATAGAGGACAGCAGGCTATAAAGTACAAGTGACATCTCCCCTAAGGATGGGTTCTATTGCCTGGGAAACAAAGATAAAGGTCTAGGGAGGGAGAGTCTGGGATAAACATCCAGGGGATTTGGGTGTGGCCCAACCCTGCAGATTGCAAAGGTCTCCAGGTTGTTAACAACATCCCCTTCCAGCCTTTTGGGTGGAAAACAGGTGTACATTTCCTCCATTCAGGAGATAAGCTTTATGATTAACACTTGTGGTTTCTCTAGCACTTATCTGTGAGCACTCAATAAAGAGTTGCCTTGGTCATGGTGTCTTTTTTTTTTTTTTTTTTTTTTTTTTTTGGTTTTTCGAGACAGGGTTTCTCTGTGTAGCTTTGGAGGCTGACTTGGAACTAGCTCTTGTAGACCAGACCAGGCTGGTCTCCAACTCACAGAGATCCTCCTGCCTCTGCCTCCCGAGTGCTGGGACTAAAGGTGTGCGCCACCAACACCTGGCTTGTCATGGTGTCTCTTAACAGCAACAGCAATAGTACACCTTTGGTGACTGTGATAGACAGCTTTAATTGTCAATGTGGCACAACCCAGAAACACCTGGGGAAGGAAATCTCAGTGAAGGATTGTCCACACTGAGCTGATCCTTAGTGAAGGGTTGTCCATACTGAGCTAGCTGATCTTTGGGAGTGTCTGGGGAGACCCATCCTAAATGTAGGCGTACCTTGTGGCATCCCAGAGAAAAATGACTGGGAGAAGAAATGCTTTATCATACTTTTACTCTCTTGGCCTCCATTCTTGCTGGTGAACTCATTTGCTCTGTTGCTGTCACTGCTGCTGATTCTTTCGTTGTGCCCAGACTCGGAACCCCACGAACCACCAAGAGACCAGATCCAATGCAAAAGCAAAGAGTCTATTTAATTACGAGTTAATTTAGGTCAGTCTGTCAATCAGACACAGTGGGAAGGACCCTGAGCCAGTGGGGGCAGGGTACAAATTGGGGATAGAGCAAGGCGGGTGTCTGGGGGCCTGTTAGTTGCATAGTAACATTCTCAGGATTGATTGGTGCAACTCTGGGATGGGGGAACCTGTCCTGAGTTGGTCAGCTGCCGCTACAGAATGGCTGCTATGCTCCTAGGCTGTCCAAAAGCCATTGCTACCTACTGCATCCCACTATTATCAAGTAAGGCACATCCAAAGCCGCCAGCTAACTTTTGACTGGTTCCTTACCACATGGAGAGGGTGTCTGGCAGTTTCTTCCAAGTAATTAGGGCAAGGTCTGGCAAGGTGTGTGTGTGTGTGTGTGTGTGTGTGTGTGTGTGTGTGTGTGTGTGTAGGGAAGGTCAGCATCTTACTGGTTTTTCAGCAGCCTGTCATGGCTGCCACAGCAGGGGGCTGGTTGAGGGTCTGGCCCTTCATTTTCACTGATACAGTTTCTGGCTTCCAACTTGGACCAAAGTCTGTGGCTCTCCAGGAATTCTTTAGACCTTTGGTGTCAAATTGGGATTGTAGTGGCACACAGGCTTGTTGCAGGCTGAGCAGCTTCTAGATTCTTGATCTCTCCAGTGTGAAATTGCTGAGAGGCCCTGCTGGTTGGAGGTTGCAGTCTACCAAGGCTTGGCAGCTCTTTCTGCACTTGGCAACATGGATGATATTATCCCACCCACCTTCCCCCCAACCTCACCACCCTGTTGGAAGGTGTCCTGTTCTCTACCTGACCTTATTTAGAGACTGTCTCTATGAGAGGATGCCTGACTTCTCTCTAGTGATGAAGTTCCCTGCAGAAGTCCCCGCCTCCCCCCTCCCCCTGCCCATGTGGAAATTAGACATTGTAATAGGAATACTATAATAGGACCACGCTTCCACAAATGGTACTCGGAGCTTCATGATAAGAGCATGCTATTAATGCAAATCAGGAGATTCACCCGCTACTGTCCCCCAACCCTATACATTCCCTGCTCTCTGGAATAAAGCTGAGCAGACTCACTGAAGCAGTCTCCTGGACGGCTGACTTGGTCCCCACACAAAGCTCTCTGTTGTCACTTCTGCCCCTTGTCCTTGTGGACTGGTGGCCAACAGGCTTTTGGAACCACCCCTCCCCTGACATGAACTAGCCACTGTTGGACTATTCCTCAAGAATATCGACCATATTGTGTTGAAGGTGGAAATAAGATAAAATGAAGAGAGAAACAGAACTTCAGAGATCACCTGGGGAAATGGTTTCTTACAGCCATCTTGGAAAACAGCTGCTTGTAATTAGTATGTTTTATAGAAGGGGGAAAAAATTCCTTTCCTCAGCGCTCTACCTGCTTCTGTAAACATGCCTGAGCATAAGAAAGAGATTTCTCATTTTGGTCTTAGTCATATGGACCCCTATGGCTGATAGAAAGTTAAGCTTTCCAGTGATGCAGTAGTTAAAAATAATTCTGAGGGGCTGGAGAGATGGCTCAGAGGTTAAGAGCGCTGGCTGCTCTTCCAGAGGTCCTGAGTTCAGTTCCCAGCAACCACATGGTGGCTCACAGCCATCTGTAATGAGACCTGGTGCCCTCTCTTGGCCTGTCAGGCATAAGTGCAGGCAGAGTGTTGTATTCATAAAAGTGAATAATGCTGAAAGAGCTATCAATACTGTAAAAACCTCTGCAGTTGCTCAGAGTTTCAGAGACAACTCCACCGAGCCGCTGAAGTGATAAACTTTTCCTGTCACTCCCTTTCTGGTGCCTGTTTCAGGGAGGAGGCTTCCCTGCTTCCATTTCCTGTTAAGTGTAAGGCAACCTCATTAACCCCCCCCCATTTTCATTCATTCGTGAGTTCTGTTTCTCTAGAGAATCCTAACCAATACAATGATGTTCCCTGAGCCTTAGTGTGTGTGTGTGTGTGTGTGTGTGTGTGTGTGTGTGTGTGTGTGTGTGTGTGTGTGGTGTATGATATAGATGTCCCAGTTTGGGCCCAGCATTCAATGTCACTTATCCCCAGAACTTTGACTAGTCATGTGTCTCTGTAATAACCTCTGCCACTGCTAAACCAGGTTTCCCTGACCCAAACCGATGGCAGCGCTAATCTGTGGGCAGGAGCATGACATACCACTTAGCAAAGCAGCAGTGGTACCTTCCACTCTAGGGTCTGTGACCTCCCCAGCCGTGCCATACTGTATTGCCTTTTCACTCTTAAAATTTTTGGCTAGGTATGGTGGTGGTAGTGCATGCCTTTGTTTGTTTGTTTGTTTGTTTGTTTGTTTTGAGACGGTAGATGAGGCTGGCCTCAAACTCACAGAGATCTGCCTGCCTCTGCCTCCTGAGTGCTTGGACTAAAGCTGTGGGCCACTAACGCCCAGCCTGTGGTGCACACCTTTAATCCCAGAATTGGAGAGGCACAGCCAGCTGGATCTCTGTGAGTTTGAGAGCAGCCTGGTCTACATGGTGATTTCCAGGATAGCCAGAATAGACCATTTAAAAATAAAACAGTGTGTGTGTGTGTGTGCGCGCCTGCCCATGACTGTGTATGTGGGCTCTGGAGATCTAACTCAGGTCTTCAGAACTAGGTACCTTTATCTGCTGAGCCCCTTTTATGTGTGCTTTTTTTTTTAATCGTCTCATTTTTAAAAAAAAATCCCCCGTTTACCCAAGTGTTTCAGTTATACCTGTAATCCTAGCAGTTCGGAGTCTTGAGGGAAAAGAACTGCTGTTAGTTCAAGGTCAATTTTAATGAGTTCAAGAGCAGTCTGACCTACAGAGTGAGACCTGTCTCAAATAAAAATGTTTTTTTTTTTTTTTTTTTTCTATTTTGAGGAGGTATATGACTGCAGGCCATGGGTCTCCAGAAGCTGGAGCTGGAAGATTGGCCAGTTTGGGCAACATAGCAAGATTCTACAACAAAAGAGAGAGAGAGGGGCAGAGAGACAGAGACACAGAGAGAGAGAGACAGGGAGAGAGAGAGAGAGAGAGAGAGAGAGAGAGAGAGAGAGAGAGAGAGAGAGAGACAGGGAGAGAGAGAGACAGGGAGAGAGAGAGAGACAGAGAGAGAGAGAGAGAGAGAGAGAGAGAGAGAGAGAGAGAGAGAGAGAGAGAGAGAGAGAGAGAGAGAAAGAGAGTAAACTAAGCTGTGGTGGCTCAGCCATTAATCTTAGAGCACTTGTGAGGCAGAGGCAGTTTCTCTAAGTTGAAGGCATTTTTTCTTTGTTTGTTTTGTTTTCTGAGACAGGGTTTCTCTGTGTAGCCCTGGCTGTCCTGGAACTTGATCTATATAGACCAGACTAGTCTTGAACTCAAAGATAAGCTTGTCTTTGCCTCTCTAGTGCTTGGAGCAAAGGTGTGCACCATGCCATCAGTCACGTGAAGAGCTACTTATGACTTAAATAGTGTAGTCTGCATCTAACTCTCACTGGTAAAATGTTATAGAATACTATTTTAAGATATGTTACGTTTGTTTATGCTGTGGGACATTTATTTTAATGATGCAAAGATGTGTTGCTTTTTTGTTGCTGTTGTTGTTACGTGTGTTTAACTAAGAAAGATTAACCTGTGGTCAGAAGGCTGGGGAGGAACCGTGAGTAGTGAGTGTACTTCAGTAGTTTTTTGGGGGGATACACAGCTAGCAGAGAAGGTTAGCTCCTTGAGATTCAGCCTCTCTGAGCAAGCAGAGTTTTTGAATCCTGAGTCTGTAGAGGGATAGAGAGCTAGATAAAATTCCTTCAGCAGCATTGAGAGAGCTGGTGTGTGAAGGAACAGAATGGACCACAGCCCCCCCCCACACACACACACTGAACTGCTCCTGGCTGCTGTGGAGTTGCTGGATTAGGACAGCAGTTGATCACGGGACAGCACTGTATTAGGTGAAAAGCAACAGTAAACTTTAGGGTTTATTAATAACTCTCAGGTGGTGGTGGTGGCAACCGTGGCACACATCTTTAATTCCAGCACTCAGGAAGCAGAGGCAGGTGGATCTCTTGAGTTCAAGGCTAGCCTGTTGGTCTACAGAGTGAGTTCTAGAACAACCAGAGATGCTACACAGAGAAAAAACCCTGTCTCAAAAAAACAAAACAAAACAAAAAAAGTCTACTCTGAAATCATTGATTGCTGTTATGGTCATTGCCAATGGCAGATTTTCTGATCCTGCATGCACTTTCTGGCATACTACCAAAAGGTGGCACTTCATCTTCCCCTCGTTCATTTATTTTCATCGTCCAAACTCTACTCCTGATTTTGTTTGTTAGATTGTTTGAGACAGGGTTCTCAGTATAACAGTCCTGGCTGTCCTGGAACTCACTCTGTAGAGCAGGGTGGCCTTGAACTCACATCTGCCTGCCTCTGACTCCCAGTGCTAGGGTTAAAGGTGGCTCTTTTTTCATTTCTTAATGCAACATCATTATATAATTATCCTTGTAGTCTGTAGGTTGGAGAGAATAGAAAGTTTCTTGCTGTCACACTCCCTGTGCTATCTATGACAACTGTCTTTCCTAACAAATCCGCTCTGCAGAGCCAAAGGATCTATCTGGTCATGGCTGCAAACAGGCATGGCGCTGTAACTCTCCATATAAAGTTCTATCTGAAGGTCAGTTCCTCTCCACCTCCTGAATCACCTGCAACATCTTATTCTAACAAGAACCCTGGAATATCTGCTTCTCTGTATTCTTCGCCTTCACTGAGTTTTATTTGATCAGGTCTCTTCCAGACGTGATTGTATACACTTGTAAGCTTAGCATTTGAAAGGCAGGACCGAAGGATCCAGAGTTGAAAGTCGTTCTTGTCTGCAGAGGGTGTCAAGGCCAGCTTGGGCCGTATGAGACTCTATCTCAAAATATAAGACAAAGCAAAACAAAAGAGAAAACAAAGAAAAAAAAATTTTTTGGGGGGGGGAGGAGTGGGGCAAGGTCTCACTACATAGCCCTGGCTGACCTAGAACGCCTATGTAGACCAGACAAGCCTTGAGTGCACAGAAATCCAAAGGCCTCTGCCTCCCGTGTGCTGGGATTAAAGGTAAGCGCCACCATGTTCAGCTCCTGTTTTTAGGAGCAAGGTGTCATGTAGCCCAAGATGGCTTCACACTTACAAAAATCCTGGCCTACATGGCTCACACTTGTAAACATAGTATTTGGGAGTCTGAGGCAGAAAAATGACAATTTTGATACTAGCCTAATATATATGATGAGTTTCAGGCCAGCCTGGACCACAGTATGAGGCCCTGCCTCAGAATAAACAAACAAACCAAAACCAAAACCAGCAACAAGAAAAAGTCTATGTGGTGGCTGACGCCTGTAATCCTAACACTCAAATAATCAGGAGACCAGGCAGGAGGGATTGTTGGATTGTTGTGAGTTCTAGGTCAGCCCATAATAGTATGAGATTTTTTTTTTTTTTTTTTTTTTTCAAGACAGGGTTTCTCTGTGGCTTTGGAAGCCCTGCTGGTACTAGCTCTTATAGATCAGGCTGTCCTTAAACTTACAGAAATCTGCCTGCCCTGCCTCCTGAGTGCTGGGATTGAAGGTGTGCACTACCAAGCCTGGTTAAGATTTTACCTTTTAAAAAAATAATGAGGAGCTGGGTGGTGGTGGTGCACACTTATTTATTCCCAGAGGCAGGCAGATCTCTGTGAGTTGGAGACCAGTCTGGTCTATATGGAGAAAGTTCCAGGAAGGCTGGGGCTACACAGAAAACCTTGTCTCAAAACAAAACAAAACAAAACAAAACAAAACAAATCAAAGCACAAAAATGAGGAGAACAACTTGCTCTGTAGACCTGGCTGGCCTCAAACTCACAGAGATCTACCTGTCTCTGCTTCCTCAATGATGTGATTAAAGCCAAGCATCACTACACCATGCTAAATAAATAAATCTTAACAAAAAACAAACACAAAAGGCCAGGGAGAGATCTCAGCAGAAAAAGGCACTTGTTACCAACCTTTGTCAAATCCTTGAAACCAACTACAGTCAAAAAAAAAAAGAGGAAATTGTTAAGGAAGTCAATAACTACGGTAAGAAACTTGGCTACTGTGTCAGTTTCTGGTTGGATCAATGATAACAGGTTGGAGCCAAGTGCTTTCCTTCCAGGGATGACAAACTGCACAGAGCCGCTGCACGCTAGCGCAGCAGTGCACTACCATCCAACCGCATTGCTTTGTGCTTTGTGTTTTTCCAGGCAGGGTTTCTTTGTGTTGCTTTGGAACCTGTTTTAGTTAGGGTTTCTACCGCTGTGATAAAATACCATGACAAAAGGTAAATTGGAGCCTGGACCATGGTGGTGCGCATCTTTAATCCCAGCACTTGGGAGGCAGAGGCAAGTCAGTCTCTGTGAGTTTGAGGTCAGCCTGGTGTGCTGGCCTGGAACTCACTGTGTACACCAGTCTAGTCTCAAATTGGTGACTCTCCCACCTTTGCCTTTTGACTGGTAGATTACGAGACCTGAGCCACTGCACCCAGATGTTTGTTGCTTGGAGACAGGATTATGTTATGGGTGCCAAGGTGGCCTCAAACTTGAATTCCTCCTGCCTCAGCCTCCTGATTGATGCGATTATAGGCATGTGCCAATGTACCTGATTTAAAAATTATATTTATATTTCTTGCCATAAAAAGATAAATGTGTAGCAAATATAAGACAATGCTTATTACATAATAGATGCTCAGCAAATATTTGTTAAGAAAATCATTGTGAGGCAAACCGAAGACAGTTGAGCCTGGGAAACATTTTGTGTGGTTATGCACATCCTCTCTCCTGTTATATTAGCCTTCTCTGCCTAGTTCCTTCACATACTGATGCTATGCACAAACATCCCCCTCCAACAATATCCCTAACAACCTCAGAACCTTCCCACGTCCCACCTGTGTTGGGCTACAGCTACTCCTATCTCTGAACAATCAAATTACCTTTCCCTGCCCTTGGTAACAATCACATTTAGACAGTTTCTACCCACAGCCTATGTGTGTAGGGAAAACAAAAGGGCTGATCTGGCTGGTTTTGGGTGGATGCCCCGGGCGTCACTTTTTCTGTTGCTATGATACAGCACTATGGAAAAGTGTCTTATGGAATAAAGAGTTGTTTTTGGCTTGTGGTTTCAGTGGGAGAGTCCATAATGTCAGGAGAGAAATGGGAGCAGGAAGCTGACAGATCCCATCTCTACACACAGGAAGCAGAAAGCATCAACAGGAAATGGGGTAAGACTACACACATTCAAAGCCCATCCATCCACAGAGATGTACTTATGCCTTCCCAAACAATACCACCAACTGTGGAGTGAGTGTCCACATATGTGAGTTTATAGGGGACATTTTCCATTTGAACCACCACATATGTGAGGTAAAACTGTGTCCTCATAACCTTTTAGGGAGAATCCCCTATTTGCCATCTTATGCCTGGGCATGACTTGACAGGATTCTAACCTAATTAAAATCAAATACATTATGCAGTAGGAAAAGTTAATATAAGACCTAATCACCCTCATTACATCTCTTGAACCCCATACAAGGAAGCCTCAAACAATACTCAGGCCCCTCAGTGCTCTCGCTGGGTGTGGCTTGATGTCAGTCTGGACTCTGTATCCTTCTATATAATTTGTACTCTCCTTTAGCTTTCAGTAAAGTTGTCTTGCTTTTTAAAAAAGTCTGTGTGACAGCTGGACATGCACACCTTTAACCCCAGCAGTTAGAGGAGCCAGAGGCAGGTAGATCTTGATGAGTTCAAGGATAGCCTGGTCTATATAGTAAGTTTCAAGCCAGTCTGGAATACACAGTGAGATTCCCTGCTACCTGACAAAAAACTCTGCCTGAGTCCTTATTTTCGGTTCTTTGGATAAAAAATACATGGAAAGGACTGTCCTGGACCTTGGCCACCAATAGCAATTGTTCATAATGTATATTTTATATACACATGTATAAAAATATATAGAAAACATCATAAATAGTACACATATATTCTTATTTTGACCTGGAACTATGTAGACTCAACTAACTCTGAACTCCACCTGCCTCTGCCTCCTGAAATGCACTAAAAGAGTGCATTACTACACCTGGCTTTTTTTATTTTGGTTTTCTTGATGGTAACCAGTCTGACTGGTTATCATCAAAGAACCTCATAGAATTTTTAATTTGCATTTTTCTAATAACTAGGAATGTTGAACATTTTAAAAAATATAAAATATTTATTGTCTGGCCATGGTGATATACACTTTTAATCCCAGAACTCCAGAGGTAGAGGTAGGCATATGTTTGTGAGCTATAAGTCAACTGGGCAGTGGTGATGCACGCCTTTAATCCCAGCACTTGGGAGGCAGAGCCAGGCAGATCTCTGTGAGTTCAAGGCCAGCCTGGTCTACAGAGTGTCAGGAGAGCCAGAGATACACAGAGAAATCCTATCTTGAAAAACTAAAACCAAACAAACAAAACCCCCAAAATATTTATTGGCTATTTGTATTTCCCTCCATCCCTCCCTTCCTTTTTGTTCTTGTTTGTTTTTGTTTGTTTTGTTTTTTTGAGACAGGGTTTCTCTGTGTAGCCCTGGCTGTCTTGGAACTCAATCTGTAGACCATGTTGGCCTCTAACTCAGAGATCTGCCTCTGCCGCTCAAGTGCTGGGATCAAATGAGTGAGCCACCAGCACCCAGCTGTATTTCACCTTTTACAAACTATTCGGGTTTTTATCCTATTTTTTCCCCCCAATGGGTTGCTTGCTTGGAGTTTAGTTTTTAAGTTCTGTGTATACTCTAACGTTGACCCTGTCAGGTGTAACTGGCAGAGTTCTACTCTGAAGTATCTTTGTGAGGTTAATGGTCTCCTTTGCTAGTTTTATTTCCTTTCCTCCCGCCCCTACACCTTGAAGCATCTTTCCACTTCTAGCTGTTCAGAGTTCAGAGGGTTCAGGGTTTACATCACCATCCTTGATCTATTTTAGAGTTCAGTTTTGTGCAGCACCAGATAAAGCTCTCATGTCATTCTACTCTTAGGTTTGCTGGTTAGCTTTCAGTGTCAACTTGGCATGAGCTAGAATGACCTGAGAAGGAATTGCTATTGATTTATTGCCTGGACCAGGTTGGCCTGTGTGCAAGTCTGCAGGACTGCCCTGATTGCTAATTGATGTAGGTGGGCCCAGCCCACTGTGAGTTGCCCTACCACTAGGTGGTCTCAGATCAGAGCCTGAGGTAGCTAAGCAGGAGCCAGTAAACGCATTCCTCCAGTCTCTGCTTCAGCTCTTTGAGTTCCTGACTTCTCTCAGTGATGGACTGGAAGCTGGAAAAACCCCATTCCTCCACTTTGGGTCATGGTGTTTGCCACAGCAACAGAAAGCAAACCAGAATGGCCACTGATAACCAGGTTTTCCAGAACCATCTGTTAGAGAGGTTGTCTTTTCTCTGCTAGGTGTTTAGGAAGATACAGGGTTCCAGAGAAGCATGAAATTGGATTGTTCGTCAGGGGAAAGGTTCAGATATAATTGTGCGATTGGAAGCAAAAAGCTTCAGTCTGCCTAGGATAACGGAACCTGTTCTTTTAAGGTCTACTGAGGGAAAGGGAAGGGCAGGTGTGCCACAGAAAGTAGGGCCAAGATTGGGTGACATCATCTAATTAAGCTAAGATGCTTTCTGTATTTCTGGCTGAGACAAGTGTTTGAAGGTCTCAAGTACATTTCAGGGTGAGGGGCATCAGGAAGAACAATGGGAACCTAGTTAGTATTTGATGGGACAGGTCACTTGCCCTGCCTATAGTTCTTCTGTTTATGGCTTTGCTATCTGAAAGGGGCCATTGCCAGGGATGAGAGTGGGGCATAGAAGTACTTGGATGCTTGTGAAAGTGGGAAGGGTCAACTTTTGCAGCAGTTGTGAGGGTGTGAAACTGCACAGGAAGCGGCTGGGTTCTGACATTCTCCAGGGTTTTGCCATCTTTGTCAATCACCAGGTGGTTACTGTAGCTTGTTTTCTGGGCGCACCGCTGGTCTGACGTGCTGGCCCCCAATAACACTCTGAGACTCTGTATTTGATACAATCCTGTTGGCCAGTTACCATTATTGTTTATGGGCTAGCTCTGTCTTAATTATTAACCCATTTTTACTTATCTAAGTATTTCCACGTGGTCGTCTTATCCGGGAGCCACGCGGGCGTCCTGCTTCTTCCCTGGGCTACATCTCGACTCCTCCTTCCCTCTTCCTCTTTCCTTCTCCTGGGCTCCTAGCTTTATTAACCAGTATGAGAAACATATATACAGAATAACATCTCCCATCAGGTTACAGCTACAAACGTTTGTATCTGGATCTTCTGTTTCACTTACCCACATTTCTGTTTTCCATACTGTGCTACTTTTATCGTATATATACTGGACCCTAATATAACTTGAAATCAGATATGATCTTACTTGGAACTAAATTATTTTCCTTTTAAAAATACATCATTTAGTCAGACATGGTGATACACCCAATCTTATCCAAAGAAAGCTCCCAATTACCCAAACTCAAAAAAGCAGATCAAATATCCAGAAAATGGGCTCAACCTAGACTATGGAGGCTTTCTGGCAGTTTAGATAAAAGCCAGCATGCCTCAGGAACTTGTGAAGCTGGTTCCTCTCTACCAAAAAGGAGTCATTTCCCCTTAACCTTGACAAAAGGGACAAAAGGCTACCTGTAGTGTTTGTCTGCATATCAAAGTACATGTGGTGGCTTCCATCCTGGCCCTTCTCAACTCCTACCAAACCCTAAACTTGCTCCAACTCAGCTCAAGAGCTTCCCTCTCCCAGCTGCTCCTTCTCTTTATAACCCTGCCATTCTGTTTCCTCTTACAGACCCTGGTCTGGCCCAGTCTGTTGGCCATGTTCAATTGTTCTTCTCTGGACTCTTCCTGCTGTCTCTGTCTCCTGTCCACAATAAGAATCTTCCCCCTAACCACACATGCTATTAATCCCAGCAACCAGGATGCTACTATACAAAACCTAACAGGTTAAATGGTATATATGCATACAACCACCCCCAATAACACCTTTGCAAAGATTGAATTAGTCTTTTACCTTGATGACAAACATTTAGTACAATGTCTTCTCATAGGCCTTTTGGCTAAGGAAGTACGTGGTATATTTGAAACAAGTAAAACAAAACTGAAGTGTTGTGTCAAAAAGTGGGAGGAAATGACCATTAAAATCTACTCCCCTGACAGTTTCAACAAGCACTGCCTAGTTAAAGACCCTGAAAAGATGAAGAGGCATAAAGGTTAAAGGTCAACTTAATGGGGTTGTTATCAATAGATGTTTCTGTGTGGGTTTTGATTAAATAATTTTTTAAATCTCTGGTTGTGGGTTTCTCTGTCAATGAAGTAAGCTAAATCGAGGCAAATTAAGGCCAGGTTTAATAAAGAGCAAAGTAACTCCAGGGTAATCCAGGGGAAAAACAGGAGCAGAAAGAGCAGAGATTCCTAACAAGTCTATGTGGGTATTTGCACAAAGGATTAACTAAGGGTGAAGACTCTCCCTAGAGCAGGCAGCCTTTCCAACAGTGACCCAGTAATCTAAGGTAGGCTGGAGAAGAGGAAATCAGTGGTAAGCAACTCTCTCTTCTTCCACAGAACCTGAGTTCAGTTCCTAGAGGTAGCTCAAAATTGCCTGTAACTCCAGAGGATACAAGGTCTCTGTCCCTCAAAGGTACTGGCACTCATGGTCCCTAGTTCTCATAATTAAAAATAAAATCTTAAGAGGTCCAAGGAAAAAGCAGTATTTATTGTATGTTCACCTTTGCTTCAGGCTTAGTCAGTGTATCCCTGCAGCTACTGTCACACTCTAGCTTCTTAGGCCTCCCATTAAGTGCTGAACTGACTCCCTTCTGCACCAGGCTGGGACGGCTGAGCTGAGGCTTCCAGCTTCATGAAGCTCAAGGCCTGTCCATTGTGCAGTTAATGTTGGAACTACCTAGCCCATACTGACGGCAAATAAATACACATGCATACAACTGTGTGGCGATAAATGTCTGTGACCCCAGCATTCATGAGGTAGAAGCAGGAATACCAGAAATTTAAGCCTCATCTAGGATATGTGAGGTTATTTCAAATAACAAACCAGAAGTACAGGCTGAAAGAGGATGCCTGTTGAAGGAGAGCCCTAATCAAAGAGGCCCAGTCTCAAAAACAATGAAGGTGTTTCCACCCTTAATACAGAGCAAATCAGACAATGACAAAGTCATCACATAAAGGAATATAAAACTATTTATTGACCACTGTTCACCATTATTTACAATAAAGTAAATATACAGTTAGATGACATTCTGATACTACAAAGTTACTTTTCTGGCTCATTGAACCAGAACCCAAATACTGAAAAGATTGATCCTACTAGTAAGGAATGAGTCAGGGTAAAGAAAAAGCATGCAAGTCATTAATTTATATTACCAAATTTTGTTCATTTATGTCAGTGGGTCTGAAACTGCCAACATCTTTTCTAACTGTATTACATTTCTACAGCAAACAGATATTCCATGAATCATAACCTTTTAGTAGATTTCAACTTTCTACAAAGGTTCACCAGAGGAACCTTTACATGCCCACTTAGTCTTTTTGTTTGGTTTTAAGAGACAGGGATTCTCTGTGTAGTCCAGGCTGACCTAGTCTAAATCAGAGATCCATCTGCCTTCAGAGTGCTGGGATTAAAAGCATGTACAACCACATCCAGCTTAAGTCATGTTTTACTAAAACTTTGTCTAATTCCATTTTTCTGAAGGGGGAGTTTGTTAACGACAAGATTTTGTAAATAAACGACTGTATGTGATATCACATAAATTCTGATGTGCTTGCTGTAAAACTATCCAATAAATTACAGAATCACCTACTCATAATCTGAAAGGTTACTGTTTCAGGAAAATGTTCACAATGATGGAACCTCATCAACACGTTTTCTTTCTTCTATGGTTTTTGAGTATTAAAAAAACAAGACGAAACAAAAAAAGTTATGTGTCTTATGCATAACACACAAATACAAAGAAAAAACCCAGAATGGTCCTTCTGTGTCTCAAGTTAAAAATAAGTTCTGGTTGACTACTGACTGTAAGATCTCCCCAGCATTTAAGAAAAGCTGTTCTTTAAAGCTGAGGAAATACAACATGGTATCAAATATTCTATTGTGAAAGGAAGCAACTACAGAAAGCTTTTATTTGCCCAAAGGAATCAGTGCCTTTTGATGCAGAACAAAAACCAAAAATATCCCAACTACTATCAATACTTTCAAAACCAGCATATCAAACTCGATTTTCATTAGAACGCTATTTTTCTACACTAGTAATTCAAAACCCAAGATTCAGATTTTATATATATATAAATATATATAAAAATGCAAACAATTATTGCGCCTCATCTTCTGGACAAGAATGCCAAGTCAGCCTCTCCTCATAAAAGGCAATGACAATCTGAGGACACTTCATATTTGCCTCCTTTGCCAGCACCAAGTCTGCCTCATCTGAGTCCTTCCTGTTGTGAATGGGAAAAGAAAAAGGTTATAAACGTTTAAACTGTATGGTCATCGGAGCTCTATTCAATAAATAATTGAATAAAAACAAATGTTAGGGCTATTAGGGGTTGCTTCATTTCTCAAAAGAGGCTACTCATTTGTTTCTTAACCTCCACTTGTGACAATCCTACCTCAGCCTCTTGAGTGCTGGGACTACAGGTATGAACCACTAAGCTCAGCTAGTTACTTTCCATTTTATGATAGGAACTATTTAAGAAACCCTGTGTGTTCTTAACCCTGTGCAGTGGTGGCACTCACCTTTAATCTCAGCACTCAGGAGGCAGATCTGAGTTCAAGGTCAGCCTGGACTGCAGAGTATGCTCCAAGACAGGCAAGGGCTGTTATCAGCCAGAGCTTACATAGTGAGACCCTGTTTAAGCCCCTCCCTCCTCCAACACACACACACACACACACACACACACACACACACACACACCCCAATATATCTTTCTAACCCTTTTATCTTTATTTTAAACTGTAAGATGACTTAGCAGGTTAAGATGCATGGCACATAAGCCTGGCAACCTAAGTTCATGAATCTACAACCAGGTAGGAAGAATGGACTCCTCAAAGCTGTTCTTGGAATAAGTACTGTCCTCACCATTATGCATGCTTGAGCACACACAGTTAAAAACAAACAACCCACCCTAAAAAATTACTCGTGTACTTACCATTTCATGAGAAACATTAATTCTCCACTGCTGTCCGTGGCACCAATTATTCGTTCAGGATCAAGACCTCTGGCAAAGCCCCTTGGTTTGTCAGCCTGTTTAAAGGGTTAAGTAATAGCCTGCATAAATATTTCCACACAACAAATAAAGAATTCTTTATGAAATACAATTCTATCATTACTCCCAACAGTGAGATAGGAACAACTAGAATAAGAACCCAAGATACAGCAAAAAAGAAAAAAAAAAGAACCCAAGTTAGATAGGAAAACATACTTGGAGCTGGGATTGTAGTTGTAGTTTTATTGGCAGTGTTTGCCTACTATGCAAGAAATCCTGGGCTTGGTCCAGCACTTGGTAGCTGGAGGCAGGAGGATCAAGAGTTAAGATAAGCCTGGGCTACTAGACAAGACATTTTCTTAAAAAAGAAGATAAAATTAAAGTCTTACTATGTAGCCTACATTAGTCCCAAACTTTCAATCCTCCTGCTTCAATTTCTTGACTGTAGAACTACAAGTACATAGCAACATTTTAAATTGCAAATGCTTATAAAGCTAGCACTTTAGAGGTAGAGGCGTAGTAAGTTCAAGGCTGGCCTGGACTAGTTAGTGAAACCTGTCCAAGAACCATCCCCCTAATGAAAAACAAAGACAATATATAGCCACTTATAGTGCACAAGCCTATAATCTCAGTATTAAGGAAGAGCATAAGTTTTAAGTGCACCATGCGCTACAAAGCAAGATCATGGCTTAAACTATTTACATATAAACATTTGAATATTAACATTTCTAATGTAAAGTTAGTTTGCACTGTAATGCAAACTTTTAATCCCAGCATTGGGGGGCAGAAGTAGGTGGACCTCTAAGTTTAAGACCAGCCTGGTCTACACAGTAAGTTCTAGGACAGCCCTGATCTGTAGAGACCCTGCCTCAAAACAAGAACAATAAACAAAAAATAACAGAACAAATTAGTTACCAAGCCAATCCCAAAACAGTAAAACCCAATGAACTCATCTCTAGAAATTCAGTCTAAATTATTTGCTTATTTTAAGACATACACAGTCGCAACTTGTAAGGTCTCCTATTTTGAGTTATGTGATTGGGATTGCCTTTACACACTTCTTTTTAAATATAATCACAGCAAGCCAAAACTGGTGGCATGAAGCCCTGGGATTGATCCAGCACTTAGATTCATGCCTGGGCTATCTATAAGATTGTCTCACCTTATTTTGGAGACAAGGTCTTGAAGCAATTCTCTTACCTTAGCCCCTCAGGTGCTAGGATTGTGGGTATGAACTGTCACGCCCAGTCCTGTCTTTTAGACACCAAAAGACTTCTTCACAACATATTATTCATATGCACACTCGTATGTTTTTTCGTTATGTAGATGACCTTGAATTTACTTCTCAAGTGTTTTGATTACAGGTGAATGCCACCATGCCCAGTTTCCAATCAGTTCTGGTTTTAAACCATTATTCTTGTTTAGTTTTTCTTTTGGTATATTTATTTTTAAAAATTTTATGTATTTTTCTGTGTACCTGAAGTATGGACGCTCTTGGAGGCCAAAAAGAGTTTTGAATCTCCTGGAGCTACAGTTATAGGCAATTCTGAGTACCCATATAGATGCTAGGAAATGAACTTGGGGGTTTCTACTAGCGTATTGTGCTCTTTAATTACCAGTATTTTAAAACTGTTATTCTTGAAAAAAAATAAAAATAAAAAAGATTTATGCACTTGAGTATATTACCTGCATGTATGACTGTGTAATGAATGTCATGTGTGTGCCTGGTGCCATGGAAGTCAGAAAAGGGTGTTATGTACTGGAATTACAGATTGTTGTTAGCCACCAAGTGGAAGACCAGCAAGTGCCCTTAACCACTGAGCCAGTTCTTCAGCCCTAAAATTGTCCCTGACCCTACAGGATCTCACTATGTAGAGTAGGCTGGTCTGGGAGAGATCTGCCTACCTCTACTTCCCTAGTACTAGGGAAACTAAAGCCATGCTTCTAGCTGGCTGCTTTTCCATTTCTAAAGCAAAACAAATGTTGGTAATTATAGCCTACTAACTTTGGAGTGTACTTAAGAACCAATGATATCAGTACATTAAAATTATTTAAGTTTCATGTTGGCCTAACCAGGCTCTGGAGTCAGACTGGGTTAGAAAACAACTCTCTCTTTGAAGGTTTGTGTAAGTTAATTATCTATCTATGAAAAACAATTAGTTCCTATGTTAGAGGTTTCTGGGAGTGTATCAATGATTTAAGCTGTCTAGAACACTACTAGTTCAATATAGCTTAGGCATTACTACCGAAGTTCTGCTTATATATATATATATATATATATATATATATATATATATATATATATATACACATATATGTATATATAAATAAATATATATGTCATATATATAGCATAAAATTATAGCATATATATATGCTATATATATTTTCTCATCTATATAACTAGGTCACTATTTAGACTTAACAGGGCTGGTAATAGGGTTAATGACCTATATGCAAAATTCTTGATACCTAGTTCAAATGACTGCATTTAAAGTCCACAGTCCTTTATAATTTTATGCTTGCTGCATGCTTGGAGCCCAAGACCAACTCAGCATCAAGACTTTTCCTTTAATTAGCACACTAAGTCAATAGACAGGGTTAATTCAATCTGGTTTTAAAGGTAAGGGTAGATATTCCATTATTTGTGCCATGAATAGTACTATGGAGTTTCTTAATTGGAGTTTAAAAAGTATTCTATTAGAAGCATTTGCTACTCTTTCAGACCCAAGGGATTTGAGGCACCCTTCTGAGAACACCAAGAATGCACATGCCCCCACCCAACCATACATGTGGGGGATAAAAAGGATTCTAGTTTTAGCTGAGCAAGGTGGTGCATGCCTTTAATTGTAGAACTCAGGAGGCAAAGGCAGGCAGGTTTCTATCACTCCAAAGGCAAGCAGGACTACATGGTGAAACCCTGTCTAAAAATCACCTAACCTATTCTAGTTTTAAGCAGACACTGTGGTGAACACTTGTAATTGCAGTGTCAGATCAGAGGTAACAGGTTCAAAGCCATTCTGTTACAGGAGATTCTGCATCTAACCCAACCCTCAAAAGTAAACTAACCAGAAAGGGGAAGGGATAGAGAGACAAATTAGCACAAAGTATAATGATAACTATGTATGAAAAATCCCATAACAAAAACCCATCACTTTGGAAGCTAATTTAAAAAATAAAATATGAACTAAATAAAAACTATTCCAGCTGAGGGGGAAAAAAAAGATTCAAAGTAATTAAAATTCAAGTCATTAACTTTCGATGAGATCCAGCCTAATGGGCAGTACTTTATACTTACAGCGTCTCTCTTCTTCTTTGATTTGCTATCATCAGATTCACTGTCAGATAAAGATTTCCTTTTTGTACCATCTTTTTCTTTACCAGCTTTTTGAGAATTAAGAAATGCTTCAATTAATTCTGGACAATCTAAATTTTCTTCTGGTTCCCAAGTATTATCAGCACTGTGTTCAGTTAAAGAAAACAAAAAGTTGATTCAATTAAACATTGCCATTACCTGGACCTGTTCACAGCTATCTGGAAAAAAAAAAGTTCCTATATGACAAACACTGATTATGGTAGAATAATACTAGAAAGAAATGCCTTTCTAGTCCCTCTATTATCTAAAAATGTCTAGTTTTCTTTCACACCCCTCTCTACATCTCTAAGTGAGCTATACTATGGTATTTTAACCCCAAAGGCAATTGAACCTGATTTCCAGAACAATCAATACTAGTATTTTTCTGCTCCATTTGCAACTCACTTCATGTAACCCTAGCTGCCTCAAAACTTTGTAGTCAAGTCTTCATTCTCCTGTTCCTACCTCCCAAAGTACTGGAATAAAGTGCACTCTATCACACTCAGTTTATCTGCTGCTAGGGATCAAACCCAAGGCTTTGTGCATGCCAGGCAAGCACTCTACAATTGACTTACATCCCAATCCCTTGAGTTTTCAAAAATGACTTTTAAAGGGTGAGAGGAACAGGGTATTATGTACTACTGGCTGTGAAGAACTCTCAATGCTGGGATTATAGAAGAATTTTTAAAAACAGTGATTCCTTATTTATGCTTAGGCTTGGGATCTCCAGTGATGTTTGGAAATAAAGATTCTGACATCCTCATATGTGAAATGTTTTCAATTTTTGGTGGGAAAATGGTATACAACAAACGTTGGGGGGCCAAAAAAAAAGACTATTATATGGTTCACAAAGTATCAAAACAACCCCCCCCCTTGAAAAAGATACACTATTACTATGTAGCCTAGGTTGGCTTCCAACTCCTAATCTTGCCCCAGCTTTTATAGTGCTGGAGTACATACATACAGTACTATATCACCATGTCAAATTTTTCCGTTAGGGGAAAAAAAAAAAAAAAAAAAAAAATAAGGCTGGGAAGAAATGAAAATAAGAGTTTCAGGCAAAGTTTGTAAGTATCACCAGAACAGTCATGCCCATTTAATGTGTTAGTTACTGCTTGCTGCTTTTATGCTGCTCATGCAGACAAACCAATGGCCCACAAAACCTAAAACAGCCACATAGATGCTTTGGGAGAAGAGACCGCCAATTCCTGCCTTAGCACAAAGCCGAAGTAACCACTCCCGTGTGTCTTTCAGAAGAGCTGTGACGTGAGTGCCACCTCACAAATATAGAAGTATGGTCACCTGGTACCAATGGACTGTTTTGTGTTCTGGCCACAAATATCTTTATAGAACTAGATGGAATAAATGATTTCAGTGATATCTGGTGCCACTAACATCTGGGACTAATTACTTGGTCTGCTGAGACTGGTCCTTTGTAAGACAAATGCTCTTAATTGACTCACCTCTTCAGACCCCCTAAGCCTTAATAAAATTCAAACAGGAAAATTCTGGAACTAAAACTGACTTCAAACAGATCTTTGGGCAAACTGGTAAAATATTTAATCTAAAAGTAAAATTTAAGTCTTTTCTAAGTACAATTACAGGTACTAAAGTAAGAGTGTACTTGATAAACAGTGCTGGCCCAGCATGCATGAAAACCTGGATTCACCCTTTAGGTTCACATAAACCAGATGTGGTGTTTTATGCCTGTTCACTGGGGAAGGTAGAACCAGAAAAACCAGAGTTTAAAGTTATTCTTGGCTATATAGCAAGTTCAAGAGCAGCTTGGTATTCATGAGACCCTGTCTCAACAGAACAAAAAAAAAAAAAAAAAAAAGTAAATACATAAATGAGGCACGGTGAACACCTATAATCTCAGCACTTGGTAGAAGGAATGTAGTGCAGGGCTAGTCTGTGCTACATGAGATAACCTGGCTTAAAACAAAACCATAAAAAGTTTCTTACTCTGTGAACCCCTTCCACTTGAGGAAATACTCCACCTTCCCATTCACTACACGCCGGTCCAGTACTTTTTCTACAACAAATTCTTCAGGCTCTGCCTCTTCAACTTTTTTACTCTTTCCATTCTGTTTCTTTCCCATTTTTTGCTAAAACAAAAGAGAAATTAAGAAAATTTAAAAAAACTTGAGTACATTTTAAGGCCAAATTGTTTATTCATCCGACACAATTTTTTACTTTTTGGAAAAACAAAAACCAACAGCAACAAAAACAGCACCCCTTTTAAACTTCTGTGACCCAGGGCAGGTGCCTCCCAGAAAGTCAGTAGACAATAAAACAAAAGCTTTGCTCCACTGATTTATACTTATAACCCAACACCCTTCACCAGAATGGCAGAATTAAAAAACAACAAAACCATCTGAGAAATAACCTTATCCTTCCCAGTTTTATTTCCAGCATTCTACAAGACCATGTTTACCAGAATTGACAGTCAATTTTAATCTCAACATAGTGACAAATAACTAAAAACCATTAGACAATGACAGAGAATGAAGTAAACATTAGTAGTTGTGGTTTGAATAAGAATGGTTCTACAGGCTCATTTATTCGAGTTCCCCAGGTAGTGTTTGAGGATCCTGTGGCCTTGTTGGAGGAGGTATGTGGGGTGGGGAGGGCATATCATGCAGGCTTTGGAGGTCTCAAAAGCCAATGCTATTCCCATTTAGATCTCTCTCTCCGCCTTGTGTTTCTAGATCAAACTCAGTCAGCTACCATGCCTGCTGCCATCTTCCTGCCAGAATGGTCATGAACTCATCCTCTTAAAATTGTAAACTTCAATAAACTGTTCTGTAAGTGGCCTTGGGTCATGGTGACTTATCACAGCAATAAAGACCAACTAAGAATGAAGAGTGATAGTAAAAAAAAGAAAACAAACAAAAAAATCCAAATCCTCAAGACATGGTCACATATAGTCCAGGGTAGCCTCCAGTTCACTATGTAGCCAAGGAAGACCCTAAATCCCAATCCTTCAGCTTTTACATCCCAAGTACTGGATTTATAGGTGTGCACCACCACACCCCACTAAATTATAAGTCTTACTAAGTGTAGCAGAGTAGATCTATTAAAATTGCAGCTCTAAGACATCCCTTTCCTAATGTATCAATTTAAAATTGTCCCAAAGATAAAAACTAACAGCAAAATGAAAGTTTTATTCTCAACTTAGTCTCAACCATGAATAAACTGAAAGTGATGAGAGTCTTCCCCCATAATTGCATGCAGATTATTTTCCTGACCAAATCTAATACCATCAAATACCATCACTATAAGAGTCCAAAATGATAATTTTCTTTTTCTCTTTAAGTAGGAGGAAAATTACTTCCTGGATTTTAATCTAGAGTCTTAAGTGGTAGCTGATTAATTTACTCTGAAGAGTGGCACAAGAGGGACATGATGAGCTTACTAGTAAGCACTCAGAGTTGAAACAGATTGATTACCATGGGTTCAGGGTCAACCTGAGATATGGAGGAAAACCATGTCACACAAAAAAACAACAAAAATCTTTTCTTTCTAGGGGGTGGATGGGTTAATACCAATCATGAGTGTTTTCTCAGCACTTCAACAAGCAGCCTTGTTAAAGGAGTGAAACTAAGTGTTTAAAACCCTGAGATGGTTCGGTACAAGTCCTTATGGAGCACAATAACCCAACACAGTATCTACACAATGGTGCTGTTCATTCTTTAAAAAATTTGAGATAGTAGCTCAGTCTAGTCTTTAACTTGCTGTGATCCTCTTGACTCAGCCTCTCCCAGTGCTACTAGCTTATAGTGTGCACAGGTGCTACCTAAAAAATGAAACCAACCAAACAATGAAAAACCCCTCAAATGCCTAGCCACTACAACTATCTACCAAATGAAGCATCCAAGGGGGTGGGGTGGGGAGCAGCAGCACCCCAAGATATTTAATTCTATTAGCATACAGGGGCATACCTACACAAACATCCTATGGAATTTCCCAGATGAGTCAGGCTTTTTGTGTGTTTCCAGACAGGGTTTCTCTGTGAAAACAGTCTTGGCTGGCCTCGAACTCATGGAGATCTACCTGCCTCTGCCTAACAATTAAAGGCATGTAACGAAACACAGAGCCCATGACTCAGGCTTTTTATCACTAGGGTTTAAACCTCTATTTGGGTATGTATCAAGTGTGACCAGATAGGCTTCAGATAGCAGATTCTAGTTGATTCTTCAGAGCATTACAAGTCATGTACAATATAATGACAGCACAAATTAAAAATCACCCCCATCTTGCCCTTTTTGGTGAGAAACTGAAGAAACTGTATCGATCAAAATCAAGTTTTGTTTTAATTAGGTGTTAATATCTGCCTCCATGTTTGTGATCAATGCACTAGAATATAGGAACGGTGATAGTAAATTTCACTTTTCATAAGTATCTATAATTCAGAGTTTTGTCATACAGCTCTGACTAACCTAGTATTTTAGAGTCCAGGCTAGCCTCAAACTCACAGCAACCTGCTTGCTTCAGATTCTGAACATGCTGGGATTACAACATACACCATCAGAACCAGAGTAGCCCCCCCTTCTAGGGTTTCTGTGTAACTGCCTTGACTCTCTTGGAACTCACTCTGTAGACCAGGCTGGCCTCCAACTCAGAGATCTGCCTGCCTCTGCCTCTGCCATTAAAGGCTTGTGCCACTATTGTCCAGCTAACCCAGCTTTAATCTTACATTTTTTTTTTAAACTATAACTTCACAAAACAAATGCCTTTATAAATTTGTGTAACTTGTTGTAAAAGCCAAGACTACAAACAATGGATTTAGCAATAGTCAGGAAATTGTTCAAAAGATACAGAATTGATCTACTGTTCTTTCATTCCCAGACACAGTTTGTAATTCTTGCTCATAGCATTACAATGCAGTTGTTATATTTGATTCACTCTGTGCAGTGTCTTTTGTAAAATTCTGCATTAATGAAGGCTTAGTGTCTTTAAAACTCAGCACAGATTTAAGGATAATCATACCAATCAACTAAGACTTTAGACTTTATAGAGATTTCCCCATGTAACGTTTTTTCACAATTAAGTTCATTAAAAATGTTACCAATGGGATAGTGGGAAGCACCTGAATGGAGATCAGGGAACAATCTTGTAGATTCTTTTCTCTCCCCTTCTCCCTCTCCCTGGGTGGAAGACTGAGCCATCTTACCAGCCCCAAATATGCATTTTTATCTCAAAAGAAGAACATAAAACTAAAGTTGTACTACATAGTCCCAAGATTGGGTTTTAAAAGATGCATTGTGACCCTCCTTAAGGAAAGCCAGTAAAAATATTTCAAAATTAACTCAGTTTGTTTCTTCAGAGTGCTGGGAAGGGCCCAGATGTAAATAGCTTGACTTCAAACTCAAAGCCATTCACCTGCTCCTGCTTAAAGTCATGCACAATGATGCCCTGCTTTTTTGCCTGGAGACGGGGTTTCTCTGTGTAGACCTGGCTGGCCTGGAACTCACTCTAGATCCACCTGCCTCTGCTTTTGGTGTCCTAAGATTAAAGGCGTGTGCCACCACCTTACATGCTTCTTAGTTGTAATTTTTAAAGAACAAAGAATTCTTCAGCTAAGATTCTTACATTTCTGGGGTTTCACAAACTTACCAATGTAGTTTTATTGGAGGCCATTTTTTTTTTTTTTAAATCGAAGACTTGAAGAGCTATTACAAGAAAAAAAATGCATGACAGTTAAATTTTGATGACACACGAGGCAACTACGAGTTTTGTGTGGATTTCAATCTGCACACTTCACACAAAAAACGCAGGGAAACAGTTCTCGGTTTCTGGGACATTAGTGTTACATACTTGAGTATGTTAGTGCTTTACTGAAGTTAGTAATGATAACCTTACGATGGACACTGGTACCTCAGACAACTTTATTTGGTGATAATCTTATTTGTAATAAATGCAATGTTTCTTTTGCATAAAGGCAATCTTCTGTTTCAAAATTGGGCATCATTATTTAATTCTTATCGGCAAATTATCCTAAGATTTTTTTTCCCTCTAGATTTGTGCATAGTCGCAGGAGCTCCTGTAATTCCAACCTGACTTCTTCAGAAGCCCTCTCTCATCAATTACGAAAACAGTAAGATGTCTCCCCTATTTCCTGGCCTTTTTTTCCCTTCTTTTTACTAGGGGGTAGTGTGGGCTTCCACCCAGGCAATACTCCTGCCTCAAGCCCGCTAAGCAGCTGGAAGGAATTGTCCTCCGTTCCCGCTACCCTTCCCTGCTCCTTCCCTCGTCCTCAGGCCAAGGCCGGGAGCCCGCCCCCCCCCCACTCGGGAGCGCGGGCCTCGTGGTCAGCGCCTCCGCGGGGAGAAACAAAGGCGGCGGCGGGGGCTCAAGGGCACTGCGCCACCAGCCCACGCCTCCCCCTCCGGCGGTGGCCACGTAGCTGGGAGCGCGCCGCGGCTCGGGGCTCGGGCCTCGCGGCGGCAAAGCCGCTAACGCTCTGCCGCGGGCCCGCGGCGCGGCTGGGGGAGGGGAGCCCCGCGCTTTGTCTGGCGTCCCCGCAGCTGTCATCGCTCTTCCACCCTCTCTGCACGACCGTACAATCTCCCCCGTGCAGCGGCGCGGCGCCGCGGCCCGGCCCCGCCAGCCTCCCCGCAGCACCGGGCCCACGGCCGAGCGCGGGGCCCGCAGCCTCCCCGCACGTCCGGGCGCCTAGAGCATCCTAACCCCCGCCACGCGCGACATAGAAAGCAAGCCACCGACTTCACCGCTCCGATGCTCCGGGCCGCGGATCCTGCAGAGTCTCCCGGCTGCGCGCCTCAGCTCAGCCACATCCGAGGGGAGGGGGCGCGGGCAGCTCGGCCGTGGGGGAGGGGAGGCGCCGCCCACGCCCAGGCCGCGCGGAGCCCGCCGGGAACGCGTCCTGCGGGGGGCGGCGTGCGCGCCACTCACCGTCCGCGGCGTGGCGCCTTGGGGGTCTCCTGAGGGGAGGCAGGAAGGGCCGCGCAGGCCGCGGTGCGTCGCCCAGCGCGCCAAAGCCGGGCTCCGCCCACCTCCTCGCCCCGGGCCCTCGGGCTGGGGAGCTCAGTAGCGGGGTTCGCTAAGCACCACCTCTCACGGGGCGCGGGCTCCCGAGGCTTTCGGCCTCGTGTGCGGCCCTCGGACTACACGTCCTCCGGGCAGGGACCGGGACCCCTTGGGACGGGTACAAAGACTGGCGTGGCTCGAGAGCCCGGGCTGAGGATTGGCGAAGGCGTAGCTGCAGGGAGTGCGCTCGGGTGGCGAGGGCCTCACGCCTGAGCGCCGGCTTAAGCCCCGCCCAACAGCGTTAATTTCAAACTGCGCGACCGTTTCTCAGCTCCTTGCGCGGAGGTGGGGGCCGGACCTAATTCCTGGCGTAGTGATACGCTGGGCGCGAGCCTTCCGCAATTCACTAAACCCAGTTGCGCAAGTGATGTAACGCGGCCCCGTTGTCGCTGAACGGGGAGGGCGCACGCAGTTGGCGTAAGGCGAGTCTAGGCCCTTCCCGCCATTGGCGGCGGTTAGGACGTTTACGTAACGGCCTGACGTAAGCGAAGACGCGTTAGTGGGGGGAAGGTTCTAGAAAAGCGGCGGTCCCGGCTCCAGCGGCAGAAGCAGCGGCGCCGGGTCCTGTGTGCAGGTGTTCCCAGCGGCGCAGTTTCCTGAGCAGCGGCTGCTCTCACCACAGCGTCAGGACGAGTCCCGTGCGTGTGCGTCCGCGGAGGTCTTTCTCTTCTCGCTCGGCTGCGGGGAATCGGGCTGAAGCGACTGAGTCCGCGATGGAGGTAACGGGTTTGAAATCAATGAGTTATTGGAAAGGGCATGGCGAGGCCGAAGGCCCCGCAGTGGAGGCCGGCCTCCCCCTCGGCCGGCGGGCGCGCGGGCGGCGGGAAAGCGGCCGCCGAGTGGCGGTTGGCCCCGCGGAGTCTCCGAGGGGTCGTTGGCGAAGGCCCGATTGTCCGAACGCCTTCCCCGCCCTCAGCCGCCCGGCGCCATTTCCCTGAGCCGGGGTGGGGGATGGGGCCCGGCCGCGGCGCTGGCTCGGCCGCTGAAGGAGCGCGGAGCGGGCCGCCGTCCACCCTTGCGGACGTGCGCGGGCCCGGGGGCCGGGGCGTGCTGGCGGCGGGGCGTCTCGGCGGCCACGGGGCGCCCGGAGCCTCCGGCTCTGCGGAGCCTCCCCTCCCCCCACTCTCCCGGGAACCGGATTTGGCGGCCGCCATTTTCCCGTCTCCTTCCTCGCAGCGTTTTTTGCGTTCAACACATTCCAGGCCGACTACTTGGGTCCCTTTCCCACCGCGGAGGGGGATTGCTTAGTTTTCTTTGTGCTGGGCACGTTTCCGAGCCGTCTCGAGGTGGATTGCGAGCGTTTGGAGCCTGCATTTCAGGGTCCTGCGCAGCTCGTTCAAGGCGCTCTGCCTTCCCCTCGACGAAATGGCGCCATTGCGTCTAGGAGGCACGCGGCGGAGGGGGGCGCCCCACAGGGCTTCCGGGCACAGGCCAGGAGAACGTAGTACAATCGAGACCTGAGCCTGTTGCTGAAGGCAGCCTTGCTGCAAAGAAACCTTTTTCTAATTCCTAGCTGCCTCGTAAGTCCTTTAAGGGATTTATGAGCCTGCAGTTGTAAAGGAAGTTCAGAGTGCTCGGTTGTAGTAAGGGTATCTTGGGCGGAGGGATATTAATTTTTTATTGCAGCGCATGCTTATTTTCATGACTGATCCTAATGTTTGAAATAATTCACATTATGAGCATTCTAAAGGGAAGCTAAGGTTTCGTTGCTTGAACAACAGGTCATGACACGTGATGGTCACGTTAGAGAAGCGAAATAACCTTTTTTCGTAGTACGCCTTTGCTTGCAGCATGGATCAGGCATCATTAACCCATGAGCCCAGCTACAGAAAAACATAGTTGGGCCTCAGTGTATTTGAACTTTATCATTTGCTTTTCTGATTTATGTTTACAATCATGGTTGATTATTACATTGATAAGCAAAAGGTTTGAAATTGAAGGGGGTCTACTTTTTACCCCAAGCTCGTTTATAAAATAACCTTGTTTATAATCGATAGTGGATGTCGGGTAAGTTTGGAAAAAACCCATGAGGTAAGTAATAAGCTTTTGCTTCTTGTTAGTGATATTAAAAATTGTAGGTGTATTTTTATACTTTCAATTTGGATTTAAAGATGCATACCATTTGGCATTTATGTAGAGCTACCCAGAAACTTTCATGCTAAGTAATCAAAATGGACAATTAAAACGTCATATTTTAATCTTTGAAATAACCTATCTTGTTTCACTTTCTTCAAATTTCAGAATCTGAGAAAGGGCAGTGAACAAGTTTTAGAGACTTTCAGGATAGCCTTTAAAAAATTTGAGTTCAGTAATAACAGTTGTGGAATTTTTTGTAATTTTAATTTTATCTTTTCAGTTTGTTACGCAATCAAGACAGGTCCTGGATATGACCTAGTTTATAAGCATCTTGATTTTTTTTTTTTAAGTTTTTTTTTTTCAATTTAGTAAGTCAGTGATAATACATCTTCAGTTAATATTTACTTCAGGTTTTTTCTATTGGAAATTTTTGAGTAATTTGTCAGAAACTTTGGTTATAAAGTAACGGCTTTCAAAAAACTTTGCTATAACTGTAGATACATGTGTGCTTAGTTTGTACTGTAGCCTGAATACTAGACGAGTGCCTCCAAAAACCCCACTTTTTAAATTAGATGGTGATGGCTATAGGAATAAATTTTCTTAAGTATTTTAAGGTGGTGTGCATATCTGGTGTTTTCAACTTTGTTCGTGGAACAAAGTTGCATGATTCCCCCACCACCCTTGAAATACTTAGTCTAACACCACAGGGGGCAGTCTAAGGAAAGGCAAATCTGCCACTACTCGGAAACCTGAAGTAGGCTGTGGATATGGAAACTTTTTTTCCCCAAATAAATTTGAGCTACATTCTGTACTTGAGTTGTAGACTTTTAATAAAGAATTTCATAAGAATTCTTTAATACCCCTTAAATTACAGAGTTGGGTATGGCTTTTCTCAAAGATTTTGAAGAAAGTCTGTAAGTAAGGTGATTTATGTGAATTAAAGTTAGATCAAGTATTAGTGACTTTAAAACTTGTTAGTTCAGCTGAGGCAATTTTTGGTGTAACACAACTAATATGCAGTTTAACATATGGTTTAAATTTGATGTAAGTTTTTTTTTTCCCCCCCAGAAAACTTTAGAAACTGTTCCTTTGGAGAGGAAAAAGGTACTCTGCCAGCAGGTCACCTCATATTTAAGAATTTCATTTCCTGTATGCAAAGAGAAAATTTAAATAAAAATTGAAATGGTATTTTCCTTTACAGAGAGAAAAGGAACAGTTTCGTAAACTCTTTATTGGTGGCTTAAGCTTTGAAACTACAGAAGAAAGTTTGAGAAACTACTACGAGCAATGGGGAAAGCTCACAGACTGTGTGGTATGTAAATTGTGAAAGTCTTGCCTGTAGTAGGTTCTAGTGTATTTGAGCTTATGCATAAATTTTGGGTTGAGTCATACAGAAAATGAATATATAAAAAGGTCTTGGGTTGGTACTCTGTAACCTGGCTGTGCTGGAGATCAGACTTGGGCCTTCAACTCAGATCCTCTGCTTCCATTTCCCAAGTTCTGGGATTTAAGGCGTGTGCTAGCACACTGGGCAAAAAAAAAGATTTAATTAAAGTTGTTCATAAATACCTTGAAATTAATGATAACATCTTTTGGTATTAAAGGTTATGAGAGATCCTGCAAGCAAAAGATCAAGAGGATTTGGATTTGTAACATTCTCATCCATGGCTGAGGTTGATGCTGCCATGGCTGCAAGGCCTCATTCCATTGATGGCAGGGTGGTTGAACCAAAACGTGCTGTAGCAAGAGAGGTGAGTGAGCAAAATATAGTCACGGCTTGTGCTAGCTTTTTGTACATGATTTCCAAGACTAAACTTGATCAAATCTGTTGCCATATATATTTAAAGGAACTTGTCATAAGACTGAATTATACGTTTGTGATATTAATGTGATTTAATTTGTATACTTGGTTTTTTTTTCTGTCAGGATAACATTTTTACTATCTGTTCTAGGAATCTGGCAAACCAGGAGCCCATGTGACTGTGAAGAAACTGTTTGTGGGTGGAATTAAAGAGGATACTGAGGAACACCACCTTAGAGATTACTTTGAAGAATATGGGAAAATTGATACTATTGAAATAATTACTGATAGGCAATCTGGCAAGAAAAGAGGCTTTGGCTTTGTTACTTTTGATGACCATGATCCTGTGGATAAAATTGTATGTAAGTGTCTAGGTTTAAGAAGAATGGTTTATATATAAAATATTGGGTGTATTAGCGGCCCATTAAAACATTTAAGATTGCTTATTAGAATATGTTTAAATTTTGTTTCAGTGCAAAAATATCACACCATTAATGGTCACAATGCAGAAGTTAGAAAGGCCTTGTCTAGACAAGAAATGCAGGAAGTCCAAAGTTCTAGGAGTGGACGAGGAGGTAAATTTTTAAAAATATGTATTTTATACGTATATATACATTTGATGGGTTGTTTGAATGCTTGCTACTAATCAAAACATATATCGTAGGAAACTTTGGTTTTGGGGATTCTCGTGGTGGCGGTGGCAATTTTGGACCAGGACCAGGAAGCAACTTCAGGGGGGGATCTGGTGAGTGTCATTAAAGGGCAACATTTTTTAATTAGGATGGTTTAATGGTACTCAAGAGATGTTTTAGCTGTGTTTGCACCTGCTCAGCATGTATGGTACCTGGCATGCTGTTAGCCTAAGGTTGAATCCCTAGCATCTTTACAAAACGAGACATGATAACCTATAATTTCAGTATATATGGGAACAAGAGTCAGGATGATTAGAAGTTAGGGTCTTTCTCTGCCATGTATATTGAATTCAATATAATCCCTACACTGTATGTAAGTCCTCTCATCCCCGAGAACTCTCAGAACTAGTAGATTATTTTTCTTTTAGGTTTCAGCTTATAGAAATGAATGTTATGACTAGAAGTTCTGGTGCTATACACTTTCCATCCTTTATGTTAAGAAAGTCATTTTTATTTACATTGTGGAGCACCCAATGGGTGCATTTGGTAGTAAGATGAAATTTTAACATACCCTCCCCCCAAATGAAAAAAACTGGTAAGATTTTCAAGCATCCTCAATCTGAGATACTAATAGGAGATACAGAAAGTCTTAACTTCACTACTTTTTCTAAACAGATGGATATGGAAGTGGACGTGGATTTGGGGATGGCTATAATGGGTATGGAGGAGGACCTGGAGGTTAGTTTCATTTAGAGTTTCACTTATTTATCTTAATATATTTAATAATAGTGTATTTGGTGCTTGGTAAATGTATCATTTTTTTTTTGCCTGTCAGTACTTTCATATAATTAAAATTTGGGTTTTAAAAAATGCTTGTAGCTATATTGCATCTAGATGGGGAGTTGTAATTTGAGGTCTGTGTAGAGTACTGGTGGATCTCCTTAAAATACCATTTTACATATGCAACTTACTCAGCCTACAAATTTTGTTTGTTTTTGAGATGATCTCTATGTTGATGAGGCCGATATCAAACTCAGAGATAGGCAGGCCTTCCAGAATTTGTACATCTCGCCAGTATGCTGTCCTCATATTTCTTCCTCAAACTACAGAGTATAATAATGGTATTATAGGTTATTTTAGGTTTTAAATGGTGGTTTGTGACCCTGAAATGTTTGCTCAAGAATAGGTATTTTACCTTTGAGTAAATAGACTAGAATAGACTAAAACAAATAACCTTATTTTATAAAATTTGTGTTTTGAAAAACCAGAAATGAGTGTAATAAAGACAATTCAAATGGAATTGAAAATTTAAGCAATTACTTAAAGGCTTATTTTATAATAGGTGGCAATTTTGGAGGTAGCCCTGGTTATGGAGGAGGAAGAGGAGGATATGGTGGTGGAGGACCTGGATATGGCAACCAGGGTGGGGGCTACGGAGGTGGTTATGACAACTATGGAGGAGGTAATAAAATTCATCTACAACCTTTATGTTGGAATTTGGATTAGAATTAATGACATTTATTTTCATTGTCACCTAGATGCTTTAAATTATAGGATTATAGATAGGTATTATATACATTGGTTTTTGTGGAAAACTTATCCTAAAAATTAAACCTCAGTTTTGGTTTAGTGCTTCTATAATAGTTCAGAGGACTGCTAGCTGATACTCTAAATTCTTTCATAGGAAATTACGGAAGTGGAAATTACAATGATTTTGGAAATTATAATCAGCAACCTTCTAACTATGGCCCAATGAAGAGTGGAAACTTTGGTGGTAGCAGGAACATGGGAGGACCATATGGTGGAGGTAATTAAGACTTGAAATATTTCTAGGCAATTGAGAGATGTACAAGTGAAACAGTTTCACTGCTCATAAAATTGTTAAAGAACATCCCAGGTATAAAGTTAAGTGATTGGGGATCTATGTAGTTCAGGCTGAAGGCTGAAATTGCCACCATGACTAGCTAAAGCTAGGTGAGTAACTCTTGAGTTAATTAACACTTAAAGTGTACAGCCAGTAAGTACATGGTGTCAGTGAGAAAATGGAGGTAGGAGGATAAGTTTTTAAGTGCAATGCTAGCCATTTATTTAGCTTGTTGAAGAAGCTTCTGTTAACAGATTGTTTTTGTTTAGAGAGGTTAAAGTCCAATTTAAAAACCCTTGGAGATGCCATTATTCCAGCACGCAAAAGGAGTAGGATCTCTTGGGTTAAAGCCAGCCTGGTCTTCATAGTGAGTTCAGGACAGCCAACTCTATGTAGAGACCCTCTGTCATAAAACCAAAAGAAAACTTAAAATGGATGTATGTGCTAAGCTTGCTCGCTCTCTTCATTGTAGGAAACTATGGTCCTGGAGGAAGTGGAGGAAGTGGGGGCTATGGTGGAAGGAGCCGATACTGAGCTTCTTCCTCCTTACCATGGGTAAGTAGTTTTTGAGTTTTATCATTATTATTATCTTGGGAGAACTAGCTGCAGGAGTTAAAGCATTTTAGGATCATGTTATCTTTCCTTAAAGTCTGGTTAGATGGATAATTTCATAACCTATTTTTTTTTACTCTTTACTTCTGTTGAAACAGGCTTCACTGTATAAATAGGAGAGGATGAGAGCCCAGAGGTAACAGAACAGCTTCAGGTTATCGAAATAACAATGTTAAGGAATCTTATCTCAGTCATGCATAAATATGCAGTGATATGGCAGAAGACACCAGAGCAGATGCAGAGAGCCATTTTGTGAATGGATTGGATTATTTAATAACATTACCTTACTGTGGAGGAAGGATTGTAAAAATGCCTTTGAGACAGTTTCTTAGCTTTTTAATTGTTGTTTCTTTCTAGTGGTCTTTGTAAGAGTGTAGAAGCATTCCTTCTTTGATAATGTTAAATTTGTAAGTTTCAGGTGACATGTGAAACCTTTTTTAAGATTTTTCTCAAAAGTTTTGAAAAGCTATTAGCCAGGATCATGGTGTAATAAGACATAACGTTTTTCCTTTAAAAATTTAAGTGCGTGTGTAGAGTTAAGAAGCTGTTGTACATTTATGATTTAATAAAATAATTCTAAAGGAAATTGTGTAATTATAGACTTTTTATTTTAAATAAGTTAAGGAGTGGGTAGTATAATTAAGGTCCATTGCAAAGCTGTTGTTATATTTGTGTTAAGATAAATGCTGGTCAGTTTTAAGTGTGTTGTCTGCAATTCATCAGGATTAAATTATCTAGTTAACTTAAGGGATATCTCTGCAAGGAGAAACACCTTTTTAGATCTTTTAGATGCTGCTTCTTCAATGCAAGGAAAGGAAATAACCCCAGCGAGGTACTCTTCAGGGACACAGGTCTAGTACAAGAGAACTCTTGACGACTAAGCTCAGCCAGTCTTAAGAAACTGTGCTGTATCTACAAAGCTTAAACTACAGTAGTTGATAAGGATGACAACGAAAGCTGAGGGTGTAGAGCAAAGTAGTTCTAAGCTTCAGTTAAACTTCTTTAGGTAAGATCTTATTTACTTTTTCTTTCTTAATTTTCCTCCCTAAAAGATAAACTAATAAACTCTTCAATGGTCTTTTCAGTATAGTGGTTCTTATGTAGTTTAACATAGCTATATAAATTGAGTTTAACCATAATAAACTCAAGATAATTTTATAAACCCTGTTTTCCAATCTGTCATTTACTTATATTATTTTGGTTGTTTTCCCTTTTTTTTCCTTCTTTCTCACCCCCTCCCTTTCCATGAAGATTCAGGTGCTTAACATATCATTTTTTTCCCTGCTGGAATTTTAGCATTGATATGAACCATGGACAAGTATATTCTGCTGCCACAAAGACTGTAAAGTGCTTCATTTCAACAGCTGAGGCAAGCCAAGTGATCATTAATAAAGCTTTTCTTGCTTCCTTCAGTGGTGTTGGTAGTAAAATGGTAGGTAAAAGTTAGGCTGCAAGTTCAATAAATGAGATTTACCTATCATTCCACCCTGTGTATTTATTCACCTGTCCTGGATCAAGCAGTTTGAGTCAACTAGGCATTTACAGGCATTGTGTTTATTACTTTATGGTTCTAATTTTACATTCTTCTCAGGATGAGGCTGACAGGAGGTTAAGGACAGTGTCTTTATACTACATAGAAATTTTTGTGCAACAACAAAAACAACCCTTTTGTATATCCTGTACAAAACAGTTGGGTTAAAATGTGGTAATTTTGCCCATTGTATTACCCAAAACTACTGTAGGTTGGCTACTGAAATTCATTTCTTAAAAATACCCTGTGACTTCTAGGCTTTATTGCCTTTCTAGAAATATGATATTCAGGGCTATACACATCAGTGAGTCTGCTTTAATCCTAAAACCACCACTGAAGTTATTTAGGTTCTTTGGACAAACATGATAAACTTCTTCAGATACTTTTTTTTTCCTTTGGCAGGAAGGTGTCTTGCTGCAGGTAACTAATGAAGAAGTGGTCAACCACAGAGTCTTCAAGAAATAAGAAATTCTGTACCATCTGAAAGTAGTTCTTGTTGGTGCCTTCATTTAAGAAGCACTTTAAAGATAAAAGGGAATGTTTTCTGATTAAAATCTTGATTTAGTACAGGTTCTTGATAAAGTTACAGTAAAATGAGTACTGTTTGTAAAGAGTTAACATCAAATTAGCTAAGGATAATGTATTGTCTTAAAATAGGATTTGTGAGTAGACAGATAACTATTTTGAGTACAAGTTTTATAAAATAAATACTTTTTTATCCAAATAACGTGGTGTAATGCTTACACACAAGTGTGAATCTTGTTCTATCGACACCAGTTGTCTACAAGATTGACAACCCTTTAAATTTTAAATTAGTTTTGCACAAAATACTCTGACAGTTTTCAATATATTAGGCAAATAAGAAAAGCAATAGGCAATATTTGCTGTCCCTAATAACATACTCCTTATTATGAGTAATACATTACTACAACTTTGTTGAGTGTTGATGTTAAACCATGGGTTTTTACCAGGTAGTGTCTGACACTAATTTGTATGCACCAGAAGAATCTTGCCAAATATGAATTCTTATACTTGAATAGCAAGTGGTTAAGTTAAACTCCATGTTGTGATTTAAACTTTTGGGGACTTTGAACAACCAAAGTAAGCAGTTAAACGGGTTTTGATAATTAGGCAATAATACAGGTAAGTCAATGGCTAATAAGTGAGCTCATATCTTGGGGATAGCACATCTATGAACACTAAACACATGGCTTCCAGCTAACCCTTAATTTCACCCCTTTGAGGAAGTTGAGGTTGGCAAATCTCCGAGTTCCATCTCCCTCCATAGCCTCGAAGATATGACTTTAAATAATCTAAAAAAGCTGGTCATTAAAATTTACAGTATACTATTAGGAAACATTGTTAAAACAAAAATAGATGCCATGGTGGTGGATTGCCGTATGAAAGGATTGCTGGCAGTGTTGACATTAAAATGTTTATTGTGCTTTTTGGGTGCCCTGGAGGTGGATGGAATTGTCTGCCCCCAGGAACTGAACTTGGATCCTGTAAACAGAGCTTAATACAGAGTTGCCTTGGGTTATTTTTGAGGGCAACTCTGTCAGTTAAGCATTCTGGTTACTAAAGGTCCTTGTGATCTGGCAAAAAGCATTTCATTCACCTGCTGAGTAACAGGATTCTTAGAAAACCTTACACAAATGGGAAGCAATCTTGGGTGTGTGTGTCCATCCACATTTGTCTGGTTAAGGTTGGCCCAGAGCCTTGTGTGTGTATTATGAAGGGACAATGCAAAAGTTTGGTGAAGATTTATTAGCACTTCGCAGGAGCTACACTTGTGTCTATATACTTCAAAAGTATTATGGGGGGGGACTGGAAGTTCCATGCCATCCTCTACTAATTCTGGACATGAAGTATATACCTATCCTTTATAAAGAGAACATCTCCAAATGTGTAGACAAATCTTGTCTGTGGTCATATTAGCTGGTTGGCTGACTGGTCACCTGAATGATCAGGTAGTGCAAATCTCAAGGTGTGTTCAAAGATTTATTTTAAATAAATGCATAATGGGTTTTTTGCACAAATGGCTACTGTGTGCAGTGCCCTTGAAAGCAATGGGTTGTCCCAAACTACTTTGCATGTTGGGAATTCACCTGGGTCCTTGTCTACTCCACCCCCGCCTTTGGTGCATTTAGTCCTTAGCTTTCTTATGTCAGAATATATGTAGGAAGTATTGGTTCATACATCCCACGTTCTAACATTGTGTTCTTTTTGTGTGTCATTTATAGTAGAAATTGACTCACTGTGGTGGCTGACCACCGAATACATTGTTTCTTTGGAACTAGGATGTCAGTAGTACAATAATAAAAATTACTCAAATTTGATGGCAGGCTATTTTCTGTTATAAAGAACTGTTAGACATGTAAATACTGAAGGTTATTATTTCTCAGTACTGGTATCAAGATATAGGCCTGTGACTGCATTCTCAAAGCCTGGGGTACTCTTCTCCGGAACCCTGATGTTTAAACCTTGGAGGCATCTTTTGTGTTAATGTGGCATATTGCTAATTAAGCTATATTTTTTAAAGGACAAATAAGGCAAGCTTAAGACCTGTTATGAAAACTTATTGAAATACAAAGTTTTATTCTTAGACTTACAAGTTAAATATTAAAAAATAATTTCAGAAAACACTATAGGCTATTAACATTTTGTGAGCATCTTAAAAGCTTTTTCAAGTTACCACCTTAATAAAAGGTGGAAAGTTCTTGGTGATTACAAGTAAACAGGTGCAGAAGAGGTCCATGAAAATGTGTGGTTCTCCCAACTTCACAGAAGCATAACTTTTGAGTTCTAAACCATTTATCAATACAATTCTTAATGATTTAAGCAGCAGTACTGGACCCTGTTTAGTTTTTTCTCTCTCTTCCCCTTGGTGTTTCCTTTTTGTGGCCTGATGGCACAAGGTCTTTGGGTACAATCAAAACAGTTCCATCATGGCTATACTGAAGTGCATAGTGGTTTGGATTGACTGGCCTACCTTGGTCATCTCGTAAACTACTAAAAATATCATGGTAGAGGTCATGTAACTTCTGTTTCATTATGCCAGTAGCTTTGTTGTATTGAGCTTGCTCACTCTTTAGGGCTTCCTTCTTTGTTTGCAAGTTACAGATATCATCTTCTAGACTTTGAATGATGTTTAGTTTACGTTTACGACAGTTCTGAGCAGCAACTTTATTTTTCCCTCTTCGTCTGATGTCCCGTATGAGAGAAACTTGTAAGTCTGTTAAGTAGTGTCTGCTTAACATGCTATTGAAAGAGTCAACAGGCATTCGGACAATCTCATCTACTGAAAAGGGAATATGCAGAGCTTTAGCACGCTGTTCATCACGGCTCAAGTTTCTGTCTGGGTCAAGGCACCCACTGATTTTCTTTGACTTCTCAGACCATGTAAAAGATTCAGATTTGGGCTCTAGCACACCTGGCTGTACATGGTAAGTATGGTCATGAAATACTTGCTGACATTTAAGATCCTGGTGAAAGCCAGACACGGTCGTATGGTCCATGAAACAATGTTCTGGGTAGCAGCCTCCTACAGCACCTAAATCATGACAAAGAGACTGAAGGTCACTACTGTAACCTACAGCACCATCATACATACAGTGAGAAGAATTAGACTTGGTGGTGTTGTAACTTGAATTTAACGAAAGCCCTGAGTCTGGTTCTTCAAAGAGTTGAGAAACTTCCAGTGGACTAAAACCTGTGGCCAATGACATAAGGTTTATTCCGTCAAATATATTTGAATCAAGGTCATACAGGAGATCTTGGCTTGTTAGATTCCTCATTTGGTTGTCAGCATGTGGAAAGGAGATTGCAGGAATGGCATGCTCAGTATTGGCATGAGGATTTAACTGCAGAAATGGTTCTTGTGCCTGTGAAGTCCTTGTTGGATCTCTTCTAAATGTGTTGGGATACAACAGCATGGCTTCATGAAGATTGACGTCATGGCTTATAGCATGGCTTAAATTTATGCTATGTGCTGAGGAATTCACACTTTCATTGGCACTGTTTAGAAAAGGTGGAATGTCTTCCAGTGAGATGCCCTGAAGAATAATAATACTATTTCAGAAGGAGTCCCACTATCACATTTCCTTTTTACCAAATTTCTGTCCTAATGTGAACATACTATTGGTATGAACAATTTATTTTATCTCGAATCAGAATATGTGTATCTACCTGAGAGCAAAGGGTCTACTGAATTATCAGAGAATTAAGCCTTGTAGCTATGATTTTGGAGCCACAATCTACATTGTGAAGGAAGGGTCGAGGATAAGTTTATAAGAGTGTGGCAAGGAGGGACTCATAAATGCTGCTACGAAAACAAGGTTATTCAGTATGAATGGTCTAAATTTGATGAAATAGCATGTGCTTAAAGTCTCCAAAGTGACGGTTTCTATGCAAAGCCTTTATATTCATTTACATGACAAAAATTGCTATGTCATCCAAGTAGGAGAGGCCCTTAATTCACAGGTCTATCATTTCAGTTTTTTAAATACAAGTCAAGATTTCTTTTACCTCCAGGGAATTTTCAGGCTGTGATGAAAGCAGTTGAAATAAGTCTTCCAGAGAGAAAGATGTATCAGACCAGTGTAGGTGGCTCTGTGTATAAACAAAATGTGTATGATCAGAGAAAATTTGTAGTTCAGTTTTTTTCCCTCCCAAGTGCTGGAATTAGTATCTATAACTCTGGCTGGTCTAGAGCTTGCTGTGTGAGCAAGGCTGGCCTCAAACTCAGAGATCCACTTGCATTTGCCTCCCAAGTGCTGCAATTAAAGGCATGTGCCAGTGCACCTGGCACTATTTAAAAGTCGTCTATACAGTTTGAAACACTTGGTTTCATAGAACTTGTTACAGTAGTGCTTTCCTATAATCTCGACACTTGGGATGTAGAGGCAGAAGGATTGTAAATTTAAGGCCACCCCCAGGGTAAAAATAGCAAGGTCCTGTCTACAGAAACAGGACTATTCTCAATAAAGTGCTTGTCTGGTATACAGAAAGCCCTGGATTAGATCCCAGCGTGTGTATAATCAGAATCACAGCTCTCATGAGGCAGAGGAAGGGGGGATCGGAATTCTCGGACAGCCAGGACTACACAGAGAAACCCTTTCTTAAAAATTAAAGTTCAAAGTTATCCTTTGTTAGCAAGACCTGTCTGGAGGGGATGAAAAAGTTGTAAACTTAGTTCTATGAGTCAACTGAGCTATTTCTAGAAACACTGAAAATACACTTTAGGTTCATTTTATGTTGCTGGGAAATGTGAAGCTGGACTTTTGAGGTGGGGTTTCTCTGTGTAGCCCAGGTTCAGATTTAATTGCATCTGCCTCCCAAGTGCTGGGATCAAAGATGTGTGCCACCACCGAATCCCGCTGAGAAGCTGAACTTTAAACTCATTAAAGTTCAGCTTCACACATGGGGAGGACACATTTAATAGAGCTTTTTTTTTTTTTTTTTTTTTTTTTTTAAAAAAAAAAAAAACAAACAAACATGAAGTATCCCAAGTGTCATGTGTGTCTGTGAACCTTCTTGAGCACCTATCTGCCAAATTTGTGGCTAGAATCATCCAGATCTAGGTCAAAACCAGGGTATGGCCCACATGAAACCAGGGGGGGAGCATTGACTACAAAAAGAGCCCATCCCTTTAAGTTGGTTCCTGGAGTTTACCCTGTTCAGCCAAAAGAAGTACAGAAAGATGCCCTTCAGGGGCCTGGACCTGACCCTTTAGGTGAGGCCAGGGTACCGAATGGGCTATTGGATGCCAGTGGTTTGGCCTAACTCACTGGCAGACTGCTGAGCTTCAGTGGAAATTGAAAGAAATGTCTGTAAAGCTGGTCTTTTGTTTTGTTTTATTGAGACAAAGTTTCTCTATGTATCCTTGGTTGGCCTTGAATTCACAGAGATCCGCCTGCTTCTCCCTCCAGAGTGCTGGGATTAAAGTTAGCCATCACTGCCAGCTGTCTTTTATCCCTTGTCTTCACAAACACCAAAACTGCTAGTAAATTCTCTCTTTAACCAGATAAAATGAGTCTGTGGGTTAAGTGCTTTGTAAGTACAACTAATACACACTTTTAAATGTTATTTTTGTATGCCAGCTTTGCTAAAGACAGTGCATACTTACAAACAGAACTCCTTAACACAAACTCTTCATGAAAGACAAATGGCAAGCCTGGAAGCTTCTGCCACACTTACCTCATTCCTGGACTCTCTGATCACCTCTGCTTCCCAGTCATGGGTATCTATCATTTTGTTTTCATCTTTTCTACTTGGTTGTAGTGATTTCAGGTGGGCTGGTACCCCTTCCTCATCTTCCTCATGCTGGGAACTGTGACTCACGGCTTCGCTCTTTTCTTTTACTATATCATTCTCCTGTAAAATAGAAAAAAGTACCCAAACTTCTGACCCTCCACAAGCTCGCTTGGCCAGATAGATGTTCCTTGTTTCCCACCTATGGATAATCCCCACTAGCTACCTACTGTGGGCGGGTGCCTCCAGACTACAAAACCAGCCCCTTGCTCCCATATCCCTCCTTTACATACCATCGCATTATTCTGCCCACCTTTATAGAAAAATTCTCCCAGAGTGCAGCGCTCAGTGTGTTCTCTCTCAAATCCATTCCAATGAGGAGTTCTGTTTCCAGCACATCACTGAAACAGTTTGTCAGGGTCTCCCAAATCTAATCCTTCTATCTGACCCCTCAGCAAATTCGAACTTAGTTATCATTGCCTCCTCCTGCAAACAGCTGCCTCACCTGGCATCCCAGTCCCCACCCCCTTTCTTCTAAGTCACTGGAGACTTCTAAGTTGCTCATTCTTGATCTCAGATCTCTAAACTGAGCAAATCCTAACGTTGTGTCCTCAAATTCACTCTCTCCAAGTATTATTATCCCACTGTTTTCTTAGCTTTCCCTCTAATATAGTAAAAATTTGTTTTTTGTTTTTGTTTTTTTTAAATGTGTATGGGTGTTTTACCTGCATGTATGTCTGTATACTTCATGTGTGCCTGGTGTTCATGGGAGTATGTAGATAGTGTTGGATGCCCTGGAGCTGGAGTTACAGACAGTGGTAAGCTCCCACGTGGGCGGTGGGAATCTCCTGGGTTGTTTGGAAGCTCAGCTCTTAACCACTGAGCCATCTCTCTATATTTTTTCAAAGCACTTCTGCCAATACTTAACTTTTTTTTTTTCTGTACCATTTAGCACCAGCTGTATTTGTTGTTTGTCCCACTAAAATGATTCTCTGTCTTTTTCTCTCTGCCTTCCTGCATGTGTGTACCTATGCATATGTACACAGAGGAAGGGGTTGGGTGTCTTGATCCATTACACTCTGAACCTGGAACCAAGCTAGCAGCCATTAATCCCCAGAATTCTACTCTGTCTGCTCCCCACTGCACTAGAGTTACAGGTGCTCAATGGCTATGCCCAAATTTTTACATGGGAATTTGAATTCAGGTATTCATGTTTGCAGGACAAGCACTCTTACTGAGCTGTTTCCCCAGCTCTAAAAAATGGTAATTTCTTTTCCTTCTTTCTTTAATTATTTTATGTTCATTCCTTTATTCGTTCATTGGAGACAAGGGTCTTTTCCACACAACCCTGGCTGTTCTAGAACTCATTATGTAGCATAGGCTGGCCTTGAACTCACAGAGATCCACCTGCCTCTGCCTCCCCAGTGCTTGGATGCAAGATGTGCATTACCAAGTCCAGAACAAACCAGTAGTTTCTTGAAGGCAGGGACTGCGTCTCCGTATGCCTTCTGTCTACTTCAGAGCCTGTCATTTATTGCCCTTTGGCAAATATCTGTTGAAGTCAAATTTTAGACACAACATCCTTGGGACTTTGGCAGGAATCCTTCTGTACCATTTCTTCCTATAATCACAGTGCTGACTTCTCTAAATTGAGAAGGGGGGATGGGAGGAAAAGGTTACTGATCTTCATCGTGTAACTGCCCTTCTTTTATCCAGGCACGGCTTCTTTTGTTAACCCCCAATACTGGATTCTTTAACAAAGCTGATTTTGCTTATGAAACTGATGTGGCTGGACAGAACTTCTAAAATCTGTAATGTGTGAGGCAATTCAATATACAAGAACACCCACACAGATATGCAAACAGAAGGCCATGACTATGACATCATGCACAGCACATACAGATTAAATCACACCCGTAAGGAAACTGATCAGGTGAACAGAAGTCTGGGAAGGTAGGGGTGTGTGTATGTATGGGTTAGAGTGATAGGATGGTGACAAATATATGTAAGACATTCTGGAAAACTCAGGGAAGAAGTTACAGAAGTTCTTTATGACCAGAATAGCACTACAAGAGGCTACAGCTGGTTAAAAGTTGGGGTTGGAGAGATGGTTCCACAGTTAAGAGCACTGGCTGTACACTTTCAGGGGGCCCGGGTTCCATTCTTAACATCTACATAGTGACTTACAACCACCTACAACTCCCCGAGGATCCAACACCCAATTCTGGCCTCTCAGGGCTCTACGGGAACATGGTATATAGACTTACATGCATGTATAATAACACTCTTACACATGGGGGAGGGCACACACCTTTAACCCCAGAACTTGTTCAAGGCTCAATGTGGTCTACATACCAAGTTCCAAGCTAGTCAAAACTAGTGACATCCTGTTTTATCTCTATCTCCACCCCCCACCCTATCATGTGATGGTGGGTCCTGACTCAGTGAATAAGGAACTAAACAAGGACAAATCCACTCAAGTGTAAAATGACCAAGTGTGCGTGCGTGCATGCGTGTGTGTGTGTGTGTGTGAAATCTCACAGTAGATTACAACTACAAAAATAAAAAATGGTGGTGCTAAATGTAAAGACACTTAAAGTCTGCCATCATAATCTGGAGAGGGTCACCATGTAACCTGATATGAAGGAACAATACTTACTATGGCTTTTCTGCCAAAAATCCTTCCAGAATAAGGTGACCGACAGTGTGTGGCTGGTTAGATACTAATGGGACTCTGAATACAGACAGATAATCCTAGATTCATAATAAATTTCCTTACTTTGTAATTGGCTACAAATGAACAAACAAAACAAACCACCACTCCAAGGAAACACACAAATGTATTCAATATTAATTGAAGCAATGGTTTTGATTCACTCTTTAAATAACAAAGACTTTTGTTGTTTCATAACAAAAAAAATTCTGTATATACATATATGGATGGTTATTAATAAAAAGTCAAATAGGAAAATGTAAAATCTGGGTAAAGGACATTATCTGTTATTCTTGCTTAAACATTTTTTTGATTTTTATTTCATATGTTTTTGTGTTTTACCTGCATGTATGTCTGTGAACCGTGAGTGTTCAATGCCCACAGGAGCCAGAAGAGGGCATTGGATACCTTGGGACTGGTTGTGAGCCACATGTGGGAGTTGGAAATTGAGCCCAGGTCCCATGGAAGAACAGCCTGTGCTCTTAACCACTGAGCCATCTCTCTACCACAATTTCAACACCACCCCTTTTTGAGACTGGGTCTCACTATGTATATGTCTGACTGGCCCAGAACTTGCTATGTAGAACAGGTTGGCCTGGAACTCACAGAGATTCATCTGACTCTGCATGCGCTTGCATTTTTAAAGTTTGAAATCATATTTACATTTGTATTATATTCTGGGGTAAAAAATTACCCTAAGTTTAGCTCAGTGTGAGTGGCGCATGCCTTTAATCCCAACGCTCAGAAGGCAGAGGCAGGCAAATCTGAGTTTGAGGCCTGCCTGGTCTATAAAACAAGTTCTGGACACCCAGGGCTACACAGGGAAACCCTTTCTTGAAAAAAAACTTCCAAAAAGAATCACCCTAAAAATCTCTACATAGAGAGATTTTTGGCCCAGCAAAACCCTGCTTTCATAACTGTGTCCTGGAATCCAAGAGTGTTTCAGGAGGAGGTGACAGATCTGATCTGTCACAATGATCCTTCAAGGTTGGTGGCCTTCAATATTTTTCTGGGGTAGAAGCCAAATGACATTTGTGAAGAGTAAATGAGAAGTGACAACCAATAACTACACCAGTGGACAGGCCATCCTGTCAAGACTCAGTTATGGGAAGGAATGGGGATGGATCAAGACAGCACGTTTTGTTCTGAAGATAAGAGATGGTAGGACAGAGGCAGGAGGATTGCCACAAATTCATGGTCAGCCTGTAGTATATACTGAGACCTACTGTCAAAACCATCACCAGCAACAAGCAGAAAAAAAAACAACCCTTCAACAAAACAAAAACGGCTGGAGAGATTCCTCAGCTGTTAGAAGCTCTGGCAGCTCTTACAGACCCAGGTTTGATTTCCAGCACCCACGCAGTGGCTCATAACCATCTGTAACTCCAGTTCTAAGGGATTGGATACTCTTTTTCTAGCCTCCAAAGAGCACCAGGCACACACATGGTGCACACACACATACAGGCAAAACGCTCATACATGTAAATTAAAAAATAAAGCAAAGAAAACCCCCAAAGCACCTGAATAAACAAGTAAAACTGACTGATCTCACTATGTAACCTAATCAAGACTTAAACTCATCCTTTTGCCTTTAGGTCCCAAGGCTGGTACACAAGTGTGTACCACAATACCCAGCCCCTCTCGGGAGGCGTCACAACCTGTTTCCTCCTTCCAGCTTCTGTCAACTTGCTGGCTTGCAGATTATCTTCTACAAGCTCAGGTAGCCTGTTCACCTGTCTCCCAGGAAAGCAGCAGCCTGGGAGTAAAGGTTTTCTTTATCAATAAAGAGAACTGTGTTAGGCAGTGGTGGCTCACACCTTTAGTGGGGGGGGCAGAGGCAGGTGGATCTCTGAGTTTGAGGCCAGCCTGGTCTACAGAGTGAGTTTCAGGATAGGCTCCAAAGCTACACAGAAAAACCCTGGTTTTGGGGGAGGTGGTGGTAAGGGGAAGGAGCAAAGCTGGGCTTGTCTTTGGGTGGTTTTTGTTTGTTTTCCTCTTTCTTTCCTTTTCTCCTGTAAACTGTCTGAAGACCCCATCTGCTGGCAGCTTGGCTTAATTTCTCTGCCCTGGATCCTGAGGAATTGAGTGGAGCCCTTACTCCTGCCATGGCCTTTGTGAGCAGTTGCAGCTGGCCTAACTGGCCCTTTCTTTTTCTTACCTGGGGGAGGAGTGAGGAGACCTGCTTTGACTTTTAGGGTTGGGTGAACCTTCAAAGACAAAGAACAGAGGACTGTCTGTGAGTGTGATGACATCAGAGGGAGCTGAGAATCCTGAGGCCTGTCTCTAGACAGCAGGCAACCTGGAATCACCCGGCCTAAGAGAACCAAGGAGCCAGATAAAGACCGCCTGTGTCCTGCTTGGCCTGGGTTGTTTTTTTAATAGCAGTTTGCAATAATTACAGCTCATGTCCACTGAGCTCTCACTGTAGGCTGCATGGCTATTACCTCTTTTAAGCTTCTCAGCATCCTGGCAAGGTAATGCACGGCTAACACTCCTTTCACAGGGGGAGGAAACTGAGGTGCAGAAGACAAGTAACCTTCGGTCACACAGTAGTGAGTGACAGGATTTGCACTTGGCTGTGGACATTTTCATTTCATAACCAGCTAGAAGCATGGCACTCATTCATTCATTCTCTCTTCTTCGAGACAGGATTTCTCTCTGTGTAGTCTTAGCTGTCCTGGAACTTGTTCTATAAACAAGGCTGGTCTCAAATTCACAGAGATCCACCTGCCTCTGCCTCTTGAGTGCTGGGATTAGATGAATTTGTCACCATTGCCTGTCGGGACTAATTCTTAATGGCCCTCTAGATCATGTATGTGTCACTGAAGCTCGCCCTTGCTAAGCTGGTGTAGACACAGCGAGAGTCCCCGTAGGGAGGGAAGGGGCCCTTTCATGCTGAAGTAGGCTGGTGTAGACACAGCGAGAGTCCCCGTAGGGAGGGAAGGGGGCCCTTTCATGCTGAAGTAGGCTGCATGGTCAGGCAGTCTTCAGCAATCTCCAGGAGAGGACGAGGTTTGCTGGGGTTTTAACATGGAGCTCGTGGAATCTGTCAATACAGGGGAACCAGGCAGAGCCTTTAATATGCCACTTACTCCCCACAAGAATGCTCCAAAAAAGAACACTAATGTTCTCTTCTCACTAATTTGGAAAGCCAGGTTTGCAGAGCTCCCAGGAGGAGATGGACCTGGAGGGTCAAGGCGTAGCTATCAAGGCATCCAGTGTCCATGAACTCAACTGAACCGGCTATTTGCGCGGTAGGAGTCTATGAATCTGGTTATGCCAGCTGACTTAAGTATCTGCAGTAATTGAGTAGCCATATCTAGTCAGTTGAAGGACTTCAGGGCAACACTGAGGCTGCTGGGAGGGGGAGTTCAGCATGAGCCTGCAGATCCCAGCCTCTGGTGAGCTGCCAAGGCATCCCACTGGCCCACTGTCTGGATTTGCCAGTTCCTACAGCTGTGCTGGCCAACTCCTATTCATTCCTAGTCTCCTCGGTCCATTTGCCTGGCAAAGTCTGCCTGAGAAGATGGAAACCCAGTTCCAGTCCCTGGAGACCTCCCAAGGTATGGCCACATTCTGCCAGCCACCCCCTGCTACTCAACCAAAACAACTGGGGCACGTGCCTCTGCCACCTCCGGCTGCTCAGAGCTGCATCAATTGTCACAATTTCTTCACGGCCCAGTCTGAGGAGCCATTCCCTCATAAGGCTGCCAGTATGGGAGAGGGTTGTGTTCCCCTTTGAAGTCTCCAAGTGGGTGGGAGGTGTGGCTTACTCAGTGCTGAGGAACAGTAACCAGTTCTATTCCAGGCAAGGCCATCACTAACTTGCTCTATCAAGTTCAGGCAGTCCCTAATCTTGCCACCCAAGCCAATTATAATGACAACTTGAAAGTTTGCTTGACTGGCTGGCACGAAGTGGTCAAGATTTCAGAGCTGACCTATTTCTACTTGATGATCTGGCCTTGAAGGACCCAAAACTCATTCCATTCATGACATCCATGAGGTGCAGATGTTAGATGCTACACCCACCTCTGCTCCTGGCCTTGGGCAGACTGAAGGTGAATCTCAGTTACCACACTCGAGACACTGCAGTTCAAGGCAGGGAGTGCTCCGTGTCACAGAAGAAGGCTCCAGGGGCAGTGTTGGCTCAAGGGACATTTTGTGAATGGGCGACAGTTGAGCCAGGCTGAGACTTTAACAGTGCCGGGGAATGAAAGGCTAGTATTCTGGGCACAGATAAGTGAGGCAAAGTGATCCTGAGGTTGTCTGGGGAAGGGAAGGGAAGGAAGTTTGGGCTGGAAAGTAGGTCACAGGCAATTCATCAGCAGGCTAATAGTTCAGCAAGACCGGTGTCACAGTGGCCACACCGTAGCGCCTCGAAGAGCAAAAAATGGAACTGGAAGCAGAATGAAGGGGACCCTGCCAAGATGATTAACAGTAGCTAATCCTTCTAATCTTAGAAGGACCAGGACGACAGCACGCCATCTCCACTCAGCTTGACTAGCACCAACTCATTTCCTCTTCCCAACAACAGACAAGAGAGCGTAAGGTACAGAGAGCGCGATGTGCACAGCCGATCACACATGCAGCGGAGACAACCTCATTGGCCTGGCACAGTGCTAGCACCCTGACCCCTAGGCTGGCCCACCCCAAATCCTGGGCCCTGAATACTGGATTCCTACTATGAGAGCTAAGAAGCAGAAGATGGAGAGTAGGGAATAACTGAACAAACACAAAACAACAGAACTGTGATCATGACAATGGTTTGAATTAAGGTTCTCAGGATTGCACACCAAGCCAGCAAAGCCCTTTCCTCAGGGCGCTACAGACTCCACCACAAACAGCGCCATGCACAGACCAACGGACTCCGTTCCTTTCTTTTCTTTTTCCTTTTGTTTTTTTGAGACAGGTTTTCTCTGTGTATCCCCAGCTGTCCTGGAACTCCAGGCTGGCTTCATACTCACAGAGATCCTCCTGCCTCTGCCTCCTGAGTGCTGGGATTAAAGTCCTGTACCATCACCGCTCGGCACTGACTCAGTTTTTAATAGCTGGAATACAAGCGATCTAGCTGTATAGTTGACAGAAGGGTGATGTGATTTGTTTAGGTTAAACTGAGTACTCTAAAATTTCCTATAAGCCCTATCACCTAAGATCTAAGAATGTAGCCGTATTAGGAAATCTGGTCATTGTAAATACAATTAGGTAAAAAGAGAGCCAGATGGATCCTTCCTATTCCAAGGGGGACGTACAGGAAGGAGGCATGTGAAGGGGAGGCAGACACTGGCAGCAGAAGCCACAGAATGCCATCAACTCCAGCAAACCACCAAAATGCAAATCGTCCCAACAGTCCTCAGAAGGAATTAATTTGCTGATAGCTCGCCTGGGACTTCTTGTCACTGGTACATTTCTGTTTGAGCACCCAGTATGAGTACTAGGTCCTAGAGCTCTAACACAGTAGCCCATATCATTCTTTCCCACTCAAGGAGGCAAAGCAGACCTTTTTAACATCCACTAATAGCGAAATAAAAACCCTACAGGGAAGCCACACTGCCATGAATGAAGACTATGCCTCGCCATAGCTGCCAGAAGTTCGTTTCTAGCCTCTGACCAATTGCCTAGGCATTAGGAGATACTATTGACTTTGAAATGGAAATAAATTTACTTCAACAATCAGAAATGTTCTTTCTCTCCCCCTTCATTCTTCAGATTAGATATGGACTATATGTGATTCTATGACCTAAGGGAAGCATCCGAATGTAAGCCAGGGTGTTTGGCAGGATTGCTCACAGAGCAGAGGGGTTGCTATGACAGGTGACACAAGATGACCATAAACCAACTCAGTTTTCAACAGCTCTTTGAAATGCTGACATATATTCAACTTCACAAAAGTTACTGTTTTTTTATTACTATTTTCTTTTACGAGTATCCATGTTTTTGCCTTCATGTATGTCTGCACACCCTGTACATGCAGAGGTCGTCAGAGCCTTTGGAACTGGAGTTATAAATGGCTGATAGTCATCCTCTGAGTGCCAGAGGCAAGAAGAGGGTGTCACCTGGCACTGGAGTAACAGACGGCTGTGAGCCACCATGTGGGTGCTGGGAACAGAACCCAGGTCCTCTGGAAGAGCAGCAGGTGCTCTTAACCGCTGCGCCATCTCTCAGCCCCCAGAGCTTTATTTCTTGAGAAGCCCACACCTTCCCTGCCGAGCACAGGCTTCATCAGTCGTCAGTGAATGGCCACGGTTATGAAAGGAAGCTGTCAGCTCCGGGGGAATTCCAGAGTCTGTTTTCAGAATTATTAGCCCCTCTAAGAAGTGAAATCAAAGCAGTCCAGGCCCTGTGTTGGCACTTCATGCTAGCGTCCCCTTGGACGGCTCAACAGCCCTCCAGGGACACTTCACTCTCACACCTTTGTTCAGACACTGGGACTTGGAGTGATTTACACACTCATGGGAGGAAGTGCTAAGGTCCAGGTAATTGCAATACTGGCATTATTTCTCTAGCCCATATTTCCCCAGAGTTATGGTCTTCTCTATGAGTGCACATCCTGCTTTTTATTTTATGGTTGTTTTTTTTTTTTTTTTTTTTTTTTGATTTCTAAGTTTCTTCTTTTAAAAAATTAAATTAGAAACAGGCTTTTTTTTTTTAACATGTCAATCCCAGTTCCCTCTTCCCTTCTCCCCACCAACCCCCTATCCCATCCCCTTTCTGCTCCCCAGGAAGGGTAAGGCCTTCCATGGGGGATCTTCAAAGTCTGTCATATCCTTTGGAGCAGGGCCTAGGCCCTGCCCCATGTGTCTAGGCTGAGAGAATATCCATCTATACGGAATGGGCTCCCAAAGTCCATTCATATACTAGAGATAAAAACTGATCAACTACCAGAGACCCCATAGACTGCCCAGTCCTCCTAACTAACACCCATGTTCAGGGGGTCTGGATCCCAGTTTTCAGTCTGGGGGTCCATGAGCTCCCCCTTGTTCAGGTCAGCTATTTCTGTAGGTTTCTCCAACCTGGTCTTGACCCCTTTGCTCATCACTCCTCCCTCTCTGCAACTGGATCCCAGGAGTTCAGCTCAATGTTTAGCTACTTCTGCTTCCATCAGCTACTGGATGAAGCTCTAGGATGGCATATAAGGTAGTCATCAATATCATTATCAGGAAAGAGCATTTAAGGTAGCCTCTCCACTACTGCTTAGATTGTTAGTTGGGGTCATCCTTGTAGATCTCTGGACATTTCCCCAGTGCCAGATTTCTCTTTAAACCTATAATGGCTCCCTCTAGTAAGGTATCTCTTTTCTTGCTCTCCTCTATTCTTCCCCTGACTCAATCTTCCTGCTCCCTCATGTCCTCTTCTCCCCTTCTCTTTCTCCTGACTCCCTCCCGACCAACTCCCAATTTATTTTGGCTTTTGGTAACGTGTGATTATCTATTGTATTTTATGGTTTTTTTTTTTTTTTTAAAGAATTATTTATTTTTACCTAATGTGTTTGGGTGTTTTGCCTGAACGTGTCTCTGTGTACTCTGTACTTGCAGTGCCTGCAGGTCAGAAGAAGAGGGCGTCAGAGCCTCTGAATCTAGAGTTACAGATGGTTGATAGCCACCATGTGAGTGCTGGGACCTAAATGTGGGTCATCTGCAAGCACAGCCAATGCTCTTAACCTCTGAGCTCCATCCCAGCCCAGAACCTGCTTTGAAAACAAAACAAAACAAAACAAAACAAAACCCAAAAAACAAAACCCAAAAAACAAAAAAAGAAACAAACAAAAACTATCAAAGCCAGGCATGGTGAGACACACCTATAATCCCAGCACTTGAGAGGCTGGCACAGGAGGACGAAGAGTTTAAGGCCAGCCTGATCATCAACACTCAATAAAGCTAGTGTTGGCTCATTCCTGTCATCTCGGCACTAGAGAAGTAAGGGAAATCAAAGCCTCAAGAGTTCAATGTTACCCTTGGCTATATACCAAGTTCAAGAGCAACCTGGGGTACATGACACTCTATCACAAAACCATCACCACCACCACCACCACAACAAAACCCGATCAAACAGATAACAAGCAAACAAATCCAGCACCTGAAAGCCATTGTCTTGGGGCCTGGAGACAGGCTGAGTCAGGGTCTGACTCATCCCATCCCAGATGCATTCGTACAGAGTTCAGCCCACAGAACTTAATTTATATACCAGTCTGGCACACAGCGGACTCGGTTCTCAGTCCACTTCGTGCATTAACTAATGTATGAATTCAGCTAAGTTTCCTGACCTGGGTTTCTTTTCCTTAAGTACAAACTGGACATGTGAAAAGGTATCAATCACCACATCAGTGCACCAGCTCCTACATCTTAAGTCCTCAATGGTCATCACTGCCTAATTGAACAGAACTAATCTCCCTCCCCCCCACCCCCACCCCTACCATTGTCTAGCAGGTACACATGTTAGCCCAGCCAGGAAAGGCACTGCCAAGAGAAGTGTTCAGGGGTTGATGGGAGATTGGAGGATGTGGGACCACAATGGCTTAATTATCTCTGAAAGAAAGAGGGACTCCAGGTCGTCCTTGTAAGATAAGAGGGGCTGACACCTTGATTCAGATGCCACCTTCCATCACTAGCCAGTTTTTTTTTTTTTTTTTTTTTTTAACCTTGCGTGAGGTTCTTAACCTGTGTTTCAGTTCCCAGGCCATCAGAGCTGCCTCCAAAACCAGCCCAGCAGTCTGCAGTAGGCATCAGCCAGGTAACTGGAGGAAGTCCTCGGAGAGAATTTCAAACCCACACTTTTCAGGACCAGAAAAGGTGTGGGGGGCAGCAGGTACCCTTCCTCAGGTGACACCCCTCCCCCTCCTTCCTGGAGTTGAGATCTGTAGAGTGGCTTCCTGTTTGTTCTAAACCCACCAGAAGCCTACCAAGACTAGCACCAACCCCCACCCCATTAGTTCCCATTCCCAGGAGGAGGAAGGGATCGCATCAGCATAACAGTGAATCACCAGCACCTCACGCAATGACCCCTCGGAGAAAGGGCGGAGGAGCCCGTCAGACGACTGCCTACACAGACAGGGTGATTCTGAAGAGCCGCAAACAAACCAGTTTAGCCCCAATCCCCGTTCTGCCTAAGACTGCTCTTCACAGAAACAAAATCCTACGAACACTTGTGGATCCACATCTTTAAAGTCAAGCTCTGCTCCTAAAAGGAAGCCCCGGTGAGGCAGGAGGTCTCTAGACGCAGAGGTCTTTCCAGTTTCAGCCCACGGATCTTGGAGTGGGGAGCGCCCGCAACCAAAGGGAACTTGCGTGTCCCAGGAAAGAATACGAGTTTTGTGAATGTTAATAAGGGATTTCACACCTTCCATTAGGGAGGATTCTTAAGCGAGGGGGTGGATGATTAGGTCACGGAGGTAGCAACTGCACTGAACACCGTGGCTCCTTATTCCAGGAGTACAACAGCACAACCATAAACCGGCTACAGTAAGGTTAAATTCAGAGCGGGGGCTCTGCCTTTGCTTGGGTGCGTGGACCTCCTCCAGATCCTCTAGTCCCGCACAGGTTCCCCATCAAGGCATCTTAATGCACGCGGGTACTGATTAAAGGCCGTGGACTAGACAGCACCATCCTCTCTCGCTTCCCCATTTACCCCCCACAGCCATCGAGCACAATAAGATGTTCTCTGCACGCAAATGGATTTCATCCACTTTTCCCAAAATCAAATCTCAGCACTCACCTTCTTCCTTCAAAAAGAGGCGGGGCAGAATTGTCCCGCAACCTACAACTACCTAGAGTAAGAAGGAGAACATGGGTGTGGCCCCGCCTAGTCTTAGCGACCATAGGGCTCGGGGTCAGTCCTTCCAGCCACTTGCTCGAATCCCTTTAGGATACCTGGCTCCCGCGTCCGTCTGTGTCTCGCACCTGCGCCGTCGGTTCCGCCGCCTTGTCCTCCTCCTCGGCAGGCAGAGGGCTGTTGTGAGTCTCTCGGCGATCCCCTCCGCCCGTGGGTGCCTCCTGGTCGCCGTCTCCCACTGCAGAGGAGGCGGCGGTGCCGAGCAGCCCGTGGGCCCCGTCTGCGTCCCCGGTCGCCACGCTGTGCACTAGCCACGCGTGTGCGGGGAACGAAGGGGACGCCGAGCGCGCGCACTTCGCGCAGCAGCCGGCCCTTGGCAAGCAGCTGGGGGGAGTGTCCCCAGCCTCCTGAGGCCGGGAAGGGGCTAGAAGCCGAGGCGGGGTGGGTGGGACAGAGTGGGAGCAGCTCTTCGTAAAATGAGGCGGCCGGTGGCGGCACGCAGAGGTCTAGGTCCACACGGAGCCCAGGCAAGCTCAGCAGCAGCGTGAGGTTCAGGAGGCCGCCGCCCGCCCACCACCGCTTCGGGAGCTTCATCTCCCACGGCGCGCCTGGGATAAGGGCGCCCACCCGGCCCGGCCCTGCAGCCGCCGCGGTGGCACGTGCGGGACCCTGTCGCCAGCACCAGCCGGGAAGACAATGGACCAGGGCGTACAAGGGGCCGTCGCAGCCTCACTCCAGACAGGCACAAAGGCGCTCCCTCGGTTGCCCGCACAGTGCCTGGCGCGGCCAGGGATCCGAAGAGGCGGAGGAGGAGGCACCTGCAACACCCAGCCCTCTGGACCCGCCCCATTGCCCGGCCACGCCCACAATTAAATCCCGCACCCCCGTCAGGCTTCGCCCGGCCTGGGACCGCAGGCATCTCCCTTAGAACACGCCCACGTCTGTCCTGAGCTCCAAGCCTCTTCATAGGAGGGGCCTCAAAGCAGTTTGGAATGGAAGTGATGTGGGCATCACCGGTCTCCCTGGCAGCCCTGTGGTAGTGAGCTGGACCACTCTAGCTGACAAACTAGTGGAGGAAAGTTGGAGGAGTTGAGTGGGAGGAGACAGAATGTGTAAACTAGGGGAAAAGTAGCTAGAGAGCTTCAAGGCACCAAGCACATATGGGACCACTGAGCAGCACAGAGGATGAGCAAACCTAGCCGGGTATAGTGGCTCATGCTTCTAATCCTAGCATTCAGGAGGCAGACTCAGGCGGATCTCTCTGAGTTCGAGGCCAGCCTAGTTTATAATGTGAGTTTCAGGGCAGTTAGGGTTGTTACACAGAGAAACACTGTCTCAAACAACAACAACAAAAACAGAGGAGCAGACCTTCAATTCAGATTGCACCCTCATCACCAGTCAGTTTAACAACTTTGCATGGGTTTCTTAATAATCCGTGTTTGTATTCCCTTGACAGTAAAACGAGGTTAATAGCACCTCAAATAGAGATGTGGGAGATCAGGTGAAATATACAAAAATCAGGACTTGATAGAGATTCCACGACTTTTCCACGAAAGAACATTGTGTGTGTGTGCGCTCACACACACACACACACACACACACACACACACACACACACACACACACAAATCTACACCTTCAGAGCCTTCACTATTCCCAGATGTACTCTGCAAATTGCTAGCTGTCCCTCATGGCATCCTTTGCTTCTTACCTGAGATTTAAGAACACCAGCTCTACAGGATCCCTGTGTGTTCAAAGCCACCTGCCCCAGCACTGCTTCCTAGGCTGCTCCTGGGCAAACGCTCCCTCTCTGTGTGTCTCTCGGGAGATTCAGGCAAACCATCAGGCAAGAAGTACTCTGGGTTATCTGTTTCCCCCATCTTCTAAGGGTGGCCCCCAAAGCTACAGCCCCTGCTAATCTCCCCTGCATGTGTTCTCCCACAGTGCTCCTCTCTCCAGCTGCCAACACTACAACACTTGGCCCACTCTACTTTGTGTTTCCCCAAGGCTGAGGGTTGGTCTGATTTAACTACTGTAAATTCTTGAAGGCCAGGAACCTGTTTGGTTCACCTTTGTACCTGCACAGTACCCAACATGGGCTTTGCAAACGGAGGTTTTGTCAACCCCTACTCCATTCCTTCTGGGACTCTGGTACAGAGAGGTCTCCTTGGGGGCTATCGAATGTGACAGATCTTGTTCAGCAAACGTCAGAGGAGCAGAAGCCAGAGCTGTCTTTTCAGGGGTTGCCAGGGAGGGAATGCTTTGAGCTACATATCCAGGCCTTGGTTTTCTGAGACTGTCTCAGTATGTATTCCTGGCTGGCCTCAAATGCTCCAACCCCCTGTCTCTGCCTCCCTAGTACTGGGATTACATGATGTACACTGCCATGACTGGCAGGTGTTTCTGCTGTAAGCCTTGAGGGATTGGGGGTGAGGAAGCAGGATGAGAATGAAGAGAATATTTATCACTTAGCAAGACTTGGGACAGAGCCCCATCAGCATTCAGATCCTTTAACGGGGGATTTGGGATGATCTTGGCTGAGTAAATGTCTGCCACTTCAGCTTTTTATAGACTGACTCATTTCCTTGTGTGCTGTTGGAGACTGTGAAGGCTATGAAATGGGTTACTTCAGTTCAGTAGCTACAGAGTGTATATAGTTAGAGAGAGTGCATATAAATTTGTGAAATTCTTAGAAACAAAGTTGGCCCTTGAATTCTAAAACATTTTGGTGTTAGAGACTTAAGCACTTCTCTAGGACACGCTGTGAATCAAACGGGAGCACAGATGATCCCTTAGTCATGGTAGCACCTTCCAGAATCTTGCACACAATTGGTGTCCCCAAAAAAGGTTCTTTTCCCCCTTGGGTAGGGATTAGCTCAGTTGGTAGAGTGCTTGCCTAGCATGCATAAACCCTAGATTGCTACATTTTTTTAAAATATATTGTAGATATGAACATGCGTGTGTGTGTGTGTGTGTGTGTGTGTGTGTGTGTGTGTGTGTGTGTTCCCTAGTTGAAGGTATGACACTGCATGCACACAGAGTTCAGAAGACAACTTTCTGGAGTTGGTTTTCTCCTTCCACCATGTAGGTCCCAGAGATTGAACTCAAGTTATTAGATTTGGTGGCAAGAGTCTTTAGCTGATGAGCCATGCTCACAGCCCAAGCCCTGGATTTGGTTCCCAGCAACACATAAACCAGGTGTGTGTGGTGATACTCACCTACAACCTCAGCACTGGGGTGAAAAGTCAGGAGGATCAGACATTCAAGATCATCCTCAGATCCATAGAGAGTTCAAACTAGACTGGGCTACACGATACCTTGTCTAAGGAAGGAAAAAGCATTGTTAAAAAAAATAAGTGCCTTTTCCTCATTTGAACTCAAGATGTTCCATTTAAGATATATGTTGAGGGGATCTGAAGAGTAGAAACAGAAAATATTTTTTTTTTTTTGCAGGGGTGAGCATCGGGGGACAGGGTAGCTGGCTTGGAATTCACTATGCAGACCAGGCTAGCTTTGAACTCAGAGAGGTCCAGATCCATTGGCCTCTGCCTCCTGAGAGCTGGGTTTAAAGTGTATGCCATACACCTGGCAGGAGGGCATTTTAAAAAGTCACCTGTATTTCAAATCCTTAAAGCAGGGTTACTCAAAGAATCTGAAACTTGTACCAGTCTGAGAATGTTCTGACCCAGAGGAAGTAAACCAACTGTCTCCCTTACTTTCTGCAAGAGATCAGTTCCAAGACCGTCTTTGGGGTAACAAAGACATCTGTACATTATAATTCCTAATACAATGCCAATTCATGTAAACCGCTGTCTGTCCAGCTTTATCGTTCATAGACTAAGGATGGGGAAAAAGTCTGTACAAGTTCAGTGATGACAATTTTTCAAGTATTTTTGCTCCTTGGTTGGTTGAAGCTACCTCAATATGAAAGGAGGCTGTTGACAGCTGACCGAGAGTGCTTCCTCTTTTGAGGGATCTGTTCAGCTCCCGAGCTTTTAAAGTTACAGTTTGTTCATTTATTAACTTTGTGTGTGTGCATTCTCTCTCTTGGTCCACATTTCTTCTGAGGAGATTAAGGGACAACTTGTGGGAGTTGGGTCGTTTCCTTCTTCCATATGGGGCCCAGGGATTGGACTCCTGTCATTAGACTTTGTAGCAAGTGCCTTTACCTGCTGAGCCATCTCACTGTCACCAAGTTTTTAATTTATATATTCTAGATATTAATTTTATCAGGCATAAAGCTGGCACAGATTTTTCTCCTATTCTAGATGCTTCCTCTTCACTCAACTGTACAGACGCCTTTTAAGGTCCCATTTGTCGCTATTTGGCCGTATTTCCTGAGTAACTGGCATCCCATTCCAAGACTCCTCACTTGTGCCTGCAGTGGGAAGTGTTTTTTCCTACTTATTCCTCTAGGATTTCCTAAGTTTCAAGTTCTTCATTAAGGTCTTTGCTCCATTTGGAGTTGATTTTTGTGAGCGGCAAGGATAGAGTTTCATTCTGCATTTGCTGGCTTTTTGTTTTTTTATTTTCCTTTCTCCAATGAGCATTTTTGACATCTTTGTTAAAAACAAAAACAGGTGGCTGTAGCAGTGTGTTTATGTCTGAGTTTTCTGCCCTGGTCTTTGATGTGCCTACGTGTGTGCCAGTGTCACGGGGTTGGTAGTTTCTGTGAGTCCATGGTATAACTTGAAAGTCACTTTGGGATACCGTCAGCATTTGCTCCTTTTGTTCAGGGTTGCTTTGGCTATTAAAGGGGTTTTATGGCTTTCTATAATATCTGTGAACAATGATGCCAATATTCTAATGGAGCTCGAGTTGAATCTGCAGACTGATTCTGGTAAGATGGTCATTTTCACAATATTGATTCTCCAACCCAAGAGCAGGGGAGGATCTCCACATTCTAGTGTCATGTTCAATTTCCCTCTTGAGTGTCTTAAAGTTTCCATCACAGAGATCATTCACTATCTTGATTAGGGTTATTCTGAGATATTTTTTTTTTTTTTTTGTAGAGTTTTGAGCTCGGTTGTTTCCCTGATTCCTTTCTCAGTATACTTGTCATTAGCATACAGGAAAGCTTCACATTTTTGAGTGTTAATTTTACTTCCTTCCACTTAGCTGAACGTGTCAGTTCTAAGAATTTTCTGGCTATGTCTTTAGGATCTTTTTTTTTTTACTCCATTGATTTATTTTCATACAATATATTTTGATCATATTTTCCCCTCCCCTAAGTCCTCTCAGATTTTCCCTATCCTACCAAATTCATGTTTTTTCTCTTGCATCAAAACAAAACAAAAACCAATGGGCATTGGTGGCACACTTGTCCCAGCACTCGGAAGGCAGAGGCAGATGGATCTCTGTGAATTTGAGGCCTGCCTGGTCTACCGAACAAGTTCCAGGACAGCCTCCAAAGCTACACAGAGAAACCTCACCCCACCTCGAAAAACAAAAGCAAAACAAAACAAACAAACAAAAACTACAAGAAGACAAAACAAAACCCAAATAGATAAAAATATTAAACCATAACAATAACATATCACTCCCTTCTCTCTGTCTCTGTCTCTGTCTGTCTGTCTGTCTCTCTCTCTCTCTCTCTCTCTCTCTCTCTCTCTCTCTCTCTCTCTCTCACACACACACACACACACACACACACACACACACACACACACACACGAATCTGTTGATCAAACACTCCCAAGCACGAGACTGCCCTGGAGTGTAGTTAGTATACTCAGTGTTACTGCACTGGTAAAAAACTGATTTTCTCTCTTCTAAAAGGTATCGATTGCAAATGGCTTCTTGGTTAGGAATTAGGATTTGTGCCTTCTTCCCCTTCTCTATGCTGGAGTTTTGTCTGGCTTGAATCTGTGCAGCTCTTGTGTGTGCTGTCATAACCTCTGTGAGTTCTGTGCATCAGCACTATTGTGTCTGGAAACTGCTGCTTCCTTGGAGTCATCCACTATGATCTTTTTGCCTCCTCTTCTGCATAGGTCCCTGAGTCTTGAGAGGTGGGGATTGATAAATGCATTTAAGCCTCAGTGTTCCAAGATCTCTCACTGTCTGCACACTGTCCAGTTGTGGGTCTCCGGGTTAATTACCATCTACTGCAAGAAGAAGCTTCTCTGATGATGGCTGAGCTATATACTGAACCACCAGCATAGCAATATGTCATTAGGAGTCATTTTATTGCTAGTTCATTTAGCAGAATAATAGTAGTAGGTTTTTCCCTAGGGCCCATGACCTCTCTAGTCCAGGTTCTTGGCCTCATTACCAATGTCAGGTATATGTTCTATCTCATGGGGTAGTTCTTAAGTTCAATCAAAAGTGATTGAACACCCAAAATATTCCTGCCTTTATTGCACCAGGATATCTTGCAGATAAGTCTGTGTTTCAGGTCTTAGGGTTCATAGCTAGGTGAGATTGATGATTACTTTTCTTCTTTGTGTGGTGGTTTGAATAACAACATCCCCCAGAATCTCTTATGACTTTGAGTGCTTAGTCACTAGGGAGGGACACTATTTTTGAAAAAATTTTGAAGGATTAGGAGGTGTGGACTTGTTGGAGCAAGTGTGTCATCGGGGGCTTTGAGGTTTCTAAAGCTCGTGCCAGGCCTAGGTTCTCACTCTCTGCCTATGGATCAGGATGAGGCTCTCGGTACTGCCCCAGTGCTTGTCTGCGTGCTGCCTTGCTCTCTGACACAATAGATTAAACCTCTGAAACTGCATGCAAGCCCCTAATTAAATGCTTTGCCTTGTAAGAGTTGCTTTGGTCATGGTGTCTAGTCATAGCAAGAGAACAGTGTGTAAGACATCCAGTAACATGTACAGTATCTGCCACTACTGTGAATGCTAACTGGTATGGATAAAACTTCTAATTGCCCACCAGTTCAGCTTCTCCATGTTCAATGATGTAGGTCAGTGGTGTCTTCAGCAACAGGGCCTCACCATCTTGTGGTGTTGAGTAACCGATAGAATTGGCAATAGTCATAATGTTATAATGTTTGTGGGGGGCTATGCATCCCCTTTGACCAACAACACAATAAGATGTAACCTATTTTTGGAACTTGGTTTTACTTGGTTGCCTAGTTGGGGCACTGTCTCCCCATTATATGGTAACTCTGTTTAAATTCCATTTATATATTTAGGAAGCTTCTAGAGTAGTAAGTTTCCATATGTCTTTCAAATGGCCCTTAGTGATAGTTATACTATCATATTCCTCCTTTACTCTCCCTTCCCCTCTACCTCCCCATTTAATCCTTCTTTTCTAGTTTCCCTTTTATCCCCTTTTAATGCTGTATGTGATTTCTCCTTCCTTGGAAGATACCCTCTTCCCCACCTTGTCCTTTATGAGCTACTTAACCTGTAGATATTCTAAATGAAATATATATATATATATATATATATATGCATATATAAAGCTTAAAAGCTAATATGTTGTTGGTTGTCTTTTATTCTTACTACTATTTGCTCTTTGGGCTTTTGGAGTGGGGGCTGTCACCCAGCTCCCAAATAAATCACACAGAGGCTTATCACTACTTATAAATACCTGGCCTTAGCTTGGCTTGTTCCAACTTCATTTAAATTATCCCATCTATCTTTGTACTCAGAGGTTTTTGTTTCTTTGTTTTTGGGTTTTTTTTTTTTTTCTTTCTTTCTTTCTTTTTCTTTCTTTCGGTTTTTTTGTTTGTTTGTTTTTGTTTTTGTTTTTTCTTTGTTTATTTCAATACAGGGTTTTTCTGTGTAGCTTTTGTAGACCAGGCTGGCCTCGAACTTACAGATATCCACCTACTTTTGCCTCCGAGTGCTGGGATTAAAGGCGTGCACCACTGTCTGGCTGGATTCAGAGATTTTATCTTTCTCTATTTTTGTATACCTTTCCTTTTTACTCCGTGTCTGGCTGGGTTGCTGGGTGACTGGGTGGCTGCCCCCTGAAGTTCTCCTCCTTCCTCTCTTGTTCCCAGATCCCTTTTCTCCCAGATTTCTCCTCAGATTTCTCCTCTCTGCCTGCCAGCCCCAACTATTCCTGTCTCCTGCCTGGCTATTGGCCATTCAGCTCTTTATTAGACCATCAGATGTTTTAGACAGGCACAGTAACACAGCTTCACAAAGTTAAACAAATGAAACATAAACAAAGGTAACAATATTCCCTAACACTAATATCAACATATAATAGAAAACATGAAGTGTTTATATTTTGAGGTTTGGGCTAACTTACAGAAGATGATTGTTTCTAACTCCATCCATTTACCCAAAATTTTAATTTTTCTTAACAACTGAGTAATATTCAATTGTGTAAATGTATTACATTTTCATCATCAGTTGATGGAAATCTAGGTCATTTCCAATTTCTGGCTGTTATGAATAAGGTTGCAATGAATATGGATAAGCAGATAACTCTGTCGTTAGATGCAAGGAGTCCTTTGGGTATATGTTTGTTTTAGTTGCTTTTCTATTGTTCAGAGACACTATGACAAAGGTAAGTTATAAAAGACAGCGTTTAATTTGGGGCTTGCTTACAGCTTCAGAGGGTGAGTCCATGACCATCATGGTGGGGAACGTGGCAGCAGGAAGGCAGGCATGGCATTGGAGCGTAGCTAAGAACTACATCCTGATCTGCAAGTTGGAGGCAGAGAATAAAACTGGACTGGGCATGAGCTTTTGCAACCTCAAAAGCCACCCTTCCCCCATGACACACCTCCTCCAATAAGGCCACACCTCCTAATCCTCCAACCATTCTAGTTTATGAACCTATGGGGGGCATTCTTGTTCAAAAACAGCATAATTGCCAAGAGTGGCATTTCTGGATTTTGTGGTAGATACATTTTCAGCTTTTTGAGGAAATGCCATACTGATTTCCATAGTGGCTGTACCAGTTTGCACTCTCCCCAGCAATGAATAAGTATCCATCCCTCCCCACCCTGTCATCACCCAGCAATCCTTACTAGCTTTTGCTGTCATCTGTTTTATTAATCTTGTCCGCTCTAGCTGGGGAGTAAAATGGAATCTCAAAGTAGTATTGATTTGCCTTTCACTGATGACTAAGGATGTTCATCTTTTGAGAAGGTGTTTCATCTTTTGAGAAGTCTGTTTAGTTCTTGTCTTATTGTTACTATTTCAGTGATGAAACACCATGACTAAAGAAACTTGGGGAGGAAAGGGTTTATTTGGCTTATATGTCCACAGCACTGTTCATTACTGAAGGGAGTCAGGACAGGAACTCAAGCACTGATGAAGAAGCCTTGGAGGTGTGCTGCTTATTGACTTGTTTCCATGACTTTGCTCAGCCTACAGGACCACCATCCCAGTGATGGCACCATCCACCATGGGCTGAATGTTCCTCCATCAATAACTAATTAAGAACATGCCTTACAGCTGGACCTTATGGAGACACTTCCTCAATTGAGGTTCCCTCCTTTCAGATGATTCTAGCTTGTGTCAAGCTGACATAAAACTTGACAGTTGTACGCCCCATTTTTTGATTGGGTTATTTGTTTTCTTGATGCTTAATTTTTATATACTCTAGAGTGTAATCCTGTGTCAGATATATAATTGGTATTATTACCATTCTGTAGCTGCCACTTTGCTTGAATGATGGCGTCCTTTATTCTACAGAAGCTCATTAGCTTCTTGGGGTCTCATTTATTAATCATTAGTCTTAATGTCTGTGCTACTGGGGTCCTACTCAAAAATCCCTTTCCTGTGCCGATGGGTTAAGTAGATTCCATACGTTCTCTTCTATCTGGCATCAAAATGAAGTCCTTGATCCACCTGTAGTTGAGTTTTGTTATGGATCTATTAGTTACTGATCTATTTTCATTCTTCTACATGTAGCTTATCCAGTTTGATCAACACCATTTGTGGAGGATGTTTCCAGTTCTCCAGTGTGAATTTTTGGCTTCTTCACTGCACTGACCTTGCAGTGTGTAATTTTGGCTTCTTTGAAAAAAAAAATCAGGTGTTTGTAGGTGTGTGGAATAATTTCTGAGTCTTCAGTTTCATTGGTCAGTGTATGTGTATTTATGCTAATACCATGTTACCTGGATTTTTACCTAGAACAATAATACAACTGAAAGAGATCAGAGGATAAGGAAAAAATTAATTTAAAGCATCCTTATTTGCAGACAATATAATTCCACACATAAAGACCCTAATGTCTTCACCAGGGAAACTTGGACAGCAAAAGGTAGCAGGCTACAAAATTCAACACACAAAAGTCAGTAGCTTTCCTGTATACAAATGACAAACATACTGAGAAAGAAGTCAGGAAACAGTGCCTTTCATAATACCTTAAAGAATAAAATGCCTTGGAATAGCTCCAACCAAACAAGCAAAAGCCTTGTATAAACAAGCAAGCAAGCAAACAAACAAAACTTTAAGGCATTGGAAAATAAATTGGTGACATCAGAAGAAAAATTTTCATATCTCCATATCCTTTCAGATGACTTTAACTTGTGTCAAGTTGACATAAAATTAGCCAAAGACAGTTTACACTTCATTTTCAATTGGGTTATTTGTTTTCTTGATCTTCAGGGTTTTTTTTTTGGGGGGGGGGTTGGTTTGGTTTTCCTTCCTTTCTTCCTTTCTTTCTTTCTTTCTTTCTTTCTTTCTTTTTTTTTTTTTTAATATATATATTCTAGAGGCTTCTGTGAACAGCAGAAAACAAGCTCGAGTCCCCAGGCATAACAGGGGAGGGCCCTCTCCTTCCACTTTCCCCAGGACACTGAGCAGGTGACAAGGATACAGCAGCAGCAGTCCTTCAGGATTTGGAGAGTAGGCTAGTTCCTCTTCTTGATTGGTCCCATTTTGCACCTCAATTTGCATTTGAAGACTCCCAGCCAGGAGCAGGAGGAGGAGGAGGAGGAGGAGGAGGAGGAGGAGGAGGAGGAGGAGGAGGAGGAGGAGGAGGAGGAGGAGGAGGAGGAGGAGGAGGAGGAGGAGGAGGAGGAGGAGGAGGAGGAGGAGGAGGAGGAGGAGGAGGAGGAGGAGGAGGAGGAGGAGGAGGAGGAGGAGGAGGAGGAGGAGGAGGAGGAGGAGGAGGAGGAGAAAAAGAAGACTTCAGAGTCCAACTCTCTGTCAGAATCCAGCTCTCAGCTCACCCCTGGCTCAGGCAGGGCCCTAACCCCCAGATGTTCTTTGAAGAAGGAAGATTACTTCCGAGACTGGACAAAGGCAGTCATGCCAGAGACCTTCCATAGACGGGAACTTTCTTGAGTTCCCATTACTTCTGCTCTAAGACACATACCTGCTTCCCATTCAGGATACTTGTTCCTGTCTTAGGGGTCATTGCTCCTATTTCAAGACACACCATGTCAGCCTGGGCCCTATAACCCTGCTGCTTCTGCTGTAAGCAGAGGGACTTGCCCCAGCCCTGCCAGAGAAGGGAGACCGTCACACCTACTCCCGAGGTTGACCTAATCTCTGTGGTCTTGTTCTGCAATGGACTGCTCGAGCCCAGCCTCTCAGTGCCCTTTAAGCATTTAAACCCATGTCACTTGTTACATGGCTCTCGGCTAGCACTAGGAAGCTGCTGGGAAATGGGGTGGGCACAGCTGTATGACTGTCTCTTTTGCTTGGCATCTTGCTGCTGCCAAGAGTCTCAAAGTTTCTACTCTCCCATTCGAGATTTTTCTTTCCCATTTGAATTGTTAGCCCACCCCACCCCCACCACATGGAAAATAAAGTTTCTCTTGTTTTCTTTTTGCTGAGGGTAAGATGAGAACCTGATATATGAGAATAAATCATCTCACTGTGGTAATTTCTTGCAGCCATCTAAATAAGGAAACTTTTCCTCACCCTGTGTTTCAGACAGCAAAATGTGTGGGATTTCCACACAAAACTAATCTCTAATATCTTGGGGACACCAACAGAGTAGCTTTTAAGTTAAAAGCCAGTCAGACAAGTATGCCTCCATGTCAGATGCCAATCTTCAATCCATACTCCTTAAAGTTCCTTCTGATGGGCCGAAACTGTGGATTCCCCTTGAGTCAGTTGGCAGGGACTCATTTCCTATTCCCGCTCTTGTCTTCCCTTACTTCAAGAATGGAGTAGGCAGACAGCAAAGAGAACAAAGTGGGAGCGTGTTATCAGTCAGGGGACAACCTTAAACAGGAGAAAACCATTGGAAACAGCGGGATTTAGTGGAATTGGGAATTTAATGGAACAGGGTTGAACTCAGTAGCTGCAGTAAGTCAGCTAGGAGCCAGTACAGCTCTGAGAGGGTGACAGCTCAAAAGCTCTTGGCGATCTGTGAGGTGCCAGCCGAGAGCACTTCCTTACAGTCGAGCCTGCAGCTCACCCATGGAAGCAGCAGCAGCAGGCCTTGGAAGCCAGAGGACTTGGTACCTGGGGCAGCAGGCCTTGGAGGCTGGCAACAGCTCAGGGACACAGTCTGTTTACTTTTAGCAGCTGGTCAAGTTCTGGAGGCCCAGGGCAGAAGCCTCAGGCACAGGGATGCTCTGTCTGGTCTGTTGCTAGACAGTCTTGAAGGCAGCCTTCTTTCTCTGATGAGCCAGGCCTCTGAGCAGGGCTCTTACAATTATCACGTGTCTTCTCCTGAGGAAAGCAGGAGCCTCTGTGGATCTGATTCCTGGTCCCCCTGTCCTCATCCCCTGCTCCTCCCATCCTCATCCTTAGGTCCTCCCATTTCCAGCCCTTGCTCCTCCCATCCTCTGCCCCTAGAACTGTGTCTGTTCTCCTAAGTGTCAGAGGCTGTGATCATTTATTAGGCATTCCTAGAAATTGATACAGGTTTGCTTTGAATCTCCCTTCTGTTTTAGTTCTGTTCCTGTCATGTAAGAATTATTTTTATGAAATAGTTTTCATCTATAAGAAGAGAAAAAAATGTTGTTTGTCGGAGCACAGAGGAGTCTGGAGGATGATGTCTCCTGTAGGATCTGCAAAGTCAAACTCACAGAAGCCAAGTAGGATGAATCTTGTCAAGGGTCGGGAGGGAGTCCGGGGAGCTGCTGATCAAATGGACAAACTTTGTGATAAGATTACTAAGTTCTGGGGCTCTGTGGTGATCTGAACGGGAAGGGCCTCATAGACTCACGTGTTTGAACATTTGGCCCCCAGTTGGAACTGTTTGGGAAAGATTAGAGGAGGTGGTTCTGTTGGAGGTGGCATGTCACTGAGGGTGGGCTTTGAGATTTCAAAAGTCCATGCCATTCAAAGTTAGCTTTATCACTGTCTCCAATTTTTGGATCAAGATATAAACTCTCAGCTGTTCCTGCCACCATGCTCTTGTTCCACCATCATGGGCTCTAATTCTCTAAAACCACAAGACCTAAATTAAACGTTAAAAGAAAAAAAAAAAGTTGACTTGGTCACAGTGTCTTAATATAGAAATAGAAAAGTCACTAAGAAAGAAGTTGATAGCAGAGTGCAGGGTACTGTTGGGATAGGCCTGCTCATTTATGTTTTGGGGGAATGTGGAAGAGTTTGGAACTTTGGTCTAGGTAAGTAGTTGAAGACTGTAAGTGGGGCCCTCTTAGTAGGAGCTTAGAAGATAGTAGTGCTGAGAGAATGTGGTCCACGGGGGCCCAGATCAAGAGGTTCCAGAGGGAAGTAACATTGCAACAGGACTAGAGGTCATTTTTGTGATACTTTGGCACAAATTTTTGCCATATCTTGGCTACTTTCTGTCCTAGTCCTAAAAATCTGCCTGAGGCTAAATTGAAAAGTAATGAACTGATTTTTTTTTTTTTTTTGCAGAGATTTCAAAACAGCCTAATATTAACTCTGTTGCATGGTTATTAGTAATTTCTCCAATACATATCAACAATGAAGAAGAGCAAGTCAGGCAACAAAAAATTCAAAATTTAAATTTATAGTTGGAAGTGAAAAAGTGTACCAGGCAGTTTAATGTTGGAGCCCAGGCTTGTGCTGGAAGAGAAGATTAAAGAAGGGGCCTGATCTGAAAGGGAATAAAGGGAGGGGTGACTTCAGGACAAGAACCTAGCAACTAACCTTTCAACTTGTAAAACAGAGAGGCCTGAGAAGATTTCTGCTCCTAAAATGCAGCAAAGGAAACTTCTGCAAATGGCATTCGTATGATTGAACGCTTGGCCTCCAGTTGGTAGAACTGTCTGGGGAGGACTAGGAGGTGTGGCCTCACTGGAGGTGGCCACTGGGGCGGGGCTTTCAGCTTTCAAATCCCCACACCATTCCCAGTTAGCTTCAGCTGTGTCTCCAACTTGGGGCTCAATATGTAAGCTCTCTCTGCAGTTCCTGCCACCATGCCTTTTTTCGGTTATCATGGACTCCATCTGAAATGTAAGCCCCAAGCTTTTTTCTTTTGTAAGTTGCCTTGGTCAGTGTCTTATAGTGATAGAAAAGGGGCTAAGAGAGGCTCTAACACACAATGTAGCACAGTAATGATGACCTTGCAGCTTAATTTTAAGTCTACACACAGACACATAAAGGGAAACAGACAGTATACCCCAACACACATAATCATAAGTACACTGTTACTAGCCACAATGGTGGATTTATTAGTTATGTTAACATGGTAACCATTTCATACTACATATTTCCTTATCAATTGATCACATGGCATTCCTTCAGTACATTGGGCCTCAGTAAAGCCAAGGTAAAAAGGATTGGTTTCTGAATAAAACCTGGGTTGCTGTGAGTGCCTCTTGGCAGAGAGCAGCCTGGGAGCCCAGTATGGCAAGAGGCTGCTGTTCTGGAAACTCAGCTGTAGGCACAGAGGAGGCCAGAACTTGTTTCATGGTGGTGTTGATAGATGGGAGGAGCTCTGCTCTGATGGGTGGTGTCTTGTCTGAGGAGATTCATCAGAGAGAACAATCCTTGTCCTTCTCCATTTGCCGGTAGCAAGGACACAAGAAATGTTACCTCAGGCCCCTCCGCCGGAGTACTTGATTGAATGTTATATTCAGAAATAGAAAATGATATTTGTTTCCTCCTGGCTGTAGATGACATGTTCTGTGTTCCCATAGATACTACACAGAAGGAAATAAAAAGTTATCATCAGCCTAGGTAGCTTTCTCCCATATAATGTTTGCATATTTATCTATTTGTTTCTAAAGCTAGCTTTCATAATAATTAGCCTAGTATGATCTTGAACCTAACAATTCTGTTTCTCTTTTTCATATGCTTGCTTATTTATTTATTTATTTGTATTTTGTGTGTATGGATGTTTTGTCTGTGTGCATGTATGCATGCCATATGTGTGTCTGACGCCCACGGAGGCAGTAGGGCATCGGATCCCCTTGAACTGTAGTTGCAGACAGTTGTGAACCTTCACATGATTTCTGGAACTGGAACTGGAACCTGGTCCTCTCAATGAGCAGCCAGTGCTCTTACCCACTGAGCCGCTTCCCCAACCCAACAAGTCTGTTTTCCAAGTGCTGAAATTATAGCCATATGCCACCATGTCCAGCTTTGAATTACATAACTTTTATAAAAATATGGTCATTTGTTTTGTAACGGATGTTTTAATTACAGCTTATTTATTTACCCTGTGTGGTGTTTGTGGGTATGCGGGTGCATGGAAGCTGCAGTGACTGTGTGGAGGTCAGGGTACAGCACCAGGGACTGAGTCTTCTCCTGCTACTGTGTGGGCTCTGAGGCTTGAACTCTGGCCATCAGCCTTGTCAACAAATGCCTCTGAATCATATAATGGTCAAAATTCTTTTTGATGATTACTTACAAACAAAAACATAAAATGACAACAGTTTCTATGTCAATGTCAGGAACTCCCTTCTTGCTGCCACGATTTTAACCGTCAACAAACTCCTCCTCCTAGGAATGGAAACTCACTTCTGTTGGAATTCGAAGTGGTACTTGTAAAACCTCACATGAGAGGTTCTGTCCCATGCCACCTCATCCGTGTCTCCAGCAGCACTTCCTTAGAAATAACAACAATGCCTGCCTGGTATTGGGTCCCAGGAAAAGGTATTGGCCTCCTGGATTTCTCTGGAGAAAGGTCGGCTTCTCTAGAAAACACCGTGAAGAGAAATTGGAGATGTCCTCTTGGGCAGCAGTGACAATTAGCAAGCTTGCTCGCAGCTTTCTGGGACCAGGGCTTTGTCACTACACCACTCTGTGGGATGTTTGCCACTGAGAATCTCCAATCCATCTGTGTGTCATCTAGCTCATCCTTGAAAAAATGCCAAATCTTGGCACCTCAAATTCTCCGGAGTCTGACTCGACAATCTTCTGGGGCTCCAGAACTTGCTTGGCTGTGTAGTTTCTTCCAGGCTCACAGCACTCGGGCACTGCTGCTGCTCTTTAGCCCCTCATTTAGTCTCCCTCTTCCCGAGGACAGTGAGAGCCCCAGGCCAGGCACTCCAGCTGTCCCTGCGTCCGTCTGGAATGAACTAGAAGAGCACAGCTTGTTTCCCAGCAAGGCATTCGGCTGTTCTGCACATATTTTGCACAGTTTAACTATACTTAGTAAGTCCAGAAGGACCTTGGCCACTGTGCAAACACACCAATCCTCCCCTAGAGGTACACAGGGAGCTTTATTTAATAGGTTTGGTTTGGGCTAAATTTAATTATTTCGGTAAATACTTGATGAGCACCTATTGCATGTTAGGCATTGCACTGACATTAGTCTATGAATAAAACAAAGCCTCAGGTCTGGGGAGCTTGCAATCCATTTGGCAGAGACAGAAAAGAAATAAATAATTTGTTTTGGGATACTGAGTACTAGAAAGAAAAAAAGAATTAAGCAGAGATACTGGAGGACAGGCAGGAGACCGGTGGCATGGGTGTGAGTACACATGCAGGCACACACTCACACAGAGAAAGTCTGGCTTGGAGGAAGGAGAAAGCCTCTAAGTTGCCTGAAGGAAAGAGATGACCTGGTACAAGCAAACATGCTGAGCAATCTCTGGTGTCACTAAACTGTGGCTTTACAGGCTGAACCGGTGAGCGTCATGTGGTGAGCTGCAGGGCAAAGGCCACAGCTTCAGGCAGGCCCCCAGGAGCTGAGCACCAGCTACAAAGGCATTGTGGAGAAGGGGCAGGGCTCCAGGCTGGACACAGCTCGCCAGGGACACAGAGAGGCAGAGCTGGAGCATGTTCTGTCACAGACAGGGTCGTTTGGGAACAGAGGGGTTTACAACTATGATGGTTATTCTTGGACGCCAACTTGACACACCTGGCAAGAGGGGACCTCAGCTGAGGAATTGTCTCCATAAGAGTGGCATGTCTGTGGGGTACTTTCTAGACTGCTGACAGGTGTGGGGGCCTGGGCCTGGGCTTTGTAGGACAGGGAGATGAACTGGAGCCTGGGAGTAAGCCAGCTTACAGTGTCCTGTGGTCTATGTATGCTTCAAGCTCCCGACCTGGGTTCTGCCTTGGCTTCCTCCCTCATCGCAGTAAACCTGTTCTTCCCCAAGGAGCAATAGAAAAGTTAACTAGGACTCTCCCTTCCAGTCCCCTCTATTAGGCCCAGGACACCGTTGGCTACAGTCTGTCCACCTCCTGATTTACCTCTCTAGTGGCTGCTGTGTGTGCCGTGTCCTGTTCTCTTTAGACTAGTAACACGTTTTAACGTAGTATGTTAAGTTATAGCATTTTCTGACTCCCCCACCCTCATTCTTTCCTTTTTTGTTCTGTGTAAGAAAAGATCTAGTTCTTCCTGGAAGGAAAGGAAACCCACTCTAGGGTCTTGCACACACCTTTTTCTTTCCTTTATGAGAGCGTGAAAGTGGCCTGGAGTTGCCAAGTGAGTTGAACCAAGTTGTCCAGAAGTCCTAAGGGTCCGAGGTCTGTGGGCTGGCTGACTGCCTGGTCCCTCCTCATCCTGAGGGCATCACCATCCCCTTTTCAGGAGAGAAAACTGTCCCTCTGTTCCAAGCGTTTTCCCAGCTCTCTAGAGCAGTTCCCCTCTACCATGATTTGAGGCTGTAGTTGGTTTTATTATGTAATTGTTTAATGCCAGGCTGAGAGACTGTGTGTGTGTGTGTGTGTGTGTGTGTGTGTGTGTGTGTGTGTGTGCTCACGTGTGCGTGCACGCACACACAGACTCACATGCAGGTGTGTGCATATCTGTGTGTTGGTGGCTATGTAAGTCTGAACCAAGACCAGAAGACAACTGCACATTGAAGTTATTCTTCCTTAGCTATCAGTCTACTTTTTTGAGACAGAATCTTTTTGGGACTTGGGGCTCACTGGTTAGGCTTTTGGCTTTTGGTCTGTGAGGTTCAGGAGTTTGCTTATCTCCATCTCTCAACCACTGAAGTAACAAGCACATCCCTGTACCTGGCCTTTTATGTGGGTGCTGGGATCACACTCAGCTTGTGTATACTTCACTGAGCTATCTCCCCAGCCCCCAAGAGACTGCTTTTAACAACCTTCACTCTCTCCTTCTCAACCCATCCTCTCTGGGTTTTCATTTTGAATGATTTAACAGTTCTTTCTCCTTTTGAGTTATAAAAATATACTTATGGCTTTTGCTTGTTTGTTTGTTTGCTTGTTTGTTTTTCAGGAATGTTACTAGATGTGGTAGCATGTCTACCGACCCATCCCTTGGGAGAATCATAAGTTTTAGGTCAGCCTCGGCTACAGACTGGTTCGGTGGCAATTTGGGCTACAAAGTGAGATGGTACCCAGCACGCCCTCACTGCCTCCAAGTCTGTTTTGAAGACTTCAGTGTTGCGGCTGTCCTCTCTCTCCATCAGGGCCCCAGCACTCTCCGCTTGGCCCCTCCTCCACTCCCACCTGCCCCTTAGGCTTTCAGTCTTTCCTCAGCTGAAAGCATCCAGGACACAGAGAATCTATCCCTTCCCTGCCTCTCGCCCCTACGTCTTCTGTTAGCGTCCAGTCCTCAGTTCAGACACGTCTGCTGTGAAGTACAGGGCGGTGTGGTGTGTTAGAGGCAACCTTCACCGGCACCTCAGAGTCTCAGCAGCTTCTAACATATCACCTTGGCATTCTGATTTCAGTGCCTCTGCCCTGATTGAGTCTGAGAGCCAGCCCCGTTCACAATCCCTGTCAACCCTAAAGACTGGAAGCCATTTAGAGCTGGCGCCTGCATGATGCCACCCAGATGCTAAGGTTTTTGTTGCTTGTTTCTAAGGGCTTTCCTTGTGATTCGACCTGGCCTCCACAGATATGAGGGCTGATCCCCGTGCTTGGCCCTCAGCAGGAGGAGAAACGCTGCCAGGGACTGTCAAGATCTTACACAGGGCTGCTGCCTTGGGGACAGTCTTCACAGGTGGCCCCAGGACCAAGTCTAGGTATTCACCTTATTCTCCCTCCCTCCCTCCCTCCCTCCCTCCCTCCCTCCCTCCCTCCCTCCCTCCCTCCCTCCCTCCCTCCCTCCCTCCCCCCCTCTCTTCCTTTTTTTTTTTTTTTTTTTTGAGACAAAGTTTCTTTCTATGTCCTGAAACTCGCTCTGTAGACCAGGCTGGCCTCAAACTCACAAAGATCCACCTGCCTCTGCCTCCCGAGTGCTGGGATCAAACCTGTGCCACCACACCCTGTGGGATTCGTCTTTGTGGGTTGTCGTCCACCCTGGGGTGGGACTTTTGGTGATGCAGCTGCTTCCTGGTCGTCCTCACTCCTGTAACTCCCCACCCGTCACAAGGAGTTTTGACTTTGATCTAATTGTTGGTCCCCTATCTTTTGTTCAAGCTTCCCCAGGAAAATTCCCACAACAGCCACACAGGTATGACCTGAGTGGTGAAGTGACTCTGCCCCAGAAAGAACTGGCCTCGTGAGCACAAAAGGGCACTGTCACACAGGCTAGCAGTGTCAAAATGAAGCAGCAACTTAGGGTGCAGCGGGTGGGTGGCCGCTGGGCTGAAAAACAAAGCCAAATAGTGGTAATGAGGAGGACTAGGCCTGCTGAACCACCTGCTCACAGCTGGGCTATTCTAATGTGGGCCCTCAGCAGCTACCTCATCCCTGCTCTTGGTCTGACTCAGCGTGGGTCTTAAGTGCCCACTGTTTTGTTTTGTTCTTGTGAGGTGACTTCTAGGTGCCTTATCTGAGGTGACTAGGCCTTTGTTCTTGTCTCCCAGGAAAAGTGGAACATGGAAAACATTGATTTTTGGCTCATGGTTTCAGAGGTTCCTGCTTTTCACTCAGTCATTGTGGGCCTGGGGCATCATGGCAGGTAAGTAGATCTGCTCATCTTATGGAGACAGGAGGCAGAGAGGGAAAGGAAGGGCAAGACACAGCGAGACAGGTCCCCAGAGATCTATTTCTGGGCCCCACCTCCTAATAGTCTTTTCAGCGGTGGACTCATCATTGGATTGATGTGGTCAGCATCTATGTGGTCCATTCACCTCTCAATAATACTACCAGCTGAGGATGAAGCCTTCACACAGGCTTCTTGGGATGGGGGTGGAAGGGGCTTGCTTCATAGACAAACCACATAGATATCACCCAGAGGAAGGGAAAAGAGAGTCCCTCTGGCCCTGTCATCAGGACTTTCTGAAGCCTTTCCCCACAGCACGTATTCTGGCTTTCCACAGGGTTGCTTGAGAACTATATAGGCATACATCCAACATTCCAAATATGCTAGTTTAAACTGCATCCTTGTACTATGAGTTTGGTGGCTGCTGAGAAAAAAAAAATGTTTGTGTTAATCAGGTGACTATATTCAATTTTCATTGATGTAATTACTTCTTAGCAAAGAAGTTGATTGATTTGGGTGCTGGGGAACAGCCAGGGACATCAAGTATCACATCCATCATGGGGTTTAAGAGGAGTCCTTGTTGACCATTCAATGAGCTTAAAGTAGTATGTGATTAGCCAACTTGTTTTGAGGTCCTTTTAAAAATTTCTATTATTATCGTATGTGTGGGAGCGTGGGGAGGATGGAGGGCCCCTTTCTGGGGTTGGTTTTCTCCATCAACAATGGCTTCTGGGGATTGAGCCCAGGTCCTACCACTGAGTCCTCTCTCTAGTCTTTGCGTTCCTTCTTGCTGATTTCTTTTGCATAGGGTCAGAAGAAATCTGCCAGTGTGTGGCCCTTTATAGGGATCTTTATGTTCAGTACTTTGTGGGATTCTATAAAATGCAACAGGACTTTTGTTTGTAGGCTGAGTTCTTTCAAGTGCCTGTGGGAGAAAATCTTGAGACGGTTGTAGAGCTAGCTGTTAATAGGATAAGGGGCGAGTGAGGACCGTCTGGGTAAGGAAAGGAAGAAAAGATGTGTGTTTCCCCTCCAGGTGGCTTTTTATGAGTGGGATCTATGACTGACTTTAGAAGTGGTAAACCCTAAGCCTTGGCAGCAGTCTTCATACTTCGGGGGCCCAACTTATGTGGAAAGGCTCCCCTGATTCATAGATCAAAGTGGGTTGCGGAACAATTAGAAAATTCGTCTCAACGTAAGTGTTAACTGAGGGGTTCCAGGACAGCCAGCTTGGGCAGTGCAGTGTGTACATACTTGCTTGCATTTGCCTGCATTTGAGTCGTTCTCATAGAGTGGGCCTGGCTCTGGCTTTCCCAGCCTGCAGTCCCGGGATTAGATTTTTGAAAACCTGGTAGTTGAACATATCGAAGTCTTCAAATGCCCCTAGCCCACAGGGCTCACCTGCTTCAGGGTTCCGAAGGCCTCCCACACCCCTCATCCCTGGGCCTGCTCCCTGGGACTTCCCAAAGGGAATCCATGTCTAAGAATGTTTTCTAATATTTGAAGATAGGTCTCTAGCATCCTCTAACTTACCGGTTTCCCTTTCCAAGCTAATTCTGTGACCCAGGATCCTTCTGATGTCATCCGTTTAATCAGGGATGATGGCCTTCCTGGAGCGATCAGAGGGTTAACTCCGCAAATGCTAGCAAGTAAGTTTCTGAATTAGAACCTTCCAGAGACTCCTGTGCCCCATATGCAGATTGCTTAGCTGCTCCTGCCCGCAGGTTCTCTAGAGCATTCTGGACGTTTTCCAGGCTCCTGCTCTTACTGTAGTTCTCAAGAATCCCTGTGCCGGAGTGGTGTGTCTAGAGAAGAGGAGACTGGCTGGCAGGGCTGGGCTGTGCTCAGAGTCCTCCAGAAACAGGGTGTCACCTGACACTTTAGCCCAGCGGTTCATGTCCCATGGGGTATAAAACACGGGGAGTGCTGTCTCTGGGGTCTCAGATGTAGTACAAAGGGAACATGTGTGAACATTCTTCATGTACCTCTGGCAGACTTCTTAAGCCCTAGGGGACTAGCTTGCAATAAATCCTGATATCATATTGTCCCCTGCTGCCTGGCTGTAAGAAATCCACTTCATGCTGTTGCTGAGGGACTCTGAATGGTTTTTAACATCAGTCTTGTTGCACACATCCTAGAGGATCTCTGCATAATGGGCATCCATTAGCCAATAGCTTCAAACTAGATACTCAACAAAATAGTGAAATGAGGCAGGTAAGTCTGCTAGAGCCCCCTTCCCTGGACAATGTCCTTCCAGATATCTGGGCAAGTTGATTTACTCACTTCCTTTGGTTATAATTTAACATTTTCTGGACATCTTTGACAGTTATTTTTTAAACAAGTAAAATTATATAATATCTGTAGCAGGATGACTTTGAAAAGCAAGTTGGAATAGTAAAATTGACCTAGTAATTTCATTGTTATAGTGCAGCCATACACTCTAAATTGAAACATCCCCCTAGGAGAGAGGAACTTGAATAGGCTATAGAAGTAAAGAAACGGATAGGGCATTGGACATGAAACCCCACAAGTCTTAGGTAGCCCCTGAAACTTACAAGATTCACAAGGCCCACACAAAGGTTATGGAGGGGCAACAATCGCTGGGGAAAGGAGATTCTGGTCACTGTAGCTGCCTGTAAAGGATACATGGAGCTCCAGAGATGCTGCTTTGTGAGTGGCCACCTATCCTGGAGTGGTCTTTTAGTGGAACAGCAGCCTTTGATGTATTCCTGCTCCTATAAGTAATCTCAAGAAACTCACTGGTTTTCTGAGCTAGACTTGGGTGAAATCCCTTCCTCTCATCTGTCCTAGGTGCTCTATCTGAGGTGTATAGACATTTGTTCTTGTCTCTCCAGGAAGTAAGTCTACAACATTTCTTGCTGGAATGTACCAGGAGACATGCAAAAGAATGTTCATGGTAGTAGTGTCTGCAGCAGCAATAAAAACAAACAAATGAACAAATTAAACTGGAACTATCACAAATGGAGAACAGGTAAATGCATTATATGTTCATTTCTTTTTATTTGGTACTTGGCAAAATCTGCACAATATAAAACCATTTTAACCATGCAGTGGCACTAAGTACATGCACGCTATTGTGTGACCACCACTGTCCTTCACTTTCAGAGCTTCCCCACCTGATACTACCTACAAAACAGTAACTCCTCACTCCCCTGTCTTCAGTCCCAGTAGTCTCTGTTTTGAATTTTGAGTGATCAGCAGCCAGCAGTCTGTGTTGAGTGTGGTTCTGACCACCCAGGATGTAGCCAGTTGCACAATTCCCAAGGTGCCTGGCAGGGGTCATTAGCGTGACACACTACTGTGCAGGTGCTTGGCCTTGGGATAAAGCACACAACTTTCCAGTCTTCTTTGTCTTAGTTTTCTGTCCTGTACGCGCCTGCCCTTGCCAGCAAGGAAGACGCGACTCCGGGTAGATCTTCTTCATGCAGTTTTAATCAGGATCCTTTAAACATGTTGTTTCTGGCCCACAGAGAGAGGGGGGACCCCTGCACAGGCTTAAATACCCTTGAGCTAACCAACCCCACCACGTGGACCCTGCAGATAGGCTACTCTAATGTGGAAGCAGACAGGCTGAACAGACTTAACCAATTAAGGGCTTGTTTACCCAGAGAGCCTTCACCAGTGGGAAGGTGTAAGGCAGAAGCCAGTGCCACTTTAAAGCGTGGCACTACGCAGCTCTCTATAGTTCCCCCTTTTTGTTTTAATAAGGCAGCAGGCAAGGGTAGTGGTCTGGTCTCCAGTAAAGCAGTAGACATTGTAATGACCCTGAATCCTGGTAGTCAGCCAAGTCAGTGCCACACCCGTCCAGTATCTTTTTCCTGGAAGTGTGGCCTCGGACACCAATCCACATGCAACCAGACTTGCCCTTCTTGGAGTTGCTCACTTCCAGAGCTAACTCGGAGTGCAGTGCTAAGCCATACAACCTGAGCGTGAAGGATCAATACTTGTTCATGACTGTGAGCCATGCTTGGGGAGACTGTCATGCCTCAATGGCTGTAAATGCCTGGACAACCATAGCTGCATACCGCTTCTGAGCAAACCTCATCTTGCAAAGGCACCATAGGTCCACGAAGGAGATAAGCAACAAGAGGACAGCCATGGCTCCCATTCCCGCCCACTCTTTCAGATGATCCATGGCGACGGGAACCACAACGACAATCCGGCAGCCAGTCTCGCATCCACACGTGTTGAATTTACTGCAACGATGGCCATTCGCAGCTGTACCATCAAGTCATCAAAGTCAGCAGACCAATTTCCTAAAAGATAGCTAGGCAACTGTTGTGACAAATTAGCAGCATGTGTAAAGTTCTCATACTGAATGCTGGTAACACACAAGCCTGGATATTTCATTTCACATTCCAATTGGGCCAGCTGCCTCAAGGTATCTATTTGCTCTTGCACCAGATCAGTTCTTTGGTTTACAATCATTAAACCTCCTTTTAGTTGGGCACCAATTGTGGATTGAGCATCCAAGGCACTAGCCACATTCTTGAACAACTCATTTAGCTTAGAGACTGTCTGCATTGATGAACTCATAGCCATGGCAACCGTGACTGAATCCACAACTGCAAAAGAGATAGCTGCAACTATGGCTGCTGTAATGCCAAAATCTCTCCCTGCAGCCTCTACCAAACAGGCCACAGAATCTGAAAATGGTTTTATGGGGCCTTGTAGTATCTTAGTGAGGTTACCATTCACCTCTCCCTTATTGGGTAATGACTTCCATGCTTTTATGGCAATCCAATTTACTTGTTCAAGACTTAAGTCATTTCGTATGGCTTTCCAGACCTCAGGACAAAAGGAATGCCCTGTACCTGGGCCCCGCCCTTCCTCACTCTGATAAGGAGAAGGCCCCAAAGGCATTGTTCCAGGAGGGTCCCTCCCCTCCCCACAACGCCATTTCTCCTCTTTCTTCCCCCTCTGCCCCTTAGGGGATTGTTTCTGAACTCCTTTTACGAGGGCTTGCGATTCTTCCTCAGCCCAGCACGCTACCTTGATGACTCCTGAAACTGCGAACCAAGGTGCAATGGCATCACATTCCCTCAGGAATCTTTCTAGTGTTCTTTTCTTTATTTTAAGTTTCTTTGACAAAAGTAGCTCCTGAAGAGCCAGAAAAATTGGACTAGGAAGTCCCCATCTTAAATATTTTACTTTTGGTTTGTTACAACTGCTCGCTCAATGCCTGAGACTTTATTGCCGCTTTTTCCCAGGTCTTTAACTCGGTCCCAACTTACCTGGGACTTTATAGTTCCTTACCGGAGACCTCATTGCCTCTATACCGAGGGCCTTAATTTTGGTTCCAACTTACCTTGGGAACTTTCCAGCGCTGCCCTGACTGCAAGAAGTTCTGATCTGAAAAATTCCCGGTTCGGGCCGCCATCTGTACGCGCCTGCCCTCACCAGCAAGGAAGATGCGACTCTGGGTAGATCTTCTTCATGCAATTTTAATCAGGATCCTTTAAACATGTTGCTTCTGGCCCACAGGGGGGAGGGAGGGAGAGAGAGGGAGGGAGGGAGGGAGGGAGGGAGGGAGGGAGGGAGGGAGGGAGGGAGGGAGGGAGAGGACCCCTGCACAGGCTTAAATACCCTTGAGCTAACCAACCCCAGTGAGCCACGTGGGCCCTGCAGATAGGCTACTCTAATGCGGAAGCAGACAGGCTGAACAGACTCAACCAATTAAGGGCTTATTTACCCAGAGAGTCTTTACCAGTGGGAAGGTATAAGGCAGAAGCCAGCGCCACTTTAAGGCGTGGCACTATGCGGCTCTCTACACTGTCCTCTATGGTCACTTAGGTTAAGGGCAGCTCTGGTCTGGGGCTTGATTTAATTTCATAGTCCCTTTGCCCTTTCTTGAAGAGAAGCCTGGGTGTGTGCAAGCACAGCCTTCTAGAGACCTGTGGAACACCCCTGTTCAGTCCCAGAGTGAGCCACCACATTTGGACATCCAACATGAGCAGCAGTCAGAGCAAACGGTGAAGGGCTCTTTTAAATGTACTGTTTCTTCTAGGAGAAAAGTCTTGGCTTAGCCTCTAGCAACCAGCTTCTCCTGACAACTCCAGTTTTTCTTGTACTTGTCAGGCTGGCCTGTCCTGCAACTTTGAAAAATTAAAAATATCTGACTTGTACAGTATTGGTTTGCCTTTTTTGGGCTGGTTTGATTTGATCCTTTACAAAACATCCTACTTAATTTAGGGTGAGAAACTAAATTAGGACAAATTTCTACACCTTGTACACCTGATGGATATTTACCACAAACTCACCCATCCTCAGCGGATCCTTTTTGTGTTTGACATTGTAAGTTGATGAATGAAATAACCTGCTTTCCTTTCTTTCTGTCTTTCTCCCTCCCCCTCCCTTCCTCTCTTCCTTCCTCTCTCCCTCCCTCCCTCCCTCCTTCTTTCCTTCCTTTCTTTCCTTTACTTTGTAGTGAAGTTTGCAAGCTTTTCAGCTAGAAGATAAGGAAGACCAGGACCAGACATCTACACATCTGATTCTTTCTAGAGAAGCTGGTATGTCTGGTGGGTACATCACTTCCAAAAGATGGTTGTAGTGGTTCAAATAAAATGGGCCTTATAGGCGCATATATTTGAATGCATAGTCACCAGAGAGTGGAGCTCTTTGATAGGATTAGAAGGGTTAGGAGGTGTGGCCTTGCTGGAAGAAGTGTGTCACTGGGGGTGGACCTTGAAGTTTTAAGAAGCCCAAGCCAGGCTCAGTCTCTGTCTCTGCCTATGTGTGGATCAGTGTGTAGGTCTCAGCTACTGCAGCAGCACCTGACCCCATACCATGATGCCATGGTGAAAGTTGATTAAACCTCTGAAACTGTTAGTAAACCCTCAATTAAATGCTTTCTGTAATACGAGTTGCCATGGTCATGGTATCTTTTCACAGCAATAAAACAGTGACTAAGGCAGAAGTGGTGCCAGAAGCGGGGTATTATTGTGACAGGCATGATCACGCTGTACATTGATGGAGTGTGGACTTTGGAGTAGAAAATCACAACTGCTTTTTTTTTCTTTAAAGGTTTATTTATTTATCATATATACACTGTTCTGCCTGCATGTGTCCCTACATGCCATCCCATTACAGATGTTTGTGAGCTACCATATGGTTGCTGGGAATTGAACTCAGGACCTGTGGAAGAGTAGCCAGCGCTCTTTACCTCTGAGCTATCTCTCCAGCCCCGCACAACTGCTTTTAATTGGGGCTTACTGGCCATGCTAGTAGGAGCCTATACAGTGGTGTTGAGAGCAAGTAAATCATGGTAGCCCCACTCAAGAAGTTTCAGAAGGAAAGAATATTATTAAGTGGCCTAGAGACCATTTTTGTGATATTTTAGCAAAAATGTGGCTGTTCTCTATCCATGCCTTAAAAATCTGCCCGAGGCTAAATTGAAGAGTTTTAGATTAATGGCGTTAGTCATTCTTAACACAGATCTATAATGAAAAGGAGCAAGCAGAGAAAGGAAAAATACAAGACGTACAGTTTGAGGAGAAAGAGACACCAGGAAGTGTAATGGAGCTAACAGAGTCCAGTGCTCAAGGAAACAAAAGGTTAAAGAAAATCCCGATGCTAAGTAGAATAAAGGGAGTGGTGACCTCAGGGCAAGACCCAACTGACTAAGCTTCCAGTTTGTGAAAAGAAATCAAAGGGAAGTTTGACCAGTGAAGGAAACCATCAACAGCAGACAGATAATACAAATGCGTTTCAATGAGGGGACCAAGTTCCGGCTTCATCAACAAACAAACAAACAAAACCAAACAGCAGAACGTGGCAGCTTTAGCCATGTGGTTCTGGCTTTAGAATCAAGGATGTGAGACAGGGATTATTAGGACTCTCCTTGGCTAAAGAAAGTTGCTGAGGCCAGGCATGTGTCAGTGGTATACCTGCATGGGGGCCCAGACAGGCTGCTGCAGGAACCTGTGAAAGTGAACCCTGAATTGTGTTGGAGACCCCAAGGTGTTAGAGATGCCAGTGCCATGGGAATCTGCAGACTGGGTGTGGAAACAGCCCAAGAGAGAGAAGTGTGTTGCATTCAAGGAAGCAGAAAGGAGTTGGAGATCTGAAGAGTTCTTTAACATTGGACATGGAGACACTGAGTTTGGAGTTTGCCCAGATGGTTTTCAGTCTTGCTTTGGTCCAGCATTTCCTCACTATGCTCCCTTCCCTCCCTCTGGGAGAAGTAATGTATATTCTGTGCCGTTGGATGTTGGATGTATATGACCTGCTTTTTTTATTTTTATTTTACAGTTAAGAGATTGGAATGAGTCTCAGAAGAGACTTTGAATTTTGGACTTTTAAACAAAAAAAAAAGTGGGGACTTCTGATGTTGGGCTAAATGCATTTTGCATTATAATACAGCTAGAAGCCTATGGGGACCAGAGAATAGAATGTGGTGCTTCTGATAAGAATGGCCCCAATAGACTCATGTACTTGACTGCTTTAGTCATCAGGGAGTGGAACTCTTTGATAGGACAAGAGGTGCAGACTTATTGGAGGAAGTGTGTCTCTGGGGGTGGGCTTTGAGGTGTCAAAGGCCCATGCCAAGCCCAGTCTTTCTGTTTCTGTCTATAGATGAGGACGTAGCTCTCAGCTGGTGCCTGGGTCTGCATGCTCCTTACCATGATGGTAATGACTAAACCTCTGAAACTGAAAGCAAGTGTCTAATTAAATGCTTTCTCTGGTAAGAGTTGCCTTGGTCATGGTGTCTCTTCAGGACAATAAAACAGTGACTAAGACACTGGTCAACAACACTGAACTTCAGAACAGAGGCTCGGGCATTTGAAGCGGCTCATACTGAGGAGGGAAATGGCCCCAGTGCCTTCTGGTCGTGAAGCTACTAATAGTGGATTGAAATTTACACTGTTAGCCAACACCACGAGCTTCATAGCTTAAAGAACTTGATGCTGTCAGACAGAAGCACATGTCCTTCCTCTAAAGCATGATGAAATAAAATTGATTGTCCATAAAATATTTATCAGTGCAGGCTAGTGCTTGAATTATGACCTCCCCTACAGGCTCTCAAATGTCTCCATTCTGCTTATTTCATTATTGATTAGGCAGACAGAATTTTTACCTTATACCATGGGTGTAACATGTTTATTGAGGTTAATTTATTCACCTTTGAGGAGCAATTTAATTTTTTTATGATATATTTTTTCTAGGATTTTCTTCCCTAAAGGGTGACATCCACATTTATTATATTGTTATGATGGGTCACAATAATTTGGATGTAGCTGAATAATTTATACCTGTGTTTGTCAAGCCTGGCTGCCCATCTGAATTACTTAGGGAATGTCGTAAAATATGGGTATTTTATTTAACTACTTAATGTCTTATAATGCAGTCCTACCCCAGACTCAGTGAAGCAAAATGTCTTGGGGACAGACATGGAGTTTTCCACTGAAGGATGTTCCCACAGGTTCAGGGGCAGCAGTCTCCGTTCTGTTGGAAGAGGCTATGGAAACTGGACCATAGAGCCTAGTTGTGAGGAATCTTACAGTAAATGCTATTGTTACTAAAAATAGAATTATAGAGCTTTATTTTGCTGATACCATAGAACCTTCTGTTTTCTTCATTCTTCCCTAGAATGTTCAAGTTCAAGCTAGACCCCTGTGGTACTTTGAGTAAGAATAGCTTCCATAGGCACCTAGATTTCAATGTTTGGTCACCAGAGAGGGACGCTATTTGACAGGATTAGGAGATGTGGTCTTGTTGGAGGAAGTGTGTCATTGGGGGGTGGGATTTGCAGTTTCAGAAGCCCAAACCAGGCCCCGGGGCTCTTTATTCCTGCTGCCTGTGGATCTCAGCTACCGCATCTACCTGCACGCTGCTATGCTCCCTGCCATGATGAAAATGGACCAAACCTCTGAAACAGTAAAGCTAGCCCTAATTAAATCTTTCTTTTATAAGTGTTGCCATGGTCATGGTATCTCTTCACAGCAATGGAACATTGTGACACCCCTCTAGGTTAGGAATGAATAGCAGAAGAATGAACCGGGTGGGGCTATGGTCGCTGGCAGGCACCACTACAGGAAGTAGGGAAGCCAGCCACAGAGCAGAGCTGCCAGTGGGTGTGGCTGTCTCTTCTCCTCCCACTGGTCTGGCTTGAACTAAAGCTTTTTGAGCTAGACCTATACTTGTCCCCACAGCCTACACCTTGAAGTCTGTGTGTTAAAGGCTTGATCCTGAGGGTGCTGGGTGCTATTAGGAGACGGTGGCATTTTTACAAGCTGAGGCCTACTGGAAGGTCTTTAGGTCACTGGAGTGTGCTAGGTTGTGATAGACAGTTCAAATTGTTCCCGAGTGGTTGTTCCAGTCACCGACAGTACAGGAGAACTATTTTGTGATGTGCACTTATTACTGCTAAATGCCTTTTGGTTAATACTGAGTATGTGTTCTGTGCATGTAAGCTCTGCAGTTCACCCTTAGGAGAGGAGAGAAGAGCCTTAACCCCTTTGTTTTGTTAATATTCTCATCCTCCTGCCTCAGTCCCTGGAGTAGCTTATGGCACTATGCCTTGATTCTTCCCTTATTTTCTACTTCCTGGCCGTGAGGGAGCTGGGGAGGCGGCTCAGCAGTTAAGAGCAGCTCCAGGTAGGACAGAAGCCTGGAGCTGAATTCCCAGCACCCACACCAGCAGCTTACATCTGCCAGTGACTCCAGAGCCAGGGGACCTGAAACTCCGTCCTGGCCTCCATAGGCCGCTGAACTAACTCACATGCATGTACCCATACACTGAAGAACAGATATGATGGAAAATAAAATAAGTCTACTTCCTGGCCATGAGCCAAGTGGCTGTATGGCTTGTTATCCCCATCATGTGCTGTCTGGTCACATGCCAAAGCAACAGGGTAGACTCATCATGGACTAAAACTTCTGAAACGAAGGATCAAAACAAACGCCTTTCTCTTTATAAGTTGCCCACCGAAGCTCTCTGTTATGGTGACAGAAGCTTACTTGCTCCTGGGTTAGGGATCTGAAGATTCGCCACGCTCAGTGATATACCAGGCTTTCTGGCCACAGCACTTGATAAGCATTTACCTGTAACCTTAACTGATGAGTAGAGACACAGGTATATGAGTCAAATCTTCTCTTCAACATTTAATTTAGCTTGTGGTATGCATACATGGTATGATGTGGGGACACACATGCCATCAATGCATGCAGTGATCAGAAGACACCTTTGTGAAACTGGTTCTCCCATTTCCCCTTTGTGTGGGTTTTGGGGATTGGGCTCAAGTCTTCAGACAAAGCAAAGGGGAGGTGTGGTTGTCTTCACCTTGATGTCACTGAAAAGCATTTTCTTTCCTGGAAAAATCCATCTGCTCTGAGATAAAAAAAAAAAAAAAAAAAAAAAACCAGTCTTCTTTGACTGAGCATTTTATGAAAATAAATTAGTAAAGACTTATCGGTGGTGACAGAAGTGAGTCACATTAGGGCATCCTTTTGGGGGACACAGGTAAATGGTAACATATAAAACTCCCTTCTGTCCTTCCCAGGCCTCATTCTGTACAGACGCCATTGAATCCAGTTTGCCTTCAGTATTGTGTGTGCGCACGTGCATTTGGCACAGCATATATGTGTGTAGAGGTGACAGAACAGCTCTCTGGAGCTGGTTCTGTCCTTGACCACGTGGGGTCTGGAGGTTGGACTCAGGTGTGGCTGATGGTTTTACCTGTTAGACTGAACCATGGCCCCACTTTTTTTTTTTTTTTTTTGGGTTTTGTTCTGGTTTTTTTATTTATTTATTTATTTATTTATTTATTTATTTATTTATTTATTTATTAGATATGGCTGCAGGTAGCCTAAGCTGGCCTCAAACTCTATATAGCTGAGGATGACCTTGAACTTCTAATTTTCCCGCCTCCACTTCCCAAAAGATGGAATTACAGATATATTCCACCATTTCCTGGCATCTTGGCTACTCTTTGTGGGGGGGGAATCACATATTAGTTAACAGATATACAGGGATCCCTGAAATAAAGTTGTCACCAGCCTTTTGCTGTTGTAAACATGCTCTGGTGAACAGACACGTTTGTTCTATGTGTGTCCCTCCACTCGTGGGAGGCTGTAATTAAAGAGTACATTTCTGGAAGTGCAGCTTCAGGTTTGGTGGCTGTGACAGGCAGTCCAAGTTGCTCTTGAGTGGTTATGCCAGCTCTCCAGTCACCAGAAGTACAGGAGAGCTGCTCTGTGACGTGCTTCTCAATGCTTTTTGGTTGGAAATGTGTTTGTGTTCTCTCTCTGTCTCTGTCTCTCTCTGTCTCTGTCTATGTCTCTGTCTCTGTCTCTCTGTTTGTCTCTCTCTCTCTCTCTCTCTTTCTTTTCTTTCAGTTTTTCAAGATAGGCTTTCTCTGTGTAGCCCTGGCAGTCTAGGAACTCTTTCTGTAGACCTAGGCTGACCTTGAACTCACAGAGATCCTCCTGCCTCTGCCTCCCAAGTGCTGGGGTTAAAGGCATGGGCCACCACTGCCCAGCTGTTTATGGTTTCCAGTCATGTAATTGATCATCTCCAGGAAAGGACGGTTTTGCTTATTGACAGTCTTTCTTTTTCCTTTACCCCCGCACGCAAACACGGCTCTCTCTCTCCTAGCATAGGCTGCTGGCCTTGTGTTCTCAGTCCTCTGGCTTTAGTGTCCATGTTCTGGGCTGCAGATGTACCACTATGCTGTGTGGCTTCTAGAGCAATGCTGGACAGAAGTGGTGTGTTGTTTCTGACTCATGGAAAAAGCTCCCATTATTTCCCTTTTAACCATGAAATTGAAAACAATGCTCAGTGGTTAAGAGCACAGGTTGCTCTTGCAGAAAACCCAGGTTTGATTTCCAGCACTTACAAGGTAGCTCACAACCATCTGTAAATCCATTTCCAGGGGAAATTTCCAGGGGATTGCTGTCCTCTTCCGGTCTCCACAGGCACTGTATTAATGTGGTGCATAGACATACATGTAGATAAAACATATAAACACATAAAACACAAATAAACAGTAGAGGGTGCTCACTAAATTTTTTTAAAAATAATTTATTTTACTTTATGTGTATGGGTGTTTTGTCTGCATGTATGTCTGTGCACCACTTGCACACGTGGTACCCTCAGAGGCCAGCAGAGGACATCAGATTTCCTGGAACTGGAATTACAGACAGCGGGCAGCCTTGTAGGTACTAGAAATCCCATGTGGATTCTCGTTTTCAGGTTTTTATTTTTTTTAAGCTTATTTATTTCATGTACATCAGTATTTTGCCTGCATGTATGTCTGTGAGGGTGTCAACTCTTGGAGTTACAGATAGTTGTGAGCTGCCATGTGGGTGCTAGGAATTGAACCCAGGTCCTCTGGAAGAGAAGTCAGAGCTCTTAACCACTGAGCCATCTCTCCAGCCCAATGTGGATTCTCTAGAAGATCAGACAGTGTTTTTAACCCTGAATCATTTCTTTAGCTCCATAGATCTTTTTTTTTTTTGTAAACCGTAAATGAAGCATTAACATTTTCTATGTCTTTTAAAATCCATATTAAGTTAGTTTGCTGAAAATTTGCATTAAATTAAAATTATTTAGGAAATCCAAGTGTAGCAGGCTTTCTTGGACCACCAGCCCCCAATTATGAATGCTTGACCTTAGCTTAGGCTTGTTTCTAGCTAGCTTTTTTTTTCTTCTTAACTTAAGTTAGCCCATTTCTATTCATCTATGTGCTGCCCCAAGGCTCCTTTACCTCATCTACCTACCGTCCATCCTGCTTTCCTGCTTCTTTACTTCCTCCATCCTGGCTGGTTGGCTGGCTCCTCTTTCTTTCTGCCCATCAGCCCCACCTATCCCTATTTCTATTTCACAACATCCATGTCCTCTGATTGTCCTGGGTCTAGGTGAAAAGCGTTATGCTTGGGGCTGCAGTCATGGTGTGGGTTGTTTATACTGAGAAGAATTGGTCTGAGGTCAAGTGAAAATAACAGGTGTGCCGGGTGCTTGTGGCACATGCCACAACTGTGTGGGCAGTCGTGGCCAGCAGTCAGGAGGGTCTCTGAGTTTGAGGCCAGCCTGTTCTACAGAGCAAGTGTCAGGACAGCCGGGGCTACAGAGAGAAGTCCTGTCTCAAAAACAACACCAACAGCAAAAGAAAATAATAAGTGCACACAGTGTGTGTTCTCACTTGCATAAACAACAAAAGAGGTGTCAATACATTTGCACATACACAGGAAAATTCTAGAAGCACAGAGAATGCATGAGCAGAAAATGCTTCTTGGTTAGAGAACCGGAGAACAGAAGAATCCTTGGGTGAGGTGGCTTAAGGTTAGCGGTGTCTCCTCTAGAATACCTTCCCAAAGAGTGAGACCCACACAGAGAAAAGGGTCAAAGAGCCTTCAATAAGATCAAAAGAGACATCTTAGAGCGTCAAAGTAGAAACGGAAAGAGAACAAAGAGCCAAGTGCCCTGGGTCTTTGCCCCTCAAGGCTTTTATTGAAATGGGCATGGAAGCTGAGAGCTCACATCTCAACCATAGGCCCAAGCAGAGACTGAACTGGAAGTGGCGGGGAGCTTTTAATCTCAACAAGTCCCCTCCACACACACGCACGCACGCACGCACGCACGCACGCACGCATGCACGCACGCATGCACGCACGCACACCCCCCCCCCCCGCCCGTGGTGTACTTCCTCCAGCAAGGCTGTCTCACTTAATCCTCATCAACAGTGCAATCAATGGGGACCAAGAGTTTAAATGCCCCAAAATATAGACCATCACAGTAGCTTTTTGTTGTTGTTTTTAAAATGGGATTTCTCTGTGTAGCCCTAGCTGTCCTGGAACTCTCTCTGTAGACCAGGCTGGCCTCAAACTCAGAGATCCACCTGCCTCTGCCTCCTGAGTGCTGGGATTAAAGGCGTGCACCACGGCCTGGCTACCACAGTAGCTGTGATAGTGCCGTTTGTAAAGGGATGTTTACACACACACACACACACACACACACACACACACACACACACACACACACACACACCCAGTATTGTCTTATATCACTGCATTTCGTGAAAAGAAATGGAAAACCAAGTCATTTTTGAGATCCTAAAATGAAAAGTGAACAGATATTTTGTTTCCTATTAATGTGAGGAGAAAAACAGTGCCCTGGTTCCGGGTCACAAGAGGCAACACTGCATTTTAAAGGAGACGACCCGCTTTTGGCTGCAGCAAGGCTGAGCATGAGTCTGTGTCGTCCTGTCCTTGAGAGAACTCTACTGGGCGCTTTCTGTTGAATGGCTGGTACAGGCTGTGGCTTCAGCTGTCATTTGCAGTCTTGCTGAGCTTTGGTGCAGTCCTCCTGCAATGACGAACTTCCTTGAGCATGTTGGTGGATGTAAATTATTCCCCGTGGGAGGCAGTGGTTCAGCAGTGTGCAGAAAGCTCTAGAAAGTTCTCCCTGTGTTAGGCCCTGACTCTGGGGGGGTCTCATGGGTCACTATTGTTTCCCTCCTGTCCACATTTATCTCTTACCTGTAGCCCTGGGGTAAATAGCACGGGTTCGTTTGCGCTCATTAATTACTATGCATAGGGGGCAGGACCACAGCAAATGCCTTGCTGATATTATCTCCTGTTCTAAGAGAAGAAATACTGGCTGCAGGGGCCAGCATCTCCTGTCTTTTCAGGGTGTAACTTTACACAGGCAGAAAAAGCACAGCTCCTTATAGCTAGTGCTAAGCTGTTGTGTTCAGTGCTGTGGGAGACTGGCCTTGGACCAGAACAGATCCCCTCATCCCCTGAGCACAGGGGCCTTTGAAAACTGCTGTAAAATGATGCTTGACATTTTCCCTTGGCTAGTTCAGAGAATGACCTGATGAAGAAGAGCTTTTTATTATTTTTTATCTTTTTATTTTATTTTTTTGCCAGGTTAGGGACTGAAGCCATGTCCTTGCGCATGCGTCACTGAGTGTAATACCTTAGGGTCTATGGATTTATTGTTAGAAGATTTTTTGTTTTGTTTTGTATTGCACAAGAAAGTAGATCCTGGTGGCTAGCACTCCCTTTGCACACTGCTAGCCCCCAGAAGTGTGGGTAATACGTTTCTGTTGCTAAGCTTCTCAGCCTCTGGTGCTTGTTTGTAGCTGCCTTAACTGATGAAGACAGTCAGTAGATCCTTTGAACTCTGTCTGGGGGCCAGACTGAATCAGAACATCAGAAGCACCACTTCTCAGGTAGGGCTCCAGGCAGACTATACCCTCACTGGTTTCCTCAGACTGAAAATAGGGACAAGACTCTTTCTCCTATGATGCTGCTGTTATGTGAATTAACTGTACGGGGTGGAGCACTTGTTGAGGAATGGGAACCCTTGGGGCACTTGGCTCCCTTAAAATGCAGTTCTAACAGCATAACTGGATTTCAACGTGGTTTATCGGTTAAGGGCACTCAGTGGTCTCACAGAGGATCAAGGTTGATTCACATGTTGGCTTATAACCATCTGTAACTCCTAGCACACATAAGACACACATGCACACATGTGGGCAAAACTCTCACACACGAAATAGAAATAAATGAGTCTTTAAAATTAGAAAAAGAAAAATCATTTTAAAATAAAACAAAACCCAGCGTGACTGAAGGACCAGAGACTTCGGCGTGTACAAGGTATGATGCTGCTAAGGCCGCAGTTGAGACAAGTGGCTCCGTGGTATTTCCAGAGAATTCTGAGGAAGCTGGTGGTGATGGTAATCCTGCAGCAGGTGTCAGCTGTGCCACAGGAGGGGAGCTCACCTGCCCTGCACAAGGTGTGCAGTGGGTTTGAGATCTGGGCAGGTTAAACCCTACGCTGGAGTCAAGGATGCAACGGCAGCTGAGTCTGGCTTCTCTTCCTGGGAGAGCCAACCTAACATCACAGACTGTTGGTAGGGAGGCAGTCATAGGGCATATCCAGGGGCTCAGTGGGGAGATGAGTCTGCTCCCTCCGACTGTGTGTCATCAGGCTTGGAATTCATAACATTAGTAAAGCGGCCACCTTGCGTGCATGCGTGCATGCGTGCGTGCGTGCGTGCGTGCGTGTGTGCGTGCGTGTGTGTGTGTGTGTGTGTGTGTGTGTGTGTGTGTGTGTGTGTGTGTGTTTGGCTTGAATAGAGCATAAAACTTTGTTTATAATAAGAAAAATGATCATGATTATTGGGTTACATACTTTTATTGTGACTTCAACTTACAAGAATATAAAGTCATCTAAACATTTTGTATACTATTTATATAATTCCATTCACATGTATTTGTGTAGATACAATGACAAAATAGTGCAGTTTTGTTTTAAACTCTCAGGTCCTGGAGCCAGACCTTCTTGGTCAAAGCCAAAGCCATTACTTGCTTGATGCCAGGCACAAGTCAGTTAAGCTCTGTGCCTTGGTTTACTCACTGAGACAGGAAGCTAATAGTAACCATCTCGTAGGACTGTGTGGATTAAAAAGCTAATCTACAGTCCAAGCAGGCAATTCTAGCCACTTGGGAAGCTGAGTTAGGAGGGTCACAAGTTTAAGTGTAATCTGGGCAACTTAGTGAGACCCTGTCTTGAAATAATAAAATGTAATATAGTAAAACATAGGGCTGGACCACATAGCTCAATGGCAGAGCATCCTGGGGTGGGGGGAGGGCTAGCCATAAAAATGTGTTATTGAAAGAGTGTCTTTAAGGTGCTTAGCATGTAGCAGACATTCCACAGGCATATGCTGGTATAGCAATGTCTGTAATTAATGATGCCCAAACAACGGCAATGCCATTATAACACAAGAAGTTATACTAGCTTATACAATAGACACCACTGTTGTCTTGAAGTTAGTAGCATCAGGTTGAGCATGACAGTAGGAAGACGTGGTGTTGGGCCAGTTCTGTACTGTCCCTGGCCTGGGGTGCCAAGTGCCAGGACAGAGGTTGTCTGTCACACAGGTGGTTTTAGAACACACAGTTCATTCAGCTCCTCCCTCAGGCACTCCTGAAATCCATCTTTAATGAGGCAGCTTGGTAAGCCTGGGACTGTTTTGTTCATTGAGAAAGGCAGTTTCATGGTGCCCTGGAGAGTTGTGCTGGGCTTCTAGTTGCTCTATTGCTAGAATGAGGGCTAGAGACTCTCCCTACTATCCCTCGATTGCCATGCCCACAACAAAAGGACTTTTGACAATCTGGGAGCTTCAGAGTGGTTCCCTGCTTCTGAGTGCTACAGAGTTCCTTCCAGCCATTGAGATGCCAAACAAATGCCTGAGCATTTGAAAGACTTAGATGTATTGAACGTGTTTGGTCTGTTCGTTGTTCCTCATAGTGTGATATCATTTGACCTTTACTTAGTGAGTATGTATTTAATCTCTAACTTTATATAAAAATGCCATTAGAAATTATCCTTAAAGTGAAAACAGGCAAAACAAACAAACAACCCCCCAAAAACAAACAAACAAACAAACAAAACCCAACAACTAAAAAAACAAGCAAGCAAGCAAACAGAAACAATACAGAACTCTTCCTGAGAAGTGAATGTTTCCTAGGAATTGAAGGACATTCTCACTTTGGTAGCCTGGTGCTCAATAGATACTTATTTCTCAATGAAGGAAAGACACGAGTGTGGGAAATGAAGGCCAGAGGCCATTCTTATGGCTTAGGTCAGTGTGGAGGGTAGGGAAGATTCCAGCTCTGGGAGATTTTGTGGACTCCTCACCCAGAGCTTTGGGGCACTCGCAGGGAACAGGAAGGAGCAGGGGCCGCTGGGCTCCTGGCTAGGACTGGAAAGGATGGCCTAATTATAGCCATGGTGGGTAGAGGGTGGGGCTGAGGTCTGGACATTGGGACTGCAGCTAGGACTGAGGATACCTGCCTGGTGTGGGGGTAGGGCGTGTGATAACACTCATCCATGTCTTCCTAGGCAGTGGGATAAACCACACAGGATTTATTCGTGAGTGAATATTGACCTGCTCAGGGCAAACAGAGCCCAATGTTCCGAAATTGTCTCCAGTAGAACAAGCTGATCTGCATCCCACAGTTGTGTAGTGTGCTGGGACCTAGCCAAGATGTTAGGGTTCTTTGTGTTTCCCTGATGTCTGCATTTTAAACCAGCTCTAGAGGTGACTTTAATGTAGGGCACGCAGCCCTGCCGCAGCGCATGCCTATTCGGTTTCTGCTCATATAAATACTCCACAGACCTGGATTGCCTAAATAAAATGCTGAGTTAACTAATTAGGCAGCCAGGTTATCTTCATCAGTTGCCTGCCGCATCGGGGCTCTGCTCTAAGACTAAGCAAGAAAGGTGATTATTCAGGTGGGTCTCTCGCCTCCCTCACTCTGTGCCCCACATCCGGTGACTGCGATCTTTTTCCTGTAATGACACCTTCCCCAGCGCCCCAGTTTTATTCGCTGGGTACTTGTATTGTTCTCTTGCTCCAGAATCCATGCTGGCTTTTGTCTCTTCACTCCTCTGGAATTTGGATTCCAAGCTGCTCTCAGGACTGGTATCTCCTGAGAGCCCCGCCAGTTTCCTGCCATGGAGACCTCCCGAAGCTTCGGGATCCCTGGGCGCTTTTGCCTGCCCTCAATATGCTTGCTCTGCTGTTCTCTGAAGTTCTCCCGGCAGCAGCTGATGGGACAAGGGCCACAAGTTATCCCCATCCTAGCCAGGCAAGAGGCTTGTCTAGCCAGGAGAAATGAGCTTGGAGAGAGTATGGGAATTTGGAGTTTAGCAACAGAGGCTAAAGACCACGAGAAATGTGGCTTTGTTTGATTGGTTTAAAGGCTGTCTGGATACACCTAACTTCAAGAAGCAGAACAACTACCAGAGAGGAAGAGACTGGCCACAGCTCAGCAGCTGGCTGCCATTCCCAGCCTCCCGACAGCGGGCTGCTCAGTTTGCTGTGGGACTGCAAGCATGTGCGTCCTTTCCATAAACCCTGTTTTCCCAGGTGACCGGTCCTGACTAGCACAGCTATCCGTTTGTACGCCCCAGTCCCCACCCCCTGCCGGCACTAGACAGAAGTTCTGGCAGCAACCAGTCAATGAGCTCCGTAGCAAGCTTTCCTGTACCCAGGCACACGCCCCTACCATGTGGGATGAGGCACGTTCAACTGGGCTGAGCTCACCCATGACCAGCCCTGCCCTGAGGTAGCCCCACATTCAGGCTCCACTGTAAAATCTTAAATTTTGCCTGTCTTTAATAGATTTATTATTTTTATTACTAATTATGTGTGTTCGTGTGTGTGTGTGTGTGTGTGTGTGTGTGTGTGTGCGCGCGCGCGCGCGCGCGCGCCAGAAGAGGGTAGAGAATCTGAACTCACAGGTGGGCACTAGGAACTAACTTGGGTCTTCTGCAAGGACAGTCCTTTTTATACTTTGGAAAAGTGACATCACTTCCTAAGTTTTTAAACCCTGGGGGCCACCCATACCTGCCTTTTCCATGCCATTCTTTCACCAAACTGAACTTGAAAGAAATGATGACTTGAAAGGAAACAACAAAAACAAAACCACATTTTTTTTTCCTTTGAGGATGCTGATATTTTTATTCAAATCTTGACTGCATGGAGATTCCTTTTGCATGTGCAGGAGAGGAGAATAGAAAACAAAATCGTTCTCAAATTGTAGCTCCCCTCATGAAAATCGGTAACTTTCATTCATTCTAGATCTTGCTACCGTATATGACAAGTCACAAGACTACACTTCTTGTCCCTTTTCTCAGCAAGTGGCAGGCAGTGCCTGTCAGGTTTCTTGCTCCAGCAGGAGGCCGGCTCTATGTCCAGAGAGTTCAAATCTGTCTTAATACCTATAAGACATAGCTTGGTGGCTGCAGGATGTTTTGACCTTGGTAGCATAGGTCTCTATCTAAATAACAACAGACTTGGGCCCAGGTGTGTTTACTCTTGACCCTGAAGGCCAGATGGCAGGTGTGGCTACCACATACCTGGAGGATTAAGGGAAGTAAGTCCTCTGTTATGGTTCCCACTTCTGGTTGAATACTTAAGATTGTTAAAGAATAAACTACACACATTCAGTATGGATTAAATGGCCCTCCTGACACCTAGCCTGTGTCTCACGTCTCTTGACTCCTTTATTTAGCTTTTCTTTATCCACACTCCCCCTCCCAGGTACGGAGCAAGGGCTGCCCAGCTGGCTCCAACCGCAGCCCTGCAAAGACAGCTTCCCACTGCTATAGTTAGTGTGCATCTGTGGATAATTCTACAACTCATCTTCTCCCGGCTTTCCCGCAAGGCTTTTTCTTTATTGATTTATCCATCTCTTCAGGTTGTTCCCTAAGCCAGCGTTTCACCTTACTGTCAAGGTGGACATACCTGAAAGAAATGACTGAGGGAAGGAGGAAAGTTTCATCTTGGCTCACGTTTGGGGGTGGGGTGGGGGGGAGCCTGTCACGACAGGGAAGGCCAGCTGGAGTGGCACAGCCAGACTCAGCGCTTTCTCAGGCCCTGGCAGTCAGAAAGCAAAGAAGCGGACAGGAACTGGGTATAGCTCCAGAGGCCAGCTTCCAGTGACACACCTTTCCAACCAGGTCAGATGTCCCAAAGGTTTCACCGCCTCAAACAAGACAGTGCACTCGTCTGGGGACCAGCTGTGTAGACAGAAGCCTGCTGAAGACATAGCTGACGAACCACAGAGATACTCTCGGACCAATGCGATCGTAGCTGCTGAAGCCTGTCAGGTGCTGTGACACAGTGCCTTCTTCATTGTTTCTTCCTCTCTGTGGGAGTGAGAAGATTACTACGCCTCAAAACTGTGTCTGAGCTGCGTGTTGTGGAGTAAGCCTGTAATCCTGGCACCTGGGAGGTGTAGGCAGGGAGATCAGGAGTTCAAGCTCACCCCAAAGGCCAGCGTGGGCTACCTAAAATGCTGTTCCAAAACCAAGCGAACAAAACCTCTGAACCAAAGATGGAATAAAAGTCACGTCTGAAAGCACGTGTATAAACTCTTCTTTAAATGCGGCTTCAAAGCTCTGCAAAAAGATACTTTCCATTATAGCACGGCCACAACCCCCTTTGGGTTAATTACCCAGGCTGCTCAGTCATACAGGTCTTCCTAAAGCCCTTCAGCTATTTCATTTTATCTTTGAGACAGGCTCTCCCTCTGGCTAGGGCTAGCCCTGGCTGTCCTGGAACTCGCTATGTAGACCAGGCTGGCCTCTACCTCGTGGAAACCTGCCTGCTGAGATTAAAGACATGTGCTACCATGTGCAGCTTCCTTCTGCTCTCCAAACATGAAGATTTAACACTATGCCCGGTACTAAAATAACAGGCCCCCTTCTGTGTAAAATTCTTAAGAAGAGACTTAAGGTTTTGAGCTATAACATGATGTTGGCATAAGGATATAGCCTCCCAAGACTTTGCTCGTGGGTGACAACAGCAAGTTCCAATGTGTTTAGTTGCATAAAGTTTTTTCTAGAAATGAAAATAATGTAAATAATGTGAATTTCATCCAAGTTTGCTGTTGGCTAAAGCACTGCCAACAACTTCGGGAAGATCTCGAGGTTCTTTATTCATTTTCTCTAATTTTATTTATTTTGTATGCATTTAGATATGTGTGGATGCATGTACTACAGTGCACATACAGGGGTCAAGGGACAACCTGGTTCTGTCCTTCCACCATGGGGTCCTGGAAATTGAACTCACTTGTCTGTTTTAGCAGGGCTCTCCTTACCTCCTTAGCCATCTCACCTGCCCAACCTCTTTCCTCTTAATGAATGAGCATTTTTAATAACTCGAGACAATCATGTCTTCTATTTCATTATAGTGTTCATCGTCTTGGGATTTGAAGCTACTGAGGCAATCTGGTTTTTAAACTTGTTTCATAGAATTGAGCAAATGAAGTAATTTATTGGTCTCTAGCAAATGTTTACTGAGCATTTACTATGTCTGTGGGAGTAGAACTTGAATGCCCGCAGTCCTGCTGATCTGATACCTCTTGTAACCAAAGCCTGGAGCGGAGGCCTGGGATTGTGAACCCTGATAAAAAGAGAGGAGAAAGTTCCCGTAAGCCACCTGTTAGGCGGAACCTGGCTGCCCACACGTGCCTGTTAGGTTCTGTCACCTTCATTCGAGCTAGCTTTACCAAGGAAGAGAGACCCTGATTGAGAAAATGTGGAACATTTTTGATTAATTATTGATTGATAGAGGAGAGCCCAGCCCCCACACACAGGCTGAGCAAGCCAAGGTGAGCAAGCCAGTGGTCCACAGTGGCCTCTGCTTCATTCAGTTCCTGCCTCTATGTTCCTCCTGCCTTTCTTACCCATCCTCAGTGATCCACGATGACCTTGAAGTTGTAAGATGGAAATAAACCCTTTCTTTCCTCTCCAAGTTAGGGTTGGTCAGTGTTTTATCACAGAAGCAAAACCAAACTAGAATATCTCACATACCAGACAGAATAATTCTACATGACACAGGGTGTGTTTTTCTCCCCTGGTCTCCATTAATCAAAGTATTAACTCATCTTGGACAAGCTTTGCCCAGCTCCAGAGACTTTCATCCAAGACGCTAAGGCTGCCCATAAACGGTAATTATGTCCTTTAACACCTTTGTTCGCCCCATTTAATGGAGAAGAAAGGTGAGGAGGAGAAAGATTCATTGCGTAAGGAGGAGCCACCAACAGGGGATGACGCCTGTGACTGGCTGAGACCAGTTCTGTCTGAAAGGTGGAGAAAGGCTCCTGTCTCCAGAGGGAGGCTCAGCAGTCAGCTAGCTCTTCCTTGATTTCCTGAGGCCCTGGGTTCACAGAGTGGGAAGCATAAGCAACAGCTGAGGCCCCAGCAAGTCCCTAAACATTCCTCTTCTCTTTGAAAGATACAGGACAGTTGCTTTGTTCTCTTTGGAGATGATAATCAAGCAATATTGACCATTTTTCCAGAACCCAAGCTGGAACCTATGACATGGTATGAAAAATTGTAGGAAAATCACAGAAACAATGGAAGAGAGATTAAGCATTGAGGCTTTCATGGAAAACCCTGTACACATGGAACCCTAGGGGTTCACATAGTCCAGGCTAGCCTTGAACTGCTTACCCTCCTGCCTCTACCTTCCAACTGCTGGAATTATAGGAGTGTGTCTATGCCTGGCTTACAAATATGCCTTTGAAAGAGATACAGATGAAAGAGATAGGCCTTTAAATGCACCAAAGGGCTGTGCGTGCCTGTAATTCCAGCTCTCAGTCAGCCTGGGTTATTCTGTGAGACCCAGTATGGGGAGGAGAAAGGGGAGAGACAGGGAAAGGGAGGGGGAGTACATACACAGTGGGAATAACTTTGCATCTCATCTCAGCTAAAGATGATGGCAGGAAGGTACTGGAATAAAGCCTGGCGACCCCTCAAAGTTCAGGTAAAAGAACAGACTGGATGCAAATTCACACCAGTGAGAAGGATGTTGTGATAATTCAGGCCACACCTGTGGTGGCTCCGAGTGGGGCCTACCTGTCAACACTGCAGGGGCCTGCTCAGCTAAGGTGATTACACTCCTTAGCCACATGCTCATCTTTATCCTGTATCCCTTGGTTGGGAAGTGAGGTTGGGATCACGCACTGACTCATCTTTCCTCCCTGACACCTCCCCATCCCCTAATCCTTCTTAAAATGGGAGCTAAAGAAGATTAGAAAATGTTGCTCTCAACTGAATCTCAGGTTCCAGCAAAGTCCTAGAGCTGGGCCACCACTCAGTAGAAGAATGTTTGCTTACCATGTAAAGGGCCCTGGGTTCCACCCGGCGCATCATAATTGCTAACAAGCAAACAAGCAAACTCTATTAGATACGTTTTTGTTACTGTGTTAAAACGCCATGATGGAAAGCAGCTTCTAGAATACAGTTTATGTAGGTTTAAGGATCCCGAGGAAGAGCCCATGATGGCAGCGGGAGGCGTGGCAGCAGGAGCAGGAGGTTGAGAGATCACATATCGCCACATCTAGGAAGCCCAGAGAATGGCCTGGAAGTGGGGGAGGCCCAACCCAGTGACATTCCTCCCAGCAAGGCTGCATTTCCTGAGGGCCCCATAACATCCCCAAAACCATGCCACCAACTGGGGACCAACTGTTCAAGTACCTGAGCCTATAGGGGACATTTCTCATTCAAGCTACAACACAAACCAAAAATTATCTGAGTAAGAGAAGTTTCCCATTCAACACTGTTCACCCAGTGATCTTAACCTCTGAGCCAGATTTTTAGACCTGTGCTTAAAAAAAAAAAAAAAGTAACACAATGAAATATTATATGACAATGAGCAGGGACAGTCACAGGTATTTCTTAGAGAAATACAATAATAGGAACTGGGCACAAGGAGCACACACAGTATGAGTCCATTTAAATCTAGTTCAAAATCGGGTGTATGACAGTCTGTGACATTAGGTGCTAGCATAGGGTTTCTCTGGGTTTCCTACGTTGTTGTGCCCAGATTCTGAATCTCAAAAATCACCAAGAGACCCTGTCTGATGCAAAAGCAAAGAGTCTTTTATTGTTGTTGTTTAATGTTCTATTGTTGTCATTTAACTCAGGGCCCTTCTTCCGGTCATCCTGGCAGATGGCTGGAGAAGGACCCTGAGGAATTCGAGAGGGGGACCTTATTGGGTGGCATAAGGGAGTATCTGGGGTATGTAACAGTCTCAGGATTGGTGTGCTTTCGGGTTAGGGCAACCTGTCCTGTGTTGATTGATCAACCGGTTGCTATGGGCTGTAGGCCCTCCCAGGGCGGTTGTTATGCTCTCCACGGCACCTTCAATGTTGTGCCACTTTTACTGTGAAGCACTCAGAGCCCCGCCCCCGCCGCCAAAAACACCCAGAGCCATAAAGAACAGCCCACTAGCTAATTTCTGACTGGCTCCTTGCCACGTGGGTATCTGCTCCTAGCGACTGGGGGGAGGAGCAAGGTCAGGCAAGCACACGTTGAGTCTTTTCTGCAGCTTATTATGCCTGCTAAAGCGGGTTGGGGGTGGGTTGAGGGGACTTGGGGGGCAATGGAAGGGCCGGTCCCTTCAATGGTTATGTTTTTATTTTTATTTTCTTATTTATTTTGATTTTAGGTGTGTGTGTCTTGGTTAGTGTTGTATTGCTGTGATAAAATGCCATGACCAAGGCCACATATAAAAGAAAACGTTTAATTTGTGGCTCACAGTCCAGAGGGTGAGAATCCATGACCGTCTGTCTGGACAGACAGTATGGCAGCAGGCAGACAAGGCACGAAGCAACAGCTCAGAACTTATGTCTGTTAACTCAGGGTGGCGAGGGCTTTTTTTTTTTTCCTTTTGTTTTTTCTTTTCTTTTTGGGTTTTCGAGACAGGGTTTCTCTGCATTGTTTTGAAGCCTGTCCTGGCACTCATTTTGTAGACCAGGCTGGCCTCGAACTCACAAAGATCTGCCTGTCTCTGCCTCCCGAGTGCTGGGATTAAAGGCGAGCACCACCAACGCCCGGCTTGTTTTTGATTTTTCAAGACAGGGTTTTTCTGTGTAGCCTTAGCTGTCCTGGAGCTTGCTCTGTAGGCCAGGCTGGCCTCGAACTCATAGAGCTCCTCCTGCTTCTGCCTCTTGAGTTCTGGAGTTAAAGATGGTGATGCCACCAACCAGCTCTGGCTTGGATTTTTGAAAGCTCAGGCAAACTTGCTCCCAGTGACTCACCTCCTCCAACGAGGCCACACTTCCTAATCCTTCCAAAATGGTTCCACAGCTGGGGACCAAGCATTCAAACATATGAGTGTATGGGGGCATTCTCATTCAAAGCACAGTGTATTTGCCTTGTGACATTTGACTGAGATTACAACTTGTTCATTTTTCTATGAAGTACTTTGTTACTTCTATCAAAATAGCATGCATGTTTGGATTTTGTGTATGTGTGCATGAAGGTCATGTACATGTACACATAGATGAATGTGATTGTCAGAGTATAACCTCCAGTGTCATTCTGTAGGTGATATCTACCTTTAACGTTTTTAGTGTGTGTGTGTGTGTGTGTGTGTGTGTGTGTGTGGACCTGCTTGGATATAAGGAGCATCACTTCCCTAGATCCACGTGGACATTTGGAAAACAAGGTCTAAATATGCTTAGATTACTATTGAAAGACAAAAAGTAAAGTTAAGGAAACCCCCCACTTGAAATGAAGGACAGTGTGACCTGGAAAGCTAACCCAGTTCCCTGAAATTTGCTAACCACCCACAACTTTCCCTCACAAGGCCCTAAGATGGCAGGATACCAAGAATTCACACTGTCCCTCCAGTCAGCGTGTCAGCAGGTGGTAAATAGGGTCCTTAAGAAACAAAGAGATAGCTGCAACTCTGGTTTGCCCAGACAAGATTAATTAGCACACCCGAGGCCCTAAGGTCTGCTGAGCTGAACAGCAAGACCATCCGGCCTCTGGAGAATGGGACTTCTCTAGCCTGCGTGCTGAGGGAGCCCGTTTGTGGAAACATTAAAGCCTCTTGCGTGTTGCATCAACTGGACTGGACCTTGAGTTCTTGGGGGTACCGGCCGAAACGGGGAGACTCCTCATTCTGAGAGTCTTACATTTTGGAGATGGGGGTGACTCAGGCAATAGTAGTAATTGTTTTCTGACTTTTTAAGTTTAGAATTAAGTTTAGGTGTAACAGGAAAGAATAGGCTGTTTCTCACAGCGAGTTCTTTAAATATGAACTCACTCCTCCACAAGCTTACATGTTTTCTTCTGTGTCTTTTATGTCTTTTCCAGTCCTAGGACTTCAGAAGGAGATGTTTGACTCCCCCTCCCTTGCTTTTTTGAAACAGGATTTCTCTGTGTACCAGTCCTGGCTGTCCTGAAACTCGCTTTGTAGACCAGGCTGGCCTCGAACTCAGAGAGATCCACCTACCTCTGCCTCCTGACCACCCAGCTAGGCTTTCTTGGTTCTTAAGAAAAGGGGTCCATTCATTCTGAGCACCCAGGAGGCACACTTTCACCTCTGGAACTCACCTGCTTTCCTAGGCTCACGTTATCAATCCATGAGTGGGATTTACATCGGGGACTAGAGATGAGGCTAGTATATTCCTTAGCATTGGTTTTATTTTGATTTTATTAAAAAAATTTATTGTGCCAAAATACACATAGCATGGGCTAGAGTGATGATTCAGTTATTAAAAGTTAGGTTCACAACCAACATGTCAAAATACAGATGGCATGGAATTTACCATTTTAACTATTTTTAGTGCACAGTTTAGTGGTGTTAAATGCATCCCACATTCAATACCCATAACTCTTTTTATCTTATAAAGTGGGAACTCCACCCTCATCAAATAATGATTTCTGTCTCCTCTCAGCCCTCTGCAACTACCAGTGTGAGATTGCTTTTATATCACTCCCTAGAAATTGGGATATGAGATGTCAATGCAGTTTTTTTTTAAGACATAATTTCATTATATTTCTCCACTTAAAAAATTAAGGAGGAAGGAATTTCTTTGTCTTGGACGGAAGACCAATATTAAAGTCTCTGGGGATGAGCTGAGAGCGGGTTGGCTGCTTTTAACTGCAGGCAAAGTGTAGTGGCCAAGAACAAAGAGCCTTGTTCACGCAGGCAAAACAGCGACACCTGCTGGTGGCTAGTAAAATTTCTTTTCAGCGATTCACAAGACCGCCAAAGGTTTTGTAGGGACACATCTTGTCTCACCCTCACCGTGTGCTGGCTCCTATTTGGAAAAGCTGTCGTCTTATCACGAAATATGAGTGATGTGCTGTTTTGGTTGCTGGAGGAAAGGCAATCTTTCCCTACTGTTTCCCTATCATTTTTAATCCACAGACCGTCATGAAAGGCCCTGCAGGGCAGAGTTGCAGAAAGAGGACTCCTTCTAGGTGGCCAGCAGACACCCAGATGTGCAGGGCATCATGTCTGGGGAGGAGTGGTCCTGCTGGCATCTAGCCCAGCTGTGAATTCTGTTGTTTAAAGGGACGCGTCCACTGCCACTCCCGGGGGGAAGAGATGTTGGAGACACAGACTGAGGTACAGGCTTTCTTCCCTTCTCTCATCCCTTCCTCACATACAACCTCGTCTTCCAGAGGGCCCGGAGCTCAGAGATGCGTCATCCCCATCCCACCTGCACCTTTCAGCTCCCCACAGAGACATGCCCTGCCATTTATCTCAGACACTGCAGACCTCAAACAGAATTTATCCCCTCCAACTGCTTCCCTGCTTCCCTGCCCATAGAAGAAGGCTCTGTCAATCATGTTAGTCCCAGTACAGGCTCTGAAGCCATGTCCTCAGTTTTCCTTTCTCGAAAATGGGGAAACATAATACATTTCCAGGTATGCTTTCTAGGTGAGCTCACAGACTGCCGTCACCCACAGCCTAGCTGAGGCACACAGCATGGCTTTTTGTTTTGTCTTGTTCATGAATATAGTCTTTCCCTCATTTCTATTGCCTCCTGGTCTGAATTGACACAGCTGTGCAATACAGACCTCTGGACTCACCCCTGACACGTTGTCCCACAGTTCCTGCAGGCTGCCGCCACCAAGCTTTTCATTTTTGTTTTTTTGAGACAGGGTCTTGCTATATATATAGCCCAGGTGGCTTTGCACTGGCAGTGACCTCTTGCCTCAGCCTTCTGAGCATGGGGCTTTGACAGCATAGCTCAGCTAAACTACCATCTTTTAAATTCAGTTCTTGCTGGGTTGTTTTGTAGTAAAAAAGCTAGGTGGCATTCTTCAAAAATCAGCCTGGCTCTCTTGCCTACCTACAACTTTTTTACAGTCTGAATCTTCCCCATACAATGTAGATGATCCAGCTTCATCCTGGCAGGGGAGCATGTATGTGCTCACCTGACCCTGACTCCATTCCTTTGCTTATTCAGGCATTGTGGTCATCATCATCATCATCATCATCATCATCATCATCATCATCATCATCACCATCATCAACACCATCATCAACAACATCAACATCATCATCATCATCATCATCATCATCATCATCATCATCATCATCATCATCAGTTTGTTATGAGGCAGGGTCCCACATGGTAGTCTACCTGACGTTATCTGTTCTGCCACCTCCGTGCTCTGAGTACAGAGCTCACAGATGCGCTTAGGGTCACATGTACAAAGGCAGTGCCTGGCCACTAGTGTTAACAGTGTTGGCTGTCACTGTCCTGTGTGCACACAAAAAGGATGGAACAGCTTGTTTTGTCTTTGGGCATGCTTCATAGAGGAAGGCCCTGCATCTGGGCCATCTGACTTAACATTATGTGACTTTTGAGCAGGGCATGAGTTCATTTAACAAATATTTATTAAGATCCTAACTGCTTCCAGGTACTTACTGCACTGTAGATTTGGGTCTTAGTTTTGTTTATTTTCTTACAGATGTGGCCAGCCAGCCATTCATATCCAGAATAAAAGGGCAGAGCAAATACACTCATCAAAGGGGCTTCAAGTTCAGGTCCTGTCTTAGCTTTGGGCAAACAATCTGCCAGCCTCCATTTCCTCTGCTGTATGATGAGCTCAGCGGTCTGTGTTTCTATTTTGTTTTTTGTTGTCGTCAACTTTAGGGTTAGCCATATGGTAGGCAACAGGTCCTGGCCCTCTCTCGGTGAGCATGTGTGAACTACTTGTCCGGATCTGACCCTAGCCTAGCTTGTCTGTGACTGTTGGCTCCTTTCCTTCCACTTTGTAGGGAAAAGCCACCTTGTCCACGTCACCCCCTTATTATTGTCTTAGAAAAAGAGGTGTTGACTTCACTCCCCAAATACTCTAGAGAAAAGAGCAGGTGTATCCTTTAATACTTTATTCCTTCCTTCCTTCCTTCCTTCCTTCCTTCCTTTCTTTCTTTCTTTCTTTCTTTCTTTCTTTCTTTCTTTCTTTCTTTCTTTCTTTCTTTCTTTCTTTCTTTTTCCCTGTCCTTAATTTACACTTGTACATTCTACATATGCACACAACACCGTGACTCACATATATGTTCCTTAATGCAAGACCCTATGATACATTTAAATCCCAACCATGCCTGTATGTCCCTATCATGCTCCCAGCCCAGTTTGCTTGCTTCACACAAGCTTGCTGACAGACGGACACTGCATTCCTGGGTTACCGCATCAGGTGTAAGGAACACTGCTTTTTCCCAGTGGTTCCAAGTGTGGATGGGTTTTGAACTCTGTCATCTCCCCTTTTTCCTCCTCAGTGGAATCAGAATTTCTGGAGCTAGGACTCAGGAATCCGGATGTCTGACAAGTAAGCACCCAAGTGATTGCTCTGCACACTTGCTGCATAGTCAAGGATGACCTTGAGCTTTTTCTCTTTGGGTGTATGACGTGTGTATGTTTGTATGTGTGCACAAGTGTGTGTGTGTGTGTGTGTGTGTGAGAGAGAGAGAGAGAGAGAGAGAGAGAGAGAGAAAGAGACAGAGAGACAGAGAGAGACAGAAAGAGACAGAGAGACAGAGAGAGACAGAAAGAGACAGAGAGAGACAGAGAGAGATAGAGCGCATGTCACAGTGCCAGTGTGGAGGTCAAAGGACAACTTTGCTGTCAGTCCTTACCTTTGTCTTGTTTCACAGAATGACTTTGTTGGCTTCTGCTGGGTGGGCTGGGCTAGCCTGCCCACCGTGCCTTCTCTGCCTCCCACCTTGCTGAGATGAGTGCTGTTGTACTCAACTTTACATGGATTCTGGGTTTTGGATTCAGTTCCTTGCCGGCAGACACTTCCCCACTGAGCCATTGACCTTCTGATTCTCCTGCCTCTACTGTGGAGTGCTGAGGTTACCTGCATGCCTCCCCTGCACTGGTTTATACAGTGCTGGGATGTAACCCAAAGCTCCGAGCATGCTAAGCTGTATGGCCAGCCACCTGAATCATAGCTTGAGAAATTTTATGCTGAAACACACACACACACACACACACACACACACACACACCCTAAACAAGCACTGGTATTTTCTCTTCTATTTCATCAAAAGATGGTCTTTGAGTCTAGAGTCTTTGGCAAGAACCCATTAATGACAGCTTCCATTTAACCATTGTCTTCAATGCAGTCTCTAGTCCACAAGTAGCTCTGTCCAAGACACTTTCCTGCTTGGTCACTCCAGGAAGGACATCACACTGCTGGGGAAGGAGGGCGCCATTGCATCTAACAGTTTTCAGATGTAGGTACACAGTTACTCCCTACACAGGAGAGGGGCCCTACTTCCAGAACACCCGAGGCAAAGCGTGTGTGTGTGTGTGTGTGTGTGTGTGTGTGTGTGTGTGTGTGTGTGTGTGTGTGTGTGTGTGTGTGTGTGTGTTGGTGTGTGTGTGTGTGTGTGTGTGTGTGTGTGTGTGTGTGTTGGTGTCTACCCAGTGTAGAGCTGCTGAGATGCCCTTCTAGTGGGCTGCACAGTTGAGTTCAAGTCTAACCTGGGTTACATGAGACTCTGTCCCAAAAGGAGAAAGTTTTAAATTAAATTAAAACTTTCTATCTTGGGTGCTAGTAACTTTTAGAAAAGTCACCTGATTCTCGCACCAGGCTGGGAATATAGTGCACACCTGTAATTCTAGCTCTCTAGAGGCTAACCTTGGAGGATTCTGAGTCATCTGGATGCTAGCCTGGCCTATAGAGCAAGAGTTTTTCTTTAAAGTGCTGTTGGATTTTCCCAATCCTCAGTTTTTCCCATCTGTAAAATGGAGCTGAGAAAGCTGTAGTTTGAGCGGCTTGGGAAGGTCGGAGAGGGCAGAGCATCCACAGTGCTCAGCAGGCAGTATTCGGATGTGTGACAGCTTCTGAACGTGAGCTGTTATCCCTTACCTGACCCCAGCCATAGTCTCCTCCCCTCTCACGTCTTTAGTGGAATTAAAAAAAAATAATAATTTTGGATGCTGGAGAGATGGCTCAGTGGTAAAGAGCTCTTGTTCTTTAGAGGACCCAGGTTCAATTCCCAGCACCCACATGGCAGCTCACAACTGTCTGTAACTCCAGTTCCAGGGCATCTGACACCCTCACACAGACATACATGCAGGCAGAACATCAATGTAGATTAAATAAATAATTAAACGTTTTTATTTTAAAAAATTAATTTTTATTTTTTATGTGTGGGTGCCTGCAGAGGCCGGAACGCAGTGTTGAATTCCCTGGAGTTATTGTAGGCAGTTGTGAGTTGCCTAATCCGGGTGTTGAGAAACAGACTTGGGACCTCTTTAAGAGCAGCAAGTATTCTTAACCACGGAGACATCTCTCTAGCCTTTGTTCTCATATTTTGACCCAAAGGCTAGAAGCACAGGAAACAGGGACCATTAGCTTGCTATTTTCAGCCATTGCAGAGTCTGGCAGCTTGTGTAAGATCAGGGTCGTCTGAGAACAGTGCAACCAAACTAACTGTCTTCCTTAGGGGCCGAACCTCCTTCATTTCACACCCCGGAAACCTTCCCTTTGCTTTCTGCCCTCAAGGGCTCTAATCTGTGTTCCTTCTACTGTTTGTTCTCTAACATAATCCCCTCTGCACTCCTCAGCTGACACTAATGAGTATCTTAAGAAACTGGAAATTCTTGAATGGGTGTGCAGTTAATTCTGCTCCTAGACACGTGTCTTCCGGCAGTTTCTCTGGCTATGCAGGAAGATCTCTCTAAACTCCAGCTCCTGTGGCTGGCCCTTCATAACTTGATCAGATTTAATTGTGAGTCCTGGCATCTCTCTGCCTTACCCGTTTCTGTTACTGTGGTTATAGGATGGATTCCTTTGCTTTTGGTTAAGTCGTGGGAAAGAAGTAAAGGTTAGATGAGGATTTTAAAAAATTAAGATTTTTGGTAGTAACGATAACACAGAATCAGATTACTTTCTGCATCCTTATTTGAGAAGGAGATTGAGTTCTAACTTGGAATGGGGACAGCGATATTACATGTTGGTGTTTAAACATATGAAGACACACCAATATCAGACATGGAGCATTCACTCTGCACTGAGACTTCTCATCTTTACTCTGCTGTGACTTTTACAGATGCAAAACTTGAGTGATTTGCCTGAGAAATACCTAAGTCCCCACTCCACCCTAGTCCCCAGTACACATCATAAATCTCAGGCATCCATATACTCAAAGAGTCCAGAATGTTCTTGTGGAAGCTCCATCCCAGCCTCTCGCATCCACACACCCAAAGAGTCCAGAATTGTTATGGTGGAAGTTCCACCCAAGCTCCCCTCCCCTGTCTTGCTCCAAACCTGCTGTATTTCAGAAAGTCCCCCAAATGATGACCCCTCCTCCAGAGATGCTCAAGACCACTCCCACAGGGTACTTAAACTGTCCCCTCCCTGCCCACCTGTCTTCTCTGGGGAGGGGGCTGGAAGGCCATTTGGGAGCATTGTATTCATCTAATGTGGCTCTTTCTAATTCGGTTTGATTTTGTCTGATTTGGATTGTTGCATTGGCAGAGAGGCTTATGGGGTGCACAAACTTCAGATATGTAAATGAGTGGCTGTGTGGTTGTGTTCCAGTATAAAATGCTATAGGCAATGAATGCTCTCCTTTACTTCTCTCTCAGATTCGAATCTCTGTTCTTGTTTGAATGGAGGAACAGACAAGATAAAACATAAGAGCAAGTAGCCCACTTGCTGTGTCCACATTCACACAGACATAATTCTTCAAGTATCTAAAAGAGGGATAAATGTTATTTAAATTTGTGTTTAATTAAATTGTCTGCATCATCTAAGGACCTTGATGTTGCTATAGCAATGCCACATAGTGCTATGATAGTATCAGATTACAGCAAAAAATTCATTGAGCGTCTATGGCATACTAAGACACAGCGCGCTGTCTCTTTAGCCCTCACACTTAACAAGGACACGATGGCATTTGCTTCATCTGGCAGGTGAGAAAACTGAGGCCAGGGAACTTTCTGCCACGTGTCTCCAACCATATAGCAGGGGCGGAGCAGAACTCACCCCACCCTGCCCCTGGCGCTTTCAGCTCTGGGACCCCGCGCACCTGCTCCCCCGCGCATGCGCTGCCGCAGGGAGCAAACCACGCTTTGGCTTCTTTGTCTGCGCAGGGATCTGCGCGTGGCCTCGGCGATCTGCGGTTTTGTTCCCCAGACCTTTACTCGCGGAGTAGGTTTATTGGGCTTACAGCTGAGAAATGTAATCCTACTGAAACTTGTGTTCAAAGTCTCCTAGCGTGAACTGATGGGCTGGGACAGAAGGGGGGGAGGGGGAAGACACAGAACTGGCTGCAAGGACCAGCTGAGAGAATTGCAACCGAAATGCTAATAGTGCGGGGTGGGGCGGGGCGGGGCGAGGCGCACACCAACAGTGTGGCTCTTTGGTAAAGATTTTCTTCTCTGTGGGAACTCCTGGAAGTGGTTCTAGAATCATGCCTTGGAGTTTACTCTCCAGATTTTATTTCACAACATATTCAGTTTGTAGATTTTGTTCCTATGTTTTTTTGTTTTTACGTCCTGCCTTTCAAATATCAGTGAACTTTACACTGCTTTGAAAAGCCTTCAGGATGGGTTAGTATTTCCGAAGTCAGCTTATCGTGGTCCCTATGGGAACACCCATTCCTGTGCCCGTACTGGCTAATACCTCCATTCCAATTTCAGTGCCCTTGAGCCCTAACCAGAATCGTAAACAAAGGTCCCAGATCATCAGATATGAGTCAGGAGACAAGGAATATAGGATTTTTTTTTTTAAAATTTGCTTAGGCATTTTATTTTATTTCTTTAAAAATATTTATTTAACTAAAACAGGGTCTTCTATAGATTAAAGTACTTTAAAACTCCCCATGCAGCTGAGGCTGGCCTTGAACCCCTGATCAGCCTGCCTCCACCTCCCAAAGGCTGAAATTACAGACATGGACCTTGACACCCAGGTAGTTATTCGGTTTAAAGAACACTTATGGTGGTGGGTCACGCCTTAAAGGCCAGCACTTGGGAGGCAGAGGCAGGTGGATCTCTCTGAGTTCAAGGGCAGCCTGGTCTACAGAGTTAGTTCTAGGGCAGCCAAGGCTACATACACAAAGAAACCCTGTCTCAAACAAACAAACAAACAAACAAACAAACAAAAACCAAACACAAAGAAAAAAGAACAACAAGACCCATGTTCGGGGCTGGAGACATGGCCCAGTGGGTTATGAAACTCTAGTCCCAGAGGACCAGTAACCCTCATCTGGTCTTATTAGGCACAACTCATACTGCAGGCATGTTGTGCACAGATACATGGTCAGGTAAACAGGCATATACCTAAAATAAAAATACAAATCTCAAAAAACAAAACAAAAGCCTCTGCACCGTGCTCCCAACTTAGTTTTAGTTTCCATTAATTTTGGTTTTGTGGCATTTAAATCTCCTAAATACCATAATAAGAATTAGCATCCTAAATACTGGAAGTTTTAGCCATTTCTCCCTTTCTCTTCTACCTTTTTCTGTCCTTCCCCTCTCTCTTCCTCTCATCTTCCCCCTCCTTTCCCTGGTGAAGAGGAGGCAAATTCTTTTTAATATTAAATTTATTAAGAGATAGCCTTTGTAATAAAATGTTCATATATTTCTTTATACTAAGAAAATAGAATGTTTCTCTTGAGCAAGTCACTTGGAAATCTCAAGGGCAGAAGACATATTTTAGTTAGGAGGCATTTTAGAGAGACCCTGATAGCAAACGAACTGGAAGAAATGCTGTCTGATGTGTGTTGGGGACGTCATGCTATTGTCTTGCTGTCAGTATAACCTGCAGTGATCGATGGCTACCTCTCCCAGGCATGGGAGATTAATGAATTGACTCTAATTTTGGCAACCTTTGTACACTGAGGTGGGGGTGTCACTCTTAAGTTGATTTGTGTAAGCGGCACAGCAGCCTTTGAAGAGAACGTCTGGTCCTCTGGTCACATTGGTCATGTTCATAGTGCTATTTCAGTCCTAGTTAGTGATGGCCACCTGTGCCCCTCCGTATCTGTCCATGCCCACACAAGATGACTCGATCTGTGTCTACCAACTGGCCTCTTCTGTAAGAGGGAGTGTCCTGTCAAGAACTGTGTTTGCCAGTTAAGAGTTATTTGGTCTTATGATTAGTTTATATGGATTCAATTGTTTTAAGGGGCTGGGGAGATGATTTAGGTAGCAGAGAGAGTAAGTACGAACTGAGAACCTGTGTTTGGATCCCAGCGCTTATGTAAAAGTCAGGCATGGCAGCGTGGGTCTGTAACCCCAGGGCTAGGCTTTGGGTAGGGTTAATGGCCAGCCAGTCTAACCAAACTGGTGGGGTCCAGGTTAAGTCAGAGTCATTGTCTCCAGCAATAATGTGTACAGCAATTGAAGTAGATATCTAACATTAGCCTCTGTCCTTCATTGCATACTCATACACCAGTCTGTGTACACCCACGAACACATACACAGACACAAGAGTCAACCTTAAAAACAAAACAAAGCTGTGATTTCATCTCTACCCCTTTAATTACTCAAGTTACTTAAGTCAAAGGGTTTCCCTAGTGTAACCCATATGGCATTCAAGGCAATTATTCTTCAATTTTTTTCTTTATTACATTTATTGTGTGTGTATGTGTGTGTGTGTGTGTGTTGTGTTGCAAATACAACATTTAACCATGGTGCATGTCAGAGGACAACTTTAGGGAGGTTGTGAGGACCCAACTCAGGTTGACGGACTTGAAGCCATCATCTTGCTGGCCCCACATTTTTTTTTTTTTTTCTTTTTTCCTTTTCTTGAGATAGGCCCTGTGTGCTAGAAAACACAGAGGACAATGCTTTCATTATTTTAATAGAATCTTATGAATATTTTTGTTGGGGCTGGAGAAATGGCTCAGCAGTTAAGAACACTGGCTGCTCTTGATTCCCGGCACCCATTAGGCTCACAAGTGTAAGTAACTCCAGTTCCAGGGGATTCTATGCCCTCTTTTGGGCTCCACAGACATCAGGCATGCATTTGTATATATAAAATAAAAAAATCTTTTATGGGTTTCTCTCATCATTTTATGTTAACAAACGAAAAGTTTGGCCACTGATATCCTAAGAGACAGACAACCGTTCAGGACGGTTTATGCCTATAATCTCAGCACTGGGAAAGTTGAGGCAGGAGGATCACATAAATTCAAGGTCAACTTGGGTTACAAATGAGACTGTCTCAAAAAATAACAAACAAAACAGAAATAAAAAAGGCAAGCAAATGTCATGGCCCTTCTGACGGACATGCATAGTGTTTGCAGAAGCCTTGTTGAGTCTTCCAATCCCCTACTTCAGCTTCTCAGGCAGGAACAGGATAGAAGACAAAATGCAGAAAGTGGGAAACCACAGGCAAAAAGCCTCCATGGCCTCAACATGTGAACCGCCTGGAAAAGCATGCCACAGGGAACCCATAGGCTAAAAATAGGCCCAAGAGACGTGGCAAGCATGTGGGCCTCACTGGAACCTTATTTGTGAAGAACATTTAGGAGATGATTGGCAGAAGTGGCCAAGGACTACACATTTGGTGAAGTTATAGAGATGATAATTACAGTGAGTTCGTGTTTTCAAAAGCATTAAGAAAAGAAATGTGTGCGCAAGTGTTGTAGAGATATGCACTTCGATATTTTTTAATATCTCTGGCTGAGGTGAGATCATGTCTGAGGCAAGATGAATCCAGGGTAGCTCTCCCCGTGGTAATTCCCAAAGCTCTGTGGTGGGTGGGTGGGTGAGTGGGTGGAGTTCACAGCACTGAGATCCCTACTTTACTATATGTTTAAAGTCTTTCATGAGAAATACTAAACCCGACGAAACAAAGCAAAACAACAATAGGAAACAAATCCTGTCGGAATCTAGTGGGCCTCCACTGTCCGGCGGGATGATGGGCGGCTTCCTTGGGGGGAGGGGGTGGATGATTCCTCCCCACACGCCACTATCCTTAACAGAATTTGAGAAAATGGCTATTTGAGGCTGCTTTCTGTCACCTGCCTCTGAGGTCAAGTACTGCTATCAGGACTTGACAGTTGTTATTTGGCCCAAAGCACTTGAGGTCATGATCACTGCATTATCTTTCTGAGACAGTCATTTTTGAACCCGCTTTACTGGCTATCAGGGGCTCAGTCGGTCATCTTTTTATAGACGGCATCAATATCAGCTGGCATATAAAAGCTTTCCCAACCATGATTGCCTTATTAATCAATTCATAAAGCTGATCAGGAGATTGTTAGGGGGCCTGGTAATGCAATAGTTAGAAAATAAATCTCAGAAACCATTTTGTTGGATAAGTAGGTATTTTGGGAGGTAGGAATGGGGATAAAGTTCAAGCACACAAAAATGCATCGTGTTATTTAATTTGCTTTTCTGCCTCTTAACCTATACTTTTGCTCCAAGGTGGCGTCTTCAGTTAGCAGTTAAAAATACATCTGAGTGCAGATAGCCGTAATTTGACAGTCTGGATTCCTTTGGTTGTTATTTCTCCATCTTAGAGATACTAAATATAAGATTTTGAGGTTATTAAAAAAAAAAAAAAGAAATACTGTGCTGAAAGATCACATATATTTTTGTATTTAAAAAATGTCTGGACACTGCTGCGCATGTTTGTAATTGAGGTGTTTGGGAACTAAGGGCAGAGGACTGCCACAGTTGAAGGCCAGCCTGGGTTAGTGACCCTTGTCTCAAAACAAGTCCCTGCTCTGTGCTGGCCTTGGAAGTTTCTAGAACTTCAGAATACGGTGTCAACTCCTTCCATGAAGTTCTCTGTTTGCTCCTTGTTTCTGGTATCCTCATGGTGAACTGAGGGACAGCTCTGCCACATGTCCAGGTGGATTAGGGGTCTTTCTCTGCCAATTTTGTCTTCCAATGAGGGCCTAGGTAAGTGTTATTTCTTCTGTTGAGTTTTCTACATGGTTAAGCTCACCTCCAGCACTTCATCCGCTGTGTAAACAGGGTTACAGTTTAGATCATTGTCCACCCCTACCCCAGTACTTACAGCAGCCTCAGAAGCCCTGAGACCAACTGGGCTGGGGGCCATGGTAATAGATGCAGCCCTTTCCTGTTCCCACCATCTCTGGGATTTTGCCTTCTGAACCTTTTTTGATTTGCATTTGTGCAGCCATCTGTGTATATTGGCTGCCCACTCAAGGATCCTTCAGTGCCTCCTAGCAACCCTGGCAGAAGAATGCCAAACACCTCTGCAGAGGGCCTATGTTCAGTTTGTAGAAGAAATACAATTACAACCTACATTGCTTTGGTCTTTGAAGGCATGCCCCCCCCACCACCACCACCAAGCAGCTGTCAAAATACTGGGAGAGAAAAAAAAGCAGAACTTTTTGTTTTTAACAACTTCATATAGAATTGGAGTCTTATCACAAACAAACTGAGTGACAGGCTTGGTATCTTGTTATATAAAAGCTAGTGCCAGAATCTTAGTAAATATGATGTTTTTAAAAATAGCCAAAACAGTAACATTTCCCATGCATTCCAGTCTCCCGAAGATAAGATGCTGAGTGGTCCCTCATTTCTAGGAAATGAGCTCTGCCGACTTTGGTGCTATGTACATCGTCTTAAGGAGGCACTGCCCCAACTCTTGATGGGATTGGGGGGCTTGGGAAAGTGGAGTATGCAATCTGAGGGACGATGGGTCACCTCGGAGACCTCTATGCTCAGGCTTTGTGTGGTCTCACACTAGGGAGCCAAGATGATGGGAGTGCTGAGGCTATTTTTGTTTGAAATCCTGAGCATCTCCCCCAAAGTGTGTCACTAAAATATGACACCCGTGGCATCTCCATTTCATAAGTAGGGGTTCCAAGAACTGCCTGAAACAGGCTTAGGCCTATGGTCAGTAGTTTAGGACTGAAGACCCCAGGCTGCTCTGTTTTGGGGTATTGATGTGACTAATTTTGAGGCTGAAGTTAGATGTATTTCTTATGGACACCCTGCCATCCAGCTAAAAAGGATTAGAGCAAGGACCCAGTGTATGATTTGCACATGAATCTACAACTGGTTTACAATAATCGCGTAATAAGAATTGCTTAGCTGGGAGCCACTGTGCAGCAGGGTTTAGCTGCTTGCTTCCAATATTGCATTTACAAAAATTACATATTTCATATAATCAGGCCTGTCTCTTACTTAATCATCCCACACATCATATAAATCTTTAAAACGGACAGGTCTATAAATCACTAGCATTTTTCATTTACCACTTATTCTAAGCCAGGCAGTTTCTTATTTAAATTGCCATATGGATAAATCTAATAATCCCTATTCACTTACAGCATCTCAAACTTTAAATCTTATTCTGGCTGAGGTCATAAGTGAAATCAGTATTGAGGGCAGAACTAGCAGCTGTAACAGCTATAATAGCTTTCCAAATTATATTAAAGGGCCCAAATAACATTAAAAATGAGGAAAAATTGAATTACATTATTAAAGTGTGATCTGCTGAATCAGGCAGATGTGGGGCCTGAACAGAGCTCCCGACTGGGGTGTGGCTCCCACTGGGAATACTCGCCAATGGGCACCTCTGGCCTGAACCCTCCCCTTATTTGCATATCTTGATACAGATCTGGGTGAGGTCCTGTTGACTTTTTTGGCTCATACAATTCTTTGTTACCGAATGTTCTGTGCACAGTAGGATGATTAGCAGCATGCCAAGCCACTATCCATTAGATGCCAGTGACACTTCCCAAACCGTTTTAACAACCTCAAATGACTATGGTGCAAGGGGGAGGGGTGGGGTGGGGTGGGTGGAGGTGGGGTGGGTGGGAGACACCCCCTCCCCATCGCTGGTAACTCCTAATGTAAATAATAGGATAGTATTGAATTGGCTCCCGGCTGGTGCTGTCTACCCCTTTCCCTGGCATTGGTGCTGCTAGGTCAGTGGGCCCAGTTTGTTTCCAGTGTTCACTGAACAGTGGTCTGGGAGAGCATGCTGGGAGTCAGGATGAGGAGAGCTGGGAGTCTTTCCATGAACTGGGAGGTTTTGAATTCCAGGCAAATGCTTCTGGAAGTTTGGGGAGTTTTTCCTTGCCCTTCTCAGGTGATATGGCAGCCTATTCTAGATATTTTCTGAAAACACAAAGACATCACGGACCTGGCATTTACAAGTATGCACATCACCATGGCTGCAATATAAAAGTAATTTTAATATGTATTACAAATGGCTAGGAAGGAGAGTGTGATTTCATGGGGACTAAAGGAAAAATAGTGAACATTTGCAAAGGAAACATTCAAATCTCAACCCCTGGCTCATGAACAACTTTGCATCCTCAGGGCTAACATGCAGGCTGAAGAGCTGCCTTCCTCTCTTATGGGGCATAGATTGCATCTTCTGATGGCTGGTGGATGCAGATAGTTCATCTCGGATCTATGAAAGGAACCGACTGCAATTAGTCTCCTAGAGAGATCCTGCCAGGTCTTTGACAGCTTGAGAAGTTATTCCCTGTATAAATCATCTCCACACTGCCATCTTAAATGCACATGCTTTTCTAGAAAGACATCCATCCTCTATCACCTAAGACCAAATAAAGCGGATAGCGCCATTACAATTTGGAGATGAAACTGGCTGACAGCATGGTGTCACAGAATGCTGAGAGAAGCTATCTGTAATTATGGGCTGGCAGTGCCTCGTGCCTAACTAATGGGAAGTGTGACATCATTTATACTGAGGACCCAAAAGACAGAACTAGGAAACAATATCGAAATGAAATTTGCTGTGTCCAAGGACTCTGCTTTCTGAAAGGCTTTGGACCAGCTTTACACTGACACAATCCTTCCAATGTCTTACAGCTACGGTGACTTCTGACTCATTGAGGTGTCAAGCTGATTCACTTTATATGGGAAAAAGGTCATTCATCCAGCTCAATTTCACCGATAATTTGTGGAAACGCATGCCATCTTTCCCTTTTATTTCCTGTACAAAATATTATGTTCATTCACATTCTTTAAGGCTGAGATGAAAGCTCTCGGCTTCTTCGTTTAATCACCCCAGAGCAGGTAGAGTTCATATCTCTGGTGTCTTCCGGCCTAATTAAAGCACTCCAGGATGCCCGCTATGGAAGATGGTGGTATTACTTCAAAGGCACAGAGTATAAACCCTCCCTTGGATGATTTTCTTCCTGTCCCTGAGTAAATAGAGACAGCATGAAGACAGGAAGTATGAGATGCTTTCAGGGTGTCTGGGCCATGGCCACAGTTAAGTCAGAAACTCAGCTTCTACTACACGAGTATTAGGAAGACTTGATCTTGGTGTTCTCAGAGTAGACGATGGGTCTCAGTTGAATATGTTAATGTGTTTTTTGAGTTTTAGCATAAATATTCTGTGACTCCAAAGCCAGTGAGTGTTGAAGAGGAACGGGAGATAAGATTTCCTGGCTTCTAATTGGCTGGCAGTATCCACGGACTCATGTTCCACTCCCTCTCTCTACCCAGGGCTGGCCTTATAATTGGGATAGTTTTTGCCTCTGTCTTTTGGGTACTGGAATTATAGGCAGGTACTACCATGTCCATTTGGACAAGTCCTTTCTTTAAATGGATGCCCGTTGATGGCAATTGCCTTTTGCAGGTAAAAAAGCATCAAGAAGTTTTTATTCCAGACACGTAGTCAGATGTAAAAATGATACTCACTAAATCATTGTGTGTGTGTGTGTGTGTGTGTGTGTGTGTGTGTGAATGCCCGTGCCTGTGGAGGCCAGAAGTGTCAAATCCCCCTGGAGCTGGGTTACAGACAGTTGTGAGTCACCCAATATGGTGCTAGGAACTGAACTCAGGACTTCTGAGAGACCAGTATATACTTTTAACCACTGAGTCAACTCTCCAGTGTCAAGAGGTAAGATGGATGAATCATTTTGTATCTTATATTAAAAAAAAAAAGATTTTATTGACTCTTTTGTCTTGTTTGAGATAGGATCTCACTATATAGCTCTGGCTGGTCTGGAACTTGCTATGGAGATACCTCGAGACCTCAGCTATCTGCCTGCCTCTGCTTCTCAAGTGTGATGATTAAAGACGTGCACCAACCACACCTGGCATTTAGTGACCCTTTTATTCTAGGAGAATAGAGTGTTTATAAGCCAATATTAGCCCACTCTTCTCTGTAATTGTGGATGCCCGATGGGATGGCAGTCGTCTGGATCCATGTGTGTTGTGGGATGTTTGTACACTGTGTGAAGATGCATTGCTGTAATTGGTGTATGAAAAGCTGAACGGCCAATAGCGAGGCAGGAGGTATAGGTGGGATCTCCGGGGAGAGAAAGGAAGAGGAGGATGAATCTAGGCGTGCAGGAGATGCCAGGAGACATGGAGAGGAAGCAGGAGGTGAAGATGGAAGAGAGGTAACATCACGTAACATAACGTAGATTAATATAAACAGGTTAAGTTATAGGAGCTAGTTAAAAACAAGCCTAAGGTATAGGCTGAGCTATCATAATTAATAGTAAGTCTTATTATTTGGGAGCTGGCTGTCGGGTCAGAGAAAGACAGGTAGGATAAAGCTTGCTAGAAGATTCACTTCAGAAGCCCTGGAAAGATTCGACTTCTAGACCGCCTGCTGTTTGGATAAGAGTCTATGTTTTTATTACCCATGCCTTGCTCAGGGCCCGTCATATAGAAGAACAATGGTAGCTTTTGTCAAGTGTGATTGTAAGCCTGGCACAGTGCTGAGCACTCTACGTGGGTTGCCTGTGTAAACTGCGTGGTTTCACTCTCAAGTCCCTTCTTTGGCTCTTTCCAGTTACCCTAGAGACTTTGTGGACCCCTTCTTAGTTCCGGTGCAGCATTAGCTGTGGATGCAGCGGAGTCTCCTTCCTGGGTGCTACTCTTCCCAGCCCTGCTTCTGTGGTCTGGTGTCACTGCCTGCTGTGGCTGTGTCTCTAGCCCTGTGGCGGCTTCTGGAAGTAGCTGATCGCCATGTGTGATGATCTGAATGAGACATGTCCCCATACTTCCTGGCTTTTGAATGCTCGGTCCCCAGTTAGTGATGCTGTTTGGGTAGGGTTAGAGGAAGCATGCCATTGGAGGTGGACTTTGAAGTTTCAAAGCCACCATCCATGCTCAGGTGCTCTTTCTCATGCCTGCCACCTGCTGCCATGATTTTCTGTTATAAGTGACTCTTATCCTGTGGAACATGAAACCCAAACCCTTCTTTCTGTAAGTTTCCATGGTCCTGGTGTTCTATCACAGCCATAGAAAATTAAGATACCACATAGCCTCACAACTCCATTTGGCCTTTTCCCCATTTCTGTTCTGAAACCCCCTCTTGGAAATTCCTTGCATGGTTTCTTCTTTCTTGGTGGATCTGAAAGACATAGGGTCTTGTATTCTCATGTTCTCCATTTGAGGTAACCATCCCCAAGTCTGATTGATAGCTCATACCTCTTAACCATAAGGCAATTCTGCCCGAATGTGCAAGTTAAGTCTGGGGGCAATTGATTGACAGAGGAACTCTTGCTACTGGGTTCCCTGGGCTAAAGGAGTTACTGGCTACACAAAAGCTTGCTAAGCCTGCTGCAAATACTCCTGTGTCCCAGATGGCTTCAATTCTTACTCTAGCAAGCTGCCATCGACCTCACCAGGCAAGTTCATTATGAAATTCGAGTCAGGAGGCCTCAGCAATTGGTGTCTTCCCATGAGTCCACACCCTGAAGGTGGCATCTTCATTGTGTTATGAGGTCCTTATGGTCCCCATGAAGGGGGTGCTGTCTACTTCATTTTGGTTCACCCACAGCTTGACGAGTCCTTTTGAGTTCCCCGTGTTCTAGGCACTGCTCTTAGCCATTGGTATCTGGCAAGTGAGCAAAAGCAGATTACAAATTCATTCTATAGAGTGCTTTCTGTCCCATTATATCAAAAATATTATTCCCAGGCTAGAGGGACGGCTCAGTGGTTAAGAGCACTGGCTGTTCCTTACAGGTTCAATTTCTATCACTCCTGTGGCAGCTCAACCATCTGTAACTCCAGTTCTGAGAACCCCTACGACTTCTTTTGGCCTCCACAGTTGAATACAAGCAGCCTGCCATCATAATCCTTAAGCTCTGGGTGAGGGTACAGGAGCTGTCTAACTATGACGCTCAGCATCTCCACATGCATGGGTTGAGGCTTTATAGCCCTGTGTCCCTTGTCATATACTTCCAAGCTGGGATGTTATAGACATTTGAATTCAAAATCGGACTTCTGATTAGCTGAAACTTAACTGTGTTCCTGTGTATCAGTCAACACAGGTTCTAGATCCTTTCTTCATGTAGACCTGCACACTTTGGAGCATTCTTTCTGACTAGACTTGTCAGTTATCTCAGGTGTTTGAGATAATGGTGGCAATACAGTGTGGCTCTTAATGACACGTGGTAAACTTGATCATATTAAATTTCTAGCCTGTGTTTTGGCTGATCACATTGGCAACAGCCAAAGTTCCAAGGCTAGGCACATACACCCATAATCTCAACATTTGGGAGGCTGAGGGAGGAGGATGGTGAATTTGAGGTCATTCAGAGCATACCAGGCCCCTGTCTCAAAATCATTAGCAATAACAATAACAAGACCAAAACCCAAAACCCAAAAAACACCTGGGTGTGGTGGCTCATGCCTATAAAGCCAGTACTGGGGAGGCTGAGGCAAGAGGCCAGGTGGGGCTACACATTCCAAATTAGCCTGGCTATAAGCTATCTGACGTGGATGCTGGGAACTGAACTCAGGTCCTCTGCAAGGGCAATGCAAACTCTGAACCACAAAGTCATGTCTCCAGCCTGCTAGTCGTGCTAGGAAGGCATATGGAGCTACTAAGAGGATCAGATAGGGATGGAGTGGTGCAAAGAGCTAACTCAGTTTTCCCTGCTCTGATTGAGACAGAGGATTTTATGGAGTCTTCCAGGCTAACTCTCGACATTTTCAAACAAATAGTGCCATTAATGTGGGGACATTGATCATTTTCCCTACAATGCTGCCCTGCTCATTATTAGGAGCTCTGTCTGTCTTTGTTCTCCTGTAACTCCTAGCCTGTGTGATGGTTAATTCTTTGAAGGCATCCATACGGGTGACTTTGCTACTCCATCAGGAAAGTTTCCTTGTAAGTTAACTTGGATCGGAGCATGTTTGTTCCTCCTTTACCATGACAAGTGGATCACTGAGGGAGCTATGGAGACAGACATGGCTGAGGTGGTAGGGAGAGTCCAATTTAGTCAATTGTACAGAGCACAGGGGAGGGCACTGGGGGTGGGGTAGGGTTTAGGACAAGGTGTAATGATGCACATGTTAGGAAACACCATACTGAAGGCTGGTGAGATGGCTCAGTGCATGGAGGCATTTCCCATCAAGCCTGACAACCTGAGTTTGACATCTGCGCCCCAGAGGGTGGAAGACAACTGACTCTTACAAGGTGTCCTTTGACCACACATGTGTGCATGTAAGTCACACACACAGACACACACACACACACACACACACACACACACCATAGAGAGAATGTAACAAAAATGATGAAACACTGTAATAAACCCATTCATTGGTATGCTAATTTTAAAAAGTAACGAAAAACTTACATAGGGCCACACAGGAACTAGCGATCACCCTAATCTTTATTTTCTGGTTGTCTTCATTACCTCACTGGCGATCCACCTTGCACCAGTTTTTAGCCATTCACTCAGGCATTGTGCTTTGCTGTGTTCCTGGGGCAGTAATGCTTGAACAGGTACGAGCCACAGCTCTGAGTATCTGACACTTAGGGTAATGTTACAAAATCAATCCCTTTATCGAGAAGGGCACATTCCCTCCATGACTGCTCTTGAGCAGATGCTCCAGGCTTGTGGAGAAGTCTTCCCACCCTAGGAAGAGCACAGCCCCGTGGGATGGGGAACATGTAGGCATTTTCTCCACAGCGTCTCACGACCCTCACAATTTCTTCTTTCTTCTTGCAAATGAGAGCTACTTTAGCCCTCTGCTCACATCCCTCAGCTGGGAGGGGAGAGCAGGTGGTGCCGGGGGATGGCTGTTCATTCACCTCTGAGATGAAGGACGAGGGAGGACCTGAAGTGGCCTCTGAAGCTAGCCTGAGCTGATGGGTGAGAGAATGGTGTCCCTTTGTGTGCTGGGATCTGATTGGACGCATTCATCTCCTTGGAAGACAAATGAAATCAATCCTCTCTCCAGGAGGCAGCAAAGTGACAGAAGTGTGGAGATTAAAAGAGATTGTGAGGTTATATGTGTGACAGCAACCATCAATCGGGTTATGAAACCCGGCACCAAGCTTTCTACAGAGGTAAATGGCCCGGCTCAGCCTTGCGGGGCTGATAGGTTCAGGTCCTATGGAAAAATCCATCCCTACTGACTCTCCTCCCCATGCGACTCTTAAATTTCAGAATTACCATTTATAAGGCTATTTTTATTCGTTGGTTACAGGCAGCTTTTCTATTGAAGCATTGTGATATTATCATTTTTGTTTTCATTGACTTTTATGTAAATACCCTGCAGCTAGTGTGTTCCTGGGGAAGTGGACTCTGGCTGGGATTCTACCAGGGCATTTCCTAGGGCCCTTTTTTCCCTGTCAGCATCAGTGTGTGAAGGAGGGAAGAGAACAGAATAGGATGAGCAGCAGAGGGGTGGCTACTTTATAGACACTCTGTGCCTAGGGCAATCACTGGAGCTGGGTGGCCTTTCTGAGCTGGCCTTATTTGGAGCAAAGTAGTAGGTCTTTATTAGCAAGCCAGCCAGCCAGTGCTGTGGGCTGGCCCTGGGTGGGCTGGCCCTGGGAAGGAGGCTAGCTTAAGAGGAGGTGGGTTTTCCCCAGGGAAGCAGTAGGGGGCTGACAGCCAACAACCTTCCCTGGGGGTGGGAGCAAAACCTGAGTCCTAATGGGGAGATCTGGGCGGCACAACACAGCATCTTGACGGACACTTGGCAGAGGCCCTGGGAGCTTGTGATCTGTCCTCAGGCTCCACCCCTGGCTTCCCAAAGCAGAGACTTCTCCATCTTCCCAACACTCCGATTCTGATTTTGGCTTTCCTTCTTTCTTTTCCCCTTTTTGGTATGGGGGATCAAACCTAGGGCCTGCCACATGCTAGCCAGTACTCCACCCCTGGGCCACACATGCCTCTCTTCTTTCAGTCAGTTCTCTCATGGTCCTCCCAATCACCACTGTCCTTCCTTTGGAGAGAGGAACCCATTGTGTCTCCATCTGGCATCCTGAAGCATCGTTTACTCTGGTTTTTTTTTTTTTTTTTTTTTTCCTCCAGATTTACTTTTAGGGGCTGGGGAGGTGGCTCAATGGTTTAGAGCACTTGTTGCTTTTGTAGAGGACACAGTTTCAATTTTCATCACACATATGGTGGCTCACAACCATCCAAACCATCCTGTAACTCCTGGGGATCCTACACCCTCCTCTGACCTCTGCCTGCACTGAGTATGCATATGGTGCATCTAGATATATGCAGGCAAAACATACATATAATACATATAAATAAAAATCAATCTAAACTTTTTTTCCTAATTTATCTCCTTATTTCCTCTGCTCCCACTTCCCCTTCCCCTCCCCCCTCCCCCCTCCCCCAGTCCACCACCAGTCCACCCTCCTCACAGGTAAGGGCTCCCATGAGGAGTCAACATAGTCTGGCACAATAGGTTGGGGCAGGGCCAGGCCCCTCTCCCATGCATTAAGGCTGAGCATGGCTTCCCACCACAGGGAATGGGCTCCAGCAAGTTAGTTCAGGTTTGTATCATGGTCCTATTGCCAGAGACCCCTTTGATAGTCCAAGCTTCACCACTGTCTCCCACATATGGAGGGCCTAGTTTGGTGCCCTGGAGTCTCCAGATTTGTGAGTCTGGAGTTCATTAGTTTCCGTGAGCTTGGTCAGCTGTCTCTGTAGATTTCTCCATCATGATCTCACCTCCCTTGCTCATATATTCCCTCCTCCCTCTCCTTGACTGGATTTCCCGAGCTTGGCCTGTTTCTTGGTTGTGGATCTCTGCATTAGGATGAGGATAGGCCAATTCAGACACAATTTAAACATTTTTAAAATAAATTTTATTTAAATTAAAAACAATCTTATTTTCATACCAATCCCAGTTCCCTCTGCAACTGGATTCCAGGAGTTCGGCTCAGTGCTTGGCTGAGAATGTCTGTTTCTCCTTCAGCTACTGGGTGAAGGCTTTACGATGGCATTTAAGGTTGTCATCAATCTGAATCTAAACATTTTTAAAGGAGTTGTTTTTATATTTAGCGATGTGTATGTGTATGAGGGGGTCTGTGCATATGAGTAAAGGTGCCTTGGGAGGTCAGACGAGGGCCTCAGAACCTCTGAAGCTGGAGTTAAATGGATGTAGTTGTGAACTGCTCATGGGCCCTGGGACCGGAATTCAAGGCAGGCGATCTTAACTGTTGAGATAGTTTTCCAGTCCCTCTCTTGAAAGTTTGGTGAGTCTATCTTGTTTCCTCAAGTTGCCTGAAGTCTCTCCTAGGGCAGAGGGTCTCTGGTAAGATTCGAATGGATTGTTCGAAACGCCACACAGCAGCTTCCTAACTGGCCTCTTAGATTGCACATCGGTAGTTATTGTTCCCTGTGGCACACAGCATGGCTTTTTACAACGTAAAAGAGATTTAGTTACTTCCTGGGTCAAGCTTTGCCCTGGATTCAGGTGAAAAATCAAACCTATTGTATTCCGGGAGACTCTAACTTCCCAGTTAACACTGGCATCTGCTCCAGGGATCTCACATGGCCCCGCCCCTGCCCTCAAACCACGCCCACCGACTGTCTTCAGCCTTCTTTCGGTTGGTTCCAAGGTCCAACCTGACTCAGGCAGCCCCCCCCCCCATCTCTGCTTCCCTTCTCAGCGCTCCTCATAGGTTTCACCTGTGCTTGACATTCTCTTTTAATTATCTGCTTGTTTGCCGGTTTTTCAGTGCAATTCCCACAAGGCAAAGACCTTGTTCGTCTTCGTGGTTTAACGCATTATCTCCAGAGCTAGAATACTGCCTGGCCAGGGCAGCCTCAACCGTATCTGTCTGCACGATGGGCCAGGAAAGTGGGAGTTCGAAGATGACTGCCCTCCGGCCCTCCAGGCCTGTTTCTCCTTCGGCCGGCAGGGGGCTCTTCAATTCAGAAGAGCAGCTGAGCTCTGCCTAGTGGTTCACCTGAAATTCTGCCTTGTATGCTGAGAAATCCCCACCTTCTCCTATTTTGGCTGTGCCAACCCAGGCAAATACTGAACTTTGTGTTAGCAAGCACGTTTTGCTTTTTATAGGTGGTACTACAAGGACTTTTTGGGTTTGGTTGTGGCGGGGTGTAAGGTTTGCTGTTAGAATCTCAACAAAGAGGCAGAAGTAAAATGTGGGTGGGACAAGTTCGCAGCTGCAAAGCTTTATGTCAGCGCTTAAGCCCTGAAAAATGAAACAGCTGACTGATTGAGGCCGGTCAGCTGCAACGTGTATTTACCCACTGGAAAGGGAGTTGCTCCCGCCCCCTTACTTCCCCCTTTCCAACAACAATAATCTGGCAATATTACATTGCTAAATATAACTTCTTTTTGAAAATATATACTCCCCTTAAAATAGGGTGGTTTTAAAGTTTGTATCAATTTAGAAATTGAAAAGTCCTCACTGGAAGAAATCGCTAGTGTGTTTGAATGGACCTATTGTCTCTTGGCCCTTTCCTTTAGGGTAAGTCTGGCAGGGGTGCCAGCCTCACTGCCAAGACAAAAAAAGCTATATCTGCCGCTCATGCTGGGCCAACACAAAGCAACCTTAGTCTGGCAACACTCGGCGGTTGTTGGGAAGGCCCAGGTATCGTCGTTAGGCCATTAATATGGCTTATACACTGTTGCTCATGTCTATTTCTGTATAAATACTCCTCAATTCTGTACCCAGGAAAATTTGCCTCCCTGGTCAGGAAGCAGTTTCCTGGAAAAACCACAGTAACCCTCTGTGAGCGAACCACAGTGAATGGATTCTTACAGAGGATGGGGCAGAGAGCTGGGTGGAGGGAGGGCTGCTTCTCAGGTCTTAGTGTTGCTCTGCAGAGCAGGCTAGCCAGGGTGCGTCTAAAGGCATGCTAATTGAAATCTTAGGTTCCAAACTGTGAACCAGCCAGTGCAGATATGTTTGTTTTATTTTTTTATTTTTTTGATAAAAAGGACTGACTCGAGGCAAGAGAAAATGAACCTGATGGTTAGGTGAGTTGAAGAAGCAGGCCAAGGCATGTGTGGAGACTGGGGACAAACATTAGGCACTAATTAAAAAGATCCCCTGGAACGGAAGGCTCTGTGGTGGACAGATGGTTCGCACTAATGCGTGTGTGCAGTATTTACAGAGGTCCATGCCAGGTAGGATATACAGGTAACAAAACATCGGGTTCTGTCTCAGAGGACTTAGGAAACCACGAGGAGGACACCACGCACTGGAGAGGCGAGGGACGCTCCAGAGGATAGTGCTAATGACTACGACCCGGATTCATCTCTTTCCGGAAGTAGCTGCCACCAAACAACCCCGTTTTCAAAAGTGAAAAAGACCGAAATTTAGGTTTAGCTGATCTCTAGAAAGAACACGCAATGTACCTGGTGGTATTTAGCAGTACAGTAGCTTTTCTGAGCACAAGGGCACTGCTCTGTCGGTGTATTTGAGATAAATATTAAGTGGGGATGGGGAGGTGGCTCAGTGGGTAGAGTACTTGCTCTGCGAGCGGGATGATCTGAGTTCGAATCCATGTAAAATCCGGTTGTGATGGTAACTCCAAAACTGGGGAGGGGCAGACAGGTGGGTCTGTGAGGTTTGCTGACAAGTCAGTCTAGCTGAATCTTCAGTGAGAGACCCCATCTCTAAATAAATAAATAAATAAATAAATAAATAAACAAACAAGATAAGGTGAGAGTGAAGGCAAAAGGCGATCAGTGTTGATCTCTGGCCTGCACACATAAACACACATGTGTATATACCTATGTGCATACACAGTATTAAGTAGCAGGTCATTCATTTCCCAAAGGGTTTACTGAGCACCTACTACAGGCAAGGCACAGACTTAAATACTTGAGTTACTCAAGATAGTGATGAGATATGGTGTATATGTATGGTGTTCTCTCTCTCTCTCTCTCTCTCTCTCTCTCTCTCTCTCACACACACACACACACACACACACACACACACACACACACACACACACAGCACTGAGGTGGGTGTTTGCAGGGAGGGGCATATGACATACTGAAGGTGCTCAGAGGAATGCAAAATAACTATAGAACTGTGTCTCTGGGAGGTGGATCCTGGGTGACAAACAGGGCTTGAGCCCTTGGAGACAGCCACTGGCCTGCGACTGAGTACAGCAGAAACCAGCTCCACTGCACTCTCCTAATCCTCTGTCTGTCCCATCTCCAGAGAGATTTCTTTGGGATTAGCATACCTGCTAGCTCAGAGGTCACTTCTGGTGGAAATGAATGAGTAATAATGTGCGTTTCCCCCCTTTGGGGGGTACTGCTTATACACAGGGCAACTGTCCCTCAAACTCCCATGGAGTTTTACAGATGTCACATCCTTTTACAGATGTGGCAGCCCCGTTCTGAGGGGAATGAGCTCCTGGCACTTTATGCTTAAAGCTCATGATGATTCTCAGTTTCAAGAGAAACTGAGGATGAAATACTGTCCCCATTTCAGCTGCTGACCAAAATGCTGGCGCTTCTTGAAAGGGGAGAAAAAGAGGAGGGGGAAATGGAATGGGTCTTAGGTGGTGGTGGGGGATGAAACTTCTGAATGCCACGTTCCTAGGAGGCTGGGAATGTCCCTGTGAGACACAGGCTCCCTTGTTCACACAACCAGGTTGGAGTCGATTCAGTGCCACAAGGGATCCCATTTTCCATAAAATGGCAAGAAGGTAAGACAGGGCCTATGGAGTCCTCCAGCCAGCAATACGTGTCCATCTCATTTACAAGGAGCCTACTTGTCTTAGACTTGGAGTAAGCAGAGAGCCCTGAAGATGCAGGTGCCCCAACAGCAGAAAAGGGCTCGATTCCTACTGGACACTATGAATTTTCTGAATGTCGCCTTCTTGTGTCAAGGATGACTTTATAGACAGCATATTGCTACTGTTCAGCTGCTGACTGAATCCCTGCAGTGACAAACAAACCAAACTGTCATCACACTTTGACACTGTTCTCTGGGCTTTGGAACCATTTGTGGGTACCGAATTTCATTAAGCAGAAAATAAGAGCAATCAACTTTGCTGATTGCTGCTTCTTTATCTGTTGCCAAACATCTGTCTCCTGCATGCTGCTGCCACCATTTTCAAGGTTTGCACCCTCTTCCTTGTCCATCAGTTGTGTTGAAGCGAGCTGCTGACTCTTTACTGTCCCCTGAATCTTCTATGTACAGCTCCAGACTTACCTGGGATGCATGCTTTGTCCATCTCTTTGCTAAAACCTCTGCATCACATCAGCAGTTTGCCGTTTGTCAGGCTGGGTTCTAACCATCCATTCCACATTCTCCAGTTGGCTGAAAACTGCTACCTCTTTTGGACACATAGACAGAAATGCATTCATACCCTGTGTCTCCTTAGGCTCAGCTAACTGTGGAGCTAGAACCTTAGAAAGAATCGTGAAATGTTCTTCCAAAAATATAACACCACCACCCAGGTTTCATTTCCTTGTCTGTGAGAGCATTAGGTGCTACTTTTGCTGAAAGTCATAAAAGTACCCCCCCGGCCCCCCAGCTTAAAGGATGTATTGGTCTTAAAGCTGTCCAGAGTCTTAGATGAAAGGCATTTATTTCTGAAGGGCTCAGTTCCAGTAGTTTCTTTCCCCAGTTATTAGCAACATGGCGTCTTCTTTCTTGTAACTGATTTATCATTTGAGTGACTATAGTATTGGGGAGGTTTTTGCATTAGGTCACCTCCTGTCCTCCCACTGAGCGCCCTTGACATTCATAGCACTTTCCTATGAAGGCTTGGTGAGACATTAATGAGGTGGCTTTTGTCATTTCAAGTCTGCTCAGAGGTCTGTAGGGTCACTGCTGTTGATATTTGACAATTGCATTTCTTGGTTTTGTTCTGTGTAAAACACTATCTTCTTTCTCTTTGTGGGTGACCAGATATTTTTTTCCCTTCTTGAATGTCAGTATTGTCATTCACAAACACTGATTTTTGCCTCATCTAGCGCAATGGCAACTGAACTAGGTCCTAGGACTACCAAGCAATTTATGGGCTTATAGTCTCCCAGTCAACTCTGAGAAGTGCTATCTGGTACCCACCCACCTCACACAGAGTGAGCATTAGTCATTTCTCTTATTGCCATGACAAAATACTTGAAAAAGCAACTCAACAGTGGAAGGATTTATTTTGGCTCAGTCTGTTTTGATGGTGAAGGCTGGTGGTAGGAGCAGGAGGTGGCTGGTCATGTGCATCCACAGCCAGGAAGCAGAGAGAGATGCCTGTTGCTGCTGTTTGCTTTCTTTTTTCTCTGGTCCGGAACTCCAGCCCATGGTGTGATATCTCCCATTTAGGGTGAACCTTCCCACTTGAGCTAAGCCAATCTAGAAATTCCCTCATAGAGATGCCCAAAAGTTTGCTCTCATGGCGATTCTAAGTCCCATCGAGCTGTTAGTCAAGATTAGCTTTCACAGTGTGGCATGGGCCTCTGTGGTGTGGTACCCAGGTTGCCATCTCCTGGTATTTACATCCTTATGTCATTTTTTCTTCTTGTCTGAGGACAGAGTATCTGACTCCTAACCAAGAAAACATGGTGAAGGCAATGGGTATCACGTCCATGGTTACATAGCCAGGACTGTGAGGGCTTTGACAGGACTGTGACAGTTTTGATGAGGAAAGCAGCCATGCTGGCGAGGACCATGTGGCAAAGAACCGAGGGTGGCCTCTGACTGTTAACCAAGGACAAAGGCCCTTACTCCCATACCCAACAAGAAAGTGAATGTTCAAGTTCAATTTACATAGTGCATTAGACCAGAAATGATCCTTCCACTGCTTAGATGATAACCCAGCTCTGTCAGTACCTTGACAGAAACCTTGCAAAGCGGCCCAGATGAGCCACATGTGGACTTTGAGCAGTAGAAGCTGAGAGGATGTGTCTCGGTTTAAGTTGCTAAGTTGATGACACTCTCGATACCCTGTTGTAGGACACCATATACATAGCTTATTTCTCCCGCTCCTGTGGGTGCTTTGTGTATTATACATGGCTTTATTATGTACTCAGATGATGCCATGACCTTTGTTTTGCATGTCTGGCTTCCCCATATACCTAAAGGATCAAATAATTGCCACTTAAATGCAGTAGAAATGTGTCACGATGCTCATAAATGTACACTTGCCTTTATTTCCTCAGTCTAAGGCTCATCCTGATGGCTGAGTGTTTTGGGGGGTGTCGTGGACGTGCGGCTCAAACTTTCCAGTGAAGTCTAACTCTTCACGCTGGGTCTGGCTGTCTTGGTCTTTAGTCAGTTAAATTTGAGGATCTAATTCCCTTTCTAGGCTTTCTCCTTTCTTTAATGTCCCAGCAGGCAGAGGGAACAAGGGAGGACAGCTGCTCAGGTGATGGGCCGGCCTTATGCTGCTGCCTCTGTGGTCTCAGGAAGACTAGGGAAGGGAAATCCGTCTCTGTAACTGTGGCTTGGAGAAGACTTTTTAGTGTGGCTGCTTTGGGGTCACCCATGCTCCTGGTAGTAACCTCTCACCTACGCTCTTGAAGTAAGCCCGATAAACTCATCGGTTCCCCAGGGTGAACTTTGGGTGGAGCTGAGCTTCAGTTTGTCGTTGGGACCTTATGAAGAAGGGTGGGCACAGCTCCTCCAGGGAAGGGTTATCTGCAGCAGTGAAATAAGCTCATCTCAGGGGGATAACTTTGTCGAGATTGGGTAGAAAGAGTTCCAAGCCTCCCCTACCTCCTACAAGACTGTAAGAGATTGAGATGAACCCAGTAGGCTCTCCTAAAGAGGCTAGATGTCCACTAAAGATTCAAAGGACTGCCACAGAGCTGACGTGGTGTCAAAATGACAGTGACAGATGGGGCTAGGCTAGGTCTAGATGGGGACTGTGATAACAGTGACAGATGGGGCTAGGCTAGGTCTAGATGGGGCTGTGGAAGAAGGAGCAACGGCCAACCTGGGCTCAATCAGCAGGAGAGGCCCTGCATGTCCTTGTCAGGCCAGCAGATAAACCATGAATCATGTGAGCTGCAATCTTCACGAGCCTAAGCTAGCTGCTCCCTGAGAGCCCTCCGCCACAAGCGGTCAGGGAAGGGTGACATCCAAAGACTGAGGGGAGTTCCTGGAAACTCAGATGAAGGATAAAATGAGCCTCCCACCCAGGAATGTCAACAGGTCCCAGGCCCCATACTGATGGGTTATCAAACTAGGTATGGATGAGCCCATGAAGGTGGCAGAATTTTGGAGCGTCTTAGGCCCCACCCCCAGCCTCTGTCTTCTGCGGTGATGCTGGTGTGAATGTTTTTGTCCCAGAGAGAGGCAGTGCTGAGACTCCGAGAGGCCCTGGCCATCCTTTGGCTTCCTTCTCTCCCATCCATCTCCTAGAAGGGCTTCCCCACACTTGCCTTTCTCCTTTCCTCAGTTTTGTGGTTTAGCTATGAGGGGGTGTAGACTTCAGGAAACAGAACTGCTTTCCAAATAAGAGACTAGTATCAGGAGTTAACTGGAAAGATATTATTATCTCCATTAAAATTCATGGTGTGAAATAACCAGTGAGTGTATTTTACTCTATTGACATTACAACCTTGTGTGTGTGTGTGTGTGTGTGTGTGTGTGTGTGTGTGTGTATGTATGAAGCTATTCCATACAGAGACAGAAAAGACAGTTCCACAGAAGACATCTGCCACATACAACTGACAAATAATTTAAACCCAGAACACACAGGGTGTTCTTAGGAATGGGAAAGAAAAAGAAGAGTTGGGGAAAGAAAAAGTGAGTTTGATTCCCAGCACACACATAAAAAGTCAGATGTGCAGCATGTGTCTAAAACCTCGGCTCAGGAGGGTCCTGTCTGGCCAGCCAGTCTAGTAGAACTGATGAGGCTCAGCTTCAATGAGAGGCCCAGCCGGAAAAATTGTGAGAGAGACTGAACTGAAGCACTTATACAATGACCATACACATGCGTGAGTACCTGCATACACACACACATACAGAAAGAGAGAGAGAGAGAGAGAGAGAGAGAGAGAGAGAGAGAAAGGGAGGGAGGAAGACAGAGAGAGAGACAGACAGAGAGACAGAGACAGAGAGAGAGAGAGGGAGAGAGAGAGGGAGGGAAGGAGGGAGGGAGGGAGGGAGGGAGAGGGAGAGGGAGGGAGAGGGGGAGAGAGGAGTGAAGTAAAAGAAGAAAAAAGACTCATACAGAAAAACATGTATGGGGAAACAAACAGGAATTTTTACAAGAGCAGCAGGAATGGCCAATGGACATAAAAATATACTCTTTTTTTTTTTTTACCCCATTTAAAAGTATTTTTTTTGAGTAATTTAAACATTTTAGGAAAAAGTAATTTAGTAATTGATGGGATTCAGGGTCGTATGCACAGTAGGGTATTACTCATACCCATCAAACTGGCAAAAAAAAGTCTGAAGATATCTAATGTTGGGCCCAACGGTGTCGCTTTTGCATGGGAGGCGAGTGCAGACTGGGACAACCACTTCTGAAAATAAGCTGGTGTGACCCAAATGAAGTTGCAGATGTGCACACCCAGGATTTCCACACCCAGACTTGGACACACTCTTGCACAAAAGCACCCGCAGACCTGGAGAAGATGGCTCACGGCGAAGGTGGGCGAAAGTGTGGCGAGCTATCGTCAGTACGGGAGTGGAGAAAGACGAGGCCATTCTGCCATGATGGCAGTACAGGAGCCCCGGCTGCTGAGTTCACAAGTACTGTTGGGTGAAGAAAGGAAAGCAAAGCACGAGGGGACACGCAAGCAGGGTTCTATCTAAAGGTTGGAAACGGGCAAAGTCAAGCAAAGATTTGTTTAGGAGCAAGGTAGTAGAGTTAAGAAGCAAACTAGGAGACAGGACATGACAATGACCTGTTTGTGGAGAAGGAAAGGAAGGGGGACAGAAGGACAAGGGGGGCAAACTACAAAGGCAAGGGTGACTTTCTCTTTAAGTCAGGGGTCTGCCAAACTTTCTGTACAGAAAGCCAGGGAGTAGCTACACGCCCACTGTGGCACCTCAGCTCCACCATTAGAGCAGGAAAACAACCCTAGACAGATTATAATGAATAACATGTGAGGCTGTGAGACTGTGTCAATAAAACATTTATGGGTATAAATTTTAAGTACATGCACATTTCACACCATGGGATATTCCTGTTCAGATTAAAAAAATTAATAGCGTGAAACTACTAACTTGTGAATCATGCAAAAATAAGAAAGGGTATCCAGAATTTTATACACACACACACACACACACACACACACACACACACACTGTTAGGATGGAAAAATTTATCCTAACTCTCCACTGACCCCAGGAAGCTGGGAGTCTAAATCCCAGGCTAAAGGTCACCTTCTTGAATGTTTAGGACAGAGCTGTTTACGACAGCATCTGTGAGTGAGTGAACACAGGAAATGAGCCTTGTCACTCCACCCAGAAGCCTGTGGGAAAGCAGACTTCCTGGGCTAAGCACGGGCTTGGATAGTTTAAATTAATTGATCCGCAGCTACGAGGTGATTGGTTCATGGTGCTCCGGCTTTGTTATAACCCTATAAAAGCTGTAGCTCAGCCCTCTACCCCCACGTGGAGTATGGCTGTAGACCCCAGTGCACTAGGAATAAAAAGGACCTCATGCTTTTGCATCAAGACTGTTTCTCGTGAGTGATTTTGGGGGGGGACACCTTTCCTGAGTGGGAGCGTGAAGGACCATGCTCTCCAGATCTTTCAAAATATGTATATATAAATAAATATATGTGTACGTATTTGTATATGTGTATATATTGTGTACATCATCTATGTATGGGAATTAGTCTGTGTTCTCCAGAGGAACAGAACCAACATAATGAATAGCTATTAAAAGGGGATTTATTAGATTGGCCTACATGTCTGGGTAGTCCAACAATGGTTGTCTCATACAGGAGAAGCAAAGAAACCAGTAGTTGCTCATGTCATGAGGTTGGATGTTGCTGCAGTCCCAATCTGGCACTAAAGGTCCTGAGGATTCCTGATGAGCTGGTCTTCAGGCTACAGAAGAAGCCTGAAGCTGGGTCTTAATATCAGCTAAGGAATGTAGCAACAACAGGGTAGATGAACTTGCCAGTGAGAGTGAAGGCAAATAGGCAAAAGCCAAACTTCCTTCTTCCATCTTTCATCTGGGCTGTCACTGGAAGGTACAGCCCACATTCAGGATGAGTTTTCCCATTGCAAATAATCTGACCAAGAAAATGTCTCGTGGGAGTGCTTGCTTTTCAGCTGATTTCAGATCTAGTCAAGTTGACAACCAAGGTCAGCAATCATGGTCTCCATGTATGCATTTAAAACTGAAAAATCTTGTTTTTATTAGTTAGTTAATTAAAATTTGGGTGTGTATGTGTGTGTACAGAGAGTCCATGTGGTTGTGTGTATACACGTGTAGAAGTCAGGCTTACCTTAGGTGCCATTCCTTAGGCGCTGTCCACCCAGGTTTTCTGAGATCTCTCACTGGTGTGGCCTAGGCTGGCCATAAGGCTCCAGGGATCTGCCTGTCTCCATTTCCCCATGGCTGAGCCATCTCTCCAGTCCCTGATAACATTACTTTTGTTTGCCAGAGCTACAGGAGGTTGTGTCCTCTGCAAGAATATCCTGCCTTGAACCTTCTGTCTGGCCCCATTTTATACTGTTGATAAAACAAACAATTCTAAATTTTATAAATTTAATTAAGAGGTTGGAGAGGGTAGGATGGTGAAGTTAGTCAGTTAGCAGCTGTGGGTAAAACCATCAAAAATTGTTTCTAGTCCTGAACATGTGTTAGAACCCCTGGTGGAGAATGCAGGTACCATAGCCTACAGCTCACACACAGACTTTCTGGGCTACTCACCCCCTGTGGTGATTTGAAAGAAAATGGCCCCCAAAGGGAGTGGCACTATGAGGAGGTGTGGCCTTGTTGGAGGAAGTGGGTTACTGTGGGGGCAGGCTTTGAGTTCTCCAATGCTCAAACTGCTGTCAGAGACTATTTCCTGTTGCCTGCAAGACGTAGGGCTCTCAGCTACTTCTCCAGCACCATGTCTGCCTGTGTGCCGCCATGCTCCCTGCCATGATGATAATGGACTGAACCTCTGTACTGTAAGCCTCCACCTCAACTAAACTCCTTTATAAGAGTTTCCATGGTCATGGTGTCTCTTCACAGATATAGAAACCCTAAGGAAGACAGCCCTGTTGGCCTAAGAGCATCTAGTATGTCTCTTTAGGAGCTGCCATCTTGCCCCCCCCAGACTTCTCTGCTCTTCCCTGACTCTCTGTTACACAGTTTATTAAGCCCAAGGTAAAAGACTTTAGTTTTCCGTCTCCAGGCTTTTAAGCAAGACAGACATGCCGTCTAGCCAACCTCTACTTGGTCCTGCTGCAGTGGTTGTGAAATGTGAAAGGACCTTGTCCTTTTCGGGCTTGTGTCTGTAATAGCAAATAAATAGTAAACAAACCTTTCTGCTTCAGCGTTCCCCAGGTTTCAAGAGTTTGGCTTCAAAACACTAGCAACTGTGATACCTGCTTCGAGCACCACAACAGGGCTATACATATTTCTTCAAAGTGTCAACAGACAGGAAATCTCATTTGTAAAGACTTCTTTGAGGTGGTGGAACCAGCCACATAGGGAGAGTGACTTGAACACCGACCTATTGGAGATGAGGGTTGCCTGGGAACCCAACTCTATCCCAAGCTCACATTCTGTCATCCGGCTACCTTGTCCTGATGTAGAATCTTTGTCACATGCATCTCTGTATCCTCTGTATGGCTTGGCCATCTTAGATCCTGATCCGTGGTCGTGTTCATTGATCTGCTTTCTCACCCGCTTTGACTCTTTTAGATAATTCTAACCATTTTACACAGGGTTATATTTACCCCTAAGAGTTGGATTTTTAAGGATGATGTTTTGTTTTGTTTTTTCGGTTTTTCGAGACATGGTTTTGTTGTGTAGCTTTGTAGACCAGGCTGACCTCAAACTCACAGAGATCTACCTGCCTCTGCCTCCCAAGTGCTCGAACTAAAGACATGAGCCACCGCCACCTGGCAAGGATGAAGACTTTTAAAGCAACAAAATTCAAAACCAGGACATGGACTAAATACATTTTGCATTGTGAGATGAAAATGAGATTTTTAGGGGTAGAGTGGAGTGTTTGATTTAAAGTGGTAGGCTTGCTGTCATGACGACAGAGCTGTGACAGTTAATCTTTGTCATCCACTGGACTGGGTTTAGAATCACCATGGAAACACACCTGTGGGTGTGTCTATGAAGCAATTTCCAGAGAGGCTTAACCAAGGAGAGAAAGCCTACTTTGGTTTGTGGTGGCTTCATCTTATAGCCTGGGCTCCTGAACTGAGTGACAGAGAAAGTTGGCTGAGCAGCACCATTCATCTACACACACACACACACACACACACACACACACACACACACACACACACTCACACACACACACACACACACATCACACACACACACACATACTAATCCTGACATAGAGGTCAGAGGTCATCTTTAGGGAGTGAGTTCTTTCCTTTCTCTATGTGGATTCTGGAGACTAAATGCAGGTTGTCAGGCATGGCAACACGCACCGTCACCTGCTGAGCTATCTTACCAGCCCTCCTACACAAACAAGTCTTAATTACCAACAGTAACTCTGACTACTCATCACACACACTCCACAGGGTTGTGTGTGTTACAGTGGCTGACAGAGGGGCAAGCACACAGTGTAAAAAGGTTACACTGAAGCGCCAATGCCGATGTCCACTGCTCAGAGGAGTCTTGTAGGGAAGTAGATAAGAGGTTTTACCAAGTTACAAGGCAGTTGTCCTATGCAGGTCTGGATGGTAGTCAGGCAGTCTGAGGGTCTGTCTGAAGTAGATGGCACTAAAGATTATTTACTATTACAGACACAAGCTCCAGCACGGGAGCCTGGAGACTGAGGCAGATTTGGGGCCAGGGGCCAGGCTTTGCATTCTGTGGTAGTTTGAAAGAGAACGGCTGCCCAAGGGAGTGGCGCTATTAGGAGGTGTGGCGATACTGGAGTAGCTATGGCCTTGTTGGAGGAAGTGTGTCACTGTGGAGGTGGGCTTTGTGGTTTCCTATGCTCAAGCTATGCCCAGTGACACAGTTCACTTCCTGTTGCCTGCAGATCAAGGTGTAGAACTCTCAGCTACTTTTTCAGCACAGTGTGTGCCTGCATGCGGCCATGTCCCACCAAGATGATAATGCACCAAACCTCCGAAACTGGAAACCTCCCCAATTAAATGCTTTCCTCTATAAGAGTTGCTGTGGTCACGGCGTCTCCTCACTGCAATGGAAAGCCTGACTAAGGCATGTGGGCTAAGCCAGAGTTCATCCCTATGGCAGTTTTCCCGAAGGAGGCTCATGGCGAGTGAGTGACCAGGCAGTGGGTCATCGTGCCACCATGCCTTACTCTGTTCCTTCTTCCATAGCCCAGGCCAAGGGTTAGCTGATGTGCTCCGTAGGTTCACTAGCTGGATTTTTCTGTGACTGTGGTGTGCTCATGTGCTCATGTATTCCAGTTTACTTTGTTAAGTTCTTAGGTGACACCTAAGAAAAAGCTAAGTATGTCCTGTGGTCCAGGGGGGGTGGGGTGGTTGCTTGCTGGCACAACCTTGCTTCAGCATTTGCACTGGGAGTGGAGCAAACTGCTGTTTTGTGAAGCGAAGTCACAGTTTCATAGAATATGGAGTAACACAGTCAGGGAATGGGACGAACTCCACAAAGCTGCGGTCCGCGTGGACAGGTGAGCCCTCTGCGTCTGTCCAGGGTGTGGAAACGGCACTGTCCCGGCCGCGTTGGCATCTTCTCTGTTTCTTCTCCAGCTTCCCCATCTCTCTTGAGGTCTAACTGCAGAACTCTGATGTGGTTCCCCAGGCTACGATGCACCCTGCCTGTCACTGATTGGGTGGAGTAGCTGTCAGCCGTTTTACTCAGAGTTGGAACAGAGTGTGTGGGTCATACACACTGTTTGATCAGGTGACTTATGGAGTACCTGATCTTTGAGCTTTAGCTACTCCCGCTTTCCATGCCTTATGGGTCATCACAGGATCAGACAAGACAAGAAAGACCAGCATGATATGTGATATATGAAGATAGACATCTCCACTTGTTTCTGATTTAAAAATCAACACATGCCCACTATAAAAAATCAAGTACAATATGCAATGAAAAGGGAAATTTCTATAAATAGCTAAGTTTTTTATTTATTTATATTTTTTATTTTTACTCCCTAGATTTTTTCTCACTACAAAACGTATAGCTTATTTATTTTTACAAAACTTAAGTTCATTCTACATTCTGGGTTTTTTATATTTAATTATTTAGTGAGTGTGTGTGTGTGTGTGGACTTCCGCATGCCATGATGCTCATGGTCAGAGGACAGGACTTTGCAAGAGTCAGTTTCTTCTTCTGCCAATCGGGTGTCTTAGATTAAACTCAGGTGGTCAGGCATGGCCACAAGTGTCCCTACCCTCAAGATTGGCTCACTGGCTCTGTATCCTTCATTTTACCTTACCTCTTTCCTTTCTTAGACTGACATCTTTCCAGGTCAGTGCAGAGAGAGCTGTTGCAATATTTTTCACGTTTCCATGCCACCCTAATTGCATGGGTGTGCCATAAATTATTTAACCAATTTCACAGAGGTAGCCATTTAAACATGTGTCTAGTTGTTCCATTTGAAATAATACTGTATAAACAGTACTGCGCTGGAATATTTTCTGCATGTTGAATGCTTACTCATGTGTATGTCTTGAAAAGAAATTACTGGGTCAAAGACATCTACATTTAAAATTTGAAGGACATTGCTAACTTGGAGAAATATTTTAAAGTTGTGGTCCTCTCTCTCTCTCTCTCTCTCTCTCTCTCTGGGAGAAAAAAGCCAGTTGGTAGTGGTGCACACCTTTAATCCCAGCACATCAGAAGCCGAGGCAGGTAGATCTCTGTGATTTTGAGGCTAGCCTGATCTGCAGAGTGAGTTCCAGGACAGCCAGAACTACACAGAGAAACCCTGTCTCAGAACAAACAATAACTATTCATTATTAAACTGGATTCTAGAAAACAGGCAGTGAATGAAGATTGGAGAATGAGACACACAGCAGGTTCAGACAAGTGACTCACCCTCTTTGCGCCCCAATTTCTTCATCTATAAAGCACAGAAGAGACATCTCACCAGGTAAACTGTGCTGAGGATTAGATGAGGCTGTGTGCTGAGAATCTAGGCAATCTTTAGCTAGAACTGTAGCTGTGGCGTGGCTAATTGTTGTGTGACAAAACTTTTGCTGGGGAGATGCAACACGCATGTCACATGTCTACCCACCCTAGATAGGGAACCCATGACAGACCAAAGTAGGTAACGGGGGTTACCTACAGGAGTATGAATGAGGACTCACTTACAGGAGTAGAAATGACTCAAAGCTCCCTGCATCACCAAAGCCCGCTCCGGCATGGGTGACAGACAGTTCACAAAGCTGTGGACTTGGAGCTCACTGCACAACCTGCAGGCAGCCCAACAGGCTGGAGAGTGATGTTTCCAGTTGCCTCAGTTTCTCTTGCAGGCAGCTTGGCTGGTTTCTGATTCACCCAGGCAGCTTTGCTTGTCTGAGAGTGTTCTTTGCACTTTAGCTTGGCTCTTCTGAGAGGGACTCGCAGCTTTTATTCTTGTTCTGGCAGGGAGGGGCCTAGTGGAACTGGTCAGTTTCAGGGACTTCCTGAAGCTCTTTTGAGTCATTTACCTCCCTGCTTAACAGCAGGGAGGATGGAAGGTTTTCATCTTAGAGGAAGCTATTACACAACATTAGTTTATTGTATTCAGGACAGAATTGGGCTAAGCATGTGGCCAGACCCCCAAGGAAGCCCTCCCAGCAAGAACTGTCCTGGCATCATTTAGGCAACCCAATTCTTTTCTTCTTCCGTAGTCCCAGGTATTGATATCAAGTCTGTCTACGACTCTATCATTGGCCTCTTTAGAGGTGGGTTCAGTTCTAATCTCCAGGAAGGAAAGAAGATTGTTGTGCCATGCTAGATTTGATCACATCTGTAATGACACAGTCATGAATTCTTGAACTTTTACACTATGGCATAATGTTAGAGTTACCGGGCAGTTGGAATGTGGTGGCCTGTGGTAGAGCAGAGTTTGGGCCCAGGATAGCCCACAAAGCTGCTATGATTCCACAGTACCCCAGCTCTAAGCCCAGAGGTACCGCCATGGTTTAGAACAACTTCTGATGTACTTTGTAAGTCTTTGCTGGCAAGCCTTGGTCTGTGTCTTCTGACAGTGAGGTGACCTTCATAGGTGTTTGAGGTTGTTAGTGAGTTTCTTCATCATAGCACCTCAGTCTGATAGGCTCTGTGGGCACGCCCTTAGTCACCCTGGAGTCTTTCACAGACAGCATTATGCTGAGGGGATTGTCATGTAATCATTGTTTTTTTTCTCTGGACAAGTGAACCTTGCCGTCCTGTCAGATTAGTCATGGTCTGAGTTGTTTATTTCTGCCAGATTATTAGGAATAGGACGGTTGCACCCCTCTATTTAGACCGGAGCAGAAACTGCTGGGTTTGCTTTTCCATCATCCGAGTAATATTTACTGCATGGCAATAAGCTGGCTGAGGATGCATGTGTAGGCTGCCATGCACTCTCTGTGAGTTTGTAACACACACGATCATTCCACCTCACCTGCACGTTCATTATCCATCTGGAGAGACCTCAGTGTTCAAGCCCCTCAGCCTTAACAAGAGTTACCTAATGTAATTCTTGAATCAAACAAGTCCTGATGGGTCTTCGTACTGGTGGGTGCTGGCATTGCCTGTCCATCTGTCCAACTTCCTTCTTTAGGTCCTTCAATACAAACACTGAAATGAGCTCAGGCTGCCTGTCCCAGTTAGGGTTACTAATGTTGTGTGATGAAACACCATGGCCAAAAGCAAGGAGAGAAGAAAGGGTTTATTTGGCTTACACTTCCACATCCATAGTTAATGACTGAGGAAGTCAGGACAGGAACTCAAACAGGGCAGGAGCCTGGAGGCAGGAGCTGATGCAGAGGCCATGGACACTGCTCACTGGCTTTGTTCAGCTTGCTTTCTTATAGAATCCAGGACCAGCATCCCAGGGATGACACCACCTACCATGGGCTGGGCCCTCCCTCATAAATCACTATTTAAGAAAATGCTGACAGCCTGAACTTATGAAGGAATTTTTAAATTGAGGCTCTCTCCTCTCACAGGACTTTAGATTGTGTCAAGTTGACATAAAACTATCTAGCACACTGGCCCACACCTCCTTTTTAAACGCTTTCCTTCGGTGCGTTCCAAAAAGCACCTGGCTGCTCTCTCTGCCCTCTGGGAGGAGAGAGACTGCTGCGATGGCCTTTCCTTCCTCTCCAGAGTGGCGACTGCAGTCACCCTTTCTTGCCATACTTCCTGGATGATTTCCTGTCGGTTTCCAGGAATGCTAGCTAGTGTATTCTTTCCTTGTAGTTTCTAAAGTGACTTCTACTTGGAAACCACCATTGAGATCTCTCTTCCACATGTGTCTGGGAGAACTTCCTCATGGACTTCCCGGACAGGTGCAACATAAAAGGTCGTGAGAAGGATTTCTCTCACACACCTCCCATCCTGAAATCTCATTCACCAAGTAAATGTTTATTAAAACTGTTTTGTAGGCTGGGTGACGGGAGATGTCATTCTGCAAATATGTTTCTCTTATTGGTTAATGAATAAAGCAGGTTGGCCAATAGGAAAGCAAGATAGGCGGGACTAGGAGACAAGGAGGAGAGAGAAAGGAGTAAGGAGGAGTCAAGATGGAGGATGGAGAGAGAATGCCAGCCCCTCTCTCCAGTAAGATAAGACCATGTGGAAATACTTAGATTAATAGAAATGGGTTAATATTTAAGACAGAGCTAGCCGATAAGAAACTAGTAACTGGCTTACAGCTTTATATCTAATATAATGTCTCTGTGTGTTATTTGGGGACGGCACAGCTTGGGGACCAGGCTGGTGGGAAACTACTCATAACAGCTGGGCATTGGTGGCTCACAAAATCCCAGCACTTGGGAGGCAGAGGCAGGCAGATCTCTGTGTGTTCGAGGCCAGGTTGGTCTATAGAGCAGGCTCCAAAGCAGTACAGAGAAACCCTGACTCAAACAAACAAACACAAACAAACAAACAAACAAACAACAACAAACAAGCAGAAAACCTGTTCTGTGTACTTAATATACACTGAGATGGCATGCAGGACAAGACCAACAGGGTCCTTAGAGCTCCAATTCCAGGGAGGGCTTACTGGAGGGAGGGGCAGGTGAGGAGATACCGGGTGAGCAGGCTACCACAGGAGGAAGATGGTGAATATGACACTGGAGGACACTGAAAAGGGTAGCATGCAGAGAGGGGACCCTGGCCTTAGCAGAGGTTTCCCTAGACTGATACTCCACAGAGACAAAGAAGCCAGCTACATGGCAAATGCAGGTAAGGTCTTTCCAGGCAAAGGGACCAGCCAGTACAAAGGCCCTGAGGCAGGGCAGGCTTGGTTCATTCAGAGAACTGGAAGAAAAATAGACTGGAGCAGAGTTTCATTAGGACATGAAAGACAGCAGGGCCAGCGGGGTCAAGACAGGAAGTTTAGATTTCATATCCTCTGTGCAGTGGAGGGTATGAAATCTATGTAGTGTTCGTGTGTGAGTATGTGTATTCATTTGTGTGAATGCAGGGTCATGTGTGTCATAGATCACTGGGCACACGTGTGATGCACATATGTACATGCATGCAAGCAAAACACTCACATACATAAAGTAAAATGTCTTTTTTAAAAACAAAGAGAAGACAGACAGTTCTTATCACCACTGCATTCCTGGGGGGGGGTGAACTTTGGGACTCATAGATGGAGGACACTGAAGGGAAGGAAATGGCAAAGCATGTAGGCTTGCTGGTGGGCTTCCCAGCAGGTTCAGCCTTCCTCTAGTGTGTGTACACGTCTGCCCTCGCCAGCAAGGAAGATGCGACTCCGGGTAGATCTTCTTCATGCAGTTTTAATCAGGATCTTTTAAACATGTTGCTTCTGGCCCGCTAGAGAGAGAGAGAGAGTCGGAGGACCCCTGCACAGGCTTAAATATCCTTGAGCTAACCAACCCGTGAGCCACGTGGCTACTCTAATGCGGAAGCAGACAGGCTGAACAGACTTAACCAATTAAGGGCTTGTTTACCCAGAGAGTCTTCACCAATGAGAAGGTGTAAGGCGGAAGCCAGCGCCACTTTAAGGCATACACGGCTCTCTACAGTGTGCCCTTGCCACCTGCCTGCACAAGGGTCCTGGAGCCTTAGACAAGGGACACTATTATATTTCTGTGTGACCTCATGTTAACTCAATAAGGTTACTTTGTAATGTACTGGCTAATATGACTTCATCATATTGTTTTGGGGGGTCAGGGGGGCAACTTAATCCGGAGCACTACCCATTCCCTACATCTTCCAAGCTGTGCAATATGCTCAGAAATCATGCCAGGATTATCAGACAAAGTCTTCAGGGCCATGGTTTGGTTTGGTTTTGTTCCCCTGTCCAGTCTTTCTCAAATCTTCCCCTCACCTTTCTAAGGCTTGCTCCCACCGTTGAGGCTCCTTAGTCCATGCTGGTCCCCACTACAACACTTGCTTAAAGGCCAGCATCAGACTAGCAGATGAGAGAGACTTAGGTGAGCTCAGAGTCCAAGAGCCAGATTCCAGGCTTTAAGGGTGCACTTCTGAGTGGAGGCACCTCCTGGTGAGGCTGGCATCTGTTCTTCCTCTAATGGTCCGTTCCACGCCCTGCCAGCCACAGTAAACACTGCTCTGTGTCCTCAACGGGCACCAAGTGTCTCTCACCTTTCTCATCCCAGAAAATTTCTTAAGGTTGCTATGGGAACTCTCAGGCTCACTTCTCTGGGGTGAGAGGTGGGAGAGGGGTCTCTTTCTGGCTCATCCTTTCATCCTGTATTCAGTCAAAAATTACAGCAAGGGCTTTTCCACTGAACCCTGAGTCAGGAGCGGGGTTGTGCTTAGAGAGCTGAGAAGACCAATGAATCAGAAGTAAAAGGGTTTCCGATGACCTTGGGTCAAGGGCAGAGCACACCACCACCCTCCCTTCCCCTCACTCTGATGACGACAGTTTCACGATGCTATTGCTTAAATTGCTTCTCTCACATAAAACCATATCCCACTCTCTCCTCTGCTTATCTTTCTGGGGAGCCCAAATTCCTGACCGGTGGCCACAGAGGCCTAGTTTTACAGCTTCTGGAACATGTCTGGGCCCTGGTGAGCTTTACGGTTTGTTTCCAAAGTTGCACCAAACTGTCCGTTCTGTTTCTCGCCACCCCCAACCAGGCACACACAGCCTGAGCACCATAATATTGAACTCTGTTGTTTAGATGCCTTCTCCACTGTTTCAGCAGCTTGGTGTCCCTATCCAGATTCTTGTTCACCTTTAAAATAAGATTCAGGAATCCCCCCTTCCCTGAACCGCTAAGCCTTACAACTGAACACAACCATTTTAAAATAAGAGTGATGTTTGCTCCCCCAACCACAAGGGGCCTATAGCAAAATCTGAAGACATTTTTACTGGGACACTGTGGCCGCCACTGATTTGGTTTGGGGTGGTTAAAATCTGACATGCAGTTAACTATCTCACAATGTACCTGACAGGCTGTCCTCTATTTCTGTCCCGACAAAGTCTGACATCCAAACATCACCAATGCCGAGGCTGAGAACCTTAGCTAAAAAGAAAAATAAATAGCAAGTACACTGAAAAATTACAAAATAATACAAGATCCTTATGGAAAAATTGAAAATACAGATAAGCTAAAAAGAAAAACATGAACCTCTTAGAATGCCAGAATAGAACATTTTCTGCTTTTGGTTATCATGATTATTTTCTAACGACAAGACATATTAAGAATAAATTGGATCCTTTCTCATTCCCAGCAAAGCTTATTTATTCTTATTAATTTTTAAAATTCAAATGGACTAAAAAAAAGTGAGTTGGCTGAAGTTTTTATGGGTCACTGGGAAGGAAAAGCAAAGTTACAAATAAGCACTAAATCTGTTTCAACAAGGCAAAAGATGAATTCCAGATGTATGTCCAGGTAGAGGTGTCCCCCAAATTGCGCAGAGGACCCTGCCAGAAGTGTGGGGAGCTCAGGAGACCCACCCCTTCTCAGGACCTCCCTAGGGGGTGAAGAGATTCTACTACAAAACAGACACTGAGCCCTCAGGGCTTCAGGAGGAGGAGGCTGCCATGGACACTATTTTTAAAAGAGAAAGGCATTTCAAATAGTAAGATGCTAAAATAACGACCCATGGGAGAGAAGAAGCCCCTTTGCCAGTGAAAAGCCCAAGGCATTGTGGCCGCAAGCTGAGAGTGTCTCTGTGTGACATTTGGATACCTGGGGACCCGGGAAAGTGGGCAGCTGCGTGAGCATGGTAAGGTGGATGCCTACAGGATTGTGTCTGGCAGTCACTGAAAATTTTAGATGTGTGTGGCTGACATGGGTGGTCAGGCCAGAAGGGAGCTGGGAGTCTCTCTGCTCACTGGAATAGCTCTGAGAAGGGAAGGATGGAGAGTGCCACCGAATGTCCCAAGCTCCTGTCTGCAAAGGCTTTGTGCTAATTTGGACATCTGGGACCAGAGATGAATCAGATGCTTGTCTGAGTTGAAGAAGGCATAGCATATGTTGAGTCTGAGGTCAACTCTACTTTTCTGAACAGGAAGTTGCCTCTGAACTCTAGTGGTGGCGCAGGGTCTGTTGGGAGGTTTTCACCAGAGTAGTTTGTCTCATCATGAGTAGTGAGCAGAATCTTTCCAGACAGAAGCTGTCAGGAGTTCATTCAGAGCAGGGCAGAAGGGGTCAGGGCTCCCTAGCAGTTAAGGCAGAGATGAATCAAGATAGGTCCCCAGGCCAAGGAGGGAGTCTCTGAGGTCCCAGAAGGGGCTAGGAGGGAGCCAAGGCAATTATGGAAGTTAAAACTGAGGTTGCGACAGTGTGGTTCAAAGCAAGATATTTTATAATGTGACCTAGCCAAGAGTGCTATGCTTTTAAGGATTACTGTTGAAGCTGTGTTCTTGCCTATAATTCTAGCACTAAGGAGGCTGAGGCAGGAGGATCATGAACTTGCGGCCTCCTGGGCTACATAGTCAGACCCTGTCATGAACAAATAGAGTGAAAAGGAAAAAGAATTCCTATGATAATTTTCAAACACAAATAAAAGCAGCAATGATAGTCTAGAGAAGAAGGTGGCCTCGGGGCCCTGACACCAGCTTTTAATCACAGCCCTGCCCCCATCTAGCCCTAGTGATGTTCAAGCAAGGTGTTGGCATCACATCTCGTCATCTGTAAGTATTCCAGCATCTATTTCTAAAGAGAAAGTAGTATGAATTCTTCGTAAAACGTATGGTTCTTCATTAAATTGCTGTCACTACTGACCTGAAAACACTGGAAACAATATGACAACAGAAAGTCTCTTCCTTCTCCTCCCCATGGCAAGGCAGTGCTCCACCCCACGGCAAGGCAGTGCTCCACCCCACGGCAAGGTAGTGCTCCTTCCTCTGTGCTTTTTGTATCTAGGGCATTCCTCTCTCATTGTCCCCTACAGTGTTTCCTTGTCTGTGCCCTTCACAAGTATACCCCCGAGATTTAGCATATACTAACTAGCATATATTAATTATACACAGTGAGTTTCATTATGATATATTCATTCATGAATATAATATATTTTGATCATATTCATCCGATGAATTTTTTTTTCTCAAGACACAGGTCTCTAGTTCAGGTTGTCCTGGACCTCTCTTCTTAACTGAGGGTGACCGTGAACTTCTGACCATCCTGCCTCCACCTCCAAGCACTGTTATTACAGGCATACATCTCTCTGCCACTTTATGTGGTGCTGGGAAGGGAAGCCAGGGCCTTCGTTGTCTAGGGGTATTTTCCAGACAAATTACGCACCCAGCCCTGCACTAATATTTACTGCTCAGTATCCTGTGCTACTCAACATTTCTCAGGATCCCTTTGGGGTTCGGTAGGAACTGTGTATCTACTTCAGGACAATGAAGTAGGAGTAAACCCTGTTTTCAGGAAACCTTTCCAAGGAAAGGAACATCTAAAGGAGGACTAAGAAGGAAAGAAGGGAGAAAACCGGAAGCAAGACGGGGCCACAGCAAATGCACTTGCACAGAGTTCAACATTTCTGACTATTTGAGAATAATATTAGTAAAGATCAATCAATCAATCAACCGATCAATAACCAATCAATCAGTCAACCAACCAACCAATCCAGAGAACTCTTTTAGAAGTTTCCAGAGGCTCTACCCTGAAACATGTGTCTCGTGTGCTGCTTAGTGTTAGCCATCGGGTCACATATAAACTAAGATTTGCAACCAAGCATCTCCTCAGTGGCGTTTCTAGTGTGGGGATTTTCTGAGCACCCTCTGGTGCTGGCCACTGTCACCCTTCTCCACTTGGCATTTGTGTCCCTCACACTAAGGCTCTGTCACTAAGTTCCTTGTGAGCCACTCAAAGCTTCCTGTGGTCCTCAAGTGCCCTCAACAAAGTGGGCAGACAATTCACATACAGAGCTTTAAGAATGTGGACGAATCCTAGCACAGTGGTTCCAGTTTGCAGACAGAACTTTTAGAAGGCGAACATATCCTAGTACAGTTGTTCTCAGCCTCTTTTGACCCTTTGATACAGTCCCTCATGTTGTGGTGACCACCCCCCCCCAACCAAAAGATTATTTTCTTTGCTGATTCATAACTGAAATTTTGCTATGGTTATGAATCATAATGCAAATATCTGATATTTCTGATGGCCTTAGGTGATCCCCATGAAAGAGTCATCCTACCCCAAAGGGGTTGTGATCCACAGGCTGAGAACCACTGTCCTAGAGGGACCCCATTCTACAGCAAGTGCCATTAGTACACACTGGAGGGTCAGCTGTTCAAGGAAGGAGCTGCATTTCTCTTCTCTCTCTCTCTCTCTCTCTCTCTCTCTCTCTCTCTCTCTCATGTGTATGTGTGTGTGAATGTGTGTGAATGTGTGAATGTGTGAATGTGTGTGTGTGAATGTGTGTGTGTGTGTGTGTGTGTGAATGTGTGTGTGTGTGAATGTGTGTGTGTGTGTGAATGTGTGTGTGTGTGAATGTGTGGTGTGTGTGAATGTGTGGGTGTGTGAATGTCTGTGTGAATATGTGTGTGTGTGTGTGTGTGTGTGAATGTGTGTGTATGTGAATGTGTGTGTGAATGTGTGGGTGTGTGAATGTGTGTGTGTGTGAATGTGTGGGTGTGTGTGAATGTCTGTGTGAATGTATGTGTGTGTGTGAATGTCTGTGTGAATGTGTGTGTGTGAATGTGTGGGTGTGTGAATGTGTGTGTGAATGTGTGTATGTGTGTGAATGTGTGTGTGTGTGAATGTGTGTGTGTGTGAATGTGTGTGTGTGTGAATGTGTGTGTGTGTGAATGTGTGTGTGTGAATGTGTGTTGTGTGTGTGTGTGTGTGTGTGTGTGTGTGTGTATGTGTGTGTGTGTGTGTGTGTTGAGTGAAGGTGCCAGGCAAGGCCAAGGGCATAGGACCCCCTGGAGCTTGAAACAGTGAATTATGAGACACCTGACGTGGGTGGAGGGAACTGAACATGGATTCCTGTTTAAGAACCAACAGAATAATCTAGAAAGATTTAATAGATATGAAATAAGTTCTCCCTGTCACATAACAAATTCATCTTATCAACCTATAGCTCCCACTATCTGATTTTAAAAGAGAAACGTGCAGGAAGATTACAGAGAATGTTATCAGTTATAGTCGTCTGTGTTTAAGATGTGTGTGTCTGTGTTGCGTGTGTGTGTGTGTGTGTGTGTGTGTGTGTGTGTGTGTGTTTTCACTATGTAAACTAGAAGAAGGTGTTGGATCCTCTGGAGCTAGAATTACAGGTGATTGTGAGCCACTCCACATGGGTGCTGGAAGTTGACTTGGGTCCTCTATAAAAGCAGCAAGAACTCATTCTTTTTTTTTTTTTTTCTTTTTGGTTTTTGAAGGGTTTCTATGTATAGCTTTGGAACCTGTCCTGGAATAGCTCTGTAGACCAGGCTGGCCTCGAACTCACAGAGATCCACCTGCCTCTGCCCCCTGAGTGCCACCAATGCCCAGCCACAGCAAGAACACTTAACCATTAGGCCACTTCTTCAGATTGTGTCTTCATTCTCGTCAGTTCTGTTACATACTTCCTCCTGTTTCAGGGAAACAGATGATTACTTCAAGAACACCACAATCTAGTTCCCACCATGACTGAACTGTCTCTGGGGAACCTTTCCTGCAGAGACGTGTATACCCGCGCAGGATGAACAACTGTGTCCAGTTCCACAGACCCTCCAAGTCACTTTTATCCTGGTCAACTTGTTTCAACAGACACACCATAGCTAAAAATCATAGGAAAATTTAGTTTGAAATCAGAATATAAATATAAAGATGACTACATGTGTTGAGATAAAAATCCAGCACTCATTTCATTGCAAATTATTATTTACATTTTTTCTAATGATTTGTAGATGTCAAATTCACCAAGATAAACCTCAGTTGGAGATTGGGATTATATGTAAAGGAATATCAAAAGACTTTGATTTAAAAAGAGCAGAAAAAGGCTGATGAGGGGCATAGTTTGGGGTATTCCCTAGGGAAGATATAATTAAAGTGATGAGCTGATACTCAGAGTTGTGGCCTGCGAGAGTTCATTGGAATTGTCGAGTTCTATCGGATGCTGGAAGCAGGGCCAACCCTGCATGAACCCAGCTATGTTCAAGCACAGAGAAAACTCATCTAATTGGTTCAAGGCTTGAGGGATGAGCTTCCAAACTCACAGGCACAGATTCTGAAGCCACGTGTTTGTTACAGGAGGCTGTTCTGAAGAGACTTGGGAAGGACTTGGGGAAGGGGGGGGGCTACCCTGATTTTGCTGTGAAGACACATCAGCTCATAAACAGAGCTTGACTGAGCTCAGCACTCAAAGTCCTCTCCCCAACTCCCGCCCCTCCCCCACTCCCTGCAGGTCCTGGCCCCAAGAACCATTTGCTGAGGAGGGGCAGGAGCCTATTCAAACCATCGCAAAGGAAGATGGTACCAGGCACTGCCACCCCACCCCCACCCCTCCAGCTTTTCTCCTGACCTCACCTGCCAGATGCTCACCTCCAGGCTACTCTGGCTCCAACAGGAAGGGTTTGACTCACAGCGCAGAGTATCTGCAGGGCTCTCCCCACTGCTCGATCTTGGGAAATCTCTATAGGAGGCTCTTCCTTCGCCTCTTCCAATTGCCCAGAATTCTGGTTGCCCAGGCTTCCCTGCTGTTGCCAGTTTTGCCATTATCTATGATCCATAGGAACACCATAAGAGCCTCTTCTGTCTGTGACTGTGAACCTGGTCACAGGGCCTTTTCCTTAGGGTCTGTCCAAACTTGCCTCTTTTTATAAGGTTTTTTATAAAGGTTTAGAGCCTGTATTTCTGTTGCTGTGATACAACATCGTGACCAAGCAAGTAAGAAGAAAGTTTATTTTGGCTTATGTATGACATACGTCCTCCTCCAACAAGGCCACACCCCCTAAACCTTCCAAACAGTGATATCAATTGGGAACCAGGTATTCGAAGAGGAGAGCCTGTGGAGGCCATTCTCGTGCAAACCACCCCAGGGCCTGCCCCCTGACCTCGTTTTGACATGGTTTATTTGTGAAGTCCTAGTTCCTAAACAGCCCATGTTCACATGTGCTAGGGCTTAGTGCTTGGATATGTCTCTGGGAGAGAGAAACAACCCACAGCCAGCGCTCATGGCAGTTTCCCCCTCCCATATCATGCTTGCTCACTCACCTCCTTCAAGACTTTTCCTAACTGTAGCTTCTCAGAAGGTCATATCCTCATTCACACTGAGACTTGTACCAGCTCTTCGGCCCCGACTTCTTGTCCCTTCAGAGCTGCTCTCCCCCGCCGTGAGTATTAGCCTGTGGACTTACTAGCTACCTTCTGTGTTGGGTTGCTTTTTTATTTTTTCAAGGGAAAACATAGATCTATATTTTTTGGTGTTTACTACTTTTTTAGTATTATAGTCTAGTTTTTAAAAAACAAAATGTCAAGTTGATGTCACTTGTGTTGTCCCCTGTGGCGTGTGATTAAGACTTACACCAGCCTTTTCTTGGGTGGCTTTTCCATACATTTGGTATTTGTTCTGGAGGCTTTAAGAAACAGCAACATACATAGTTACATTTCTCAATACTAAAGTATGTGATCGTCTTGGGCTGTGGTTTCAATTAGCATAGCAAACTCAGTACATACTTTCTTCCTGGCATCTAGATTAAAGAGGCTGTTTTCACTTTCTAGCCTGGCTCTTCTTTCTTATTTTTCTTAGTAAAAACATTTATGGTATCCACACTATGTTGGTAAGTCAAAAAGGCAAGCAAGATTCACACAGGGTCTACATTACAATTCCATTTTTGTAAATGAAGAAACAGCAGAGGTGTACATGGCATATGTCTTATAGGAAAAGACTCTACAATCGATACTTTAAACTTGTATGTTTATGTGTGTGTATACACACAGATGTGTTACTCTGGCAATGCCAAGATTAAGAGGCAAATAAAATGCCTTCCTTTAGACAGTGAAATTGCCACAGTGCGGGACACCAAACACAGCATACTGCGGAAGAAGTCTCATGCTTCTCTTTACAGCCATGGAAACTGACCGTTGACGTGAGTACAGACCTCAGCTATGCTTTTAACGTGAGTGGAGGAAGCCTGGAGGGACTAGAAACACAAGCAATGCCTCACGTGGGGTGGGGTGCTCAGGATGTTTGCCCTCATTCTCCACTATACTAAAAACATGCACCTGGGTACTTGTCAGCTGAGGAATGCTCTGAGAGTCTGGGGCCTGAGGCAAACCTTTTCTGCCTGCAAGAAGATGGCGGCATCTGTGTTCATGGGTTTATCCTTGGATGTTGACCCCAAGACAAGCAGTCGTCTTTAAGACTACAGACACAGTTAAGAACCATTAGAAACATAAAACTTAGTCTCAGGTCCGATGGATATCTTCCTAACCTCCAGAGCATTCAGAAAAGAGCTAAATTAATGGGTCTTATCTCTCCCTGTTGGCACCACAGAACTTCCCCTGAAGTCATTTAGAGTAGGGCAGGTAGATGGCCTGACACCATGCTTGAAAAAACAGGACCTAAATTCTAGGAGCAGCTGTTGTTTTGTGTCTCCTATGTGACATGGGCCTAATACAAGATGGCAAGCTGGGCTCTGCTAGGTCTTGGGCAACCTGACGTCTGGGTTTGCGGTAGAGGTTGTCAGAGCAGAAGTGCTACTGGTAGTTTCACAGTCTATTGTGCCACTGGGTCATGGCCCCTCCCACAGTCTGACTCAGAGTTCATGCCCTGGGCCTAGGAATCAGAATTTTATTTCTATGGTTTTTATTTGTTGTTTATTTGTAAGAGACAGAGTCTCTCTCTGTAGCCCAGGTCATCCTTAAATTCACTATCCTCCTGCTTTAGTTTCTGGATGCTGGGGTTACATGTGTGCACCACCATGTCTGGGTTAGGAATGTAAATTTTAATAAATGCCCCTATGATGCTGTTTTGCAACATCTATTCAGCAGTATGCATCACTGTCTAGCTTGGCTTTTTGGATGCACACCCCGCAGGTTTGATAACTTACCAGGATGACTCACAGAGATCTGGAAAGATCTTTTCTTATAATTATTGCTTTGCTGTTAATGGTATAATGCAAGAACAGCCACATCAAAAAGATCTACAGAGGAAGGGAAGGGGTATAGAGCTTCCATGCCCTTTCTGAGTCATCTCTATCCAGAACAAGTCCTACAGCACAGAAACTTCCTGACCTGCATTCAAAATTGTGTATCAGTCTTCTTTACATAAGCAAGATTAATCAAATCATTGGCCTCTGGTGACTGAGCTCAGTCTCCAACCTGGCTCTCTACTGGAAGTCAAGAGCTGGCTGGACATTCCAACCCCTTAGTGATGTGGCCAAGCTTCCTGTTGTGGCCACCTTCTCATTTTATTTTGCTATGACAAAATGCTGTAGACTTGAGCATTTCTAAGAAGAGGGATTTCTTCCTTATAGTTCTGGAGGCTGGAAAGTTTAGGGTCCAGACTGGTCCAGATCCAGTGCTGCCAAGGCTACTCCTGGCTGCTGTGACTTCTGGAGGGCACCAGTCCTGTGTCCTTTTTCAGAAAGATGAAAGAGTCTGGCTCATTCCTCGAAGCCCTTTTTGGGGGTACTAATTTTATTCATGAGTGTTCCACTTAGCATGACAGCTCTGTCTTTTAACACTGACACACTGCATCTTAGACTCTAATATATGAGTTTTGGAAGGACACATACATAGCACCTGCTAAGAGCCACCAGACTATCTAGTATGCTTTGTGAAGTGTTACTTGTGTATATGTGTGGTATATGTATTTTCATTCCTGTGTGTACACATGCATGTGTATAAGCTGTAGGTTGATGTTAGATGTCTTTCTAAGTGATTCTCTACTTTATTTTATTTTATTTTTTTTGAGATAGGGCCTCTCACTGAACCTAGACATCTTTAGTTGGTTAGACTGGCAGGCCAGCCAGCCCTGGGACCCTCATGTTTCTGCCTGTGTTTTATGTGAGTGTTTGGAATCTGAGCCCAGGTCATTAAGTTTGTGTAGTAAGCATTTAGTGCTGGAACCGTCTTCTCGTGTGCCATGGAGTGTTCTTTCTATACCACAAAAAATGCTCCCGGGGCTGAAGAGATGGCTCAGTTGTTAAGAACACTTGTTGCCCTTCATGAGGACTTGAGTTCTGTTCCAAATACCCATTTCAATCCTACTGTACACACACACACACACACACACACACACACACACACACACACACACGCACGCACGCACGCATACACATATACATATACATACATATATGCACGCATGCACAACTTAAAAACCAAGTCAACAAAGATGATGCTCTTAATACTTAGGAGATTCCAAAGTTTTAGTTGTTCTGTTCTGGAACCAAGACAAAACCCAAAAACACTTTACTATACTACAACCCCCAGGTGATTCTGGTGTCTGTGGCCACAGACTGAGAACTACCACATGAGAGGCCACAGACTGGGAACCACATGAGAAGATGCTGATAATGTCAGAAAATTCCAAGCATCAACACCATTTGTTGAGGAAAATTTCTGTTTATAATGTAGGTTGTTCTCTGCCCTGTGCTATAATGTCTTTCCTCCCAGTAAGATCCTTCTAGAACAGCTGTGGTCCACCTCCCAGTTCCCACTGAGCCCCTCTTCTTGCTATTTCATTGCCTGGTGCTCATTTGCAGAATTCTCTTTGGCCCTTTGCATGTTTGTGATGCTTCTTAATTCTTCCATGCATCTGTCTGGCTCATTCCTCCAGATGCCTGCAAACCCTGCTGTACATTTCTTTAATGGACCTTGATGAAAAATTTAACATCCTTAGAGCATATACTGAAATGAAACTCTCAATAAATATTTAATGGGAAAGAGGGAAGGCGTAGATGCTGTGTCTAATACAGATGGAAAATGCAAGTGGTTTATGTACAATTTGGACTTAATAGTTTCTCACCAGTCACCTGAGAGAGTCCAATACTGAGACTAAATTCCTCACCATGAATGTCCAAGCTGAAGAAACTCAGCCCCGGAACGACCACAAGTAGCTATTGGCAGCCAGTGTTTTTAAGGAGTGAATAAAGTCTTGAGTGAATGTATTGTTTTACAGACATTGTCCATGTCAAGGACTGCTGTGCCTCAGGTCCATGGGGGTGGCACAGCCTAGCTTGGGTGAAGTTCAGTGGGATGGTAAAGCCTTCTTAAATGCTGACAGTGTATGCAGAAAATGTCCATCATAGCTTCTTCCCAGGGAAGTTCAGAGCCTGAAGAGTTGTCCCTCTGTCCAACGAGACTGCTCCTGTGGAGGTTAGCTTACCTCCCCGCCCCCAACTGACTGTTTATCTGTGTGTAATAGTCCCACCTCCTTGTTAGCCTCTATGCAATAGCTCTGCCTCCCCCAGTTTATCTAATAAACACCCGGAGCTTCTTCTTGGGCGCTGTGGCTTCTCCAGTAGAGTTCAGCCCACCTGATCTCAGCTTTTCTGTTCGTCCCGTCTTCACTCCCACTCTGACTCTAGTTAGGGTTCCAAGAACCAAACCATGCAAGGACATGGCAAACTTCAGAGACAATTTGGCAAGGGTGATTCAGTAGGATTGAAGGGACCAGGCCCTCACCCAGCTCTCTACTTTGGCGGCCATGACAGGCTGCAGAAAAGACCCAGTAAGACAAAGGCCCCTGACTCAGCAACATGTGCTGAGCTCCTGACCTTGCCCACCTTCTAGTCACTAGGAAGCCAGGCACCCTCTATGTGTCAAGGAACCATTTAGAAGTTAGTTACCTGGAGGGCTCTGGATGTGCTTTATAGTAACAATGGAATGCAGAGGGTAGTAACCGCCCTGGGAGGGCCTCCAGGCATAGCAACCTTCCTGCAGCTGCAGTGGACCAATCAACACAGGACGGGCCGCTCAAGCTGGGAGGTGCACCCATCCTGAGATGGTTGCTATGCAACTAGTGGGCCCTCCAGATACTCCCCTTGCTCTACCCAAATATATTCCCTGCCCCACTGCTGGTGCCTCCTGTCCCATCTGCTTCGCCTGCTATGTCGGATAGATGGAGAACCGTAAATTTAAAGACTCTTTGCTTTTGCATCTGATCAGGTCTCTTAGTGATTTTGGGGTTCAGAGTTTGGGCACAACAGGATGAGTGGCCGAGTTTCAATTAGATGAGCAGGACTCCCAGGCTCGCTCTGTAGAAACCGAGAGCCTGTAGAGTAAGTTGCTTGTCGAGATTTTCGCTACTGGTCTTCCATCTACTCAACCTCTGAGAAAGAACAGTGTGCGGAATACCGTGTTACATGTTCTATGCGCTCCTCGTGTGATTGGTCCAACAATCTAGACTGCACAACCATCTTCCCAGCATATACACTTAAAGATGAAGTGAAGTCTCACTTCTGCACTCCTCTCTGCAACTCCAGGCATTCTTCCCAGGGCTCCTGACTTCTGAAGTCATTGATGATTTATGGCCTCTGAGATCTCTTGAGTCCACAAAAGGGAAAGAAATCTGAATGGCATTTTAGAGTGGGGAGGGCTGTGATTCCAAACGTGGACATGGGAGGGGCGCTTCCAGATCTCTGTCACACTCCAGGTCTCCTTTACTTTGGTTTGCAGTGTCCCTGGGGAGGGCTGGGAGATGCAGGGCTCTTGTAGAGGCTGCTGACTTGGAAGTGGCCACTCAGACTCTAACGATAGAGGGAGATAGGGGAAATGGCTCAGTCAGTGACGTGCTTGCGATGCAAGCTTGAGGACCTGAGTTCAACCCCTAACACCCCCTTAAAAAGCTGTGTGGTGACACATGCAGGTGATCTGAGGGCAGAGAGAGGAGGGCGTCTGGGGCTTGCTGTCAGCTAGTCTAGCCGAGAGGGCAAATTCCAGGTTCCCTGAGAGACCCTGTCTAAGAAAATAAGGTGGAAGCTGATTTAAGACACTTGACATGACCTCTGACTTCTACACACACTCAAGAGTGTACCCACAAAACATGAACACTATACACACACACACACACACACACACACACACACACACAGAGCAGGATCAGTCATGGTTTCTGCCTTGTGTCTGTCTGAACGAGACTCTCTCTACATGGGTTTATGAGATTTCCAATTTCAAATCTAACTAACCAAGGCAAAAGAAAAGTAACTGCAAACGCAGAACAGACAAACAAACAAGCAAACCTCTGTGTGCTGGGGCAGGAAGGGGAGGGGTAGACAACCTCCCTGTTTCAGTCAGAAGGAAGGCTGCACTCCTCCTAAGCTATGGAAATCCTGCAGTTCTCAGCACAAAGGCATTTCTTTCTTTGTAGTTCTTGCTGTAAGCAAGGTTAGATGACCAGAGCTGAAAACACGTTAGTGTTAAACTACTGTCTGATGAAATGAAACAAAGGCAGCGTTTAGCTCTCTCTTTTCAACATCAGAGCGTTTGTTGTTATGTTAAGAAAACAAATGCTGTGGGAAGTGGAGCCCCACAGGGACAGTTTGGATAGTGGGCTCCACTGCTTCCTCCCCCAGCACAAATCCAGCCAACAGCAACAGGGATCTGACAGCTGGAATACATTCTGCCTGTCTACTCTGAACGTCCACCGTGGTTATATTTGTTTCCACAATGCTCCCCACACTGCTAACATACATTTAAAATCAAGGACCCCCCATTCCCTTAAATAAAACCTAGTCCATGAATCATATTCTTCATCCAATTCAAGCGTAGTGGCTTGAGGGAGCAACCAACCACTAACTGCAATGTGAACCCAGAAGTGAAGTCTCCAAGGCGGATCCATACACCACAGTCTCCGCTAAGCAGCAAGAGGCAGGCATGGGGTGGGAGACCCTGGAGGAAGAGCTCTGACTATGCAAATGTTCTTTTGGTTTGGTCCCTGGAAGGAATCAAGTGACCTTTCTGTGCCCTCCAGGTCTTTTTTTTTTTTTTTTTTTTTTTTTTTTTTTTTTTAATCAAGGTGGTGGATGATTTGTATCTTTTAAAAGTTACATTTCATTTACTTACTGTGTGGATGGAGGAAGGCACGTGCACATATGTGTGCATGTGTGAAGGTCACATGTTGGCTTTCTCCTTCCACCACCTGGTTCATGGGGATCGAACTCAGGTCACCCATCAGGCTTGGTGGCAAGTTCCTTTACCACTGAGCCGTCTCACCAACTCTACATTAAGTTTGGCATAAAGTCTCGCTAAGCATGATTTTATTTTCCCAGAGCCCCTCAGGACACATTCACGACAGGAACGTATGACACAAAGAAGGAGACCACCACGGGGTGGGTGGAGGGACCCCAGGATAGTAAGACCATACAGGTTTAGAAAAGCAGGTTCCTTCATGGAACTGGGTTTTGCCGCAGGCTTGTCCCGTTGCTGAGAAATCTGAGGCCCCGCCCCTGCGCAGACGCTGAGGAAATGTAAACTGTACATTTGCCCAGGGCTTTTCCTCAACTATCCGGGCCTGGACAAACACAGAACTGCATTTCTTGGACTCAGACCCATCTGGACTAGGGAAGCATCCTGCTGCATTGGCTAGACATCAACCAGAGGCCACAGGAGAACGAGCAAAAAGAATGCCCTCTTATCCGTGGTGGGGAAGAAATGGCATGCAGGATTTGAGGTCACTACACACTGCTGGGAACACGCCAGTCAGTCTGGGCAGGAGCCTTCCTTGCCTTTCTTGTCATACTACCTCTGTAGGTGAAATGTCACCATTTGGAACCAGCCTAAAACTTTAGTGGAGAGCCAAGGAGAAGAAGGTACCTAGTGGATCCTTGGTTTATGTCAGACCCAGATTGTTTCACTTGTCCTTGAGAGGTCCCCTGACATGATGGGACTTACAGTGAGGCTGTGTGTGTGTGTGTGTGTGTGTGTGTGTGTGTGTGCGCGCGCGCGCGGCACCAGATTCCAGATTGCCATGGTTGTCAGGGCAAGGCAGGAAAGGTTAGAGACTGGGTGAAACCCTGAGGGTTGAGGGCTGGCATTGTGGATAGGTCTCTTCAAAAGTTAAGACTAAGTCCCGCCCATATCAGCTCAGTGACAGCAGCGTGCAGTGTGTTCCTGTGTGTGGCTCCGGCTCTGAGTCACAGCATTTGCTCCCCCACTGTTGAGGCTGGCACCGGTGAAGGCTGGCTGCTACAGGATTCCTGCATACCTTATTGCATGCAGGTTGCATCAACAATGCACCTACCCTGTGGCAGCACTGGTGGAGTTGAGTGTGGTCTAATGATTCGTGTTGTGCCGGCTCTGTGCTGGGTGAGGGTTCCTGGACTCTTCCCAGTGGCTTACAGTTGGCCTTTACACATGCTCACACAAGGCTCAGTGAGGCGAGGCTACCTGCCCAAGGTCTGAGAAGAGCATCCAAACTGACTGCTAAGTACGATGAGGCATCTCCTATTCCTGCCAGTATGCATAGGCAGTATGGTGGTGCCCCCAGTTTTCCCACCTTGGAGACTGCACATATCCAGGATAGACTTTTCAAGGGGTCTTCGGGAGTTCTGTCCACTGTGAGGAACAGGTCTACAGCAGCTTTTGAAGCCATCAGTCAGGGAATTCAGGAGGCAGGGTCCAGGCATGGGGACATTGTCCCCAAGTAGCTGTCAAATGGCAGAGTCCCCTTTCCACTGTTTGAGAGCTGGCCATCCTTGAACTCCATCTCTGGAAGTAGATGGAGGTCACTGGGCAGCCTTGGAGTCAGATACAGACTCCTCTTTGGAATTCTCATGGATAAGGCCAGCAGGCTCACAGGCTGCAGTGTTGGGGTTGTGATGGTAGAGGGAGGACTTCCTAAGCTATGGAGGTCATGTTCCCCTCAACAGTTTGCCTCAGTTGAGCTGAGAGTAAGGGAAAAAAAGAGGAGGGAGGTCACAGAAGCCCAGGATCATCCTCTATTCATTTACTCTGAAGTCCAAAGAGGTGAGGTGACTGTAGGGTTTCAACCCTGGAGGGGCAGCCTGATCTGATGAGCTCTTGAGTGGTTTCAGCCTGAGAAGCCAGTGAACGCAGCAGTAGGAGGGGAAAGGGCTTCCCGCGCACACTCTGTACCCTCAGCTTGTGTCCTACGTCTCTCATTTTGTGTATAGTTAGCAGAGGAAATACTGGGTTTCATTGTGTTTCCATCCCTGGGTACTGTCCTTAGTTCATAACTTGCTCTCACATTTCTATTTCCCTATTAGCACTTTCAGAAGTTCTTTCCTTGAGTAGACAAAACACTAAAATTTCATAAGTGAATCTAGTTTTAAAATGAGTATTATATTTCATACCAAAGCACTAGCAGATAAAATCACTAACAGGACCAAGAAAAGAAGCGTTTGCAATGATGTCTACTGCAAAACTACAGCAGAGATGCAAATACTATCTGCATGTCTTGCCAGAAAGTATAGCTTAGACATTCAGCTGGAGTAACTACTTAAAAGCAGCTGAATTTGTCTAGTTACCATCGATATGGAGCTAGACTTACTTCATTGAGTACCAAGGCATCTCACTAGAGGGAAAGAGCTGTCAGGGAAAGAACTGATCTAGCCCAACTCCTGTGGAAAGTTACAGAACAGTTAAGACAAAGTTACTTCTGCAGGCATCAGCAGGTTGGAGACTGGGGTTTCGATGAGGCAGGTGTTAGTGTTATGTTTGCCTGCAATGTGGTCCTCGTGGTAGGGCCCCCTTCTTTGTAACTGCTTGCACCGTCAGTTGGTCTCCCAAGTAATGACTCATGGTGAAGAATTTGCTCTGGTTGAGTCTGACCCCATCAACCAGCCTTTGTCAGATACAGCTTTGGGCAGGCAGGACACTGGTTGGTGGGAAACAACCACCCTAACTTTAGCCACCGCCTTCCTCCTGGATTGTTGAGGCAGCTTGACTGCATCTTGTACGGCTTCTTGCTGTTCAGTGCTAAGAATCCAACCCAGGACCATTCACCTAGGAGGTAATTTGCTCCTCCCCCTGAACTCCACCCAGCCCAGGCTCTGTCTTCCAGCTGCACCTGGCTTGTTTCCTTTTTTAAGGCTTTGCTCATCTCACCGAACATCACCATCTGTCCACAGCTGCTCTGTTCCTGTCCTGGACTTACTTCCTCTTTCTTCCCATCCCCCACCCCCAGACACTGCTCACCTTCTAACACAATGTCAGTTGCTTGTGTCTGTCTGTGTCGTTGAGGATGCAGAACTCTCCATTGCAGTCATGGCCTGTGTCAAGCAATGCCTGGTCATGCATGGTACATGGTAAGTAATCAACAGTGTCAAGTGGATGAATGAAACTCAGAAACACACCAATTAGCCCCTTCTACCCCCCAGGCTATTCCATCTGGCCAGCCGTGGTGTGGAATGCATTTCCTAAGAACCTGTCTCATTGCTGGCTCCGCTTTTTACACTGGGGCCTGAAGGATTCTATCATCAAAGTGCTGACTGCGGTGGTGCTGAGCCGACGTTGCAGCAGGGAGCAGACTAGTGACAACCTGCTCTCCATCCCCTTGCAGCATTTGATCTAAGATGAAACTGCAAAAGGAATGGAGATAGCCAAGGAGCAAACCGAGAGGCAGACATGTATCATAACTGACCACTAACTAGTTGTGTCAGACACACTCAGGGGCAGTCTTCCTGCTAAGGTCCAAAGCCCTGCCTGAACAAATGAATCATCAGTTTCCAGAGCAGAGGCCTGGTGGTGGTGGTGGGGCACACACAGGGACTGTTGAAGTAGGCTGTCCCCTCTAGCGTTGTTGCTGGGTGGCCTTCAGCACTCAAGTGGCAGGAGTGGGCTTCTTGTTGCGGACAGCCTACATCCGCACCCTGCCCTGTGGCTGAGAGTTGTGTGGTGTAGGCAGCTTACCTGAAGACTCCTACTCTGTACTTTCCAGGTTCCGCCCTTGGAAGTGTGTCTCCTATGACACAAGAGCGGTTCCCCAGTGGAAACCGCACTCAATGTCTATAGTTGCTACCCCAGGCCCTCAGGAATCCACTCGGCAACCTTAAGCAGCACTGTGCGACTCCCAAGTCCCCCAACTACCCCCACCCCGACCTTATTTTCCTAGAGTCAGCTCTTCAGCCTTGCAGGATCCATCTCCTTCCTCCTGCCTAGCTTCTCATTCCCCACTTTGCTCCATCTTGCCTTTTTTCTTTCTTCTTTTTTTGTTTCAACTCCATCCTGTGGTCCCCCCACCCTTAGGGTCTCCAGATGAAGTGGCTGTCTCCTGGAGTGACCTCAGGGTTTCAGCCTCTGCTGTTGCCTTCTTCACCAAGATGTGCGGGGCCAAGCTGCACAACGTTGTCTCCCAGGGGACACTTGGCAGTCCTGGCAGCTGTTGTTGGAGCTCACCTGTTGACCTGGGTTGCGGCTGGCATTCAGCAGGTAGGCGACAGGAGAGCTGCTACATGCCCTACAGTCAGCAAAGCTGGCCCAAATACAGCTGAGGTGAGGGCGTGTGGCCCCTCGAGAGGCGTGTGAGATGCCACGCCTGGGCTATCCTGCAGAGCCTTGCTTTTCAGCCCAGTCGGGTTCTTCACTTTCCACCGTGGCTCTCCCTGGACAGACACCCCTGAATTTCATCTTTGAGAGTCTAATGAGTTGCATGCACGCTGGCTCAGGACCCTTCTCTGCCATTTTTACTGTACACCCCCTGTACCTGCAGGCAGAATGAACCCCAGTTCCTGACCCACCAAGAGCTTTGGCTTCTCTCCTCCCTCTGATCTATGCAAAGCTGGCTTTGCCCAGTACAATTCTATTCAGTGGCTCTGCTCCATCTGCTTTCTCTCTGTCCTGGAAGCCAGAAGTCTCTCCTTTACTTCTGGTCCTGTCTGATCCACATACTTCCCAGGTTTGTATTGTAAGGATGGAAAAATTTAGCCTAACTCTCCACTGACCCCAGGAAGCTGGGAGTCTAAATCCCAGGCTAAAGGTCACCTTCTTGACTGTTTACGACAGGGCTGTGAGTGACAGCACCTGTGAGTGAGTGAACACAGGAAATGGGCCTTGTCACCCCACCCAGAAGCCCATTTGAAAGCAGACTTCCTGGGCTTGGATAGTTTAAATTGATAGGTCCTGCACAGCGCTCGGGCTCTGGATGCTATGAGATGATTGGTTTACGATGCGCTGGCTTTGTTGTAACCCTATAAAAGCTGTCTCTAGCCAGTATCCAAGGTCCTCAGCCCTCTACCCCTGCGTGGCGTATGGCTGTTGACCCCAGTGCACTTGGAATATAAAGGACCTCATGCTTTTGCATCAAGACCGCTTCTCGTGAGTGATTTGGGGGTGCTGCCTTTCCTGAGTGGGAGCATAAAGGTCCACACTCTCTGGGTCTTTCAGTATTCTTTTAAAAAATAGACTACATGCATGCTATGCATTTGTATCATATTCACCACCCTCTCCTTCCCCTAACTCTTACCAGATTCACTCATTCCTTTTTGTCTTTTTTTTTTTTTTTTTAATTATAACCTACCAAGTCCAATTTGAGCTACCAATATGCTCATAGGTGTGGACCTATCCACACCCATAGTCAGCATTCTGGGGGTCAAGTATTTTTTGTTTTGTTTTTAGTTTTTCAAGACGGTTTCTCTGTGTAGTTCTGGCTGTCGTGGAACTTGCTCCATAAGCTGGGATGGCCTTTAAGTCACAGAGATCTGCCTGCCTCTGCCTCCCAAGTGCTAGAATGAAAGGTGAGCACCACCACCACCGTGCTAGAGAGCAAAATTCTTAAAGAAAACCAACTCTCTCACTCTCAGAAGCCATCCACTGTCAGGAGCTCCTCAGCTAGTAGTAGGGACTCGAGGCAGCCCCATCAACCCTCCACTCCGACAAATAACTCTTCTCTCTCTTCTCCAAGATTGTCAAAGGTCCAAGGGCACCTAACTAGGGAAGAACAGTCCATTCATGTTTTCCAAGCATCACTCCCGGTGCACAACACGTGGGCCAGATCTCCTGCCCACTGTGTTTCCGGCAAGGGCTGGCTATTCTGTCTAACGGATAAAGCCAGGATGCATGGCTCCTCCACGGGAGGTGTCTTCCTATGGACCCTCCTGGTCTTTCCTGGGCTGTGAGTGCCATCACACAGTTCAGCACCTGCTCACTGTTTGCCTGGTTTATCTCGTGTTTTGTGGGAAAGACGCAGCTGTTGAATTCTTAATACAAACTGGTATTAACAGTAGTCGCCTCATGACAGGGTTGAGACTTTGCACATATCCTATTTAATAGCGTTCTTTGCTGCTTGTGGCGAGCAGTCGCTGGGTCGCACATCCTAAGAAACCAGTCACATTGGCCTCCTGAAGTCTTAAAATGAGAAGACACATATACTCAGCTTTAGAAAATCCTGTTTGATTGTACTGTACTTTCTGATCTCACTAATTATAATGTGGCCATCAGTTTTCATTATACAAGTGGCAAAATGCAATGAGATGGTTTCAGGTGTCAGGGAAAAATAATGAAGTTTTCTTTCCATAAATCATGTGGAGAAAACCTTTTAGGGCTTTATACTCTTTTAACGGCTTTATAATTTAAGATTCCCAGTTATATCACTTTATCTTTATGAATGTGATTTTTAAAAAGCCCAACAGTGCTTGTTTTGTTATAAATTACAATTTTATGAGCATTAGAAATGCAGTCTTGCAAATTTCTGCTCATGTTTATATGTGAACACAGTTGAGTACTAGCAGATGTTCTGTGATCAATAAGACTCGATTTATATACATTATCTTGAAGTGTCCTTGGCTGGAAGTGTTGGTTGGCAATATTCAAATTATGATTGAATATGAACGACAAAGATCAAGAAGAAAGTTACTATCCACATAGCCACTGTGGTAAGTTGTATTTCAGCAGATGTAAAATTAGCATGCTATGCTCAACATGACTCTGTACAGACTCTAATTGGGAATTTAATGTTGCTCAAAGTAACCTTTGTGCTTGCTTCTAGGGCTATAAGATGGCAAGCAATCTTGCATTATTTGGTAAAGTTTGCTACCAGAGTACATTTAGACCCAGAAGAGAGCTGAAATATCCTATTCACCTTTGAAGTTAGCAAATAAAATAGATGAAGCTTTTCTTCTGGTATCTAGCTTATAAAGTATTTATTCATTTATTTTTGTGTGTATGGGTGTTTTACCTGCATGTGTGTCTGTTCCTCATGCATGCCTGGTGCCAACAAAGACCAGAAGATATAGCAGATCCCCTAGGACTGGAGCTATGAATAGCTTTGAGCTGCAAAGTGGGTGCTGGGAATTAAATCAAGGTCCTCTGGAAGAGCAGTCAATGCTCTTAACTGTTGAGTCATCTCTCTAGTTCCTATTATGCAAATTTTGCTCTTTTTTTTTTTTTTAACAGGGTCTTTTCATATAGCCCGGGATATCCTTGAATTCATCACAGCAAGCGCCTTGCCCCAGCCTCTTGAATGCTGGAATTAGAGGAGTTCATTCCCAAACCTGGCTCAAATATTATTTAGGTTACTATTTCATTTTAGGTAACTGCTATTAGAAGTACTTGTAGTACTCAACTGCTATTAGAAATACTTATAGTACTTATATGTGACACAGAAGAAGACAAAACAGCAAGCCAATTGGATCAGTGTCTTGGGTCAAAGGTAAGTCTAGGACGACGGTATTTAAAAGCAACAAACCAATACACAGGTGCTTTCCATATGTATCTGGGAAACAGAACTTCTGATAATCTGGCTAAAGAGACCTTCAAGTTGTCCAACTAGTTTGCAATTATATCATTTCTACCATAGTTTTACTGTAGCTAAAGTACAGGCAGTCCTTTAAAAGTTAATCTCCAAAAGATAAAAAGGGTGTAGCTTAGGTTGCCCTCCGAGTGTTCTGAACCTTCACAAACACAGCTGAGCCGGGTTCTGGGCATCTGGGAGTATCTGAGGTGGTCAGTCCACAAAGATGACGAAGCCCTGTGGCCTCAGTTATCCTTTTTTCTCTGACTCCTTGTGAGGACAGTGGCATCTTTTGAGGGACCCTCTGAGCCACAAGAACCTATCATGGCATTGAAATAGGGATCAGGTGTTGAATCTGGTGTTGACTTGTAGCCTGTTTCATGCTTTTTCTGAGTAAGGACTGTCCTTGTGACCCAGGAGCAGGTCAGAGCACAGAATCTTGGCTGTGCAAACACAGATGTTCGGCATTGTAACCCAACCATTGCACAGATCCAGAGCACATCGGTTGACTTCTCTGAGCTTACTCTCCATATCTTAGCAACAAGGGACTGTGGGGTCACCTTTGCATCCTTATGAGGTGCCAAATGCATGAGATGAAAACATGTTCATATTTCTATTGAGGTAAAATGTGTCACAATCTTATCACGGTTCTTTTAAAGATTTTAAATTAACACACAAAATGGGTATGTAGCAGGGCTGGAGAGTTGGCTTAGCAGTTAAATGGCTGCTTGTTGCTTGTTGCTCTTGCAGAGGACCCAAGTTTGATTCATAGCATGGTAGCTCACAACCATTTGTAACTCTAGTCTTGGGAAATCTGACTTCATCTTCCAACCTTCATCAGGTTCAGCATGGAAGTGGTAGACAGACATACATGCAGGCAAAACAGTCATATCCATAAGATAATAAAATAAATCTAATAAGATATAAAATGGGTATGAAGTTATGGGCTATTATCTGATGTTTTCACATGCTCTGGCTGTCCTGGAACTCACCAGGCTGGCCTTGAAATCACAGAGGCCCACCTGCCTCTGCCCCCCAAATGCTTGGATTAAAGTCATGGTACACCACTGCCTGGCTAAACATTCTTTTTTTTTTTTTAATTAAAATATAATTGCATCATTTCCCCTTCCTTTTACTCCATCTGATCCCTCCTGTATACCCACCCTTCTTCCTCTGGAATTCATGGCCTCTTTTTATTTAATTGTATTGTCACATGTACATAGAAATACCTTTGTATAAATAGAATCTGCTGAGTCCATTTAATGTTGTTTGTATGTAAATGATCTCAGCACTGACTGCTGGCATTGGGTAACCAGCCAGACAGGCTTGTCCCTGCAGAAGACTGTATCTCCCATCTCATTATTCTTTAATTACCTGTAGTTCTTTTTGAGAGATGGGACCCTGTGAGATTGTCCCCTTCTCTGTTAGTCTGTCTATTAGTGTTGTACTTATTAAGGCCATGTTTAGGCAGCCATGTTGTTGGTCTATATAGTATAAAATTGTTATGGATGGCCACCCTCCTCTGTAGCAGCTCACTTCCTGTTCCTGTTTAACTATGTCTAATACCCACTGACAAGTCTCCCTAGTGGCTGGGTAACTACCATTCTTTCCTCAGATTTCTACAAGACTGGCTTTTAAAAAGTCCACAAATGCAGTACTTATCTTTCTGTGACTGGCTTATTCCATTTAACATACTGATTTCTGGTTTCACCCATGTTGTCCCAGGTGATAGGATCTCGTTCTTTTGATGGCTCAATGTTCTATTGTGGACAGATAACATGCTTTCTTTAACCATTTGCCAATTGTGTCTTGGCTGTTGTGACTAGAGCTGCACTAAAAAGAGGAATAATGCATTTCTTTGATTCATCGTTTTTACTTCCTTGGGATACATACCCAGTAGTGGACTGCTGTAGCTCATAAATAGATTTTGAATGTGTTGACAGACCACCATGATGGTTTCATAAGGGCTGTGTTTACGTTCCTATCTACTAACAGTATGTGAAGGTGCCCTTCTCAGCTCCTCAGCGGCTTTCTTTGTCCTTTTGATAACAGCCTTTCTAACTGAAGCGAGATTGTATCTCACTGTGATTTTAATTTGCATTTCTGTGATGGTTGGTGATATGGAGCATTTTTTTCAAAAAATGTAATGGGTGGCTGTTTGTATGTATGTCTTCTTTTGAGAGCTGTCTGTGAGGTCTACTGCCCATTTTTATAGCTAGGTTATTTGTTTCTTTTTACTCATGTATTGATCTATTGCTACTGAGATTGGAGAGTCTTACATGTGTTAGTCCCTTGTCAGATGTGGACTTTGCAAATCTTTCTCCTACCCTGGAAGCTGCCTTTCTGCCATGTTGACTGCTTCCTTTGTAGTACACAGGCTTGGGATTTAATGCAACCCCTTTTGTCTATTTTGCTTTGCTTCTTGTTGTTATTACAATCTTGTTCAAAAAAGGCCTACCTGGTGTGGAATATTTGTGTACACTGTAAAGATGTTTCTCTGCCTAAGGCACCTTCTGATTGGTTTAATAAAGAGCTGAATGGCCAATAGCTAGGCAAGAGAGGGTAGGTGGGACTTCCGGGAAGAGAGAAGCCAAGGAGGAGGAGGAATCTAGGTGCAGGATTTTACCAGTGACTCAGAGAGGTAACCGAGTCACATGGCAGGACATAGATGAAAAAATATGGGTTAATTAAGTTATAAGAACTAGTTGGAAACAAGCCTAAACTAAAGGCCAAGCTTTTATAATAATAAGTCTCCATGTCATTACTTGGGAGCTGGCAATCCAAAGATAGTCTGTCAAGAATGTTTGCTAAACTAGCCCACTTTGAATCCTTTGTTTTCCTTCTGGTAGTTTCAAGAATTACATTTCAGTCTTTAATCCATTTTGAGATTATTTTTGTAACTAGTGTGTGATAGGGTCTAGCTTCATTCTTCTGTGTGTAGATGTGTTTCTTTTCCAGCACCATTTATTGAAAGGTGTGTTTTTTCCACTGTCTTCGATACCCTTTTGAAGATTGTCTGGTTGTAAGTCTGAGTTTGCTCCTGGCTTCTCTTTCCTGCCCACTGGGTTCCAGTGTCTGTTGTTATGCCAATATTATGTGTTTTGGTTAGCTTTGTAGTATATTTTGAAGTCAAGTAGTTTAATGCCATCTACTTTGTTCTTTTTGCTCAAGATTGTTCTGGTATAGATAGTGAAGGTCAGGCTGGACCAGAGTATCTGCTCCTAGAGAAACTCTTCTAAAGAAATAGAAGACATGGGGGTGGGTAGGAAAGAAGAGTTGATCTGGGAGGACATGAGGGTAGGAAGGAGGGGTTTATCTGGGAGGACATGGGGGTAGGAAGGAGGGGTTTATGTGGGAGGACATGGGGGTAGAAAAGAAGAGTTTATCTGGGAGGACATGAGGGGTAGGAAGGAGGGGTTTATCTGGGAGGACATGGGGGTAGGAAGGAGGGGTTTATCTGGGAGGACATGAGGGGTAGGAAGGAGGGGTTGATCGGGTGGACTGGGGGGGCTGGTGATCAAGAGGCATTTTATGAAATTCTCAAAGAATTACACATTTGGAGTTTTGTTGTCGCCATTCTTTGTAGTATGGTGTTACCATCTTGATCAGGATTGCATTCCATCTGTAGATTTTTTTTGGATCACACGGACATTTTCACAATATTGATTTCACTTTTTCTTTGTCGGTTTATTTAATCAATATAGTTCTGTAAAAGGGACTGTTCATTTTGGTTTTTATGTTAGATATTTCACAACTAGGGAATAGCAACCTTACTGTTTTTTTTTTCCTGTTTATTTTGTATCCTGCAACTTAACTAAATTCATCCATTAGATTTTTAATTTATCTAATAGTTCTTTTTTTTTTTTTTTTTGCTAGATTCTCTGTTCTTATTTTTAAATCTATGCCTGGTCATATCATCAGTAGACCATGACAGTTTGACTCTCTGCTTTCTAATATGGATGCCCTTTGCCTGATACATTTGGCTAAGACTTTCAGGACTCCATTATGTGAAGACAGCCATTCCTGCCATGGTCCATAAAGTGAAAGTTTTCAGCCTTTCTCCATTTACCACAGCATCAGCTTCTAGCTTGTTAACATATAATCTTTGCCATATTGAAACCCAATATAGTCTACTGATTGGTGTCAAGTTTGGTTTTTTTTAATCATTTTTTTTTTAATTATGAAGGGTTCTTGAATTTATCACCTGCATTTTCTGCATGTATTGAGATGAACATATGGTTCCTGTTGATCTGGTATAATGTGTTTATTGATTTGTGGATGGCAAACTATCCTTGGGTCCCTAGGATGACTCTTACTCAATCATGTGATCATCCTTTCTTAGTTTGCCTTTAGATTCAGTTGCTGGGGTTTTGTTAAGAAGTTATAAATGACCAGCCAGGTGGTGATGGCACACACTTTTAATCCCAGCATTCAGGAGGCAGAGGCAGGTGGATCCCTGAGTTAGAGGCTAGCCTGGTCAACAAGATAGCCAAGGCTACACAGAGAAATCCTGTCTCAGAAAAATCAAAACAAACAAAACCACAGCAACAAAAACCACAATAAAACTGGTACTTCCATTTTTATGTAGGCTATTGGCCTACAGCTTTCACTCTTGCCTACATTTCTACTTGTATGGTTTGGGGTCATTAAGCACATACATACTGTTGTACAACCATTTCCCTCCATCTTCCCAGAGCAAAACTCTGGATATCCCATACTAACAATCCAAGGCTCCTTCCCTTGGCCCCTTGTAGCCACCATCCTGTGACACCGTGAGTCCAGCTTTTGCATATAAACGGGATCATATAGAACTTGCCCTTTCGTGATTGGCTCATTGCTATGATGTCCTCACGGTTCACCTGTATTTATAATGTATCAACATCTTTTCTTTTAAAAGGTGAATAGCTCATTTTTTGATGTGTGCACTTTATTTTGTTTGTCTCATTGATCTGTGGACATTTGCATAGTTTCTACCTTTTATTATTATGAATAACGCTGCTATGGAGACACAGATTACTGATATTTCTTTGAGTTCATTTTCTGTTCCAGAAGTGTCCCTGCTGGATCATATGGCTACCAGGCCTAACTTTTTCGGAGGCTTCTATACTGCTCCCCAGAACCTATGCTAACATCCTGCCATCTTATCCCCAAGAACCTGCATGCCTCTACATTCCCACCAAAGCTAACCATTTTGTTTCCTTTTCTCAGAAGACAATAGGCATCCTAACAGATGTGGGGGAGGACTAACAGATGTGGGGGAGGACTTCAGAGTGACTTGCTTTGGTGAGGGGACATCTCACATATGTATGGGCTGTGAGTATTTTATGCCACAGATGCTACAATTTGAGCATTACAGTGAACTTCAAATGTTCTGATTACTTTGTTCAAGAAAACTTACAGTTTTCCTCCAGCTGTTTCGGGAGTAAATCAGCCATATTCTCTTGTGGAGCGTAAATGAGCTACACAAACTGAGAACTGAGCCATACCATGGGAAGAACTATAGTTTCTGCCTCTTTTTCCTCATCCAGAAAATTGAGGCACACTCCTGCCTCACTGAGTTGCTTCAAGGATCAAGTGAGGCAATACATTTCAAATGCTTAATGGATACAGATGTTCCTCCATTGTGACGGGGTTACTGCTTGGGAGACCCTTCCCAAATGGAAATATGGGTAGAAAACGCATGTAGCATACCTATCCCATTGAACCTGAGAGATCAACTGCACAGTGCACTGTGGAGTATAAAGATCAATTAAAATTCAAAGCACAGCGGCTGCTGGGTGGCCACCACTTTCACACCATTGTCAGGCCGGAAAGTCATTAGGTTGAACCACTGTACATTAGCACTCATCTGTGTAAAAGATGTGTTCCCTGTTATTTGTTCTTACGGAGGGTGGGTGGGGGGGAGCATCATGTGATGCTTCTGCCAAGAGAAGGGACCTGGGTGGGGTCATGAGAGACAGGAAGGAGCAGAGAGAGAGGACACGGAGGGTAAGAGGCCATTTGGTGTAGGCATGAGCTATGTTTACGTAACTACTGATCTTGGTCGTGGTGTGGAGACAATGGGAAGGAATGGTGTGTGTGTGTGTGTGTGTGTGTGTGTGTGTGTGTGTGTGTGTGTGTGTGTTGTCGAAACCAGAAGTCAGGGGCACAGGGAGCAGTTCCTTCAAGAAGTGTGGACTTCTGAGGGCAGGGTGGGACCCCCAAAAGTTCAGTGTTGGGAATGGTATGATCAAAGGCGGCCTGTGTTTATTGTTCTTCCCAGACAGGCATGGCCCTTGGGCTATATAATATCAGCACTCCATCCCTCAGGCTTTGATCTTGACCATTACCACTGTTTACTTTTTGGGGAGTAACTTGGGTATTTACAAAGTGCCATGCAATCAGTTTCATTAGCTGAGAGATAAGATTAATTAGATGTATGAGGTAAGGGAGGCCTGGACCTGGCCTTGAAAACTCAGGCATGAAAGCCAGCTGCTCTGAGACTGGGGTGGCTGGTGGCTCATTCTCTGAGTATCTCAGAATCCATGGACTCCTCCACCTGGAATGTGAGGAACACCACAGGAGACTCCCCCACCCAAGAGCCCTGGAGCCTGCCTGAGGTCAGCCTCCTTTGGGAGTGGTGGCAGCGTGTGTCCTCCACAGTACTTGTGGAAAGCCCTGGCATATCGAGCAAGGCTGATCTGAGGGAAGCCAGGAACCATCCTCTATCCTACTTGCCTTAGCGTAAGTGAATGGCTCTGTCTTCAGTGGAAATCAATGCACTTTCCTCAGCACTTTCTGTCCCTTAACCATGACTGTTCTCTCAGAACAAGTGCTGTCACGTCCTCCAGGGGCTCTGATCATAAACTTTGTCTGGAGAAGTGACTATTAGTGACACTTGGAAAACAGAAATATCACTGAGTTCCTAAATGTAATTGTTTGCATTTATTTATTTAGTGTGAGTGCTTGTGTGTGTGTGCAAGTGTGTGTGAGTGCTTGTGTGTGTGTGTACCTGTGTGTGTGCGCGCTTGTGTGTGTGCAAGTGTGTGTGTGTGAGTGCTTGTGTGTGTGTGCGTGCGTGCGTGTGTGAGTGTGTGTGCAAGTGTGTGTGAGTGCTTGTGTGTGTGTGAACCTGTGTGTGTGTGTGTGTGTGCGCGTGTGTGTGTGTGAGTGTGTGTGTGTGTGTGTGTGTGTGTGTGTGTGTGTGTGTGTGTGTGCAGAGCATGTGGAGACCAGAGGCTGACAGCAGGATGTTTTCTTCAGTTACTTCTCCCCCTCATTTATATTTTGAGACAGAGTCTCTCGCTGGACCTGGACCCCACCATTTCAGCTGGGCTGACTGGCCTGTGAGCCCCTAGGATCTGTCTGCCTCTGCCCTGTCCCCTCCCCAAGCTCTGGGGCTGCAGGCATGTGTGGCCACACACACTTTATGTGGGCTTGCTGGGGACTGGACTTCAGTTTTTTACCCACTGAGCCATTTCTGAAGCCCCATGTTGCTTTATAAGCTTTTCTCTTCTTGCCCAGTGAGGGACTCTAGCAGGCCTGAGCATGGCAAAGATGGTCCTTAGAGGTTTTGCTCTTTTCCCTTCTCCCCCTTGCTAAAAACCACTAGATTACATTTCTAAAGCTAGTCCCCACGGTCCATTCCCTTAGTCCTGAAACAAAACACCAAGGTCCAACAATTAAAATTCATTTTTGGCTAATATGTCCAATCAGGATTTACCAGCTCATGCTAGCATAGACTCCTTCTATTTCTCCTTAAAAAGCCACTCCTACAAAAGACATCTGCTTACTCATTTGCTTGCTTGAGGGTAATTCATCTCTTTGATGTTGAAAATTTGGTGTCTGAGTATGTACTGTACCCATTCCGAGGGTGCTAGCCCCCCTTACACTAAGAAATTTAGTTCAGCTTATATACTTCAATTTTTTACTTTTATTTTTATTATTTTTTAAATGTGTGTAGGGGCTGGAACTATGGCCCAGCATCTAAGAGCACTGGCTGCTCTTCCAGAGGACCTGGGTTTGATTCTTAGCATCCACATGACAGCTCAAAAACATGTGTAACTCCAGTCTCAGGCTCCTGGAACCTTCTTTGGGTGCCTCAGACATAAATGCAGACGAAACACCCATATTCAAATAATAAACATGAAGCTTTTAAATGTGTATGTTGTGTGTTGTGTGTGATGTGTTCGTGTTTGATGTGTGTATGTGATGTGCATATGTGTGTGTGGTGTGTGTGTGTTTGATGTGTGTGTATGTGTGTGTGTGTTTGATGTGTGTGTGTGTATGATGTGTGTGTGTGTGTTTGATGTGTGTGATGTGTGTGTGTGTGTGTGTGATGTGTGTGTGATGTGTGTGTGTGAATGTGTGTGTGTGAAAGAGAGACAGAGAGAGAGAGAGAGAGAGAGAGAGAGAGATAGAGAGAGAGAGAGAGAGAGAGAGAGAGAGAGAGAGAGAGAGAGAGAGAGAGAGAGAGAGAGAGAGAGAGGCCTTGCTGCATGTGTGGAGGCCAGTGGACAACTTTGTGAAGTCCATTCTCTCCTTCTGCTTCTAAGACTCAAACTCGGGCCAGCAAGCGTTCATGGCAAGCGCTTTCCCCGGGCAGATGTCTCACCCTCAGCTGATATGTTATATAATTCTGTACTTAAGTTGGTAGAAGACCCGTTCTAACTAAACAAATGTTGAAAGCGTCGCCGTGATGACTAGCACACTTGTTAACTGCCGTTGCTCTGGAGAGCTCTAAAGTTTTCAGATCCTTACACTAGGCACACATAGTTCCCCATGTGCTGAAGCACTTTCAAGTGCCATTCATTCAAGGGTCCTTTCTATAAAGGACACTCCAGAAACGTGCCTTACACTCTAGTAGCTGCCACTCAGCAGAACAGAGACCACTGTAGGTATTTCATGTAGAAAGGGATGGAATAAAAACAATTAGTTGTTTATTTAAAAATATATTACAAGGGCCAAAGGAGAAAAAAAATCAGGGGGGTGGCTGCCATCATTCAGGTGACTGCCATCATTCAGGTGACGACTGCCATCATTCAGGTGACTGCCATCATTCAGGTGACTGCCATCATTCAGGTGACTGCCATCTTTCAGGTGACTGCCATCATTCAGGTGACTGCCATCATTCAGGTGATGACTGCCATCGTTCAGGTTGGCCACTATACTCTAAGTGCAAGCCCTCCTTTCCACAGCTCAACACAAAATTAATGCAATAGCATCTTTGAAGGTTCTTTGTCTCCTAATGTTAAGTCAAGGAATTAAAAGTAAACTAAACTAAACTAAACCTCACATATAGGTCATTTGCATGTATATTACGGCTCTCCCTTTTGTGCTTTTGTTTATGGGATCTCCATGTGTGCGAACATGTGTGTCTCTGTCTCTATGGTTTCTTGGGCTTTTTCTTTGGCTCTTTTTCTTGTTTGGTTGTTTTGCCCCACTCTGATTTGTTTTTGTTGTATTGTTGTTTTGTCTTATTTTATTCTTATCCCTTAGATGCTTTTTTTGGTTTTTAAGGAGAGACAGACAATGTATGGATCCAGATGGAAGGGCAGGTGGAGAGGAACCAGGAAGAGGTGGGGAAGTCATAATAAAAACATATTGTATAAAAAAAATCCATTTTCAATAAAAGACAAAAAAAAAGTCAGAAAATTGTTCATGGTCACAGTGGGTCACAGCACCAGACTGATGATAGAAGGGGAAACTTAACCTTGCTGTGAAACAACTCTGTTGAAGTCCAAAGCTCCTGATCTCACACAAGGGTGTAATTGGCAGACTACATTCTTTATCAAGAACTATGGGGAACAGGGAGGAGGAATTCTGGGACATGTGATCAGAGTATAGCCCTGGGAAATGGGGAAGATCCCTGGCACGTGCAAGAAGGTAGTCATGGTTGCCAAAAATAACAACCAAAAGGAACATGGAATAATATTCGCATTTCTCACAATCAGATATGGAGGCATGAGAATCAAGTAGCTTGCAGGAGCAAGTGTGAAATTCAAAGTCAGTGTGTCTTCTTGCAGAACCACACTTTACTCACACTCATTATCCTGGGGACACCTGTCATGTGGCACACGGCCCCCAAGCCCAATTAACTTCCTAGATTTTAATGAATACGTCTCAGCTCAGTTTTGAAAAGGATTGCTTGGCCCCTTCTTATTTGGTGGCATTTCAAAATATAATCTGACCAGCAAGCAAGTGAAGGAGAGAAGCAGAGCCCCTCCCCAACAGAGCCCCTCCCCGACAGAGCCCCTCCCCGACAGAGCCCCTCCCAATCCCTCCTTGCAACTCATCTCCACAGCTGTGAGCTCTGCTGGACAGACAGCCATGGTTCTCGTTCCCATTCACATTGGGTTCTGGAGACATTGTTCCTCCCCTTGTGCTCTCAGCCCTCAGTCTGCTGATGACTTCCTACTCTTGCTGGTATCTGGGCTTTCCCATCTCTGATTTTAGTAACACCCCCAACTTCCGTTTCGTCCCCACTGAGTCCATCTTAGTTATCAACTGCTGATGTTTCCAAGAGACGATAAGATCCCTCACGAAGATGTTAGTCATTTACTACAGTAAGGGAAAGCATGGCATGGGTGAGGACTTGGTGGTGTCTCGGAGGAGAATAACATGGAATTTGGGGTCTGAGTTCAAGTGGTTTGAGATGGGTCTACCAGTTAAAGCCTCTGATTACACTGAGACCAATTATGAGAAAACCGTTTGCAACTGGTGGACGTAACAAAGAAGGAAGATTTTTTAAAATAAGAGCTGATGTCTTAAGAAAACAAAACCAGCAGGCTTTTGTGAGTCCATGCCGGGATGAGCAGGTGTGGGTGGCAGGAGGAGGGAGACTGAGTGATCTTGCAGAAATCCGCTCACAGCGTTACAGAGGTTAAGTTTAACAGCTGCAGCCAGCCTGGTAAGGGCTAAGGCAGCCGTTCTAGTCTAGAAGCAGTCTCCTGCAGAACTTCTGTTCCTCAGGGAGGTCAGCCTTTTCCTGAAGGCTTTCAACTGATTGGATGAGGCCCATCACCATTACAGATTGGACATCACTGGGTTAAATGCTAATCTCCTTTAAAAAGATCTGTATAGCAACATGCATAGGTATTTGAACAAATTATCTACGCACTGGGACCTAGCTGTGAATGAGGAGACAATATTTGCAAAGTCTATAAAAGATAAAGGACTTATATCTAGAGTATAAAGAACACTCAACAATGAGAAAAAATACAATCCAATAAAGATTTGACCAGACACATCACAAAGACGACCAGGAACACTTCACAAAACAGGGCCAGCCATATAAGCACATGAAAAAAAGTTCTTGGCAGCATTAGTCATCAAAGAAGCACAAAATAAAACCACAGTGAGATACTATCACACCTATTAGAGCAGCAAGATTTAAAAGCTTGGCCTTGTCAAGTGTTGGTAAGGGTGGCAGAGGAACCGGAATTCTCCGACACTGCAGACAGGAGCATAAAATGGTAAACTACTTTGGAAGGAAAAGTTCCCAGATTCTTTAGAAGTTGGTGTCTAAGTTTCTTTGCTGGTTGCTTTGATAAAATACTGTGACAAAAACAACTCTGGGGAGGGTTATTTTAACTCACAGTTCCATGTCCATCACCGCAGGGAAGTCACAGCGGCAAGTGCAAGACATTACATCCGTGTAAGCAAACAGAGAACGTAGAATGGATTGTGCTTGTTCTCAGCTAGGTTTCTTCACTCTTACATGATCCAGGAGCTAGGGGATGGTGCCACCCACAGTGGTCAGGTCCTCTTAAGGTAATCAATGCAACCTCCTACAGGCATGCTCGGAGGTCCTTTTCCTAGGTGATTTTCATTTCCTCAGGGTGACAATTAGCACTAACATTCACAGTTGGGCACACATCATATGGTCCAGCCACTTTTGTCTTACACATTTGTCCAAAATACAAGGAAATACATGTTCCTAAAGGACACCCATGGTTGTTTATAGCCATCTTTTTGGTAACAGAGCTTTTAAAACTTTTTCTGCTTGTGACCCTTTCTTGTCTGAGAAATTTTTATATGGCTTTGGGTATACAGATTTATAGAATAGGCATACGAATTTAAAAATTACTGATAGTAAATTATAAATTTAATTTAGGTCTTGGAGGATGGCTTAGTCAGTAAAGAGTTTATCTTTCATGAAGACCTAACTTCCATCCTCAAGAACCGTGTACAAATGCTGGGCATGCCGGCCGCTTGTTGGACACTGCAGCAGGAGAGCTGGCCCACTCCTTATGGGAGAGCCACCACCACGTGCACTCAGGAGAGGTGGCGGCACCCCTCACCACAGGCATGGGAGAATTGGCCCCATGGGCACGGGTCTAGGAGGGCTGGCTTAACCCCTTGCTCAAGGAGGGCAGTCCCAGTGGCCCAAATTGTCCAGCTTAGCTACCACCCAGGCCCACATCCTGGGCTTTGGGTTGGCCCACCCTAACATCCTCCCATCTATGATCTGCTGGAGCGTGTGAAGGGGCTGGACCTGCAGAATGGTAGATGCAGGATCTCCATGACTCGGGGCAACATCAGACTATCCAATAGGAGTTTCCGTAAGTGATAATGGTGTACCAGAGGCCAGCGGCCTTGAACCAGACCAATGACTCCTTACAATGAGCATTTGCAGGTGGGGCTGACTGGACAAAAGGGTACATGTGTGACACACTGTAGTTCCCAGTGCCACTAGGATGAATGAAGAGGTGTTGGGGAAGTGGGAAGGATGGAGGAGTGAGGTGTTTTAATTTTGGGGGCTCTTTTCAGGGGGATGCTACAGGGGTGAGGGGCATATATGGAGGGATTGGGAGGTAAGTGGGATTGGGGTGCAGGATGTGAAATTCTTATATCCAAGTCCAAAATCATCTAATGACATTTTATGAAACTCAAATCAAAACTCAAACAGAAACTTTAAAAAATACAGTGAGAAATCCATACCTGCTGAAAACGATATAATAGTGAGTCCCGAGTCTTATTTTCTGCTAGGAACCGTGTTGTTTCTATAAGCACAGGAAACTGGTTACTAAGGTGCTCTGTGTATGTAAGCCTTGGAGCTGGACTGTGGTGTGTCTACTGTGTTTGTTGTGTGTGGGGGGGGGCAGGGGGGATTACATGCACAGACCAAAGCTCACAATGCCTGTTCAGAACTAAGGCTACCGCGGAGTCACGTGATCCAACATGGCAGAGTGCTTGGCTGAGCACTTCAGATTCCTCACATGTGTAGTTTTGAACTGTCAGTACTTGTGTGCTCAGCAACTCTTTAGTCCCACCATTTCCCTCAAATCCCCACATTTGTGGGTTCACAACTCACAGTTTAAGAGGCCAGCCTTCAAACAACCCAAATGTCCCCAGCAGGAGGCTGGATAAGCAAAGTGCCACATCTATACTCTAGCAAGTAGGAGGGGCAGTTGCTTCCAGGGATGATGATTCAGAAGCTCAAAATAAACGTGGAGTGAAAAACCAAACCCTGCTCTCAAAACCTAGAATATAGATCCCATCTGAACAAAACCAGGAAATGCGGAGTGATTCAGAGCGACAGAAAGTAGGTCTGTGGCTGTTTGGGTGTGAGTGGAGCGAGAGGGAAGGGTGACCAAGGACACTGAAAACCTTTGGCATGGAGGACCTGTTGCTAGTGGAGATGGTTTCATGGGACATGACCGTATATCAAAACTTTGGTCAAATTATGCATTTTAAATATGTGTAGCTTATATTTGTTTACACTCCCTCCTAAAAAAGAAAAACCAACAACCAAAGTTTCTTTGTGCCCAGATCAACTTTCTTCCCACAGCTAGAACCTTTGCTCGTAAGCCCTGGCCCACTCTTCGCTCCAACACCAGTGACAAAAGAGTCCCTCCCTCTTCCCACTTCAACTTGAAAGCTTCTCACAGCTGGCTGGCTGGCACCGACCTGCCTTTGAGGCTGAAGGAAATGGAGAAGAAACATTACATAAGGATAGTCATGCTTCAGCACCCCGTGCCGGGGAAGCAAGCTGCTCAGAGCACACAGGTTAAACAGACCAAGATCTTAGCCGTGCACGATGTCCTTCATTTGGTTTTTATTGGAAAGCTGAGTGGTGGGGTTTAGCACATCCATTCTACAGCAGAGGAAGCTGAGCACTCAAAAGAGTAGGTGGCACCCCTTGTCTTAGCTAAGGTTCTATTGCTGTGAAGGGACAACCATGAGCACAGCAACTCTTACAAAGAAAAACATTCAATTGGGGCTGACTTACCTTCATAGGTTTAGTCCATTATAGCCATGACGGCGTGCAGGCAGACACAGTACAGGAGAAGGAGCTGAGAGTTCTACGTCTCGATTCATAGGCAGCAAAAGTGACAGTGTGCCACGAGGCAGGCTTTAGTTTCTGAGACCTCAAAGCCCACCCCTGACACACCTCCTTCAACAAAGCCACCTTACTCCAACAAGGCCACACTTCCTAATAGAACCACTCACTATGGGGGTGGGTGGGCATTTTTATTCAAACCATCACATGGGGTCCTCTACTGAGGCTTTAGTTTCCAAAACTGAGCATGTCCTTGTCATCACAACACATAACCCTAATCAACACTGCCTGGAACACCTGCCCCAGATCAGAGACTATTGCAGATGGATTTTGATTTAGGATTAACAGAATAACTTCTGAAATGGCCCTAAACATACTTCTTACACTTTATGCTATGTATACATGTGAAGCATTATTCTCAGTATTGATGTTTAAAAAGTCAACATCTATCAACTCTGACAGACGTTGGAGATGGGCTAATCTTGCAATCTCAAACAGTTGGTCAAGATTTAATTCTTTATATGAAAATAATCACATCCATCTCATAAGTACACAAATTGTGTCATTGTTTATCAATTATAGAATTATATGTATATCAAAGAATTCCTTTAAGGTAAATTCTTTCTTATTGGCAAACAAATCAACATGAGCAAAGTTCACATGAACTTAGAGACTGTGGCAGTGATCACAGGGCCTGCACGGGTCTGTGCCTGGTCCTAAGTGTATATGGCTTCCAGGTTAGTGTTCTTATGGGACTCTTGAGTGTACAAACGAGTGGGTCTCTGATTCTTGTGCCTTCTCTTGGGCTCTTTTTCTTCTGTTGGTTTGTCTGGTCCAATCTTGATGAAATAGTTTTTGTTTTATCTTATTATATTTTATTTTGTTATATACTTTTTAAAGTGAACAAATGAATGAATGAAAACCAAGCCACTAAGGTCAAGATTAACAACTGAACTGTCACTTGACCCTTCTGAGTGAGGAAAAACCAGTTTTTGTCAATGAAATGACACTGGGCATATCAATCACCCGGGCAGGCCTTATTTAGGAGGAGTTGATCAACTTATAATGCACTCCAGGTTTTTGGGTATGCTTTTATTTGGTTATAGTTTGATGTTTTTGTTTTTCTTTTTTGATGTGATTTTATTTTGTTTTCTTGGTTTTGGGGTGATTATTGTTGTATTGGTTTTTTATTGTTTTTTTGAGAAAGAAGGAGAATATGATACAATACTTAAATTTAAATTTTGTTTTAAATAATAAAACATGTCTTAACAAAAAGAAACAGCCTTTTTCATACAGTATATTCTGATTATGGTTTCCCTTCCCCCCCTGTCTTCCCAGATCCTCTCCATCTTCCCTCCCACCCAACTCCATTGCTTCTTTCTCTATCTTTTTAGAAAACAAACAGGCATATTAGAAAAAAAGAAACAAATGAGAATAAAAAATAACAGCAACAAAGAAAAAGCATGAGAAACACATATGTGCTCATACACACACACACACACACACACCAAACCCATAAAATATGAAACCATAATATAAAAGTAAAGGATCTATAATGTTTTTAAATGCCCAAACAAAACAATATGAGACAACCACAACATAAAAACAAAACAAAACAAAACAGAAAAACAAAAATAAAAAACATCTCTAAAACTGTCATTGAGCTTTGTGTTGGCCATCTATCTGCTTCTTGATGTTGGTGGACTTTTCTCCCCCACCTGCCAGTACCCAAATAACTGACATGAAAACTTAATGTTACTTATAAATGCTCAGCCAATAGCTCAGGCTTGTTACTAGATAACTCTTACATTTAAACTAGCCCATATCTCTTATCTATGCTTTGCCACGTGGGTTGGTGCCTTTTCTCAGTACAGCAGGCCCATCCTGCTCACTCTCTGTCTGTTTGGCAACTCCTCTGACTCTGCCCTGCTTCTTCCCAGAAGTCTCTGTGTCTAGCTCTCCCACCCATACTTTCTGCCTGACTACTTACCAGTCAGATTTTTATTAACAATGAGAGCAACACATTTTCATAGTGCACAGGATTATTCCACAGCAGCTGGACATGGGGCCTGCCCTTAAATATGGTTTGTATACCCAGTGAGACTCTGTTGGAGAAAAGAAATTTTTCCATTGCGAGCGGTTATCAGTTGGAGGTGGCTTCTTGGTTAGGGATGGGGGCTTGTGTCCTCCTCCTTTCTCATTGCTGGGGCCCCATCTGGCTTGAACCTGTGCAGGCCCTGTACACACTGAGTTTATGTGTACCAGTCCTGCTGTGGCTGATGTTGTTTCCTTGGTGATTTCATTGGCTCTTACAAGCTTTCTGCCTCCCCTTCTCTATAGCTCCCTTAGCCTTGAGGGGAGAGGTGTGATGAAGACATCCCACTTAGGACTGAGTGTCCCAGGTCTCTCTCACTCTCTGTACATTGTCCAGTATGAGTCTCTGTATTTGTTTCCATCTACTGCAGAAGGAAGCTTCTCTAATGATGGTTGAGTGAGAGACACTGATCTATGGGTACAGCAGAATATCACTGAGAGGCCTTTTTATTGCTATGTTTCTTTAGCAAAACAATATTAAAAATATTTTATTAGCTTATGTGGTTGTTTGAATAAGTTTGGTCCCCATAGACTCATGTGTTTGAATGCTTGGCCCATAGAGAGTGGCTCTAATAGGAAGTGTGGCCTTGTTGGAGTAGGTGTGGCCTTGTGGAAGGAAGTATGTCACTGTAGAGGCAGGCTTTGAGGTCTCACATATGCTCAAGGCACTCCCAGTGTAGAATGCAGTCTGTCTCCTGCTGCCTGCAGAATGAGATGTAGAATGCTTAGCTCTTTTAGTGCTGTGTTTGCCTACAAGCCCCCGTGCTTTTCACCATGATAATAATAGCAACCTGTAAGCCAGACCCAATGAAATGTTTCCTTTGTAAGAGTTGCCATGATCATGGTGTCTCTTCATAGGAATAGAAACCCTGAAATAGAAGTTGGTACCAGGGACTGGAATATTGTTGCGATAGGACTGACCATACTTTTGTTTGGACAAATGTGGACTTTGGGGGTTTGAATTAGAAAAGCAGTTGAACACGTTAAGTGAGGCTCAATGGGCCATACTAGAAGGAGCATGGAAGACAGCGGTGCTGAGGGTGATTTGAACTGTGGGGGTGTGGCTCAAGAGGTTTCAGAGGAGGAGAATTTTAGTATGCTGCCTAGAGATTGCTCTTGTGATATTTTGGTGAAGAATGTGGCTGCTTTTTGTCCTTGTCTGGAAAGTCTGCCTGAGACTAAAGTGAAGAGTTATGAACTAATTGCATTGGCAAAGGAAATCTCAAAACAGCCTAGTGTATACTGTTGTGTGGTGACTAGTGTTCACTCTTATGAATATTTATTATGAAAAGGAGCAAGCTGAGCAAGGAAAAATACAAAGTGTACAGATTGAGGAGAAAAGGGGCAGCAGGAAGTGGAAAGGAGCTAAATCATCTGTTTAAGGAGACACACAGATTAAAGAAGAACCAAACATTAAATGGAATAAAGGGCGTGGTGACCTCAGGGCAAGACCCCACCCAGCCATACTTGCAACTTGTGAAAAGAAATGATAGAAAAACTCAGAGCTAGACGTGGCGATGCACACCTTTAATCCTGACACTCAGAAGGCAGAGGCTGGTGCATCTCTGAGTTCAAGGACAACCTTGTCTACAGAGCAAATTAAAGAACAGCTAAGCTTAGACAGTGAAGGAAACCACAGAAAACAGAAAGCTGGTGAAGGTGTAATAGAACAAGGGGACCATGGTCCAGCCCCAGTAAGTAGCAGAGCTTGGCAGCTTCAGCCATGTGGTTCTAATTTAGAGTCAAGGATAGAATAAAGTGTTATGGAATCTCCCTCCATGACTAAGAAAGTTGCTGAGGCCAGGCATGTATCAGGGGTGTACCTGAGTGGAGGCCTAGAGAGGCCATTGTGTGAAGCTGAGAAAGTGAACTCTGGTTGCCTTGGAGAACCCAAGATGTTAGAGATGCCAGAGCTGTGGGATACCTGCTGAGGAGAGCTGCTAACAGGGAGTGGAGCCAGCCCAAGAGGAAGAATTGTCTTGTAGTCAACAAAGCTGAAAGGAGTTGCAGGTCTGAAGAGTGTCTTGACATCATACATGGAGATGGAGAGTTTGGAGTTTGCCTGGCTGGTTTTCGGTCATAGTTTGATCCAGTATTTCTTTTGTTCCCTTCCGTATGTTTTGGAATGGTAATATATATCCTATGTCATGATATGTTGGAAGTATATGAAACAAGTTTGAGACTGTTATTGACTAAGGGGATTTTAGAAATTGGAATAAATGCATTTTGCTTTTTGTTATGGCTACAAACATATGGGGGTCAGGGAGAGAAATGTGGTTTGAATAGGATTAACCTTCACAGACACAAGCATTTGAATGTGTGGTTCACCAGGAGTGGCACTATAGGAGGCGTGGCCTGTTGGAGTAGGTATGGCCTTTTCAGAGGAAGTGTGTCCCTGTGGAAGCAGGCTTTGAAGTCTCATGTGCTCAAGCCATGCTCAGTGTGGACACACTCTCCCTGTGGATCAAGATGTAAACTCTCAGCTCCTTCTCCAGCAATGTCTGCCTGCAGGTCCCAGGCTTCTCACCATAACAGTAATGGACTAAACCTCTGAACAGTAAGCAGCCCCAATTAAATGTTTCCTTCATAAGAGCTGTTGTGGTCATAGTGTCTCTTCACAGAAATAGAAACCCTAACTAAAACAGCTTACAATAATTGTACCAGATAACAGGTTTCCTTGTGACATTGTCAGACATGACATGTATATGACACAGTGAGATTATAGTCACTTCCTTAGTTTTCCTCTCTTGTTCCCCCCTCTAATTTTATTTAATCATTTTCACATTCCAAATACACTCTCTTTTACATTTCATGTCTTTTCTTATCTTCTAGATTCCAATTATGAGAACAAAAAAGATTAACAATGCAACATATGAGTTTTCACTTAACATGATAATCTCCAGATATATATCTTTTTTTTTTTTTGCAAAGAACATGATTTTATTATTTGTGGCTAAATAATACTCCACTCTGTGTGTGTGTGTGTGTGTGTGTGTGTGTGTGTGTGTGTTGTACACAAAGAAAAAGCATGAGAAAAAGCACACACATATATTCTTAATGGCATGAAAAAAATTTAATTTCTGATTGTTTGCTGCTAGTATATAGAAATACAATAAAGTTTTGCCTGTTTGTCTTATGTCCTATACTTTTGTTAAATTTAGTGTTATTGATTCTAGTGGGGGGGAGGGAGGGAGAAAGGAGAGAGAGGGAGGGACTCAGAGTCCTGTGTGTGCTGGGCAAACACTATATTCCTGTACTATGGCCCTGATTTCCCACAGACTTAGTGTTGGTTTTTTTTGTTTTTTTTTTTTTTTGTTTTTGCTTTTCATTTTCCACTGTCAGGTAATCATATCTTTTGTGATTAGAATGATTTTATTTAGTGTATTTTACTAGACTAATTCTTTCCCTTTCTTTCTTTTTAATCTAATTGCATGCACCAGACTTCTAGTACAGTGTTGGGTAGAAGTGGGGGCAATGCATGAATCCATCTATTGTCTCGTTCTGGATCTCAGTGTTTCAGAATTAGACATGATGTTATAATTCAATGTATAGTTGTTTGTGGATGTCCTCTATATGGCTGAGAAAGCTTCCTTCTATTCCTAGTTCAGTGAGAGTTTGCTTAATTTGTTTGTTGGTCTTTTGAGGTAGAGTCTTAGTGTGTCAAAATGACCTTGAACTTGTACTGATCCTCCCGTTCCAGTCTCCCGGGCCTGTGTATTAAAGCCTGTGTCAAACGCTGTTTCTTATACATGCTGGAATGATCACATAGCTTCTATCTTTAACTTTTCTATTATAAACTGTACTGATTTAATTACTTTTTAAGTTTTCAGTGAATTCATTTATTTTGTGTACGTGTGTGTGTACATGCTGATATCAGAAGACAACGTGTTGGGGTCATCTTTTTCTCTCCACCGTCTGGCCTCTGGGGACCAAACTCAGGCCATTAGATTTAGCAGCAATCACTCTTACCCACCAAGCCAGCTTGCTGGCCCCTTATTTAATTGTGAATGCTAATTCAAACCATACTCCTGGTGTAAACCTCACTTGACTGTGATATCATACCCTTTTGGTGTCGTATTGGATTAAATTGCAGGGTAATACTGAACTCAGAATGTGCTATGGAACATTCCTTCTGATTCAATTTTCAAAATAAAGCTTTGTAGAAAAATAACATTGTTACCTCCTTAAATGTTTTATTTAAATGTTTGACTACCTTGAAGCTCTCTGGGCAAGGGATTTTCTTTGTGAGAAGATTTTTAAAAATATAATATTTAATTACCACTTTTGAGAATTTCCTATATGTGTATAATGCATTTTGATGATATTCATTCCTTTTCTTCCCGCTAACTCCTCCCAGCTCCACCCCTACCTCTCTCCCGATTGTGGTCCACTGATTTCAATTGTGCTGGTCATAAATTCATGGGTGTGGGAACGTGATCCAACTACCAGGAGCCACACCTTAAAGAAAGCTGACCCTAAGGCTGGAGAGAGTAGCCAGCACTTAAAAGCACTTGCTGATCTTACAGAGCAGCCAGATTCAGTTCCCAGCACCCACCCAGGCAGCTCAGAACCTCTGTCATTCCCAGCACCCCCTCAGGCAGCTCAGAACCTCTGTCATTCCAGTTCTAGGGAGATCTAAGCCCTCTTCCACTGGCATTTGAATGCACATAATGCCCAGATAGATAATCAAACATGGACACACATTTTTAAAAAAATATATATATACTCCCCTTTTCCCTGGTGTGGGGCCCTGCATGGACCCGGAGGCACCTTGAGCGAGCTGAAGCTGTTGGCTGGAACTCCTTGCCCCAAGGCTGTTACTGGTACTCTTCCCGTTTTGATAACACACACTTCGTGACAACACACACCTCGTGGGGAGGAGCTAAGCCTACAATTCCTGTTATTTTCCACTGTGCTGTAAGTCAGTATTTAATCCCGTTCCATCCCCTCAATAAGCGGCATTCGGCATTTGGCGTTCTGACATTGCCGTTGAATGAATGACCCGCTGTCTTGTCTCTTTATTTCAATCTCTAGGCCTTCGGCCGATTTCGGGGAACAGATCATAGCGCGGGCGCTACACCCTGGAGTCATTATCAATAGTTCCTCAGGTAGGAGACACACTGTAGTGCTGTCACAGTTATACAGTACTCAATTGTGCTAATGTAGAAATGCCTGGATGTGTAATAAGGCAGTAATTCACAGCACACAGACATTTTTAGTGGCCACCTCTGACAAACAAGTGAGTGTGTTACTAGATCAAATGCAGTGCTGGTTATTCATGGTGTAAGACAGCGAAGTTCTTAGAGAAGCAGGGCAGGCTGTCTTACAAGAGACCTGTTGAGTTTCAGCTTTCAATAGTGGCTCTATCCTGGGGCCTTCACTGCAACTGTCTTCTTCCCTCCTAGAAAAATAAATATGTAACTTATTTTCTATGTTACAGGATCCTACAGTTGAACGACTTTGAATTTTTAAAGAGATGTTGAAAAATTTAAAGCGTTTGAATTACTTAAAAATTATGGGACTGACTGTGTTTTAAAATGTGGTGGCAAGATGAGATTTGGGGGATAAACAAAAAAGGAAAGATTATAGGTTTAATAGTGATGTATTCGTTTGTCAAGTTGACATGGAGTTAACTGTTAACTGTGCTGTTTAGTTTTGGTCAATTTGACACAAACAAGAGTCACCTGGGAAGAGGGAACCTTACTGAGGACTTCTCTTTCTTTCTTTCTTTCTTTCTTTCTTTCTTTCTTTCTTTCTTTCTTTCTTTCTTTCTTTTTTTTGACTAATGACTGATTTTGGAGGCCCAGCTATGGATGGTACCACACTGGCAAGTAGTTCTGGGTTATTTAAGAGAGCAGGCTGAGCAAGCCATGGGGAGCAAGCCAGTAAACAGTGTCCTCCAAGGTCTCTGTTTCAGCTCCTGCCTCTAGGTTCCTGTTCCAGTTCCTGGGTTCCCTCAGCGATGGATTGTGATAGGGAAACATGAGTGACTTCTTTTGGTCAGTGTTTTATCACAATAGAAAACAAACTACGTTAGTAATGCTAAGAACGGGGTAGGGACAAAGTCAGGGTTAGGTCTAGAGAAATATGCAGATCTGGGACATGGCCAGGGAAAACAGGTGTGGGGCAAAGGTTCAACAAAGCTTCTGGAGTGAGAAATGAACTTGAACATCTCAACACCCATTTTACAGAGAGCAAATTGAGGTGCTGATGGTGTCTTCCCTGTTTATATAGTAAGGTGAAAAAACTTGGATCTTCTGATGACATGGCCTTAGTAAAGTGATCTAAAGTTTCAGTAGATGATGATCCCAAGGGCACCAGAGATGCAGGAGAGCCAAAAGAATGCCAAGTGCACAATCTAGAACATTCAGACACAGGTCAAGGACAGGGCCATTTTTCATGGTTGAAATGAGGAGGGAATTTGGAAAACCAAGACCGTTTAATCCACAAAGTCCGTGCAATAGATGTAAGATAACCATACTGAGCAAGGTGCTAAGACAAGCACTATGGAACTAGAATCAGCCTGGACCAACAGGAACCAAGATGAAGCACTATGGAACTAGATGCCAGCCTGGACCAACAGGAACCAAGATGATAGCAGGAGTTGACCCACATCTGCAGGAAGCCTGGCAGAAGATGGCTCATCCATCACTCAGCTCTGTCAAAAGCAAAGCAAGTTCTGGGCCAGTGGGATGGGAGGTGGCAAATACCTTCTGTCCTGCCGAGTTGCCAGATAAAATACATGATTCTCGGTTAAACTCTAATTCTGTATGAGCATGAGCAATGCTTTATATAAATATATCCTGTGTAACATTCATAAAATACTATATAACATAACAAAATACAAATCACTAAACATCACTTGTGGCATGGCTGAAATTCATATTTAACTGGGTATCCTGTTTTATTTCCTAAGTCTGGCAGCTCTACCATCACAGAGTGGTAGGGAACATGATCTCTCCCTAGGGTGGTGAAGTTTCGGAGGCATTTTGCAGCCAGGAGGAAGTTCTCTACCCCCTGACAGCCCTCACACTAACATTCTGCTAGACTCTTACCTCCCAGTTGAATACATAGGATGCATTTTTACAGCAGACTCCATTCTAAAGATGGTTTGAGGTTGACCATTCAGGCTCTGCATGTTTGCAGAAGAGTGCAAGTTCACACAGGGGCTGTGGAGTCTCCCAGCATGGAAGAGCTACAGGCGATCAAAGGCTGAGTGCTGGATACTTCCTGCCTCCAGCAAGGAGCAACTGCCTCACAGTCAAAGAAAGGGTGTAGGCGCGGTCCATGTAAACACACACACACACACACACACACACACACACACACACACACACACGCACACGCACGCACGCACGCACGCACGTACGCACGCACACAGAGTGTGGGGGAGATTTCTACAAAGAGGCAGAGTGCCTGGTGCTGGTGCACACGCTCCAGCATGATCTTGCTACATAGGCTGTAGCAGAGAACAAAGAGAAGGAAAACAGACTGTCAGCCCAGAGCACATGGCTGAGTGGACTACAATAGTTACACTAAGGAATATTTGATAACAGCAACTCTTATGAAGCATGAGCATAAGAAGGCAAAACTGGAAGCACCAATTTGGGGTACCATATCACTCAGAGAGAAAAACAAAAACAAAAAAACCCCAAAACCTGAACACAGTAAAATTGTTTAATAAAAAGAAAGAAAATAGGACCAGGAAGGCCAGCAAACCCCAGGAAATACATGCATATACTTGTGTGCACTTTGCTGAGAAGTAGGTGAAAGGGTCAGTATCAGACTGCCCAAGCACCTACAGTGAAAGGGGAGCTGACTGTTTGGGTGGGGTTGTTGGAAGACTTGGCATTCTCTGAGTTCTTTAATAAGTCTGTGTTACTGTCATAGAGTTAAAGCAATGAATAGCAAAGGAAATATAAACAGCTTTATGACATGTAGGTTAAATTTTTAACAAAAGTTTTATGTTTTCTTTTGAAATTGTTTTGCTTACTGAGACCTTAATAACTATTTTGGAAAGCATGGATTCTCTGTGCAGCCCAGAGACATTGAGGTGTAGAATCTTCCAAGTGTCTGTTTGAAGCCTCAGAGGTCCTGTGCCCTTGGTCAGCTAAGCATATACTCTACTGAGGTGGAGTGGGCACAGATCCCACTCTTAGCCAAAAAGTTATTTGCAATTGATACCCGATGGAAGAGGGAACCCCGGTTATCTCCAGTGGAGAGACACTGGGTATGCATGGTAACCACACTCCAGGGCAGACCTCATGCTCTGCCATGGTTGGCCAACACGAAACAGACTCAGTGTGCTTTTGTGTGACATTTTTGTGTGTTATTGTTTGGTATTTCTTATCTTTTTGTTTTGAGAGGATGAGGACATGGAGTTGGGTAGGCAGGGAGGTGGGGATGATCTGGGAGGACTTGGAGGAGAGGAAAAAATAAGATTAAAATATACTGCACAAGACAATTAAAAGCAATTAAAAATGAAATAATCAAAAATAAAATTTAAGAAAGCCAGTAGACTCCTGATCAAACGCCTTCCTTCTTTCATTGTATCTGTTATACATTTAAAACATGGATAACTTCACTTGATAATTTTTCTAGGAGTGTATTTTAGCCTTGTGGCATTCTTACACCTTTTTGGCAGGGAAGCTGCAGAAGTAGGATTTAACTGCTGGGGAAATTGCTAGATGTTGTGACAAAGTGGAGCCGAGTCAAGGGTGACAAATAGAGTTCTCGGAACCCCAGCTCAGAAGCGCAGGAAAGGTGCTGAGAAATCACACCTGCTGAGAAATCCTCATGCTTGCCAAATTGTCAGCCTTATTCTTAGTAAAGACTACGCTTGCATCATCCCTCCAGCCAGGACCCCAAAGCCCAGTTTGGGGATCCTATTTTCAGTACTGAGCATTATGACTGTCCTAGTTGGAGTTTCTATTGCTCTGATGAAACCCATGACCGTAAGCAAGTAGGGGAGGAAAGGGTTTATTTGGCTCACACTCCACATCATGGTTCATCATAAAAGGAAGTCAGGACAGAAACTTGTAGCCGCCGTGCCACAATCTGTTCCACGAGTCGGGCAAAGGCCTAGAGATTGAAATGAGACAAGACAGTAGGTCATTTGTTCAACAGCAATGTCAGAATGTCGAATGCTGTTTATTGAGGGGAAGGAGTGGGCTTATATCCTGACTCACAGCACAGTGGAAAACAACAGAGTCAAGAGTACAAGCTTTCAGGCTTAGCACCTCCCCAGGAGGTGACAGGAGAGTACCAATAACAATTCTGGGGCAAGATGTTCCAGACAACAGCTTTAGGCTTGCTTGAGGTGCCTCCAGGATCCATGCGGGCCCTACAGAAACTAGAATCTGAAGGTAGGAGCGGATGCAGAGGCCATGGAGGGTGCTGCTTACTGGCTTGCTCCCCATGGTTTGCTCAGCGTGCTTTCTTATAGAACCCAGGACCATCAGCCCAGGGATGGCAGCGCCCACCATGGCCTGTGCCCGCCCCCATCAACCACTGAATAAGAAAATGCCCTACAGCCAGATCTTATGGAGACATTTTCTCAGTTGAGGTTCCCTCCTCTAAGGTGACTTAAAACTAGCCAGCACACTGCTAATTTAGTGTCTAGAAATCACCATAAGGTATGCAAATACTGCATCTAATTAAAATAAAAAGGAAGAATCAGCCAGATGAGTGGCATAAAGGAAGCCAAGAGCAGACACCTGCCTGCTCAAGGGAACTTGTGGTTTACTCTGAATAGAGACGGCCATAGAGGGAGCTGGAAGGGGAATGACACAAACAGAAGGCAAGAATGGGGTCAGATATTGTGGTAGTTAGAAGGTAATTGGCCTCCATAATCTCTTTACAGCAATAGAAACCTTGACAAAGACGGATAGCAAAGAATCTGAAGAAGGTCAGGTGGCTTCTGGGGAGGAACTGAGTTCTGAATCACAAGGTGGTATTGGTGCTGAAAGGTGGCCACTATGGTCATCAGATTTGTGGTTTCAGAGCATCATTTAGGGGCTGGGAAGCTGGCTCAGTGCGATCATGAGGTCCTGAGTTTGGATCCCTAGCACCCAGGTGAAAATCGAAGCATGGCAGCATGTATCTGTAAACCCAGCACAGGAAAGGCAGAGACAGGCGGCTCTCTGAAGCTCATTGGTTGGCACGGCAGGCTCCAGATTCATTGAGAGACCCTGTCTCAAAAGTAAAGGGGAAAGTAACTGAGGAAGATACCCACCTTGGGGTGGCCTTCTAAATATGCTGGATCTCCATTTCAGCTTCTCCATCTTCCATGTAGCAAGCCATGTGGGAGGGTGCATCTGTGCCCTGCTCCCCGTTTCCCCAGAGGACAGCACCATTACTGGGGGTATTCCAAAACCCCCGGGAAAGGTCAAGAGTGGGATCCTTCCTTGTACTCTAGCTTGTGGTAGTTGTTTGGTTGTTATTCCAATCAAGACATAGTCCTTGCCATTCCCAAGGTCAAATGAGAAAGAATGATAAATACCTTCAGGGTAACGAAGGGAGGGAGGGAGGGCTGCTTGGCTCCATTCTGTCACCTTATGCTGAAGAGGAGGGACTAGACCAAAAGGCTCATGGGCCCATGCTTCTCCTCATCTCTCCTCCCCGCTTGCAACTCACAGACCTGGTACCAGTACTGCGCTGGCCGATTTTCTTTCCTACTCTCGTCTCTCTTACAAGCTTGAGCAGAGCACAGTTCTCAGTGCCTCTGGCTTCTGATGCTGGCTGCTTATTCTGCTCAGACCTTGAGAGGACTGATAAGAAAGCAGTTGGTTGTGGGTCAAAGTCAGGGACACTGAAAACTTCATACTGGCATAAAGTCAAGTATCATAGAGAAGAACTGTGACATTTTTAACACTGGTTCCATAAATTTAGTACACCGCGATCATCACATCAAAACCCCTTCTCCACGAAGCCACAAAGCTGCTTGCAAAGACAATGACGACCGAGCTTGAGGTAGTTTGGAGTGTGACAGGAGGCCAGAGCAATGGCTTCTCCCTGCAGATGACAGATATCTGGAGTTCTGAGCACAAGTTGCTACAGAAGGAAACCACCACACTGCTCCCCGGGACTAATCTGTGGTGGAGAGTTTTATGTCAACTCCACACAAGCTGGAGTCATCCGAGAGGAAGAACCCGCAGGCAAGACAATGCTTCCAGAGGATTGGGTTATACACAAGTCTGTGGGGCATTTTCTTATTTAGTGATTGATGGGGAGGGCCCAGTCCATTGTGAGTGGTGCCATCCCTGGGCTGGTGGTCCTGGGTTCTATCAGAAAATGGGCTGAGCAAGCCATGATGAGGAAGCTAACAGACAGCATTCCGTCACACCTCTGCATCAGCTCCTGCCTGTGGGATCCTGCCCTGACTTCCTTCCACGATGAACAGTGACATAGAACTATAAGCCAAACAAACCCATTCCTCCACAACTTGCTTTCTGGTCATGGGGTTTCATTGTAGCAATAGAAACCCTAACTAAGACAAATACTTACTGCAGGCTGGAAAGTAGAGTTCATCAAGAAGCCAGCCTACCCTGTCAGCTTCAGCCCCAAGGACTGTCACCAACACAGAAAGGTAGCATTTTAGACTAGATCTCACCACACACACACACACACACACACACACACACACACACACACACACACACACGATATTGTTTTATTTCTGCTTTCTTATTTTCAGAGGAATGTTTCAGTGTTAACAAAGTAGAGAAATCAGGTATTATGCTTTCAACACCAATATCAAAGATGGACCAACATCTTGTCTACAGGACCAGGGAATACAGTTAATTCAGCTCTAGCATGTCTTTATTTACCGCAGAAACATAGCCTACATATCCTGTCCATTGACTTCTGGTTTTTTTGTTTTTTGTTTTTTGAGACAGGAACTCACTGGCTGTTGCTCTATAGACTAGGTTGGTCTCCAATTCAGAGGTCCTCCTGCCTCTGCCTAAACTAAAGTTGTGGCCACCACACCTATGTTCTGTTCAGTTTTCATCAAGATTCCTACCCTCTGCTTCTTCTTCCTGATCCCTCTCTTCTTCCTCTGTGTCCTTCCCCTCTTCTTCTTCCTCCTCCTCTCCCCCTCTTCTTTCTTATTTTCTCCTACCTCTGCCTGCCTTCCCATAGCTCACAGGTATGAAACACCATGCCTGGTTATTAAGAGATCTGTTCTCAGTGTCTCAAAATGGCTGCTACTGCTCCAGTCAGTGCCTTGATGACAAGGTGAGTGGCCACTTTGGAGAGAAAGGAGAGCTCTCTCAGAAATCTTGTTGTTAATTCTCCATTCTCATTGGTCAGGTCGACATCATGCACATCCACTTATCTAAACCCATCACTTGCTAATGGAATGGGGCCACCATGCTTGGATTAGACCCTTGCTCTGTGGCCAACAAATGATGCATGCTTCATAATTTAAAACTTTCTAGCAGTCATATTTTTAAAACAAAGAAGTCACGGGTGATATTATTAGTCCTACTAGATAGAGTATTGTACTGAACCAAATAATTAAGAATTACATTTCAATATAATAAATGCAAATAATAGAATGGATCATTGTTGCCTTTGCCTTCCTTCTTCACATGCCGTGCAATCCAGAGTGTATTTTGCACTCGCATCATATCTCAATTACAAATAGTCACATTTCAAGTGGGCAATAGCCACACTGGGCCATTGGCTTCTGTGCTGGATAATACATGCCAGCCTGCAGAACTGATTGCCCTGTTCTGTGTGTGTGGGGGAACTGGGGAGCTCAGCCTCCATTTTCAGAGGACAGTAGACAAAGTCAAGGTTCTGTCAGCAGAGAAGGGCAATGGCTGCTCCATGACCACTAGCCTTCCCTTCCTTCCAGCCTGCATCTCTTCCCATGATAGAGGAAAGGCACTGTCCACAGGGTCACCAAGGGAAGCATGAGTGATCCTACTCCTTCCCCCACCCACAACATTACCATTCTCTGAGTGCCTCCCATGTTGTCCCCATGATCGTGACTTGGGCTCTGTCAGAATCCCACCTGGATCCCGTTGTACCTTTGGCTTCTGGAAAGTTCTTCAGTAGCTCCCAGCGAGCTGGGGGATATGGTCCAGACCTCGTTGTTCAGTGCATGGTAGCATCCGCTACTTCATTCCCTGCGTGCTTGGCTCTGGCCATGGAGACCCTCTTCGGATCTGGGGGTGTTCTCCGATGTCTTCTCCTCCTGCAAGTTTCTCCTTCCTCTCTCTTTCCCATGACCTAGTCTTGAGAGGCATCTTGTCCTCTCACCCAGGGTAAGATTAAATGCATCTCTTCTGAGCACTGTGTCCCCACATTCTCTGCTCTACTGCCCTTGTGTTTGGATTCCCTTGTGTTGGCGATGCCCTGATTCTAGATGGTGAGATGCTGAGGGGTCTGTAACCCCATAGCCTGGCACCAGTGCACATGGCAAAGAACAAGCACCTAGCACCCTCCTTGCAGAGGAAAGACTCCACCTCTACTAAGTGTTTAAGGCATGGGTGGGTGGATAGAGTCTCTTTTCCTTCCAAGCTTTTCTATGATTGGAAAGTGGCCTTCTCCAGCTTTCTGCCTCGTTTCTATGGAGGCCATAGCCAAGAATCACCACCAAGATGGATTACCAAGTAGTTCTGCATCCAGAAGTCCAAAGTCAAGAGGTGGCAGAGCTGTCTGAGAGCTAGGAGGTCCAACCACAGTCCTCTCTGCTGTATCTGGCTGCTCAGGTAGCCCCCAGTTTGTCAATGGTCCTGCTTGTGACTTATTTTCCCTCTGCACATGCCTGGCCCTGTGTTCCAGTTTTCCATTCATACAAGGACACTGGACAAATTGAACAGAGACCCTCCAGACTCTGTCTTCTCTTGATCACCTATAGTTAGATGGCCTATTCCCAAATAAAGTACAACTTACAGGTACGGCATAAGATCTTTTAGCGTGAACACAATTCAGCTCCCATTGTAACTGGGAGAAAGTGTATCTGTCTCCTATTGTCACAGTACACTTCAGTGCACATTGGTCACATCACAAGTTCCCTGGACCAGGTGTGGCTCTGTGAAGTCCCTCTACAACTTCTCAAGGCTACAGTCAGAGTCAGCCTGAAAAGGTCTAGAGAAAGATCTGTTCTAAGTTCCTGCAGGCCATTGGCACAGTAAAGGTCTTTGTTGCGGGATGGAAGGCCCTGGGTTTCACGGGCTGCTAGAGGGAGGCTGCCTCGGTCCTGCTGTAGCTGTTCCCAGTTTGGAAGTTCAATTTAGGATAGAGCTGCTTGCTTTTTCTTCTACTTCTCTTTCTAGTTATGGGTCCAATACATAGTCGTGAGTCCCTCCCACCCTGGAGAGGAGAGAATTATTCAAGGGTGTGGTCCATTGGGAGGGTCGCCTTAGGGTGTGTCTGACTGAGTAGGTATGTTTCTTTATCAGCCCTCAAGCTGCCTCCGAACAGCTGTGTGTCTTTCAGAGTCTACAGAATTTGCCAAAGGAAGGGGTGTGGAGTCATGGTCCATTCTCAAGAGTCTCAGCAGCCCGAAAGAACATAATTTTAATAATGAAACTTGTGGGCCTGGAGATGCGGTTAAGAGCACTTGATGCTCTTTGAGAGGATGTCAGTCAGCTCAAACTGCAGCTCCAGGTGATCCAATCCCTCTTCTGACTTCCAGAGGACCTGCATGCATCACACACACACACACACACACACACACACACTCTTAAAGATGGAACTAATGGTACATGCCTATAACCCCAACTACTGCTAAGGCAGGAGGATGACAATTCAAGACCCGCTTCTCTGGGCCAGTTTACACAGCTGTGTAAATGACTGTGATGATAAGCTTTAAGTGTCAACCAGACACAACGTTGGATCACCTGGGGAAGAGTCTCAGCAAGGGACTGACTAGGCCAGGCTGACCCATAGGCATGTTTGTGGGGACACTGTCCAGACTAGGTTGGCCTATGGGCTTGTCCGTGGGGGACTGTTTAGATGAGGTTAGCCCATGAAAGTGTCTGATTACATTAATTGATGTGAGAAGACCCAGCACCATTCTCTGGGTGCCAGTCTTGGACCACAGGAGGGAAGAGAAAGCAAACAGTACACGCACACATACGTTCTCTGCGCTTGAAGCTCCTGCTGTGGTGGCTTCCAGGCAGGGATGGACTATGACTCAGAAGTATGAGCTAAAATAAATGCTTCTCCCCTATGTTGCTTTTGTCAGGATATTTTCTCACAGCAACAGGAAGCAAAATTGAGATAGATTAAATAAATTAATCAAAAAGTTACAAAGATGGATGGGATACAGTTTAGTGGTAGAGCACTTTCTGGGGGTGAGGAAAATCCTGGACTCAAAGTGAATACAGAGAAACAAAAAGGGGGAACCTCTTATGAATTTTAGCTTAATATGGTGAAGTATTTGCTGTGTAAGCATGAGGTCCTGAATTTGGATCCCCTCAATCTGTATAAAAAGCCAGGCATGAGTGTTTCTATACTCTCAGAACTGAGTCAGTGAGACAAGAGAGTCTCGGAGACTCACTGGCCAGCCAGTTCAGCCAATTGCCGAGCTCCAGATTCAGTGCGAGACCCTGCCTCAAAACTAAAAGTGATGGGAAAGATGACTGATGTCTACTCTGGCCTCCATGCATGTATACATGGCACCTACACAGATGTACACACACGCACACACACACACACACACACACACACACATATATGCATATATACACATATTCCACATAACAACAAGCAGCAACATTGGATGTAAAAACAGTTTATAGAACAGATAACAGTAATGGTTGATGTTATGATGTTTTTGGGTGATGGTCCCCCCAACCTGGTATCCAGTGTTCAGAATTACCCCCCGATGAGAACCATCATCATGCTAATTCTATCCATGTGGATACTGAGGTATACAGAGGCCAATGGAATGGTCCTAAGTAGTAGGCAGGAGGCTCAAATCAGCTCTGTGAATAACATTGGATACCAGAAGCCACATGCATAGTCATTGCCCTGGGTGGCAGCTACTCAGAGGTTGGGGCACATCAGCAGATTGCCTTTCCTCTTCTTTTCCTCATCCCTGTCTTCTGAATGATCTGTTCTTTATGGTCAATTTAATGTGCCATCAAATAATAGGAAAAGCAATAATCTCAATTTACAAGACAATGGGGACTCATCTGTACAGGTGTTTCTGAGCTGGTGTCAGGACAAAGAAGTAAGTGATGGCTCTGAGTGTCTCCCTGGTCACTAGGCAGTCTACATACTTGTGAACACTGAGGAAGACTGTTAATCACATGGATACACTTTAGAACATAGGGCTTTTGCAAGACAAAACAGAAAAAATTTAGAGTTACTTTTTATTTTATGTGAACGAGTCTTTGCCTGAATGTGTATTTATGTACTATGTGCATGTCTAGTGCTGGAAGAGGTCAAAAGAAGGCAGTGGGCCCCCTACAATAGGAGCTATAGATGGTTATGAACTGCCATGTGGGGTCTGGTTTTTATAACCTAGGACCAAACACAGCTTGAACAGATACAACTGTGTACCACAGACTTTGCACATTTAGTCATCTCAAGAAAGATGTCACTATATTAGTTACTTGTCCCATTGTTGCAACAAGACACCAAACAAAAGCAACGCCAGGAAGGAGGGTGTATTCCAGCTCTCGGTTAGCGGCTAGAGTGCATTGTGACAGGGACATATGGTAGAAGAGCAGGAGGTGTCCAGCCACAGTGTCTGCTGTTAGGAAACAGATCTGGAAAGTTTTGCTCATCTTGCACGCTCTTCTGTGGGGCTCAGGACTCCAGCCCCTGGAATGGTACCTCCCTCCTTTAAGGTAGGGTAGCCCCACCTCATGTGAATCCAGATAATCCTTCACAACCAAGCCCAGAGATCTCCCTCTCTCAAGACACTAAACCCCATCAAGTTGCCATCATAGTCACCTAATGAGAAAAGCCTTTGACTACTGAGCTTGCAATTTGTTTTCTTTATATCTAGTTTTCTAAATTCTTTATATTCGTTGAATATTAGCCCTCTCTGTCAGATGCAGAGTTGGTAAAAATCTTTTCCTATTCTGTAGGCTGCCACTTTGTCTGAATGATAGTGTCCTTTGGTTGCAGAAGCTTGTTAGTTTCATGAGGTCCCATTTATTAATTGTTGTCTTAGTTCCTGTGCTAATAGTCTCTGTTCAGAAAGTCTCTTCCTGTGCCAAAGGGTTCAGGCTATTCCTCACTTTCTCTCTAATCAGGTTGAATGTATCTTATGTGTTTGTTTCTTGAGACAGGGTTTATCAGTGTAGCCCTAACTGTTCTGGAACTATCTATGTAGACCAGCTGGCCTTGAACCTGCAGAGATCTACTTGCCTCTGCCTCTGCCTCCTGAGTGCTGGGACTAAAAGCATGACCACCACTGCCCTGAAAATGTATCTGATTTTATGTAGAGGTGTTTGATTCATTTGGAATTGAGTTTTGTGTAGGGCAATAAGTATGGACCTATCAGTTTTGACCAGCATCATTTACTGAAGATGCTGTCCCCACCACACCCCCCAAAAGCATATGTTCTTAAGTGTGTGGATTTATGTTTGTGTTTTGATTCAATTCCATTGATTAATGTGTCCATTTTTGTGCCAAACCATTCTGTTTTTATTTCTACAACACTGTTATACAACTTGAACTTGGGGATGGTGATACCTTCAGCATTCTTTTCTTGTTCAGGATTGTTTAAGCAATCATTGGGTGTTTGTGTTTCCAGATGAAGCTGAAGATTGTCCTTTCAAGATCTGTGAAGGAATTTAATTTGTGTTGGAATTTTGATGGGAATTGCATTGAATTTATAGATTGATTTTGGTAGGATGGCCATTTTTATTATATTAATCCTACTGATCCATGAGCATGGGAGATCTTTCCATCTTCTGTTATGTTCTTCAATTTCTTTTTCAAAGGCTTGAAGTTTTTGTTGTATAAGTCTTTCACTTGCTAGGTTAATGTTACCCCAAGAATTTTACATTATTTGAGGCTATCATGAAAGGTTTATGATTTCTTGATTCTTGATCAAGATTTTCTTGATTTCTTTCTCAGTATGTTTGTTTGTCATTTGTATATGGGAAGGCTACTGATATTTTTGAGTTTTTTGTTTGTTTTGTATACAACTACTTGGCTGATAGTGTTTATCAGCTGTAGTAGTTTCTTGTGGAATTTTTATAGTCACATGTATACTATGATATTACCTGCAAATAATGACACTTCGACTTTTCCCTTTCTGATTTGTATCTCCTTGATCTCCTTAAGTTGTCTTATTGCTCTAGCTAAGACTTCAAATACTGTATTGAATAGGTATGGAGAGAGCAGACAATCTTGTCTTGTTCCTTATTTTAGTGGACTTGCTTTGAGTTTCTTTCCATTTAAAATGATATTGGTTATGGGCTTGCTATAAACTACCTTTATTATGTTGAGCTATGTCCCATGCATCCCTAATCTCTCCAGGACTTTCTCATAATGGGTGCTGGATTTTTGTGAAGGGTCTTTCCTGCATCTAATGAGATGACCATGTGATTTTTATCTTTCAGTTTGTTATATGGTGGATTACATTTATCAATTTATATATGTTGTATTTGTTGAGACTTGCTTTGTGTCTGAGTATGTGCTGAATGTTGGAGAAAGTTTCATGCAGAGGAGGTATATGTTTTTGTGTTTGGGTGAGGTGTTCTGTAAATATCTGTTAGGTCCATTTGGTGTATAACATCTGTTAGCTCCAGCATTTCTCTGTTCAGTTTTGTCTAGATGACCTGTCTATTAGTGAGAGTGGAGTATTGAAGTCACACACTATCAGTGTGTGAGGGCCAATATGTGATTTAAGTTGCAGTAGTGTTTCTTTTATACAGCAGTGTTTAAGAATTACTAAGAATTGAAGTGTTCTCTGGGTGGACTTTTCCTTTGATGAGTATGTGATGTTCTTCCATAATTCCTCAGATCAGTAGTAAAATGACTACACCACCTTGCTTCTTAGGTCCACTTAATTGGAACATCTTTTTCCATCTTATTACCCTGAGATGACATCTATCCTTGATACTAAGGTCTTTTTCTTGGGTGCAGCAAAAGTATGAATCCTACTTTCATATTTATTCTGTTAGTCTTGTCTTAGTTAAGATTTCTATTACTGTGAAGAGACACTGTGACCTAGACAACTCTTTCTTCTTCTTCTTCTTCTTCTTCTTCTTCTTCTTCTTCTTCTTCTTCTTCTTCTTCTTCTTCTTCTTCTTCTTGAGACAGGGTTTCTCTGTGTAGCTCTGGCTGTCCTGCAACTAGCTCTGTAGACCAGGTTGGCCTTGAACTCACAGAGATCTGCCAGCCTCTGCCTCTGGAGTGCTGCAATTAAAGGTGTGCACCACCACCACCTAGTCCCTCAGCAACTCTTATAAAAGAAAACATTTAATTGGAGCTTGCTTACAGTTCAGAGGTTCAGTCCATTATCAGTATGTCAGGGAGCAAGGCAGACATGGCACTGGAGAAGGAGCTGAGGTTCTTAACATCTTGAACCTCAGGCAACAGGAAGTGGTCTGAGACACTGGGCACGGCTTGAGCATATATGAGACCATAAAGCCTGCTTCTGCAGTGACATACATCCAACAAGGCCATACCTATTCCAACAAAACCACACCTCCTAATAGTGCCACTCTTATTGGCCATTTTCTTTCAAACTACCAGTCTGTGTCTTTTTATTGGGGAATTGAGACCATTTCTGTTGAGAGATATCAATGAACAGTGCTTGTTGATTCTTGTTATTTTGTTGTTGCTGTGTGTATGTTTTTCTCTTTTGATGTGCTGGTCTGGGATTATTTATTCCTTGTATTTGCTTAGGTGTGAATGTGATTAACCTCTTTAGGTTGGAATTTTCCTTCTAGCATCTTCAGTAGGGCTGGATTTGTAGATAGATACTGCTTAAATTTGGTTTTGTCTTGGAATGCTTTTCTTTCTCCAGCTATGGTGACTGAAAGTTTTGTCGTTTGCAGAACATCTCCACTGAGAAGTCAGGCAAATAGATTTCCCTTCATATTACTTAGTCTTTCCCCTTTGCCGCTTTTAATATCCTTTCTTTGTTCTGTTCATTTAGTGTTCTGATGAGTATGGGCTGAGGGGACTCTCTTTTCTGGTCCTGTCTATTTGGTGTTCTGTATGCTTCTTGTGCTTTGATAGGAATCTCCTTTAGGTTAGGGAGATTTTCTTCTGTGATTTTGTTGAAAATACTTCCTGTATCTTTGGCCTGGATTTCTACTCATTCTTGTATTCTTATTATTCTTGGATTTGGTCTTTTCACAGTGTCCCAGTTTTTGGATTTTGTTTGTTTGTTTTGTTTTGGTTTTTTTTTTTTGTTTGTTTGTTTTTGGTTTTGGTTTTTTTTTTTTTTTTTTGGAGGGGGCAGTTTTTTTTTTTTTAATTTTCATTTTTTGTTTTGGCCAGGGTTTCTTTTCCTTCCTTCCTTCCTTCCTTCCTTCCTTTTTTTTTAAGATTTAACTTTTGACCAAGGTATCCATTTCCTATATTTTTCTAATACTCAAGATTCTCTCTTCCTTCTCCCGTATTTTGTTGATGTGGCCACTGGGGGTTCCAGGTCAAATGTGCTTCTAGGTACTGGGAATTCGGATGGGCTTATGTGGTGGTGGGCCAGGGGGCCTGTGGGGAGAAGGAAAGCAGGGTGTCCTACCAGGATCTGCTTAGTTCTCTGGGAATGGAAACTGAGAGTGAGGAGAGGGTCCAAGCAGATCCCCTACAGAGCTGGGGATGAGACTAGGGGATTTTACTTGGAGAAATGGAGTGAGAGGTGATGATGGGAAGTCAGGCTACCCGCTTTGCTGGCTGGAGTGGCTGTGGGTCTGCAGGGAGTTGGGGACTGGGATAAAGCAATGAGCTGGGTAAGGAAGTTTGGATAGATCTGTGCAATCCACTGCAAAGGGGGCAGGGAGGTGAGGGAGACTGCAGCAGGTGATCTGCTGTAGATCTGGGGTTAGGCCTGGGGTGGGGGTGGTTTGGGAGGCACTGAGGAACAATGGCAGACGTGCAGCTAGCCTACCTCCTCTCTGGCCAGAGTCAGTAAACAAGTTTATTTCAAAGGGTTCCCCTGCGAATTCTTTTCTAACATTTGGACACTTCCTTCTGCTTTCTAAAAGATTTTTCTTGTCTTCATCCCGAATGCTCTGGGTGGGTTCTGTGTTCATGGTCTTAGTGGTCAGGAGGCCTCTTCTGCTCCTCCGTTCTCTTTTTATTAGAATCTGTTCTCTCATATCTCACTGAGGATACTAAATATAACATTAAAAAGCATTCTTTGTTGTTTTGTTTTTATTATTTTGTTTGTGTCTTCTAGGTCCCTTTGTCAGCCTGGTCTTTAGGACCCCAGGGCCTGGGCGTATCCTAGTGCTTGGTTGTCCTTTTATCTGTAAGAGTGAGAGGGTAGGAACCTCTCTTGTGTTCTAGAAACAGAATGGTATAGAATAAGGTGGTAACCAGCCTTCTTTTGGGGTCCTGGATATCACCATGACAGGCTATGCACCCCAGGGCTGTTTAGATCTCTAGTATAGCTCTTCCCTCTATCTGGCTTTGCTGGTATTTTGAGTCCAGATAAAGGGGGGTTCCTCAGCTCCCTAATCCAGAGCCACGTGCACTTTCAGTCCATGATCCTGACTCATTGTATGGCTAGTGGAGCCTCACCACTTTCCAGCCTGTTACAGGTCTGGTGTCCTCTGGGTTGTGTGTTCTCTATTCAACCTGCCTCAGAATAAACAGATTTTTCTAGAAAGCTGCACAAGGAAAGCCTGTCATCTGGAAGTAGAGGGTAGAGGAAAATCAGCCCAATGTCCACATCATGCCCTCCAGCCACCTGTTCTGGCATCCAGCCTCTCCAAGTTTAGGGTCTCTGAGCTTCTATGGAGTGGGCGGCTCTCAGCCCTATGGACCTGGGGTTGTAGCGCCATGCTTCCCTGCTAGTCTGTTGACTCTCTCTTAACTCCACAGCCTTTATTCCAGTCACAGCTGTCTTTCTGAAGCCCTTTAGTTATAACTGTGCTCTCTTATTGTGCGCATGTGTGTTTGTGTTTGTGTAGGCACAGGTGTGGGTGTCCATAACAACTTTGGGTACTCTTCCTCAGAGGCAGAGCCCACCTTTTCCTTGAGAGAGGGTCTCTCACAGTCCTCAATCACACTAAGTGAGCTAAGCTGGCTGGCCAGTGAACCTCGGAGATCTCCCTGTTTTTAACTCCACAGAACTGGGGTTTTACAAAGGTGTGTTACTGTACCTGGCGTTTTCATGTGGACTCTGGAGATCCAAACTCAGGTTGTCAGGCTTGTGTGATGAGTGTTTTAGCCACTGTGCCATCTCCCTAGGCTTACGTTATTATTTTACAAAAGTTTAGGAGAACAGATAATATGCATGCTCAGTATCCATACATCATCCTCCTGTTTCCTTCAAAAATATTTATTTTATGTTATGTGTATGTGAGTGTGCCTGGGTGCATCAGGGACATGAAGGGGACTGTGGAGGTCAGAAAAGGTCTCAGACACCCTAGAACCAGAGTTACAGATGGTTTTGAGCCACCATGTGGGTGTTTGGAACTGAACCTAGGTCCTCTGCAAGAGCAGCCAGTACTCTTACAAGCTGAGCCCTCTCTCCATCCTCCTCCCCCCTCTTATGAATTGAATTGTTGTTACCAGCACTTTCCTGCCAGCCTGGTCCCAGAGCCGCATCAATTCCAAAATAACACACAGAGACTCTATAAAGCTGTTGGCCAATGGCTAGAGCTTCTTATTGGCTAGCTCTGTCTTAAATATTAACCCATAACCACTAATATATGTATTTCTGCATGGTCTTCTCTTACCGAGAATGACAGACTTGTGTCCTCTCTTCCCAAGATCACATCTTTACTCCAATACATTTCCCAGAATCCTCCACCTCTCCTAGTCCTACCTATTTTTGCCTTTCTATTTGCCAACAGTATTTTATTCATTAACCAATAAGAGAAACATATTTACAGAATGACATCTCCCATCAAATTGTGTTCCCATCAAGCTCCACACACTAAGATTGTAACCTTCTATGAGTATGCAATGTTGATGTTAATGATGAGGTTGTATTGGAGTGGGGTGAGCTCCATCCAACATGGCTGCCATCCTCATTCAGGGGAAATTTGGACGTAGGGATGCACAGGAAGATGCATACAAAGGTGGATGTTAAAGAGCCACAAACCACAGAAGGAGGCAGGAAGAGAACTTGCCAGGTCCCTCGGAAAAATGGACCCTGGCTAAATCTTTGTCTTGGTTCCCTGCCTCCAGAACCATGGCAACAAGTATGTTTGCAAGCCACCCAACCCTGTCATGACAACTCCAATAATCTATACATTTTATACATCATATTTTGATGAATTTATTTCTGAAGGTCATCTCAATTCTTTTTAAGAAAAAGAGTAGAGAATAGATGAATAAAAACCCCACTGAGGTTTGAATTACAGATTACCAAGATCTCTTAAGTGTGGCTTGTGAATTGTCACTGGCAGCAGTCGGGCAGCAGAGCAGTAACTTCGAGGGTCTCTAGACTCAGGATTTCCTTCCCTGTGGACACATTTTTTTTAGTAGCAGTTGTTGTAACTGTTGCCATTGTTATTTTAACTAAGTATAAGCTTAGTTAAGTATCTGAGTTAGAGAACTGTCACAGTTTTCTAATGGGATCATTTTATTTGACAGATATTGGATTATGCACATCAATCAGTACTAAACTAGATTCCTGGCAACAGGAAAGGAAACTCGAGATAACTATGAGTGAGTTGGTCCCCCCTTCCCTCTCTCCTCCTCCCTTCTTTCCTTCTCCTCCCCTTCTCCCTCCTCCTCTCCTCTCTCCTCCCCTCCCTCCACCTCTTCTCAGAATGCTAATAAGCAGCTATGTCTTCTCACTGGTTTTAAGGATTCATCTTTGTCTTGGCCCTGGTTAGAGGTTTTAAGACGCTAACACTGTAGGTGGCTGTTTTCCCTGCTAACACACCCCTGCGAAGGAGGTTTTATGTGTTTAATGACTGAGGTTCCTGCTAAAAATTCCCCAAATTAAAGATGTTGTACTGACAACTTTTTTCATTGCTGTGAAATAAATACCCAGCAGTAGCAACTGAAGGGAGGTTTTGTGGTTGGTCTTCTTTGGCTCACAGCTTAAGGGAAGATATAGTCCATTATGATGGGGCAGGGAGTTGGAGGAAGGGACTCTAAAGCAGGTTGTTGCACTTTGTTTGCAGTCTGGTAGTAGACAGTTCGGCTGGCTGTCCTGACTTTTTTCCCTTTATATGTGTTTGCAGCCCCGCAGGACGGTGCCACCCACATTCAGAGTGAGCCTTCAGCTAAGCCTTGCTGGACACACACTCATAGACACCTGGGAGCGGGTCTCATAGGTGATTTCAATTCAGTTAAGCTGACAGTGAAGATTAAGTAACACAGATGTCGAGTGCGACCTGATAATTTTACACAGGGGTTTCTGAATGACATCATCCCATAAGTTGGGACACTGCCACTAGGCAAGTAACAGTTGAGGCTTAAAGCATCCTTACACAGAAAGGGATCTAACGAAAAGCTGACCTGGTGGCTGTCCTCGCTGTGGCAGCCTAGATGGCTGCCAGGAGGGTGCTCACTGGAAAAGCCGAGCGGCCGGAAAGTGTTCTGAGCAGAGGACACATTCCAGCCTTCTGCAGACCTATGCAGCGGTGGTAATTTGCATAGGTTTGAGCTATTTATGACTCTGCACATTTGCACTAAAAGAACCATCTCATTTTCGGGTGGCAGCTGCCCACACTGTTCTGGCTGCTGCTGGGGTTTTCCAGCGGACTCCACGCTGCCACATCACCTCGGAGCATCTTCTCCGAGTTCTGTGGGCTTCTGCCCCTCCAATGGGCGGAGGTTTCATGTTGGCTGATTCGCTAATTCAGCAGCTGTTCGTAAAGCACCTCTACGGGCCAGATCTTGTTCAAGGTTCTTCGGTGTGAGGGCATGTGTGTTGCAAGTTCCTGCCTCTAGGGGTTTGCCCAGTGGCTGGGGACCATCAAGGTTCAGATTCTTGGCCTCCAATGTTGCCACTATTCTCCCACTGCTGTTTTCAAACCAGGCTCTACCACCTTGCAGGCTTGAGTTTTGTCTTCCCATTCATTGTCAAACTTTGCGGTATTGCATGTGGTCAGGAAACACCCTGTGGTCTGGCTTCTGACCCAGAGGAGAGCCCTCCAAGGTCAACAGTCTCTCACACCTGCTACCTTCCCCCACAAACGGGGTGTGCTTTCCTTATGTTTCGCTTATTATTTTTTTTTTAAACTGTGATGGTGGTGGTGGTGGTGGTGGTGGTGGTGGTGGTGGTGGTGGTGGTGGTGGTGGTGGTGGTGGTGGTGGTGTGTGTGTGTGTGTGTGTGTGTGTGTGTCCCAAATGCCTGCCTGTCTGAAGGGGGTGTTTGGCCCGGCTTTTCCAAGATCTTCAATATGCCCGATTCTGCTTTTTTCTAACTCTTCAAAATGGCGTCTGTCCCAACTCTCCCTTCTTCTTTTAGGCTCCAGGAACCCCAATTAACCCTGGCTCTCTCTTTCTAGTTCCCAACCCAACAGATTCCAGGCCAGTGTGGTCTGTCCCATCTCTGGACCCTCAAGCTGTCTCTCCATCTCTCTGGACCTACAGCTTGGTAGGTGGTGACATGCTTTGTGCTGTTGACCAGGAGTGCTGTTTTGTTGTAATACAGCTTGGTTTTCTCCTGGAAACCCCAGCTAGGCCCTGTGCTCAGAGGCAGTAGACAGCTCCTTCCTGTCACATCTGCGAGGATTTAGCTTAGGTTTTATCTTTCTTTTTGCTAGCTGGCTATTGTGCGTGTCATGGCTGGAAGCTTAGCCCTCTGTTTCTTGTCCTCCCTAGCTCTCCTTTGAACTGAAGGAGGCTGAGTCCAGAGGGTTGAGCTCCTTAGGACCCTGCGTCAGCTGGTTTGTGGACAGGTTTGCCCAATAGAGGAGCTAAATGGGAGCTGCAGAGAGAAGAGCTTCCGCCTTCTCGTCTTTCCTGCGTCAGCACCCATAGTTCCAGCCCCCAAGGCAAAGGGTCCTCTCATCCAGTTTACAGCCTCTGGCCACACCCTCAAGTCCCCCTGTCCTTCCACATTTGGATAGTACCTTCACACTCTTGCTAACATCTGGGTGGGCTCGACATCTTCCAGTAGCAAATTAGCATGGTTGAGTCCTGAAAATTGAAACACTGTTTTTTTGTTTCTTTTTTGGACCAAAGCTGATATGATCCAGGATTGAACCATAGCTGCCTTTATAGCCTGACCTTGGATGGCGTAGTGTCCTGTCACATCTTAGGTATTCCATGGGTTAGACGTAAGATAACAGTATGCCCAGCTCATGCTCAAAAAGAAATGTCCCATGGTGTGATCATTGAAGGCCACCTCAGAGATGGCCATTTTTCTTCCCTGCCCTCCCTCCCTTCTGCCTTCCTTTCTTGCCTTCTTTCCTTTGTTCCATCTTTCTAGATTGATTGACGGGAAATTGTTTTGATTTCAGATAGGTTTCCTAGGGCCAGTTACTTCTCTATGTATCTTTCATATGCTGTCTCTCTTGTCACTATCAGTAAGCTACACATCTAGATGTCTACAAGTTTTCATGGGAACTAAGCATTTGCAACTCTACATATGTAAGTGACAAACGACATTCTATATTCCAAATGTGCAAGTGAATTTGGAGCATATTCCTTCAGTAAAGGCTGAAGTAACCACAGTCACAAGTCATTACAGGGACTATTAAATCCAGTGTGGCTCATGTTCCTCCTGGTGGCTTCCATTTGGATGCTGGGACATTTCTGACGATCTGCTAGGGATGAACAGGATCATGAAGAAAGAGACAAAAGAAGGCAGTATGAGTTCCTCAAAGATCACCACCCCTTTTGGAGATAACTCACAACCCCCCCCCCCATTTGAACTGCTTGATGTCAGCAGGAGATTCAATTTACGGGCCACTCCCAACCATGATGGCTATGTTCCTCCAAAACACTATATTGAGCTTTGGGGTGTTACATTGCATTATTTGAAGAGGAGAGAAAGAATGAGGCAGAGGTTGCATAGAACATCTTTCTTCCCAGACGTGAGAGCTGCTACCCTCCCTTCCCCCAGGGATGACTATTCTCTATTTCATGGCAATCGTTATGCCAGTCTTTGGAGAAAGGTGAAACAAGAGAAAACAAGACAGAATGAGACTTTGTGATTGTTGATTTCTTTATAGGTAAAGGGACCAATACACACCGTATTTGCTAGAAATCTGCATACTATGGATACCTGCCCATTGCAAGAGTCACCCATGCATCTGCCAAAATAAACACAGTTCTGCCCTGTGTTGTATCTTTAGACAGTATGAAAAGATGCCATTTTTTAAAACTGAATTTTAAATGTTATACTCACACTCTCTGGCCTGTCCTTCCTGTCCCCTCAGTGAGGACTACTTTTTAGGTAGCCATCCTCGAGCAGTAAGGGCTTGGGAGCAGGTACTACCTTCTGCCGTAGATCAAGGGAGGGAGAGGGTTTGTGGAAAGGGACGGTGGAGCTCAGAAAATGAGCCCTGTGCCCCAGGGCCATTCACAATGATCAGAGCCGGAACTTCCGTGGTAGTTTTGCATACACAACCTTCATGCCTAATTTTCAGTGCTCCTGCACTCGGGTCCCATATGCTCACCCAGAGCACTCTTAGCTTCCAGCCGGAACACGCTCAGAAATGGCCTGTGACATTTTCACATTTGTAAACAGAAAGTACCAGCATCTATGCTGGTGTGTCCCCAGAAGCACTGTGCTGTCACTTTCTGCTCTGTTGCCATTTCACAGTGTAGGTTGAAAGGGGCCCCTAAGGTGATCCCAATGGGTCCCAGTGAGTGAAGAGAGCCAATGTAAAGACAGAGGCCAATTGTTGTAAAAGGTCAAGACTGCTTTCATCAGCTGACATAGGGACGGGTGAAAAGGTATCACAGCAATGAAAATGAAATATCACAAGAGGTGGGAGCAGGCACACTCACCCTCCATCTCATAGCCAGTCTTGATGCTGGAGGGGTAGGACTGGGGGCTGGAGGGTATGTTTGCTTTGGCTGAGAGAGACACTTTCAAAACAGGCTAAAAATAGGGAGAGCAGGAAAGCACCCATGCCCTCATCGAAGGAAAGTACGCCAGTTACTAACAGTGAGGCTGCGTTCTCACGGGCTAATGCAGGTCAATGGAAACATTGCTCCTTCAGGGTCAGTGAGACACAGGCAGCTGCAGTGACTGTGGAGCCTGGAGTGGGAAACTGTCTAAGAAGGATGGCTTAGGGGATTGATGTGCTCTGCCCACGATGTTCTGGACTCACACCGTTGCTGTTACAGAGACGTCCTACTTAAGATGCAGACCCAGCCCAGCCCCCAAGTGTGTAGCTGAGAAGCAACTGAGAGGGAGGTCCCCTCTAGTCACAAAGGTGTCTACTGGTCCTCTTGTGACCAAGCAGACACAGCCCACCATTTCTGGAGGAACTGGCTATGCAAGTCTTGCCTCTTCCTTTAGAGAAGTCAGGGGAGAGACGTTTACACCGAGCTAGCATATTGGAGCCAAATTACAGACATAATTGAAAACATTTGTAAAATAAACAGACTCTCTCTACATATATTTATATAGACAGCTCTCTTGACATTTGAGTTTGAAACTGAAAATGATATGTCCATGAGGATTGGGGAACGAGATCCTCTTTAGTTTTATTTTGAGGGTGGTTTTCATTTTCCACCAATAAAAGCGTCTGTGTGTTTTTGTAGTTAACCGTGTATACCCTTCACAGTTTTGGGACATTGCTTTTCAAAAAGAGAACTTATTTTTAAAAATAAATATTAATTATTGTTATTATTATTATCTAGACAATCTGGCTCTGTGTGTTCTATACTGACTCTAAGACTAGGCAGGAGCAGCGTGACCTTGGCTAGGTCACTAAACCTTTTTTAACTTCAATTTCCTGCTCTGAAACCTAAGACGATTGGCATGGATGAGTGTGTATCAAACTGTCATCCTTGACTCATTAGAAATCACAAAGACAACACAGTGAATTCCAGTCAACATCAAAAAGAATAGAATAAAGAAAAATGTTGAGGTGCATATCATGTATATGACCCACTACTTTTCAGACATGCATATACAGGTATGCCTGTATATATGGCTGCCATGTGAAAATTTGCCTTCGCTTTGGAGTGAAGGTTAAAAACTTTGAAAACACTGCAGGAGATTATATCCGGGTCCCTTCAGGTTCAAAGCCTGGTTCCCAAAGGCAGCCTTTTAGCCCTATATTAGTACCTATGAACAAAGTGCTCAGAGCACGGTTGAGAAGAAAGTAAAAGAGCCTTCACACTACAGTGAGGAAGAGCTCAGCTACAGAAGGGGTACCCTCTGGGGGGGGGCGCGGGGGAGCACGCCCTGGCCCTATTGCCTATTCAGCCAAGGCCAGGGAAGAGAACCTCATACCTCCAGACTGCATTTTCAGAGGACTGCTGAGACACTTGTGGCCATCATCTCTTTCCTTTCTTCCTCTCTCCCCTCCACTGTCTCCCTGCACAGGGGTATGCAGCAGGGACAAGCGACAAATGCTTTCCTCGGTGGTCTCTCTCACACACGAGGAGAGAGAGCATCATTGTGTCTTGTTCTTGTTTTCCCTGAGGCCCCAGGATGAGTCATCATCATCAATCAAGCAGCCATCTTTAAATGTAAACGGCCAATGAATGGCTGGCAACCTGTAGATCACGTACTCGGAGAGCAAAACACATACTTCTCACACAGATCATTGCCCTGGTTCCTCTGCTCTGGAACAGATTTTGTCCTGAATGAAAACATTCACCACTGTTAACAAGATACATCTTTCAACTAGACTAAGCAACAGATTTTGTGAGCGCCAAATTCATCTCTTGTTTCATGCTATAGGTATGGGCCTGCAAGGAGGGCGGACAAAGGTCCTTCTTGCCCTAATTTTCTTTCTGAATTGAACAAAAAGATGTCCTTAGTATTATCTCATCTTTCCTGACTCACCAATATGAAATAGAAACTTTCTCTGATGGACACATGGGCCATATGAGCTAGCAGTGGCTTCAGGGATAAATTTTTGTCGGCAAAACCCTGTGGCTGGACTGGAGGAAGACTTGTCCAAAGTGGTTCCTGAAGGAGGAGAACCCTGGCTGTTTCCTGCAGAGTGGGAAAGTCCAGATTCCAAGTGGGAAGGGCAAAGGCAGAGCGTCTGGAACATTCCAAACTCTGCATCAATTTGGCAGGGTTTTAATTTCTTTTGGGGGTGAGTGTGTGTGTGTGTGTGTGTGTGTGTGTGTGTGTGTGTGTGTGTGTGTGTGTGTGGTCTCTGAACCTCACAATCAAATTTCATCCAGCAGCAGAAATAAGCCATAGGGATCAGGGTTGCCTCTGCTGATGTTCCTCATATTTAACAGTCGAAACCCACTCCAGAAGGTTACCTCTGCTGACCAGCTAAGCCTGGCCTCACTGTTCTAAAGTGAGATCGAGTGGCACCAGGCAAGTCAGACTCTCCACTATGAGCTTCACAGAGTGTAAGGAAATGACATTAAGACTCGTGCACTGTTGGCACAGATTAAATGGAGGTAAAGTCGGGGACCATCTCCGTGTCCCTGTTCTCGTGCTGTTGGAGGAAAACAAACTTTCTTCTTATTTAGCTCTTGGAAAGTACCATCAGATTCAGTACTCCACATTGAAGACGTTACTGCCTAGAAGAGGGAATGTGTGCTATGGTGAAGGTGAGCCTTGTCCAGAAAGATAATCTAACTAAAGGTACACGAAGTCACTGGCACACAGTACGAAGAAATGAGAACCTGGAGTTTGGTGGCCTAACTTAGCCTTAAATAAGACGGTTCTATGTATAGAAAATCTCCACAAAGAATGTCAGACTGCAGCATATATTTAAAGGCAAAAGTACATTCCCCCCCCCCCACCTTACTACACTGGCAGTCAGGATCAGTTTGTTCTCAACAGTTTTAGGGCTTCTTGGGGAGTTCTTTAACCCCTTAAACATTCTAGTTTCACACACACACACATACAAAAGATCCAAAAGACCAATTTATGCCAGTTTGTTCTTCGTGCCGTTCATTTTACCTTCCAGTGTTACACACGTGTCCGATCAACAGCGTGGTGCTGTCTTGAGGGTGTTATCAGTGAAGAAGTCCTGTCTTCAGGAGCCTATAGTCTGGGGACAGTGGTGACTACAAGACATAGAATGCACGAGTCAGATGTCAGCTGTGAGGCAAGGGGTGCACTGGGTTCTGAGTGCTGGGCTAGGCATGCCCAGCGCTTTCATGTGTTTTCGAAAGTGGTATCCATATCGTTCTAAAGTTAGAGATGCGGGGATCGAGAGGCATCTTCCAGAGACCCCAAGTTCAGATTCTAACACCCACAACAGGCAGCTTCTAGCCTGTGAACTCTAATTTCAGGTGGATCTAATACCTGCCCTCGACAAGCTCTGTGCTCATATGCAAAAGGTCACACTTGTACACGTAATCAAAAATGAAAATTTTTTTTTAATTAAAGAAGGAAAATAAGTGTATATATGAGGAGTGGGTGATGAGGGTCCAGGAAATGAGCCTGGTCCAGACCTGAAGCTCCAGAGGAGGCTAGAAAAGGAACCCAGACAGCGGGTGGGCTGGGAGACAGGGCCGAGTGCTCCAAGACCCTCTCCTTACGAAGGCCTGGTGTCTGCTGTTTCTAGGGGTCCAGATCGGTTTCCAATGTCCCCTGCAAGAGAAACAGGTTTTCCTCCAGTTAGGAGGAGGGATATAAGGGACTCAAGTCACAGACTTCAGTGCCAGGCAGGGTCCCGTTTTGCACAATTGTCCACAGTGACTACGAAGACCCAGCGGCTGGTGCCCTGGTTTCAAGAGTACAGTCCCCCGTCTCTGGTCAAGCAGACTCCCAGGGTCAAACCAAACATGGCATAAAAAAGAATGATTCCAGCAGACAAGTCCTAGATGGCAAAGTTGTTTGTGTGGCCCCTGGCAGGTGGGTGGCAACTCTCGGGACCTCTGAGGGCCCATACCCTTCTAGCAGAGTGTTAGTAGGCTGCACTGGAGATGATTACTATCACAATCAGTACTGAGATTACTAACACGATCAGTAGTGAAGGTTACAAACACGGTCAGTACTGAGGGAGTTTCACAAGTAATGGTTATGAAGCTGTGTGGGGAAGCGGAATCTCTTGACACGGTCAAGGAATTTCCACGTGGTTTGGAAATGGAAGGCACATCACTATGTTTTCTCATGTGAACAGTTTTTCACATCGCATCTTGGGGAGCCTGTACCCTCTGTGTGCAGACCTGAAAGTCACATGATCCTCCCTCCCAGCTCTGATCATTGACTTCCTACAGCCGGGCACAATAGTCTTCACTGAACACTGTTTTGTATAGAACCTTCCAGAAAAACCCTTCCTGGCAGTAGAGCTGCTTCAGAAGAGTCAGCAAACAAGCAGGTCTGAGCTACTTCAGGAATAAACTTCCTTATGCTCTGTTGCTCAATTGCACTGAACAAACACACAAGATAAGGCTCAGTTACTCCCACATGGAACTCCACTTACCGACCCCTTCCTCAGCTTAAACTGCACAGACAGTGGCCTTCCTTTCGGGTGTAACTTGATGCGTGGCCCTGCATAGAACTGGCCATTAGCTCAGGGAGAGACGGCAAGGGGAACTAGGGGTGTATGTAGACAATTCTCTTGCTTTAAGAGGGTGTACAGGCTGCTTTTGTGTGTCAGCTTGACATGAGCTAGAGGAAGGAGCCTCCGTTGAGGAAATGCCTCCATGAGATTCAGCTGTAAGGCACGTTCTTTTTCTTTTTTCTTCCTTCCTTCCTTTTTTTTTTTTTTTTTTTTGTTTGTTTGTTTGTTTTGTTTTTCGAGACAGGGTTTCTCTGTGTAGCTTTGGAGGCTATCCTGGAACTTGCTCTGTAGACCAGGCTGGCCTCGAACTCACAGAGATCCACTTGCCTCTGCCTCCTGAGTGCTGGGATCAAAGGCATGCGACACCGACACCGACACCCAGCAATGTAAGGGACTGATAGGGGAGGGCCCATTCCATGGTGGTGGTGCCATCCCTGGGCTGGTGGTCCTGGGTCCTATAAGAAACAGGCTGAACAAGTCAGGGGACACAACGCCAGTAAGCAGCGCCCCTCTGTGGCTTCTGCTTCAGCGCCTGCCTCCAGGATCCTGCCCTGTTTGAGCTCCTGGCCTGACTTCTTTCCACAATGAACAACAACATGGAAGTGTAAGCCAAATAAACCCTTTCCTTTCCAGCTTGCTTTTGGTCATGGTGTTTCATGGCAGCAATAGAAATCCTAAGACAGAAGGACACGGATGTAAGCTTGTCTTCTGCCACCACATTCAACTTTTACAATTTCCTAACTTCTTTGTTGAAGCCTAAAAATGACCTTTGCTCAACCGTTGGGAAAAAAAATCCCCATAAAGCTCTGTTCTGTTGGATAAAGATTTTCTATTTGTCATGTTTCCCTGTCTTCTTCTCTATTGATATCAGATCTACTGTACTGAGTTTTATCTGAAGCTTATAAACCCATTTCAAATCGAATTTGAGCTTATGATTTGACCTCATTATCAGCCTGCATGATTCTAATCCTTGTAGAGAAAACCTATCAACAGGATTCCACGTCTCGCATATATATGAGTATGTATGTATACATGTATGTGTTCGTTCTAGTTTTGACCTGTACATTGTTTGTAAACAAAGAATGGTTACTTACTGTTTCTAACTGCTACTGTAGCCCCTTTCATTGTATGTTCTTGAATTTTCCCTATTAGTATACCACTGTAGCATGACTGTAACACAACTCTTAAAACAGAATGAGGCCATAATGAATTGCTGTTTTGTAGATCAAAAGGGTCAAATATCAATGATTTGATACAGCTTTACGTAGTTTAATACCCACTTATTCAGCAAAGTCTTAAGTGCATGAACTGAGTATTAAGCCAATTTCCATGGGGGATTAAAAAATAAGAATGACGTAAATGCTCTTCAGCATGTGGAGTGTATGCCAAAGCATAGGCACAGATGCAAAGTAATGTAGCCTTCAGGAGGGAAAGCAAGCAGCTATCTGGATGCAAGGTGGGACCATGCTTTAAAACGGTAGTTCACAGTACTATAGTCCCCTGAGGTTATGAAGCCCTCTAGGAAACTCTACCACTAAGAACCTTTGGTTTCTCATTGCCTATAAGGTCGGTCTTTAGGCTGGCCTCACCCATATAATGCTCTTCCTAGTTCCTTGTGTCTATAATGCTTCCCCATCTGTTTCTGCTATTCCTCCCTCCAGCAATATTCCACTTCAGAAACAGTTGAATGTAGTGGCTAAGAGCAGTCACTGGGTCCTGTTTTCAGGGTTCAAACCCAGTTGTGTAGTTCCTGGCAAGTTGATAAATTGCTAAGAGTGCCTCAGCTTACCTTCCAGTAAAAGAAACAATATGTGTGCACTGGAGTAGAGAAGTTGCTATGGTTTGGATGTCAAGTGATCCTCCAAAGATTCTGTTGCTGGATTGTGCCCCAGAGTGGTAATTCTGAGAGATGGTGGTACCTGTAGGGGTAGGGGCCTAGTGAGAGGACAGAAGGGTACTATACGCATGCACTCTTAAAGGATGTAGGGATCCTGCCTCCTTCCTATTTGTGCTTTTGCTTCATAACCATGACTTGAGCAATTTGTCCCATCATATACTCCCTGTCATTGCCATCTCACACTCCTACCACAGAGCCCAGAGCCATGAGTCCACCCAGCCATAGGCAAGCACCTCTACAGCCAGGGGTCCAAATCTTTACTCTTTATATGTCAAACATCTTAGTTTATGACTAACACAAGTGTGTATGTTTATTTATTATTTAACTAATGTAATATTTTACTACAATTTCTGTATGTTCAAACTCATCCATCTTCAAAGGCTCCTAGCAAGGTTCCTGTGCTTTCTCTAGAGTGACTAAGGCAAAAATACTCCCTCTTTCCTCTGGTATACGTTAGTTACTTTCCTATTGCTGTGATATGACACTATGACCAAGGCAACATATGAAAGAAAGAATTTATTTGATGCTTATGGTTTCAGAAGGTTAGAGTCCATGGCCATCGTAGTGAGGAGCATGGTAGCAGACAAGCAGACATGGTGCTGGAGTGGTAGTTGAGAGCTTATATCTTGAGACACAACTGTTGGGCAGAGAGGGCTAAGTGGGAAGGATGAAACTCTTCAGTCCTAGACCCCAGCCCTTGGAATGGCACCTCCCTCCTTTAGGGTGGGTCTTCCCTCTTTAACTAGCTCAATCTAGACATGCTCACAGGTTCCTTTCCATGGTGATTCTAAGTTTTGATATATTGAAAATCAAGATTAATCATCACAGCATTTCAATACAAAGGCATGATTGGGTAAAGCATTGAGGACATTACTGAACTCAGTCTCCAGCTCTTCTCCCTTATTCGGGGGTGGATTTATATCACCGTGCTCAAAGCCTAAACCTCCCCAGTCACATGGTTGGTCCTTCCATGGTGACCAGTCTCCTGCATTCTAAGCTACCTCCTTTAGCTACTCAGGTGTGGTCAAGTATCCCATTTGACCCTTGTGATGTGGAAGTGTAAGCTGAAATGACTGTTGTCCTTCCCAAGTTGCCTATTGTCATTGTAAGCTCCTCCAGGCCCTGCCCCTGAGGACCTCCAATCTCTAGGATCTGCCCACAGAACACTCTAATGGACCCAGTCTCCCCAGACACAGGTAGCAGACCTCTACTCTACAGAATAAAAGTTTAATCTCAGGACTTGAAAACTCACCAATCCCCATCCTGGACACCACCCTATAAAGCTCCACCTCCACCACCAAGAAACCCCATATAAACCCTGTCTTCTGCTTGCTCAGTTCTTGGCTGCTTCTTCAGAAATGAGAGGCAGCCACCCTCCTTCATTTTTCCCTCCCAATAAAAGCATCTGTCACATTCCACCTCTGTACATAAATGCTAATAGCTGGATGCCAGTTACTGCTGATACCCTCAGAACACCCTTCTCCTCCCTTCTCTCCCTTCCTCCCGGAAATGCACTTGCGAAGCACAATGCGTGGACACTTCGGTGCATAAGGCTTCCCTCCAGCTTTAGAATTACAGTGCAACGGGTTGCATCTGCCTTTGGGCTCCCTCCTCATCCTCTTCTCCCCACATCCTACCACTTAACCACTTTCCTAGATGTTCTCATCACCACCTTCCTGCTTTGCTTTCACTTTATGAATGCCTCAAATGAATATTTTGTTTTGCTCGTGGTTAAGCTCTATACAGATGGCAAAGCATCTGTGGTCTCTGAGGACTTGCTTCCTGTCCCCCACCTCCAATCACGTTTCTAAGCTCCAATCATAATGGTGTGAGGAGCTGTCATTCGTGTTTGCTATTGCTCAGCGCCATTGTTGTGGGTCATTCCATGTCTGGTTTTGTTGTCAGACTCGTGCATTTTTGCTCACCTGGTGAGAATAAAATATTTGATTCAAGTTCTTTGTTTTGTTTTCTTGAGACAGGATCTCACTATGGCACCTAAGCTGGACCATAACTTGTAACCCTCCTGCCTCAGCCTCCTGAGTGTTATGATTACATGTATGACCTGTCATGGTGGTTCCACTGAAGTTCTAACTTGCATTTCCTCGCCACTAACTGCGGTTAGTTCTTTATGCTTGTTTGCCTTATGTTTTTCTTTGCAGTATTTTTGTCTTCTGCCATTTCTTTATAGGGTTATCTTTTCCATATTATAGGATTTCTTTTATAGCAATGCTTTATTTTTCACTATCTATTTGTTGATCTTTAAACTTTTTAGGAATACTACATTAAGAACTGGAAAGATCTTTTCAAATACATCACTCCTTCCCCTCATATTACCCATGAGGAAAATGAGAGTGGAACGAAGTTAAAGTAACTTGTGTGATGTCACAGCTCATATTTTACAGGCATGCTGAGGCTATAACCTGGGCCTTCTAGACCCCATTTAAACTATTTTGCTATTATATTGTGATAGTCTCTTATTTATTTGTTTCATTTCATTCATCTTTTGTTTTGCTTGTTTTGTTTTTTCAAGACAGGGTTGCTCTTGTAGCCCTGGCTGCCCTGGAGCTCACTCTGTAGACCAGGCTGACCTCAGACTCAGAGATCACCTGCCCTGCTTTCTGAGTGCTGGGCTGGAAGGTGTGAGCCACCACGCCTGACCAAATTTCATTAAATTTTTTGATGTTCAAGCCATGCATGTTCCTGGTAGGGGAAAGGGAAAAGAAAAAAACATTTTCAAAACAAAGAAAAATTAAAGCAATTTTGTTCCATCTACCAGATGGGACTGGTACAGTCTGTGTTTCCTTTCCAGGTGAAACTAGAGAGTCACTGTGGAACAACTGTCCTGTGAGGGTTATTATGTGGTGCCTACCACACATTAGGCATTGCGCTAAACATTGTACATATTTTATTGCAATTGTTCTCACAACTCTCTGGTAATGATTTTCTCTGTTACCTTGAATGTGGCAGGCAATCCTAAAATACTTACATCTCCTGTCTTCGCTGTCCTGGAACTCACTCTGTAGACCAGGTTGGCCTCGAACTCACAGAGATCCACCTGCCTCTGCCTCCCGAGTGCTCCATTAAAAGCATGTGCCACCATTGCCTGGCTTTTTTTTTTTTTTTTTAAATCCTGGATTTAAGGGGAGTGCTACCATACCCAACTGTGTTTGTGTCCTTTATCCCAGGAACATATGATTATGGCATGTTACTTGACAGAGAAAATAAAAGGTTGCAAATAGAAATAAATTTGATATTTATTTGCCCCTAAAATAAGGAGATTATCCTTAATATCCTACCCGGGCCTAACATAATCAAAAGGGAAGAGGAACTGAGACAGGAAAAATGGTGTGGAGACTGACAAGGAAGATTCAACCCCATTGCTAGCCAAAAACCGAAGTGTGATCAGACTCTAACTGACCAGAATTTCCTCCAAGAGTTTTCAGAAAGGAATACAACCCCACAAATCTTTCTGTGGTAGCTCACTAATGGTTACAACGCCCCAGTGACAACTCATGTGGAGATGGCAAGAGAATCTTGGGTCAGAGAGATGGTTCTTGATTATCCAGGTGGCCTCACAGCAGATCTTCCTGTGAGGAGTCAGAGGATCATGGGTAGGAGGAGAAAAGACAGAACAGAGGTCAGAGCTCTGCACTTCCCAACCTTGTACCTAGGGGTCCAAGAGGCCTCCAGGAAAGGCAAAGCAGCCTCTAGAGAGAATGAGTCCCCACCCTTTTTATCCAGTGAAACCCACTTTGGACTTCTGAGTACCAGAGCTTGTGAGATACAAATTAGTATGACTTCAAGTCTGCGAGTTTCTGCACTGCTTTCCAATGGCAACAGGAGACCGACAAACACACTAAGACCAGACACACAACTAGCGAGAGATGAAGATGGGATTTCAGCTCAAGCCAGCCAGTGCAGAGTCCACATCCTTGGCCACTGGGACACTGGACCTGGACAGATAGAGATTCCAGGAGCACATGCGTGTCCATAACTGCAAATACTCCCCAGCCAGCACCACTATGAAATAGCTGCACCCTGCGGAATGCAATGTCATTACCGTATTTTATGTAATAGATCCCACATTGTTTCCAGTGTTTTAATGGTACTAAATTGAAGTGATGAACTACTTTTTAAGTAATATTTCTTTAGGAAAAGCTTTTAGAATGAGAAAAGCTGGGCCAAAAAACGTGTATTTTAGAAAATGGCCAAATTTCCCTCCAAAAGGGTGGCAAGAGATGTAATTTAAATTAAGGACAACTAGAGTAGGAACAATTCACCTTCTGCTTTGAAAATGGTCTTGGTATTAATCCATTTTTTTTTTTTTACCTAAGATCTACCCTTAATGTAATTATGCTTTTGTCTTTGGCTCTGTCATCCTCCCTTCTGTAGATCGTAGTTGTTGGAGGGGGGTATTCACTGGCTCTAACCTTTTAAGTTACAAGTAAAAACTGGGGGTTCATCTAATGGCAGGGCCTAGAAGACCCACATACCCCACTCAGGTCCACCCGCCTGCCCCCATCAGCGGCCGAGGTCAAGAATATAGCCCCAAGCAACAACACTTACTGATCTATTTTGCCCTTTGAAACTATGTGAGAATCTTTTGTCTTTTTGAATAGAGGTACACTATGGGACAGAAAGCTAATAAGTTTCCAGATAGCCAGTAAGTGCTAAGACAAACTCAAGGCTTGTCCTGGAGCAAGTCTGTTTTCTTTTGCTCATTGTGAAATTTGGTAAACTGATGGCTAAGACTCATTCCACATCACTTAATGCTTTATGTAAGAGTTCTCACATAAAAAGATAATACAACATATGCAGTCATCACCCCCCACCTTTTTTTCTAACTTGGTTCCTGTGCTACCCAGGAGCTTGGCATCTGAGGTACACAAGCATAGGCCAACCCCCTCCCTGTCTGTGAAGCAAACAATGAAATAGGGAGGCACACTGCCTTTCTCTGGCTGACCTCAATCGCTGAGGGTGGGCCCCCGCACATTACATCAGCTGGCCGGCTCCATTACACTGCCCCGCGCTGTGCTTGAGCTACTGAAATATTGATTTTTTTTTTTTTACAGAGCGGCGCGCACACACTGAAAAATCAATATTCCAGTGCACACAACAGAACCTGCGGCAGAGCCTGGACCAACTCTGAGGCCCAGGGAGCACTGCTGGCAGGCCTTGACAGAGCAGGGGGTGGGGGGCTGGAGGAGACAATGCCTGGGGCGAGCCCCCCCCCAACCCCCGCAAACCCGGAAGGGTCAGATAAATACGCAAGTGTGCAAGTGGAAAGATTCCCGAGGATAAACAGTTGGAAGGAGCAAGGATTTATCTTTCCATAGGGGGGAAGGGGTGAAGGGACGAGTAAATTATAAGAAGACAGGAAGGGAAGAATTTCCCAGGTAAGAATCTTCCCATGAAAATGTATTTTTCATTTTCTGTATTATCCAGCCAGACTTAAGATGGGAAAAAGAGATGATATAGACGCTTAATCACAAAGAGAAACCAGGCCTTTTCTGAGAAACATCTATATTTTAACAGCTGCAGCTCATTTTCTTAGGTGGCCACAGGCTATGGGTTTCAGAATAACCTGGGTTCTACCTTTGCTTGACATTGCTGTCTTCTTCTTGGGGAGGGGGAGAAAGGAAGACATCTAGTCATGTCGTCGCTCGTCAATCCCCTTTCTTCTACAGAAGCCTTCTTCCTCCATGCTTGCTTGGGGAACCATGCACAGATTGCTTCCTTTTGCCCTCCAGGACATGGGCAATTTTAAGCACTTTGATTTACGTCTCCTTCCGGATTCGGGAGACCTTGATTCCAGGTTCCACGCCCCCGTGCCTAATGTCCAGGAGGGGTCAGAGTGCAGACAGACTGACCTTTGGGTTAGTCTCTGTAGACGTTAAAAAAACTCGTATTTTTTGAAACTTGTAGGTAGCCCTTGGCCTTCTTTTACTTAGAGATGGGTAGTGGGAAACTAATTAAAAGGGGTGTTTTTTTTTTTTAACTTTGGTGAATACTTGATTGAGCTTTGTCCTAGAATTCTCTTACCGAGAATCTCGCTGTCAGTTCTTGTTAACACTCAGCCCGGGAGGAGGCAAAGTGTCCTTCCTACTCGAGGTTTTCATTTTCCTTTTCGCTTAGGAGGCAACCTCGTCTTCTCCCACCCAGCAGAGACCCGGGCCCATTTGGGCTCTGGCTCAGCCTGGAAGGGGCTGCGGGCAAAGCTGCGTTCAGCATCTACTTGCACGCGGGAGGGAAGGACACCACGTCCAGCCAGACTACCCCAAGGGGTGGAATCCAGAGCCCGGGCGGGGCCGAACTTGAAGCCAGGTGGCCACCTGGAGCGCCGCGCCCCGCCCGGCTCCGGCCCCGCCCCCGCCCCGCCCATCGGCCTACAGGCCCCGCCCCCTCCCTCCTGAAGCTCCGGTCTCAGCTATATTTGCATAAGGAGGCGGCTCCCCGCCCCTCCGGGCGCGCACGTGACCCCGGGGAGGCGGAGGGAACCTGCTGACTTGACACGAGCCGTTTTGCGGCTCCCCTTGGCGCGGAATAGCAAGAGCAGCCGTGACCTCCGACCCCGCCCGCCGGCAGCCAATAAGAGCGCAGGTCGTCTCCAAACCCAAAATTTCCACGTCGGCAAAAGTCAAGATGGAAGGGAGCGGAGCGGAGCGCCCACTGGGAGCTGCCCGCGGCGGCCCGGGACGCGGAGGGCCGGGCTGCGGCGTGCGGGGCCCCTTTGGGAGGGCGGCCAGGCCAGACAGGCCGAGGCAATCCCCGGCCTCAGCTCCGGAGCTCTGGACCCGGCTCCGCCGGCCGCGCTCATCGGCCGGGCAGGATGGGGACTGCGCTCTGCGGACCTGTTGCATGCGCGCAACAGCTGCTTGCGCGCAGTGCGTGGGGAGGCGTGCGGGACGGGGTCCCGGGTGGGCGGGCTAGGGACACCGGGCCTGTGTCGTGGGCTCCGTGCAGATCTGCTGCGGAGGCGCTGCCCAAGCGAGCAAAGGGAAACCGGGAGAGAGGGTGGCACCGAGGGGCCAGGGCTGCGTGGACGCGGGTTCCTGGGACTGTGCGCGGGCAGCTGGATAACCGGAGTAGCGTGGTGAGAATGGCTGGGGGAAGGGGAGGCCTCCAAGAGCCTGGCTTTCCCGGGACGTCCCATCTGCGGACCATTGCTCCATCTCGTGTTCTCTGGCTTTGACTCCCAGCTCTAGGAATTCGTCCTCATGCAATCCTCCCCGCCCCCACTAACTTTCCAGATGGGAAGGTAAAAAGTTACGACAACTTAGATGGAGTGAGTTAGCTCTTGCCAAAGTTTAGTAACAGGCCCTGAGGAGGTGGGGGCTGGATCGGGTATGTGTGGTGGGGTGGGGTGGGTAGGAAAGAGGGGGCATTGTGTGATTCCAGCAGTTCGTTTGCCATGACATTGCCACCAGAGTTTGTTAGGACACCGTTTCATTTGGGCTTTTTACTCTTAATGACTGCGGCAGTAATTTTCCATAATTAACGATCCGTTCCACTATTGGTCTCATCCCGAGCTAAACTGCCTATAATGAGTTATTCTTCTTTGCCTTCGCTGGGGGTGGGATGGTGGGCGGCAGGGAGCACACCTGCAGGACGAACCTTCTAGAGGAAGACAGCCGGTTTGGTCTTTTGAGGCAAAGTTCTGAGACACTTCGACTCTGAGTATGATAGAAGTCAGTGCACTACAGAACTTTGTCTCTGGAGGCTGTGGTCGCCGCCTCCCCGCGAGGGCCCTGGACGCCAAGCTGGTGGCCCTGTTGGCCACGTCGTTGCTCCTTTCCTTGGGGGAGGGGCAGGCCAGGGGGGCACAAACCCTGAGAACTTGACAAACCGACCTGAAGCCAGTGGGTTAGATCACATAAAGGGAGTAACCCCCCCCCCTTTTCTTCTTACCCTGGGGGACTTCTGATTTTACCCCCCCCCACACACACACACAAGGTTATTTTAAAAATACTAAAACAGTCTGGCTCCATTTATTGAGCAAGGAGAGCAGAACACAAGTTTATTGATGGGTGTGTTGGTGTGTTCAAACTGTACCCTTAAAGAAGGAAATGCAAGTGTGCCAAAGCCACAGATAACTGCTCCTTTTACTCAAATGTCCTGTTAGATAAACGAGCCTGCAAGGACCCGGTTTGGAGATTTAGTTTCAGTTCTGAGTCTGATTTAGGCCCAGTTCACTTTTCTTTCTTTCCTTTTTTTTTTTTTTTCTTTCATTTTTTTTTTTTTAAAGTGGGTTTTGTTAATGGAAAGGAAGTACCTTTTCTGAGAAAGCATTTTGACAGTCATTTATGAGGTTAGTGTTTATACTTTGGGGTTGTGAGATACTTTATTTACATGGAGAAACTGCTCTCCTGGACCTTAATGGAATGTGGGTTGTGGTTGGCAAGTTGCAGTTAACCGTCTGCTCTGTGCAGGGGCAGTGACTGGCATTGACCTGTGTCTTGTTCCATGGTCATTGTCCTATTTTGATTTGATGAGCATTTGGCTGGAGAGCTGATGGAGTCAAGGAATTACAAAACCTTTATTAACAAAGTCACTCATCTGACACATGCACGCTGGGTGCCAGGCTGTGGCACCTGGGGATGAGTGTGGAGGCACGAAGCCTCCTGTGGTGATCCCAGGCAAGTACATACCTAAAGGACCTCCCGGCACAGTTTGTAAGATGCTTCATAAGCCTGGGGTCACATGTTCTGTGCCTCTGGGAAGTCTTGATTTTAATGCAACAAAAGTCCACCGCCTTTATTCCCAGTGTATTCCTGTTTAGCACTGAGATAATGGAGGGAGAGTCTGTGGGGAAAATATTGGAGCCTCATAGAGGGACTCTGCACTTGGTTTACCCTCATGTCTGGATCCCAGGGCCAGCTGCCCTTCTGAGACTGTCACCCATTCCCCTCCTTTCCCATCTGTTGACTTTTTTCAGCTTCATCTCTTCACCTTTCTACCCAAACCGCAGCTAATTATATTTTTGCAGTTAAATAAAGTAATCCAAACTCAGGTTCTTTTTTTTTTTTTTTTTTTTTTTCCATTTAAGATACTAGATATGCTTCCTGGTAAGGAGGATTTTCTTTCCTGGCTTTTGTGAATGAAAGTGTCCACAAGATACTTTGTAACCAACTTTGTAAGAGACTGCAGTGGTCTTTGGAGGGTATAGGGTGAAGTGGTTGGTACAGGGAGAGGGGTCATCCATGCAAAGGATGAGGTCAGGACTTGAATAAGAACAAGGATTGAGTCACACTCTGGACCCACCTGGTTTGACTTCATTATAAAAATGATTTGCTCAAAAGTCTTGCTTTGTCTCCTGTCTGTGGCCATGAATGAATCAAAAGACCAGTTAGACAGGAAGGTTTGTGGCTTATGCTGGTGCTGTGCATTCCAGGAGTAGGGTCCAGAAGGCTGGATGTGCCGTGAGGTTGACATTCATTCTCTCATGGACCTTAGCCTCTGAGTGACCAGAACCTTGATACTGAGCTTCAGGTATTAGGTGCTGGTATACAGCTGGGAGCAAAATAAGCTCAGATCTCCATTCTAGAGTTCATTCTCATGTTCGAGGTGGACAGTGCCACCAGCATTCAGAAGGTTGGTAAGCTTGGCAGGGAAGGGCCAGCAGGCAATGCTGGGAAGGCCGTGTGTTATTTTAACCCAGCTTGCTGAATCAAAGGGCACTGCCACCAGCAACCCAACTTACATAGCTCAGGCTCTCCGTTTCCAGAAAATAAACTGAATGAAAGGTAGAGCTGAATTATGTCATTGAATACCAGTAGACTCATTGATTTTTAAAACATTTTAATTCTCAAATGCAAAAGTTGAGAACTGTGGACATGGTTCTGGAAGGTATCTAGAGTGAGATACTAGGGCACTATGCCACTGGGCCACTGATTCTTGGTTAATTAAGTCTAGGATTTTGGGTACTCTTGAATTCCAAAGTAATTCTAAGAGCTCATGTACTCAGATATTCCTTGGGGACTTCTAAACTTACTTTAATGGCATGCCAGTGGGGATGAGCACATGATTATCAATGCCCCAGGAGGTCAGAGGCACGGGTTCCCCCTGGAGCTGGAATTACAAGCAGCTGTGAATTGCCCAGCATGGGTGATGGACACTGAACTTGGGTCTTCAGTAAGTGCAGCATACACTTTTAGCCTCAAACCCTCTCTCTAGCCCCGCAGAAAGCCTTTAAATCACTGGAAACGGTGGACTCTTGTCTTGGGCTTTCCAGGAGCCAGCCACAGGTGTGTTGCCATTAGGTCCATGTGTGAAGGTCTGGACGCACTTACTTGCTTAGCTCCTCATTAGGAGACTTAAGGTGTCCTTAATGGGCAGTACACAGAGTATGGACAGGGGCTCCCCTGGGATAATCACCACAGACACACGTTGAAGTCTTAAAAATGCAAATGCTACAAGTAGGGGGAAATGAGAAAACATTGGTCACACTGCTGTAGGCGACAGCAGCTGTAGGTGACAGGTAAGGACTAGAAACCTGTATGGTAGCCTGATGCAGAGAAGGCGGTGTCCCTTCAGCAGACCCCTGGTAATACTGGTGAGGATTCCCATGAATATGAGTCACAAGTGTATTAACTCATGCTAGGGAAATTAGCAGAGGCTTTGCTCGAGGAAAAAGCCCACTGCCAAGATGGCCTCTTCACGCTGCTCCTTAGCCTTTCTCTTCTTGCTAGTTCATATGAAAAAAAGCCAGTGTAGTTACACAGCACGTGATCTGAGCCCAGCACAGTCGTACCATACTTAATTTGTGATTAGTAGTAGAATCATTCATCTATTAAGTCCTTGTAGTTATTCACTCCCGTGTGACAGGTGGGGAAACTGAGGCATAAACATTAAATAATTTAACCCAGGCTCAAAGCTAGTTTGTCGGAAGTTAGGTACAAATCATGTGTTGGTTTTAATGTCAGTTTGCCATAGATTGGAATCACGAGCCTCACCTGAGGAATTGTCCTGGTTGCCTTGATATGGGAACTAAAAGTTCAGTTGTAACTCGTTTCTCTGTTGCTGTGATAAAACATTGATCACAAGCAACTTGAAGGATGAAAGTGTTTGACAAGTCACAGTCTGTCATCAAGGGAAGCCACGGCAGAAACTGAAGGCAGAGACATGGAGGCAGCTTGCTCAGTTCCTTATAAGCCCAGATCCACCTGCCTAGGGATGGCGTTACCCAGTGTGGTCTGAGCCCTCCTACACAAATCAGCAATCAAAGAAACCCTGCCCACCCCCAACATGCCCTCAGACCAATCTGATGGCAGCAATTCCTCAGCTGAGGTTCCTTCCTAAGTGTGTCAAATCAACAACAAGATGGATCAGCCACCACACCCGGCATTCAGGGGGATCCCAGTCTGTTCCGAATAGTTCTGAATAAAGCATCGGCTCTCAGCCTTGGGGTCTCCCAAATCACATATTTACATATTCACAACGGCAAAATTACAGTTATGGACTAGCAATGAAAATTTACACTTGGGGGATCACTACAACATGAGGAACTGTATTAAAGGGTCTCAGCTTTAGAAAGGTTTCGATCTACTGCGTGCGGTGAGTATTGCTTCCATGTCTAACTGTAGTGCTATAAAGCCTGGGAGTCTGGATGCAAAATTAACAGTGCTGAGTCCCAGGTATTTGTTCCATGCAAATGTTAGTCTGTCTTTAGTGTGGGAACTTGTTTTCCAAGGTGGGGATAGCACTGCTTTGGAGATGGTTGTGCTATTTTGGGTGTACTGCCCACACTGCCACTGAGCAGAATTGAATGTTGAGAAAGAGAATAACAATTTCTTCAACAGGTACCCTGGTTAAAACAATATGAAAAAGTAATAGAAGTAGGAAATAAACTGTACTAATGCGTTCATTCAGCATCCCTTGAGTTCTTAACAGGCACCAACAACCCTGGGTGTGAATCATTTCAGGGGAGGTACACACACAGAATGCTGCTCCATCAATTCCAGATGTCCAGTGAGGCTTCCCAAAGGAGATGATAACGGAGCTGAATACTAAATACCTGTGTAGAGGGAAGGAGGGCATTCTAGTTGCTGGAAGAGCCAAGTGCAGACTCATGGAGCTATGCATGCACCAAGGTGGTGTGCTTAGGAATTAGCAAGCCTTACATGTGGCAGGCACACAGGGCATGTGTGAGCAACAGGAAGCAAAGCTCAGGAGATGGGCTGGGGAAAGCTTGAGCATCTTCTGTGTTACATTTAAAGGTTTGAACTGGTCCTAAAAGCCTCAGAAAGCAATGAAAGATCTTAAACACAGAAAATGCCCCATCAGCCCTGCTTTTGTAGAAATATTCTGGCGTCAAGAGAGGGAGAAATGTTTGGACGCAGAATCCCAGTTAGGAAGCCCTTAGAGAAGCATTGGGCAGACATAGTGGCAGCCAGAGGTGTGCAAAACGGGTGTGGGTACGCTTAGGAGGAGAGTGGGAAGAGCTACCTGACATGGCCACATAGAACATACAAGGAAGCTTGCTTCTGAGGCCTTTCCGTATGTGCTCCTGGTAATACTAGCCCAAAAGAGACACCGTCACTCAAGCACACTGGATAAAATGTCCAAATGTTAAACTTTGCTTGGCTGTAATCATCAGTTAATTCTCCAAGTGTGATATTAGAAATATTTCTTTATCCCTTGATTGGCATATTGGAGATATTATTTAGTTGGTGAAATCTTATTTGGGGTTTTATTTAACGATTGGGTGTCTGCATCTAGTTGTTTTGTTTTCTTTTTTTGCCACATAATCATCTCCTGTGTCATCAGTGGCATAAATTACAGGTTCAGTATTTAAAGGATATTTTTAGAATTATGTGTAGGAGTGTTTTGTATGCATGTATGTATGCATGTATGTATATGCACTACGTGAATGTCTGGTGCTTTTGGAGTCCAGAAGAGGGTTCAGTTCCCCTGAAATTGATGTTATGGATGTGTGTGAGCCACCATATGGCTCACAAAAATCTTGGTCCTTTGCAAGAGCAGCAAGTGCTCTTAGCTGCTGAGCCATCTCCTCAGCCCAAGTGCAGTCAGTCCACTCTTGTCTCTGCCGTCAAGCCACTGACACCTGCACAGGTTTGATGCTGAGACTTTCTTCTCCCTTTCCTTATGGTAATTTTACACTACATAAAACATACCATTTTCGGGAAAGGTTCAGCTGCCTGAGTGTCTTCACTGTGTTGGCCATGCAATTAGCACTATCATCCACCTCCAGAAATGTATTCTTTTTACGTCAAACTTCAAGTCTGCCTTGTTTAACAGTAACACCTGAAGACAATGAGGTTTCCTTGCCCTCACCAGGAGGGACCAACAGATGGACTTTTATGAGGGTAAGGAGTGGTAGTGGCATCATGCCACCTGGATGACACCACTTATCAGACGCTGGATTTTTAAGAGGCTTCTCCATTTCAGAGATGTTAAAATGTGAACATTTCAAAGAAGCACTCAAAACCAGTGGCCCATGGATGAATGAATTTCTGATGGGTCCAAAACTTGCCCTCTTCCTTTCTTAGGGAGACCACACAGGACCTAAGTCAACTGTAATCCTTAGGCTGAAAGTGACTGGCTTTGAGTAACATTGGGCCTTACCCCAGTGTGCCCTTAAATGCGATCATTTCCTGCCTGCAATGTGATATGAGGAAGGCTGAGAAGCATGCTCTGTCAGATCTCTGCCCTCAGCCTGGATGGACTTCTGGGTTTATGTTTAATTCAGTATCATCTGTGTGCATCAATAAACAGGGGTACCTGATGGAGAGCAGTACCAATAAGCCTCACCTTCCATGGTCCCCATTTCAGATGATGGAAGGCATAGCCAGGACTTTGAAACTCCTCTGCATCATGCTAGAAGGAGAAACAGAGGCTAGTTTGGGGTTCCTTGCACAATAAAATCTGTACATTCCCTTTGAACCAGCAGTTCAGCTTGTGTTAGTTAGTGTGCTCTTGGCTCTAATATAAGCCTAATTTACCTCAATTACTTGAAAGAAAACCACTTCTAAGAGGTCCAGAGGCAGCAAGGCTCCAGGATTAGTTACGTCTGCTCAGTGCTGCTTTGCAGGTCTGAGTTCATTCTGCCACCCCTCTCCCATTCTCAGCTTCTCTGCCTGGCTCTCTTACTAGGTTTTCTGGTGGCTGAAGGCAGAAGCCACACTCTGCATGTACTTGCAGGATGTCCCTGTGTGCCTTGTCTTGTTTTTTTTGGTTTTTTTCCCCCTAAGACCACCAGCCACTTTCTGCTGTTTCCTACAGAGCATAATTGCACTGGATGGCCAGGCGTTAAACAACCAATCATCGTGATGGGAATGGAATCATTCTGATTGACCTAAACCAATCAAGACTCAAGTCTGAGGCCTGGGGCTTTGGGTGAACAAAAACTGAGTTTGTTCTATTGGTACTAGCAAAGAAGAGGTGGAGAGATGTCTCTTGGGAGGTTAATAGCAGGGTCTGCTGAAGGTCTATTAAGGGAGCAGTCTCATAGAACTGCAGCTCCATGGTGACCGACACTCTTGGCTATGTAATTTTTAAAGGCAAACTTTATAATTAAGATGTGCACTGATCAAGGAAGAGTTAAAATCTGATTCAGTCACTCAGTGAAAAGCGAAAGGGACACAAATGCCATCAACACGGATGCTTGCTGACGGGCCTCCAATAAAGAGAATGTTACAGAACAACAAACAGGTCTGATCCATTCGCATCCTTGTATGCATGTGGACTTAAAACAGACAGACTTTTCTAGCTAGCCTGAGGGTTGTAGAAGAGCTTTGATTCTTACGGAGGTTTGAATGAGAATGGTCCCATAGGCTCCTATAAGGTGGCTTGGGCCCTAGTTGGTAGAACTGCTTGGCAATGGCTGGGACATGTGGCCTTGTTGGACAAGGTGTGTTCGGCTTCAAAAGATTTAGACTAAGTGAGTGTCTGTCTGTCTGTCTGTCTGTCTCCCCCATGCTCTCTGTGACGTGGGATGTCCTTCTGTATGAGATAAGTATGCGTTGACTTCATTGGTTGAGGAATAAAGCTGCTTTTGCCTATGGCAGGGCAGAATATAGCTAGGTGGGAAATCCAAGCAGAGCTACAGGGAGAAATAAGGCAGAGTTGGAAGAGACGCCAGCTAGCCAGCCGCTAAGGAAGGAAGACATGTAAAGAATGAGGCAGCGCCACGACCATGTAGCAATACATAGATTAGTAGAAATGGGTTAATTTAAATGTAAGAGTTAAGTAGTATGGCATTGTGTAAATGTACCACATCTTCTTTATCCATTCTTCTGTTGAGGGGCATCTAGGTTGCTTCCATGTTCTGGCTATTACAAATAATGCTGCTATGAACATAATTGAACAGATATCCTTGTATGAATGTGCATCTTTTGGGTATATGCATGAGAGTGAAATTGCTGGATCTTGTGGTAGACTGATTTCCACTTTCCTGAAGAACCGCCATGCTGATTTCCAAAGTGGCTGTACAAGTTTGCACTCCCACCAGCAGTGGAGGAGTGTTCCCCTTTCTCCTCATCTTCTCCAGTATAAGCTGTCATTGGTGGTTTTTATTTTAATCATTCTGACAGGGGGAAGATGGTATCTCAGAGTTGTTTTGATTTGCATTATCCTGATGGCTAAGGATGGCTAAGGATGTTGAGCACTTTCTTAAGTGTCTTTCAGCCATTTTAGATTCCCCTATTGAGAGTTCTCTGGAATCTTGAAATTTGCAGATAAATGGATATAACTAGAAGAAACCATCCTGAGTGAGGTAACCCAGTCACAAAAAGACAAATATGGATTTTAGACTTAAAGGATCACAAGCCTACAAGCCACACTGCCAGAGAAGCTAGGAAACAAGGAGGATCCTAAGAGAGACACACATGGTCCCCTGGAGAAGGGGAAAGGGGCAAGATCTCCTGAGAAAATTGGGAGCATGGGGGGAGAGGAGAGGGAGTGAGAAAGAAAAGGAGAGAAGAGGAGGGGGCATGAGGACATGAAGGATCAGGAAGATTAGTCAGGGTAAGAATAGAGGAGAGCAAGAAAGAGGTTTGAAGAGAAATCGGGCACTAGGGAAATGTCCAGAGATTTACAAGGCTGACCCCAACTAACAATCTAAGCAATAATGGAGAGGCTACCTTTAATGCCCTTCCATGATAATGAGATTGACGATTCCTTATATGTCATCCTAGAGCCTTTATCCAGTAGGTAACAGAAGCAGAAGCAGACACCCACAGCTAAACACTGAGCTGAACTCCTGGAATCCAGTTGCAGAGAGGGAGGAGTGATGAGCAACGGGGTCAAGACCAGGCTGGAGAAACCCACAGAAACAGCTGACCTAACAAGGGGGAGCTCATGCACCCCAGACTAATAGCTGGGAAACCAGCTTAGGACCGATCCAGATTCCCTGAATGTGGGTGTTAGTTGGGAAGACTGGGCAGCCTATGGGGCTTCTGGTAGAGGATCAGCATTTATCCCTAGTATAGGAATGGACTTTGGGAACTCATTCCACATAGAGGGATATTCCCTCAGCCTAGACACATGGGGGAGGGCCTTGGCCCTGCTCCAAATGATATGACAGACTTTGAAGATTCCCCATGGAAGGCCTCACACTCCCTGGGGAGCAGAAAGGGATGGAATAATAGGTTTGTAGAGGGCAGGAGAGGAGGGGAGAGAGAGGGAACTGGGATTGTCATATAAAACAAACTTGTTTCTAATTTTAAAAGAGGGAAAGAAATAAATGTAAAGGCTAGCTAATAGTAAGCCTGAGCCATTGGACAAACATTAATCATTAAATTAAGCCTCTGAGTGATTATTTTATAAGTGGCTGTAGGACTAGCGGTCTGGATAGAGAAATGTCTGGTTATACCTCCACCTCCGGTTGTGGATCAGGATGTGGGCTGCCAGCTGTATTCCACTCTGACATCAGGGACTCTCACCCTCTGAAACCATAAGCCAGATTAACAATCTTCTTTTATCCATTACCTTGGCCACATGTTTTTATCACAGCAATAGAAAAGTAACCAAGATGACTTAAGTGTTGTATATTTTTTTATTGAGGTTTAAAATTGATATTACTCTTGGGGACTGGAGAGATGGTTCTGTGGTTAAGAAAGCTGCCCTATTTGGATTCCCAATATCCACATGGAGCAGCTTACAACCTGCTGTAACTCCAGCTCTAGAGATCTGATACCTTCTTCTACTACCACAGCATTGGCACACTTTCTCTCTCTCTCTCTCTCTCTCTCTCTCTCTCTCTCTCTCTCTCTCTCTCTCTCTCTCTCTCTCTCTCACACACACACACACACACACACACACACTTGTTTTTACTCTTAAAAAATACTTTTTCTAATCACTCTTGTGATTAGAAAATGAGTTTGCCACATGGGTGGCTGTCAAATGGAAAATAACATAGTGACATGACATCAGCAATTGCTCACTGGAACATATCTCCTGTGTTCTGTGTATAAAGAAGCTTGTTTCAGCTTTAGTGTCTTTACCCACATTGGTAATCTTTAGTGTTCACAGTTTGGTCTCTGGAGCTGAGCTCCCTGAAGCGATCACTAACTCTGGGTGGTATTTAAATTTAAGTTCACTAAAAGTTGAATAAAATTTGAGAATCACTTCCTTAGTCACATTTTAATATTCAACAGGTCTGGTGCGGTGGCAAACACCTATAATCTTTGGAGGTTGAGACAGGAGGATCACTTGAGTGGAAGAGTTACACAGAAAGATATCCTTTAAAAAACAAAAAGGCTGCAGGCATGCATGCATGGATGAGTGAATAAAGTACCCAACACACATGGCTTGAGGCTGTCTTGTTGGAAAGCATGGGTTCCATCCCAGAGAGACCCAGTGGACAGCTTCAGGCAGGCAGGTCACTGTCTTGTGTTCAGGCATAGGCTGGGTCTTTTCATTACTACGTGGCTTGTGCAGATATTTTACCTCTGTACTTATCTGCCCAGTCATTAACGTTGTCAGAATGATTGTGTGTGTAGCAGCTCACAGACTTGCCTGACAGATTACATTTGCTTAGTGCTTTGCACTTGGTGAATTGTCAATAAAGTTACTTATTACATTGCCATTAGGAACTGCTATGGTCTGGATATGGTTTCTCTTTCAAAGGCTATGTACTGGAAGCCTGGTCCCTGATGGTGACAGGAATGTAAGAGATGGGGGTTAGTAGAAGATCATTAGGTCACGTGGCACTACCCCCAGAGTGGGTTAATGTCAAGAGACTGAGGTAGTTTTCTCCAGTGGGATCCATTTGGAGGAAGGGAGTTAGGTCCCTTCCACAAGAGTGGGCTGCTAGAGGCAGGTTGGCCTCTGTCTTCTCTTGCCCCATACAAGCCTGCGTCCTTCCCTTGTTCCTTGTTGTCAGGGCAGGTGCTGGCGCCATGTTCTGGAAGTTTCTTACCTCCAGAACTGTAAACACAAACAAAGCTCTTCCATCTATGACTTATCCAACTTTGGCATTTTGTTATAGTGACTGGAAAAGTGAACAATGCAGAAACTTTTCCATTTCATTGATCCAGCCCTTGCTAAGCGCAGGATGCAGACTTTCGGCTATCGTTGTGTGGTTACAACAGAAGGACAAGTGAAGTAGGGTTTCTTTCCTGTCACATGAGAAGAGCAGGGAGTCACAGCCAGTTCTGCTCCCAGGGCTTACGTTCCTGGGTGTCTAGTCTGTCTGTGACCTTCCCTGGTGCCCTGGGTGACCTTCTCTGTGCCATTGCTTCACAAAGGCCTGTAAGCTTTGAAATTCATATCCTCACCCATCCTCACAGTCTCCTCTTTGCCCACACCTCTTTGAATGGCAAGAGGCCTGGAGAGAAGACAACAGTGGGATTTGCTAATAGCCATGCACCACATTTTCTGTGGTGTTTGAATCCTCCTGGTTTCTACCTGTGGACTTTCTCGAAGTTGAATAGTACCTCTGAAGAAAGCCACTTGTGACCCAATTAAGGGAGGGGGGGCCCTTGCCAGAGGACCGAACAGGAAGAGGTAGTTATCTTGAGAGACTTCTAATCAAAGTTAAAAGTCTCCCTGTGTCTCCCTGGAAGGTTGGTTTGCACAGAGGCCTCATAGGAAAGTATGAGGGGCCAGGGGACACTGAGGGCTGGGGAGCTCCGGAGAAGAGGTTAGGGACTGTTTACACTCAAGCTGGGAGGGGCTGGTGTCTCATAGACTTCTGAGGGGATCTGGCCTTCAGCTGTGGAAGTGGCAGTGGTTAGAAAGCCTGCAGACTTCCTTCCCTGACTGTGTCATAAGCTATCAGACAGATGTGCTCAGTGCTCCAGGCAAGGGGGACCTCCCACACATGAAGGGAAAGGACTATGTCTGCTGAAGGGCCTTGCTCTTTGCGTCTTTCTGAACCCCACTTCCAGCTGGCTGCTGTTTTCCAGTGAGTTAACATCTGTGCTAACACCATGAGTTAGCATCATGAGCTGAAATGCTGTGAAAACATGGGGCTCTATTCAGTTTTCCAGAGACAGTCTCTCCCCATCTCTTGCGCTTTCAGTGTCTCTGGGCAGTTAGGGTGGGAAGGAAAGACATCTGACACAGCCTTTGAAAGGCCACTGGGAACTAGTTTGTTCGGTGCTGTGCTGCTGTGGCCTGGAATCAGAGAGAAAAGCGAGCCCCACTCTTCCTTAAGCCTCTGACGTGGACAGCTGATAAGGGTTTAACTGGACGGCTGGAAACCGGAAGCTGAGTTCAGTGAGGTTGTTTGGTTGTAGAGGAGCTGAAATCATCTAAGACTCGGGTCTGTACAATAGGTTCTGGAGAATTTACCTCAGAAAGGTATAGTTGAGGAGAAGTCCGGAGCATAGTAGGAGGCTTCTTGGTGCCATGTTTCTTTCTCCCCAAGCCTAATGGTGAGGTTTCCTTTCTTTCCTGAAACAGTATTTATTGAAAGGAAGGGGCTGGGGAAGGAGCTCAGTATTATAGCACTTGGCTCTGTGTGTGTGTGTGTGTGTGTGTGTGTGTGTGTGTGTGTGTGTGTCACACAGAGAGAGAGAGACAGAGACAGAGAGACAGAGAGACAGAGACAGATCTCACAATGCCTAGAACATTTGCCGCACAACTTTTACATTAAGCCTCCCACTTGGCAGATCTATTTTGTATGATTTGATTACAACACCCAGCACTGCCCCAGGCACATAGTGGTCATTCCATGACCACAGATATCTGAATGTCTTGAGTGAGTTTGTGGGTCCTTCAATCTCTGCCTCTCTGTGTGTGTATCTTGACTTTGAGAGTTAATATGATTTCAGTGTTCACCACTGCTGTTGGCTTGCAGCTCAGATAACCACTTCCTTCCACGCATCTGCTTTCCAAACTCTTCTGTGGAAGGAGTTAAGCACTCATGTCTCCCCCAGCATTTCTTTGTAGGTTGATTCTGGTTTGGGAAGTATCCAGAATGATGACAATGAAAGAATCTCCTCCTGCTGAAACCAGCACTTCTCCCCAGAACAACTATGGCCTAGGCAGACGACTCAGACTAGGGCTAAAGTTGAGTCTTAGCCCGGGGCAAGGCTAGCCTGAGGCACAGGAAGGCTTTGTTAATGAACCTGTTGTTTGTCCCCAACTTTCCTGTAAACAAACTCCTTCAGCAGACAAAATCAGAATCTTCTGGACTTGGTTTTGTTATTAAAAATGATTTATTTTTATTACATGTTCTTTGGTGTTTTGCCTGCATATATGTTTGTGTGAGAGTATTGATCCCTGGAACTGGAGTTACGGGCAGTTGCGAGCTGCCATGTGGGCGCTCCATTTCCTCTGGAAGAGTCAGTGCTGTAACTGCTAAGCCATTGGGATTTTGTCTTCTTTCTGCCCTTTACCAAGCCTCTTCTTTACCTTGCACAGGACATCCCACAGTTTTCTAAAGTCCTTACCCAGGGATTAAAAACCTTGATGACATCATAGGTACAATTCACCCGACACACACACTTACTGCCAAGCACAGTTCTAGGCGATGAGACATAGTCTCCCATCTTGGGGCTTCCATCCACTCAACACTCTGGCTTTATGGCCAAGTAGCAAAAAGGTGTCAGATAAGATTCTTCTTTTAATTATGACCCTATAGTTTGCAGAGTAGTGATGGTGCATTATGATGGAGGATGTCCTGTATGCTGTGAATATGAGTTTCTCTTATTGGTTAATGAATAAAGCTGTTTTGACCAATGCACAGGCAGGATGTAGCCAGACAGGAAGTATAGGCAGGGCTACCAGATAAGGAGAATGCTGGGAAGATGAACACAGGGAGTGAGTCACGAGGGAGACACCTGGGCATTCTCTGGTAAACTAGGACTACAAGGAGTCACATAGATTAATAGAAATGTGTTAATAATTAAGTGAGAGCTAGCCAATAAGACGCCCAAACCATCAGCCAAACAGTTTATATTAATATAAGACCCTGTATGTTTATTTGGAACTAAACAGCTGCAGGACTCGGTGGAGCAGAAACTTCATCAACAGCACACCTTTAATCCCAGCACTCGGGAGGCAGAGGCGGCTAGATCTCTGTGAGTTCGAGGCCAGCCTGATCTACAGAGCAAGTGACAGGACAACTACAACTCTTGGAAAAACAACCCCTCCCCCAAAAAACCTATAATTTTTTTTCATTAACCTCATTTGGAAACTCCTTCCTTCCTCCTCTCCCCCCCCCCGTCTCTTCCTCCTTCCCTTTCTTCCTTCTTTCTTTCCATTCTCCCTTCCTTTGAGCTATGTTCTCATCATATAGCCCAGGCTAGCCTCAAACTTGCTTTACTCCTGCCTCAGCTTTTGGAGCATTGAGAGTACAGGCATGTGTTACTATGCCTGGCTAAATTTTTCCTTCTGTCTATATTTTAAATTTGGACTATCAAAAGGTTTGTTTGGGGATCATGATGAGCCTCAGCATAGCTATTGGTCCTCTCTGTCTGATCCTATTGAACATTTGTTGAGCTATTTCAGTCAGTCTATATAGATCCAAGTGTTTCCACAAGTGGCCAGTGCTTTGGCCATGTGTAGGATCCTGGCTACTTGAACCATGTCTCAGCCCAGGCATTGCATCAAGCTGAGTGACTGGAATAATGACTCTGGGCCATCTGCTCAGTTAGGTACCATGGAGTTTTGACCCAGGACTCTTCATGCATGTTTTTTGTATGGAGAAGGGAAGAGGGAGAGGAATATAAAGAGTTCCCTTCTGTGTTTTCATAATTATTTGCCAAACATATATTTACTAGAACTTGTATTTGGATTGCCTGTCCAACTGTACACTTATAAAAATGTAATAAGGACTCAATCTAAAGAAAAATGCTTAGTGAATCATGATAGTGGAAAACAAAAACAAATTTAAATCACATTCACATTTACATTTTGACTGCAGAAAAGGATAATAGGATAATCAAAAAGCTTCAATGTAAATGTTACCATCATCAAATAATTTCAAGAACAAAATGAAAAAAATATAGATTTGAGTGATTCAGTAAGACTTTGTTCATATGTTTTTAAGTGGTTAATTGTTGGTATCAAATCACTGGAGCATTTAAATTTTGTTTGGCCCCTATTTTAATGTATGTCACTATTTTAAACTGAAAATTTCAGTATTTTTAGTTAACAGAAGTTATATCCTTTGCAACTAAGAAAAAATGTTGCGTATCTACTTAAATATGTGCTGAAGAAATCATTTCTCAAGGTTTTTGTGGTGAAAGGGAAGGCAGTTATGCAAATATTTAAAAAAGAGGTGGCAGGTGGAGTGACAGAATAAATCTGTGACTGCATAGTCTGATTGTAACTGCCGTTTGTTTGGGAACTCCCAGAGATTCTTCTGAACAGGTAGGAAAAGAAGTGTAAAGATTCTTCAGAATACCAGCTTACTCACTGGTGTTCTGTGTGATCAAGCTGTCCACTCCTGGGTGTGTGAGATGAAGCCGGTCTCTGAAGTATAAATTCCGTCCTTTGCTGTGACCCAATTCACAAAATCCATGTTGTGGTCACAACTTAAAGGTCATCAACTGTGAGTGGCTGAAGAGAGTGTGTCCTGTACACAGGGAATACTATTTAACCATAATGTGTGCTGTCACATGCACCAACAAGAATGGAACAGGAGATCATTGCATAGAAGGACACAAGCCAGAGATAGGAAGAGAAATGCCATGGGATTGCACCAATAATTGCACTAATATTTGGAATCTCAAAGAGAGGACTTCATAGCAGTTGGCAGTAGAGGGGTGTTGACCAGATTTGGAGAAGAGCAATGGGAATGATAAGTGGAAGAGACAGGCTGATGGGTCTGACTCACTGAGCTAGGAGCAGACATCTGGTGTGCTATTGTAGAGACTCGACACCATTTACTGACCATCCCTAAAAGCTAGGATGGATAGAAGTGGTAAATGATGAGGTAGGCATGTTTAACTGAATCTCAATATTCCATGGTGTCTGTGTACCAAAGTGTTGGTTTTAAGATAGATTTTTAAAGTTTCTAGCTGTAGGTGGCCAACATACAAATATGAGTAACTAAGCACACTTGCTTGGGACAGTAGTTCTAGAGGCCAGAGTGCTTTGACCACATAACTCAGACACAGTTACAGGTTGGTGAACAACCTTATGCCCTCCTCATTAGACAGCTGTGGAGCTCCAGAAGGGACCATGTCTGGACATAGCACAGGTTTAGGAGACCTCACTCTAGGAATGGCATTTTGTAGACAGCCCTATAATTTGTGTAACACAGCAGCCCTGTTGTAGTTTATGCAGCAGAAACTTACTGAGCACAGACTGTATGTCAAGCACTGTGGTGGGCATTGACACGGAGTTAGCCTGCAAAGTGAGCATGCTGCTATCAGTTATGAAAATGTAATGTTGCTGCAGCTTACCAACACTTCTGGTATCAGTTACCACCCTAGTTCCTGTCAATATTACTACCCGTACGCTGTGTATTCTACTCAAAGGAACCATTGGAAAGAGTAACACTCTTGAAGAGTAAAAGAAGGTATCCAGAATGTCATATACCTAACTTCATTTACTCTCACAATAATGTAATATTACTTTTATAGAGTAGGTCACTGAGACACGGTGAAGTTAAACAGCTTTTTCAGTGACACATAGCTACTGTGGGATATTTAAACAAACTGTGTAAAGATATGTCACTGTTTTACCTTGTCTGCCTAAGACGCCTGATTGGTTTAATAAAGAGATGAATGGCCAATAGCGAGGCAGGAGAGGTTAGGAGGGACTTCCTGGCAGAGAGAGGAACTCAGGATGAATCTAGGTATGTGAGGGAGATGTCAGCAAGACATGGAGGGAGTTGGACATACAGAATAGAGGAGAGGTAAAGAGCCATGTGGCAAAATGCAGGTTAATTAAGTTATAAGAGCTAGTTGGAAACAAGCATAAGCTAAAGGTCAAGCATTCATAATTAATAATAATTATTATTGTTATTTGGGAAAGACCTTATTTGGGAAAGTCCAACAAGAAAGTCCTATTACACATAGCTGTTACACAATAGAGATAGGAATAGAGATAGGAGTCAGTCCCAGGTAATCTGATACACACACACACACACACACACACACACACACACACACACAGAGAGAGAGAGAGAGAGAGAGAGAGAGAGAGAGAGAGAGAGAGAGAGAGAGAGAGAACAGGGTCTCACTATCTACTTGGCTGGTCTGGAACCTTCGACTTCTGAGTGTTGGGATTAAGGAATTAATTCCTGTCTTGACTCCAGTCCTGGCGTTTCTAATGCTGTGATAGAAAACCATGACCAAAGGCAGCTTGAGGAAGACAGGGCCTATTTCATCTCACAGTTCCACATCATAGTCTATCACTAAGGGAAGTGAAAACAGGAACTCAAACAGGGCAGGAACCTGGAGACAGGAGCTGATGCAGAGGCCATGGGTGGGTGCTGCTTACCTGCCTGCTCCCCATGGCTTGCTCAGCCTATTTTCTTACAGAACCCAGGACAACCAGCCCAGGGAAGGTGCCACCGACAATGGGCTGGATCCTCTCGCATCTATTACTAATTAAGCCCATATGCTTACAGGCCTACAGGCCTGTCTTATGGAGGCATCTTCTCCGTTGTGGTTTCCTCTTCTCAGATAACTCTAGTTGTGCGAAGTTGACAAAAAACTGGCAGTGCACCTTCCCATCGGCAGGTCAAGCCTCAGTCCACTGAATGACGGGTAGGGACTACTGCACTAAAGAGGACATAGCTCTATTCTTAACTATAATACAAGGAATCAAGTTTATAGCACATTTAATCCGAATCAGGCTTCATGTTAGATATCTAACCTAGATCATCTCAATTAATTATCATAATGAAGTCACTCTGGTATCACCCTAATTTATAAGGAAGGAGGGGCATAAAACAGGTAATTTTCCCAGTATTTCAAAGCTGGCAAATGGCAAAGCTAGGTTTCCATCTAACTCTTAGAAGAGTTGCTTGCAGCACTCAGCAGGGGACAGGGAGCTGGTGCCCAGGGGAGTGGCCAGACCTGAACATCTTTCTACCATCATCATCAGGGTCCATGCTTGGGGCCTTCGGGGCCACCTTCACTCTGCTCCTGCATTGCCATCAGAATCCTAACAGGTGAGTGACTTCAAACCACCTTTACCCGAAGACATCTGGGCTGGTGCTAGAGAATGTGCTCAGTGACTCAAGGTGCCAGGTTCAGCGTCTAGTACCAAAACCCACAGTGTTGTATCATTGTATAGCCAAAACATCACTACAGCTGGTACCAAAAGTAAACAAATAAAATCTGCAGTGTTGTTATCATTGTATAGCCAAAAACATCACTACAGCTGGTACCAAAAGCAAATAAGTAAAGCCTGAAGTGCTGTTACCATTGCAGACTAGTACATCATTACAGCTGTTTTAAGGATTAGGTGATGGTGGTGTAAAGAATTCACATAGAACCTGAGCTATTTATTTATTTATTTATTTATTTATTTATTTATTTATTTATTTATTTATTTATTGCCTTTATTAACTTTATTTGCATCTGGACCTAAAGCCAAAGGATTGAGATATCAAGGAAGGACCTATTATCCATCAGTAATGCTGCTGGACCCTTAGGTCGTTGTGTAATTAGGATATTATTAGGATTCATGAGACCACCTTAGAATCCTCTGTGAACAAGTGCCTTGTAGCAACATCTTATTTATAGTTGTATATATTATGTTTTGTATTCAAATGTAATTATTCAGTTATTTCCCCTCTCCTTCTCCCCTTATCCTCTCCATCTCCTCTCCTTTCTGTCTGTGTTAGGGATGGAACCTAGGTCCCATTCAGGCCAGACAAACACTCTACAGCTGAGTGGTACCCCTCACTTTATTTTCCAATTTGAAATAATATAGAAAGCCATTAACTTAAGACATCTGTGTCCACAAATATTTAATTTTTTTGTTTTATCATTATTTGATATCTTTTTTGTTTGTTTGTTTGTTTGTTTGTTTGAGACAGGATTTCTCTGTGTAACAGACTTGGCTCTCCTGGAACTTGCTTTGTAGACCAGGCTGACCTCAAACTTACAAAGATCTGCCTACTTCTGCCTCCTGAGTGCTGTGATTAAAGGCCTGCACCACCACCACCTGGCTGCTTGATGTCTTAACAAGAGGTCACACAAATAGGTTCGATAACATCATGACCATGTTGTGTTTAAGGTAGAGCCACTGTCTAACTACACTGTAAACTAAAACTAGGTCTTTCATTCTTATGACTATCATTTGACTTTGAAGCATTTGGTATGAAATGGTGACTTTGGGCCTGGTTATTTTCCATGTTAACCCTCACAAATACATGGTTGTGCCTCCTAACAGCATCTCTGGTGCCAGAACTGTGGCCAACTAGTACATAGCCCCATTTACAGTTGAGAACCTAGCTAGAAATACCTGCCAACTGCTACTCAAGGCAGAGAGACAGCAAGTGCAGGCTTGCATATGTGCTGCAGGGCAATAGGTTCAGAGGGCACCTCCTTCCAGCCAGGCCTTTGTTTTGTGGCTGTTTACTGAGGGCTTGTGTCTTGCAGATACAATTAGTATTAGTTCTTCAAAGATGAGTAGTAAGCTGTCGTTCTTTTGCTGCAGCAATCAGACCCTGGCAGGATGGATTAACGTGCAAATGAACCATTGCAGCACATGGGAACATGGCTGGGTGGCACCATGGAAGCAGTGCCCGTCTGGTGTTGGAAGTCAGGACTGAGAATCACTCTACAGATGTGGGTCTCAATAATGACAGAAATCCTCAAATACTCCCTAGAAGTCAGAGAAGAACACTCTGGATAACCCAGTGTGTACAAATGCATGGAGTCACTGAGTTCTGTGGCAGGTTTGAGATCTTATGTAGTTGTGGTCATACAGACTTGTATACATCAGGATGGGGTCAAGAGGGATAAGCAGGGAAGGACAGTCAGGAACTACACATCATGGACGGCCTGCAGCATTGTTTGTCTCTTGGGCTTTATGCAGGAGGAGTCCTGCAGAGCTCTAGACAGCAAAAGATATAGCCAGATGAGCATTCAGGGAAAGGCTGCTGCTCCAGAAAAGGACATGATCTGAAAGGGGTGCATGGGGTAATCGGTGGAGGGAGAGGCAGCACGTTAGAAGGATGGTAGACCAGATGGCAGAAACCCTCTCTGAAATTGCTTAAGAGAGATCAGTGTGGTAGAATAAACCAGACTTAAGTCTTGGCCTGACATTGAAGAATAAGAGAAGTAAAGGTTTATTGTGGCAGATTTCAGACTTGAAAAGTATCTGGCCTACTACTTTTGGAATTGGTGGCATAAAAGAGAATGTAGAAGGGTGACACAAGCTGAAAGCACAGTGTCTGATGGGAGCCATATATTATCTCCAAAACCTAATCCTACGAGTCTTTTATTTTATAAGTAACAGTGATGATTTTTTTTCATGGTTTTTTGTAGCTGTGAAACAGTGTGGCAACATTCTGGCCAATTAGATAAAAACTGAAGTGTCATGTGATAACTCCAGGCACTGTCTTTGAAAGGCCACTAACTATACATCTACTCCATCTTAGTTTTTGTTCTACCTTAATCCTGGCATTTGGAAACGAGTTCCCTTTATCTTGGAGCATGAGGAACAAAGGAAGATTCTGAGCTGCTTCAGCCTGCACTCAAAGGATCATGGATGCCTCGAGGCCTTAGTGGAGCTGTACATCATCTCAACTACCTACTTCTAGACTTTATGCCAAAAACGACAAAGATTTATGTTGTCAAGCTATTCTTTCCAGAAACAGAGCCGAACCGAATTCTCATGAATTGACAACTTCCCTTTGGGCTCTGCACATACTTTATTTTGGGAACTTCTCAGCCTTACCACACAAATGAATGGTTCTAAGTTATTCCTTGAAAAGTCTTAGTAAATTCCCATGATGTCAGTGGTTACCTTGGGAAGACCGTCCCTCAGAAGACAAGTAGATAGGTAAAGCGAGGGCTGTGGAGAAGTGACTTCCTGTATAATTCTAGAGACTTACAATTGGCATGTTGATTAATCATGTCTTCTAATCCTGGGCTTTTGCTACTTTGCCATTTTGGGTTCTTGTTGATTTCAGCTTCTCTTCTTGCTGCTGAGACAGACCACCTGACAGAACTTAATGGGGCAGAGGTTTCCTTTGCCTCACATTTCAGGAGTTCAGGAGGTTGGGGAAAGCACAGTGTCTGGAGTGTCTCTGTCTGTGACAGCTGGAGCATGCAGTGTTCTTAGTCACATCATGGTGGCTCAGGAAGCAGAGTGCTAACCCAGACTGGGAGATGGGTATAACCTTCAAAGTCCTACCCCTAGTGGCTTGTATTTACACTAGTTCTGTTCTCAAAGGCTCCACGTGTCCCAGAATAGCACCAACAGCTTTTGGATCAGATGTCCACTCACATGAGCCTGTGGGAGACATTTTAAGACTCAAGTCATAATACTAATCATAGATAGACTGTCTTTCCAAGAACTGACTAACTTGTACACACAGCAAACAATTCATCCCAAGTGTATCTTTCATAGGTAACCAGCCAATCAGGAGCCTCAATTCCAACCACCTCTTCTATTGACCTCTTGCACTGTGGCTCTCAGTTCCCTGTCCTAATCACCACCTAAACACCAGACAGCTGGGGCCAGCTCTGTTCCCCAGAGCTCACAAAGAGTATTCCAGCTGGCCAATCCTGAACCTTTCTGTCCTGCCCACTTCTTCCTGTGGGGAAAAACAAAACAAAACAAACAAACAAACAAACAACAAAGGCCCATGTTTTTCCTTTATTCCTGCTGGTTCCTGACCAATCCTGGTGTTTCCCAAGCAGCCCTAGACAGTATGCCATGCCTCCTATTCCTAAGGTGTGTAAGATACTTTGTAAAAAAAAAATATTTCTATTATGACAGTCATGTCCACATTTTTTTTTATTGTGTTTAACTGAAGAAAATCCCAGGTGATTTGCCAGTGTTTGCCTCTATTTTCCTAGCTGAAGACAACCAACTCTTCATAAATTGGGCATTATGGCATCTACCAGTAATCCCATAACTCAGAGGATGAGGCAAGGAGGTTGTGAATTTGATGATAACTTGGACAATACAGCAAGATCCTGTTGAAGAGAAAGAAGAAGAGGAATAATGGCAAAGATGCAGGAGAGAGCAGATCCAATATAACAGTGATCATTCATATTCATAGCATTTAATCTACCAAAGTGATGACTAACACTTCTGAACATTAACTGTATAGAGTCAACACCAATCTGGTTGTTAATAAAGGTATGTTATGTAATTTTTGGAATCAGTACATAATTTAAGTGCTTTGTGCTAGTTAGTTTTGTCAACTTGACACAAACTTAGATGTTTCTGGGAAGAAGGACTTCTAACTGAGAAAATGCCTCTATAAGATTTGTTTGGGTGCTGGAGAGATGGCTAGGGGCTGGAGAGATGACTCGGTAGTGAAGAGCACCAACAGCTCTTTCAGTAGACCCAGTTCAACTCCCAGCACCCACATGGCAACTCACAGATCTGACATCCTCATATAGACATGCACGAGGGAAAATATTAATGCACATAAAATAAAAATAAAAAAATTTAAAGAAAAGGATTGGTCTGTAGACAGATGTACCATTAGTTTTATGTCAGCTTGATACAAGCTAATTAGAGAGGAGGAAGCCTCAGTTGAGAAAATGCCTCCAGTAGATAACCAAACCTGTAGAGCATTTTCTTAATTAGTGATTGTTAGGAGAGAGCCCAGCCCATTTGTAGGTGCTGCCATACCTGGGATGATGATGGTCCTGGGTTCTATAAGAATACAGGCTGAGCGAGCCATGAGGAGCAAGTCATTAAGTAGCGATCTTCAATCGCCTCTGCATCAGCTCCTGCCTCCAGATTCCTAACCTACTAAGTTCCTGTTCTGCTCGAGTTCCTGTGATGACTTCCTTTGATGATGAGCAAAGATGGGAAAGCATAAACCAAATAAACCCTTTCCTCCTCAATTTGCTTTTGGTTGTGTGTTAGTGCCCATAAGATGGCTGCCCTCCATCTTGGCTCAGTGGCAGAGAGTTCAAAACTGTCCTTAAAGGCATGGCTACAGTAGGATGTTTGATCCTGGCCTTGGCTGTCTTATTCTAAATAACAACAGACCTGGTCTGAGGTGTGGTTACTCCTGAACCTCAAGTCCAGGTAGCAAGAAGTTGAATCTAAGGTGTGGTTACTGAATCCTTGGAGAAAAGGGGAAGAAAAGTCTATTTGTTCCATATACATGATACATATGGTCCCCTTTTTGATTAAGGTATGTAAGAGTGGTGGAAAATAAACTCTTGGCAATTCAGTATTAAGTGAATCTGCCCTCCTGATTTTATTCTGTGTCTCTGGCCTTCCTTTACTGTCTATAGCAAGCCTCTCTTTATGCACACTCTCCGTTTCAGGTATGAATCTGGAGCTGCTCAGCTGGGCCTGACAGCAGCCCCGAAAAGACAGCTTACCACAGTTAGGATGTTTCATCACAGCAACAGTAACCCTAACTACAACAACAAATGATATGTATTCACTTGTATGTGAATGTTAGCTATGAAGTTATTGATAAGCAAGCTATAATCCATATAACCACAGAGGTTAGGTGGAAAGTAAGGAACTAGGGGGAGGAATTGATCTCCTTCGGAAGGGAACACAGACTAGATAGTTATGGATGGACTAGAATGAGAATCAAACAGGGAGGGGGAAGAAAAGGAGAGGGAGAGATGGGATTACAGGGAGGGACAGCTAAAACAGTAAAATCTTCCATATATATATATATATATAGGCAATCTAAATGAAATCATCAAATAACAGGGGAGACAGAGCACCAGCTGGACATCTCTCATCACCAAATGGAGCTTCTAAGACCAGGAATGGGTTACATTCAGTTATTGGCCAAAGTGGTTCCATTGGAAATCCCAATCAACCCAGCCTATAGCTATTGGTGGCTCTCCACAAACTGAGTGTAAAGCCCTATTGCTGAAGACAACACCTACACAACTCATTGAAAACATAGAAGTTGAGCTGGTGCTTACCTAGAGCCTTCATTGCTGTGTGCTAGCATTCATGATACAGGAAGCTATTGTGCACTACCAAAGGAGAACTGTAAACAACAACCCAGCTACAGACCCTTTGAACTAAAATGGTGGCTTGCCTGCAAGATATGCTGGGGTAATTGTTGCACAAAGCTTATAGGCATAACTAACCAATATCTGATTTGAATTAAGGCCTGCTCAATGATACAGAACCCATCCCCAACAGTGCTTAGATGGTCAAGAACTTGAGACTAGATAGGCCAGATACCTATGGAAAAGTCAAATACTGTTATTCTAATAAAGGAACATAGCACTAAAGTGACTCATAATTATATTCTACTATACTCATAGATCAATGCCTTGCTCAACCATCATTGAAGAAGCCTCCTCTTGCAGCATATGGGAGCAAATAGAGACCCACAGTCAGACAGTCTGTAGAAGACCTTGTAATACTCAGCCATAAACGGGATGTCTCCATCGAATCCTCCCCTGGGGAGTTGGAAGGAATTAGAGGACACCAAGGAGTCAAGGGCTTTTCAACACGACATGGCTGGCACTCATGGTCTCACAGAGACTGTGGTGGCACACCAGGGCTTTGGGTCTGTACCAGTCTGAGTCCTAGAGCTGAAATGAGAAATGGTTAAGACCACATCCGAAAGCTAGAAACTGTCTCCAATTGGTAGCCACTTGCAAATGAAAAATTAGTTTTTTCCAAAGGATTCTCACAAGGGAAACAAAACAAACAAACAAACAAACAAAAACAAAACAAACAAAAAAACACTCTTAAGGGTAGGCCTGATACCAAACAGTAGATGGCCAACACAAAATGCATTACTGGACGGCATCTTTGGAGGCTCGTTGTCTCATAATATTGTCAGGGCACTTTTTTTTTTTAATCTTACAAGTCCGTTAAGTATACACTATGGCTTCCAGTTTTGCGTTTTTTATGGAAGTCCCCTGTGTGCACACGTGTGTGTCTCTGCAACTGTATGAGTTTTTTGTGCTTTTATTTGTCCCTTTCTCATGATTGGTTGTTTTGTCCTATTCCAATTTGTTTGTATTTGTATTGTCTTGTATTGTATTACTATTCTTTAGATTCCCATTTGTTTTCTAATGAGACAGAAAGGGTGTAGATCCAGATGGTAGGAGAGGTTGGGAGGAACTGGGAATGGGAAATGTAATCAGAATGTATTGTCTGAAACAAACCTCTATTTCCAATATAAGAAAAACAAGGTTGGTCTCCAGGCAAGCCTGTGGTGCGCTGTCTTGATTAATGATTGACGTGAGTGGGTGGGTGGCCCTAAGAAATATAAAAAAGTCAGGCTGAGAGCCATGAAAAGCAAGCCAGTAAGTGTGCTCCTTCACGGCCTTTGCTTCACTCCCCACCTCCGGGTTCCTGCCATGAACTCCTGGCCTGACTCCTCAGGAGCGGAGCATTACACTAGAGGCACAAGATGAAATAGACCCTTTCCTCCCCAAGGAGCTTTGGGTCGTGGTGTTCATCACAATGGAACCTAAGACATGTGTTTCTTCCTTTCTCTGAAAATTTGTTGTAGCAATTCATATTTGTGTAGCATTTATAATGCACATTTTATACTTTCACATGGGTAACTTATATGCTTAATAAATAAAACTTTTGCCTCTATACACTTGCAGTTAAGAAGACTTTTAGAATTAATACAGTACCCTGGGTGGTTATAACCAAGAGCCTTTTACTTGAAGGAGACTATATCGTCATGAGTGTTTGAGACCTGAAGGTCCCCTCCTCCTGTGTGTCCATCCCACCTGAGGCACAGGATCTGATCCACTGTCTTCATCATTACCAACTGTTTATGGAGGAGCAACTGTCCATTGAGAACCACGGTGTGTTAGTTGAAGGTGAGAGATCAGTGACTCCTGGGGCCTACTCAGCTCAAGTATGTCTAGAGTTCAGGTGGACAAAGGGTACAGAGGTCTGCATTGCCCAAAAGGTAAGGATGAGGGTTCATTTGCCAAGGCTGATCATCATGTGCCCCTTTAAAGTGAATTAGTGCTGTGTGGTGGTTTGGATGAGAATTCCCATACAGGCTCATGTGTTTGAACACCTGGCCCCCAGTTGGTGACGCTGCGTGGGGGTTATGGAACCTCTAGGATGTGGAGCTTTGCTGGAGGAAGTGATACTGAAGGGGAGCTTTGAGAATTTATAGTCTCCCCTCACTTCCAGTTCATCCTCTGAGCGTCCCACTCTGGTCAACGGCTGCCCTGTATCCCCATCACTATGGATTCTCCCTTCAGAGCTGTGAGCCAAAACAAACTCTTTCTTCTACAAGTTGCTTTGGTTATGGTTGTTTATCACAGCAACAAAGATGAATTACACACACTCAGTATATTTAAAATAAGGTTTGGGGATGTCGAGATGGCTCAGTGCCCCACAAGCCTAATTACCTGGACCTGAGTTCAATCCCTAAAATCCACAGTAGAAGGAAATAATTGACTCCTGAAAGTTGCCCTTTGACAACATTCTGTGGTATGCATTTGCATGCACACACACACACACACACACACACACAAACACACACACACAAAATAAATAAATAAATAAATAAATAAATAAATAAATAAATAAATAAATAAGTAAAATATGTTTTGAATTTTAAAACACAGACTTTCATAGGCAGTGTGGGGAGGAGGTAGGACCTGAACCACGGAATGTGGAAGGTTAGCTTTCAGTTGGTGACTTTACTTCCATGGCCTCTTGACGCCTAAGTTGAGACACTCTTTGAAATGTCATGGTGAGTAGAGAAGATGGTCTGATGAGCAGCTATGAAAAGATTAGCTGAATGGATAAAGTTCTAGCATTCCTTAATTCAGAGCAAACTCTAGCAGCCTTTGCAAGGCTGGCTCTGCCTTTGACAGGGCAGAGTATTGTTTTCTGAGCATATAATATGCAATATCTCATCTCCTCTTCAGAACAACCCAATGAATTGGGAGGCAAGGATGTTGTCATCTTAGTTTTACCAATCAGAGTCCAACGCCACACAGACCAGAAGAGGTTGAGCTGGGACCAGAACTGAGCCTTACTCTCTTAAACCCTGGTACCTCTATGACCCTGAGAGAATCCACCCTAAATACATTTGAGTTTAGCATGAATCTGCAAACTCCCATTTGTCATTTTGACTCTTATATTTTATAAAACATTCACATCTCTGCAATGAAGTCAGCTTTCCTTCCTTCATTGGTGCATTGTAATCAGCTTTGAAATGAGGATTTACTGATTCCTGGATTTCATTTGTAACTGCAGATCTTGGTAGTGGAAAACATTCAGTCTTGAAGCCCTAAGGGAAAATAATATGAGTTATATTGCAGTCTTGCCAAATCTGCATTAACTCATTCATACCAAATAGGAAAAAATGTTGTGGTGGTAAATACTTATGTAGAATGGGAATTTTAAGACCCTTTGGAAATAACTCAATGTTTTATATTAATCAAGTCCTCTTTAGTGGTACATGCCAAATGTTTTGAGAATTATAAACAGGAGCTAGAGAGATGGCTCTGTCAGTAAAGCCATCCTGGGAACATAAGTTTATATTCCCCAAACCACTGAAAATAAAAAAAAAAGCAAAAAGCAAAAAGCAAAGCAAAACAAAACAAACAAACAAACAAACAAAAAACCCTGGGTGTGATGGCACACCCGTAATCTGAAAGTGAAGGTAGAGACAGGAGGCTCCCTGGAACATGTTGTGCAGCTAGCCTGGTCTACTTTGCATACACTCTAAGTGATTCTGTCTCAAACAGCAAGGTCAAAGGCCCCTGAGAGAACTTGAGGTTGTCCTCTCTCTGTCTTCCAAAGGCACATGTACATACATGCTTGTACACACACATACACATGTGTAGTCCCACTTTCAAACACACATCCACATGTATGCATACGTACATACATGTGGGCACATACACACAAAGAAGCATAAAATAATCCAACTATAACAAAACATGTCTTATAAAGAAAGATTAAAAGAAGACAGATGTCTTGGTCACTGTTCTATTGCTTTGAAAAGACACTGCAGCCCAGGCAACTCTGATAAAAGGTATCATTTGGCTGAGGGTTTACCAATAGTTTCAGAGGGCTAATCCATTGTCATGGAAGGGAAGCATGGTGGCATGCAGGCAGATGCCAGAACAGTAGCTGAGAGTTACATACTGATCCATATGTAGGAAGCCTGGGCCCTGCATGGGCTTTTGGAACCTCAAAGCCTACCTGAAACAACACACTCTCCAACAAGGCCACACCTCCAAATCCTTCTAATCCTTTCAAAGAGTTCCACTCCCTGGTGACTAAGCTTTCACAAGAAGTCCCTATGGCACCTCCTCATTCAAACCACTGCAGCAGGTGTGGCATTTCCCGACAAACAGATCATTTAGGATATACACTTTGGGGTGGCCACTTTCTCTAGAATGGAACAATATTCTCCAATCAGAGGGGATTCTCCCCTGAGGAATGGACTGAACCAAAGACAGTTTCATTCAAGAACAGGTGGAAACAATCCCCATGGCTATGGAGAGACTCCTGTGCCTTTGCTTTTGTGGCCAGACGTGGTGATGCCCTACTGTCAAGTGCCTGACCCTGGAAAGAGTGCTGTGTGCTACTGACTAGGTACCCAGGAAAGAAACGTTGACATTAATGATGAGCAGATGGAATCCCATAACTTCCCTGAGCCATCAGAGGCCTTCAGCGTCCACAGTTACGAGTCTTATGAGACGTCTCTTCCTCCTGAATGAACTCTGTTCAGAATTTCTGCATCTAATAGCTTCAGAATCTCTCTTCTGCCTGTATTGTCTAAAAGAATTATGGATATTCTTAGGTTTTTGGAGCAATTTATTGGCTCCTCAACCATCTCTTAAGTTAAAAAAACAAAGTGATGTCTGTTGTGTGATAGTTGCAGATGCTACATCGATGGGATGTGGTGGGCAGGTCATACTGAGTTCTGACTTCCTTCTCACCTTGTGATCTTAGATTAATTACTTAGATATTTGAGGCACATTTTCCTCATCTTAAACAGGAATAAACATGCCTGCTTTGCTAGGTTGTTGGATAGTTCACGAGGTAAAATATGTATGTGTGTACTGGGTTCTTGGCAGACAGATGGCACTGCCAATGAAAACATTAAAAGTTTCAACATGATTTAAGTATGTGTTCTTGACTTAGAGCTGACAAGTGGTAGAACTGCCATATTTGTTGAATATTTAATGTGATTTGGCCAGAACTTACAAAATTCTCCTTCCTAGAGTAGGGGTGATTGCTGGCTAGATTTATGTCAACTTGATTCAAACTATAATCATCTGAGAGGAGGGAACCTCAATTGAGAAAATGCCTATAGCAATTAACCTGTAGGCAATTATGTGGGGGTATTTTCTTGATTAATGATTGATGTGTGAAGGCTCATCTTACTGTAATGGGACATCCCCGGGCAGGTGGACTTGGGTTGTACAAAAAAGCAGGTTGAGCAAGCCATGGGGAACAAGCCAATAAGTAGCACCCCTTCATGGCCTCTGCATCAGCTCCTGCCTCCAGGTTCCTACCCTGCATGAGTTCCTGTGCTGCCTTCCTTTAGTGATGAACTATGATATGGAGGTGTAAGCCAAATAAACTCTTTCCTCCCCAACTTGGTTTTGGTCATAGTGTTTTGTTCCAACAATAGTAACCCTAAGACATGGAGCAAAAGATTTAGTTTCTGTGCTATCTTCATTTACTGGTCTACCTGCCTCAGAGTTGGTGAGGATGCAAGATTACGTCTGGTTTTCAGGGTGAGGCATGCAAGCATCCATTAGTCATGCCTACTGTGGAACTGGGCTATGTTAGTGCTGGTACGTGTGTAGGTGTTTTCCTTGACTGACTTAAGATACTTATCTTAGTCTCTTTAACACCAGAGAGACTTGAAGATGCTGGATTCTTCTACCGTGGAACTGCATGCAACTTCTCCAAAGGTGATGTCTTTTGGACCTCATGCTTAAGTGAGAATAAGGAAGGGCAGAGAGCTGGACATCTGTTGTTCCTGGCTTCGTGCCTCTGCCACTCCATGCCACGTACTTAGCACTTTAGCCTCACTGAGATGTCCCTTGTTTCCTAGGACAAGCCTTGCCCTTTCACCAGTACATGCCTTGGCATATGCTCTACTTACTTCTGGGAATTCTAGTTCCTATCTTTTCTCACTTGGCAGATTCTTTTCAGCCTTCCAGGTCTAGGTCAAGTGTACATTCTTAATGTAAAGAGGCCACAAGCAAAAGTTCTTGGATACAAACTGATACACTGGTAATGCGTCACTTGTAAATTTTCCTGGAGACACGATCTTGGCTTAAGTACTCCATTGCTCACCTCTGGTGCTGGGAAGACTGTCATGTTTGGGGTTCTTCATGTTTTAAATGGGTGCAATCCTAATCAAGTATTAAAACAAGAAGAAAATTTTAATATTTGAAGTTGTATTTTGAATTATGATGATTGAGTGTTTGGCAACTAAGATCCATGTGTTTTGTACTTCAAAAAATTGTGGTAAAATAAATATAACAATTTGCATTTTACCACTAAGCGTATAATTTAGTGCCATTAAGTACATTCACAGTCCTGTGCACGTCACACACAGCCAACCTCAGGAACTCTTTCCTTATCTGTAAGGCAATCATTTCCAGTTGACTGACTCCCTTTTGCCCATGGCAACCTCCATTCTACTTTCTGCCTGTGAACTTGAGTCCTCAGAATACCTCATCATATAGGATTCCATTTTCTTTGTTTGTGCGTGTGATGTTGGTATTCAGATTCTGCACTGGCCTGTCCTTGGGGTTCTGACAGGATATGCCCTCAGCTGTAGCTACTAAGAGCACCACCTGTGCACATTCACTATGTTGTCTCTCTCCTCTCTCCTCTGCCTGTCTCCATCTCTCATTCTCTCTCCCTCTCTCTGCCTATCTCTTCTCTTGTTGCTCCTGTCCCCAGAGACTGGTCTCCCCTCTGCCCTTTCTCCATTCATCCCTCCATCCCTCCAATTTAAAAAAAAAAAACTTCCACCCAAGCTCTATGGCATGGCATCTTTCTCTCAAGCACCACTTTTTAAAAATTACAACATGTGAGACTTGCTGAATTCATCCAACTCAAAGCTAGTCAGACTGGCCTTCCTTTTTATAAGGCCACAATCTATTGTGTTCTTCGCCTTCACTATATTTTGCTCATCTGTTGACAGTCATGGGTTGCTTCTACCCTGTGAGGCTAATCTTCATTATCAACTGGACTAGAGTTTAGAATCACCCCAGAGACATCTCCAGGGAATGTCTCCAGGAGGCTTTCACTGAGGGGGTCATACCCACCTATATGGATGTGTCCAAATCGAGTAAGAGGAAAGTGGGCAGGAAATCTGATGGATTGTAGCACTGTCCCTGTTCAGAGCTGTAAACACAATGTGACCAGATGCCCCACGCTCCTGGCACCATACCTAGAGCCACTCTCACTGCCATGCCTTCCCCACCCTCACACTGAGAGCCATTACAAACCCTTCTTTCTCTAAACTCCTTTTGTTAGGCTTTGTTACAGCAACAGGAAAAGCAAATAATATACAACCCCTGGCTTCTCTTAGTCACCTGTTGTTAATGTGGGCCTGTAAATGTCTCCTTGGTTATTGCTTTTAATTCTTGTAAGTGTATCCTCAGATATGGAGTTTTGGCTTACATAATAATCTTATTGGAGTTTTTGATGAACCTCCAAATAGTTCTTAGTGACTGCACAATTGTACACCCCAGCAAGAGTGCAGCATAATGGTTCTGGTTTCTTGTGTCCACCTTCAGGTACATGAGTTGATGCTTTAATATACTTTGGATTTGCATTTCCCTAATGATTCATTCTTAATTGATTAGGGATATACTATGATGTAAGTTGCTAGCTTGAGAGCATCACAAGTTGTTTCTTATTTATAGCAAGCTTCTGCGTGTTCATCTCTGAGAGGATTTTCTCACAGATGGTGGTCTCATATGCTCCTGGGGACTCTGTCATAATAAGGTCATGCTCTTTTCCTGTTGCTGTGATAAAACACTCTGACAAAAGCAACTTAAGGGAGAAAGGGTTTGGTTTAGCTACAGTTCAAGGTACGGTCTGTTGTAGCAGGAAGTCAGGGCAGTGAGACTTTGAAGCAGCTGCCTTATCTGTTGTACAGGACCGTCCATCTTCAGGCTTTCAGCTGGGCCTGCTCACCAGAGATCATCACAGCTGTGCTGGTTGACCATTGACTCTAGGAATGTCATGAGACCCTCCAACCAGCTGTATTCAATTGTGCCCCAATTGCACTGAGGACTCTGGGTCTTTGGGAAAGGGCTAGAGGATACAGGTGAGAAAAGATTAGGGGATGGGACTCCATCTTCACAGTCAGGGAGAGGTCAGCGTCCATGCTGGGTGCAGACCTTCCAGTGTAGCTGCTTAAAGGTCACCCATTGCTCTGTAAGGCAGTCTGCTAAAGTGATTGGCCTCTCAGAGTGAACTTCGGTGGAGTCATACCTTAGTTTGTCTTTAAGTCCATAGGAGGGGTTAGTTATTTATACTATTATAAATATTATACTATTGTAGTACCAAACTCTTAACTATATTAGTATATTAATATACTAATACTTTAATTCATAAATATGGAAGGTTTACCATTTACTGTCTTTAATCTCTTTCAGCAATGTTTGTTTTTCTTGTGTAGTGTATATATGTGTTTGTATGTGTGTGAGTATATGTATGGTATATCTGTGTGGTGTATGCACTTGTACATATACATAGGGAGGCCAGAGGATAACACCATGCGTCTGCTCTGTCATTGTCCACCTTATTCCTTTGAGACAGGGACTCTCACTGGAGCTAGGTTGAAAACTAGCAAGCCCCAGTAATCTTTCTGTCTCTGTGCCCCCACGGAAGCTCTGTAGTTACAAACGTGTGCACAACCACGTCCAACTTCTTAGATGGGTGCTGGAGCTTTGGACTCAGGTCCTATGCTTGCCCCAGCACATCTCCCTAGCCCTTCAATAATACTTTACAGTTTTCACTGTAGAAGCCTTTTGTCTCCTTGGCTAAATTTATCCTAAGTATTTTATTCTTTTGTTTTGTTTTTCTGTGTAGCCCAGGTTGGCCCAGAAGTTGCTCTGTAGACCAGGGGGGGGGCTCAGAGATCCACCTGCCTCTACCTCCCAAGTGCTGGGGTTAAAGGTGTGTGCTACCAACCCCCAGATCTTTTTGATTCTTTCTTTTTCAGACTGTTTTTTTTTTTGCTAGCATACAGAAAAACAACTGATTTTTGTGGCTGATTTTGTACACAAATTTTTCTGAGTTTGCTCATCAGTGCTAACAGGTTGAATCATTTGGGACAGGGGGCCATCTTTAGAATTGTCTGTGGGCCAAGCTATATTATCTGTGATCCGAGACAACTTTACCCCCTTTTCTAGTTCTGAAAACTTTTTTTTTTAATGTGCTGATAATCTCCTTAGAAGCTGGTGGTTTTCTTTATTTTAAATTTATTTTATCTGCATTGGTGTGAAGGTGTCAGATCCTCTGGAACTGGAGTTACAGACAGTCGTGAGTCGCCATGTGGTTGCTGGGAATTGAACTCAGAACCTCTGGAAGAGCAGTCAGTGCTCTTAGCCATTGAGCCATCTCTCCAGCCCAGTTCTGATTACTTTCATTTAATTAACTCAACCAACTTCCCTGGCTGAGACTTCTAACAAGGTTTTTAATAGATGTGGCGATGGAGGGAGATCTATCCTCTTTTATTTTTTTCTCTCTTTCATTTTGGGAAAAGCTTCAGTCTTCCCCCATTGAACATGGTCTTTGCTTTAAATATTTTATATGTTGTCTTCTATTTGTTGTTTATTGGTAATTTTGCCATGAAAATGTGTTGAATTTTGTTAAATGCTTTTCCATGTTAATTGAGACAAAATGAATTATTTTTTATTTTAGTCTGTTTATGTGATGTATTATTTGATTTTCGTACATGGAACCCTCCGTGCATCAAAGGAATAAATGCTACTTAGTGGTGTCACTACAGTCTTTAAGACACCGGCCAAGTGGTTTCCAGCACTGTTTTCAGGACTTATGTGCAGTGTTCAAGGGCGTTGGCCTGCAGAGTCGTTTGTTTCTCTGGTCTTTGTTATTCTTTCGTTCCTTCCACTACTTTTGCAGTTGGTTGGACTTTCCGTGAGTTTGTCTGGATTGTACATCATGGTGATGCTGGGCTCCTGGAACGGGATGGAAGTGATCTCTCTGATCCAGGTTTGGAAGTTGGGAAATGGTATCAGGTTCTTTTCCTGATGTCTGATAGAATTCACCGTTAAAGCCACAAAGTTGTGGGCTTTTCTTTATTGGGAGGCTTTGCTCATCCAACTACTGCCCTTCGTGGTTGCGAGTCTGGTCTGGTGAGGTCGTGTCTTCCCAGCTCAGCCTTGGCAGGCTGTGTGGTCCTCCAGGGTTCATTCATTCATCTGCCTCTTCCCTTTGTTGCTGCACCATTGTTCACAGCACTCTCTTATAATCCTTCACATATCTTTCTGGCAAATGAGTTACACTACACCTTCATGTATATTCCAGTTATTTGAACAAATTTCATTTGTTTCCAAATCAAGCTGAAACTTCACCAGTTTTGTTGATATTGTCATTTTGGTTCCACTGACGTTTATGGGCTTTCTAGTCACAATTTTCTTCCTTTGCTATGACATTTGTTACCCTGTTCTTTCTGTGGCTATTTTAATACCTTTTCCCCTATTGTCTTGACCCTAGAATGTACCAACCACTTTCACACATGATGTTATTTACTATGGATTTTCCCAAACACACTGTAACTTCTCCGTTAGATGGAACCCACCGCGTGTGGTCTCTTCCCAGTTTTTCGGAGTGTCATCCAAACCACCTGCTTTAGAAGCTTTCCAGGAGTTTGTTTCAAAGCAGACTTCATGGTTTTCCATCAAAGCCACTGAATGAGCATCTTGGGGCAGGCCTGGGGGCTTGCATTTCACTGCTTAGATATGTGCATGTGTGTGCTGGGATGGGAGGACACGTGTTCCTCGTTTTTTCTGTATGTGTTCTGGGGACCACACGCAGGTCTTCATGCATAGCAAGCACTTTGCCAACTGAACCATTTCCCAGCCCCTGGACCTGAACTTGCTCTGAAGACCAGGCTGGGAACTCACAGAGATCTGCCCGCCTACTGGGATTGAAGGTGTGTGCCACCACTGCCAGGCTCTGGACTTGCTTTCTTAAAAGCATCATAATCGACTCCTGTTCTGGAAAAAATTTAAGGACTCAGATGCTCCTCAAGAAGGATGAGAAAGATGGTGTTGGCAGATATGAAAGGCTTCTTCTTGTCCACGTGGCTCCTCGTGAGGGTTAAGACCTAAGGGAGAAATGGCCTATCTGTTTCTGCAAGAGAAGGACAGCAGTGGTACCCACCATTCCCAACAGAAAGGTTTCTCTCGACATCTCACAGAAGCCCAGAGCAGAGTGTGGACCGTTTCTCAGTGGCTCCCAGGCTCCTACAGGGACTTGTATCTGGTAAATGTGACACTCACTGGGGCTTTCCAGAAACAGCCTTGGAGGCAGGAGTGTGTGAGAGCCTCCAGGGAGACAGGCAAGCCCCGCAGGGTGACTGCTCCAGGTATATTTAACCTGCAATTAATTTACTATCATTACCAAGAAAATTTCCAACGGTCAGGCAAGCCTCCCATGTTGTGCCTGGTGCCAGCACGCCTATGTTGGAGTCTGCATCTGGAACCCCTTCTGTCTGGTTGTCATAGGGACAGATGTCTTAGTGTTTTGCTAGCTCTGTCCTATCTGGGTGTCTCTAAATCACACACATTCTTTTCCCTTTAAGTGGTGAATGGAGCTTCTTCATGTTGGAAGAGTGTTTGGAAGTGTCCTGGCATTTTCTGCCAGTCAGACTGTGCTGGGATGTGGGGTAGGCATTTGAGGCAACACCCTGTCCCGCAGCCAGGTTGTGGTTTTATAAGATGGAAAGGTTGGGTGTGGGAATGACCAAGAAGATTGATGAGGCACTGGCCATAGTGTAAAATTTCCAAAGAATTCAAGATTCATGTATGTCCTTGGGGGTAGAGGAGGAGAAAAGGCCCGACTGACGCCATCTTTTCATTGTGTGGGAAGGGAGCATCGCTCCAGTGGGATTCAGCCTCCACCTGCAACGGAAGACACCTAATCAGCAGCTGTATGTCAAAACTCATGCATCTCTCTAGATACCAGGGGCTCCCGGAAGATCAAATCCTCAGATGCGCGTGCGCACGCGCATGCTCAAAAGATGGCTGTGGGGCTCCAGACCTCTGGATGACCCAGAACAGGTTTTCCACTTCAAGAAGCATTTATTTCTCATCTGCAAGCTTACTTTCTCTGGCTGCACACACTTAACTTTGACTTTTGACAACGTGAATTATTACATAAATTCATTCTGATGTTTTTAAATTTTACCAATAAGTAACAGTTTTTTTTTTCTTCTATTGCATTAAAATTCAATTGGCAGAGAACAACTCTGTGTCTTCCAAGCATAAATGCAGGAGCAGCATCCATTGGGGCATAGACCAATGCTGGGGAGCCTGCTATGTGCAGGCTGTGTCTGGTGGAAGATATCGAATTTATTCTGCAACTGTCTGAGGGTTGCTATTTTTCCCACAGAGCATATTTATTTCCTTTTGACAGCATTTGAGGTTATGGACTCTATTTCTGTCTGACAAAGAAAACAGTGCACCATAAAATCTGTGACATTATACTGGGGGGAGACCGAATGCATTCATTTTCTCTGAGATGAGGCCACCTATTTCAATAACAGGAGGAATGAGAAAGGCAGACACTTTGAGAGCAAGCTAAGCTTAATTTAAGCAAGAGATGATCCTCGCTTCTTTCATTGTTCCTTTAAAATTAAACTACATAATTAAATGGCTCTAGATACTACTTTTGCAGGGATGAAAATGGCAGTCCGATTCTCTGCAAACATGCCAATGGGGAGGGAATTTTCCTCATCTTTTGGCAAAATAGAGACTCAATACCTATGGGGGTGGAAACAGAAGGAGAAAACCTCATAGGAGCCATAGAGATAAAATATTTAAAATTGGAATAAAATGTCACAGGTCAACACCGAAGCAGATGAGACCATTCTCCAGCAAGGCAAAGCATCAAATCAGAGGTGCAAAACCAGACCCAAGCACGGGGACTGGATGACAAAGGCTGCAGAGCCACCACCTCACTTTGTCCTTGGAAGAGTCTCCTTCCCCAGGAAGATGGGTGCTCTGGAGCAGTGTGGGGAGCTGGGCACTTCCTCTTGCTTGACAAGAGCCAGAGCTGTAAAGAGAACCCCGGCCTGCATTGTTTCGTAGAAACACAGAGTGAATTTGGAATCTGAGAACAAGCAGACAAGTCTTGCTTTCGAACATGGAAAGATAAACGTGTTGGTGCCATTCATAGATAGGACCCTATCTATTTTAACACAGCCTAGCAAAATGGCAAAGGTCTTTCATGGACTGGTGGAATGCTGATGGGAAGGCTGTGGAAGCCATCTCTAATTGAACGGGTCTTATGGATAAAGTGGGAAGAATTTTTGGGAGGTTGATAATTATTGTGTTCTTGGTAAGCAGAAATCTTGGGGGTTTCCATATTCTAAAGCCAAATTATTTTTTAAAAAAACCCCTCAGGAAATAATATTTTAGCATGCATTGGTTCCTTTTGTGTAGCTCTGATTAAAATCTCAGGCAGACTAGCTTCCAAGGGGGTAGTATTTCTTTTGACTCATGGCTTTGGAGGGTTCGGTTCAGTCCTTCATAGTGGACAGAGCTTGGATGAGAAGAGCCAGTCTCCCCAGGCAGAGAAAGGGATGCTGGAACTGAGCTGGCTTCTCCTTGTTTTCCTTGTGTTCTGTCTGGGTCCCCTCTTCACAGAATGGTCCCATCGGTGTTCAGGGCAGGTCTTTGCTCAGTTAATCTCCTCCAGAAGGGAAGAACCCTCTGAAACCATGAGCCAAGGTGAATCCTTTCTCCTGGGAAGTTGTTCCTTTGGGTGTTTTGGTATATAAAAGTAGCTGTTACAGGCAGGTTGCTAAGATGTTGCCCCTCAAGCTTGGTGGCAAGGACCTTTACATGCTGTCATAGTTGGGTTTCTATTGGTGTGATAAACACCATGACCGAACTTGGTAAGGAGAGGCTTTATTTCAACTTACAGGGAAGTCAGGGCAGGGTCCTGGGGCTAGGAGCTGACACAGAGGCCTTAGAGGAACTCTGTTAACTGGCTTACTTCTCATGGCTTACTGAGCCTGTCTTCTTCTAGGACCCAGGACCACCAGGGGTGGCAACACCACCATGGGCTGTTTCCTTCCCTATCAACCACTAAGAAAATGTCTACAGGCTTGCCCCATTTTGTGGAGGCATTTTCTCAGTTGAGGTTCCTCTCCCTCAGATTATTCTAACCTGTGTAATGTTGACAAAAATCTAGCCAGCATACACACTGAGCCTTAGTGCCAGCCCATGTTAAATGTTTCATCTATATTAGTTTTTACACATGTTTTAAAAGCATCCCAATTATTACAGATGTACATATATATACAGATATATATATTCTGGATATATAATATATTTGTGTTGCATATTCTTAGGTCACTTTGACACACCTGGGGAGAGGGAAACTCAGTTGAAGAATTGCCTCCATGAAACTGCTCTGTGGGGATGCCTGTGGGGAGGCATTTTCTTGATTGTTAATTGATTTGGAAGTGGCAAGTCCACTGTGGTGGTACCATCCCTAGGCAGGTAGATCTGGTCTGGATATAAAAAGGTAGATGAATATGTTTTCTTGAACTTAAGCTGCTGTTGATTGCATTGAAGGCTTAGCTGAATCCTTGCCCCTGTCCATTAGATGCAAGGCAGAAGCACACACTTCATTCCTGAATGGTGACATTTAATAATGTCTTCAGAGTGTGCAAAAATATGTCTAGGGGATGGGGTGTGTAGGAGGGGGACTACCTCTAGCTGCAAATCCCCTCTTTAAGGAAATGACGTGCTCCCCTTTAAAGCTGATTACTGCGTACTTGTTTCACTGAGTTGATAACCACATTTATTTAGCCTTTACTGTGTATAAGGCATCAGCCTTTACAGAAGCAGCTTTACTTAGACAAAGAGAAAGAAAGGCATGTCTACTACACTGGCATATAGGGACAGCCTAACAGTGGGCTCTACAATCCCTGTACCTTGGGAGAATATGTTCAAAATGGCTGAGCCCTACCAAAACAAGTGTCACTTGGAACCATTGTTATTATCCAAAGTGTACTTGGACATATAGAGCAAGGCTCATCTACCAATTAACTGGTCCTTCCCTGGCTTCATGATATGTTAGTCACGTTCACACATCTTTCTGAAATGTGTTTATGAGAAGAAGCCAGCTTGAGGACGGAAGTTTCTGCCCTGCCTGGCCAGTCCCAAATAAACACACAAAGGCTTATATGAACTATAAACTGCTTGGCCCATTGCTCAGTCTTATTACTAACAGCTCTTACAACTTAAATTAACCCTTAATTCTTTTCTATGTTTAGCCATGTGGCTTGGTGCCTCTTCTCAGCAGGGCCTTCTCCTCTTGCTTCCTCTGCATCTGGCTGGCAAATTCATCTCTCCACCTTCCTCTTCCCACGATTCTCCTAGTCTGGTAGCCCCAGCTTCCTGCCTGGTTACTGGCCAATCAGCGTTTTATTAAGCCAATACAAGTGACAAATCTTTCCAGTGTACAAGAGCATCATCCCACATCACCAGCCAACATAAGGATGACAGGAAATCATGTGGGAACAAAGCAGTCTTGACCAAAAACGCATTAGAGCTCATGGTCCAAGGTCTCCCTGTCACAGAGGGGCAGTGGCCTATGCAACCTGGGTTAGTCCACACACACTATTTGCATGACCCTAATCTAGCATGAAGGCTCACCAGGGTTTTCTTGAGCCTGGCTCATTATCTGATAGACACTGTCAGGGCTCCACTGGAGCAGGCCAGCAGGAAGCCTGCTTTTGATTTAACAGGGTTCAACAAGCTCTTCTATGACTTTACTTTCCAAGAATTAATCACAGAGCTTCGTGAAGATGCTTGCTGCACTGTCCTGCGGACAGCTTTGTGAGCAGTCACAGCAGCCATGTGGGTACCAGCAGTGCTAGAATTTCCTTGGAGGACTGCTCAAAAAGGGATGAGTGTTTAGGCACACGGGACTGCCATCTCTACTTGTAAGAGAATTTGAAGTGAGGGAGCGATTGATTTACCAGCACAGCACAGCATCTGTGACTTCACAGACCTTTGTGTGTGTGTGTGTGTGTGTGTGTGTATGTGTGTGTGTGTGTGTGTGTGAGTGAGAGAGAGAGAGAGAGAGAGAGGAGAGAGAGAGAGAGAGAGAGAGAGAGAGAGGGAGAGGGAGGAGAGAGAGGAAGAGAGAGAGAGAGAGAGAGGGAGGGAGGGAGAGAGAGAAAGAGAGAGAGAGAGACAGAGAGAGAGAAAACTTCTTCCCATGAAGAACAAAGGGCCCCAGTACAAGCTGGAGATGGCAGGATTCTAGCCACAAGGCCCACAGTGGTGACTGGAGCTTTAGTCTGCCTCGCTGGTGAACCTAGGGAATACAGCAAGTGTGCCCAGTGGCTGGGGCTGCTGACCCATGGCAGCAACAGGACAAATTCCTTTGTGTGCACTTACTTTCCAAGGGCAAACTGAACACTGCTGAATGCTTTGCCAAAACCTTCCTGGCGGTTAGGGCTGCAGAGGGTGGAGGTAGCAAAGATGTGGGGGTTTTCCAGAACCTTGCAGCCTGCTTCTTCCTGCAGCACAGCTGCCTTCCCACTTAGATAAGGATAGAGCCGTAATGACACCCACTGCTTAGTGGAGAAATGCAGCCAAGCCTGAAGGCACAATCATGCAGTTCAAACACCTTTACTGCAGTGAGGTGCGAGTAGTGGAAAGCCTGAGCCTCCTCTTTGTACAGGTAATGGACAGACACTGCAACACAAAGGTCTGCTAGCATCATCACCATACACAGGGTTACCCAGGGCTCATCTCAACAAAACGCCATATTCCTTTTCTTCCGATGTTGGATACTGGGCCAGTTCTGTGAACCCAAAACCTGGCCTCCAGAGGCCTCTGCTAGTCTTTCTGGATTTTTTCATTCATGTTTATTTGTTTGTTTTTGGTTATGCCACTCACACAGAAAATCCCAGGCTTGCTGCACTCCTGAACAAAAACTCATGTCATCATTGTGGAAAAGCAAAATTTAAAAGTGTAATTTGATCCCAAAGTTAAAAAAAACAAAACAAACAAATAAAAAAAAACTTGTGAGGCCCTTTAAAAAATAATTATCCAACAACCTTTTTACTTTTTAGCAATTTCATCTTCATTATGCATCTTAGAGAAAAAATGAGACTATTTGGATAAATGAACTGTTTCTACCAACTTTGCCAGCTCCTGGAGCCCTAGAATAGTCTCCACCAGTCTCGTAGCTTCCAGAGAATGCAAACTCCAAGTTCTGACCTTTGGTCCTGACCTTCCTTTGAACCTCCAAGCCCACATCTCTCTGTGTCCCCTTAGATGTCTCCCTGAGCATCTCATACACAAAGTTCCCATAGAAGTCATAAGGGGCAGGGAGGGGTTGGGCCAGCTGGGACTGGAGTTACTGGTGTTTTGAACCAACACGTGGGTGCTGGGAATCAAACCAGAGTCCTCTGTGAGAGCAACAAGAGCTCTGAGTTGTCTCTCCAGCACTGTTGGCTGGCTGCTTTCATTAAGCCTGGACTCCTGAATTTATTGCTGATTACCAGCTGTACCCATATCCCCCTCATCAGGAAATGGTACCAGCTGTACCCTATCCCCTCCTCAGGAAATGGTACCAGCTGTACCCCTATCCCCCTCCTCAGGAAATGGTACCAGCTGTACCTGTATCCCCCTCCTCAGGAAATGGTACCAGCTGTACCCCTATCCCCCTCCTCAGGAAATGGTACCAGCTGTACCTGTACCCCCTCCTCAGGAAATGGTAACAGCTGTACCCCATCCCCCTTCTCAGGAAATGGCGACCCCATTCTTGCAGTTCCAACTTAGAGTCTTTTGCTTTTGCATTTCCATAATCCTAATCCAAGCTGTGATGTGATGTTACATCTGAGGATGTAACCATTTCTCCCAACCAGCTCTGCTACTACCAAGGTCTGAGTTACTGCTGTCTTACATCTGGATTACTTTACGTAGAGACTTCAGCATTTCCTGATTGGCTTTTTGCCTCCTCCCTAGACTACCAAGGTATCTTCACAACCCAAAAGTTGGAATGATCTACTTACAACCTAAATCCCCTAACCCTCGAGAATTTTGAGACTTAAACCTAAATCCCATATCCTTCTCTACCCATGAGAATTTCGAGTCTCTCCATTTGATTCAGAACAAAGTCAGAGACCTTATCTCTTCTGTACAAGGCTCCACATCAAGGTCCTACATGGTGTGAGCATCTCTTTCCCCTGCCACCCCTGATTCCCATTCTTCCTCCTTACCCTCTGTGTCAGTGATGCTGCCTCTGAGTGTCCCTTCTGAAGGTCCTCGAGCTGGCCACACACAGTGCTGCAATCTTCTGACTTGTGCTTGTCATGGGCTAGCTCCCTCACCTGCTAAATACTTAAAAGGTCACAATGGAGCTAGGTACCCTTTTAAAATGAGCATCAGCCCCTACAAATTCTCAATCCTTTTATAGCCTTTGTTTTTTCCTCTCACCCACATCATCCCTTAAAACAGTATGTGACTTATGTACTCCCTATGGTTACATTTGTTGTCTGTCTGTCCCAACTAGAATGGAAAGTCTATGAGGGTAGCCTTGGTTGTCTGTTTTAGTGATGTAATCTGCTTGCACACGGATGGGAAATGTTTCTGTTCATCGTTGGTGTGCAGATTTGATGAATGAAAAGAATATCCTTCACTGCATTTTAAAATGTTAAATGTTTCTACGGGAACAGATGAAGACTTTGAGTAGAGAAAGGATAGTGTTGGGGAATATTCCTTTACACTGTGTAAAGATGCATTTAATAGATGGTTTAATAGAAAGCTAAATGGCCAACAGCTAAGCAGGTGGTGTAGCAGAGACTTCGGGACAGAAGAAGCTCTGGGAAGAAGAAAAGTCAGAGTTGCTGCTCTTCCAGAGGACCGGGGTTCAACTCCCAGCACCCACATGGTGGCTCACAACCTCTATAACAATGAGACCTCATGCCCTCTTCCAGCATGAAGGTAGAACACTATATACATAATAAATAAACCTTAAAAAAAAAAAAAAAAAAAAAAAAAAAGCTAACGGGAGAAGCCTAAGCTATAGGCCAAGCTTTCACAATTAATAAGTCTCTGTGTTGTTTTTTTGTGAGCTTGTGGTCCAAAGGAAAGTTTATCTATAGGATAGTAATAAAAGAATCAATGTCTTTGATCGATTTCATTTTTCTCTCCTTCTTGACCAATAATGTGTGACAGAAGATTAAAAGTCTGTTAGACTATTAGGTTCATCAGGCAGGAAGCTCCTCGATGTTCACAAGACTAGTCAGGCTGCTGACCCCTGACGCACAGCCTTCCAAACGTGCTGTTGGTGAAATGCACAATAACACGTTAAAGAGCCGGCCTTGCCTCCCGAAAACTGCCATTCCTGGTCACTGACACAGTTTAAACGATCTACGTATTTTATTACTGAGAGCTATTTTACACTGATGATTACAGACTGTTTCGAGAGACTTGGAGTGGGGGAGCTCAAGCACTTAAGAGTCCTGGCTGTTCTTCCAGGGGCCCGGTCCATTCCCCACCACACAGAGTGGCTTCCAACCATCGGAAGCTATCCAGCAGATCTGATGCCCTCTGCAGGCCCCCAGTGGCACTGCATGCACAAGACGCATACAGTGCATCGCAATGTATGTACATACATGCAGGCAGAATACTCCTACGCATAAAATACTGAAAAGCTAGCAGGGTGTAATGGTGCACACCTTTAATCCCAGGACTCGGGAGGCAGAGGCAGGCAGATCTCTGTGAATTTGAGGTCAACTTGGTTTATATAATGAATTCTAGGATAGACAAGGCTATATAATGAATATTATAATATATATAATAAATATTAACAACAACAATAAATAAAACAAAATAAAAATTTAAAAATGATTAAAAACTAAAACAAAGCAATAGACTGGGAGTGTGGGTGGAGCTGGAGAGATGCCCAGTTGTTAGAGCTTGAGGAGGACCAGGGTTGAGTTATTCAGAGGCTCAAACTGTATCCACAGTTCCAGGGGATCTGATAGCCTCCTCTGGCTTCTATGGGAAGATCTTAAAACCTGGGAGGGCATGATGGAGAGACTACATCTGAGAACTGGAAATCCTGGCAGCTGGGTTCAGCCTGGGTCCACTGTGCATGTTATATATGTCGATGGAGGCATTTCGCTTGTCTGACAAGTCTGTTTCCTGGAAATTGTGGATGGTCCCGCTGTGTGGCTTAGGGTGAATGACAACTCCACCGAGCACCTTTTCCTCATCTGGTAAATAGAACAAATGATTGCAACTCGAGCAGTGTTACCTGGATGACATGAGTGCCCCTGGCATCCCACGCAATGCAGCTGTTATGTGAGGGCCAGTGGGAGGTGAGTGGCCATCCTTGGCATTTGAGAGCAGGAAAAGCTCCTGGAAGAGCCATCTATGTGAAGGGCAGAGAGATGGGAACAGACCAGCAGGGTAGACACATTTAGTATGCATTTGGAAAGGTGGGAAAGGGTGCGGTGCCGTGCCACATTCTCATAACAGCAAAAGAAGCGGAAGCCATTTCCTCTAGAGGCTGCCCTGCTTTTCTCTTCCTCATGAGGGATGAATACGTGACCAACTCTCTTGTCTGTTCCAGAGAGCAGGATGCTTTCCTGTGCTAACAGGTGAGCGCCCCCCTCCACCGCCTGAGACTTGATATAATAGAAAGCTATGATTCTTCTGAATTAAGTCAAATTAGAAAAACAAAAGTTCAACGGAATGTTTTGCCTCCAAAGCAGAATTCCGGAACAAAACTGACGACAGCCTTATGACAATGATTATCACCACATCTGATGGAGACCTCTTTAAAGAGGCCATCATTGGCCTTTTGTGAGTTTTTGGATGTATTTAATTAGATGTAAGTTTTTGGAAATGAAGAAAAAACGATTAAATTATCTGGTCCAAAAAAAAAAAAAAAATCCTTATTTCAACCATCCATCAAGATTTGACATCTGGAGTATTACATACTATATAACTCAAATGAAAATATTTCACTTAAAGGTACAATGTGCCATTCCACACTGTCATTATAGGAAATCGTTAAGCATTTACAGAGCACTGCGTACTGGAAACATATGCTTTACAGTTATTTTTATTGCCCAGCAAAACCCTCTGAGGCAGGCCCTTCTCTACATCTCAGACCAAAGCGGAGAGAGGAGATTAAATTACTTACGTTTTAGGGAGAGTAAATGACTGGATCAGAGGGAGACCTTGGATATAAAGCCAGCTATTTTAATCTACTGAGCCATTATGCTGGAAATTTATTCACAGTATAAAGTGTTGCTTAATGTGGGCTTAGCCCTTTGTGTCAATCATGGCTGTGGGTTGAAAATGGTTTGCTCCCTCTGAAAAGGAACTTGTGTTGCAATTTAATTCCCATTAGTAGATTCTAAGAGACAGGAACCATAAGAGATGAGGAAGGCTCTGCCCACATGAGTGAGTGACTCTCTCCTATGACTAAGAGGGTAAACGGTTATCTTGAACGTGTGTTTCCTATGAATGAGTTTGTCCAGGTCTGGCTCATTCTTGTGCCATAAAATCTCTTGCCACATCTCAGGACTCAGTCGGGAAGAAGGCTATCATCAAATATAGCTCCTCAACCCTGGGTTAGAACTATGAACTAAAATTAATTTCTTTTCTTTATAACTTGTCCAGTCTGTTGGTATTGTGCTATCGGCATCAGAAAATGGACTAAGGAAAATTGGACAGCTAAGTAATTAACAACACAAAACCTCTGAAGGGTACTAAATTCTTGGAGAAATTTAATTCAAAACCTAAGCCACTGTATTTTAAAGATGGTGTCATTGTGCTATGAGCAAAACTGCTATGCCTGTAACTCCGCCCACAGACTAAGGGCATCTCAAGGAGGTGGGCATTTGGGAATCTTCAGCTTACAATGTGGGTTCTAGACCTGTGAAGTAGAGATGAGCAGATGTAGGGTCCCAACTGTCTTCCTGAACATTGGACTAAGTTACTACTCTGTCCTTCAGCCCTTCTCTCCATAGTCATGGCCCCATGGAGTCCAGGTCTCTCCACAGTCATGGCTCCGTGGAGTCCACATCTCTCCACAATCATGGCCCCATGGAGTCTTCTCTCCACAGTCATGGCCCCATGGAATCTCCTTCTCTCCACAGTCATGGCTCCGTGGAGTCCACGTCTCTCCACAGTCATGGCCCCATGGAGTCCACGTCTCTCCACAGTCATGGCCCCATGGAGTCCACGTCTCTCCACAGTCATGGCCCCATGGAGTCCACGTCTCTCCACAATCATGGCCCCATGGAGTCCACATCTCTCCACAGTCATGGCTCCATGGAGTCCACGTCTCTCCACAGTCATGGCCCCATGGAGTTCACGTCTCTCCACAGTCATGGCCCCGTGGAGTCCACATCTCTCCACAGTCATGGCCCCGTGGAGTCTCCGTCTCTCCACAGTCATGGCCCCGTGGAGTCCACGTCTCTCCACAGTCATGGCCCCGTGGAGTCCACATCTCTCCACAGTCATGGCTCCGTGGAGTCTCCTTCTCTCCACAATCATGGCCCTGTGGAGTCCATGTCTCTCCACCTCTCCACAGTCATGGCCCCGTGGAGTCTATGGTCTAAGCCAGACCCATAGGAGACCTTGGTTCATTTGCAGAGCACTGTCACCCATTCAATAGGCTAGCTTCAGTTTGATTTTAAGTCTTTCTTTCAAATTTTGAATTAAATATTAGTGGTAGTTTTATCCAACTTTTGCTTGGAAGAGATGACACATCACTCCTTAAATACGCTATGGTCCCACATTTTCTTACCAATTTATTATTTCCAAAATCCTTTCATACAGTTCATCTCATTTGCTTCTAGCAGCAAAGGAAGCTCTGATGGACAAGGGGACCAGTGTCCTTCCCCTTCATTTGCTTAGGTTGAACAGCTACGGAAGCTGGGAAGGATGCATCCTGCTAGCTCTGCCCTGAATCTGGCCTATCACAAAGGACTGAAGTTAGAAGGTGGTGTTTATCTCACCACTGACACTGTCTTTGTAGAATGTTCCCCCACCCCACCACCTCCGGTAGTGAATCAATGATGGTCTTGGCTTCACCCTGTCTGGATTTATGCAGGCTGAGAAGACAGGACGGAGAGACAGAGGGAGCAGGGTTGGAGGAGCTGCCATGCCTGAGTCTGAGTGCAAGATGACACATGCCATCCCTCAAGTATGGACAGCCTGGTGCTGGGAGCTTTTCACAGCTCAACATACATACTAGGATTTGGATTTTTAAGCAGCTACAAGACAATTCTAAAATCAAAGGAAGGCGGGGCGGAAGTGAATGTAAAATGGCAGAAAAGAAAGTTTGTCAGTGAAACTTCTGGACTACCAAATGACTTCCGTAGGCCGCGGTGGGCCCAAGCACAGAGTTCCACGGTCTCTCACCTACATATTCCTCAGACACGGTTGCCAGTAGAGCAGACAAACCTGTGATTGGCTAAGACCCTGACTTCACACACTGATTGGTCAGAACTCTGAATTTCTCTTTACGTCCTCTGCTACTGCAAACAACTTTGACCTCCTTCTGGAAGGAGGTTATATTGGCCAGTTACTGCGCCTTCTCAGAGCCTCCCTAGGGCTGTTTGCCAATGACTCTCTTTGTAACTGTGTTGTAAGTCTGAGGAAAACTGTTCTGGGTTATCGCCCAGGGCCGAATGCCCCAATTGTATGTACATACATCACAATCTTTATATTCCTTCATAGAGTTGAAATTAGGCATCATGAGGAGCAGAGCATTTAACCCCTCGAGTTGTAGCAATTCTATAGCCTGGAACCTTAAAGGCAGTGTTCCCTTTTACAAATAAAGTTTTGAGCCCCCCCTCCCCCCCATATCTACTAGGTTGGAAAGGCTGGTGTGGTTTTAACTTCAAGCCTGTGTCTTTAACTTGCATAATTTGGATGAGTGTCTGTTTCCTGAAAAAGCATGCCCTCATTAAACATCTGAACCTTTGGCTGCCGCTAGAATTCCAATATATTTAAAAGAAAATTGAGTGCCACCTGGCCAGAATGTGAAGCTGACATTGTTGCTCCCCAAACTTTAAAATGTCCTTGGAGATTTTAATGCTTGTGCCTAAGGCAGCCTCTTACACAGTTTTGTTTTGAAAAGTGTGTCATCCGATCAGAAAGGAGATGTATATTTAGCAAGGAGGGTGGAAGGTGTTTCAAGAGGATCGGGGTGACGGGTAAAGAAAGAAACTCTCTGAGTTAGCCACGGGATCATGAGCTATTCTTAATCTTGACAGCAGGATTAATGAGGGAAAAATAGTCCCCAGAAGAAATGTGGCTAGAGGCACTGACCTACCCTCCGTCCCCCTCTCGCCAAGGGGGACAAAGTCTAGAGAAAATTTCCCCAGTGAGGGTTTCTGGGAAAACAACTCTTTGGCTCTTGGAAAACATGCATCAACTTCAGGGGCAAGTAGCTTAGGGTCAAAAGTATACACAGAGCTTCAAGGCAGAAGGCTTCTGGAAGGTTTCATAGTTTAGATGGAGAAGATCGCCTGCACTTGGAGATGATGGGGGGGAGAGGTGCACCTTTACAACGCAGGGCTGGTCAGAGCAAGCTGGAACTTGGCAGGCAGAGTCCTTTGCCAGTGGAGCCTTCACCTGGGTCATTGGGAGAGACGTCATGAGACGGTAGAACCTGGAAAACCCTTGGAGGAGATGGATACAGTGGGCAGGAGAAGCAGGGAAGAGGTATTGGTGTGGCAGGCGTGGGAAATCTTTGTAATGAATTGTGGCAGTTAAAAAAAATGGAAAAAAAAACTGTCTTCATTTTATTAAACCGTAACAGAAGCTACCCTTCAAAACAGTGGGAAGTCTTGACAGAGAATATGAAGTACAAGGAAACAGCCATCTCCTAGGCTGACATCAGACAGGCTCACCTGCAGAGAAACAGGTGTATAGACAATGGCACGGTTCAGTTTTCAAGAAGTCAGAGATGTGAGAAAATATGCTGATAAGAAAATCACCCTTCTCTTAGTTTTTAAAAGGTGACTTTGAATCAGTACCTCCACAAAAAATGTATTTTGTTTACTATTTAAAAACCCAATTCCTGTGTTTCAAAATACACCTACAGCAATGGGTGGTAGATGCCTCATAGTGATAAGACACTCTTGCCTTCTGTGCTGGTTAGTTTCATGTCACCTTGACACAACCTAGAGTCACTAAAGAGGAGGGGACTCTAACTGAGAAAATGCCTCCAGAAGATAGGGCTGTAGGCCAGCCTTCCGGGAACCTTCTTAATTAGTGATTGATGGGGGAGGGCCCAGCCCTTTGAGAGTGGTGCCCCCTCTGGGCAGTGGTCCTGGGTTCTATAAGAAAGCAAGCTCAGCAAGCTACAAGAAGTAAGCCAGTAAGCAGAGTCCCTCCATGGCCTCTGCATCAGCTCCTGCCTCCAGGTTCCTGCCCTTTGTGAGTTTCTGTCCTGACTTCCTTTCATGATCACTGTGATGGGGAAGTGTGAGCCAAATAAACCCTTCCCTCCCCAACATGCTTTGGTCATGGCGTTTTATTGCAGCAATGATAACCCTAACTGGACATAGTAAAAGCTTTTTTCACATTACTTATCCTATGGGAGTAGTCAAAGTGTTCCTGGTGTTTATTCTTGCTGATATGGTTTCTCTGAGAAGTCACAGAGCTGTGTATTAAGAGACTGCATGCAAGCCCACGTCTCCTGATTTGCAGTCTAAAGTCCCCCAGCCCTGGCTGTGCCACTTATCTTACCAGCAGGGGTGTCCACAGTGTTGGCAAGGTAACAAAACTGTAAGCCTCTACAAGGATATGCAGAGAGAGGCTGGCCCCTCCCTCCGCCTGCCAGGAATATCCACTGATCAGCCTCTGTTAGAATAACGCAACCATACAGAAGATGTCAGCAGCCTTGGTGTTGTTCCTATGCTTTGACCCAGTCATTCCACTCCCGGGAATCTAGCCTATGCAGGAAAAGAGCAACAATCAAAGACTTACATAGAAACAAGTTCAAGATGTTCAACAAAGACATTAGTTATGGCGTGTTCCAGGGTGGACTGCCATCAAAGCAAGGCTTACGACTCTTTGCAGGAGCTGTATTAATAATAACTCAATGTTGGGGAAACACTTCTGCTTCGAGACAAGCAGACAAGAAGACAAAGGCCTGTTTCCACAGAGAATGACTTGCAAAGAAAAAGAAATACACTCAGACTTAAAATGATGAGAGTATGAATTTTTAAAAGTATACCCTTTTCCATAAAAGGCATATAGACGTTTGATAATTAGGAAAATGATTCTATTTTCAAATGTCAAAAGCAGCCAGTTACAGTAACTAAGATAAGGGGTGATTAAGGATTTCAAATGATCATTTTTACCTAGACTGGCCTGTGAATTGTATGGCTGTATGCTAAGGAAAAGACTAACGTATATAGTGTGAAGCTGCCACATGCAGCCGTCGATTCAGGATTTAAAGATGAAACCACAATGCAATAGAGCATGTGGCAGGCTGGGCGTTGGTGGCACTCGCTTTAATCCCAGCACTCAGGAGGCAGAGGCAGGTTGATCTCTGTGAGTTCGAGGCCAGCCTGTTCTACAGAGTGAGTCCCACGACAGGCTCCAAGCCCTGTCAAAAAAAAAAAAAAAAAAAAAAAGAAAGAAAGAAAGAAGAAAGAAAGAAAGAAAGAAAGAAAGAAAGAAAGAAAGAAAGAAAGAAAGAAAGACGAAAGAAGTAGAGCATGTGGCAAATATTTAAAGAAGGATGAATTTGGCTTGGAGCCTCACAGGGTCTTAGCCAGAGTCCCTAACCTCACGGGGACCCAAGAAGTCTCCAGCAAGAAGCACCGGAAGGTCCCTGGACTTCCCGTCTCATTTGATCTCTTCCGTCTGGGGCCTTGGAGACCTTGGCTTGTTCGTGCAGTAAAAACCACTCATCACACAGCCACACACTCAAAGGTTTAGAAGTCTCTAGTGCCGAGAGGGCGGCGCAGGCCCGGCTGCAGAGGCCGCTGGGGCTTCAGGGCTGAGCACTTCGGGCCCTGGAGGGCTTCCAGTCTGAACTTGGAGAATTCGTCAACAGGAAAACAAACAGCTGTTGCACTCTGTGGTTGTTTTGCCTTTCTCAAGGTTGCTACATCAGTTTCCCAACCTGGAATGCGCCAGGGCCCAGGAGAAGTTCTGTGAACTCAGGGCCTCCTTTCCTCTCTAGACTCCTCCCATCCGTGGGACCAGTACCCAGGGTGCTGCAAGGCCGTGGACAGTGCCCACTACTGCAGGCTGGGGAGGGAGGGCTGGAAGCTGCAAGCCTGCTTTGGAGAAAAAAGCCCCCTTATGGCCTAGGGAGGGAAGTCTGGAGAAATTCTCACTGAGCCGGCCATGAAAGATACCAGTGGTGTCCGAATTATAACAGAGCCCCATGGCCTCTACAGGCAACCTTCCTGCCACATGGCCACTGCGTATCTGTAGCATTTCCAAGTAGCAGAGACTCCGTCAGCGCAGAGGACCACATATAACCCAGAAAAACTGTCAATGGCACACTATAAAAATTGAGTATGTGTCGCAAGTAGATTTCGATTCTTCAGGTTAGTATTATTTTTGCAATTAGGTAATGAACTGACATCCATTTACTTGTGCTGTGTGATTAGGTCAATTTACTCCAGAAAAGCTTACATTTTCAAAATTAAAAATGGGAGCCGTGTCTTCTCATGATCCATCAAAGTCACAGCGGTGCCACAGAAACATGGCCATTTTGTACTCATTGTGTGCTTATAGGCTGTGCGATACCCGCTGAAAATGGCAAAGTGCAGGGCCCAGTAGATCTTCAAGCTTAAGTACCTGCGAATGATGTCCATTTGTGAATGGCTAAACTTAATCAATTACTTTTCTTGTAGAGTGGTAGTTCAGCTTCCACACATAGAAATCAGCAAATAAAACTCAGGGCACTGAATCTTATGCTATAATAGTGCCGCTGTGTGTAGAAAACAAGACAGGCTTGCATAAACAAAGTTAACTAGTTTCTGACCTTCGTGAATGGGAGTGCTCCTTCTACGTCTCTGCCTGGATCGGTTAGGTCCCTTAATGATGCGAACGTGCTGGCCTTGCTCACACATTCCCTGGGATGTTGGTCCTGCTAATATTTTGAAAATTGCTTTAATTAACCTTCTTTCATCTTGGTTAGTGTCAGAAGACTTCTGTTCATTTGTTTCATCATTAACCTTGGCTTTTGTCCTTGGAAGTGATGGCAATCTCAATTGTGGGTCAGGTGTTGATCCCTTAGAACAATGAATACGCTCTGTAGTGCCCAGCTGTGCCTGAGTGCTTAGCGTTATAGGCATCGGAAACACAACTCAGAGCTCTGAAAGGAAAGGGAGCAGGGACCAGTCCAGGCGGGAGATGGAGGATGTGGTGTTTGGAGCAGCCAAGACTGGGGCATGGTCTCAAGCCCCTCCCCAGCTCGTCCTGAGGTCAGAGGAGAGGAATCTCTTGCTGAAAGGGAGGGATCTCGGCCAGTCCCAAAGAGTTTCATTCTATCTGTTAGCCAAATTTACCATTTTGTTAAGAATAGTGTGAGCCTGCCCTGGATAACCCTATCCTTTCCTCCCTCCTGCTCTCTGTCTACAACCAAGTATCTTTACCATATATGACAGATTTTTACATCTGGATTCTTGTCACAGTTCAAACAAAACAAAACAAAAAAATCAGTTTCAACTCCTGCTCTCTCTCTCTCTCTCTCTCTCTCTCTCTCTCTCTCTCTCTCTCTCTCTCTCTCTCTCTCTAGAAATGCTTGTGTGAATCACCAGCCCCTGCCAGGGCAATTGAGGCCATAGATGGGAGGCTCTGAGGTCCAACTCCACCCCAGCCCGTAGGGCAAGGCACTTGTGAGCTGGCAGACACAGCTTTTCCCTGAGGTGCCCTGGCAAGCCAGAAGCAGGCAAAGGGTACTCAGCTGGGCTCAATAAAATGACAAACGTCCTCTCTCTCTCTCTCTCTCTCTCTCTCTCTCTCTCTCTCTCTCTGTAGTGGTTTGGAGTCTGTGTCACTGTGTCTCATCACTACTTTTTTTTTCTTTAGCATTCACTTCATTTTATGAGTTAACACATGGACCACAGAAGATATATTTCACATCTGTGTTTCTTAAGTATAATGATGTACAGATATCAAGTGGCATCATTCAGGAAGTCAGGACTTTTGCCCTGGCTGCGCCGGAACCCTGTAGACCAGGCTGGCCTTGAATTTACAGAGATCCACCTGCCTCTGCCACCTCGTGCTGGGATGGAAGATGTGTGCCCCAAGCACCAGGGGAGGGGTGTGATGTGAAACAAGAGTGCCCTGGGTGTGTAAAACTCTGTGCAAAGCCTTGTCACAGAGACAGCTTGTTCCTACCTGTAAACATGAATGGCGAGGGGCGGGGGCTGCAGTGGGTTAGAAGGAATGTCACAGGATTCCAGGGTTTGCTCAGATGAGGACATGCCTGGCTTTGGCTGTTCCCAAGCCCCTGTTCCTGTACAGAACTGGATAAGACTCGAGGATCCCAGTGGTCAAATGTCCATCTTTTTAATGGAAGCCTTGTCTTCCCTAGGGCATTACTTAGTGAGTGCTGACTAACACATGTGCCCAGTCGACCCCAGGGACTTAGCACACACAGAGGTCACCCCTCACTCATGCACCTCCTTGTGAGGTTTGTTAGTGTTGGGGGCACCCCTCACACAGCAGCAGCTCAGGGGGACCATGCCGGCCATTCCTGCCACTGGGTCTGCATTCAGGTGACACGAGAGAGAGAGAGAAGAGAGAGAGAGAGAGAGAGAGAGAGAGAGAGAGTCTTGCGGGTGACCGGCAAGCCTGCTCATTGTCCACTGACTAGAAGCCTTTGTTGAGTCAAAGCCTCACCTGGAGGGGGGCTGGGCTATGCAATCCAGTCATGGCACAGGAAGAATTTGGGATGGGTTTGGGATAGACGCCTCAGCTATGTGTATCACTGATCCAAACATGGAATTAAGTTAGCTGACAGTCGTTTATTGAGTGTATTGAATGATTTGGGACTTTGGAGTTTTGGAGGCAAGAAGACTTGGGTTTGGGTGCTGTGTGAGACCGCGGGCAAGGGATCAAGCCTCAGGTTGTCCTGTGGGAAATGGGAACATCTTGTTGGGTCACGGTGACCATGAAATGAAAGAATAGCACGTCCACGTGACCAAACGTGCTCGGCTGTGGAACCCGCAGGGACTGGGTGAGAGGGGAGGGAGAAGCCGCCTCCTTTGTCCTGTTTTCATCAGCCCAGGGTGCCAGTGTTGCCCAGCTGTGCCCAGAGAACATCTGTGAGGAAGCAGGAATGCACTACTTCCTCAGCCTCTTGCTAAGTTCCAGTCATTCATTTTGATGGACATGAGATTTGGGGGGGGGAAAGCAAAATCCTCCAAGCCACACGCATCCATTTTCTGTGATCAATAGAAATTCAGTCACTTAGTATGCGGCCCTGCTTTGTTCAGTCTGAGGCAGTCACATCCAGAAAGCCCAGTTTTTACTGTTGTTTTAAGGATGTGTTTCTAGAGACAGTAAAAAGGTGGGGGGGGGGAATTAAATCATTTTTTATTTACAGAGTTTGATGCTTAAAGGGTGAAGGAAATTGCCTCCTTGATTTGGGTGAGAGCCGGGCAAGCAATGCGGCTCAGGTGCGTGGTGCATCCAGAGCCTGGCATGGGGGCGGGCATGAAGGGCTCCCACAAATATTTGCTGATTGGATTAGGAGATGAGTGAAAACTGTTACCCGGGTAATAACAATTAAGATAATGCCTGAAACATAGAGGATCTATGTGGGAAGCACAGTAGTTTAAATGTGATATTCCCTAAATGGCTTCTTTCCTTGTAAATAAAACACACACACACACACACACACACACACACACACACACACACACACACACACACACACCCCTGCCGTCCTACACAAAGCAACGTGGAGAAGAAACCAAGCGTTCTCTTTTTTAGCACATTGTTCTTTAAAATAACTTGGTAAACCTTCCTAGTTAAGCTTTGTGGTGATAGGATAACAATTACTACAAACAAAATAATGTCTGGTGTTCAGAAGGTTAACAGTTTCTTTTCTTTCTTTCTTTTTTTTTTTTTTTTAAGAAATGGTTGTCCAATTTGAAGTGGAAAAAAATGGCGCCTGAAATTGCAAAACGTGGTCCTGTAGTGCCCCCTGGTGTCAACTCTATGGAATCGTCAAAACCTGAATCGTGTCCCGCCCTAGTTATTAGCATAATCTTGATTTATTTATGAACTGGGTTCATACGGAGGAGAGAGGAGAGAGTCATTGCTTCCTGCATCGACTTCTTTCTCTCAGGCCCTTTTTCAAACGGGGAACTACCGCAAAGCGAAAGTAAGTCAACGCTAGCATAAGATTTAATAACTGAAGTATTACATTGGAGAGAAATCTTTTCACCTTCAAAAAAAATTAATGGCTTTAAAAATTATTTTTCAGAAGGCAGATTATTAAGCAGTTTCTTTTGTCCATAAAGATATTCTTTGTAAATTGGTTGAACAGAGGACAGTTTTAATTTTAGAAATTTATTATCACATGTAATAATTAAGCCATTCTTTATTTTTTTTTCTCCCTGAGATCCATTCATTTAAATAAAAGATATACGGATCCTGTCTATTTTGTGAGAAAGAATAGGGCAGATGAATCCACAGTACTCCAAAGGGCAGTACGATGCTTGATTTCTAAACACTGTCACTAATTTAATATTTAATTGCAATTTTTAAAAAAAGAGGACGTTTTCTTCTTCCACACCCTCCTATGAGTATCACAGTCAATTTAGTTCATCTGGCAGGTGGACTCCAGGCCTAGGAGGATGCACATGGCCAGTACTCTCTATATGGAGAAAAGCCGTACAGGGGGAGCACCCAGAGTACAAGGGAGTGGGTGGGAGGGGGAACCTCCCCAGAGAGGAAGGGGAGCTGGGCATTACAGGAACAGGGTGACATAGAACAAGGAGCCAGCACACACAGGGAGTAGAACGCGCAGGAGTAAGCCTCTCAAGGGTCCCCAGGGGGCTGTTCTGAGCCTTGAAGATTTATACAAAGAGCACAAGGAAGTTCTAATGAGTTAGGCAGGAGAGAGGCTTGGATAGCCCAGCAGTTGGTGCCTGACCCCATTAGGGTCCAGCTGTAGCTGACATCCGATTATCAAAGAGATGGGACTCTCAAATTCCCTCCCCTTGCTTTCCAAGAATGGGCATCCAGGTAGATGGAGAGCTTGGCTATCAAGGAAGAGACATGGGGTGGAAAGACAGCTTTGGAGTGATCCTGTCCTCAGACAGGATGGGTGATGCTAACCTCACTTCCTGACCTCTTTTGGCCTCAGTCTTTCCTCCTGTAAAGTGGGCATGATAATCTCACCTTTATGGGATTGGAGAAGGCATAGTGGGTGTGCATGGCATAGGAGCTAGGGTTGCAGGTGCCCTGTGAATAACAGTTGGTTTTCATAAAATCGGTCCCTGCATGGGATTTCATTCCCAAAGTGCTATACCTCCCACCCCCACCCCCAATCCCTTACCTCCGGTTTGGCTGTGTGTTTAGGTGACCATAGCACCAACACCTGCTGCTTATCTAGGCTGGAAGTGCCTTGAAGGGCAGGGACCCATCCACCTTGCCACCACAGTTCACCCTCACTTTGGGTGCACGTGAAGGACAGGAGAACGTAGTGCACATCCGCTGCGTCTCAGTTCAGTGAGGAAAGCTGAAAGCTGCAGAAGGGAGGCTTTCTACAGCCCCTTGTTCAGGGGCGATCCCCGGTCAGGAAAGCACAATTGAATTGGGGTGATCGCCAAATGAGACAAAGAAGGGGTTGGAAAGCTTGGAGCTGCAGTTTCGCTGACTCCATATCTGTTAGCTCCTCTCCCCGGGGCAGCGGCGTCTCCGTTACACAAGATGGACCCTCCATGGCCCTTACCCCCTGCCCCGTGCAGGCGCTCGTATTGATTATTGCATTTAAGATTTTAAAAGAATCTTTCAGAAGTGAGGGTGTGGCTCAGAATACTTGCCTAGCGTGTACAAATCCCTGAGCTTGAGCTCCAGCATTGAATAAACGGCACATGGTGAAACATCCCTGGAATTCTAGTACTCAGGAGATGGAGACAGAAGGATCAGAAGTTCAAGGTCATCCTTGGCCACATGGCGAATTTGAGGTCAGTCTGAGTTACATGAGATCCTGTCTCAAAAAGCAAAAGCAGGACTGGAAGGATGGTTCACTGGTTAGGTCCACGGGCTGTTCTTCCACAGGACCTGGGTTTGATTCCCAGCACCTACATGGCAGCTCACAACTGTAATCCCGGTTCCAGGGGCTGCTATGCCCTCCTCTGTCCCCTATGGGATCTGATGCCTTCTTATGGCCTCTGTGGCCTTTGCATGCACCTGGCACGAACTAGCATGCAGGCAACATACACTACATATGAAATAGAAGCAAATAAATGTTTTTAAAAAAGATTTAAAGCAAACCCCAAGTCCCCAGTAACCCTTGGTTTCTCGTTGAACTCATGCTTTTCAGTACCCAGCAGAAGCTGCAGGTAGCTGGAGCCAGCACTTCCTGTGTGTTTTCATCAAATGAGAACAAACTCTCTTTACATGCGGGGTGAAAAGGGTTACTTTTCGGCAAGTATGGAAACAAGAGACCGGTGATCAGTGTCGCCCCTGTGTCCCCTACTACACACCTCCTGAGGTGAATACTGTCAAGACCATTCTGCCTCCCACACAGCTGTCAAACGTCACGCAGACAATCACTCAGGAGTAAAGGAGCTGTACTGTTTTGTAATTAAAAGTCTAACAATTACCATTTTCTTCCTTTGTCACTTTGAGAAATCAAGAGGAAGTTGTACTCTGCTGTGTTCAGAGTCAGACTGAGGGTTCCCTTTGCATGAGACAGAGGCTGTCCCTACTGATGCCACGTGCTGGGGACCAGTCAGTGAAGCAAATGCTGTCAGGCACCACGGTCATCAAAATTTTCATTATTTTTTTTTACAGCACAGATAGGGTATTGTAGTACTCTGTTCCCAAAGTTGAACTACTGCGTGGGTGCTGGTTTTCCCTGGGCGGGCTTTATTTTGGTAGAGACAAGGAGATCCTTGTAGAATGTTGGGGATGTGAGGCTGGGAGAGCAAAGGAAAATTGCAAACAATGTAAGAGTCTCAAATACGGCTACCAACTGTTTGCTATGTGACCTTGAAATAGATGCTTATTATCTTCTCTCAAGACAAGAATAATGGTCATCCCTACCACCAGCAATATGAGCTTTAAATGAGATGATGCTTCCTCAGCATGTAAGAATACCTCACTTTAGGTTGTGCAAAATGAAAATGATCTAGAAAGCGATTTGCACAACAAAGTGGGTATATGTCACATTAGTCACCTGCACATTAAAATATTAGATTTATTATAAATTTATGACATGTGTTTTTAATCATAATTTTAAATATCAGATTGCAATGTGTGTATGTGTTTTTACATGTGTGTGCACGAGCATTTAATAAATACACAGCATCTATTACCATTCTTCTTGTTCTGTTTTTCAGGAGTGCTGGGTGGGTATGACACACTGTGCTGGGACAAGGACTTACAGAGAAGGATTTGCATCACTGTTGGTGCTGGGAGCTCTGATAGAAGGGGGACTAGATAGTCTACAGTTGTCACTGAGTCATTTGAGTGCATAGCAGTGATGGCGGTTCACTCCCTGTGTGCTTCTGTGATGGGATGTGGTTAAGGGAGAAGGCTGCATTGGGGTTTGGGCCACACAGTAGAGCTGGCAAGGCATAGGTAACGTGTTCTGAGTTCAGGCCACCATCATCCCTGACAGGGCCATGTTCCTCTGTCTGTGTGACACACTGGTCATGTAGGATGAGGTGTCTTTAGCTGTCCATCGCTGTGGGCCTGACCCTCACACTACTGGGAATCTGGGATGGCATTCTCTTCTGCCTAGATCCGCACCAGCACCCCCCAACCCCTGCCACCGCCCACCCATGTGGAGTGAAAATGGTAGGCCACGGGCCTTCCTCTCTAACCACGAGGGCACTGGAGTTAATCTGCACCTAAACCTCACAACTCAACAAATTAATTCTGCGTTTATTTTATTGCTGTCTGGTGGTTATAATAAAATTAGCTCTAGTCCACACTATTGGCTCATAACTGGGACTTCATGAACAAAAGTGACACAATCTCCCTGAACCTTCTGTTTCTTCTCTCCCCTCCTCTTCCCCACTTCTGAATAAAACCGATTTCAACCAGACTTTTTTAGAGCGCCTAGGTAGGCTGACTATATAATTCAACATCCAAACTGGGACAGTAGTAAGGGCAAAAGGCGAGCTATTAATAATTAAGCTGGGACAACAGCATATACCAGCAGGCTGCTGCAAACCCCCACAGCCGTAATCCTATTTTTAGGGACAGGCTGACCCTCTCCTGCAGCCCTGCTAAGCAATGCTGCTTTCTTAATTTCTTTACTTGCCCCTCCCACCTCTTAAACTATTAATTTGGGACAATCACTTTTTTTTTGTAAATGTAAAGTTTCTCCTCGTGACATAGCTGCCTATTGTACAACTTCAGGATGAACTTGAGAAATTAAAATGATGAGAAACAGGGATACTTGTATCCAGACATGGGTTGTCAGGGGCAGCCTTTGATGTGACAACCAGAGTTCAAAGGAAAATCTGGGCTAATAATTCTTCAGGCCAAATTTGTGATCTGAGCCTAAACGTGAAAAGGTCCCAACTCTCCCGTAAGTCACAGGAAACATGATGGGTGACACTGGAGCGTCTCTCCACTCCAGGGAAGTCATATTTGGTCAATGAAAAGTCCCCCCTGGGGTGGGGCAGAGTGCAGTTGGCAGAGTGCATGCTTAAGGTGGCCTCGGAACTGGTCCCCAGCACCAGGTAAAGCAGGCAGGATGACACACACCTGTGACCCAGCACTGCGGAGGTGGAGGCAAAAGACCAAAAGTTGGAGGTCAATTGTTTGCCCATGAAGTACATTTGTGGCCAGCCTAGTCCTTCCTTGACCTTTTCTAAAATTAAAAGCCCATCCTTTGATGTCAGATGGAAAACGCGCTTCTGGGAAACAGCCTCATTTAGAAATATCCAGGTAGCATCTGGGAATCCTGAGCTGGCCTGGACTCCAGGCTGATTCAAGCAGAACTGATTAGTGAGCCTCCTTGCCACCAGCTGTCCATTATGCACTCACGGGCAGCCAAGGGATGACTGTCAGCAGCAGAGCTTTCTCATTTCGCTTTCTCCAGTAATCTTGAGGCAAACAGTAAGGTCCTCGATGCAAGCAGGAACCACATACTAAAGATTCCTCTATCCTGCAGGTCTCCATCCTGGTGGGCACACCTTTAATGGCAGTACCTGGGAGGTAGAGGCAGGTGGATCTCTGTGAGTTGGAGGCCAGCCTGGTCTACAGAGTGAGTTCCAGGATAGGCTCTGTAGTTACACAGAGAAACAAAAACATACCAAAACAAAAAACCCAAAACAACAACAACAACAACAAAACAAAACAAAACCCAAACTAACAAACAAAAAAGATTCCTCTAGCCTGTGTCTCCTGTCACACAGGTCTGTGTGAAGTCCAGCTATGATTCCCGGCAATACCTGAATGAATTTTGCTAACTATAGAGCCCCATAACCGTGTGAGCTTCAAGGAGTATGGGATGCACTGAATGATTTGGCCATTACAGATGGAGCTGGTGGCTATCCAGATATTTGCACTGTCAGTCATATGTCGGCTGGGGGTGCCCTGCTCAGGTGCCGTTTGTTCTTATCCAAATGCCAACAGCAACCTACACACGTGTACAGGAGCATGGTAGCCTCAAGTTAAAACTTCTACGGAGGCGCGATAGAGTAAACGGCTAGCAAGAGGGGATGGGAAGAAGGCAGGAAAGAAAAGAAAGGGGGAAGGAGAAAGCAAGCAGGAGGGAGGGGAGAGAAACAAGGGAAGGAAAACAGGGAGGGGGACTTGAGGGAAGAAAGCAGGGAGGAGGCGAGCAAAGGGGAGCGGGAGAGGGCGCAGAAAGAGGGTCTGAGTTCCTAAGGCTTTCAGCAGAATGCTTTGCTTTTCAGTCCCCTGAACAAGGAGAGTGACCGCCCCGCCACTGTTCCAAGGACACTGGGGAAGGGTGGGCTCCGATTTTCCTTAGAACCAAGACAGGAAGTGGCAGGTGAGCTTGCCGTGTGTGGAAGTGATACGATGTGAACTGGCAGGCCTCAGACACCCACGGCTGGCCCCATGCTGATGTGCACCGCCTCCCAGGCCTGAGCACCACAGAGGATCTTCACCAGGCTGCAAAGGATGTCTTCCACAGGGCTGGTTCTCTCTCCTGGCTTGTAACCAACTGGTCTGTGGTCTGCATTGTGTGTGGAGCGGCGTGTGCTGCCTTCTGTGTGCGCGTGTGGAGGGGAGTGTGTGAGCGTGTGTGTGAACGCTCCATGTCTTGTTGGGTGTGATTGAGAGAGAAAACGGGCCTTTTCTTTGTTTATTTGCAGATAAATCTCAGCTCTAATCCAATGCACAGCAACGTCTCATGCAAACGCAAGGCAAGGAAGCTCTGATACCAGTGATGACACCCATATAAATCACAGGCTTTATTCCCGGCCTGCGAGGGGCTGTGCAGATCGGAGCGACGTCGCGCACTCTCATTGGGTGATGCTTCATTACTTGACGGAAAATCCCCAGGGCTGAAACGTTATTTAAATGTGCTATGAGAATAAATGTGATTTATATACGTGTCGTCTGTGGAGGCGTCCTCCTTTGGTTCTGCAGGTGCTGCCGAGCCTCGGGATTATCGCCTCAATTTATTGCCAGTTCCATCTATACACATGCTCAATGACAGGACCCTGTCCACAGACCCAGAAGTTCCAGAAAGGAGACCATGTCTACCGAGCGGTGGTTTTCGACTGTTCAGTGGAGTGTTTGACATTAGGGTGTGTGTGTGTGTGTGTGTGTGTGTGTGTGTGTGTGTGTGTGTGTGTGTGTGTGTGTGTGTCTACACTTGTGAATGAATGTGCTGAAAATGGTCCCATTTCCTTTGAAGGACTCGGGAAAGAGATGCTTTGAACTCACACGCATCAGTTTCCAGCAGCCGGGTGATGTTTCTGGTCAAAAGAGAAAGAAAAAAGTATGATGTGTATTGGGCAAGGCTGGGGCCCACATGTTTAGCTCAAAGTGAGTGGAAATCTCTTGAAATGCAGGTTTAGGGTAATGAATGTCAGCAGACTTTCAATCCAAATGAGATTCACAAGAAGGTGTGTGTGCTCGGGATGTTTCCATTACTGAAGGGAGGGGCTTGGCTGGAGGGGTGAAGGTGGTCCCTCCGTTTCCGTAACCGCTCCAGAGTCAGCTCCTGTCATTTCTTCTTTCCTCCTCCCCGGCAGCGAAGGTTCTCAGTGACGGGTTTTATTGTCTGAGGATCTCATACATGCATATAACGAACTTTGATCAAATCTTCCTCATTCCTTCCCTGCAATTCATCCACTATACCCTCACAACTTCATGCTTTGTGCTTTGTAAGCCTAATGAGTCTACTTTGTGCTTCCTGTAGGTGCGTGGATGTAGACCATCCTTGGAGCGTGGAAAGCACCTTGGCAACCACATCCATGATAAGAATTCTCCCTCCTCTAGTGGCCATCGGTTGCCAACAGCTACTCAGCTAGGAGTCCTCCCCATGTTGGGATTTTGGGTGGCTTGATCTTGTCACAGCCACTGCTGTGAGCTCACGTGTGACATTTTGCTGTGGATGTTCACTACCTCTGGCCCTTACTGTCCCCCTATCCATTCTGTAAGGATCCCTGAGCCTTGCAGTGAGAAGATACAATATAGATATTCCACTTAGAACCCATCGCCCCACAGTCTCTCGAAAATTCTCTGCACACTGACCCGCTGTGAGTCTCTGTACCAGTCAGCACGTGCTGCAAAGAGGAGCTTCTCTGGTGAGGGTTGAGAGATCCATTAATCTATGAGTATAGGGATAAGAACAGGGATGGAGAGGTGGCTCAATGGTTAGAGAGCGCTTGTTCTCATAAAGGACCCTGGTTCGGTTCCCACCATCAACAGAGTGGCTCACAAAAGTCTATAACTACAGTTCTAGGGAATCTAATGCCCTCTTCTGACCTCTGCAGGCACCAGGTACACACACACACACACACACACACACACACACACACACACACACACGTTACACATGCATACATGCAGGTAAAGTACTCACACACATAAAATAAATCAAAAAGCACTTTTTAAAAGAAGATAAGAACTCGGGAACAGTTTGTTATTACATCTATTTGCAGAATAATAGTATTAGGTTCTCCCTTAGGGCCCATGGCTTGGCCAGCTATGGGTTTTTAACTCAGTCAATGGAACCAGGCATAGGTTCTGTCTTCCAATCAGAAGGTGGTTGATTAAAACCATAATGTTTGTACCACTCTTGCATCAATGGGCATAGCTTTCCAGGCCAGTCTTTACTGTAGTTTGCAGGGTTTGCAGCTGGGTAAAACCTTTGATTATTCTTTTTCCTCCCTGGTAGTGAGCGTTGAACCTTCCGGCCCTGTGGAAGGTAGCCAATAGGGATGAAGCTTCCAGATCATACCAGGATGATTTTTCCATATGACCCAAGCATGTGTTGTCTTCAGCGATAGGGTCTTCCCATCAAGTTCTGTAAGTTCTGTAAGGGCAGGGCAATAGTCTGCAATGTTTGGAGGGTAACCTATATCTGAAAATCTCTGGAGTCTTGGGGAGGCATTGCCCCCCTATTATAGGGCAACTCAATAGAATTTCTTTCATGTGTGGCTTTGCAGTCATTTTAGGAAGCTTCTCAGCAGTAGATTGCCATTTGGCGTATTCAAAGGTCTTCAGTGTTAGGGCTCCCTCCTCACACGTCTTCATCTGCCTTGCCCTCCTCCCACCCCGTTTAACCTTTCCTGATAGTCTCCAGTACACCACAGTATTTCCATCCCTTCCCTTGGACACCCCGTCATCCCCACACCTTACTGGTTTCCTGGCTTCTTTGGTTACTCCAGTTTAAACAGATATCTAAATATTTTACTTCGTGATATCTTAAATGGAACCCATTTCAAGTTCTTTTTAGATCCATGCTGACAGGCAAACCAAAGAACTTATATGTACAGTTGGTTAGCATTTCATTTTGAGTAAGCAGCAATGTAAACCCAGTGCCACCAGAGTCTGAGGCAGGAGGATCACAAGTTGAAGACTTGCCTGGGCAACTTAATGAGAACCTGTCTCAAAATAAAAAGTAAAAAGAGGTCAAGGAGCATAGCACAGTGGTGGGACACTTGCCTAGTATTTGCAAGGTCCTATGTTGAATCCTGGGCACACAAAATAAATAAAATTCGATAAATAAATTAATTAATACGCTAGCAAACAAACAAATAAGCTAGCCTTAAAAAAATACCCAACTGTTTTGTTTTGAAATAACTCCAGATTTACATAAAAATTTCAGGAAAAGTCGCAAGAATTGTAGTGTACCCTTCACTAAGTTCTTCAGATGTTGATGCTTTAGATATTTGTTTTATCAATGTGTGTGTGTGTGTGTGTGTGTGTGTGTGTGTGTGTGTGTGTGTGCATGCATGTGCCACTATGTATATGTGCCCCTGTGTGTTTTTATTTTTTTCTCTTCTGAGTGGTTTGGAAATAAGTTGTGAAAGTTTTACTTCTGGTATATTTCCTAAATCTATTTACATAACTACAGTGCAGCTACCAATCCAAGAAATTAGCATCTTTGAGGTTTTGTGTACACACATCCCACCGCTTCCCTTTATAGGGGAAAAAAAAAAAGTGTTTTCATTTACTTTGGGAGGATTCTGTCCTATTTATGAGAACCTATTTGAAAAAGTGGAGTCTGTTAAATTGTTAGTGTATTAAACTGACAGATTAACATTACTCTTAAAATGTATCTGTGCTGCATCTATGTATGTGCTGTAGCGACATATGTACCGAATCTGTGCATGTACTGTACCTAAGTAAGCACTGTATCTAAGTTCATCCTTACTTGATATCCCCCTTATATAGTTATAATTAGATGTCCATAATTGGCAAACTTAAAACTTTTACATATTCTTTGGCCAAAATAACCTAAGTTAAGCAAGTCTCTTAAGCAGCCTTTTGGTCCCAATCAGTCCCTTCCTCTTTGCCACTCACAGGCTCTGAAAGCCTTGGCCACGGCTTTGCCTCTGAGCCCAGAAAGAGTAAAAAGGGACTTCAAGGGTGTGTTTGCAAAGCGTTATGGGACCTGGTGATTTGGTGTGAAAATGTGTCTTGGTGAAATGTGGTGCCTGCTGAACTGTGACACTGGGCTGCCACTCCGTAGAGCCAGCTCCCTTGAGCACACCTTGTGTCCTGAGAGCCAGGCACTGGCCAGTCATGAGAAGAAAAGACAGCATTGCTCAAGGGCTGACAGCTGACCATGGAAGGGCTGGTGGATTGCCTTTATAATGTTGGTGTTGACAGACAGGACTCTTGACTGTTTTATGGGCTACCTCTCCCAGGCAGCAGTTACATTTCTGTGACACGTTCTGACCTGCGGTTTATCCAGATCTCTGTAGTAATAAGCTAGGTTGTAGGACCATTTGCTTAAGTGTATATGCTGTGGTACAGTAAATTTGTTATAAAACCAAGCCCATAGGGGCTTCCGTTGTTCCCTCTGGTGCCTGGTGATGTCAGGAGAGCAATCAATGGGCTCCAGCCGAGCCGTAGCCATCCAGGTTTCAAAAAGCTCTTTATTCCTCTCGGGGAAACTAGTTTAGTCTTTGGAAGGAAACATATGGCTTTCTTCTTACAGCTCAGCCTCCTTCTTGCCAGCTGCATTTATTTCCCTTAGTCTGGCACTAATGAAGGGCAGCTTGGATGAGCTGAGAGCAGTCACTGCCTTGTAGGGGAGGCTGAGAGGCCCAAGCGTCAAGGTGCTCATTGGAAGGTGCCTCATCTCTAAACACACATCGGTGAGAGCCATCACTGCCCCTGGGTGGCGGAAGACCCACGGGGCCTGAGCTATCTGCCAGAATGGTTTTCAGCATCTTGGGCTCCTCAGGAAAGAAAAGTTGGGATGGTAAAACACGCCCCACCCTCCAGCCCACTCAGGCCTCGTCCAGTTCCTGCTGAATCAGCACACTTTAAAGCAAATCCCTGCTTTTTTGTTTAAATGTGTTGTTGTTGTTGTTTTGTGTGAGTGTGTGAGTGTGTGTGTGTGTGTGTGTGTGTGTGTGTGTGTGTGTGTGTTTTCTATAAGGTGTTGGCAATCTGTCTTATGTTCTCCCAACCCTGCTGGGATTTATGGTCCGGTTCGTATTTTACTACACCATCTTGGCAGGTTACCTACTTGAAATTCAAACCCAACCAACTTGATGGGGGAACAGACATAAAAATATTAATTTGGTGGATATTAAAAAAAATCACGCTGGTTATAAATCAGGGGCTGTCCACTGGCTCCTTTCATCATCCAAATGGTCCTTCTAACCAGACCACAAATCTTCCTGGGGCGAAGGGGGCCTTAGAAGGTGGGGGTTCCCTTCCTGAAGTTTTGGAGACAGCTTACATCCAACACTTCCTCAAACCTGGCTTTGTTTTACTAAAGGTAATAAAAAGTCAGTACTTCTAGTATAGGCAGGCTAATTAGCAACCTCACAGAACAGGCTCCCGACTTAAAAGCAAGTTGGCTTGGCCTGAAAGAAGTCACATTGTAGACATTCTAAAGGGTGATTAAGATGGGGGTTAGGGAACTTTGGATGACTGTCATGCCTTTGGAGGTACGGTGGCCATGGTGGGGAGGGAGAGAGGGCAGGGAGGACCCACCGCTAAGATGGTGATGGACAGGATAAATCCAGGTTAGGTTGGAAGGGCCACAGCAGGTGTGTGCCTGTGGCGAGCTGGGCTGGGAGGTATGTTTACACGTCCTGTCAGCCTTTCAATATTCGGTAGGGGCCATGACTAGACATAACCAGCAGAGGGAGGGGCAGGGAAAGCTCCATTCCTGCTGAACGGAATTTAAAAGTAGCCAAGAATTCTGCATCCCACAATACTGTTCTAGTAGACCCCTTCATCTCCATGTCATAACTGATCTTTACAGCTAAAAGTCTATTAATGGGCGCTTGAAAATTTCACGAAAAAATTGGTTCGTAACAGCTGTGGGTGGATGAAAGGCTAAATACTTCTGTAATAAGGTACCAATTAAATGGAAAGTTGTCTCTCTCTCTCTCTCTCTCTCTCTCTCTCTCTCTCTCTCACACACCACACACACACACACACACACACACACACACACACACACACAATGTTTGCAACTGTAATCGGAAATTCACTGGCATCCTAGAAGTCTCAATTCAATTTAGTGGCCCAGAGTCTAACCAAACAGGCTCACTGGGAGCAGGCATGTAATGAATGGAGATCCAAGCATAGCCGGGTACCGAGGATAAAGAAAAAATCCAGTAGCTGGGAAGTGGCAACCAGTTCTCTATAAAAGGCAAAGCAAGCTGCTGGTGGGGAATGCTAACTTGCCAGCAGAAGAAAGGAAACAGAAGCCAGTGCTATTCTTTTAAAGAAAATTATTGCCAATAATTGGCTCATATTCCCCTTTTGCCGTCTTCAGGGGCAGCATTGAAGAGGGGCTTCATTTCTGCCTGAAGAACATAATGATGAAAATGATTTCATCTTTAACAGATTGTTCTACTCGGTTACTGTGCAATCTCATCCTGACAATGCCTTGGACTTGAAAAATGATGCTCTCATCTCTAAGAAATGGAAGGTGGGAGAGGGTGCGGGTATTCAGGGCTTCACTCTGAAGCAATTATGGGCTCACCATGAGGCTCAGACAGGAATTGATTTTTAATTTTAGATGATTAAGCTGTGGGTGCAAGGAAGTTAGGATATGTGACCTCCTTTTGACCTTGAAGATTGAATTCTTCTCAAATGAATTCACTAAGGAAAAGGAAAGCATTCAAAAGCAAATTTCTGTCTTATTATTCCCAAATGCACATGGCCTCTCTCCTAGTCCTACCAAAGTCTTTGTGTTTATACTGATGGGCAAATAAATGAGATCATATGTGGGCTGTTGGATGTGAAGATAACTGTGTTTGGAGCAATTGCAATGTGGTAAAGAAACTTAGAAGTGGGCAAACCTTCACAAGGCACTGACTGATGCAGCCTCGGGTACCCGAGCCCATTGCAGTGCTTCCTCCTCCAGCATCCGGAAGAGTATCGCGCCAAGCTATGCCCATCTCACTTACTGACTAATGGAAATAGTGTTTGCATGTCTATGAGATACTGCTTTTTAAAAATGTTTTTATGTGAATGTCTGTGAACTGTGTGCCTGGTGCCCACAGGGGCCAGACGAGGACATCGGATCCCCTGGAACTGGGGTTACAGATGGTTGTGAGCTGCTGTCAGGTGCTAGACGTGATCCCAGGGTCCTCTGTAAGAGCAACCAGTGCTAACCCTGAGCATCTCTCCAGCCCCTGAGTGCTGATTGCAATAGTCGAGGGTGATCCTTGAGCTGTCCTCTAGTGAGAAGCAGGGGAAATCTGCCAGTGCTGCCTGTGTGAGGCCCCAGGCCTCCTTCTCAGACCCTCCCAATATGTCAGCCCCTGTCCAGACTGAGCCAGTTCCCAATATCAGACGTAAATGCCGTCTAGAGCACAGGCTTTGGACCCTCCTAGAGCCTTCTCACCCTACCTTGGACCTTTCCTGAGGCTACCCTCTTCCTGTTCATGACGCATTTCCTCCACCAGGGCCTTTTAATTTCTTTTTCATGACTGAGCACAACTCGGACCTAGGGCCTTGTGCAAGTTAGGGAAGCATTCTACCACTGGGCCATATCCCCAACTTCCTTTTACTTTTTGAAATTTTAAGGCAGGCCCTCACTAAGTTCCCCAGGCTAGTCTTGAACCTATTCTACAGTCCAGGAAGGCCTTGATCTTTCCATCCTCCTGCCTCAGTCTCCCAGGTAGCTGGAATTACTGACTTGCACCATCGGTCCTGGCTCGTCAGAGTCTTTTCTGGAAAGTCTCCTCCTGCCCGTCAGGGTTTTCTGTGCACTTCCCTGACCACGAAGCCCAGCTACTTCTCATCGCTCTTTGCAGCCTCTGGTGTTCCAAGCAGCCACCTGCTTGGGGACTAATGTGGATCTGTCCCCCTCACTTGGGTTTCTCCCTTCTTGTAGCAATGATGTGTTCCTCCCTGGAGCTTTAGTTCCTGTGCCTCAGATTCACGCTTTGCAGAATGGTAGCACACACAGAATTGTTGTGAAGACAACACAAGCCAGAGCGCAAAGCCTGACGTGTGCTTCACAAACACACCCAAAGCTTCTTCCCAAGGGACTTTGCCATGTTCCTGGAATGTCTTCCTTTCCATCCTGGGGGAAAGGTTTTATAGCGAATCTGCCAATTACTGAAAGCTTAAGTCCCAAGTGTGTCCCACCATCTCATCAGCAGGGAACATTTCTCTTGACCTTTCATGGAAGGGATGATCAAAACCTTTGGGCAAGGACAACTTGATCTGAAGTAGACTCACCCTGAGACAATGCCAGAGAGGGAAGTGATGGGAAGTTGCCTGCTGATAGCAGAGGCCTCTAAAACCCCAAATGCTAGGTGAGAAGGAGCTTGGGGATGGCCATTATGAACCTCTCAGATGCCCAAATACCCACACGCCTCTAGAAGGAGCCGCAGCAGTGGTCAGACCAAAGCGATTTGGAGGGTACTGAGATAAAGCAGGAAGGGTCACAATAACTCGGTGACTCTTCCTTCAGACAAAGACAAAGGGACCCTGGAAGAGCCTGAAACTGGAAAAGAACTGTGGCATTACCATCAGGACTGCGGAGTCATGTTTCCCTGATGAGAGCAAGAGCCCCTCCCTGGTTGACTGCACTGGACCTGAAGAGGTGTGCTGGAAAGCCTTAGACAGTGACATCCCTGCTGAGTGACGGAACCATGAGCACTGAATGTTTGCTGTTACAGAACAATGCATGTGCATACATAAATGCTATAAAATTAGCGTAGACAGCTGGCAAATCATTAATTAACAGCAGCAATGGTCTTCAGATAGCACTCCAGGGAGACTGCAGGAGGAAAAAGCCCTGGACCTGGGTTCAGTCTTACCCATGGTCTGAATTCACCCTCATAAGAAAGAAGGTGACGTGGAGAGGCATGAATTGCATAGACGCCACCATATCACCTATCACCACCTTCCCTCCTCACTGGTTCCAAGGGGAACAGACAAGAAAGCCATCACACTACCCATCTGTCTGCCAGGCATACCCCCAAACCAGACGCCAAATGAGCACTGGGCATACAAGGCTGTGCCCAGCACAGGATAATTGTGCCATAAATATAATTAAAGTCAGCAGGAAGACCATTAAGGAGAAAACCAAACTTTAAAAAAAAATTAGTACTAGTGAGGAAAATATCATACATTCTTTTTATTTCGGTCTAATTTTGTTTACATGATTCATGCAGTTTCCAAGTGTATCCCTGGAGAACATTAGGCTGGCACCACATGCATAAACATTCATATATAACATGCAAATTAGAAACAATCTCAGGATTTATATAGAAATTACAGCCACTTCTAGCAAATTAATTCAATGACAGAAAAAGGGTTACTGTCTCTGTTCAAATCAAGAGGGGGAAATATTGAGCAAAACAGATTTATTTATTCAGGAGGTCTGCTCCCTTCTAGGGGCTGATGTCCCTTTTGCCTGGAGATTTCCATTTTTTTTTATTGGATATGTATTGATGATTGAATTTACTTTGAATTCAGGAGCAGTCAGTGAGGCTGTAATGGGCTATTTTAAGTGATAGCGTTGCTAATATCGTCATAAAGCCGATTAGGCTGGGAGGGTTTTCTGTGGAGACATGGCAGAAAGAAGGAAGTTGCTTGAGTTAAAATATTCAAGATTATTGAGTCAGAGAGCAGCAAGGCCCCATGAGTGCAAATTTACCAGTTTATAGGCAAAGAAACTGTGCTCCAGAGATGTGGCCTGACCAAGAAAATAAAGAAAATGATTTACAAAAGCAGACCAGAGCCTGGGTTTGCTCTGCCAAAAGCTTCATCAGCACACTCCTGTATTTGAATAGCAGGGGCAGGTGACATCCAGGTACACTTCCGTGGAACATTTTCTTGACATCGTTTGGCAGTGATGTTGCTGCTGGAGACTCGGGTAGATTGGATGTCAGGATAAAACCTTTACCTCCGTCTTTTTTGTGTCTTACTCAATGTGGCTTGCTAGTCCCCAAGTTGGGAGACAGCAGTTGGACTTGTGGTAGCCAGCACAACACAAGTGGAGTGACCTGGTGATCCCCTGACCTGGTGGTGTTGCTGAGTCTGCCTTACTGTGCTTTCTCGTGCTAGCTTTGGGAACAAGCTCCAGCTGGCCTGCTGGAGGGATGGGGAGCCATGTAGGAGAGCAAGTGTTTGGAAGATCCTTATGCCAGAAATTAACTGTTGTTTGTCCTAAAGTAACAGAGTCCTTAATTTCATCCGTAATTCAACACATTGAAGAGATCCCAGATGTCACCACTCAGTAATTAGCTGGTCAGCCACAAACCCATCACAGGGCCTAGCCAAGAGCAGCAGAGCTATGCCTCGACCATGACCGATGGCAGATGCATGAATGAGCTCAATGAAGAGCTGGGGCATAGATAAGTAGAGAGCTCTTGTCTTTCACACACAAGGCTCTGGAGCTGAGGTCCATCACACAAGCACACACACACACACACACATACACATAAACACTCACACACGTGCACACACATATATACATACACACACACGCACAAACACATGCACATACAGGTTATACTTTGTACTTGTATTCTGGCAAACGTTTGTAACACTTGTATCCAGGAAGCTGAGGCAGGAGGATTTTGCATTTGATGCCAGCCTAAACTACATACTGAGAGCCTGCCTCGAACAAAAGAAAAAAATAAAAATTAAAAAAAAGCCCAATGGAGGCCATCATGAATTCTCCTAGTCTCATGAGCAAAAATAAACATTTGCTGTCAAATGACACATGGTTTGTGTGTTTCTTTCTTACCTGATGTTTTTTGGTTTTGTTTTGCTGTTGTAGGTGGCTGGAACTCTTTATGTAGACCAGGCTGGCCTTCAGTTCATATAGATCTGCCTGCCTCTGCATGCTGGGTGATGGGACTAAAGGAATATACTACCCCAGTGTTTTGACATTGGCTAACATAAGGATTGTCAACTTAGAAGACTCCATCCTTTCTGCAGGCCAGCTGGGGCTTATCCCATAGCTAGCAAGAGAAAGCATGGTGGAGGTTCAACAATGCCAGGTCTCAGCTCAGACTATGTCACTGTGTTGTAGTGGCCAGCGTCAATCACACTGGCCTGCCTCAATTTGGGGACAAGAAAGCCACATCTTAAGAAAGGAATCGGACTGAGTTTCAGAGGAGAGCCGTCTGATTGGTGTGGTGCTGTCTATGTACTCTATGCAGATAAGAGGTATTTTCGCACGCAATCTGGGCCTCCAAATCTATAATAAACATACTGGCAGAATGTAAGCCTTGTGTGTAGCACTCCCTTAAGTGCTTGTTCTGTTTTGAATGGTCAGTCTGAGGTTATGTCAGTTAGAGAAGAGATTGCAGCAAGGGCTCTTTGGGTTTCCATTGGCCCTGTGGTTTTGGTGCTGTTGCTTTCTCTAGTTTTCTTTTTCACCTTTCATCCACTGATGTGACTTGGTGACGGTCATTTCCGGGACCAGAAAATGTGTATAATCCCGCTTGTACTTGCACTTTGCAGAGCTCCCCCTCTGGCATCCGAGGCCTGTCACTGAACACCTTGGCTCTATGTGACACCTGACAGCTTTCAAGGCACTGCCACATTTGTCCCTTCTATGACTCCACAGTCTCCCCTGAGAACAGTTGTTTTGAAGATGAAAAAACCGAGGCTCAGAGAAGCCAAGTTGATTTTCCTAAAGTAACAGCCTAGCTAACTTCATGGTCAAAACTAGCATCCCGACTCCTGCTTCCTCACCTTGAACTTCTGGAATGCTCCACTACCTTTAGGCTGAGGTTTTGCAGACAGGTGTTCAAGGGTTACCTGAATAACGCTTCTGTCTAGGGGCCACCAAAAGGAAACACAGTGTTCTTAAAGAGGCCATTAGAAAGTCCCAGACCTCCACTTACCTCGGCTTTGGTAAGGACTGACTGTGTAAGTGCCCACACCTTGTAACAGTCTGTCTCAGAATCCAGAACACAGACGTGCATTGTGGATTAATCACTCCATATCTATGTTTTAAAACCGTGTTATGAGTCTTTTAAAGGCGTGTTTTAAGATGTAATGCTCCACCAGGAGGCATAGGCCATTTCAAAGCAGGTCTGTTTGCTGCTGTAGGAGGGTGATTGAGTGCAGACGAAGGGGGTAATCCCTGCGTGCTACTTCGGGTAACTTCTTTCTCTGACTGATGAAGTGAAGGCATTAGCTCTCCACCCAGGGGTGGTATCTGCCGTATCCCTTGCTCCATCTGGGTTCTGGAGCACCAGGCAGTGATGCTGTTATTGGTCTCAGTGTGACCATTATCCTGATTCAACTTGGACTGTGGTGACTCCTGGAACACCGGCATTCAGTGCTAAAGCTAGGCCAGCCCCAGGCAATGCCTGACCACCTACCCCATCCTCTGTATAGAACCTTCGAGGGAACAGATTTGCAAGTCACTCCCCACCGAAAGGCAGCTGGTGCCCCCAGTGTCTCTACCCACAAGAGCTCTGGTATGGAGAAGAGCTGTGATACCAGAGAGTTACGGTAATGACGAAGAGGGGCGGCTTCTCTTGGCTTCCAGAACCAAACTGCGTGCAACCTGAATGGAGATGCTTGAGAATTTACTGACAAGTCAGTTATTCTGACCCTCGTGACCCTTGTGTCCCTTGTGCTGGGTCACTAACTCAATGTACCTCTGTTTCTCATCTTTGAAGACGGGGAACTCACTAAAGTTGTCAAAATTCCCGCCTCTATTATGTATTCTCAACATTGTTGTATGTGTCTCAACATTTTAGTTCACCTAGAAATGTCTCACCAAGCCACTTTGGAAGGCTTTTTTTTTAAGCTCAGTCTAAATGAGAAAGGCCAATTGGGCTGTCATGGAATAAAGTCAAAGCTCCTGTTTATCGCAATGAAACTTTACAAAATCCTGGACATGTTTACACTTGTCTTTTCTAATATAGTTGCCATTAGCTACCTTAAGTTTAGTAAGATCTAAAATTTAGTTCCCGAGAAACCAGAACTGTTGAGTCTGGGGAGGATTCATGGGAATTATTTAGTCAGTTTACTACAATTGGATAGACTTAAGTGTGGCAAAGGCAGGATGTTTCAAAGGTCAGTTAAAATGTGAAGGTAACCCTTTGCCTGTTGCCTTCCAGGCACAGGGTTACTTCTTTAGTAAATAATAGAAAGGACCTGGAAGTAACACTAATTCACTGAATAGACATGTTGTAGGAAAACATTTTATAGGATAAAAAACAAAATAAATAAAGGAGGGGTATTTTGCTTATCATTGACATAAGGTAAAATTCAAAATACATTTAAAAAGTTCAAAATACATGTCTGAAAGCAGCATAATACTGTCCCTGTTAAGGAAGTAAATTAAATTAAGGCCTCTATAGGTTTGTTAGCATCCAAGAGTAGATTATCAGCTCCAACTACATCCCTGGAAGTCGTGCCATCTACTGCAATTTCCCTCTTTAGTCCAAGAGATGGAGTTGGCTTGGTCCCTAGCATCTACATTATTGAATCACTGCTGTGACAACCTTGGGGCTTTACTGTCAATACTAACATAATGTATACACATCCTTGATCATAGTCACAAATATTGCTTCTTTAATACTCACTGAGAGCATCGACTATTACTTCCTTAAGCTCCTGTAGTTGACCCTCAACAACGAATGTCTGACCCATCATCTTCATGACTTGGAACAGGCCTTTCACCTCTCTGAACTGGTTCCCATTCTGTAAACTGAGGCTTCAGGACTTCTCACAGGTATAGGACCTTTGAAAGTGCCCCTGCGATGCCTTGACCCACACAGCTTGGGTCTTGGAATCCCCACTAAGGGTGGAGAGGGGCTGAAGAAAGGCCACACACAAGATACAAGTACAAAATGCTGGAAGTTGGGTGGACTGGTCCCTCTGATGGAATGACCAACTAGGCTAATTTCCCATGGTCTGGGACCTTGGTCCTTGTCACTCAGGACCTCACTCACTCAGGGCCTCCTTCCTCCCTGTCGTGGGCTCTGCTGGCTTGTGTTTCAGGAAGCCCTTTCAGTCCCCAGCAGCCTCCCAATGAATGTCCTTAAGTGCCAACTGCTTATGGAACTCAGGACACAAAAACGCCTCTGGGGTCTTTTTCTTGACTTAGTTTCCTTCACAGTAAACAAATGTTCCTTCCTTTCTTTTCTCCTACCCTCCCTCCTTCTCTCCCTCTTTCCTTCTCTTCCTCCTTCCTTCCCTCCCTCCCTCTCTCTTTCCTTCCCTCCCTCCCTCCTTCTCTCTCTCCTTCCCTCCCTCTCTCCCTCTCCCTCTCCCTCCCTCCCTCCCTCTCTCCCTCCATCCCTCCCTCTCTTTCAGATCTCATCCAATCCAAGCTAATCTTGAGCTCAGAATGTAGCATAGGACCTTGTGCCCCATCCTCCCTCTCTCTCCTCAGCATTAGGATTACAGATGGTTTTTACAGCGCTCCATGCTCTGGATTGAACCTATGGTTTCAACAAGTCCCTTCCTTGCTTTTCATTCAAATTTTCCCTGGGTAGAGATTTTACTATCTCCTCTAGAAACCTGGTCAGCTTTGCCAGCCTGGTCCTGCCCAGGACCATCTATGTCCCCTGAGTGTAACACACACACACACACACACACACACATTGCCTCCATCTTCCTCATTCATCCTATTTTATGTAGACTCTGCAACATCCACGCTCACGCTTGCTTTCTAGAACTCGCTGCACTGCAGCCTCCTTTTCCAAAGAAAAGACTGAGGTTCAAGGTGGTACCGACTTACCTCATTAGAGCTGGGCAAGAAAGTGTTAGTGCCATTGTCTCCAGATCTGGAGGCATCACACAGCTGGGGGGGGGGCGGGGATGCTCCTGTTATGGAATGACTACGTCCCCTGCTGTAGGCTGTCTCTGGCTCTTCTATCAGAACCACCCCAGACTCAGAATTTTGTTTCTGTCCTCCAAATCAAGTGAATCATTTTTCCCTGCTGTGACAAATACCTGAATAAAACAACTGAAACTATTTGGGGTTCAGAGCTTTGAGTTCCTGGGCTGCCGGTGTGGCAGAAGGTAGCAGAGATGCAGAGCTGTTCACATCAGAAGACAGAAGACAGAGAGGGGAAGGGGCCACTGTCAAAACAGTCTTTAAATGGTGTAGTAGGCTTTCCAGTAGGCTGGACCTGGCACAGTCCCACACCTCCCAATTTTGAATGCTGTAATGGGTTGACTTTGATTAGGGTAAAGACCACAGGATCCAACAGTCTCCAGAACTTCCCCCACAGACACACCCAGAGCTGTGCTTTACAAGTCTTCTTGGAGTCTCTCAACCCAGTGAAGTCCACAATCAGGGTCACCATCACAGCCACCCCCCACACTCTTAGCAAGGTGCTGAGGGGTCCTGTGCCTTAGCTCTTTACAGGGATCCCTCTCCTGCCATGTTCACTGGCCCCATCTATCCTCTTAATTCAGAGACTCACTCTTCTTCACTCATTCATTCCAAAGGTTTCTATTGAGTGCTCATTACGGGCTCAGCACTAATTCCACAAACAAATGGCAAACAGGTGTGCACTGAAAAAGGACTTGAGCAAAACGACAGAGTAGGAAACCCCAGGCCCACAGACCGTCTGGAATTCACCGGTAATATAGTAATCAAATTACCTCTGTGAGATATCCCAAAGAGGCCTGAAACATCCCCTGTCCCAGACAAAGCGATTTTCTGTTTAGTCAAAAAGGCTACCTATCACTAACAAACATATAATAAAAGTAAAAAATAAGCAAGCAAAACTCTTTTGGGGCTGGTGGGTTGGCTCAGAGCATAAGTATACTTGCCATGAAACCTTGGTTACCTAAATTCAATCCCTTGTCTCCAAAGAAAGGTGAAAGGAGTTAACCCACTCCACAAAGTTGACCTCTGATCTTCACATGCATGTCACAGAGCATGGGCCCACCCCCCTATTATATATATGTGAGCACGCGCGTGCGCGTGCACGCGCACACACACACACACACACACACACACACACACACACTAATAATAAATAAAATTGTTAGTAAAAAACAAACAAACAAAAACATATGGTAGCCAGGTGGCACACATCTTTAATCTGCTTAGGAAGCAGAGGCTGGCAGATCTCTGAGTTCAAGGCCAGCCTGGTCTTTAGAGCAAATTGAGACAGAGAAACCCTGTCTTAAACAAAACAAATACAACCCTCTTCCCAAGGGTTTGGATCTGTTCTTTGTATCGGGCACTAGGAGCTTCTTGAATATTAACAACTTTCACCCCATTGTTACGAGGTGATAGATACTATAATTATTCTAATCATACCAATGAGGGAAATAGAGTACAGAGAAGCTATTCACCTTGCATAGAGTTGCATAGGTGGCCAGTGGCTGAGCCAGCCCAGCAGGCAGCCTGCCTTGCTCTCCAGAACACAACTAAAATTGGAAGTTGGCACAACTGGGTGTGTTCTTGAAGCTGCTGGACCTATGCTTGATTTGAGATCTGCCTCTCTAAACAGCACTGTCCTGAAGAGGAGCAATGGGATTCGCTGCAGTTTGCCTCTTGGTTTAATAAACGGAAGATGTTGAAGGAGCTGGTTTAGGTTTGGATTCTTCATCTTTGACCCTTTTGCTGGGTTTCTCCAGACAGAAGAAGAAAATGACCCCTGAGATGGGACTGATGTGAGATCTTTAATAATTATTTGTCACGATTTTAAATTTCCAGGTCTAGAATTTCACCACATGTGTAATATGTCATTTGGAGCTATTTCACATCCCAAGCATTTTTGTGTCAGGAACTCACGTGGGCACTGACATACCAATAAGCGTTTGGAGAGCTAGACATAGGCATAGATATATGCCCTTGTGTTTCTCTACAGCCCAGAAAAGAAGTGGCCATTGAAAAAAAAAAAAATCTTACTAATGCATAAGATTGGGTACTCATTAGGAACACCTTAGTAGCTGTTTGGAGAGGAGGGAGACCCTTGGTTAGGAACAGTATTGCTCATATCAACCAGCAAAATGATAAGCTCCAGGCATGGGCCACAGCAGAGGCACACGTGCTCCCAGAGCTGACTTGCTTGTCCGAAAAAGGGCATCGCCATTGGCGCCAGGAGCAAGAAGCTGTTTTTTGTTGTTATTTGTTTTTTTCCTTTGGTTGTTGTTGTTTTGTTTTAATGGGATATTTTTTTCCCCTAAAAAGGCTTCAAGTCTTTGTCAGGGAAACTACATAAAGAAAAGCCAGGATTTTTTGAAAGATCAAATGTTTGGCAATGCGTCTAATGGCACAATAATAACTTCTCAAAAGCAATAAACCATATAATTAGAACGGGTCTGGTATTAGTCAGAATTTTCAAATGTGGATTGAATGGATGGATGAAACTGTTCTTTCTGTCCCCCCCCTCCCCGACCTCTCCTTTATTTTTGGAGATTGTATAGAACACAAAGAGGAAGCGAGCCCATCTGTTTCTGATAGTCCCAGACGTGAAGCATCAGAGTATCCTGAAGCAGTTATTTGATGCTAGTGTGCCTCTAAAGAATTTTCCTCAAGGTTAGCCCGTTTCTTTACTGGCAAGACGTTCGTTTTCGTGGAGTTAAAGGTTAACTTGACGCTTAGAAATGAGAAAGGTCTTAAGCCAGTTACTTTTCTTTATCTGTTAGGAGAAAATCCTCAAAGAAACAGAAACGAGCGCACTCACACTTGCGTCTCAGGGTTTCCCACGGTATTTCAGCTATCTTTGCCACCTTATTCTCAAGGTAGCCTTCTTGTTAAGAAAGAGCTGCCCTGCTTCAGAGGTGGCTGATGGCAGGCGTCCGATGGAAGGACGGGAGTTGCAGGCTTGTATCTGCGGAGGAATCAGGAGGAAGGAGAATAAGGTGGCCCTGGAATGGTGACACCACAACTTCCCCACTTGCTAGGCATTGGGCATTTGCCACTGGGTTTTGGGCTGCACAGAGGAGATATCCTTGCGGGATCTTGTTTAGTCTACGTTAGCAAGCTCAAGGCGCTAAAGGCGACTCGCGTTGCTAAAGTGCTCTTGTTTGGAGACCCGGGCGTCCAGAAAAAAAGAGTGGAAAATCTACACCTCTACTTCCTGAACCCTTGGCCACTTAACTGGGCAGAGCTAAGTAGAACTTAGCTCCGATAATGTTTATCGAAGTGTCAGCTTGAGGTTCATTTTCTAAGCACCCTTTGGACGCTCCCCAGCTCGCAAAGCGGGACGCGCTCAGCCTCCCCTGGTGGTTAAGACCGCTTCGCCAGTGCCGGATGTCCCGGGTCACCAGCAGCTGCGGAGTGAGTGACTTGTGGACAAACATCGATACTAGGACCAAACTGTTTGGATTAGTTTTAGTCTTTAATTCAATAAAAACATTCTAAGCAGGAACTAAAAAAGAAAAGGGACAATAGCACAGGCTGTGGCTTTATCGAATATCAGCCACGCCTGTCGCTGGGTCCTTCCGCAATGTCTGCCTTGCTGGATCACTGTCACGGGCTCGTTCTCCCCTTCAGCTCATTTGTAGGATTGTCATGAAGAGTGTGTGCAGCTTGAAATATTTTATTGTGTCTAAGATTATATACCACAGCACCATACATTTTCGACGTGTGCATATATTGCATATATGTTCCTTGTAAATTTATTCAGGGAAAAGGTAAAACAAAACAGCAACAAACTCCCCCCCCCACCCCCCTACCCCCCACCCCCCAATCCCCCACCCCCCACCCACGCTTAACTGGCTAAAAAAAACTGTTATATAGGGATCTTGGTGGTTTTTTTTTTTTTTTTTGAATACTTTGATTCCTAAAAAGGCATAAGAGTGTATGTGTTACTTTTCTGGTTGTTGTCAAGCTATTTGAAGGAAAAAAAAACAAAAAACAGCACACACACATCAAAAAATTAAATAAATAAAAGGAAGGGGGAAGCTTTAAAAATATACAATTTTCGCAGGAATTCAGACTACAAAGACAGTCGCCCCCAGGAAGGCCCACAACCAGAGCTGCTTACAAAGCCAACACGTTAGGAGGCTAGTGAAGTTCTTGCCGAATAAATCCAGTTAGAGTTTTAGAAGTAGACCTGACAGCCAGTCCCCAAAACGTAGGTAGAAGAACTCTGAAGATTTGGGAAGAATTACATAATTTACCAAGGCTATTTTAAAACAGTTCCATGGTTTAAAATTAGAATGTGTAATATTTTTAAGTGCATTTTTTGAAATACAAAAAGATGCCCAGAAAAAGTATATTTATATATTGTTTGTATATACAATAATCCAAGATCATATATATATATGTATATATGTATACATATGTAATGGCTTTCTTCAGTTAAGGATGAATTTCACTTCCCCTTATTCACTCTTTTAAATTATATTATGATCACATATATTATATAAATATAATTCTATATGTATAATTCTATATACATAATTCTATGTAATTTGGGTGTTGAAAAAAACACACAGTTTTGAAAGCTGCACATACATGGCAACCTTCAGTGGTCAATGACTTTTTTTTTAAGTTTGCCCCACTCCTGGTCAATGACTTTTAAGACTCAGGACAAGCTGGTCCCACATGTGTCAGATTATCTGTCAACATCATGCTTGAATTAAATCAGGATGTTTCCACATGCTTTAATAGCCACTCAAATATGCTTACAAACAACAACAATATTTTACATCTACTATGGAAGACTAAGAAGGGAGAGAAAAAAATCTGCAGTCACTTTCCCCCCTCCAGTAGTATTTATTTTTCTTCTAAAAAATATGTACCATTACATCCTGGAAATCAGAAAACTATTCTGAACTCACAATTTAGAAAATATATTTTTACTAACCATCATGTTCACCGTTGTGGAAATATGCAAAAAAAAAAAAAAACCTGTGCTTGAGACAAGTGGTGATTATATGGATATTTAATAAATTTTCCTTCCTACCAAAAATCATTTTACAGTCAAGTTCAAGTGAATAAAATTGTTCGGGGGGGGGGAGAGAAGGATGGATGGGCTATAACTTTGAATTGTCCTTTCAACCCTGCTTTCTCTGTTCTATGGGGATAGTAATGAGACAGTTTCCTATTGCAAACCAAGTTTGAAGTGAAGGGGGTTACTTGCTCATTTTAGCGACAGACTTACCTATTTCCTCCAGATATTATTTTTTTTATCTTTGCACAAAAGTCAGTATTCTTGCATACTTTTTATTTTATACATTCATTTCATGTTTATGCCAATGAAAGTATTGCTTAACTCCTTTAGAAGCAGCTATAGAATGTAGGATCCTTAAATATATAATAGCTTACTAAAGATGGTCATGTTTTCAGTCTGTTTGCTTTCATTGTGGCGCTCCGGGAACAAGACCTAAATGGCTGGACATATGATCATATGCATATGAACTCTTACTGCTACTTTTAAAAGCACTCATGAAGAAAGAAACTTGGAATAAACAAAACCGACACCTCCCACTGCGCTCTTAATTTCCTGTCTTGTGGATGGTATTTGTCCACAAAGGCAAATGAAGTCTTTAAAACGTGTATGAATAAGTACCTTCCAGCTGTGAGCATGTAATTGGCCAATCAGTTTTTATTCAGAGAGATTTGTAAAATGCCACTGTAACATTCCTGCTTAACTCCTGGATCTTTGCATTTGGCCCAGACCATTGCTTTTCCATAGAGAATGTCAGTCGTCTGCGTCTTTTTCTTATATAGCCACAAGAGAAAATGGGTAAAATCACCCATTCCACACATTCATAAGCTGGAGAAAAATGATATACAAATTTATTTTTCACAGCTAGCAACTTACTATATATGTTTATGGCATGTTTTGAGTCTATTATTTGAACTTAATTTAGATATGTCAGAGTTAATCATCACTTGTAAACTAAAGAAAACCAACATGAAAAAAAAAAAAAAAAAAAACCAGTTCTTTTCCAAACCATAGGCCACCACAATACAAGAATTTGGCTCTGAAGTTTACTGGATGTGAGCTCCATTATAAATAGTGTGTTGCTGTGACTTTATGAAATAATGATAAACAGGACTACTGCTTTGTTTGCCGGGACCATGTTATCATGGATAATGATAAACGGGGAAGAAATAAATAGTGTTAGAGACAGTAAACCGAATCGTGAACGAGGTACATATGCTCAGGTTAGCGGCCGGAACATAGCCAATCATGCGTTTTGTTAATACTTGTTTGAGGGTATTCTTAATCACACACCCTTTGTGGTTCGCTGGTGTTCTCAGGTGCTATTAATAAAAACCAGTATTCCTAAAAGCACAAGTCGATTGGAAGCAGATGGTGTTAGCAAAACGGAACTGGGCTAAAGGAAAAACCTTTGCAATTTAAAAATGGGCTAATGTCTTTAATGTGCGAGTTTGCTGTGATTATGCATTCCTGCAGGATGTGGAGCCCAGGTAACGAGCTCAGAAAAATGTTCCTGGGAACAGTGTTGGAACTTCTGGAAGAAGTTGCAGGAGATAAACTAAACATGAAGAATACCCTCAAATCAGCCTTTGTTAAATTACAACACTGAAATGCAACTTTAAACAAATAGTAAAAATAAAAGAAAGGCAAATTAGTTTTAAACCAGAGTTCTCCTAATAATGTCTACAAATGTATTTTCCTTTTCCATATATCAGTCATACATAATAATACTTTTCATAATTCCGTGTTTAAAACAGCAAACATCACACTGGGAATTACTCGTTTTTTTTTGTTTTTTTCAAATGGTTATTTTGTGAGCATTCATTTCTTTATAATAAAAAGAAGTTTTACACATGTAGATGTAATAAAACTGAATTTTCACAAAGGCAATTTATAGTGAAAAACAGAAGCAAAAAAAGAAAGAACCAATGTGAGCTTGAGAAAGTGAATTCTTATGATCATTCTCAGTTTTATAGCAAAAAGAAAAAGAGAGACATTTCTATGAGAAAAGTAGGAATGAGCAAGCCCCTCCCATCCAGTTTTTGCCTGAGAGACTATATACACCTTGGGTTTCAGTTTTGTTTTTTTTTTTTAAAAAATATGGGAATACATATCATTTTATCACTGGAACAACTTTGTCCATAAAAGTAAAACTCTTCCTAAACAAAACCAAAAAAAGCTCACTCTTGGATTAAATGAATTTTCAGTTTGGTTTTTAAAATCCATAGCTTCTGGAACTAGCAGTGCCACACATCTACAGCCTCTAAAACCGACGAACATAAATATAAATATAAGTTTTTGTCATGAGGTCATAAAATTAACTGTAACTACTAAGACTCAAGTGTACAAAGGTGCCAGTGTTTTATTACTCTACCGTACCTAGAGTTCAGTTTCAAACAACAATTTTGACAAATTATCAGCTGACATCATGTTTCTTGGATGGAGGCGGATGTGTATGAGTAATTGCCTGTAATATCATAGACATTAATGCGTATTTCAACATTTAATCACCGGAATATTTCTGGATCTAATTTCATGGAGGAGGCATGAAACGATGCTGCAACCCCGTACTTTCAAGAGCGAAATATACGACTTGAATTAAATGTCATCCGTGAACTGATGTAAACCCAGGGTCAATTATTAAACAGTTTTTCCTAATTTTATTACACATCAGAAAATGTTTTGGAGAAAAAAAAAATACTAGCTCACAGTAGCCCAGCACATTTTTTCTTTCTTCCTTCCTTCCTTCCTTCCTTCCTTCCTTTCTTTCTTTCTTTCTTTCTTTCTTTCTTTCTTTCTTTCTTTCTTTCTTTCTTTTTCTTTCTTTTCCTAACTCCCCTAGACCCATTCTTCCAGAGCTGGCAAGGCTTTTCAGCCTCACTTCCTGGTGGAAAGGTGTCTGCCAAGCCGGGAATAAAGAGACTATTAAAAGGGTGGTGTTGGGTGAGAGGGGATCTGAATTTCAGTTTTTGTTGTGACTTTTATTTTAGCCAAGAGAAATATATATTTTCCAATTTTCTTTTTTATCGATGGCTGAATTGACCACGTAGTCTTTAAAATGCCATCGACATTGAGCAATGAAAACTTCCAAATGTGAGTAAGGAAAATTCCCAGATTAGACGTTGAGTATGTAAGCTACATTAACTACATTTCCGAAAGTTGAAGAAATGTTACCCAAATCACAGATTTTTTTTTTTTTTTTAAACTTAGGGTCCCAGATTCCCTTTCCGTCCAATCATTTTTCAAGTATTTGCCATTCCGTACTTTAACAGTATCGAAAAGGTTAAGTCTTATGTTCTGTTGGAAATAAAACAAGAAATTTTGCAAGAAATAAAAAGGAAACATATTTCCCATGAATAACTTTTAGTCTATAATGCCAATCGAATATTCTGGGGACCTTTTCCAGTTGGAAAGAATTTTAGCACTTGCCTCATTCACAAGCAATTCACGGACTGCTTAGCCTGAAAGAATTTTCCGACTTCCTCTGGTTTTTATACTCTACTTCTCAATTCGGATCGTTGAAAATTGGCGGAGCAGGGAATCTATAGTAAAACAAACATGACTTTTAATGAAAGAGAAACGTCTTATAAAGTTTGCTTTCGCACAGGGCTAGGTGTAGTAGAGTTTATTAAGATTAAAAGGAAATTAATTTGGAGTGTGTATGGGTCTATGTATTTCATGGTACAACTCTGAACGATTTGTTAAAGTAAACGAAAACATGGGTTTAGGAGTATATGATTCCCTTAAGAGGGAGCATTAAAAGACTTTCCAGAAAACCGTTCCTTTAGGATCCCCTAACCGTTTTCTTTAGGATCCCCTCGCACCTTGGGCGAGGCTGCAAGGATCCACCCCTAACTCCCCTTATCCCCGCCCCCTTGATGGCGACACCAGTTCTCAGGTTACAAGGACTCTGGAAGCCCTCCTATTTCTATGCAAAATAACATATTAGTTTAGCCAATGAGCAAGCGGTATCCCGCCCTGCAGGAGGTGGAGCCAGGGGGCCCCAAGCCACGCTGCGCCACGCCCGCACCTCGCTCCGCCCTCGCTGCCTCCCGCCCTGGTTAGAGGCGGGCGGTGGGCGGAAAGAGAAACGCCCAGGCTCTCATTTACATGCAGCCATACTATTGGCTGGGGTTGAGGGGCGGGGAAAGCTTCAAAGTGAAATTCAAGGATTGGTCAAACTAACGACGATGCAACGAAGACATAATTAGCAAATGAGAGCGCGGAACTAACGCACCTCCCTCTTGCTCCACCCAGTAAATTAACAACCCTAGGAAAGATGAGCCCGGGTAAGAGTCCTTGGATATTTAAATAACAAATCTATTTAAATATTTATGAAGAGGAGGGGACGTGTAGGGTGTCTCCAGAAAGCGCTTCTGATTGGCCGATTTTCTCAAGTGTGTGTTAGCTATAGAGAGTGTGCGAGCACCCCCAGATCAAGTACATTATTAATTATTGCGTTTCTAGCTTTATTTTCTTCTTTCCGGACCTCAACACCCTATACACACATCTATTTTTTTCTCAGTAATTGGTTGCATGTGTAGTCCAAGCGGCCCAGCTTTGTCACGATCCTGCTGTTGATATATTTTCGTTTTCGCAACTCAAGCTCTATTTTCATCAGTTTTAAAAATGCAAAGATCTGGGACAGATGGAAACAATTAGAACCTCCGCTCTGTCGACATGTATAATCTTATTAGTTTAATGGGTCACAGGGCGCAGGACCTACTTCCTATGGATCAAAGTGAAAACAAACACGGTTAATATCCCATTTTGTTTAAGAACCAAATCGGATCGGGTTCCCTCTGTCGGTCGTGCTAAAGACAATATTAAGAGAGCTTAGGTTGCCTTGAAGTTTAGGAGGAAATGGAACCATTGAAATATTCTATCTTAAGAACTCATTAATATTACCACCAGGTAGTAGGCTGCAAGCTCTCTGAGCTCTCTTGAGTTTAGCACAGTAGTATGGCTATTAAGGATTTCTGCGGTGCTTGTTTTGATCTATTGCCTTAATGAAGTGAAAAATCCTGCATAGCTCCTTGCTAATTGTACAGGCTTCTCAGGTTTCTCTATTCCGGTTCAGTGCAAACATTGGAGCGCTTGGTATACTTTCAACTACGGTTTCTTAATGATTTCTTTTTTATCTGAGATGGTGAGCACAGACTTTTTTTTTTTTTCTTCAGAACTTACTTGATTACTATTTGGAGACAGGGTTTTGTTGTACAGTTACAGCTCATGTCCAGTTCTTGGCCCTCCTGTTTCAGCCTCCCTAGGACTAGAATTACAGGCATGCAACATGTCTGGCCAGAATTGCACTGTTATTGTTAAAGTTAATGAGTCAAATAAACTGTACCCAAGATTTAGTATTCTGTTTTAGCTAGCCCTTGACCATTTACGGCCACCCTTCAGACTCCTGAGCTTCAATGGATCCCAGTTAGGAATCAAAATGTAAGGAAATGGTTTTCACATTTTTAGTTGTGTATGTGGTTATGCTATTCCGAGGCAAAAAATAAAATCTAAGCAGCTACAGGGTGGGCCAGGGCCCCTCTCTTCCAAGCAAAACCCTTCTTTTTAAGATCCTCTCCCCTGCAGTAACTTCTCACTCTAATAAATTAAATGTGACCACAGTGTGGTCCATTAGCCTGGAGTGTGAGGTGATGGTGCCTGTCAAAGGTGGCTGGCCTTCTACAAACCCTTAAATATCCCTACAGACAATAAATATCTGTGCAAGGAGCGGATGTAAAGAATAGGTTCCTATTCGTTTAAAAAAAAAAAAAAAAAAAAAAAGACCTCTGTACCACAGCAATGAATAAAGGCATCTCAGCTGGCAAATGCCTCTGAGTTCCCACAAAACGGGTTGTGGGAGTACCAGATCTTGAGAATTTCTGATGCAAATGCAAGCTCCGGCTCAGCGGGAAACAGCCAAAGCTTGTAACTCACCCAGACCTGTCTGAATGTAAACAACGTGACTTTGGACAGGCCAGGACCCCCCGAAACGAGTAAGCCATGGTTGTTAACGAATCATCTCAGTTCCAAAGCTGCTGGAAATATTTGCTAGCAATTGGCCAAGAGACGCTGGGGTAGATTGAGAAGACATGTTCTCCCCACCCCTTTCACTGTGGGCTCAGGGTTTCTGTGTCTTGGCTTTCGCAGCTTCCCAGCAGCTTTCGCCCCTGAGCCAGGGGCTGAGAGGCATTACACCTCACTGGAGTGTTTGCATCCAGCGCTGCTGGTTAATTTCAGAACCAAAACTGAAACGCATGCAGGGAGAGCTGACATCTGGGACAGATGTGACTGATAATCTCTTCAAATTTGTCCTTGCTTTTCATTGCTTTTTTTTTGGCTTTGATCTTTATGTTTTAATAGAACAGGCAATAGTAGTAGGTCTTCTCTACCAAGCCTTCTGTTCCCTGTTGGTAGAGCAACAATGTTTTATTTTGGAAAGGGGGTTGCTTTTCACTTCCAGGGAAAGGAAGGGAGAGAAACCAATTTCTAAGGACCCATGTCTCAGAATCTAACTCTATTACTGCTTGCTCATACAATATTGAAAACGGTTAACATTTTATCCACCACTGCTCAACTTTAGAATTATTTTGGTTTCTAAGGTCCTTTTGTGGCAGAGCCTGTGGTATAGAGACAAGGGAGCATTCACATGTGTGGCTCTAAATAACCATTCACCTGAGGAACAAATGCTTTGAGCTTCCTTCTTTTCTCCCTCCCTCCCTCCCTCCCTCCCTCCCTCCCTCCCTCCCTCCCTCCCTTCCCTCCCTCCTCCTCCCCCTTCTTTTTGGATGCACATCTTAATATCTAATAATATCCAGGGACATTTGCACCCCTCCCCACTTTTCCAGGGCAGAGGAGAGACCTCACAAAGGTTCAGTAATAAGAGTTTCTCCCTCCATTTCAGTTTTCTTATTTTCTTTATTCTCTAGATGTTTATTTTAGGCGGGTGGGCCCATTGCTGTAAAATCTTCTCTGGGGCTTCCTGTAAGTGTCTGGAGAACCATCTGATATGCAGACCTGGGGTGTGTTTAGGAACAGTCATTCATAGAGGAAAGGACTTAAATCTGTGCCCTCTCTTGGAAGACTCTAAGACCCCAAACATCCCATAAGCTACTGCTCTTTATGCACCACGACCAGTTACTGTCTCCGTTCTCTTTTTCTTTCTTTCCTTCCTCCAAATATTTTTAATTAATTAATTAATTAATTAATTTTAATTAATTAATTTTGAGATGAGGTCTCACCAGATACCCTTGACTGGTTCCAAACTTGTCAGAGATACTTCAGCTTCCGTCTTCAGAGTGCTAGGATTGTAGGCATGAACCGCCACCCCTGACCCCCACCCATTGCAGTCTAAGACTTTTGACATGGTTTGCTTTATTTAACATTTTGTTTAGTTCATGTTTTGCTCTATGTTAATATTTTGTTTAATCAATGCTCCTGCTGTAAACATAAGCGCTTAGGATGAAGATACATCTAGTTTTCTCCAAGACGGTCCATACCCTGGCTTCCTCCTAAAACAAGGCCAGCCAGCCTGGGAATTCCAGGGACAGTACCTTGGCATCTATCAATTTCAAGGCATTTGACTCACAAGCGAATGAGATCTCGCACACGGAGGGTGAGGGGAGTGAGGCGGGGCAGGGGGGGCAGGGGGGGCAGGGGGGAGGGGGCGACTGCTGCTCAGAAAAGGCGGTGGAAAGGCTTTGACTTGACATTTACTGCCTCACAGCTAAGTTAGGCTGTAAATTGAGTCCCCTGGGGACTGGAGGCGGACCCTTTCCTGGTCCTATCTCTTCTCGCCTCCTCCTTATGGCAAGACTGGCCAGCGCAATCCTGCACAGTGGTCCAGGTCCAGAACCCGTTCAGAGGATGCCTGTCCGCCTGGGTTTAAACCTGGCTCTATTACCGGAAGTCATTTGACAAATCTCAGGCTGGCCTTTCTAATCTTTGCTGCTCCTCAAAGTTTTGCAAATCTCTAAACACGCTGTAATCCTTTTCAAACACCATGGCAGACAGACAGCCCCCAGGGTCAAGCAGAATGCATCTGCACCCCACTTCCTCTAGGGTCAAATCCGTACCTTTCCCAGCATCTTTCCTGTCTGTGGATTTCCACACTTCTATCCGGTGGAGGTTCAACCCCGGGAATGTCTCCACCCTGGAGGCTCAGGCCTGAGTTCTGGAGAGTCACCGGGCCCCTGGGGGCAGATCAGCGGGGTGGGGGTGGGGCGGGTTATTTATGATATGTATCACGTTTTAGGAAACAGAAATTAACCTGAGGAGGATTAGGCCCGAAGCTTTGAAGTTTACTGTTTTTATTTACTTTCTGTCCACTCCCTGATCAAACAGTTCCTGGTTCCTTGCAGCCCTCTCCTCCTCTGGTGTCTCTTCACTCCTCTCCTATACCCTTAACGAGTCCTTTGCATTGTTTTTTTTTTTTTTTTTTTTTAATTTTTAGTAGAAATATCTTGGCACGAGCTAGCGAGTTCCTGTCAGTGATCTAGAAACAGAAGGAAAGGATTTCCCCCCCCCCCCCCCCGCACACATCCTTGTCTGTAGAGAATTGAGTTTAATGTTTGAACATTCACTTTCTGTTTGGGAGATCAGAGATAGCAAATCTCTTTGGCACTTTCTTTCCATCCAAAGCCCTTTGCCTACTTCCCCCTTGGAGAGTGGCCTTCCCAGGAAACAGGCAAGGCGGGCTGCGTTAGTCTCCACTGGTGAGCCCTGACTTCCTTATCTCACCTCCAGCTACTGCGGGGTCCTGGGTGGTCCTCCTAGCTAGCCGTTCTTCCGGGGACTGTGCCGTGCCGTGAGTTATTCTACTCTTTCTGCAGCCCTTTATCCCGCTCCCCACCCCCCATTCCCCATTCCTCCTCTCCAAACTGCAGGCCTCAGAGCAAAATGTCTCCTGCAGTTCTTTCCCCGATGGCGCCCATTGAAAGGCAATTTCCTTGGGGGGTCGGGGTGGGTGGGTGGGAGTGGTCCGGCCAAGGGAAAAACAGAAACCAGGTTTGTTTGGGGTCCTGAAACCATCCACATTTTATTGCATCGGCCACAGAGCCAACTAACTCTTAATGAGCATTCAGGAGGAAAAAGCGCTCGGTTCGCTCGGTTCTGGGGAGGGGACTGAGTGAGGGGAGTTTGTCTACTTCTTTTGCAACCACAGGTTGCAAAATCTTTCCCCAGTGGCTCCCTCCAGTGCTGGGAGTATAGACAGGAAACTCAGAAGGCATCAGGTTTCAGCCCCCTGAGTGATCTAAGATCATTCAGCCAAGAGGACCTTCGAAGTTGGCCCTGTCTTCAGCTTGTAATGAAAAGGGTAATCTGTCGTGTAATGAAAAACAGTACCCACACAAACAAACCAGCATCCGACGGGTCTTCCACCCCGCACTACTCTCCCCTAATACCGGCCAGTAACAAATATTCCTATCCAGTTCCACCTCCCAAAAGAGGAAGCAGTAGATCTTCCTCTTAATAACTTCCCAAAGTGTTACAAATAATAAAAGGGGAGCATAAATCATCGCCCGGGCGACTGAATGTGGACCAAGAAGGATTTACTCCCCTTTGAGCCCTAGCTCCCAACCGCTATCTCATTGGCTTTTTTCTTGAAGTCCGCCCCCAGATCCGTGCTCTTATTGGTCATTATGGCGGGGTGACGCATTGAAAGGGCGTGGGGCTGAGGGGGGCTGGATTTCTCTAGTGCGCAAGCGTCCTAGGGTGCGCGGGTATGATTGACAGCAAGGAGAAATGTTTGCGCGTGCGTAGATGAGAGTGCAAGAGAGACGCAGAGACAGAGACGCAGAGACAGGCACTAAAAGAAAAGATAGAGAAGATGATAGAGAAAGAGGGAGGGGGAGGTTGAGAAGAGAGAAGGAAAGAAAGGGAGAGGGGAGAGAAGGAAAGGAGGTATAGGGAGAGAAGGGCGAGCGTGGAAGGGTGAGAAAGAACGTGTAGGGAGAGGTGATGAGTGCTGGCACTCGGGAGGCTTCAGGAGGCTAGTGGGGTGCAGTCCCAGCAGGAGTTGGCACTCATCCTCCACTCACCCTCTCGGAGGACCTGAGGAGGGTCTCCACCAGGTTAACTGTGGGAGGGAATAAAGAGAATCAGGAGGCCTATTTTCTTGTAGGGATCCACTTGAAATCGCCAGGAAGTTTACTTTTAGTGCCTTGCCGTTCTTGCATCTCCCTACCCCCGTAAAGCCCACAGTACAAGCCCCGCGGTGTCCCGGGTAATGTCTTTCTAAGCACCCCACAACCCCCCTGCATCACTCCAGGTCTGTGTGACTTCCCGCAGCAGCTTCCACAACTTTAAGCATTTTGCAACCGAAGAGGTCAGGGAGAAAGACACGCTGTAAAAATGCTTGGGTGGAAGAAAAAAAAATAAGAAAGAAAAAATAAGTAAAGGAAGAAAAATAGAAAGAATAAAACTATAAAAATACAGCCACCAAAGAATAGTGGCAGAAAAGGAAAACGCGGAGGGAGAAATCTCTTGGTTTTTGAATGGAAAGTTTGGGTTCGCACGGGAGGAGAAAACCCGGTTTGTGTGGATGCCTGTTAACGCCTGCTACAAAATTCTTGAGAGGCGAGGCCTGGCGGCTGCAGCGCTAGGGTTACTGCCCCTGTGCATCCAAATCCCAGCGTCTGGGAGAGAGAGGCCCCAGAATGTTTCTGAAACCCCTTAGGCCGAGGATTCCTTCTCGAACATATTTTAGGGCAATGATAAGCGCATCCCATGGTTTTGCACGCATTTTAAATTACAATACCACCAGAAAATCTATTTGAGAAATCAAGACTTCGGTTTTACGAATTTCTAAATTTAAAAACTAGTCACGACTTCTTCACAGGTCCTGCAAATTTCTTTTTCCATTAAAAAAAAATGTGTGTGTAAAGAGAAATGTGCAAATATAAGAATTCCGGTCTGTGAATGCATGGTAAATATATAAAGAGGGGAGGATGATCAAAGCATGCCATTATTGAGAAAGTAAAAAAAAAAAAATATGTTGTTTTAAATTTTTTTCTCCGTGGTTTTTATGAAGCTATGCTTTTAGCTTACTTATGTATTGAAAGCAGTGTTTTATAAATAAGAGTAATTATTTATAAATACCATGTTCATTCTTAGTTTAACAGTTTCATTTATGACTCGAACTTGTTTGCTTAATTTTAGTGTTTTATTATTCTTTTGACTACTTATTAATATTTTAAGCAGCAAACCTAAAATTAGTAGCCAAGGCTTTGATTGCTGCTTATTTTTGTTTAATTGAACGCCTTTATTTTACTAGGTAAATATATAGTAGAATTAATTTTGAAACAATGATTAAAACAATAGTTTTCTTTTGCTTTGCTAGAGCAAAAGTGAATTTTCATTCTCCGTCCGATTCCTTCTCTTCTAGCTGCCACAGCAAACTGACAAGCTCCAGCCTTCTGGCTGACTAGTATGCAAATTTTGGATGATTGACAACTCTAGAGAAAACCAATCACGTTATAGTAGGCTGATGATTGGCTGACTATGATTTGACGTACAACTGACGTTTTAAAAGCCTACTATCCAATCACAACGATTCATGCAAATGAATGAAGGAGTCATATTACTAGAGATCAGAGAGACTTGAGTACGCCCCCACGTGTTCAGTAGCGGGTATTGCAGAGACTGCTCCCAAACGCTTTGAAAAGTTCACTTTAACCTTCCTTAAAATTCTTTGTCATTAAAAAAATTCCCCAAGAAGTATGATGGTTCGTTAAAAAAATTTATGTCGTTACAGACTTTCAGAATCTCTCATTTTTGCCAACATTTTTGTCTTCAAATTTAGTTCTTGGTAGTCTCAAAAGGATGATTTTTTACAGAGCCTGTAGATTCAGATGCTCATTGAATTTGGAGGCTGTCATGAAGTTCCACATGTTACCACCAGATGGCATAAGGTTCATCTTCCTGCTCCACCTCAGCACGCCCCTATCCTGCAAGTAATTTAGAAAAACTGATAACCAAACATTTTTATATTTTATAACCGAGTGAAGTGGGACACACTTGTACTATTAGGGAGCTGCACATTACGAAAATCAGTTTATTGGTTGTTGCTTTAATGTGAAACTTCCTCTTGAGATTTTTGCCTATCAAAGTTTGAGAGTTAAAAACACGCACCCATAGAAAGTGTTTGCAAAAAACTTTTCCTTAAAGCGAAGGTAAGGGAATGAGGCAGCTGCGCTTCGGAGAGTGTAATTTTTCAAGGCCTTTTAGGAATTAAAGTGAAATTAAAGTGCGAGAGGGAAGCTTAATTTCTCAAGGACCAGAATTTTCGGGAGCCTGGCCCAGCCACAGCCCCGGGGCCCAGGTTGTGCCTCTGCTTTCGGACCAGTTGCTGTTGACACAGCTTGGCACTTTAAGGGATTCATGTTAGGTCCCAGGAAGGACTTTGTAGCTTTAGTCGCTTTTGTGTTTGGCAACACCAGCAGAAGATGCGGGGGTGGGTGGGGGTGGGTGAGGGGTTGGGGGTGGGTGGGGTGAGACTCCAGCAAAGCTTTATCTCTGCATCCCCAGTGTATCTGTTTTTCTGTTTGGAAGAGAGGGGTTCGGGCCACCAAGGCCAGACTAAGAGCTAATAGTATTTACAGAGGGCAGAAGGGAGGAAAGACAAGAAAAAAAAAAAAAAAAGTTGATAGGCGAGGTTTACATGTACATCTTATGGGCTGACTACACGATTTCTTCACTCAGTCACGCAAAACTTGTATGTCCTTTTGATCACCGTAATTTAATTTAAAATGACTAATTTTAAAATGACACCCAGCCTTCAAAAATAGCTCTAAAGAGGCTTATTTATTTCTTTAAAAAAAAAAATCTTTCAGAACCGAGCCGTAAGGCCCTCATCCTACAAAAAGCGATTCATTAGGCTTGCTCTTTGGGTTCCTTGTCTATTGAATTTTATTTAGAAGCCAGTTGATTAGCGTTGGAAGTGAACCCTGGCCTCTCCTCTCCTGACACCCGAACTCTGAGTTTGTTTTTATCCCGTCTCTGGATCCCCAGTGTCTGTAGAGAAAAGAATCTGAATTATCTCAGCTCTGGTGCCTACTAATCAACTTCATAAACGGCAGGGAAACATACCTTTGAGTTTAGAATTACTTCTTCAGGTTCGTTAGTTCAAATCTTATTTTTTTTTTTTTTCACTCCCCATTAAGTTTGTTACCTTCCGAAACAAAACACACTCAAAAATTAAGAGTAAGAAATTGGGGCTACGTGTATTTCACTTCGATTGTAAGAAAGGGGGAGCCTTGAGTTTCTCAGCACTGAAGAAGGGGGGAAATGGAGCTGCGTCCTGGAGGACTGGGGGGGCCGACTGTCCTCCGCTTAACTTCGGAGTCTGATGCCTGGCATCTCCCCGACGATCGTGGTTCCAAAGGCACTACCTGGGCGTCCCGGCCAGCTGCGCGGGGCGACGGTGCTTGTGGGACAGCGTTGGGGCAGGGTACAAGGCGGTCCCGCAAAGCCAGGCTGGGTGGAAGGTGGCTACGCCCGGGCCCCGGGGTGGATTTCACGGCAGCAGGGACCTAGCCCGAGTCCAGTCGGGCTCTGCTGATCAGCCTTCCCTCCCCAGGCGCGCGGGGATGAGGACCGGCACTCACCCAGGCCTGCGGCTGCAGCTGGGCCGCCGCCCCCGGGGTCCATCAATCAGGCTCGACCGCTCTGGCCTGAGCGCCGCCCGCGGGGCCTGCTTTGTGTCTGCCTGGGAAGCCGGCTGGAGTGCCCCGGGGTCCCTGGGACCCGTGTCAGGTCCCCATGTGTGGCCGAGGCAGCCTGGAACATTCTCCCCAGCCATACCCACCCCGGGACGTGGTGATTGGGACGCTTATCTGCAGAGCCCTTCCCCACTTTGTGGGTCCCCCAACACTGTGCCCCCAGAAGGGGTGAGGGAGATTCGTCACCAGCAAGTCAATTTCCCCGGCAAGTCACACCACGCTTCTGGATCTGAGTTTCTTGATCGTAAATCGAGAGTTCTGCCTTTGCTTCTTATTTTTTTTATTATCTTATTCCAGCGTTCTTTTGTTTGGGAAGGAGAAGCCTGAGCTTTTTACCCTATACAATTTAAAAAAATTCCTTTTCTTCCTTCCACCTAGATCCTAGATCTTGCTCCCCTTATATCTCCCCCCCCCCCCCCCCCCGCAACGTGTAGGGCACCAGAGCACTGCAGAAAGCAACTCCATCCCCCCCCCCCCCCCGCAGTCCCCCTAACCGTAGGGGAACTGAGCCCTGACCCTCCCGATTCCGTCCTCACAGGCCACCAGAGGGCGATGCAGACCAAGGATAGAGCATCTAGGCACCACAGTTCTTTCCCCTTCAAAAGGTTTGTCACGCTGGTGCTGGGCCTAGATCCCTTTTGCTAGCTTCTGTGATTCATATATGGCCTAGTGATTTCTTTTACAGTTTCCATTTGATCCTCAGCGTTCTGACTAATGAATGTGGCCTGGGGTGTGTGTGTGGGAGGAGGCACAAAAGCAAAAGGAAGAACAGCAGATGTCCAAATGACACAACACACGAAATGTGCACAAGGGGGCTAATCTTAAGCAGCAAACTTTGTTTCTTAGATTATGCAGTTTCTAACTCCAAGGCCACACAGTTTAGTGGGCTCTGGACTGGAACCGTCAGAAAACAAAAATGAGACGTTGAGACGATGGAAAGCACACTCCCTTCCTACTTTTTTGCTAACATGGAGTTCTTTTTAGAACAGGGAAGGCACAGGCAAACAGGAGAAAGAGGGAAGCAGAGACAGAGGTGAGGAAGTGAGACCCCTCTCCACTCCGGTTTCTCAGTGAGCAGTGGGGATGTTTGCATGGTAATAACAGGGAAGTGTCATGTCCCCCCCCCTCCCCGCCCCGGCCCCCTGTCCATATTGCACTTTTATTTGTTGTTGTTGTGTGCGTTTTACAGCTGGCTTAGCTGGGCCCCAGAGGACACTGTCACTAACTAAAAGATCTTCAGGAGAAAACGTGTAAGGTTGAAATATATTTTCCCACATGTTCAAAGGCTCTTGCTTTCAAAATCCATAAATGTTTCTATGAAGCTATCTTTCTTGTGGTCCAGGCACACATGAAGTGTTTGCCACGTGTGTAAATGCTTCCATTTTGGTCCTCCTAGAGGGCAACTTTGTGATTCTTCAGTAAATATTTGCTCTGGGGTAAACCTTGGCAGACAATCACTGAACCCCTAAACTTGGTTTCAACTGGGTGCGTTTGTGCACACGTGTGTTTTAACAGTACACACAGAGGAAAAACATTGCAGCAGACTAGGGGCCTTTATTTTATTTTATTTATTTATTTTACCATGGGTAGAGGGGTGTAGAATGACTATAATTATTTGAGTGACATTAGAAAATGAACCCAAGTCTCTTTCAAATTTGATTCTCTCCAGCCGGGCATGGCGGTCCACACCTGTGATATTAGCACTTGGGAGGCTGAAGCAGATGATTGCCACCAGCTCAAGGCCAATGTGAGCTAATGAGTGAGGCACTGAAAAAAGAGACTTTTTCTTTCTTCTTTTGACAAAAAGAGTTTTGATTTCTCCTTCTGTACTGCCAGTACAATGTCCTGTCCCCCGTACAATGTCAATCAAATGCTCTCACATAGGCATCTTTTATGACATCTTTTAATGTAGCAGTGCTTGAGGGAGTGAGTGTATTTTAAGGTAATGAAGTATAGGTGTGCTTTCTAAATCCTGTTCAAAATAGAAAGACTCCAAAAAGCAAACAAATTATGATCTTTAGTTTTTGAAAAAAAAGTGATATGCTTTCATTTCCTTTGGCATTTTAATCTGTAAGCCATGATTTAAAGAGTCAGACAGAAAAATGAAAATGGCTCAATGGGGTGGCAGACAGAATTTGGAATTCTCATACTTAAACTGAATTAAGTAAATTTTCTGCCATGAAAGACTTAATTTTTATGAAAAGATTTTGGTCAGTTCAGATGAAATGAATGAAAGAAACCACGTTAAAGATTGCCCAAATCTGAAAACTGCTAAAATAGGACTGTGGGACTTGGCTTTGAGGGAATAATTGGGAATTAAAAGCTCTGCTTGGCCTCATGAGCTTTGACAGAGTGACTTCAGAGCTGGTGAGTCCCCTGCTCTGATCTTTTCAAAAATCACCCTCATTCTGCTCTGCACTGCAGAAGTATGTCCTAGCCAATTGCCCCGACTCCACGGCGATTATAAAGATTCTTATTTGTTCTGGAGGCTGCTGCAGAGGAAGAGCTCAGCCTGGTCTCTGAAGTTGGAGTTGGTCTAGTCAGGGCCAAACATACCCTTCGACATCTCCTGTGCAAACATCATCCCTGAAAAACATCACTTAGATCTGCGTCATACTCTGGAGCATCTGCTTGTCACATGGGGCCTGGCAGCTTTCGTCCGGAAACTTCTTATATATCTCCTTGCCCTTTCAAAGAGCAATACCTCACAACCAGGACACTCTGAGATGAAGTCCCTTGCATGACCTGAGGCTACATGAGGCTGTCCCCAGTGGGGACTGCATGATTTGAATGAAGGGTTACCCAGACTTGAGAGTGAACCCAGGAGAACAGAGGTAGCTGCATCAGAGTTGGGGAACTCCAGTCTGGCTGGAGATGAACAGAGTGACCTTTAGATGCTGCCGGTGAGTTGTGTCATCCTCAAAAGATCCTGGATTCATCCGTTCTTGGAAAGGGTGGGAATTGCCTACCCATTGACAGTGTATCATAACTTGAAACAGGGACAACACAATGCATGTTATTAGAGACAGTAGACAGGTTTTGGTGAAGATTTGTGTATGTGGATCCTACCTTTATCTAAAAGGAGGACAATGGACACTTGAATTCCAGGTCAGCAGATTTTCCATCCCAGAGAACTTTGCTCTGTTATAAAAAATATAACATCAGCTATATAGGTACATCTCATTTTTTTCCTAGAGTACACATTTAATAAAGCAAAAAGAAACCGTTGAAAGCACTTTAATACTTTTTATTAAGTGTAATACCTAGTAGATATCATTTTCATGCATAACTGACATAAATTTATCAATGAGAAATTTACAATCTTTTCTCTTCTTCCACTGCCAAAGTCTGTTGTGCATTTTACAATTGAAGAGCATCTCACTTTGGACTAGCCACATCCCAAGTGCTTGGTAGTTATAGTAGAGGGTGCTTTTAGTTAGCCCTCTAGAGTTCTGGATAGTATCAGGTTTAGGTAGTCTAGGGGCACATAAAAAGTCAAAACAAACTTCCCACACGTTCACACTGGGGTCAGCAGAAAGCTGAAGGGCCAGGAAAAAGACTGGGAGCAAACACTGTATACTATATAAGTATTTGTGGGTGTGGGAGTTTTTTCTCTTTGATTTCACTTTACAGCTTAAACTGGCCTTGAATGTTTACCCCTCAGTTTCCCCAGTGCTAGGATTATAGGCAAGCACCCCACACCTGGCCATCCAACTGAAAAGGAGTCCTTGGCCTCATGCCTTGGGTGGAGGGGAGCCCGGTGTTTGAACCACGTGGATAATGTTGCATAGAGAATTTTTTCTGTTTTAAAGTGTTTATGTTGCTAAAAAAAAAAAAAAAAATCTGTCCTCATTACAGAACAAGGACATGCCAGAGTAAAGAAAACTGGGTCCCCAGAGAGGGCCTGATGACCTGATTTTGGATCCTCAGATTCGTTCTAAAATCTAGAGGAAATAATAATAGCATCTGTTCTACCCTATCAGGAGAGGCGAGGCAGTGGCAGGCAAACTACTGCAGGGCAGCATCGGGGGTTGTCCTCTAACTGCCACTAGAGTGCTGTGGTATGGACACACACCACACGCACACACACACACACACACACCACACATACACATACACATACACACACCACACACACACACACCACACACACACACCACACACACACACCACACATACACATACACATACACACACCACACACACACACACACACCACACACACACATACACACACACACACACACACTACACACACACACACACACCACACACACACATACACACACACCATACACACCACACATACACACACACCATACACACCACACATACACACACACCATACACACCACACATACACATCACACACACACACACACACACACACACACACACACACACACACACACACACACACACACACACGCACACACACATACACACACGCACACAGAGAGAGAGAGAGAGACAGAGAGACACACACACACACACACACACACGCACCACACACACACACACACACACACACACACACACACAGAGACACACACACACACATACACCACTCACACACACACACACACACACACACACACACACGACAGAGAGAGAGATCATAGAGCACAGAAAATAATAAAACCCACCTCTAATCCCACAGCCACAAACAATTCCCCAAATGTCACATTGCTGTCCCTTGTAGACTGGCTTCACTAGCCTGAATATCTTCACATCTAACTTGCCTCTAACTTGCCTCTATTCATTGAATAACAATCAGAAGTACCTCTGTACTTAGCTTCTCTGTAAGACTAGTTTTCAGTGTGTGGATGGTATGCCACCCGGTGGGTGAACCAGAGGTTTCTGAGGTGACTTGGTGGGTAGGCTGTGCCATGAGTTGCCCTTCAGCCTGGCCCACATGACCCCTCTTCATCGGCTTCCATGGCTGTAATCATCCAGACATCTTCCTCTATCTAAGCTCACTCTTCAGAGAAAATACCTGAGTAAGGCTCACCCCACCTTCCCTCACAACCCCCCACCCAGTCAAGCCATGTGTGTTTCCCACCCTGGCACTTCTGGAGTGTGACTTAAGAGTAAAGACTTAGCATTTCTAAAAGGATTTTGAATTGAAAATGAGAATATTGGAAGCACCTCACGCTAAGTCCATGGCTCTGAAACAATCCCATCACTCTGTAGGTTTGGGGACTGGGCCACCCTTGGTTAAACCCGAGTTGGATTATTTTCACTTGGCCCCTCTTTTCCACCATCTGTCATTTCCACAGGCTGTTGTGACATAAATCTTATGGAATGTTGGCTATGTGCATAGCAGGAAGGATCCTGACGCTCCCATTTCAGGCTGGTTAGCCAATGTAAGCAACTGAGGGTGATGGGCTTGGGGACAGACACTACAGAGAGAAGAAGGGGTAGGGGACTCTGCAAAAAGCACATGATGAATGAAAACAGCAAGGCTAAGGTTGAGGGTTCGAGTGACTCACAAAGCAACAGAGCCCATGGGAGGATGCCCAGGTTGACCCGTGGTTACAGTATGTGGTTATGGTAAGGTCTGTGTGCTGTCTCCAGCTTCAGTTTGGATCCTGTGCACTGTGGGGTCTGGCTGTTATAGACGTCTTCCCTGGGACCCTAGAAGCAAGCACTTGAAGGAAAAGCCGAGGACAGGGTATTTCAGCCCCCTCTAATCAAGCTTGTCTTTTCAAACATCCAGACGTTGGCCTTTGAGGGATCTTTGACAACCTTTTTGCAGGGCTGGTTACTGCTCTTACAGAAGGCATTGAAGCGGGGAGGGTGCTATGCTGGTAACTGTAGATGTAAGTGCATCTTAAACTACCCCTCCCCACCTCAGAGCTTATACTATCCCCCTCCAGATATTCTGCCTGAGCTGGAGGATGGGGGGTTTGAAGGATATTTTGTTTCTGATGAGGGCAGTCTGTAGCATAGTGGACCTTTTAACAGTGCACTGACAGACACTCTCAGTTTTAATATAATTGATGTATTCATCAGAGCAGGAGTAACATGGCTTTCCAAAAGGGGGAAAAACTTGTGTTTTCACCGAAGCACTGACTGGCTTGTGGGCTGGATGCTTCCCCAAGATGTTAACCAGACTCGATGGAAAAGGTTTGCTCGCCTCGAGTTTGACTTTGTCTCATTTTGTAATTTTTGGACTCGAGTCAATTTTTTTTGTCCATTCCTCTGCACTCCTTGGGCAGAGGCCAGTGCCTCGGGCGTGCTCTCTCCATGGTGTTGACAGAGTGTTTTTCAGTTATACCAAAGGCCACAGATTTTATGTCAGACTTCAAGATACTCAGCTTGATAAACATGTCTGCCTCTGGCGATTGGCAGCATTCTTCCTGGAAAAGAAAACAGAAATGGTTTTACATAAATAAGGAAAGTAGCATGAATAGCATAGAATAACAGGGCTTTGAAGGTGAGTCTGAACGTGCCCCCATCTTAGATGTTTTGTTCTTTCTCTTGATTTTTTCCTGAATTCCTGCTTAAACCCCGCACCATCTGAGGGTCTACACCAACCATATGTGTCTGGTTTTGTTAACAAATAAGCAAAGCAACAACTGGTCTGTTTGGGAAGTTGGGTAGTGGTAGCTTCATGTCTATGCTTGAACAAATAACTTGTCTTTTTGCATATGTATGTAAATTTTCTGTGTGAAATGGTGGATTTTTGTTGGCTTCTTTCATCCATCTTGATGGATAGAAATGAAATACCCAAGAGGATGTATCTGAAGGAGTTTATTTTTGGTTTCTAGAGACAGGATATAGCTCAGGCTGGCTTAGAACTTGTCATCCTCCTGCCTCAGCCTCTCAAGTGCTATTATAAACATGTAGACCATCTTGCCTATTTCTAATTATGTTTCCTTTTCCTTCACTTTTTTCCATTGCCCTAGTGGCAGGTCCTCAAGTTTGGGAAGGGAAATCAGCCCAGGACAGGAAACACAGCTCTGTTAGCTGGGCTGGTCCCCGCATTCAGAGGACTGGATAATTGCTGACAATTTCTTATAACAGGAAAGGGTCTTGGTTTACAACCTACATTTCAAAGGCTGCTACTGAGAGGCAAGAAGGGAAATTCTTTGATGACCGGTACCCTTCCTCTAAACTACCTCTTCAAAGGGGCAGGAGACACCATCAGCTTCTCCATGTGAAATTCCTTTTGGAAGTTTGGTGGAATGCTGACAGTCTCTTCAGAAAGCCAGAGTGCACTGGACAGCTCAGGGCCAGGCCAGCAGGAGGAGCCTCTTCAGGGTGTCCTGTTGGGTGGATCCGTGTTGCATCACCTAGGTACAGGTTGCTGAAAGGCTGCTGGGACTCCAGGCCACTGCTTCCCAGTTTCTCCCATGGCACTTAGCCACTCCCCCATACCCTTCCATGAAACTCAGTGCCAGACCTCTGATGTCACTGCAGGCCTAGGATTCAACAGCAGCAGGAGATCAGCCCAGGGACAGGGTGGGTCATTAGTATCAGTTCTGAGAGTGATTTCAAGGCCTGGGGTGATATGTTATTCATTATCGATGTCAGATGAGAAACTCTGGACTGTCTGTTGGGTGGCAGCTCTTTAGATGACATCTCCCCAGGGCCATGGCTGAAGCTCATGGCTTTTACACAGGGAGTAAGTTACCGTATCAGGTATTGGTGCTAGACAGAGAGAAAACAGTTCATCAGTATTCACCGATGTGGAGAGCTGTACCTGAAACGCAATGGTTTGTGTGCTAGACATCTGGCAATTCCTACAGCCATCGTGTGTACAGTCATATCAGAACATAGGTATCGATGCTTGATATTTTAGAAGATTGGCTTTAAGATGTCTTGAATATGCTGTGTGCCTCATTCTGTTTGCAGATGCAGAGAATAAGTTGCATGCATGGTGGTCTTCTGGTAGCCTCAACTGGGTATGGAAACCTCCATAGCTACAATATACTGCTCAGTCCCAAAGTACTTGCTCTATACTATGTTTTTGTTGTAACTATCACTGTTGTAACATGCCTATGTGAATTTAAAACCATTTATTTTCTCTCCCTCTTTGTGTGTGAGATAGATAGATAGAGGACACACATGCATGCATAGACATTTTCAGTACTCCATTTTCTCCTTCCACCCCCCCTTTTTAAAAAAAACTTATTTATTATGCATACAGTGTTTTGTATCACTGCAGGCCAGAAGAGAGGGCACCAGATCTCATTACAAGTATTTGTGAGCCACCATGTGGGTGTTGGGAACTGAACTCAGGACCTTTGGAAGAGCAGCCAGTACTCTTAACCCCTGACCCATCTCTCCAGCACCTCCTTCCACCTTTTACTTGGTCCTGAGCATCCATCTCAAGCCATCAGACTCAAAGGGCAAGAACTTTTACCCGCTGAGCCTCCTTGGTGAATTTTCAATGGATGTCGAAGCCAGATTGAACCCCACTAGGTGACAAGCACTGCCCTGAGGGGCTGCAGGGAAAGCATCTTCTCCAGAGTCTGGCTCACTTGGTCTGAGATGCAAGATGAGACATGGATTGAAGTTGGGCAATCAAGGAGGATTTCTGTTGTCCCCAGGAAGGAGAGAGATTATAGAGTTTTATGTCACAGCTGTTTTACTTCTTTTACCTTCTCTTAGTTAAAAATATTTTCCCATTACTCTTTTTTTTAAAATGTTTTTCAGAATAAATTTCATAAAATATAGTCTATATTTTATACACAAGTAAAACCCAATTTCCTCATATTTTTGGGGGGTATTTGGACTGCTAATATAATAATAATATTTTTTAAAAAGTGGTTTTGATTCATTATTATAGGATTAAGCCCTCAACTGTAAGCTGCAGCTTTTCCTGTGAACATGGTAAACGTGCCACATCTCTTTGACAGGCCTGTACAGTGAGAAGGAACAGTTAAACTACCCATTCAAGCCATGCAAGGCCTAAGCACCTAAGCAAAACCACAGGGGACTGTCCTGTAGTCTATTTACCACAGATTCTGCTTGGGAGGCTGGCTTTCCCTGCCCTCACAAAGCTTTAGGCTCTGTAGAGAGACAAAACTGCCTTCCTAATAATCTTTCCTGATTATCAAAATGAAGCCCAATAGTTGACAAAGCTGAAGAATACTAAATTATACATATTAAAAATAGACAGTTGGCCCTCTATCTAAAATTTAGCTGCTTTAGGGAATATATAGCTATAAAGTTAAGTGGTATAATTTCATATATGGAAATGGCTGTCCTTTCTTATTTTTAAAATTTACCTTAGGACATAGTTACCTGTCCACAGAGCCAAGTTTTAAGTAGGAAGCATCCTCTTGGCTGGATGTTTTTTCCATTTCTCAGGGGCTCTATGGAGTGGTGCCACTCACTGATGTCAGAGGAACGAGTTCCTGACCAGAAGCGAACTTCCTCAGTGAAAATGTCACCGGGAACCCAACTTGTCCATCATTATCTGTTCTCACCAAGAGGTTGCACACTGGCTTTATATTCCATGGAATATTCTAAAGAGATGAGACGTTGACCTGTGTATAAAGGGGCCTAGTAACTGCCAAGAAGAGGACTAGGGAACCCCTGTTTGGTGAGTCATTCTGGCACCTATTGTGTCTTCTATCTGACTTTAGAGCTCACTACTATTCTGAATATTGGATTTGACTTCTGCATACAGGCAAGATGATGGCTCAAGGTCATTTTCTAAATGACATTCTGCTTTTCTGTCTGCAAGGATTCTCTGGAGTTAGCTCATCCAAATGTTTTTGTCTCCATCCAGTATTAACTGCTGTTTAAGTTTTCTTATTAAGGAACAAAGGACTTAGGGATTTTCCTAATCTTTTTTAAAGTTTTTATTCTTTTGAGACAAGGGTCTCCCTACATAGCCCTGGCTGTCCTGGAACTCACTATGTAGCCCATTTCTCAGGAATACTCATTTCAGATTGGCCTTGAACTCAAAGAGAGCAACCTGCCTCTGCCTCCTATTGGGATTAAAGATGTATGCAACCATTCCTGGTGGGATTTTCCTAGTCTCGATGAGAAGGGAAGTCCCATGTGCTGAGTGCAGTGGCATCATGACTACAGTATCAAACATTTGTGCTTGGGATGGTATCCTGAGCCCACTGACAGAAGCAGCAGCCGTGTTTTCATTCAGGAAGCTTTTCTCGAGTTTATAATTCACTTGCTGGGCTGGCCTGGATGCCCCGAGAGCTATTAACCTGACTGTGGCTTGAGTTCCTTCTCAGAGGGGAGAATGTACGGGGAGGATGGAGCATGCGGAGTGGAGCACAAAAGCATGCATGTGGTGTGCTGGGATGCAAAGAGATGCCCATGGAAGGCCAGGGACAAGAGACACTGTATCCGGTTTATGGATGGGGAGGCCCCTTGAAAGGGGCACTGAGCTAGGTGACCAGCATGGCCAAATCTAGAAAAGGGAGCATCGAGTGCAAATGGGATTTTGAGTCTGCTTATTGAAAGACTACTACCTGTGGATGTGTGTATTTATTTTCATGTAGGTTAGGTTCTAGCTTTCTGTCCTAGAGCCTATGAGAGGCCTGTGATTGTAAGACATGAATGTGTCAAGATAAAACGATCCAAGGCAAAAAAAAAAAAAAAAAAGCAATTCCACATGGGTGTGTCCCACAATAGCTTCTCTTCTGCGCTGGGGCAATCTGTCAGGTAATGGTATCAGATAAATATGATCTCTGCAATTGAACACATGGCCAACGTTCCAAATCCCTCTGGTTCCCAGTGACTGAGTATGGCTTGTACCTGTTTATAGAAGGAGTCCCTGAGGGCTCAGGCAATCACGCTTTCTGGGAAGGCCAGGAGGCCGCATTTCCTGGCGCCTTCCACAGGAGCTCCATGAGGCTCTCCGGCTGCCCTGCTCCTCTGCAGATGGCAACAAGCCTTGTCCTTGGGGCCAGAATAATTAATGGGGTGAGTGTAGGTTGTGGCTTTGGAGCTATGAGGGTGAAACTGCTTGTCCATTTCAGCCTTCTCATAAACCATTGGGACCTTTGCTTCCCGAGTCAATGGTGAGCCTGCAAGGCTAACAAAGGAGGCCCATTGATCACTGCCCTCTGAAATTGCTGCCACACCGAGGCTGTCCGTCACAACTTGCTGACATCTCTTGACAATTTAAATGTGATCCAAGCAGGCAGCCCGAAGCCGGCATAGCATAGGGCAGGGCAGGAGTGAAAGGTAAATGGGAACTTTTACAGCAGACACTATTGCAGGGTGCAAAGCAGAGTGTCTGTGGGTGACATTTTGATTGTGTATTACAAAGCTTTTTAGAGTCTCCAGGCTCTCCTTGCTGATGTTAAGAGAAATCCCAGTGGTCCCTGAACATGCTGCAAACAAGAAACTAAGAGGCAGGGACATGTCTTTAAGCACATGGGCACGCCCTTGGGTCTCAAAGCAAAGATGTGTCAGAAAGCAGTGGTGGGTGGCAGGATTAGCAGGTGCAGTGGAAGGCAACTTTTCAACTTGTCTGTATTTGATGTTGAGAACACTGGCCATGGCCCAGATCTGCTTCCTTGTCTGCTGTTATAAATAAAGCTTTATTGGAACTTTGCTGTGTATGTTTTTGTATGTACTGTTGATGGCCGCATTCCCTCTGTATCAGGAGGACTGAGGAATTTTGAGAGACCAAATAGCTCATAAGGTTGAAGATGTCTGCTATTTGGTCCTTGGCAGGAAAACGTTTGTTGCTCCCTGCTCTAGATTAGTGAGGGACAATGGTGACTTTCATGAAGGTGTTTCGTGTGTGAGTGTGTACATGTACCTAAGTGCTTATGTGTGGAAGTCAGAGCTCAGTCTTTGGTTGCCTTATTTGTGTGTGTACTGGGTTCACGTATGCATTCACATGTAAGTGGGTACATGTACCTGTAGAAGCCAGCTTCTAGTGTTGTTCCCCCAAGGTGATTATCCTCTTTTTTTTTTTTTTTTTTTTTTTTTTTTTTAAATGAGTGAGGGTCTTTCACTGGTAAGTAGGGCTCACTAATTCAGCTAGGTTTTCTCCTGTCAAGTCCCAGGGATCCTCCTGTCTCTGTATCCTAGAAGCAAGCTGAAAAACTGTTCAACCACACCTGGATTTTTATGTGTGTTTTGGGGACCAGTGTCAGGTCTGTGTGCTTCCATAGTTAGCTTTTTTTTTTCTTTCTGACCAACTGTGATATCTCTTCAGCTCCTTTTCTTACTCTGCAGCTCAGATCAGCCAGGAACTCCCTATGTGGTCCACGCTGGTCTTAAACTTAGAGCAATTTTCCTGCCTCAGCCTCCTAGCTTCTGGGATTACAAGTGTGAGCCATTGTACCAAGCTAGGGTGGGCTTCACAGGGGACACATCTCAGAGAGGCTGATGCCACATGTGAGCCCTGTGCTTTCAAAGCCCTCTGGAGAGTGTGGGCCACAGTCTTGCCTTTTTATGGAGACTCTAACTCCTGCACTATTCTCATTTTATTTTGATAAGATAGTCGTGTTTACGGTGAACAGTTCCAGCCTCCTGTGACTTTAGGGACCATGGGAAAACATGGGTGGAATTCAATTCACTGAGATTTTACTCTCACAATCCAAACCGCTGCTTCTTTATCAGAAGGGTTGAAGTTTCAAACATGATTTTGGTTGTGGGTTGCTTTAGACATGCCTGTGAAAAGCCCAGCACACCACTTGTTCTGGTATCCTATATTTTCAGTATGCAAAGTTTTCAGACAGATAAAGAGTTCTTTATTGTTGAGAAGGAGTAGCTTTCAAAGTACATGCTGCAGGGCTGGAGAGAAGGCCCAGTGTTTAAGGGCTGGAGCATGTATCTCTCTTCTAGAGGATGGAGCTTGGTCAGGTGGCTTACATACACTTCTAATTCCAGCTCCAGGGGATCCAACACCTCCAGCCTGCTCCTGCATCTTCTGTGTACATACCCTTACCACGCACTGAAAAATAATAAACATTTAAAGTACCACATTGCTGTAGCTATAGAAAAAAATTTGTAGTTGTTTGGGTGGAAAATTCTACAATTATTCTCTTCCTTTACTACAAAATTTAGGTCTGTCACCCACACAGGTGCTGATGTGGGACAGAACTACAGACCCCTCCCCCCGTTTGACTCAATTTCTACTCTGAGACGCAAAACTCTCACAGAGACATTGTTGGGTGAAGGAAGCAGCGGGTTGTGTTTAGAAAGATTCCGGGGATGCGTTCAGGACGAGAACAAAGCTCGAGGACAGATGACTGACATGATTTGAAGGACACAGAGCCTGCATCCGCAGTGTAATCATTCTCGCTGGCGTGGAGCCGTGGGGCGGGACGGCAGTCTTTTACTTCTTTGCTATTGGTCCTCTCCTTCCTCGTCTGTGGGCCCGAGACTCCACACTCCGATCAAAGGCCTTGTCTTATTTCCTTGCTTCTGACCTCTTCATTGCTATTTTATTTCTTCTCAAGTGTATTTCTCTCAGCTCCTCTCACTGCAAAGAGGACATCTCGAGAAGTCTGTGTCAGGTGCTTCTAGGGACAACGTGCCTTTCTGCTGTCCACAGCCAGCCACACAAGTGGGTAGGCTGTAACCCGGATGGGGGAGGATGTGGCTATGGGCCTCATTCCAGTGTGCGCTCCTTTTTTTCTTTCTTTCTTTCTTTTTCTTTCTTTCTTTCTTTCTTTTTTTTTTAAAGGACTTATTTCCCTTCCCTTTCAATCTTTTACATAGACATTACTATTTCATTAGGTGGATTTTATTTATTTTTAGCTTTGAATTAAAATGATTTTTGTGTATATGTGTATATGCACTCATGTGCTCATTTATGTCGAAGTCAGAAGATGTCCTTATGCGCCATTTCTCAGACAAAGATTCTAACTGGTATGGAAATCACTGATTGGCTAAACCGGCTGTCCAGAGAGCCCCAGGGGTCTGCCTGCATCAGTTTTTGTTTTTCAAAGCATATCCTGGAAATTTTGCCTTGTAAGGCAAAGACTTTGTGGACTAATATATTTCCTTGGTCCTCTCTTTAAGCAGATTTTAATAACTTATTCTGATGCTCAGATGGCCTTGAATTTGCCCAGTGTGAGCCTTTTCTCTAGACATAGGTTTACAACTTTTGTGATTTACTTCTGCATACAGATTAAGGCTCTGGATCATCCTTACCTTCTCTGCCCTTATGCAGAGTCAATCCTGCTCCCAAGGCACACTGGATCCTGCTGAGAAAGGCCATCATTAGAACGCCCAGGAGTGCATCTGGGGTGGGAGGGGGGATGGGGGAGACTGAGAGGAGTGGAGGCAAAAGGAACTGTGGTCAGGATGTAATGTATGTAAATAATTTAAAACACAACAAACAAACAAGCAAACAAAAAACCCTCGGCTTCTGACATCAACCCATTTGCTATGTCAAAACTGTGACATTTGCATAAAACTGATGAGCTCTCGTGCTCATTCTATTTATACCTCTCCTGTTATCAACCCTTTGGCCGGAGTTTCCCATGGGCCTCTTGGCTGGATGAGTCTTATCTTCTAGAGGCTTCCTGAAGCATGGCGTGTATTTCATTATCCATCAGAGCTGAAGGCCTTTGCCAAGGTTATTTTTCACTTCCAGAGCTGTAGGTTGGTTCTGACTTGCTTTGGCTCTGCAGGACTCCGTACTTTTTCCCATGCCAGGACCACTGTTGGAAGGGGAGCTTCTGCTTGGGACACTCTTTCCAGGGCAACTGGAAGCATGGAGGCTGATCCAAACTGTTCAACTACATTTAAAGCTTCTGCTTGGATGTGCTTCACGCTGGCCTGGCTCACATGCCGTTGGTCCAGGCAAGTGGCCTGGCCAGACTTCCGCTCACATGAAAGCGCAGCTCAGGCGAGGCATGGCTGGTATTCTTATGGGAAGAAGAAAAGCTAAGATGCAAGGTCAAACTTCAACTGGGGATGGGTGGTGGTGTAAGCCTTTAATACCAGCACGAGGGAGGTAGAGGCAGGGTGGATCTCCCAGCATCGTCTACAGAGTGAGGTCTAGGTAGCAAGGCTGCACAGAGAAACCCTGTCTTAACAAACCAACCAACCAACCAACCAACCAACCAACCAACCAACCAACCAACCAACCAAACAACCAACCAACCAACCAACCAACCAACCAAACAACCAACCAACCAACCAACCAACCAACCAACCAAACAACCAACCAACCTACCTATCTAACAAAAACTTGAATACGGGTGTTTATTTAGCCCAGTTTCCCAAATTAACTGATCACAGACCCCTTTCCCTGGAGGACATTATGGGAAATGCTGAGCTCATCTAGCCTGAGCCCTTAGAAATGGTCATTTCCTTGAAAGTGCTGCTGTGCACGAGCTTGTAATGTCCTAACACCCAGGGTTCAGTGAGAGAGACACTGGCATCCATACTTTCTCATGGCAGTGAGTTCAGTACCCAGTGGGAGCTGTGGAAAACAGATTTGGAAAAGAATCTGTAAGTTCATGCTCTCCCCTGTACTGTGCTGGCTCACCAGTGTCTGGGTAGGAGCCACCCCTGCTCCTTCATATCTCCCCCAAATGTCCCATTGCTAAGGAATGCCACTTGCCATTTATTATTATTATTATTTTAAGCAATAAGATCAAGACCCCCTGGTTGTTTGTCTGTCTTGGTGTGATGACTACCTCTGTTGGAACCAACTGTATGGATAAAGAACAGCCTGAGTGAGGATGACAGTGACTTAGTGAGCATGGCATGTGTTCATGGCAGGGGCCATGCTTCTGTAGGCTTCGCCTATGGAAAGCACAAAAATAAAACCTAAATTAGGAACACCCGTTCTTCCATGATAATAGATGGTAAATGGTTCATAATCTTGAAGTCATGAATGTAGGCCACTGGGCTAAGGGGTAAGTGGGACATGAGGACATCCTCTTTTTAGACAACAACTTGGGCAACGTATTTGTATTCAGTTGATTCTAATCTGGACATAAAGATGGCCAGCCCATGATACTACTTAAGTTGCTTTTGTTTTTGTTTTGCTTTATCCCAAGCATGTGCCCTTTTAAATTCCCTTTCTAATTTGTTATTGTCAAATGGATGCAATTAGCCATTTAGCCATCTTTAAGTGTGCAATTATATAAGGTTTAGTTGATTTACCATGCATACAACAATGAACAATATAATTTCTAGAAAATTTGCATCCTCCCGAATGAACTATGCCCATCAAGAAAAACTCTTCCTTACCCTTTCCCTGTCCCAGGCCACATTGTTCCCTGTCTCTATACGGGGACTCATACACTTTTGGACTTTTGTGCTTTGACTGTTTCTTTTAACAAAGTCGAAGTTCATCTATATTGTCATACCTCAAAGGGTGGAAACGTGCTGGGTTTTGTTGTTGTTGTTGATTTGTCTCTGTATTTAGCTTAGGATTGAATCAAACTGTGCTTTAGCTCAGACAGAGGCTTTGGCAAGGTTTGATTTAGTGAGTTTAAGCTCACCTTCTTTTCCTAAGGTGCTTTGAATTAGATTTAAACAGATTTAAACAATAGCATGCTATCACTAACACACAGACAAAACAGAACCTCATTCTTCTTTTAGCCACATCATCTCCATTGTTATACATACCATTTACCCACACACGTGTTCACTGGTGCAGGTTGTTTCCACCTTTTGGCTGTTATGAATAATGTTGCTATGAAAGTGGGGGCAAGCCAAGCCTCATTTGGAAGGTTCCAGTCCAGCTCAATAGCCTGGAAGTCCTGAGTCTCAGCTGGGAGGAGATATAGTATTGTTGAGTTTAAGAGGACAGGTGAATGGAGAGAGAACTAGGAGAAAGAGAAGGGGAGGAGAGGAAAGCACGTGCGACTAGGTAGATTGAGACAGGGTAGGAATAGAAGATAAAAAAGGCAGAGAGAGAGAGAGAGAGAGAGAGAGAGAGAGAGAGAGAGAGAGAGAGAGAGAGAGAGAGAGAGAGAGAGAGAGAACATAAAAGAGGGAGCCGTTATTGGTTTGAAGAGAAAACTGAACCTAAAGGAAGGTCTAGAGACCTACAAGATTGACTCCAACTAACAATTCGAGTAACCGTGGAAAGGCTACCATAAATGCCCTTCCCTGATAGTGAGATCATCAACTAAATTATCCACCATCATGGAGCCCTCATCTAGTACCTGTTGGAAACAGAAGCAAACACCCATAACCAAACACTGAGTCAAACTAGAATCCAGATGCAGAGAGAGGGGACAAGACCAGGTTGCAGAAACACACAAAGACAGCTGACCTGAATAAGGAGGAGCTAATGCCCCCCCCCCAGACTGATAGCTGGGAATCCAGCATGGGAGTGACTCAGAACCCCTGAATATGGTCTCAGCTAGAAGGACTGAGCAGTCTGGGGGACCTCAGACAGTAGAAACAGGATCTATTCCTGGTACACAAAAGGACCTTGAGGACACATTCCCATGGAGGGATACTCCCTTAACCTAGAGATAGGAGAGAAGTCCTAGTCCCTACTTCAAATGACTTGACAGATTTACATGACCCAACCTGGATAGCATAGCCCTACAAGTGGAATGGGGGTGGGGGGATGGGAGGGGAGGGTGGCCAGGGTGCATGTCACAGGGGAAAGAGGGTAAGAGGGAGGAAGGAAGGGAGGCAGGGAGGGAGGGAGAGGAAACTGGGATCGACATGTAAAAATTTTAAATTATATTATTAATAATAATAATAAAAAAAGAAGACAGGCACCATTTGGCTGAAGTTCTGGTTTGAAATCCAGTCGTCTTCGTGTCTTTTTCTTTCTCCTGATGTCTGACTTTCTCCTGGAATCTAATTCAGCGCTCAGACCCACGTTGGTGTGGTGGCAGATGGATGACAGAAGGCCTTGGGTTGGAAAAAGCCATGAGGCCAGCTAAGTATGGCTCCTTTCCACGTAAAGGGGGGGAATTTGCTGTTGTGGGATAGAAAGTATTACAACTGAGTGACAGTTGTTTAATATTCAAATTACAAGAACTTTCTGTGTTATGGTTTTGTCATTTGATGTATTAGACTCCATGATTTGAATGAATTTGTAAGTTGGAACTATGTTTACTAACAGAGGCAGACACGATGTTGCTAAGTATTTAGACTAGACCCACTGCGGTCACGTGGGATCCAGAAAGATAGTTAGGAGTGGCTGGAGCCCACACTGGCCAAAGTTTAAATTTCACGAGAAACTTTCTTGGAGATGAAATCCATGTCTCGCTCATTCGGGCTTATTATGCGATGATGGATGTGAGACAAGAGAAGATGGAGTCCAAAATAGGGAGTATGGAGGTCAAAAGTCAAAGGGATTGCTGGTTTTCAAGAAATGGTCCAACGGGGACCAGAGAAGCACTTGATGGTCTGATTTTATTATTGTTTTCTCTCACAAGGCCCTCTTGGCCGTGGGTATAAATACACACTCATTAGCAGAAGTTTCCAGCACGTATTTTCTCTGGGGAATAACTAAGGTCTGCTGACTCCAAGATGGGTAAGAGGCTCTGGAGCCAGTTTTCTGGGCCCAGAAAACTCTTCTGTGCTCAGCCTAGATCTGAACCAACTGGCCTCACCCAGGAGCCATCAACACATTTTAATTTAGTGATGTTAGAAGTGTCCTGGCCTCATAAGGTAGTTTTAAGCATATTTAGGCAGAACTCCAATACAATATTAATAAAAACCAAATAAATCAGAAAGCGATAGCAATTTTCACCACCTTAGGAATGATGGTTTTTGTGTAGTTCTATATAGTGTGTCCCTTTAGTTACTTTTCTTTGCATATTTAATTATAATTTAGGGACAACTTTGCACCTTTTTATTTTTACTTAATTTTGTGTGGAAACATTTCCTGTGTTTTTAGATTGTCTTCAAAGCCTTGATAGTAAGCAGCTCAATCACAGAAAAGCATATACCACAGAGCACTTTGATGGCTTCCAGGTTTAAACTCAACTAGGCTGTAGGCATTCCAGATTCTCCATTCAAGAGCTGGCCATTGCACAGGTCCACGACACAGAGCAACTAGGAAGTTTTTTGGAAGCATGCGAGGACTCTGAATCACAAGATTAGAGTCTAGGAGCTAGCTAACTAACCCTGATCTGACTGGTTGGTTAGCATCAGGATCTTAGCCTAATTTGCTTTCTGATTATTCCAGCATTTAAGTTTCTGGCTGATTTATTCATCTTGGAGCATGTTTTTAAGCAAGGTAGCACAGATGGGGTGATAGTAGGATGTAATAAACACAGGTGAACAGGACTGAGGTTCTTGTGGGCAATGATTGGCCACACCTATTCCTCACATGGATGTGGAAAGGAACTAGGGGAGTAGATCAGGTAGTGGGCAGGATAGAAGACAGAGAGAAAGGAGAGAGTGGTACAGAGAGGAGCACGGGTCAGGACTATATCCCGATGAAATGACAAGTTTATTTCTGTAAATACAGAAAAGGCAGGTCCTCTTGTTAACCAATACAGATAATTCCCTCAGCTTTGGAAATGATGTTACTGTGAACCCCTGAGTCCTGGAAGATAGCTAGTGAGCTTCCCGAGCTTAAAGGGGGCCGGCCAGTCTTAACCACCAGACTGAGTTTTCAGATCATGTACAAAAATATTAGCATTCCTTGTTCAAACAAATAGGATATAGTCTGGGGACACACGGTTGTCTAGTTTTACTTTGAAAAGAACATTTAAGAAAGCACAGACTATAAACAGTAGAAGGTTATGCTGTGACCCCATACAACCATGCTGGAGTTCGCCTTCCAGAACAAGAGAATGTCTTAAGGAAGAGAAGGAAACAGCCTTTGCTTTTCCAAGTTCGTTCTCAACAAAGTTCTTGGCTAGATTCTAAAGATGTATTTTCTTTTCGTCTTTGCCTCCTTCTTTCTTGAAATTTTTACACCCCCCCCTCCCCTGCAGCTGTCTGAGTGGTCACTGAAACAGCCAGTGTGTTAAGAGTACATTTCCTATGCAAACAAACACAGCTCAGACCCAAGAGAAAGGAGAGCAGTCCTGTCAACCCGACAGGACCCAGCTCATGGTAATTTCTGTAACTGAAGTATCCAAGGGATTCCAGGGTACAGGAGTGACTCATAAAACGGGACTGGGACCACACAAAAACACATGCTGGCTCCAGGCAGGCACTGAAGAGAAGGGGCCCTTAAGTGTAGGAAGCAGCCGACTCACATTGGATGATGTTTAGAAATCCACCCCTTTAAAATTAGAAATCCCCCTTTAAAATTAAAGACCCTTCTAAGCCTCCTCTGGAACTGGAGGCCGTGAAACCCACACAGTACCCGGAGGCCATTGAGATCACGACACTTGAGTTTCTTTCTCAAGTTCTTTTGAATCTTTTGGAAACTTTCCCTGATTCAGATTTCATGCCAGGCATTCTCACTGAGAGCCTGGTGGCAGTGTACACGGCCCATTTCTTTACTTCCATTTTTTTTCTTTTCTTTTTGAGATTATAATTTCTCTCTTCCATTTCCTTTCCTTCCCTTAAACCCTCCCACTTTTCCCTCCCTGCTCTTTTTCTATTAATTGTACATATCCTATATGTGATTTATTCATAAATATAACCTTCTCAGCTTGTATAATACTACTTGTATGCATATGTTTTGGGGGATGATCATTTGGTATTGGTGAGCATTTAGAGTTCTTTTCTGTAGATTTATTTTTTTTCAAAGACAACACCTAATTTTCCTCAGAGAAGGAGTAGGCTGGATGGTGACAGAGTTCCTAAGTCCATTGTGGGTACAGATGTCTTTGGGTATTCTCCAGCAAAAAGAATGTGTGTGTGTGTGTGTGTGTGTGTGTGTGTGTGTGTGTGTGTGTTTTGTTCTCCTGTTATAAAATCCTAGTGTCCAAATTCTCTGTAATCAGAGTGGTCATAAAATTTGTTTTTTTTTTTTTTTTTGTAAACGTGGGAGAGCTGTTAATATTCTAAACTAGTTCTCAAACTGGGTATGCAGATGAACACTTTTAATCCCAGTGCTTGGGAGGCAGAAGCAGGAGGATCTCTGTGAGCAGGAGGCCAGCCAAAGCCACTTTCTCATCTGTCTGTCTGTCTATCAATCATCCATCTATGAATCATCTCCGTAGCTATCTTTCTGGGCTTTTTGGCAGTTTCCATTATAATCTCATGGAGACTAGAGTCCAGCCTCTATAGGTTGGCAAAAGGACTCTCTCGGCAGGGTGGCCATCCAACCTCTCAAGAGATGGAAGCCTGATTTCCTTAGCGTAAGTGGCAGCTTTGACTGGCTGCAAGGAGATCCTCAGTTTGTTTAATTTGGAATAAAGTTTTATGAGTTAATCGCTAGTGAGGGAAAGCAGCAGTAAACACAGAGCATATTGGTCATTATTCGAAGTATTTCTACATTCTTTCTCATGCATGGAAGGAGAGAAAATAATAATAATAAAAAAACCTATGAAACTCCCCAAGGAAGCATGATACTTAAACATGTGTGAGTATGTATGTGAGTTGTGAGTGCACATGTATGTGTGATCTTGTTTTGACCAGACCATCTGGTGTACAACACATCCAAGGAATAAAGGTAAACATTTACCAGGAGATCCACATGGTTTCTCTGTGTATATGCACAATGTAGAAGACTCATATCTCTACAAAGAAGAGATAAACACAGACCTCTCTATGCATTTACGGACACAGCTCTGTTCTTTGCAGACCAAACTGTTATTTATTTTAGTGGGCTTTCCAAACTCAGGTGGGCTGAGATGCCAGGCAGACACACACAGTCTGGAAATGATCAATACCACCTCTGAGGAAATGCTGCCTTTCCCCTCAAGTTTAATAACATGGGAGGAAAATGCAGGGAGATGGCGAGACGATGGTGTGCTGAAAAGCAGATTAAATCTCGATTATATCACAACATAAATAATACGATAGCTAAACACGTTAAAGGTGAGCTTGAAGTGGTCTTAAAAACAAAGGAGGCAATTTACCTGATTTATTAGGGAAAGAGGAACGGAGCTTGGTGTGTGTTCTGTGGGTTTTATGTTTAATGGGACAGACTTTTAGGGAAACTGCTGAGGATTTGGAGATGCTAACCCTACAACTCCTAGGATGCTGGCTGGAGTTTTGAGCCTAGAGGAAGGGAGAAAACACCCAGCAACCAGGTATGCCAGCCAACCAGCCACAGAACCTGAATGGAATGCTGGGATCCCAGATGCTGGAAACTTGGCTATTGTTTCTGAGGGGACCCAGGTTATCAGGCCACACTGTAAGGTATCACTCAAACTCAAAACAGAAGTGGAGATTTATTAGGAGTTATGGGTGTTTCTGATAACTGGGACCCTGATGTTCTCCTTTCAGTGCCTGTGTTGTTGAAGACTCTTTGGTGAGACGGGAATCTAACTCTGGGTTTTTCTACATTCACTGCAGTCTGGACCTTGTGGCTCACATCTGAGAAGCTCGGCCTGAAGCCCCTCTTCTGAGAGTCTCTCAGTTTTTGAAAGAGTAGATAGCATGAGCATGCTATTGACAGCTGGGCTGTGTTAGGAATGGGGTGCAGGCTCTGGCAGGCATGTTTCTAGTGTGTCTATGAGTCTACATTACCTTGTCAGCCTGTAAGATCTGCCCTAGATCTAAGATCATGATTTTCAGTGGGCTGGAAAACCAGGCTACTAGGAAGCAAGACTCTGCAGGATCCGGGAAAGGCTAGCCAAAAGTCCCCATGTGCTGATGAGGCCTGTAAGAAACTTGAGGGTGCCTCTCTGTCCTGACATATGTGACAAGGCTATAGGCTTCCAGAGGACAATGACCAGGCCTATTTGCTCAGCAACAGATGCCCAGAGCATGAGGTACTGATTGAATCAGTAGAACGAAAAGATGAAGTAACAAGGGGTCTCCAGCAACTCAGTCAGATGGCTTGTAACCTCTCGCAATGCATAGTATAAATTTTCTCCTCACGCAATGCATAGTGTGACTTTCATGAAGGGGTGGGCACCCCAGCAGCGTGGGAGCACTGTGGGAGAGGAACTGTCAGCATGGTTGCTTGGGAGATCAAATATTTCTGCATGTCATTAATAGTGATGACAGGCACCGCCTGTCACATGCCAAGTGTGCTGCTTCTGGAAGTAAAACAAAGAGAAACAGACGGCATCTTTGACCCTGGACATGGGTGGGTAGATCGGCAAATCTCGAACTCTCTAGGACTGTGCAACAGGGCCATCTAGGTTGAGTAGGCATATGGAGGAGGGGTTGCTTGCTGGGAGATTCTTCATGAAGACCCCAGACACAGGTCATTTGCCTTGGCACCGTGGGATGTTGTAACTGACAGTTGAAGTTTCATGAGATAACATACATGTTTATTCTTGACAGAGCACTATGATACTTTATGTTCTATTATGCTTTGTTTGCAAAAACTTCATACGCTGTGTCGAGTATGTGACGCTTCCAACCACCCGAGTCTGGTAGTAGGAAGCAACACTTGTGGATATTTCAAGGGGGTTGCTGATGGTAGGTTTTGCTTTTCTATTTTAACTTTATTAAAATATAGTTCATATACCACAGAATTTACCCATTTAAAGTGTGAACTTCAATGATTTTGATGTATTTGCAGATAGGTACTATCATCTCCAGAGTAAATTTTTAGGCAATTTTCTAATCCTTAAAAACAAAACAGAAAGCCTTATTCTAGAGGCTCCTCAGCATCTAGAGGCCTCTCATGGCAGCTGATCATTGCTGGGGAGGAAGGGAGTTATCTTCTTAGTGGTGTAGCCACTGTCAAGTTGTCCACGCTCCAGTGAATAACCCCTCCACCATGCTCATGCATGCAACCCTAATTAAACCCAGCAGGTCAGAAAGAGCCAAACTAAACAAACAAAAGGCATGAGAGAGGATTCGGTGAAAGTGAGGGGATGAGAAAGTGTGGGGTCTGTGTGTGTGTGTGCGCACGTGTGTGAGTGTGCGTGAGTGTGTGTGTGTGGTGTGTGTGCATGTGTGTGTGTGTGTGTGAGTGTGTGAGAGAGAGAGAGAGAATGACCAAAAATACACTCTATGCATGTATGAAATAGCCAAAGAATAAAAAAGAAACCTGTATTCACCAGCCATCTCTTCTAATTCCCTCAGCCCACACAACTCCATGCAACTAGGAATCTACTTTCAGTTGATAGAGACCTCCCTGTTCTGGGCTGATGGATGGATTAAATGACATGTGGGCTGCATGACTTCTTTCCACTTTCTTTTAATATACTTTCCATGGTGCTTTTTTGTTTTGTTTTTCAAGATAGGGTTTCTCTGTATTGTCTTGGAGCCTGTCCTGGAACTCGCTCTGTAGACCAGGCTGGCCTCCAACTCACAGAGATCCTCCTGCCTCTGCCTCCCGAGTGCTGAATGTTTCAGTACTTCATTTTCACAGCTTAGTACTACTCCATTGTTCGCCCATTCACCCAGATGTTTCATCTTCATTTAGAATACAGGCTACCCCATCTCCGTGTGATGAGTACATGTGGGCACCTGAGAGATGTGTTCTTGTCAGGTGCTTGGACACTCCCGTCGGTGAGAGCAGTTCCTGCTTCCATCAGTAGCCAGCGAGTCCAACTTTGAAACTCTTCCCGTGTTTCTTTGTCCACACATTGGCTGGGACCAGTAAGACCAGGTGTGCAGGATAACTCACTTTGGTGGACACAAGGCCAGAGCCCTCCCACTTTCACTGCCTGGTGGCAAGCAGTGGACAGAGGAAGTCAACATGGTTCTGCTCGTCAGGGCTGTGGGAGGTGCCCTTGGAAAGCCCTGCTCTGTGCCCTCCATGTGCGCAGTCCCTGGCTGGAAGCTAATGTTCATTTGCCTCAGGACCATTGCTGATGGAGCCTGCCGCTGAGAACAGACCCATTCCCAGCCCAGGGCTCCACTCCGAGTTTCAGCTTGCTCTTGTAAGACCCTTTCTAGTCTCCAAATCACAAACTGCAGAGCTCAATGGGAAGGCTTAGGGTAAGAGGTACTCTTGTTACAATTTCATTTCACATCTCTGAAGGAAAGCGTGGCACACGTGCCAGTCCAAGGTTGCTGGTGTCCTCATCCTTCAAGGGCCTGACGGCACTCGAGGGATGGTTTGATTTAGTGTTCACCGATGAGATACCTTTGGCATCAACCAATATCTGCAATGTTCTGGGTTATTAAAACACTGACATTTTTCATTTTCTTGGCCTTGTCCCAGACATTCCATGCTGACATGGCTGTCTGACATGTACTTGGCATCTTCTTGGGTGTTAGTTAATCCCATTTTTTTTTTTTTTTTTGTGACACATTCCAAGAGGGAAAATAGAAGCAAAGCCAGGGAAGGAAGGAGACAGTACCACTCACAGAGAGAGAGTCCTGGGCTTCCCAAGTGCTGGCATGTGACCAGGACAGCATGACAGTGCCTGTGCAAGGTCAGCTGATGATGGTTGTTCTCACCTGGACATGGCATATACTCTGTACACAGGGTCTGCATGTGTGTACTTTGGGCAGCTGGAGGAACAGGGCTGGCTACGGTCTCAGCAGCTGGCCCTAAGGATATGCCATCTGGATGGCTCCAGAAAGACAGCATGGAACAGGGCATTGAACACCAGAGCTGCCTGTTAGCAATACTGTCCTTCATAGGTTTATCCAGCCAGTACTCTATGCTCATCATGTGTCAGTCACTACTCCAGGCTCTGAGGACTCGCCAGAGGGTGTCCCCAGCCTTACGGAGTTCCCTTGTTTTAGAGGGGCCTAGTGATGGAGGTAAGGCTCCTGAAGAACAATGACCCAGTTAGCCATGGCGTGGAGCACTCTGTTGGGTGGAGTGGCTGGGATGTAGATGGCTTGTTCTAGGAGGTGATGCTTCAACGGAAGGATCAAGAAAGCAAATCAGGGAGCATCAGGGATCTGGAGTGTGCAGTCCAGGCTGAAGGAACTGCGTGTGCACAGGTCTTAAGGAAGGCATGGCCCAGGAGCAGTGAGAGGACAGTGTCACTGATACCAAGGGACTGGGGATGACCAATGAGGTAGCTGAGGTCAGAGCTCTTCAGAGAGCAAATGATGGTGTGAATGGATTATATATTAAATTATGTATTATATATACTCATCTCTAACTTTAATTCTATTATTCAATCCTAGTGTCACTGAAAAGACATTTGGTTGGATTTAGCGTCACTTTTGACAGTTTCATTCATACACACAATGTGTGCAATTATATTCACCCCTATCACCCTCTTTTCTCTCCTCCCACTCCTCTTTATCCCCTTCTGCTTCCCCTCCTACTCTTTTCATGCATGTTTTTGTTTTTGACAAGCTGGGTTGAATTAGGGTTGCTTATATGAACAGGGGTGGGGTTATTTTCTAGAGCATAGGAAGCATAAACAGTGGCTACAGGAATGAATAAATGACACCCTTCCCCTGAGCAATAATTTAAGGCCATGATGGAGTGTGGAAGGACCCAGTCTTCTGTAGGTCTGTGCAGGTAACCACGGCTGCTGTGGGTCATGAGTGCAATGGCCGTGTTGTGTCCAGAGGACAGTGTTTCACAGCTCTCCTCCCCATCTTTTGGTTCTTACATTTCTTTCCATCCTCTTCCACAATGTTCTCTGAACCTCGGAGAGGTGACATAGATGCCCTCTTTATGGCTGAGCCTCAGCAGTCACTCATTCTCTGCACTTTGACCAGTTTTGAGTCTCTGCATCAACCATTGCCCATGGCATAAAGAAACTCTTTTGCTCACAAGGCCAAGAGCAGCATGTCTATGTGTGTAAACATGAATATTTATGTTCACTTAGCAAAGCAACAGAAGTAGGATTTCCCACCCATTGGCTTCTCCAACTATGAGATTTTGACTAGGTTTACAGTACTAGGCATGCATTCTGTCCCATGGAGTCGGTCTCAATAAAATCAGAAAGTGGTTGGTTTGTTCCAAAATAGTCATGCCAGCATCACACCAGTGAGTATACCTGTCCTGGAAGGTTGCCATTGTAGTGTGCTGGGTCCCTAGCAGCCTGCGTAGCACCTTAGATCGTAATAGAAGCCTGACAGCAGAACGGGAAATTCTAGCTGAGTTCCATGTTGATTCCTCTGTGTCCTGTGTCCAAAGTGTGTGATGTTCTCGAGCAATTGGCTCTTACCATCTGGTTCACATTGGTGCAAGGGATCGAACCCAAGTTCAAGTGCTTGTGTGGTGAGCATTTTACTGACCAAGTTGCCTTCTTGTACACATTGTCTTACTTGTACACATTTCAGAAATGCTACCTAGGGTACCGAATCACGTGGTGAACAGTGAGAGGCAGAGGAAAACCAACATAACACAAAGCAAGAGCACTGAGTGTGTTGATAAACTCAGGAAACTGCAACCTGGGATCTGGCTCTGCCGGAATGGAGGGAAATCTGTTGTTCTATCAACATAGTGCTGACTCTTGGAATGGTAGGATTGGTTATTGGGATAGATCAAGTAGGGAATAATGATAGGATTGGCACAGAGAAAACAAACAAATAAACAAACAACAAACAAAACCCAAAACAGTGCCCAATGCAGCTTCCAGAAAGGAACCTGGGTAAGTTTTGGGTGACCATTGGGTTTCCTTCTATCATCACTGTGTTTCATCATGTAGCAGATGTGAATTTCCTTCCTTTCTTACAGATGCCAGATGCATTCTGGGAAACTCTCCATTTGGGCAAGTTTGGAAGTGTCTCTTTTACCTAGTAGAGATTATGTTCAAATAAAGAGTGTTAACTAATTAGCACTGTTTTGTTTTTGTCCCAAGATCAAAATTTCAGAAAGTTTATCCTAAGTTTCTTCACATTTATTTTCTTTTTGCGCATCCCCAATATTTTTTTTCTTTTTTTCTTACTTGCACAAACAGTTCCACTCTCCTTGTTGCCTGCCCCAACACACCAAGTTCAACCCCTTTCTGTACCTTTGTCCTAATAATTCTATCTGATAATTACCACTACAGGAAAAGATGCAGGTTTTTATCATTAAGGTGATTTTTCTTCCACTGAAGCAAACCATTAAAGACAATGGAAAGGAGAATGAACGCGCTTTTCAGGAGCCAGGGTTTCTGCCTCATTGTACCAGCTCATTGCAGAGAGCATGTGCACAATTCACTTTTGACTGAATCATAATAAATATAAGACAATATGGTATAAACCACTTTTTATAATGCAATACTCACCAATAAATTCCACTTACAGCCTTAAATCAAATTGGTACAGATGCAAACATTATGTAAATCTGGTGGTACCTTCTCCTGACCTTGTGGGGGCCCGCCCAGATCCTGGCTCAATAAACTTTTTCTTTCCTAATGATCTGGCAGTTATTCCTAGCAGGAGAATACAGCGGGGTTGCAGAGAAGTGGGGGGGGGGTAGAGCCGTGATTCAGGGACCACCAGAGCCTTAAGAAGATTAATTTGTATGAGGGACCTGAAAAGTTGGAAAAATCTCAACATGTTTCTGAATACACATATTCATTTCAAGCTGATTTCTGTTCCTCTTGTGCCCTGTAAAATTTCAAGGAATGTGGTTGAGGTTTGGAGATTTCCACAAAGACTAAGAGGGGCAATAAAGTGGAGAAACGGTGGTTTTGTGTAACTGTTGGGCATGAAATATTTTCAGTACAAAGATGTTCTGATTTTGGGTATAGAAATCAAATGGACACTTTGTCAGCATCCGGGAAGATTTCTGCTAATGTCCTTAATATAAGACTGTTCGAGTTTAAGTCTGAAAAAGGATGGCATCTCTTACTTTTACTTGGAACAGTGTACAAGCTCGTTTTTATATTCATTCCACGAGCTGGTTGGTGAAGTGGCTACATTTTCTACAGACAGCTAGGTCTGGTTTTATGCTCTGCTCAAGAGCCAAGACACTGTGGGTTCTCAGTACACTTTTGTTTGTGGCTTTTGTCATTTCATCCAAACACATGGTTTCCTGTCCCTCTGAAGGACGGTGGGTCCCTGTAGCCTGTAAGAAATCTGAAATGTTCTGTTTCAGTGGGTCATCCATTTCGAAGTGGGAACGCAAACATGGCTCCTTGTCATCTTCTTGAAGTCTACACACTAGGCTGGTTTATATCTCCGTGGGTAGAGGCAGGGAGGACGTGGGGGGTTTTCTAATGCAGAGCCTCCCCAGGGAAAGCCAGACTGTTTTCTAAAGCAAGTATGTTATTTGTTTTCACTAGCTGTGTACAAGAATTTCCAATTGCTCCCTATCCAACACCTTTAATTTTAACTATTCTAATAGGTGTCTGGTGGCATCTCCTATGGTTTAAACTTTGCTTCTCCATAACCAGAGGTGCTTAGCATTTGTTTGTATGCTTATTTGTCAAATTATGTATATGCATACACACACACACACACATATATATACACATTTATATACACACATGTATATTACACAGTCACATTGCAAAGACTGAAATATTATTAGACAAGACTGAATTATTAGACTGAAATACTCAACATTTTCTTCTTAGAGGTTATTTTCTTGTATTACATTTCAGTCTGGACACAAGCCTTTGTCAAGTATGTGATTGGCAAAATTTTATGGGTCTGTGACATGGCAGTGCCTTGTCTTTCAAAGGGAAAATCATTGGATTTAGATGAAATCCAATTTATCAATTCTTTTGTGGACTGTATTTTCATTGTAATATTTAAGATATTTATGTCTAGTGCAAGGCTACAACAGGCTTGCTTTCTAAAAAAGAAATTTACCTGCTTAGACTCTAATAGATATGTTCTGAGTTATGGGTTGAACCTCATCATTCTTATTTTACATATAAATACGTTCAGTTGTTCTAGGGCCATTTGTTGAAAACACCCTTGTTTTGTCATCAAGTTATTTTTTGCATCTTTATCAAAATAAAGAGTTCATATATGTGTGGATCAATTCTGAACTCTCTTCTCATCCCTACTGGTCTACTTGCCTAGTATGATAGGACGTACTGGCCTGGGTTACTCCAGCTTTGGAACAAATCTTGTAATAAGATACTACTTTTTATTCAACTTTATTCCTTTTCAGAACTGCTTTGAATATTCTGAGTCATTTGCAATTTAAAATAAAGTTTATCATCAGCCTGTCATCATCCCTCTGCCTTCTTTTTAGTTTTTGTTTATAGACATCACAATGCAGACTAGGTTGGCCTGGAATATTTGATCCCTCTGCCTCAGTTTCTCAATTTCTGGGATTACTGGTGTATGCCATCACACCAAGATTTCAGCTTGTCATTTTCTAAAACTGAAAAAAGTGTCTGGACTCTCAAGAGTGTCTATGTTCAGTCTGTATCTTGGGGTGAAATGATGATGCTGAGTTACTAGCTCTAGGAACAGGCACAGACTCTATGTCTAGAAGGCTTCCTTCAGCAGTGTTTTATGGTTTTTAGACCTTACAGGCTGATGGTTTTAATGCTATTGTAAATAGTATTGTTTTACAATTTAATCTTTCAATTAGTATCAGAAAGGCAATCTAAATAGTTTTACGTGTTCATCTAGATCCTACAGCCATGATACCTTTGCGTATTAGCTCTGGTAGCTTTTTTTTTTTTTTTTTTTTAGATTCCACTGAGTTTTAATACAGACTTGCCTGCTGGGAGCAGAGATGGAAGAAACCTTTTCTTCTTTCCCTGTCTGTACCTCATGTTTAGTCTTCTTGCCATGATGCTTAGAAGCATCGCTCTCACACAATTCCGACTAGACATGGTGGGAGAAGACGCCTTGTATTGCTCAGTCTTGGGGAAGAACCAGGTTTGCACAGTTACTCCTGATGTAAGCTTTTCACAGATGCCCTTTATTAGTTGAGGACGGCTCCCCTTGCATTCCTAAGTACCAGAGGGACTTTTCTTTTACACAAAGCAGGAATGGACGCTGTATCCTATCAATATTCTCTTCTATCTTGGCTTCAATTGAGATACCCATTTCATTTTTCTTCCTTTGTTACTATGGTGACTTTCATTAATTTTAAAATGTTAAACATTTTTTTTTCACTGTGAGGATAGACATCATTGCCCATGACATATTTATATAACTTTGTATTCTATGTAGATATATAAATCATGTTAGATTTCATGTCCAAAGGATTATTTAGCATTTTTTCTCTTTTGGATTTTTGAGATAAGGTTTCTCTGTGTAGCTCTGGCTGTCCTGGAACTCACTCTGTTAACCAGGATAGCCTCAAACTCGCAGAGATCCACCTTCCTCTGCCTTCCAAGTGCTGGGATTAAAGGCAAGCATCACCACTACCTGGCTATTTAGCATTTTAATATCTGTGTTCATGAGAGAATATTGTAGTTTCTAGTAATAATTTTGGTTTTGGTGTTATTATAGTGAAGCCCTCTTACAATGCTTTGAAAGAATTCTGTCCTTTCAAATTTCTGGCAGACCTTGTTTAGATGGATATAATTTCTAACTTAAATATTCAGTAGAATCTAATGGCGAAGCCATATGTCCTGAAGTTTCCTTTGTGATAAGGATTTAACTGCAGATTCAGACCTTTGGGTGAAAGCATGTTGCCTTGCCATGCATTTCTTCTCAGATAACTCAGATAATCTCCAGTATCCTAGGCAATCTCAAACTCATAGCAATCCTCCTGTTTCAGCCTCATGACTGCTGGAATTACAGGCCTATGCTACCATATTGGTCTCTAAGTTTTGGTAGTATCTGTCAAGAAATTGTCCAGGTATGAAGGGCTTTGACATAAGACCAGACACCCTGAATCTGCTAGAAGAGAAAGTGAGGAATATGTTTGAACTCATTGGCACAAAAGACTTTATGAAAAAAAAAAAAAACTCCAATAGCACAGACCAACAACTGATAAACAGGATTTCATGAAGCTAAAAGCTTCCACATAACATAAGTCATCATTATTTGAGCAAACACATCAGCCTACAGAAAAAAAAATCTTTATCGATTGTGCTGGCTAGTGTTTTGTCAACTTGAGACAAGTTAGAGCCATTTGAAAAGAGGGAACCTCGATTGAGAAAGTGCCCCAACTTGCCTGGCATGTAGTCAAACTGTAGAGCATTTTCTTGATTAAAGATGGGCATGGAAAGGCCCCATTCACTGTAGGCCATGCCTGGTAGGTGGTCTTGGATGGTACAAGAAAGCCGGCTGAGCCAAGCATGGGGATGCATACCTTTCTTTAATCCTAGGACTTGAGCACTGGAGGCAAGCGTGTCTCTATGATTTCCAGGCAAGTTCTAGAACAGCAAAGACCTTGTTTCTAAAAACTCCAAATTAATTTAAAAAGTAAGCAAACAGGCCGGCACGCTAAGCGAACCAAAAGAGCAAGCTAGTAAGCATCACTCTTCTACTGCTTCTGTCTAATGACCTCCTCCAGGCCCCGCCCTGCTGAGGCACTGCCCTGGCTTCCTTTGATGGTGGACTGTGATGTGCAACTGTAAGCTGAAGTAAACCATTTCTTCCCCAGGTTGTTTTTGGTCATGATGTTTTATCACAGCAACAGGAACCCTAACTAAGACACCAAGCGTACATCTAACAGAGGGTTAGCATATAGGATATGCAAAGAACTAAAAAACGAAACAAAACAAAACCAAAACCAACCTTGAAAATCAAGAAAACAACTCAATTAAAATTGAGGTACAGAACTAAACAGAGAGTTCTCAAGAGATAAAACACAAATAACTGAGAACACTAAGAAAGTGTTCAACATTCTTAGCCATCTGGAAAAAACAAAATAAAACTGATTTGTTTGAGATTTCATTTTACTCTCATCAGAATGACCCAACACCAATGAAACAAATGGTAGCAGATGCTGGTGAGGATGCAGGGAAAGGAACCCTCATCCATTGCTGGTGGGAGTGCAAGCTGGTACAGCCACTGTGAGAATCCGAGAATGTCTACCAGCTGATGAATAGACAGTGACACTATGGTTTACACACACACACAGTATTACAATACAATGGCATTACTCAGCTGTTAAGAAAAGTGGAATTATGAGATTTGCAAGGAAATGGATTGAGCTAGAAACAATCACCCTGAATGAGGTAATACATACCAGAGAGACAAGCAGTGTTTGTTTTCTCCCATTTGTGAAATAGCTTAACTTTTTAAAGCTTCAGATATGCATGGTCATATAGAATATCCACAGTGATTAGGTAGCTTGTAAGGGATCAGCGGAGAGAAGGGAATCTTCCAAGGAAGTGGAATAGAATATAGTGTTGTAAAGGCATAGAGGAAAAACTAGAGTAGTATAGGTCAAATGGGCAGGAGGATTCTGGGAAAGGGTAAAGGAGGTAACATGGGGAGCGGCAGCTAGCACCAAAGGTCTTTTTAAATGCCATAGGGAAACCTATTCCAGTAGATTCTTAAGATATACAAAGGGTTTTAAAAGGGGGAGACAATACCCCAACTAGACATCATGCCACCAAGTAAAACACCAGTACCAGGAACGGGTTACATCTTTTTGAACCATTGGCTAAAGGGGTTCCATAGATGCCTCTCTGATGTTTTGCTGTCAGCTTAGTGGGTGCATATTAATCTACTGATACTTTAATTATTGCCTGTGACCCACCAGCCACTCAGGCCACGGCCTGGTCTCTGTCACAGCCATGATATGTAGGTTTAAACTAAATCTCTATCATTTTATTTACCAACAAAGTGTCAGAAGTCAGATGTGGGAGTGAAATCCTGCTACATCGGAGAAGCCGCTGGATGACCTTGCTTTTTGGCCAGAGATCCATCAAGAGATGTGTCTCTTTACTCATCCCCAAGCAAAAGGAGGCGCCAAACTCGTCCCTGCCTTTCCTTCCTCTGCATCTTTGTCTTCTCTATCCAAATTTTTGGCTTCTCTATGGCCAGTTCTGGTCAGCTAGTTGCTAGCTCTGCCCTCTGATTCAAGGTAATTTTTATTTAACAGACTTGGAGTATCACAGTGTAGTTAAAATTCTCACAACACCACCCCCGCCAATTACAGGTGATTGCTAATGCTATTGGCTCCCTTCTTAACCTGACAGTAAGGTCCTGTTGTTTAAGGCGTGATTTACTTGTGTCATAGAACATAGAGAAACTGAACAGTACTGGACTAGAAGCATTCTACTGACCAGCATTCATGGACTGGAAGGTGCTCTACACACTAGCAGAAGAGAAAAATAATCATTCATTTCATCCAGCTACAACCCCTGCAATGCAAAAACAGTGACCTGGCTGCAAGATATCCTAGTGCAATAGTGGCAGACATATTAGGGTGGTAACCAGCCACTTTTTGTGTTAAGGCCTGCACCATGAAACCCACACCTGACACTGTTAATGAGGCCAAGAACAGGAGAGGAGACTAGATGGGTCAAGTGCACTAGGGAAACCCAGTACTATTATTCTGCTAAAGGGACATAGCAATAAAATGACTCCTAATGCCATATTGTTGTACTCATAGATCAGTGCATTGCTCAGCCTTCATCAGAAACACTTCTTCTTGCACTAGATGGTAACTAACACAACTGCACAGTGCACAGACAGTGAGAGACCTTGGATCACTCAGTCCTAAATGAGATCTCTTTATTAAATCCTTCCCAAGGCTCAGGGACTTATGCAGAAGAGGAAGCAGGATGATTTCAGAGCCCGGGGAATGACTCCATGGAAACAGCGTTTTCCAGACTCAACAGTGCTGATGTACACATGAACTGACAGAGACTGTGACAGCATGCATAGGGTCTGTATAAATTCAAGCTAGTCAAAGTCCCAGCACAAAGAAGGGGAAGTGGACACAAGGTCCTATCTCTAACCAAGGAGCGGTTTATAGTTGATACCTTCTGGAAGATGGAAAATAAGTTTTCTTCAGTAGAGTGGCATGGAGTCTATCAGGGCAGGCCTCATGCTCGGTAGCTGACCAATACAAAATGGACAGTGGACTTCATTGTGTGTGTGTGTGTGTGTGTGTGCGTGTGTGTGAGTGGGTGCGCCTGTGCGCATGCATGTGCATTTTTTTAGGTATGGCTCGGAAGTTTTTGTCTTTTTTGTTTTGGCTTCTCTCTTTGCTTTGGTTTTTGAGAGAGATTAAGAACATGAAGTCTGGTGGGTAGGAAAGTGACAGGAGCTGGGAGGGTTTGGGGGGAAGGGAGAGAATGCAACCAAAAACACAGTATGAAACACTTTAAAGACAATAAAAATGAATTAAAAACACCGAGCAGTATGGCAACAACAGAAAGCAATGTAGGGTGCTTAACTTACTGCTTATCCTAGTTCATAATAATTTGCCTTCATTATGCTTTCCGTATCTGTAGAATCTGAAGTGAGGCTACAGCCCTCATTTGTTACACAGCTAAGATGTGCTTTTCCTGTTTGACTGAGTTAGTCTGGCTGCCAGTTTATTAACTTTTTAATATCTCGAAGGAACAAACTTCTGATTTCCTGTGTTTCCTCCTTTTCTCCTATTTCACTGGTCTTTGCTCTGGTCTTTATTTTCAGTTTAATTCAGTTTTCCCCCAGTGTCTTGTGGAAATGAGAAAAGGGTTTTGGTAACTGACTTGAGACCTTTTAGATTTATCCTAATAGACTGTGGTGCCCTTTTACTCAGTTCAAACTGCTTTACATCTTCCTTCTGACTTTTCCTTTGACTTACAGGGTAAAAAGTATATTGCTTAGTTTGTCAATATTTCTGGTTTATTCAGAGATTTTTTTTTCTGTTATTGATTTCTAGTTTTGTTTCATTGTGGTCAAGTAATGTAGTTCATAGAAACTGAGCGGGGCCTGGAGACACGGCTCAGTGGCTGAGAGCTTGGAGCGCTCTCGCAGGGGACCCGAGACTGCCTCCCACACTCATGCTGAGTGGCTGATCATCACGTGGGTGGAATTCCATCAGGTTTCCTGGACTCTATAGGCCCCTGTGCTCACAGGTGTACACATGCACACATGCACGCACGCACGCACGCAAGACACTAAATAAAAACTTAAAAATTGAGTTGTTTTGCATCAAATTAAAACTTGTATTTTGGCAAATGTTTTGAATGCCCTGGAGAAAAGGTCAAGATTCTATTGTTGGTTGGGCAATTCTATATGTTCCAATGAGGTCACATTGGCTGGCAATGTTTACCTCAGCTATAACCTACTTTTGTCATTTGCTGAGACTATAAGTTGCAGATGTAGTTTCCATGGCTTTTCTGAACTATGAAATGGTTTATTTCTCCAGGTTTTAAAGGTTAACACTTGACAGGTGTGGTGCACATACCTTTAATCTCAGCACTAAGGAGGCAGAGGCAGGCAGAACTCTGTGAGTTTGAGGCCAGCCTGTTTATAGAGTGAGTTTCAGGACAGACAGCTAGGGCTGTTACACACAGAAACCCTGTCTCAGAAAACAACAACAATAAGGATTAGAATTTTTTCTTAACTGGGGTTTTGTAATTTTCTAGCATATTTCAGTCAAATTTTATCCCTAAATATTTTCTGTTTTGGATGGTATGGGATTGGATGAAGGGGTTGTTCTCTAGGTGTGACATAAGAGGACACACAAAGCTAGGTGGTGTCAGACATTTCATTTTGTTTTGTTTCAGTTGGAGTTTGTTTGAACTCTCAGAGCTGGATGCAAATATTCTTGGAAGGAACATACTTCCCTTTCTTGGAAAATGTTGAACCCCCCTGATGTTTACTAAGAGATGGCTCTAGTTTGCAACCCATTAGATTTCTTTATATTGTTTAGTATATCTTATAAAATAGCTTATTAATAGTTTTTAACTTTGTTTCCACAGTATTTGAGAAAGTTTTTATGTGAATGTCAGGCCTCATTAAGTCAGTCAAAGATAACAGCTATTTTCAAAACTCACTATTGAAAAGATCCAAAGAAGACGTGATCACATTGTCACCCCTTGAAAGGTAAGGCAGATCCAAGTCCATTAACTAATTGTTTAACCTAATATTGGATTAATTCTCCATGCGAGGATCTTATACATAAGGATTTGTCTAGAATGCTTTTAAGATGTCTATGCATCGTATCAAAAAAAAAAAAAAAAAAATCAGATCTCCAGAAGGAGGGGGAGCTTTGCCTTGCCTGGCCACACTGTTGGAGTTGACCAGTTAAGAACCATGGAAGGACCAAGCTATTCATTGTCATTCTGTGAGTGTGGACAGTTAAAAGTATTTCATAGTGACAGTGGCTTCATCAGCAGGAAGCACAGCTTCTTCAAGCAGCTTCATGTCAGGAACTTCAGCGGGAAGGACTTTCCCTTTCCTTTACCACAGGATTCATGAACCCATGCCCCATTCAGACAATGTGTGTGTTTGCTCTATTTTCTCATCAAAAAAAAAAAAAAAAAAAAAAGGAAGTTCATTGTACTTATATGTCATTTATCCCCCTGGAGCAAACAGACCCAGAACCTCATGGCTGTGAACTGGTTTTGGGCAAAGGCCAGAGGGTGTGTCAGGAGGAGAGATGGCAGCATCTTTCTTGAGGAGATTTAATTGGAAACGGGATGGTGGTTCAGCTGAAAGAAAGGACCAAAATGAAACAGGCTGCTGTTTTCCTTCTCGTCCCCTAATGGACCATAATCCCGCTCATAAAACCCACCGCTTTAACTTTGGCAGTCTCACTTTCCCAGGGAGCTTTATTACTAAGTATTAGGCTTGAGTCAAGACGCAGTTTCTCCAAGGTAGGTTTGAGCCCAGGCTATTGCTGAGGAGAATGTGTTTGTGGGAGAGTCAGGGATTCCTGACAGCCCGGCAGGAAGCTGTATGTGGTCTTCAGAGGCCTCATGAAAGTTTTCTGGGTTGAGAAAATACGCTTCAGCCCATTCCATACAACCCGTATCTTTGGACAAGGATGCAAAAGGAGATGGGGTGAGTTCTGAGTGCGATGAGCCAATATACACTCGTATGCACCCTGGGAACAATGTTTCTGGGTGCGCCCAGTGTATTCTGGATAATTTCACAAGAGGTCTCAGAGACTGTAGGGCTGCTGGGAATGGGGTATCCTCACCAGCCCAGATCTCTTATGCCCTGGACAACATTTCTTTACCAGCATGCCAATCACACCAACTCTGGCCACTTTTTCCCCCTCAGGATGTTTTTAGACAGTGTCTCTCTACATAGCCCTGGATATCCGGAAACAACTATGTAGGCCAGGCTGGCCTTGAACTCAGAGACCCGCCTGCTTCTGTGCTACCACTCTTGGCTACCACTGGCTACTTTTGACTTTGGTTTTTAGCTTTGGACAGTTCACAGAACTGTCCATCCATGCTGAGGAGGCTCCCCGAGGTTCTTGTATGCACCCTACTCCTCTCCATTATAGTAGGAAGTTGGGGTCTTCAGTAGCACAGATTCATCTGGACTTCCTAAGAAGCCATAATGTCAAACAGGACCTTTCCCAGAACTACAGGGGTGGGGGAGGATGTAAGCTATATTTTTTATGATTCAAATAAAGACATGAATGATTCACTAAATTAAACTCTTGTTAAGTACAACAGACTTCTGATCACTCTTAAGTTTAAAGGAAAGTGCAGTGGGAGATGAAGTGTTTCACCCAAAAACAAAACCAAACAAAACAATGAAGCCTTACTTTTCCAAATACATGATTGAGTCCCTTGAATTTACATTGTCCCAGAGCACTTTGCACACCCTCCAGAGGACAGCTGACTGGTTCTCCCACACCCACACCACAGCAGCAGAGCTGGCTGGGTGACCATTCGGAGGATGAAGTGATACTCATTTCTGCATCTGGAACAAGTAGGAGATACTGTGTAGGCAGCAGGCAATTATTCTGGTTGGATGAGGGCCAGGTTAGCTAGGATTCAGTCGTTCCTTTTGCACAATGTCCCGTCTGATCCTTAATGATCCCATGTCCAGGCTGGCATTGATTTACACCTCACCCCAGGAAGGCCCCTCTAAGATGGGGATGCCATTAATGCAGTTTTGTTTCTTGGCTCCAAGGGAGTGGCATGGATGCTAAGTGGATGTTGGAACTGCTTGCTCAGAGGAGAGTGTATTCCAAACAAGGGTAGGGGTTCACCGAAAGGCCATCATACTAGAAGCCAACAGCAACCATGGCAAGGGGCCAGTCCAGACACCGGGCATGTATTGTGTATGTTTATTCACTAAAAGCTTGTGGCTGGCTCGCCTAACACCCAGCACAGTACTAGCAACATGATGAGGTTACATCAGTCAGCTTTTATCACTGTGACAAAACACCGGAGAGGATCTACTTGGAGGAGGAAATGGTACTTGGCTCCTGGATACTTGGTCCTGAACTTTGAGCTTTTGGTGTGGCAGAATGTCACAACAGGGACTCTGTGGTAGAGAAAGGCTGCTTGGAAGCAAAGAGAGTAGGGGAAAGGTCTGGAGACCAGATATAACCTTCTAAGTCACCCCAAGTGACCTGCTTCTTCCAAATAGACCGCACCCTAAGGTTGTCACCACACCCCCAAACCCTTTGGATTGTAACCCCATCTTTGAAGAAGTCAGCATCCAGTCACCTCCAGAGATGCCACCTCTGAATGCTTTTGGATTCAAGACTAAGCTCTGGGCATGTGAGTCTCCAGGGATATGTCAGAGGGGAACCTTTGACTGGTCTTGGTGGCATGCAGAGATGATTAGACCGCTGTGGATTAGAGGCTGAGTGTGGACACAAGCCTTTGCAGAGCTGTGTTCACCTACTGTCACAGCACAGCATGCCAAGCACAAAATGGAACCCCTCTTGTTGTAGAAGTTGAATCCATTGAATCCAAAATTTCAAAAATTTATGCAAGGTAACCAAGTGTCAGGATGACATGCTTTAATGCAAGAGTTTCCAAACCTCAAATCCAAGTATCCGAGAGGATTTCATACCTGACCACACGTGGTGAGTGACGATAAAAATCCAGGGGCACTAAAGCCACCATGTACACTTACTGCGAGGCTACACGTGTGTGCTTTGTGAGTATATTTTATTTATGTCTAGACTTGAGACCACCATAAACTTTTTGTTTATTTTTTTTGAGACAGGGTTTCTCTGTGTAGCCTTGGCTGCCTGGAACTCACTCTGTAGACCAGGCTGGCCTCATAGTCACAGAGATCCACCTGCCTCTGCCTCCCGAGTGCTGGGATTAAAGGCGTGTGCCACCACTGCCCAGCCAAATACGTTTACACATGAGGAAAATCAGACATAACTGAGTGAAGTGTGCATTTAGAGAAATGAATCATCATATATATCTAAATATTCCAAAATCTGAAAAAAATCCAATCCGAAACATCTAAGTATGTTGAGTTAGTAATGCTCAAGCTATATAACATTTTTAAGAAGCTACAAAAGCAGTTTACAGGGTCTGTTCTCAGCTTTTACACACATGCTGGCAAATGACATCAGTCCTCCCAGGATCTCCTCACAGTCCGTGGTTGACCATGTCCAGTTCAGGGAACGGAAGCCCAGAGAGCAGAAGGAACTCACCCGGGCTGTCTGGGGTGCATGCGGGCGACACAGTTTCCATTTGAACCAGCTAAGTCCCAGCCCTTTTTCCTCCATGTTCTGTAATTCAGGAACGTGTTGTCTTCTGTGGTAGGGTCTTACAAAACACAATGGCATAAAAGTTAGAACAGTAAAAGAAGCCAGCAAAAGCTGAAATGCAACCTTGTAAACCAGTGAGATTTTGATTATTTATAAAGAGACACCTGAAAAAGAATTGTTATTCATAAACTGGATGGGTTTTCTTAAGAGTCTTTTCTTTTGACAAATTGGACTTTATTCTTTCTGTTGTCAGAGCCAAAAATAGAACATAATTGTAACTGAAGAAATCTCATCACAATAGGGCTGTTAAAAACCATCCTGATGAAGACAATTTTCTTGGAAATTAATGAGTAGTTGAAAAGAACTTCTATTTTTTTGAAACAGCATCTTGTAACCTAGTGCAGGCTAGCCTTGAAATTGTTCTGTAGCCTGAACTGTCCTTGAATTTACATGATCCTCCTTCCTCAGCCTCCTGAGAGCTGAAATTATAGGCATTCACTATAACGATCACTGAAATGCACAGAAAGAAACTATTTTTTTTTTCTTAACAAATCAGCAAACTTGGAAAATTGGGCATAACTCAGTGAAGTGGTCATTTCGAGAAATGGATTTTGGGGCAGCTGACATTTAGCAGACTGCTTTTTGATGAGCGGATCATCTGCTATCGCTTAGTGCCAATTCTCTCACCAGGACGATGAAGTGAGCCCTGCGGCTCGAGCCCACAGTCTGTAGGCGGCAGAGCAGTTTGTCCTAAGTACATGGCTCTCTCGGGAGCAGCACAGGAACCAGCCTAGTTGATGCGACAGAGAAGCCCAAACGAGTCGCACCAGACAGCTTAGTGGCTGTAACACTTATGAGTGGGCAAGATCAGCATAAGAACCCAGTTCCAGCTCCCCATTTTATGGCTTTTCTCCTGACTCCCCCGCCTCTTAAGAGCATCAGTGTGTGAGCATTAGCATCCCCAAAACACTTATGAAACAGAGCTCTGAAGTCTTGTAAGAGTTTCCAGAATGCCTTTTTAGAACCATATTTAAGCACTTCATCACTTACAAATTTCATGTGAGGAAGGTTAAAGACTAGCAGCACCAAACCATTCCAGAACCTGCCCTCTAAACACCCAACCTGCCCACTGTCCTCAACATGTGCGACAGAGGCTGTTACAAAAGACCCCCCAAGCCCTCTGACACCCTCCTATGGGAATCAAGAGATGGACTGCCTTTCGGCACCGTCCAGTCTTATGAATCTGATGTCTACTGGGTACGGGGAGACGTGCGCCGTTTGTTGGACAGATGCCTTTACCATTCTGCCTGAAAGCACCGGCAGGGGAAAGGCTTGCGATGTTTCCATAGTCCCAGCACTTCCAGACACGCCCTCTGCAGAGTTTCCTAACCTTCCCTTAGGAGCTCATCCTGTCAGTTTGCAAGCACACCACCCCAGTGTGCTCAGGCTGTACCCAGAATCGTCACACAGCAGAGGGTTGGCTATGCTGTGGTACAGCACAGATCAAGCAGCTGGGATCTGACAGACCGCATGTATCGGGTCTGTAGACACAACGGTGGGGGGTTTCACTGGGTCACAAAGTGAGTCAAAACCCCTTTCAGCTGTGTGTCTTATCGTAGGACATGCAGGCTCTGACCTCGCCCTGCTGTGAGGATGGTGCTGAAGCTGCAAGCATGGTCCTCTCCCAGGCACCCTGCATCCACACCCACTCCACACACCCAGCTCTAGTTCTTGCCTTTCCCTCTCCATAAAACTGTTAATAAAAGATGACGTTCTAAAAACAAAGGCTATTTTATTCAAAATCCTGTTTTGGTGGCCATCTGATATTTGTTTTGTTTTTTTTTTATGTAAAAGCCTCCATAAAACTAGGCTGTTAACACTGGAGACGGTCTTTAAACAGGCCTTGCACTTAGTGGACGCCCTGGGGACTCGCTCAGACTGCAGGGCTGCAGAGGGGTCTGTGCTGGAAGTGCTGCTCTGTAGCTGTGGAAATTTGTTTTTTAAACAGTTTTTATGGAGTTACAACAGGACTCGGCACGACAACCAAAGGCTTATGCATTTGGTGAGATTTTTATTGACTCCTCTTTCCCAACATCACCTTTATTGAAAGTCCTAAGAATCCCAGGGGCTTCTGTTTCTACCTGTGAAGTATGGTGTCTGTGACATTTTATCTTCAAAAAGGGCAGAACTGCTCCTAATTATACTTGTTGAATTTACATTTCATACATACTTGGACATGACTAGTTAACCCAAACTAGGCAATATAACATTTACCCACACTGAATTTGCGAATCTATACAGGCTGCAGATGCCTGTGGTTTTGTTTTGCTTTTCAAGTTATCTTAATAGACACAGCTCTAAGTTAAAACTGACACTGCATTTTTACTTGCTAATGTGATTTTGGCTTCACACTAATACTTAAAAAAATTGAAGAGTTTTGTATTGTTCCAAATAGAACATCAAGGAAGAAATGTCAAGGATTAAAATTCATCTTCAATCATCTTTCTCCTTCTACTCAAAGACTTATTTAGAAATGCTGTGTGTGTGTGTGTGTGTGTGTGTGTGTGTGTGTGTGTGTGTAACATTTTACATGGTTGTTTGGCCATGCATTTGTAATTTGAAAACTGAAAAAAAAAAAAAAACAAAAGGAAATGTGCGGGTTTTTGTTTTTTGTTTTGGCACAGTGCATAGTGTATTTTGGAAAGAGGTCTGTGATCTGGAAAACTATGTGTTTGCATTGAAAGTGATTGAACACAGGAGTGGCCACTGAGCCTCCAAAGCAGTAACTAAATCCGAGGAGACAGTCACTTTGAGGTTTGGGGAGGACGGAGAGGAGAGGGGAAGAATCTTTTAAAACCTGACTGGTCTTAGGAGAAAGGCATGGGCCTTCCGTCAGGGGTCTTCTCGATGCGGCACCTAACAGTAAGGTGGAGCGTGTTTAAGGAGAGCACCACTGACATGCAGATAAACATGTTAAAAATTAAGGCTGGACGCGTTAAAAGTCAGAGATAGGTGTTCTAGAAGCACCGTGAGAGATGCAAGATTGGGTCATCTGCAAATCTCAGCTGAGAACAAGCCACAGCCTTCTAGAGCTTGTTCTAGAAAAACAAGAGGAAGAAATCTTGTCGTCTGTTAATGTCACCAGAAAGTGCTGGCCAGAAGGGCAGGCACATTTGCCATGTGTTTGTAGGACAGCATCCGGAGCTGTGGTCTCACTGAAAGGTACAGAAAGACCCTCTGGAGACTGGATTCCTAGGCAGGACCTTCCCCAAACCAGACACATAAACCACAGACAAACTTCTCCAAAGCTTTCAACCTAGGAAGCCCCTCATTTTCCACAGAAGTAGCTGTTCCTTTGTAATGGGATTTTATGAATTATTGCATCTCCATTCTGAATTTTTCTACTCACTGGCTTCAATTTCTTATAAAGCTTTTTTCTCCTTTAAATGAACAACGATAACAACAACATACAAACTAGGATTATAATCTCCTCTTTTTTTTTTTTTAAGAGAAAATGGAAATATTTAGTATAGCTTTCTGGTGGCAAATCTTTAAAAAAAAAATTGTTAAATAAAGTTTGAAACCCCCAACGGGAGAAAGAGACCCAAGGAGCCCAGTGTCCATTATCCAGTTTCTCTTACATCTGCAGTTCCAGGGACAAGTCTCTATAGAGTTGGAATATTTGATTACCTATATTACCCTTCAGTTGGTTTAACAAAAAAGGCATAAAAATGCACTTTGTGTAAATCTTTGAGAAAATTCGTATTTTCCAAATCATTATCAGGGAACGAGGTCTGTTGAAGTGAGTAGGCACCTCCTTACTCTTCTGTTTGGGGGTAACAATCTCTACCTTCCTTTTCTAATGGTGCTGGGGATTGGATCCAGGGACTTTAGTGATAGAGTGTTTAAAAAATTTTAAAAAAATAACTGTGTGGTTCATATTTTATGGTCAATCTGGTAAGAGAAAATGAAAGCCACCTGATTCCAGCTTTATTGTCAGCGACATCTTAATCCCATAATTGTTCACTTTCCATGGAGCTTGATAGTTGGCTCAGGATTCCACTCCCAGAGTGTTTAGTATCAGGGTGTAGCCTGCCTTACTGCGGTCGGTCTGTGTGTGACTCCCCTGGTGAGCTGTACATGACCTTATGCGCTGGTGCCTTCTGCTGGGAATCTTACAACAGGCACTCTCCCTTCCCTGAGAGAATCCTAGTGCTGTCTCGGGTGGCAGTGTGCCCCACGTGACTACATAGCTCAGCATCCTCAGTATGAGAATAGGATTTGGCTGGAGGTGTTAGGGGAAGAATTTTCTTTCCTAAGCTAGTCACGGTAGCACATGGAGTTCCAGCACAGGGAGGTGGAGGCAGGAGGATCGGGAGTTCAAGCCAGCCTCAGTGGCATAACAGTGTGAGACCCCATTCCAAAACAATAAAAATAAATGAAGCAGTAGAAAAGGTTTTGTTTTTCTGATATAGGCTGGTATCAACATCTCTTCACTTTCCTTTCTGGCTGGTGGGGGCTGGAGGTGGGCTGCCACCCTGTGAGCCTTTGGTAGGAAGTCCAGGAAGACAGGACAAGGGGGAAGGTGGGGACCTGGATCAGGTGGTGGGACCCCTTATCAGCCTGGCCCAGACACTCCAAGACTTCCCACTATGTGTGAGAAACAAATCCTGTTAGTGGACAGGCTTCTGTCACATGCATGACAATGTAACTGCTATCAAACCGTGCACACTGGGTTAGAAAATCTGTTTTTTCCCTCCACAGTCTTGGGTAACATCACTCTGTAGGTCTTTCTTTTTAAATTATATTTCAAATCTCATTTTTCTTATTTGCTGTGTGTATATGATGCTTTGCCTGCCCACGTATGTCTGTGCAGCACATACATGCCTGGTGCCGTCAGCGGGCAGAAGAGGGTGTTGGAGCTCTTGGGACTGAAGGTGTGAACAGTTGGGGGCCATCGTGTGGGTGCTGGGGGTCTTACCCTGGAAGAACAGCCAGAGCTTCTAACTGCTGGGCCACCTCTCCAGCTCCACTTTGAATGTCTTGTACAAGGGAAACCAAGACCAAGGCTTAATTCTCCAGGCCCTGATATCTTTCTTGAAAAGAACCCATCTTTTCCTGTGAGAGCACACTGAAAATGTTGCTCAAAAAGGACTATTCTCACCCCTAGGCCTCTGCTCACAGGGCGATCGGGGAGCCAAGGGAGACCCTTGAACAGAAGCTTTCCATGTGGCTGCAAACACTCTTTAGCTGTGTCTCAAGGGCGGCCTTCCTTTCTTCATGCAGCCCTGCTCTCCGTGTTTATAGGCAGTGTAGAAATAATCCTGAAAAGTTAGGTTTGCGTACCTTCACTTAGAAACAATTGGCTGTCTAGGGAAGAAGGTGACAGGAGGGTGGCTTATTCTGAGGGGTGCTAACACCAAGTACCTTCAAATGCTCTGAGAGATAGAGGAAGGAAAAGGAATTAAATATTGTTTTTCGTTTTTGTTTTTCCAAGGAGTGACCAGTTGCCTGACATGATAACCCACACAACTGGACAAATGGGTTTGAAGTGGAAACTAATGAGACTTGTTTCAGTGCCACCAGCACCCTGAACAGCAGTGACAATATGGCCTGGAACACTCAGACCCTTGGAGAGATTCAGCTCTGGTTCACTGGGGAGAAATGCCCAAAGCATTTTCTTTTCTTGTTTTCCTGTTTACGTTTGGCACATGGCAGCAGCCTCAGGACTGGTGACACAGGGTGCTATATAAATCTAAGCAGGTTAAAAACAGCACTGTTTTTTTTTTTTTAAGATGGCGAATTTTCTAGCAATTCATCTTGAACACAGAACTCCAGCATTCCTCCATCTCTGTGAGGCTTCCTGTTCCAGTGGATAAATTATGACTCCCAGGCCTTGGCATTTCATTAAACCCAAAGCGTTTGACAAACTGCATTTTCAGAAAGTTTTTCCATGAGTTGGTTTTTAGAAGGAGGAATTTATGATGAGTTGACTTAATCCTTGCTGTTTAGAGATGTCTAAAAAAGTTCTTTCTATAAACAATGGGATTGCGTGAAGGGGTTTGAAGACCGAGAGCTATGTTAGCTCAGCCTGTGGAAGAAAGCTTGAGTTCCCTCTGTGCTGGCCCAGAGTTCCAGCCCTATCAGCTAATTGTGCTGTTGGCGGCCTGGCAGCCGGCCAGCCTTACCTGCACTGCTGGCTCCCAAGCCTGGTTGCCTGTATATTCACTTAGTCCTGCTAACCACTGTGAAATCATTCACAGGCCTTGGACATAGCAGATGTAAGGTGATTTATTTATATATTTTGACTAATAATCTTAACTTGTCATTTAGTTTTTAAAATTTGATAAACGGGCTGGGAGTTTGAAGAGGGAGCTGTTTGTGTTAAATTTATAACCCTGCTTCCTGGCATTTTGGAGTTGGTTATTGCTTTTGGATTTATTTTTGTGAGGATGGTCTGTGTGTGTGTGTGGCACATGTATGTATGTGTGCCTGTGTGTGCCTAGGTACATGCATGTGTGTTTATGTGCACCTAGGTGCATGTATGCACCCACGTGTGTATGTGGTATATGTGTGTGTGCGTCTCTCTCTCTCTCTCTCTCTCTCTCTCTCTCTCTCTCTCTGTGTGTGTGTGTACTCTCTTTTTCACCCCCTTCTGGTTTTTCCAAGTTCGTTAGTATGATGTTTCCCAGAACAGTTTTCAGGAATGTATAGTGTTTTTGCACATTCTTAAACACTAACACTGGAAAACTGAAAACATGTGAGCATAGTATTTTATTAGTTAAGTTTTTGTCTTATGGTTTATACATGGTGTAAAGGTTTTTGGCATTTAACCAACAGTTTGGTTATTTCACGAGGTATAACAGAAAACTCAAATTTCCAAATAGATTTCCAAGTCTTCCCAGACAGTGCCCTCATGTAGAATTCACTGATGGCCATGGTGCCACGCCTTTGAGCTGATGAGTCTCTTCCTCAGCTTTTTGTGCCTGCTTCTATGACCACAGAGAAGTGGACAGGAAGCTGGGAGGTGGTGTTTGGATATTTCCTGTGACTGTTGCAATTGCCTGGGGGATTATATGAGTAATACGGTTGGCTGCTCAGTTTGACTGAATGCACAGTTGACTGACTGTTTCCTGTGGGTCTCTGCCCATGCTGACATATGTCCATGTGGCTTGGATTAAACAACGGGTACAGGCAAAGAAAGTCAGAGATGTGGTAATTATTTGGATAATTCAGATCAAAATCTACTTTTCCATGACATATGTTCATGGGAAAGATGGCTTTATATTTGGGGGGACTTATTTAGATCCGAGTTTGGCAAATTTCCTATAAAGTGCTAGTGAGTAACTATTCTAGAATGTGCAAATGTGCAACTTAGTGTGATAACACAAAAACAGCCTTAGAAAATACCCAGGAAGATGGGTAAGATGTCTCAATGAAAATTTATTTGTGGGCCGGGGGATACCTCAGGCTCACTTTGCAAGCAATGTGGACCTGAGTTGGATCCCTAGAACTTGAATCAAGAAAATCAGGTGCTCTTATAATCTGAGCAGTGGGTACACGGAACCAGGAGGATCCCTGCAGCTTGCCAGCCAGCTAGCCTAGGCTAAAGGGTGAGTTCTGTTTAAAAAATATGTAAGTACTTGGCACCTGGGGCATGATATTCAAGTTGGCCTCTGTCCTTCACGCACATATGTACGAGTGGGTATTCCCCCTCCCCTGACTTTTATAACCTATCCAGGAAAAAGATGGTGGCTCCAGACTTGGCCTGTGGGCTTTGGTTCACCATCCTTCAATGTATCCAACTTCCTCTTTTTACACAAGAGCAAATGGGCCCATAGTGGGATAAAGCAAGGCACTCAAAACGACCCAGACAGTGACATGAACAACTTTCATCCATGGTTGCCAAGTGTCACGTTCCCTCACCCAGGCACCTTCTGCAACTTCCTTTAATTACACCGTGGGTGTATTCATTGTTTAAATTGTACCAACCAGGCCAGCTAGGGCGTAAACTGCTTTCTGGGAGTGGCAGAGGTGTGGGTATGCACACACACTCGTGCACACGAGCACAGGAGTGTGGCCTATCAGTACTATTTTTGGACGTTAAAGTGAGTCAAATGTAAGTGACCCTAGGTATCTGCAAGGTACCTGTTTTTAGAATTCAAAGGGTTTTACTCACTCTTGTCTCCTGCCAATCTTTTCAATTGTTCCATGTCTTTCTGTGTTCACATTGTGAAGATCAGGGTCCAGGACTGACTGGCTGTGAGTGCTGACAGCCTGTGTGGGGGAGGGCTGTCTCCAGGTTGGAGGATGAAGATGGAACACCAGTCCATTCTGGGAACAGAAGAAATGACGTATGGAGCCCGAGAAAGTGAGGAAATGGGGTGTAAGTGATGCTGGCTTGCACAGCTTTTTGTATACTCATCTGCTGTGGACAGCAAGGGCTCCGTCTGAATCATGAGCCTTAATGCCTCTGCAGGATATTGCATGACTCAGTGGCCCTCCCCACAGGTGACAAAAGATGCTGGCAGATGGCTTGGAAAGGTGAAATCACCGCTTTCTCCAGGCATACTCCCTGCAGTGTAGACGGCTGATTGACAGCAGAGAGAATGGCATCCTCAGTAGACAGAGACAGGCCAGAGAAGAGAAAAATATTCTGCGTCTGTTTCTTTTTGTGACGTCATGCTACCTTTGACCTCCGAGGTCCCCTTTGTCTCTGAGAATCATCCTCCGTTTATTTTGCTTCAGCTATTTTTAGGTGGGAAGATGACAGCTACAGTCAAGAAGGGCTGCCTGCTTTCTCTTACCACCTCCTTGGTAAAAGTGTCTGTCTTTAAATGTCAAGTTGTATATAGAATCTATATTTATGTAAAAAATCTGGTTCTTTTTAGCAAAATTGATGGAGCTGTATTTCTCCTATGCTCATGTCATTTCTGAGAGAAGCGAAGGTTACCTTCCAATGTCTTCTTAGGAAGAAATGTAATTGTGTCCAGAACTTCATGAATCTGTGTCTCCACACTCTAGGACACCCCTTCCCCTGCCCCCCATTCCTGTCCCCTCTCTATGCAACCATGGTTGCTAGCTTGTGACTTTGCTGTTGAACAAATACTAAGGACAAATAACAGTATTTCTACAGACCTAAGCTGCTATAGCGGTTTCCAGCAGCCATGTGAGAGCCAGGCTGACTCCATATGGACATTTGCTCATGCTGCGCGTTCATTAGCTCACGTGACTGGCCTCTGATAAAACGAAACGGAAGTCGGGATAGCTTTCATAGCAGAGAATCAAGCAGAGAGCCAGAAATGAATACAGTCAGTGTTCACAAACAAACTATAAATTTCAGGGCAGACAAATTCCATTTGATATATTAAGTTTTTGAATGAGGCAATAACAGCACAGTCTTGATAAACAACATGTCTCTAAGAGTCTACTTGACTGCACTCTAATCCAAGTGGAAAGGGAGACAGAGTTCCTTGGGAAAGAAACTGTAGCCATTTTGATTCCTAGTAGTCAAGATACTCTTTTGCAACTAATGTAAACTTCACAAACGTAAAACTTTGATATGTGCAGACACCCATAGAACTGTCAGGATTTACAGTATAGCTAGCCGTCCAGAAAGTTGTCTCATGCCTCCTCTAAGTGAATGTCTCCACCAAAGGCAACCACTGTTCTGAACTTTGTCTCCACAGATTAGTCCAGTGCGTTTTAAAGCTCCATATAAATGGAAACAACCGCACATCGCATTCTCTTTCAGGGTTGGGCTTTTCACATGCCACCGTGTTTCTTTGAATGTTAGCCATGCTGGTGATGTTCGCAACCGCTTTGTTGCTGGTAGAATTTGGAGTGTTCCCAGCTTGGGGTTATTATACATCGAGGTATTGAGGTGTCCTTGTCGACATCTGTGAGTTCACTGGTGTGCTCTTTTTATGCACGTACACGGGTGTGTCATAGGATAGGCCAATGCTTAGTTCTGGCAGACTTCCTGTCTCGGTAGCTTTACCACCTCTGTGGGTAGCTGCCAGTCAGATCTAAGTGCCACAGCCAATGACTGCAGACAGAGGAACTTAATCTATATTCCTGGAGTCATGGATGAAATTGGTCCAAGATTAAGATGCTGGCAGACTTGGTTTCTGAAGAAGGCTTTATTTTCTTGCTGTAACACCTCTTGGCTTTTCCTCTGCTAAGCATAGTGCCTCCTAGTATCTGTTCCTCTTAAAGGCTTCTGTTGAATTGTGTCCCCATCTTTTTGAATTTACAGGAAGTGTTTCCAAGTACTCACTGGTCATCTCTAAATATCAGCACATGGGAAGTTAGGACTTCAATTTACAACTTTCATAAGAGTGGTCTTCAATTAATATTTCATTGTGGGTTTAATGTGGACATCACTGATGACTAATGATGTTGAATTGGCATATGCCGACAGACCACTGGGCATCTTCAAGGTTTTGACCCAGAGAGCATCATAGGATCATCATTCTCCATGCTGGCTTGTAGGAGAGCTTGATGCATCCCGGATACTGGTCCTTTGGCAGGCATTTGAACTAAAATCTCTTTTCTCTCTACAGCGGCTTATTAATTCACTTCTTCTCTCCCCTTCTCCCTCTCCGTGAAAGACCAAGCCCAGGGTCTCACATTTTCTAGGTAGGCAGTCCACCACTGAACTCTATTCCCAGCCAATAAATTCTCTTAGTGGGTTACTATGCTAAGCAGAAATTCTTGGTGTGAAGCAACCCCAGTTTTCGAAACTTTAATAGCAGTGCCTTTGTGTACTGTTTAGACATCTTTGTTCATTATAGCATTCTATGTTTCTTTGTAGATGCTGAGGTGTCCTGGCTTGCATGTGATCTATCTTTAACTATTTTTTTAATATGCCGTGAAAGTTTACTTCCTTACTTTCTACAGAAAGGTCTTTTTGACCCAGCACCACTTACTGGATAGAACTGTAGTGTGTTTTCCTGCGGATTTGCTGACACGTGTGGGTTGTTTAGGAGTTCTCTGTTTTGTGCAGCTGGCCCATGCATCTCTGTGTTTTCCTCACTGCCTCTATTATGGTGGCTCTGTCTTTAAAGCAATTACTTACATTCTTCTATTATTAAATAAAACTTGAGAGTCAGATATTGGGGTAAAAACCTGATTGATCAGAGAAGCAGTAGAGAAGCAATCAGTGACCTTCTCTCTCTCTCTTGCCTTCCTTGATCCAAAAAGGCTGGTGAATCTTTCTAAGCCCCCCCCCTCCTTACTACTTCCTGTGTCTCTCTATATGTTCCAGGTTCTCCAAAATCTCTATGGCTAATTATAGTCAGCTAGTCGATAACTCTGCCCTTTGATTCAAGGAAAACTTCATTGATAGCCTCAGAAGTGTCAGAGTGCTTTCAAAATGTCTTGTCATCTGATAGTGTACACCCTGTACGTTTGAACTTTGAATTGTCCTCAGAGGGTTCTTTCTATTTTCACGTATATACAAACAACTTGCAGTAAGAAGCCTGCTGTATTTTTACTGGAATCATGTTGAATTTATAAGGGAACTTAGGATTCATTATACTGAGACTTCTAATTTATGGAAATGGTTTATCCCTTGATTTATTTAAATCTTTCAAAAATTTTTTCACCATGCTTTATAGTTTTTGGTGGTAGATCTTTCTTATTTTTATTAGATTTATTCCTAGATACTTTATGATTTTAAACTATTGCTTTAAACATTTAAAACATCATTTTAACTGTTTTTAGTAAATATATAATTATTTTTATGTAAATGATCTGGCTAAGTTACTTTATTTTAAAGATTTGCTTATTCTTATTTTATGTGTATAAGTGCTTTGCTTGCATGTAGGTATATGTGTCTACTATTTGTATGTCTGGTGGCTGTGGAGGCCAGAAGAGAGCATCAGAGCCTCCGGTTGTGAGCTGACATATGACATATGGGTGTTGGGAGTCAAGCCTGGGACCCTTGGAAGAGCAGCCAGTGTTCCTAACCACTGGGCCACCTCTCATGGTCTGTAGTTTGTTTCCATGTGTTTGTCATGTACTTTATGAATGATGCTGCTTTACTTCTTTCCTTTTAAAAATTTATTTATGGCTTTTCAAATTTATTTCTTTTATGTTTTTGAGATTTTTTAAGGTTTTTATTTTTAATTATTAATTTTTCTTGCATTATTGTATTGACTAGACATAAAAGGAATGCTAATGAGATTGCCTTGATGTCTTCTGATGCAAGATAAATCTTGAAGACATCTTTTGCCAGATTAAGAATTTTCTTTGTTATTCCTAGTTTTCTAAGAGTTTTTGTTTTAATCCCAAGGAATTCAATTTTGATAAATGTTTTGTGTTTAATAAGGTGAATATATTTTTCTACTTCATTATTTTAATGAGATGAAATACTGCATTCACAATGTAAATCCACTTTGCATTCCTGAAATGAACCCCATTTGGTCATGATGTGTTATCTTTATATGCTATTATTAAATTTGATGTTAATGCTTTACTCAGCCTTTTTGAATATATAATTTTACTTTCTTATATCAGGTTCTGATATTCTGTTATGTTTCTGTTATGTTTCTCTTCTTTCACTACTCTCTAGGAAGGTTTCCACAAGATTTGACAAGAAAGCTACTTGGGTGTATGGTTTTCTTTGTGAGAGGTTTTAAAATAAATTATCGATTTATTTTCCCTTCCTCCCTCCCTTTCTTTCTCTCTCTTTCATAGCCTGTCCTGTCCTGAAAACTCTTGTACAACCCAACCTGGCCTTAAACTTGTTGTCCTCCTGCTTCAGCCTCCTGAGTGCTGGCTGGGATTACAGGCATACCTCTATATGCTAAACCAATTAAATTTGTTTAAAAGAATCAAGATTATTCAGACTTTCTATTTCTTCCTGAGTCAGTTTTTATAGCGCTTGCAAAATTTAAAAGTTCTTGTTAGACAATTCCTCATACTATGTTAATATTTTCTTAGTGTCTGCAAGATGTATAGTGACTTATGTTTTTAAATCCAGTCTTGCTAGGAATGCATTAGTTCTATTCATCATTTGAAGTGATCAGCACTTGGATTTGTTGATTTTTTTTTCCTCACTGCATGCTTATTTTATACTTCATTAACTTTGTGATTGCCTTTATTTGTAACTCTATACTTCCTCTTTGGATGTTTCTGGTTTCCCCCAAAGCTTCTAGTGATAAAAATTGTTAGTTTTCAAATATTTTCTTTGAACATATATGCATTTGCTTAACATATTCATTTGTATTTTAACCTGTGTATTTAGCTTTATAAATATTTCTCTAAGCACAACTTTAGCTGAATTTTCTTCTGTTTTGATTTCTTTGCTGACTTGTAGTGTATTTAAATGTGCTACTTAATTTCCACACATTTGGTAGCTTCATTTATTTTTTTGGTATTGACTTCCCATATAATAAATTAAAGATGATACTCTTATCTTAATCTAAAGTTTGTTGAGATTTATTTTATTGGCTGGCTTGTAGTTTATTTTCTTAAAGGTTTCCTATGCTCTTGGGAAGAACATACATTTTCCAGACGCTGGGTGGAGTATTCTAATTAGGTCATGTTAGTTAATCATGTTGTTCAATTTCCTGTGCTTTTTGCTGAACTTGTATCTGCATATATTATCAGTCCTTGAGACAGGTGAGTCCAAGGGTGTTCTGCCACCCCGGGCCAAGTGAGCTGTGGTCTGTGCTCATTCCTGGACCTTGACAGACCAGGCATCTTCAAAATGAGCCTGTGTGGCCTGTGTAGAAAATTTAGGGTGACATATGAGTGACAAATAAACCAATGTCAATTGCATAGCTATAGTTAGATTTAAAAATAAATGTGTGTCTGTTGTATGTGTGTGTACATGTTCTTCTGTGTGTGCATGTGTGTGTTTGTAACTTGGAGGTTGACATAGCATGTATTCCTCCATTACTCATCACCTTGGTTTTTGAGGCTGGGTCTTTCAGTGAATCTGGAACTCACTTATTTGTCTAGGCAGGCTGACCAGTTAGCTTCAGACATCACCTGTCTCTACCTTCCAGAGCTGTGATTGCAGACCCGAGTTGCTCAGATTTTTTTTGTTTAAATATTTTTATTTATTCTTTGAAAGTTTTATACACAGTATATTCTGATTATATTCTTTCACCATCGCATCCCTCTAACTTCCTCTAGTGTCTCCCTTACTGTCACCCTCTCAACCTCATATCCTCTTTACACATTTTTATCAATAACCCCAATTGGTGCTGCCCATATATGCACAGGTATGGTGCCATTCACTGGGCCTGGGCAACTGAGGAGAGAGACTCTTCCTCTCTCAGCACCATAACTGCCAATACCTCCTCCTTCATCCCATGCCTGACTTTATTTTTTATTTAATTTTGAGATTGTATCTTAATTAGAACATTTCTCCCTTTCTTTTATATATATATATATATATATATATATATATATATATATATATATTCCCAAATATACCCTGTTGAGTCCATATAGTGTTACGTATGTCTTCAGAGCTGACCACTTGGTACTGAACAACCAATATGTGTGGTCTTCTCTGGTAAGACCACCTTTTCAGCTCCCAGCTTTACTTAGTTGCCTGAAGTTTTACCTCAATGTGTTTTATAAGTGGATTTTAAAAACTGAAGATAGATCTTTTCATACAATATATTCAGATTGTTTCCCCATCCCCAAACTCCTCAGTTCTTTACCCACTCAAATACACACTGTTCCTCTCTCTCTTTAAACTACAGGTATCAATAATATAATAATGATAACATAAGATAATATAAATAATGAAGAACAATAATAACATAAGGTAAAATAAAGACACACTAGAGTAAAGCAAAACCAACTGAAGAAAAAGAATCAAAGAAAAAGCTTAAGAAACACATATAAACACAGAAGCACACATTCACACACAGAAGTACTATAAAACACACAATTGGAAGCTATAATATATATGCAAAGGATCTACCTATAAGGAAAAAAATACCCTGACAAAGCATTATGAGACAAAAGAACTTCCCAAAATGCCACTGAGTTTGTTTTTTGTTGGCCATTGTCTTAGTGAGGGTTTCTATTGCTGTGAAGAGAAACCATGACCATGGCAACTCTTACAAAGGAAGACCTTTAATTGAGGTGGCTCCCTTATAGTTTAGAGGTTCAGTCCATTATCATCATGGTGGAGAACATGGCAGTATGCAGGCAGGCATGGTGCTGGAGAAGTAGCTGAGAGTCCTACATCTTGCAGACAACAAGAAGTCTACTCAGACACTGGACAGCTTCCTGAGTATAGGAAACCTCAAAGCTTATCCCCACTGTGACTCACTTCTAATAAGGTCATACCCACTCCAACAAAGCCACACCTCCTAATAGTGCCACTCCCTATTAGCTTGTGGGGGCCAATTACATTCAAATTACCAATATATGTATCCAGTAGTTCTTTGTGCAGGGTTGGGGAACTCATGGGCTTTTCCCTGTTCTTTGGTGTCCTCCTTGTTCAGCTCACATTTGGGTGGCCATGTTGGTGAGACTTTACAGTTGTAGCAGCTGGTGCTACTTAGGAGACACCATCTCACCGCGAAGTCCCTGGTCCTCTGACTCTTACAGTCTTTTTGAAACTCTCCCTGAGCCTTAGATGTGGAAGCGTTTTGAAGACATATCCACTGGAACTGGGATTCACACAGGTTGTGTTTTCTGTAATTGTCTCCATCTGTTGCCAGAAGAACTTTCTTTGATGAGGGGCAAAGGCCACACCTCTCTGTGCCTTGCCTGACTTTTCACGGGGATGCTGCAGAATTGAACTCAGGTCCTCTTGCTCTCATTGCAAACATTTTACTGACTGAAGCATCTCCCTAGCTCCAAGTTAAACTTTTTGCTTTGGTCTGTTATTCTTAAATGAGGTCACTTTACCCTCGAGCTGTACAACACACTCTAAGGTCCTGGGCACTGCCCGTGTGAAGACAGCGTAGAATGCCGTTAGTAAAACAGAGGAAGCTCCAGCTACCTGAGGAGTATGTTTGTCCAGCAAATTCTCAATTGTAAGTGGAACCAGGATTACTTGAAGTAGGGCCTCTCATGTCCTGGACCCCTTTCTACATGGTGAAGCCTTCCTTAGGTGGCATATGTGCCAAGCCAGACCGTCAGCAGTGGCGCTTGGCACACTGAGGAACTGACAAGTAGGCATAGATTTCTTTAGACACGAGGTGAAGAATGACAAAGGCACATGAGTTCAGAAAGACCTAAGCTTGGATCCTGTTCTGTCACTTTCTGGCCCTACCGCCCATCACTCCATCTTGTAAAATCCCACCCAGCGGGCTTACCATTAGAATGAAATGAGCAGAAAGTTCTTAGCGCTGGGTCTGGCCGTAGACATGATCAACACAGGCCACTTCCCGCCACGTCTCCCAGTCTCTTAAGTGAAAGAATAGGTGAGCCCCGAGACTGAGTCAGGGCTGCCTGAGGAGCCTGGCTCCCAAGACTGGGAGAAGCGAGAGTCAGGGTCCATTGTGTAAACAGTGCCAGAACTTTCTCACCAAAGAAACCAGGGCCATTCTGAGATGCATCAGATGGTGCTCATCACCTTCATTTTATACTGAAGCAGCTGGAAGTCAGCACAGTCAGGAAAGACGTGCCTGGCACATCATTTCTGCCCAAATGTGGAAGAGCCCCTCACCAACCAGAAGTCAACCCAAAAATAACTGGACCAGTTTCCTTCTGTACCAACTGGGATCTGTTAGCACTCATCGCTTTCTGAGAGCCGCAGGGAGGCTCATCTTAGGAAAACATTCCTGCCAGCCGCTGAAGGAGGGCTGGTGGTTCAGGCTCAGCAGGGGCTCTGGCAGGAATGGGGGCCTGGATTCAAGCTGGTGGAGGCCACATCCGCAGCCCTGACCGCATGCTGGTGAACTGCCATGCTGAGGTGCAGTAATGGCGGACAGTACCCTGGGCAGATGTGAGTCTACAAAGAAAGAAATGATAGTACAGAGCGCAAGCGAGGCACACTCTGTGTCACACTCATCAACAACCCTGAGGAGCTTTGTTTCCGGCAGGCAGCTTTGGCAACATTCCAGAAGCTTCTCTGGCTAATCAGGCAATCAGTCTATGGTTGATAGTGATGTTTGTCATAGAGCTGGAGGGGACTGGTTGACTCAGGATTCCTTTCAAAATTTATGTTTTAGAAATGGACTTGTCTACCTATGGGAAGAGTTGAGGCTATCGCGTTACGAAATGAAAACTGGAATTCCTCCATTTTCTTTTTATTATGACAGTATCAAGTGTATGGAAGTTGAGAGGGAGCCCTGTGTTCCGTCACCTGGCTCCACCCACTATCGTTGCTTTACTTATTTATTCCACAAGTCTTCCCTTCAGTTCCTGCTGATGCACGTGGACTCCTCCTTTCCAGTCCTTCTCATGGAAGCTTCCTTAGACCACCAGCCCTGGGCAGAACACTGACTCATGTGTTCCCGCACATATGAATAGAGCCCCTGGTTGACCACCCACATGCGCGCGCGCACACACACACACACACACACACACACACACACACACACACACACACAGTATTTTCTTTGTTAAAATTTTATTTATTTTTGTATGGGTGTTTGGCTGGCATGCTCGGTGCCTGTTGGGGCCAGAAGAGGGCTTCGAATCCCCTAGGATTCGAGTAACGGACAGTTGCGAGCTGCCATGTGGATGCTGGGAGTCAAACCTGGCTTCTCCAGAAGAGCAGTGCTCTGAACTGTGGAGCCATCGCTCCAGCCCTACTTAGCATTTTCTATGTGCATGCTTTACTTCTTCAAAGACCGTCACAATGTGCTTAAGGCAGATGCTTCCTCTTTATTTCTGGTACGTTTCCCCTAAACCTTAAGGCACTTGCCACAGTTGGACAGAGAATAACTTCTTGGTCTTTGAGGAACTGGTTTTATTTCAGGATAGAGCATACTGTGCATTTCAAGCAGTGTGGGCTTCATTACCACCTTTGGTCCTGAGTGGAAATGCCCTCAGACATCCTGAGCTTTTCTCATTACTCAAAGTGTGGCTGGGGAAAGTAACTCAACCCTCCCAGCCTCTCTTTACTCATATGTTAAATGGGACTGCTGTGTGTTTTTGGGTGATGCGGGTTAAGTACGATGTCTTGGGTCATTAAAAGACATGAGCTCAATAAGTGCCACGCCATGTCCAGTGTCATGCTGTCTCAGTGGGGTCCCTGCAGTCACGTTCTCGGTCTCTCTCCCAGGACTGTCCATTGCCCAGGTGCTGCACTGGAAAGAAACATCTACTTCACATGAGTGTGGGGGGAAGGGGAAATTATGCACAGGGTGTGCTCACATCAATAGCATAGTCTGCGAGAACTGTCCCCAAGGCCAAGACGGACTGAGCAGGAAAGACACATGGATGAAATATATGTAGAGTGAGGACATGAGAAACTGCTCACGGCGGCTGAGTGATGTTTTCTGACCATTTAGCCATCCTTTTGGCTGGTCCCAAAGACAGTGGGGGAAGAAACAGGATGTGTTTGTTTGTTTATTTTGTGTACATGACACAGAGAGAGAGAGAGAGAGAGAGAGAGAGAGAGAGAGAGAGAGAGAGAGAGAGAGAGAGAGAGAGAACTCAGGCATGTGCCATGTTTAGTTGAAAGTGTCAGGCTCTGCCTTAACTGGATTTTCTAAAGCATTAGTAAGAGGTACAGAAGGAAGATGAGTTCTTTGATGGATATCTTCCCTTGGATTGTGTAAAGGGGCCCCAGAGCTCTCTTGCCTAATGAAGGGACTTTATCCTGCTCACACTCAGAGCTGTAGCCTGTTTATTTTTCTAGAAACTGACGTCAAATTCACGCGCTCCAACAAAGAGAATGTACCTATAACAATAAATAAATGGTACCCAACTTTCTTCTAGATAGATGGTCCAGCAAAATGAGGCTATGAGGTGTATCTCACCTACTACCTGTTTTTGTCAATAAAGTTTTATTGGAACACATTCATTTACATTTCGTCCGTAAGTTTTGTGTTCATATAGTATGAGAATTGATTTGTTGTGACAAAAATTTTATAAATTTTATAAATATATATTTTACCTTCCACTGAAATATCTGCTGCTCTTGGTTTGCGGAATCTGTTTTTGTTTCTTGTCTATCACTTGCAACAGCCACATGCCATGTACTTTCCTTTCTGGGATTTTGCAAGTGATGCTCTGTCTTTGTCTTTGCTAACTCACTGCTGTTGTTCTAATGTCAGTGTAAGTGTCAACTCTCCCATGATCCTTTGTTTGGCCTTCGGAAACTTAGAACTAGGTGTCTATCTTTGTTTCAGAAAAATCCAGGATTACTCACCAAGATGTGATTTGACACTGACAGCATTGAGTGGCATATTGCCTGTGTCAGAATTTGGGTCCTCAACTAGACCCCAGGCTTCTTGAGGGCAGGGATTTACCTGTTAACTCTGAATTCCAATCAGCAAGAGTGTAATGTTTAGTTTCATGTTTGATAACTTCTTGGCAAGGTTTACTGATGTTAAGACAATGAGTAAATGAAAGTTGGTAATATTATCTGGATGAGACAGTCTGAATTCCAAGATACACTTCAAATCACCAATTCAGTTTTTTCCCCGAGGTGTGGAAATCTTCACTGCCATGTTTGCAAACCATGAAGTATTTGCAACGGTCACAGTTCTTATTTCGGCTCTTTGTGTGGTCATTCCCAGTGGGCACCGTCCCTCACGTTTCCCACAGAGCCTATGTGTGTTTATGCCACGGCTCTTTCATTACTACAGATGAGTACTTAGGACTCAGCATCACAGGCATTTCCCTTCCAGTCTTTCCCACTCTCTGTTTGAGGCGAGGGAAAAATACTCTGTAGGAGAAATTATGTAACTCTAGAAATAGTAGCCAGCATTTGAGACACCCTGTGACAGCAAAAAGCCAAATTCCAGATGTGTGCAGAGGAGGGATTGGAGTCTGGTCAGGGACTCCTTAGAATGTACTGACCATGATGCCGAGCTGCAGAGAGCACAGAGAAGGGCGTGGGGCCCAGGCCCAGGCCCAGGCCCAGGCCCAGGCCCAGGCCCAGGCGGTGATACCTCTGGTTATTTGCTCAGAAGCCCACTTGGCCCAGGTTCTCAGTAAGTGCTCACCCCAGAGGTTCTCAAGTAGGACAGTCAGGGCACGGTGCTTGGAGTTTCTTTTTAATTTGAAATGTTTTATTTTCCTTTGTGGTCATTTGGTTTCGTTGAACAGTAACTTCCCAGGTTTTTGATGCTAAAGTTTTTGCATCTTTTATTTAAAGTAACTGCTCATTTTCCTGATTTAGTTTTAGTCACAGTTGGGAGTTTTCACACCAAACACATTCATGCTTTCAAGTTTTGTCAGGAAGTAAACAATGAAAGCTCCTAAGAGACATCCATCATTCAGTGTACACAGACGTGTGAGGGTTCCTAAAGGGAAAGAAGGAGACCCAGGTCTGGGGAAAAGTGGGGTTCAGCTGGAAAACAAGAAACATTCATTGTCTTATTTTTTGAAAATAAAGGCAGTTATTGGAGGCAGCCACTGAGAAAAACAAATACATTTTTGAAGCTTTCAAAAGAACTGTGTTCTGTCCCCAGTGTGCCAGCAGAGAAAATAGCTCTTGATTGCGATGAACATTTGGATCAAGTGTCCCACAATAGCAGGGTGAAGAAACACTTGCACTTAAGAGACACTGACTCATGCCGGGAAGGGCGCTGATCTGGGATCAATCAATGATCTAACACAGAGCTGCTCTCTGGTCAAGCCATGTGGCTTTCTTGCTTTCCCTGTCTGGGGGAGGCCCATACTGTCCCCGGTCTGGGAGAGAAGGTTCCCTGCAGTTCACTTCAGGAGACTCAGAATCACCATGACTGGGCCTCATCAGAATGTGTGCAGGGGCAGGAACGGTGGTGGGGACATTTAGGAGACGCCACCAAGGGTTTGCTAGTAGCCACCCTGGAGCATTTTGAAAAGGACCAACATTCTAAAACTTTGCACAGAGATTTTGGAGGAGCCCTGGCTGCCCCCAACTGTACAGAATGGAATATTCTTGCTTATGAAATTTCTGCCCAGGTTAAAGAAGGGATTTATGGCATTTGTGTCATTCTTCCCTTTCTCAACCTTTCCCATTGCAGAATGACACAGTCCCAGGGCCCAGTCCCAGGGCCAATACCCTCCCTGGCCACTACCTGCTGAGTAACAGTGGCAGCCTCTCTTAGTGCCTTGGGCTGCTGTATAGGAAAACATCATGCATTAGGCTCATGAACAACAACTTAGTTTCCCACATTTCTAGAGGCTGTGACATCCAAAGTCAAGTTCTCTGCATCCTGAAAAGGACCAAACACATCATAGACAGCTGTATTTCCAAACCTACCCTGGTGGAAGATGCAAGGTCTCTTCTGTCTGGACTCCTTTAGTTTTGATCCCCATAGTACTGGCCATTGAACTCAAGGCCTTGCACACGATAGACAAGGACTCTGCCACTGAGTTACATTCTCAGCTCATCTTTATCTCATGAATTTTGAGAAGTGGTCTTGCTAATTTGCCCTGGCTGACCTTGAAACTTACTGTCCTCTTGTGTTGGTCTCCTGTTTCCCGATGTTACAACTGTATGCCACCAAAGCTGGTCAGGCCTCTTAGAGAATAATTTCCAGCAGGAGGCCTGATTATCTCCCACGGCCTAACTTCCTAACATATCACTTAAGGATGGGAAATATCAATCTGAGTCTTGGAAAGATACAAACATTTAGACTATGCTTATATCTTTATTTACATGAAGGCACATTCCCAGTCTCAGATGCTAAAGTAAGAAATGTCTTCAGAAATCACAAATGTTTCTACGTGGGAACAAAACTGAGCCCCAGTTGAAAATCACTGGGTCACTGAATACAGTATAGGTCTTTCTTCCCTATAGCCAAAAGTTCTGCCTCCTCTTCCTTCTCCCTGACACTGGGGCAGGCTGGTCTCCAGCCTCTCAGGGACACACTCACCCATGCCCTTTACTCCATGCTTATTGGTTTTCTCCTCTAGAAATGCCACACAGAGGAAAATGAGGGACTGTGCAAAAAGGAAATCTTTGCACAGAAAGTGCTTTCCTTTGGTGACTTAAAAAATGTTGCAGTAGTTTATCCTGGACTTGTGTTCAAAATCCCAAGGCATAGTAGCCCTCAAGTTCATGTGCACAGTGTGTGTGTGTGTGTGTGTGTGTGTGTGTGTGTGTGTGTGTGTGAATGCCCATTCCATTTGGTTATGCAGTTTTGGAGTTTGGGACTCAGAGTGGCACACGTGAAACAGAGATGATGGAATTCCCTATCCTCTAACTCCAGTAAGTTCTCTGAGACTCTGCAAGTAGCCCCTTGATGCTGACGCTGTGTCAGTGTTCTGCACTGTTCAAACATTTAAAGCCTTTGTTCAGATGGAAAAAGATGACTTACAACGTCCACCCAACCTCAGCATTCAAGCTCAGAAGAAAACCAACTAGGTGAATGACTGCCATGAAATGACTCAGCCTGGGCAGCTGGAGCTCAGCCTCAAGTGGGTTGCAGAGCTGCACCTTCAGTAACATCCATGACAAGAATATTAAAGGGGTCATTGGAGTGTGTGTACATTTGTATGTGGGGGATAGAGAAGGACATCAACTTTCTGGTCAGCTGTCCTGAGTGGCAAGAGCTCTGTTCTGTCCCTGTGACTTTGAATGAATATATCTTACTTAAGCAATAATAATATTTGAGAATAGAATACTGCCCCAGGAATTGGTTCATAACAGAACATCCCATAAGAACACATAAAAATAGGAAGAATTCAGTTTGTCCTTATCTTAGTTAGGTTTTCCATTGCTATGAAGAGACACATGGCCATGGCAACTCTTATAAAGGAAAACATTTAATTGAGGCTAGCTTGTAGTTTAGAGGTGTAGTCAATTATTATGGCAGGAAGCATGATGGCATGCAGGCAGACACGGTTCTGGATAAGGAGCTGAGAGTTCTGTATCTGGATCAGCAGGCAGCAGGAAGAGAGAGCTCCCCCACTGGGCTTGGCTTGAGCTCCTGAAACCTCAAAGCTCACCACTAGTGACACACTTCCTCCAAAAATGCTAACTTACTCCAATAATCCTTCAAATAATGCCATTCCCAATGGGGGAGCCTATGGGAGCTGTTTTCATTCAAATTACCATAGCCAGTTACCAGACACCATTAGGAACTATAGATGGCCCTACTAACTTTCTAGCAAAACTATACCTGTACACACAATCACGTGCACACTCACACTGGCCAAGACTGCTCTATTGCCTTCCACGAGAGATGCAGCACCTGGAGTGGGCAAGTACCTTACTTAGCACTGTTCTGGGTAACTTGTTAATGGTTAGGTGGCTTTGGCTCTGAAGACGTTGGAAATACATGTGAGTGCATGACAATTATGTGCATTGACAAGTAATGCAAATTACTAAGGATCCTTCCTGGTTGCACAGGAGAAGCTTAAAGGCTACTTGTAATGGTCAATTACATATGTCAATTTTACAGAGCCATAGTGCCCAGATCGTTGTTTGGTACTAGCCTGGATATCTCTACTAGTTAGTGTTTTTGAATAACACTAATTTCGACACCATTATGTATTCTGAGTAAAGAAGGTTGCTCTTCTAATGTGGGTGGGCCTCACCCAATCAGTTGAAGCCCTGCACAGAGCTCTGCACAGAAACTCAGTGAACAGAGGGGATTCTGTAGGTGGGGACCTTTGGAGTTTACAACAGCATGGCTCTTCCACCCATGGGGCCCATCCTGCAGATTTTGGGCTGTCTTCCACAGTCCTGTGAGCCAAGACAGTCGGATCTATTTACTTGTACCCTGGTGAATTCCCTTTTTTTTTTTTTTTTTTTTTTTTTTTGTAGAAACTGGATTGGCCCATGTCAGAGCTCTTTCCCCAGTCATTCCAATGCGATTGCCCTTGGGTGGCCAGAGAACAAATTATCAGGGGGATGTTATTTTTAAAAGATCTCTGGGTGATTTGCATGTGAGCCTGCCAGAGCTGCACTGTCTCCTCATGTACTCACGTAAAATAAGCCTGGCTTCATATCACCTCACCAACCCTGCCTTCACATGGCTGAGTGACCATAGGTTCACGGCAGTATAGTATTCTTCTCTGATGAATGCAGATAAGTACAGTCCCAGGTTGCTGTTGGCATGTTGGGGAGGAGAAGATGTTTCAGGAAAGGAAGCACAGAAAGGTATATTTCCCCTTTTCTAGGTGTGCGTGCGTGCATGCGTGCGTGCGTGCGTGCGTGTGTGTGTGTGTATGTGTGTGTGTGTGTGTGCGCGTGAGATATAACTTTTGTTTCTGTGGCAATCATGTTGCATGAGACACAGCTCTGGAAATAGGGGGCTACCTCCACCCACCCTCACACCAGCCTTTGGTTTTGCTTTTTGGAAAAACAACCCAGTCTCAGTTTTCCTTGTGCATCCCAGAGCCCTGGGTCTGACCTGAGTTCAGCACAGCGCCTAGCCATGATGGGTGGGACCCTACCTAGTAAAGAGTCAGGTCTCTGAGTAGGGGGACTGTCTGGGACTCTAGATGAAGTCATGGGAGAATCAGGAGATGTTGGCGAGACAAATAAGGACCAGGAGACATATGTGACTGATTTTCACGGTTGGCACAGGGCACATTCTTGCCTGAGGCTCGTGGCTGGAGCTCATGTGTGGATGAAGGTGATCCCTTCCGGCCATGGTGGGCAGGTTGGTGGTGATGGCCCATTACATTCAGCCATTCTCCTCTTGTCAGGCGTCAGAGTGCCTGGCTGTGAAGTGGGCTCCCCCCATGCAGCTCATTCTGGGACATTTGAGAGGGACATGGGAGACTATTTTTCCTGTACTCTGTCATTCTGAGTGAAATGTATTCTGGATATTTAAAACGCGTGTCCTCTAATTTATGGCAACATAAACAAAATCAGAGCAGCCTAGACTGAAACTACAAAGACAGAGGAGATGGCAGAGACACTCGGGCATGGATAATGCAGTTAGCAGCATTCAACTCAGCTTACACAGAGTTCGTCTCGGCTTGCACACTTTCCTTGCATCCAAGTAGTGAAAACAGCTGGATTTGCCTCTATCCTACCTTGAAAGAGGACATTTGAAAGAATTTCTTTGGCTTTCCTTGTTTTTATTTCATGTATGTGAGTGTTTTCCTGCATGTGTATGTATACCATGTGTATGCGGTGTCCTCGGAGGGCCAAAGAGGGCATCGGATCCCCATGGACTGCAGTTATGGACAGAGAACATCCTTAATAGCTTAAAGAAAGCACTTCACTTGGAAGCATTGAACATGACAAAACCTAAATGCAAACATATTCAGAAATTTATATTGGGTAGGCAAACTTTCTCTTACCCAGGAAAATAAGCTACTCAGATGGCATTTAATAGAAATCACAATACAATCTTAAAAATCTGGATCAACTAACTACTTATGCATATGGTCTGCCTCAGGGTCAGGCTTTGTGCTAATGCCTGGACAGGTACAATGCCTGCCTTAATTGGGCTTATATGGAAATGCAACACAGGGCAAGGATTAATATGACATACAAACCTGATTCTATGCTAGGGGTCTAATTGTATGTAAAATACTCTAAGGCTCAAGTTCCATGTAAGTGAAATAGAGGTGATGATTGTGTTGGTTTCAGACATTTTAGTCCACAGTCCTCATTTCCACTGAATCTGGCCCTGAGATAAGGCAGATCATCATGGTGACAGGGAGTGGGTAGAGGAGGAGGCTGCTTAACTAATGCCAGACAGGAAACAGAGAAGAGTGACAGGTAAGAGTTGACCCACCCCCTTGCTCCCACAAGTGACCTTTGTCTAGCTAGGTCCTACCTCTTTGTTTCCAGAACCTATAGCATCGTCGATGGGGGATGCCCTTCTGTATATATGTTTCTCTTATTGGTTGATGAATAAAAAAATATTGTTTGGCCAATAGCTAATAGAGGCAAGAAGATAGATAGGGCTAGGGGACAAGGAGAGTGCTGAAGAGAGAGGCAGGGAGGCACCAAGAGGAAACGCCATGTGGAGACCTGGATGCTCCAGGTATTTTCTGATAAGATTAGGCCAAGAAGAAATACATAGATTAGTAGTTATGGGTTAACAATTAAGACAGAGCTAGCCGATAAGATGCCTTAGGCATCGGCCAACAGTTTTATTGTTAATATAGTGTCTCTGTGTGTTCATTTGGGGCTGATGCAGTGGGGGACCTGGTGGGACAAGAACCTACAGCAGCACACCATTATCCAGGAACCAAGCATCCAGCACACAAGTGTGTGGAGATGCTTCATATTCAGATCATCACCATCATCGTGGATATGGAGTCAATTGAATCAATTGATAGATATTAGCTCTCAAACAATGGTGGCAGATGCTTTAAGAGACATATGAGCAAAAGGCCATGAAGATCATAAGGGGGAGAGAGTGGTCCTAGGAGAGTCTTCTTGGAGCTTGGCCTTCCAGAATAGATTTGACTACAAAAGGCAGTGTGGTCACACAGTCCTGGCATGCACATGGCCCAGAAACTAGACAATGTGGGACACACAGGGCCTGACAAGGCCATCTGGCTGAGGGTGGAGGAAATAAATGAATTGAGATGGAAAGTGTAGGCTCTGTCACCAGCATCTTGAGTGCATTCCAAATGCTGATGTTGGGTTTGGTGGGTGGGGAAGGCCCTGAAGGAGTCTAAACTGCGAAGGCCATGGTCTTCTCTAGAAGGCCTCCTTTCAGGGGTTACCCAGGGAACACATAAAATATTGGCAAAGCTGTTGGTCCTGGGACTTCGAATGGACTCAGAGCCAGACCACAGTCCAAAGTGGATGGGATTTTGGCTCTAAGGATAAGGATTAGCTCAGACCTGAAAACTCACAAGGGTCAGATTCAACTGGTCTGGTCCCCAAATCAACAGAAGTGCCAACAATTTATGTGTTTTTGAAGTAATTTAACCCCTCTACTCCCACTCCCTTCCCTCTGTAACAGGGACATGGGACTGACAGGGAGTGACAGCACATAGCCTGCACCTGGGGCAGAGCCAAGCTGGGTGTGACATATCTCAAACTACCATCAAAAGTTATAGCATCCTCATATATTTGAATGTTTGGTTTGCAGTTGGTAGAACTGTCAGGGAAGGACTAGGAGGTGGTAGACTTGGAGGAAGCGTGTCACTTGGGGTATGCTTGCCCAGTGAGCATGCTCACACACTGCCTCATGCTTGTGGATCAGATGTAAGCTCTCAGTTCCTTCTTCAGCACTATGTCTGCCTGCATGCTGCCATACTCCTGCCATCATGGTTATGCACTCCAATCATCTGGAACTGTGAGCCCCAAATTAAATGCTTTCTGCTATAAAACAGAAGTTGTAACATCCTGCATGTTCCCTCCACCAGTTCTAAACGGGTAAACGGGGCAAAGTGTGATGGGGGACAATGTGACCATCATGTTTTGTGTTCCTTTGATGTGCGAGGCTCATAGCTCATGAATATAAGCTGTATGGATATGGTCCCTGTGCTCCCAGACTTCAAGGGGAAACCAAAGTGTGGACAGCAGCAAGTGTCCAGTAAGTGGGAAGTGAGCATGAATAGTCACAGGTGAAGCAACAGACTCTCTCTCTCTCTCTCTCTCTCTCTCTCTCTCTCTCTCTCTCTCTCTCTCTCTCTCTGGTGTGTCAGAGGAAGACGTGGGGGGTTGTGATGGTTTGGGGGTGGGGTACAGCATCTCTCAGATCTTCCTATTGTTTTCTTTGTATTCTATATAGTACCTCTGTGAGCTTCATTGTCTGCAGAGAGACCATGATTTACATCTAAGGCCCACCAGGCCTCAGACACCCCTATAATTCTTAGGGTTTTACTTTCAACACACATAATTACTGTCAGAGTGTGAAGAGGCAACGGGTCAGCTTTGGTGCCTTTATCTGCAAGCTACAGAAAAGTCCAATGTCAATAATATTTTCTAGTTTGGGGAAGAGGGGGCTGAGGGTGTGGTGGCTTTAGGGATGACCTGTATTGTGGGAGGGTCAAATTCTGCCACCCACAGTGGTTGCTCTGCCCAGACCTGCTCCCTTCATGCTTGCAGGAGGGTGATGGCCGATGCTCCACACACAGCCTCATCTTCACCCAGTTCAGCAGGGCTGCATAGACCATGGGTCTGCTTCTGAGCCAGGGACCACCTTCAGGAATGCCCACAGCAATCCTGGCAAGTCCTACGACCTTGTGAAACTTCCTGTCCATGCCCAGGTTTCTAATTTGTCAAGTTTATGACAGTAACTACTCATACAGATGTGGTGAGAACATAATGAATGATGGTTAGCTCACTTTCCGTGTTTTCCCAGGCCATCCTCAGCAACCTGTTGGTGAGTCACAGACTAGCTTCAGAAAAGAGAAACCGGTCAGAGCAGGAGTGACGTGCAAATAGCAGTGCACACGGCATGCCATTAGCTGGTTTGTGAAGCTGTTTATTAACTTTTGTATTCATATGCGTGTAATAGAAAGTTACGTAATAGTTGGGGAAGAGAGGTTGAGAAGCATTGGCTTGAGCTAATGAGGGTGAAAGGCCGAGGCAACAGACATTCTTCTTACTGGGACACTGGGAGACGGGGGTGGGGGGGAGATGCTGAGGGGAAATATGAACTGCAAACCCTTCTGTAGGATTTACTGCCTTCCAGACACTGACCAAAGAATCTTAGATGTTTGTTCACGTGCGACCATCCTGTAGTCAGGCACCTGTGGCCACCCAGGTTTAGAGAATCAATCTGGGGTGAGAAGCTGAATAATGGCAGAGGCAAAGTCGTCCCACAGCTGGTGGTGGCAGGGCTGAGTTCTGACCCCACAGCCTGGCTCCAGAGCCCACAGACTCACAACTGTGTACTGAAGCTCAACTTCATGACTCAACCACCACCCAAGGGTCCCACCCGGCTGTCAGTGGTTAAGATTTCAGCAGATGCAGTTTGACATAAACATTGACCCCACTCTACCGCATCATCCTCAAGAGAGCTTGTGAGATGCAGTGTACTTTCTAGGGGGTGTGAGTGGGTGGGGGTGGTGTGAGTGGGTGTGACTAGGTGGGGGTGGTGTGAGTGGGTGTGAGTGGGTGTGAGTGGGTGTGGGGTGGTGTGAGTGGGTGGGGGTGGTGTGAGTGGGTGTGAGTGGGTGTGGGGTGGGTGTGAGTGGGTGTGGGGTGGGTGTGAGTGGGTGTGAGTGGGTGGGGGTGGTGTGAGTGGGTGTGAGTGGGTGGGGGTGGTGTGAGTGGGTGGGGGTGGTGTGAGTGGGTGTGAGTGGGTGTGAGTGGGTGTGGGGTGGTGTGAGTGGGTGGGGGTGGTGTGAGTGGGTGTGAGTGGGTGTGAGTGGGTGTGGGGTGGTGTGAGTGGGTGGGGGTGGTGTGGGGTGGTGTGAGTGGGCGTGAGTAGATGTGGGGTGGGTGTGAGTGGGTGTAGGGTGGTGTGAGTGGGTGTGAGTGGGTGTAGGGTGGTGTGAGTGGGTATGGGTGGGTGTGAGTAGGTGTGAATGGGTATGGGGTGGTGTGAATGGATGTGGGGTAGTACTGGGCCAGGGTGAAACTATTTTTCTATAAAGCCCTCTGCTGTTCAAGGCATGTAAGGCACTGGCCTCAGTGCCGTGTGTGGAAATACACAGTAGGAGCCACTGAGAGTGTGGCAAATCCTACTTGACTCCAGGGCTTAGGCTTCGTGGTCACCTCCTGGAATAATTGGAAGAGAAGCCAAAGAAACAAAAACAGAAAGAAAAAACAAATCCAAAGCATGACCTTTCTATGCCCCAGTGAGAGCAGGAACAGCCAAGACATACCCCAGAGGAGCCTGGCCTTATTTTACATGGGGCCATCTTGGCCAGGCTAATGTAATACAGTAGAGGAAGAATTAAAAAAGAAAGTCCCAAGAGGACCAATAAAATGGCTCTGAATTTCATTATGTAGTAGAAAGAGGCACAAATCCAATTAGTCACAAAATGAGACTTTTTCTATCCCTTCCCTGAAGCTGATCCAAAGATAAGCTGTGCCCATCCATGCCTGTGCTGGGGCTGCCTTTGAGGTCTTCATTGTGAAGGGAGATGGTCTTGTCAAGTTTTCTGACTTTAACTTTCCCTCAGTAAGATGCAGATGAGAGTGGTGTGCCCTGTGGTTTTGCTGGGTGGGGAGGGCTGTGCTCTGTGTCCTGCATCAGGCACACTGTGTGATTCACGTTTCAGCATGGCCTATGACAGAGTGACTACCTCTAGATGACACGGGAAGACTTCGTGTGTGTGTGTGTGTGTGTGTGTGTGTGTGTGTGTGTGTGTGTTGAACTTCCAATGGATTTGCACAGCTAATAGAAACCAAACGGGCAGGGGGCTGGGAGGCATGGTACCCCAAACAGGAAAAGATCTTTTAAGTTTTCTTGTGTCTTCAATGAATGGCAGGCACTTCCCAAGGGGTGAAGCCAAGTATTTATGGGAGTGCAAGGCTGGAAAATTATTGGATAGGCAGTGAGCAGCAATATTCACTTGGGTAAGAAGGTTCTTTTAGGCAAGGACTGTTGAGGGGTTCACAGAACCGTAGTTGTCAGTGCTTTTCTCTGGACTGAGACCTTTACACATGAATGAGAAGGTTCATTCACTAGCTGAAAGTTCATGTCTTAGGGTTGACATTGGGTGTTTGTGGCGATGACCTGGATGACTTTCCTCCTGATCCCAGTGGGAGCTTGTTACCGTGGTTATAGGAGATGCCAAAGGAAAAATACTCGAGAAGCTGGAATCATGTGTGCCCAGCTGTGGAGTGGTGGTTTCTGAATCGGGTGGTTTGTACCATTTTCGTTTTCCTCTGTTGGTGTCAGAATGCTGCTTGCTACACACAGTCCTATATGTAGGAATGGCTCACGCTGTTTGTACTGGGTGATGAACCCAGGATTTCATGCATTCTGGGCAAATGTCCTACCACTGACCTACATTCTTAACCTTATAAATCCCTTTCAAGTCAATTGCTGGAACCCCAACTGCCTAGTTCCATAGAAATCATAATATAATTGGTTGTTAGGTCTTGAAATTTTCTAGGCTTTGCTAACACAGAATGTGTCTGAGTAGTTGCTAATGTTTATTAAACAAATGACATAATTCTAATTCTAATAACCTTTGTTTTAAAAGGCTGGAGTAATGACTCAGAAGTCAAGAGCACTAGCTGTTCCTCCAGAAGACCCAGGTTCAATCTTCAACACACACATTGTGGCTCACAACCATCTGAGATCTGATGCCTTCTTCTGGTCTCTGGGGGCACCATATGTATGAGTGTGCTACACATGCATGCAGAAAAAACACCAATACACACAAAATAATACAATAATTAAAAAATAAAAAAATAGGCATATGCTAATGCTGAGTAGAGTTAGTGGCACAGTAATGATTCTCTAGTCTACTCAGAATCTGTATCTCCCTTGCTAGATTGCTAGTCGAACCCCTGGGTACCTCAGCTGATTGGGACATCTGACCACTGGGAGGTCTGCAGATGAGGAAGCTGAGGCGTTAATGTGATGTGACTGGTGAAGCCCTTTCATTTTCAGGTAGTGAGGGGTGGTAAGACAACGAGATCTAGAAGCCATGTGTCTAAATTCTTAAAATATTCACAGACTGTTCATTTGATATTTCTGTTTTCCAAGAAGTGCACCATGACTCTGGGTTTTACTACCTTGTTGCAATATTAACAAGTGTATAGTAGGAAGTCCCAAATATCAAAATCTTTCCACAGTAATTCAATGGAGTCAGAATAAGTCACTTCCTTTGAAAAAAGATACTGGATAAGGCAAATTGTTTTATAGTAGAATATATATATTCTATTATATGTATAGACATTTATTCTACTACTATTACTACCCACCCCCATCTTCTAATTTCAAGAAAGTTCAGGAGAGAAACAGAAGAGGAGCAAAGGAATAGAGAAACCAAGAGAGAAGAGTAGAGAGATATAATGTGACAAGAAAACAGCCGTTTGCTAATACCAAACACTGCCTTCAAGATCTTATAGCTGTTTCTTACAGGATGAATTACATAGTTAATAAAGTATCACTTATTATTTTTTGTTTGTTTGTTTTTTTGAGACAGGGTTTCTCTGTATTGCTCTGGAGCCTGTTCTGGAACTAACTCTGTAAACCAGGCTGGCCTCGAACTCACAGAGATCTGTCTGCCTCTGCCTCCTGAGTGCTGGGATTAAAGGAGTGTACCACCAATGCCTGGCAAATATCACTTTTAAAGTGAACAAAATTATACTTTTTAGAATGTACAATACAATGTTTTGAAATATGTACTCATTGTAAAATGACTAAATCAAGCTAATGGATACACATGTCACCCCATGTAATTAACATTTCATTGTTATATGAAATTACCCCTAGTCTACTGGTGATTTTAAGTGGATAATGTATCATTTTTAAACTATCTATTGGATAATTTAAAGTTTTCATGGCTGTTCCTTAAAATTGGCTATCGTGAGTTGGGTTTTTGTGTGTTCCATGGAATCAATTTTTTTTTATTATATTGCATTTGTGAAGTATTTGATAAGTTTATGAAAAGATGATTTAGCATAATTTATGGTGCTAGCTGATAACATGTTGAATCTGTGGCCTCTCTATTCTGTACTTAACTGTCTCCATATGTACCCTGAGGTCCTGGGAGAAACAACTATTCCCCAGATGGCACTGTACTATCTCCAGAATATTTCATTCCAAGCCACATTGTCACTGGATTGCTGGCTTCCTTTTCAAGCCTAGTGATAAACGCTGGGGAACACATCCCTCACCTGTGCCAAGAAGAGAGGGAGCATTTTAACCGCCTCATTTTAGGGAAAACCAGTTCCACTTCTTAAAATTAAATTTGTTCTTTGACAATTCCTTGCACATGTACAATTCATTTTGATCACCCTCACTGCTCCCTATCTGCTTTCTTCCATCTCCAATTTCTTTCCCACTTTCTTTTAAACCCCTTTCTCACATTCATGTCTGTTGGTTTTATTTTGTGGCCCACTGACTTTACTCAGATCACAAGCTTGAAACTATCCAGTGGAGCCTGATGGGTTCACCATTGGGTACACAACTGAAGACACTGACTGTCTGTCCCCCAGAATACATCAGTAACCAATACTTCACGTCATGGAAGGATAGAACCTCACAAACCCCTCCTTGATCCGTGATTGACTATTTATAGGCCCAGGGTGGTCAATGGCAGATGCTATGAGATCCTGTTTACATCTTTCATGCCCTGAAGATAACATGTCATGGACTCTTTCCCACCTTCCAGCTGTTATATTCACGGTCCATGTAGATGCTAAGGGAGTAATTACCCAGATGTGAAACCTATGAACCACAATGCCAATCTGCCAGGCTAGAAGATCCTACTGTTTCAGTAGTGTCACAACTGTCATAGTGCTAACCAACCGCTTTCAGATTGTATTTGAGGCCTGCTAGGGATGCCATAGACATCCCTAGTGGTGGTGGGGAATCTTTTTGCTGTTGCATAGCTAACTTGAATTGAAACCAAGCTACATTCTAAATGTTCACATTTTTACTTATAGACAAGTGTCATTCTCAGCACTAATCAGAGAAGCTTCTCTTTGTGCTAAACAGCAGTGAATGCTAGGCCACTCATGATGCTAAAAATCAGTGACCTACAATTTTAACAGCCAGGGGGCAGAATGCTTCAGTTCTTGCTCCAGCTTTCCTGGAACTTCTTTTCCCCTCTATAGTACATTTCAACTCTGTTGTTCTCAGTGTATGTATTTGGAAGATGGATCTAATCCTATCCTCCAAAGGCCTTTAGGAGGGGCACGGAAAGGCACATGGTACTTAAGGATGGTGTTCAAGTTTTAAAAGTGATTTATCTTGACCCAGGGGCCAAATGGCACAGCCTGCAAATGTGATACATCTAGCAAATAAGTAAACAAATGAATAAATAAACAAACATAAATGCCTTGGAGGAGGCAAATGGCCAATAGGCAGGCAGGCGGTTGGCATTTAGCTTTACAAGAACAGCTGTGAATCCCACGTGCTCAGGACAGTTAGAACAGTTTCATTTCCTCCCTGGAATGGCTTGTCTAGGTGTGGAACAGACTAAGACTGGAACTATGAGTGTGCTTTCCCAAGGCAGTGACATCATGGATATTGACACAGGTGGTATTTCCTTCTCCCTCTGCTGTGATCCCGTAAAGCCAGGAGTCACAACTTATACAGTTCTTTGCATAGGCTTTTTTGTTCTATTTTGTTTTTTTTGTACACACTTGGAACATTTATGACGTAAAGAAATGGAGAATGTCTTGTTCATTGCTGGGCACATGAACCTCCTGACACAGTGGTGGAAGGGTGTTAAGGAACGAGCCTACATCTGAGGTCTGTAACCCTTCTCCGCCACTGCATAACCATGTAGCTTTAGCCAAGTCACTCAAGGCTTGTGTCTTAATGTCCTTACGTGGGAGAAGGGGACAGGGAGAGAGGTTGGGACTGAGCTCAGCTAATGCTCAGGAAAACCTCATACTGTAAAGTTCATTTGAAGGCTCCCTCTTGTCACCCCTGACTGAAACCACCATTTCTAGCACTCTCCCCCTTTGCTGCCATCTGCCCTCAGCTTGGGGATCTGGAGCTGAGGACCTCTCATAGGAAGCAGCTGTCTGCTCTTTCCCAGATGTGCAGGGCTCTTCTGCCATCTTTCTTTGGTTTAACACTGAGAAACTGGATGAGGTTCACCATTAGTCTATCTCTCATGAATGAGGTTGACCATTAGTCTATCTCTCATGAATGAGGTTGACCATTAGTCTATCTCTCATGAATGAGGTTGACCATTTGTCTATCTCTCATGAATGAGGTTGACCATTTGTCTATCCCTCCTGTTCTTCTTTGTGACCCGGGGATGGGTAGAGCAGCTGATGTCAATGCAAAATCTCTTCTGGAACCCAAGGGCAAACGCATTGTTATTTCATGAATGACCAAGAAAAGAAAAGGAACTGCCACTCTTAATATGCAGTGTACCATTGATAGCAAGGTGTGGTTGTATCAGAGAGATTATTGTGAAAAGCGAGCATGTTTAAGTGATTCAGGCATCACCTCTTCTCTCCTGAGCCTTGAATAGTACATGTGAGTTTCCAGCTTCCTCCCTATGCTACAGTCCCCTCTGCAGACCCACTACCACTGAGCATCCTATCCCAAGGTCCACCCAGCTGACCTCACATTTCTTCTAGGATGTTCGTCCTGTAGGACAAGGTAGAGGTGGGCACAGAGCACAGTGCAGGAGGCTAACAGGCTATGCTGTGACATGTCAGTTTCAGTCTCACTTTCTCTGTTCTCTGTTAATGCATGGTAAGACATTTGCCCAGAGGCAGACTCATCCAGAGGCACTTTACAGAGTTTATGTGTTCTCTCTTTCAGAGACACTAGAAGAAAAAGGGGCCCAGTGCATGCGCATCTTGACCTTGACCAGCTTCTCCTTGCAAAGAGTTTATCTTATGGTTGACAATGGTGTCAGGTCAATCTCCTTATATAATGCCAACAGGGGCCATTTTAATTTGGATTTTCTAATGTGGGCAAAATTAAGGTTCATCTAGTGTCGCTTTCAATGTGCTAAGTAACTGGATACTCAGGGCTTGCAGCAAGGGGCAAAATGGTCCCCCACCCCCTGCAAGGCAGATGTTAAAAGTGGCCATGAGTTTTAAAGCTATTTGCAGCAAAAGGCTTGCTCCTCATGCATGGAGTGAGAGTATTCTCTGCTCTCAGGTGTCACCACCAACCTCAGACATTTCAGCACCTTTTTTCCTTCATGGGTCTTGGGTTTCAGGCAGAGAGGTAACCAGACCCTTTACACTTGCTGTATGGATGCTGTTTCGGGCTCTGTGTTTTGACCTTACATGTCACCTGTTCCTCCTGAAGTATTGTCGCTCTGTTGGGTCAGACATCTACTATCCAGACTGTCCTAACAACATCAGCAGTGATGTCATCACTGCTGCTCAAATTCATGTCATCGTTTCATGTGGCTCTAGCTTTGGGAAGCAGGGAGGGTTGTTGGATGTCAGCTGTAGGTGTAGATTAACTTCTCCCATTCATGTGATGGATTAGAAGGCTCTGCGGATTCCCCTGACCCTGGATGGTCATTCAATCCCTCTACAGCCTCTGTGTCTGCTACATAAGTCTCTGTAGCCATTTATCATGAGTAGACACTTAACTGTTCTTTAGCTCGGAACTAGTAAGCCTACACAGCTGAACATGGTCTACATGGCTAAACAGAGCCAGGCTAACAGAGCCAGGACTCCGTTAGCTCCAACCAGCTCAAACCAAAGTGGGATCTATTAACCCATATAACTGAGATGTCAGGGACATACCTAGAATACAGGTCCTCAGCGTTCTCCCAGGTGGCATCTCCAAATGATTAGTCTGTTACTGTCTTAACTTCGTATTACAGACAAACTCTTTATAAGCAACAGGAAAAAAGTTGCCAACATCCTAAACTGTGCATATACCTGACTCCAGAGGAGGGAGCCATTTCTGTCTTCTAATATCCTTTCATCAGTTTCCAGTCAAGCCCACTTGGGTCTGCTGTCTCTCCCTGGAATAGCCATGAATGACAGCCCCTCTTGACATACATACCCTTTCCATTAGCATGGGAACCTGACACATTGATGGCAGTCCCACTGGGTCTGTGAAGGTCCGCTATACTTGGTCCCTTCCTTCTCTCCAGTCCCTACCACTGCCTCCATATCGTACCCCTAAGCTCATTGGACCATTCCTGTAGCAGAAAACCTCCCATTACCCATAACACCCATTTTCTCTGGAACCCTTTCCTTTTCTTTCTCCACTTGTGGAAATTCTTCTCACTCTTCAAGGTTTAATTAATGTAGACACACATATGGGGAGGGGGAGAGCGAGCCCAAGGAAGGAACCCTACATCGAGGACCAGTGTCAGAGTGATGACAATCCCACAACACTGACACTTACTAACCCCACAGAGATACCCACCGCCCTGTGCATTCGGATGCTCTTCGTGTTTATATAGAACAGCTACAGCACTCACCCAGACCACTGCACATCACACTGGGGAGAAAGACACATGTGCGATTCATTTTCTTAAGGATGATGTCTAAGGATTTACCTAAGGACCAAAGAATGTCGTGAGGTAATTTTCCAAAGTGCAGCAGGTGGTGTGGTGATGATCGATTGACAGGCACGCCTCCGCATCCACTAACTGACTGAGGCTTTGCCGTTCCAATTGGTGACCTTCCATGTTAATAACCCAGTGGAATTTTCGAGGAGCCTGAGAAAGCTACCCTGTTTTTCTAGTAAATGGATGGATGTGAACAGCTCCAGGAGAGCTGTCCTGTGAGCTAGCATTTCCCTGAGCCTCAGAATGCAGGAGTTGGCCACACAAGTTATTTCAAAGGTCATCAATGCAAACTCAGCCAGGTTGATGGAGACTACCCAGAAAGTAATGCTATTTGTCCAAAGTTCCCAAAGTGTTTAGTTTTCTCTTTACTTCAAGACTGACCACTATGTCTTATGGTTAGTTTTAGATATACCCCGTACCCCAAATCCCTGACCCATAAATTTAAAACCTTTCAACTGCAAGTGACAGAAAATAATTGAAATTGCTTTAAACCAAGAGGCCTTATTGGCTTATCAACCAGAATGTTTTGCTGGATCCAGAGGTCCTAACTATGTTCCTGGTCCAATCTCTTTCCATTTCTTTCTGTCCCAGGCTGGTTCTATTATTCAGGCTTGCTAAGACTCAATAACCTGTGGAGGACAATTAGCTTGCCATGGGTCCTGGTGCTGAGGGGAAGGGCCCTGATGTAGACTGTCTCCGAACCCCTCATGAACCACATGGCTCTGGTTGACTGAGCCTGGTACAGGCTTCTGGGGCTGGGTGTTGGGTTAGGCCTGCCTGGACTGCAGGGCCCGGGACTAGGAGAACAGGTTCTTGGAGAACATCTGAGGCTTCACTGGTAGATGGATGGGTGTTGAGCATGCCTCCCTCAGCAGGGATAGTGTCATGGGTTTTAGCATTTTGTTCATCCCACTTAAAGATTATGTTTATCAAAATCACTCTAAATTTGCTATTCAATGTCAGAAGAAATTTCAGTATTATTGCTTTTGACCCTTGTACGTTAGCAAATTGGTTGGCACTGGGTAAACCTTGGCTACAGCTTTGCATACTCCTCTCCGACATCCTTGGATTTTCTCAACCCTGTGTCCTGCCATGTAGCTGCTCTCCCACTCAGTTCCTGCTCCGCCTCTCACTGTGAGGAAGGCTCACACCATTGTGTAGCCAGATGCCCTCCATCAACATCTTTGAGCTTCTGAGTTTTCTCATCTGGTACCACATCTGATGCCCAACCACGTGGCAGGTTTGGGCTCTGTCAGAAAGGTCAGGTGGTACTATTTGGAAGCCCTGGCTGCCTGGGCTGGGGTTCATAGCGTTAACCAGTAGCCATGGGGACATGGCGGAGAACTAGTCAGACACGTTCCTTCTCCCCATCCCCTCGTGTCTCCTTTCTCGTTGATGCTCACTGTGAAGCAGAAGCCGCCATCTTACACATTTCTTTGCATTGCTCTCTAGGCTCCCTGCTTCACTTCAGTTTGTTTAAAATACTCTAAGACTCCAGTGGCCTGGGAACTGCACCTCCCAAAGAAAACAGAACTTAATTCCTGCTTTGATTCTGTTTTCTAGGAGACTAAGGCTAACATGGCACTGTTTTGTTTTCGTGTGACATTTTCTCTAAAGGTGCCAAGATGACTGTGTTTCTATTCCATTCCCCATTGGCAAGATGCATAAACTGAGATGACTAAGGACACCTCTGGTTCAAAGTTACTGGCTTCATCACTGAGCCCCTTTGAACACATAATCCAAGCTTCCTGCCTTCTCATTAGTAACATTGGGCCTCATGGAAAAGTCTGGGTCTGCACATACAGAGAACACTGGGGTAGCTTTTCTAATAATCGAAACCAGCAGCCAAACTTAAAATAGCTGCATGACGATCGAGTTCTATGACACCACCTCACTGGGGACCGCTGGAAAGCCTAAGACAAGGGATCTGATTCTTGTCATTGTATTGAGTGATAGTGGTTGTCGGAAGCATTCTTTGTGGGGCTGCAATTGGAACCAGCTTAGCAGCCCCAAGTTTATACCTGAGTGGGGGGTGTGGGGGTGTGGATGAGGGAAAGGCTAGCTGCAGACGATAAAGAAAAGACAGACACAGAATAAAATCAAGAGGGGCAGATTCAGCTAATACTGTATTGCCACGTGTTTATTTTTCACCACTCTTATATACCTTATCCAAAAAAGGGGAACATGGCCTCATGTATACAGAGCAAGCAGACTTTTCTTCCTCCTTTCTCTAAGGGTTCAGTAGCCACACCTTAGATTCAACTTCTTGTTCCCTAGCCTTGAGGGTCAGACCAGGTCTGTTGTTATTTAGAATAAGACAGACAGACAACCTACTATAGCCATACCTTTGACTTTTAGGAAATATGGCTTGCTGAGGGCAGTTTTGAACTCTCCTCCCTTGAGCCAAGATGGAGTGCAGTCATCTTTGTGGGCACCAACAAGCAGTGATGTGTTTTTAAGCTACTGATTCTAGTTTTTGAAATACTTTACATTTTGGGTCAGACCTTTGCTTTTTCATTAATGGTAACAGGAATGACGTTCTAGGAAAGACAACTGATTTCTCAGAAGAGGAGAAGTGGCCCAAGTATGGACAAACTAGTTCAGATCTGCCCAGGGCCCTGTTGTGAGTGTGAAGGGAACATTACTCAGGATGGGGACACTTTTGTGTTTTGATGCCATTGGTTCAAAATAACTCCTGGCTATTGTTTTGTGTTTGTTTAAAATGGGTTTATTTTTACCTATTATTTAAAATTTTACACTTTTTATTTTTAAGATTTAAATTATTTTAATTTTTGTGCATGGTTTGCTTGCATGTGTGTGTGTTATGTATGTATGTATGTATTATGTATGTATGTGAAGCATGCATGTGCTTTGTGCCCTCAGAGGTCGAAAAAGTGTATTGGCTCCCCCGGAACTGGAGTTAAATAATTGTTAGCTACCATGTGAGTGCTGGGAACTGAACTCCGGTCCTCCAAAAGAACAGGAAGTACTCTAAACAGCTGAGGCATCTTTCCAGCTTCCAGTCAGTGTTAATTTTCATGCTTTATATTACGTTTTGGCTACTAGAAAGCCACCACAAAAGAGGAATCTGGTGCAAAGGGAGTTCTGGAACTGGGCTAAGTCCAAGCAAAGTTAAAAGGGAAGTTTTCCGGCCCTTGGCCTGTCTGTCCAGTGGTTGTGGAGGTTGATACTTGGGGTGGGCAGATTGGGCCTTGTGTTGTGTTGTCCTGCTGTCTCACAAGAGGTTTGAGAGTGCTCCCGAGGAAGTGATGTCTGGATAACTGCATAACCACAGTCCCGCTTTGGACATCACAGGGCACGAGTGTCTGGAAAAGCCAGTGCTGACCTAGCATGAACACTGCTTCTGTAGATGGGATTCCAAAAATGTAAAGGTCAAAACCACGTTTTCTGAGGGTTTTTAAGTGTATGTGGTGACCTGTGCAGAAAGCCAAGTAGACAAACATTTCAACTATTCAAAGTAGGAAAAGCTGTCTTCTGAGAGAAGGGAGAAAACGTTTAACATGTCCTACAGGTCATGGACATGTTGGCGTTAGGCTCCTGGTTGGTTCCTTGTTTTGGAATTTGATTTTGTCTCCCAGTGGCAAACTTCATGGAAAAATTGGCAAGACTGAAGACAGGGGTGCAAGTACTTTACCAGGAACTGAAGCAAAGGCCACACGTACATGACCAGAGCCTTGAAAACCACTGTTAGTGCTTCATAGCTGGCGTGAGAGAGGTAGTGACTTAGCCATGTGTCTGAGCGATTCTATGTAAGGCAGTCCTACATCGCAGCATCAGGAGTTCATGGTCTGTGTTATTCCCGCTGTCTCTCCTTTTCTCGCATCTTACCTTCATACGCTCAGCTGTTGGATAGCTGGAAAACAGTCAGGTTCCTATCAATTCTGGAAAACTGAGTATTTAGAGTATTTCGATCAAGGGTATGGAACAAATGAAAACAGGATGGTCCAGATTCTTCTTCTATGACTCATTCTCTCCAGAGTCTCAGGAGAAACTTGGAGATCCTAAAAAGCCCCCAGTTCACAAGGAAGATGAAGAGGTTCCAGAAAGGAATAAGAATTGGCATCTTCGTGTTATGAACCTGTCAACACCTCGGGATGGAGAAAGAAATGGTTGAAGGGCAAGAAAACTGAGATCTGGAGCACAGAGTAACATTTTAAAACCAAGGACGTCTGCCAAAGATTCTGTAGCATCCACTCCTTTTAAAATCGCAAAATTACAATAAAGATGCCACGGAATTAAGTACATTCAGGAAGACTCACCCTCTCCCAGGAGGCAGGAAGAAGCGATTGTGCCTGGTAAGGATTTACTTTTCCACAAGAACCTAACCAGCATTTTAGTATAAGCCAAATTAAACTCTAGATGTGTAGAAGACAGTCTATGTTTGACTTCAGAAAAAAAAAATTGCAGTGGAATTAGTTTGACACAGTTAGCTCCTTCACATAAAGAGGCAACACAGTATCCATTTCATTTGTAAACGGAGGAAGCTTTGTCTCACTGGGTAGTCTAAAAGCACTAGTTGCATGTGAACATTGTGACAAAAGTGCTCTGTCTGGCTCTCTCTGGTCCTTCCCCCCCCATCTTCTGGTTTCTATGGTTTCTCAGTTCAGCCCATAAAGGGATATTCCAGGGATGATTACTATGAACTTTAACATCAGTCCTAGCCATCTTTATTCCTCTTCTCTTTCTCGGTTCTCTGTCTTACTGCCTTCTGTTCCTTCTTTTATATTTAAGAGCAGAAAGGTGTGTCAGAATTGTAGGGTACAGTGTGTTGTTTAAGATAGTGAGTCTTATGAAAGAAACGGGAAACCCCAAATATTTGGGTTAAATTTCTAGCACAATCCTCAATCATCTCTACCACAGTCAAGTTTGTCATTACCCTGACCTTAATTAATTAGCTAAGTTTCTTAGGAAAAAAAAAAAACTTCACTTATATGATGATGACTCTAGTAAAGTAATGATGTTGTAACCTATAGATTTCTAGAAAGTAAAGCCAAGATGACTGTGCCTATGCATCTTAATCTCCAGTCCAAGAGCATTGCTGAAGATCAAAGACTAACCCAGGAGACATCCAGCTTTAGTGCTGTTTGGGTGACAGCTGCCTCTGTGCTTGAATAGATCAGTTCCATCGATCTTTTCAGACAGGTCCAAACACTTCCTTGAAGTACCAGAAGTATACATCTCACATTCAGTTGCGTTAATAAAAATGATGTGTTGGGGTTTCTCCACCAATTATTTTTGATTATTCTGACATGTGGCACTTGCTGCATTCTGTGTCCTCAAAGTTATCTGTTTACTGGGAGATGAACAGGAACAGATAATATGAAATGTTACATTGTTTTTAAAGCAATAGTATTGGTGTATCTTCTTTTTTTAAAATATGGGTATCTGTGCTATTTAGAAATCTATACATAGCATGACAGTACACATTCGAGACTCATCTTCCAATTTGTCTTACTGGGAACAAAGTGATTGTTCACATCTGTGCTCCCATCTCACTCTGGAGACAGATTGAAAGATGTAACAAGCCACCACAAAGTGACATGTTGTTAACTTATTTACACTTTTGGCTTGGGATTTTACTGATGTGGTGTGAGGAGATGTTAGGTTTTATATCTCTTGCCAAGTCTTATGTTTTGTTTGGGATGAAACTGGAAGGTGGGAGAGTTGTGTATTTGGAAGACTGTATTATTATTATTTTTTTTACATCTTTAAGACTCTGAAAGGAAGGAGGCTGGAGAGATGGCTCAGTGGTTAAGAGTACTGACTGCTCTTCCAGGAGACAGGAGTTCAGTTCCCAGCACCCACATGGCAACTCACAATGGTCTGTAATCCAGTTCCAGGGGCTCTGACACCCATGGCAAAACACCAATGCACATAAAATAAAAAGAAAGAAAGAAAGAAGGAAAGAAAGAAAAAACCAAAAATAGTAATAGTGAAAAAGGACCTGAAAGGAGAGAACTCATTTACTATGAGGGGAATCCACTTACCAAATTGAGTACATTATCTAGACCCCCTCACAATTACTAACGATCAGCAACTACTAATTCTGTTGAAATCAAGCAGAATTAAGATTATCCACAATCCACAACCACGCAAGGAGAACTGTCAAGAGTTCACTTAAGATGCCACACAGGGAACATCACACTCAGGGAATGAATTATCTTTGTCTCTGGCGACCTGAGGGACTACCCACTTAACTAACCCTTGCTAGCCTAATGGAAAGAAAACTCAGAGAGGCGCCATACCTAGTAGAAGGACTGTTGAAAAAAAGCCTATAAAGAACTATGTGGAACCCAAAGCAGAGCAAATGGCCAGAGATGGCTTGAGAAGATAGGAAGCAGAGATGGTTGTCTCTGCAGGACAGATATTTTGATATTCATATATTAGTAGGATTAAATCAAGCTGTTCCAAGTTGTCTTCTACAGTAGGAGCAAAGCATGAGCCTCATACAACACACACTCTGTCTGAAATCCTTTTGGAAAACCCGCAGAGCAAAGATGGGGTTACAGGACACTGGGCAGTAACACAGGATCATGGATGGGAACAGGCCACTATTAAGTATTCAGGAGAGGAGAGCCAAGCCATCTGTTCGTTTGGGCTTTCTCCAAGTGCTGGTCTCAAGGTACTGATCACAAGAGAGCTGAAGCTGTTTGTGCACTCTTCTAGGAGATGTGATCTAAGCGGTCCTCTGATCTCCTGGCCACTGCCTTACACTGGCTTTCTGTCTCTGTAATGGAAATGTGAAGCCTGAGCAGCCAGAGACCTGCAAAGCAGTATGCAAATGCTCATTTGTTAGTAAACCATCATGCCACGCGTGACTGCTGCAGATGCTGCTGGTGCAGATGGCCAAGGCCTGACTCTGGGGGTGTCTTCCTGAGGCTAGAGAGCAGGAAGGGGACAATTGAGTTAACCTCTCTGTCTCTTTCTTGTCATCATTGTCCTGGCCATTTGCTTCTCTCTGCGTGAATTCCCTGTGCCAAAACCTGGTTAATTCTGTATTTCCTCAGGCCCAGTCTTCATATCCAAGACCCAGCATCTGGGTGAAGCCAGCATGTGATAGATTTATGCTCAGAAAGGGCAAGACCCCAGAAGCTTTTCCAGAATATGGAAATGAAGAGCTAGGCTGTGTGCGCTTGGCAGCATGGAAACAGTGTTAGCATGGGTGCTTGCCGCGTTTGGCTCAACTCTCTGTAAGGCCTATATGGCGCGTGCATGAAGAACTGTAGCCCACACAGAGTTACAACACAGCGGCCTGACCTCAGGCCTTGGCAGCCACACTCTCCAGTTCTCAGTTTGGTACAAAGTGTTATCATTACTGTTTGGAAGCCACTCCCTGTAATGTGAAGGACTTCCAGGAAAATGCTAAAAGTTTCAAAGCCAGCCATTTTAAAACACAGGGTGACAATCGTGCTTCTTTGCAAGTTGCCACCCTGCTTTCTTTGATTTACCTTCAGAGCTGTAGGCAGATGGAGTAGAGAGAAAGAGAGAGAGAGAGAGAGAGAGAGAGAGAGAGAGAGAGAGAGAGAGAGAGAGAGAGAGGAGATGGTAAAAAGGGAGGAGGGGATTATTTATTTTCCCGGTCGACCCAGACAGCTTAGATGCATGTGGCACTCCTTCAACAAGACCAGCTAAGGCTAAGGCTGAGGCTGAGGCGTCTTTGGGACAAACCCAACACAGTTTGTAAGTCTGCCTCCTGGGATGGCAGGAAGTGAGGCTGATAAACAGGGAAGTGGGAAGTGATTGCTTGGTGCTGAGTTTGGCAAGGAGTTTTGGGCCCCATTGGAGTCTTTGGCCTCCAAGCAAAACTCAGGAGGGATTGAAACCCACAGCAACTCAAACAAGGTTGAGGCTTGGCAGGAGGTAGCTGTGGGCTCGCTCAGATGGTTCTTCACACGCTCTAGGCCTGGGCAGGTCTCTCAGAAGAGTGAGTAGCTTTCACTGCCAATCCTGTTTCTTTGGACTCATCTGAACCCACACTGTTGAATATGGTAACTCAGGGCTTGATGTTTCCCAGAAGCAAAGCCCCATCTAACGTGTCTTGGTGGGTGATTTTTTTATTTACCCTGTAGCCTGCCAGGTAAGGAAGTCTAGGGTTGTTTTTGTGGAGAATTCATACTGTGATTTGGAGTGCTGGGGGAGGGAAATATGAACAGAGATTTGGAATTGAGATTCTTAGACTGTAGTGTGAACCCCCACCCCCAATAGTCCTAGAAAAACAGACGATGTCGTCATAGCAGCTGCTGATGGCCTGACAGACAGTTTCCGCAGCGCTACATGAGGCCCTTTGGTGTCCCTGTCAGGAGATTGGCAGCTGAATGACACCAATGAGGCTGGGCCTGTATTCCCTCTGGGAATGCGCCCTAATTGATAGACAGAAGGCAAAGAGAAGGATTGTTTTTGAACCTGAAAAGAATCCCCTTTTTTTCTTCCTAAAGCTCACGCCCCCACTCTCCACAGCTTTACCTCCCCCACTTTTTTTTTTTTTTTTTTTTTTTAGGTGTTTTGTTCCAGAGAAGTTACAGAGCTTAATGGAATTGAATGACTTTTACCCTTCTCAATCTGTCAGTCAAAAGCCTGACTCCAGGCCTGTTAAATAAAGTCCTTTCAGAGGCAGACAGGAGAGGAATGTGTCAGTCATGCAACAGACCCTGTTGTGTTTTCATCTGTCAGAGGGGTGATGGGGGAGAGCCTCAGGCCCCAGGCAGGGCACATTCCCAGCAGCCGCTAAGAGGCCTTGACAAATCCAGGTGTGGAGCCAGAAGGTCCCCAGTCACCCACATTCTTGAGGCGCAGACTTGGAGCCCCAGGCACTCAGTTTTCAGTCAACTATGAGATGTTTGGGCAAACTTTCAGCACAGGGTTCATGCTAAGCATTTTTAACATAAAACCAACCACTAAGTGCCGGGTGACTGGGCAAGGCAAGGCTTTCACATTAATACACCGCTTAGTGGAAAACACTGCAGACAGTAATGCTCTGCCGAGGGGCCTTCGGGTAGACTCGAATTCCAAACCAATTTTGTGGAGTTGCTTTCACCCTTTTCCTAATACTCTCCTCTCCCATTATATGACAATCCATTAATCTTGCCCGTTTACTTAAAATGGCTGGGTGATTTTTTTTCCCTGAGAGTTCTGAACAGTTGCTTTTGTTCATTATAGATTTAGAGTTTTATGTAAAAAAAAAGTCCTCTGCTAGACACACTAATGACCGATTCCTTATGTTTGGGTGACACTTCCTCTTAGGGCTTCAGGAAAAAATAAATAGGATGAGGGGGAGCCAGGGCAGCGCAGAAGTTTCTCTGAACGAACGCCTTGTTCTTCCTTGAGTGCTGGAGCAAAAGCTTAGGAACATCACTCCAGATGTTTTCGACTGGCACAGAAGGCCTGGGCATGCAGAGAGGAATTGGGGCGGCGGCCTGGCTGTGGGTCTGTAGTCCCTCAAGCCTGAAGTTTGAGTTCAGGGTAAACCTGAGTGTGTTATTATTTATTACTTGTTTGTTGTCTTCTCTGTCTTCAGGAGTTTTTATTGTTGTTATTATTTGAAAATATAAGACAAAAGCAATAGACCACGTCCTCAGTCCTTTCTTACCCCATGGTCCCTCTCCTACTCCACTGCTCAGAGGAGGCAGATAGTGAGGTGTTTCTTGCCATCTTTTTCCTCTCACCTAGGTCTAGGTATTAGGAGAAGCAGGGATGGCCTTCAGGCAGCTTTCAGGACCACCCATGTGACTTACAGCATAGGTACACAAGGCAATGAAAACCCATTTTCTACTCTGTCCCCCTGTAGTCACAATGTAGACTCTGTTTTCTCCTATTCATGTCCTTAGGCCCCGGAGAGCAGCAGCCTGTTTTAGACAGACTAAACTGCAATTTAAAAGGCTGCTGGCATGGCCTGATAAACTATGTCACACGGAAGCAGGTTTAAAAATTGTCAAAATAAATATAGGATACTCTATGTTACAAAAGCGAGGCAACTTTCAAAGATGTAGGTTTGAGCATTTTGCCATAATATATGAGTTTAGGAAAATAAAAATGAGCTAAACTGGAGCTGATTAAATTGATTTTTACTAAATGAAGCACAATTCTTCTTCTTTTTTCTTGTGGACCCAGGGATGGAAGCTCGGGCCTCACACACGATAAGCAAACATACCGTAGCTGAGCCTTATTGCTGAACTTTGGTCCTAGCCCTATAGCATCTTCTACACTGGAATACCCACGATTCTCTTTCCTCAAATGTTCTGGAAGCTCCCCAGAGCCTGCAGCTCCTCAAGTTGCTTGGAAGAGGCTGTGAGTTAGAATTTAGGCTCATGGAACACTTGGCGTGGAAATTCATATTCCTCTGGAATATTAAATGAATTGCAGAGATATGTGCTGTGAGGCTTCCCGAATCTCTCCTTCACTGGTTATTAATGAGCTGCCACACTTGAAAAAAGTAAAAATAAAAAGCCATCTCTCAGCTCATTTTCTGCCTGCCTGCCTTCCCTCAGCCTAAAACAAACATGTCTCCCCGGTGCTGCTGGGCAGGCCAGGGAGACAGTTTTCCTTTCATGCCTGCAATTTAAAGCGGATGTCGCAGCTTCTGTTTTAACGTTAATAACGGACACAAACACTTGCAAGCCAAAGCTTACAGCCAACAGAAACGCTTAGAATGACAATGTATACTCTAGTGGGGAGAAATCCTTTGCGTAAAGTTCCTGGTCCCCACGTCCTCCCTTGCTACTTAGACCACTGCTCTGTTTAGGAGGCCAGCATGCAAACTAAAACTCCAAGTCAGCCCGGATCGGATCTTGCTCTTGTACATCCAAGTTCTCTTGCTCCAAGCACCGTTGTGAGCAATCGATTTTTACCACCCCCAGGCCATTCTCTGGGGCTGGGGCAGTGGGAGGTGGGCTTGGGTGAGGGGACTCCGGCCCCTCAGCACAGACACTGTCTTTGTGGGTTTGGTTAGCTCCACCCTGTCACTCAATACCAAACACCGTGGAGCCCATGGCTTGCTGTCAGGTAGACACTACACTCTAATATCCGCCATAGTGTGTTTCTCAGCTGTCATCCTTAAGTGATGCCTGTGGAACATCTGTCCAGCTGAGTTTGTGTTGTATGGGCTGCTGGTTCTTCTGTCTTAAACGGGTTTCCTCTCTGGAGTTATATACAGAAGCAACTGAATCCCAGGTTTGAAAGTCTGGTTGAGACTATTCAAATTCTTTTTACATTTTAGATCGCTTTAGAATTCAGATCTTAAAAACAAAAAGTCATACTATTTTCATATGCTGACATATGCCAGTTCTGCAATGGTCAAGTTTTAGAGTTTCATCTGAAGGCCTCACCACCAAATTACTCAAACCACGAGGAAGAAGCTCTTTCCTGAATTAGGAAATCAGTTAATTTGGGCTGGAAATGGGGTCAGAGCTTTGGCTTGCCAGGGGACCTTCTTGGTCATAAAATAGTTCTTTTTATTTTTATTTATGTGTACACGTATGTGTCTGTGTGAGGGAATGCCACACACATGAAGGTGCCTGTGGAGGTGAGACGAGGCCGTTGGATCCCCTGAAGCTGGAATTATGGGTGGTTATGAGCTACCTGACCTGAGTTCTGGGAACTGAACTTAACTGCCGTGCCTCTCCAGCCCCTTGATTATTAGTTTTTATATGATTTTTAGTCAAACCAGGTCAGCAGGATGCTAATTATTAGTAATGGTAACCATCCTAGTTGCAATAACAATTACTTATACTCTAATGGGTTGAATCTATGTTCAGTTATTGGCACAGTGATAATATGTACTGAGTGCATCCCACTAAAGTTTCCTATGTCAAATATGAACTTCCTGTTTGGGTTAATGTTTATAATAGCAGAGGCTACGGCCTTTTGTGGTGTGACACTTCCTTTCAGTTCTGCTATAGCCACTTGCTTTGTGTGACCCTTATCATGAAATGGACATAATGGTGAAGCCTTTGCAAGTAGGTGTGCAGGTAGTAAGTACATGAGTGTACTTTATAACAGCTCTTACTACACCTTAATTGCCATTTATATGTTTATTTCTATTGTATTTTATCAATTAAAAATCTGCATACAAAGTAAGTGTCATTAAACATTGTCTTTTATATGTAGCATTGTCCTCTAGTCACTCCGTTATTATCATTATACTTATATTCTGTTTGATCAAAAAACATTTTTCACGTGTACTTGTGATTTGCTTACATATATATATATATATATATATACCTATGTATCCTGCACATGTTCAGTACCCACAGAGGCCAGCAGAGGGCATTAGAGCCTCTAGAACGGGAGTTACAGACAGTTGTGAGCTGCCATTGTGAGTGATGGGAATTGAACTTGGGTTGTCTGGAAGAGTAGCCGGTGCTCTTAACCACTGAGCCATCTCTTTAGCCCTTATTATTGATTACAATTTTTTGTTTTTTTGTTCTATCATGTGTATGTAGGTGTCAACCAAGCGGGAAAACGTTCTTTATCAATGACTATCCTCTCCCTGCTTGCCTCCTATGATCATTGGCCTATTGATGTATATTGTAGCCCATGGCTGACAAAGCAGAAATTTCTGATGGGTGACTGACTTGTAAAACTTTCCAGGCAATGCCCATTTGTAAAAAGCTGACCCTCCAGGGAAGGGATTTCCTCCGAGCTACGCTCACTTAATCCCAGCACCATTTAGATGTTCACAGTGGTGTTTGAGGACTCCAAGGCCTGACCATATGACCCCTTTCCTTAGGATCTCTATTCTTCTTGCTGAACAGGCTCTGAGGTGCTGGTCTCATTAAATCTGTCACAGTTCACTTCTTGATGCTCCTGATGTTACAGATAGGTACTATGGCAGAGTGTCCATTGCTTCTTGGTTGCCACCAGATTTAGCATTTTCCCCTCAGAGAGACAGTCAAGTCTGTTAGTGCTTGAATTTGAGCTGAGAGGCCAGGCAACCTGAAATCCATCCAGTTAATTCAATATGTATATATTACATAGTGATGTAGATTTGATCAATTATTTAACTTTCTGTCAATAGATCATTGGATAAACATTTAAAACGACGCAGGGATAACTGAAGACTATTTTAACTACATTGTCTGATAACCTTTGCTTTCCTCAAAGTAATTAAGAGATAGCGGGGATGCTGGCCTCACTCTAGAAATGCAGCAGGTCTTGTCCCCTGGTTCTCTATTTCTGCAGGTTCTCTTTGGTGTGTGATGGGTTTGTACTGATATCCCTCCCCCACATCTGTTTGTTTTATGGGGAAATGAAGGACACCTGACTTTTAAATCTAATCGAGCTGCAGTGTTGTATTTGTGTTTGCATCTTTGTGTGTTTCTGTTTAAGAGATAGGCTCTTGGCTGTTTCTCAGCTTGGCCTTGCATTCCTGACTCAAATGACCCTGCTCCTTCCGGGACTACAGATGTGCACTACTATGCCTGGTTAGCATTGTCTGTAGGCATGACAAGTATCAGAACCAACAGGTTCACATGGAAACTAAATCCACTCAATACAGAAATGTGTGTACTAACTCCATTGGCTTTTTGGTCCTGATAGGGAGCAAACAGTTAACACAGTTAACACATCTTGTTGAGGGTGGGTGGGGCCATCTAAACTGGGGTAAGTCTTATGATCAACTCTGTAGAGAGAGGATAGCCAGAAAGCCACAGAAGTACTGTTAGAGTCCTCAGACAGAGTGTATAGGGACTAGATTGATGGGACTAGATTGATAGGGACTAGATCACACCCTGAACACCTGTGATACTGTCTGCCTTCTCCCAATCACCCCTCCATTCTGGGAAACTGTTCATTTTCTAAATGGTTCTGATGGGTTGCTAATCATAGCACCAGTTCCTGGTGCTGGAGGTTGGGTAGGCCCATGACCTACATGTGGTCAGGTCCAATCCTTGTGTCCACAGGGACTGGGTCATAACACATAGGTATCTTTAACTTAGAACACAAAAGTCTCTTAACATGCTAGATTTAGGGATTAATACCCAAGACTTAGCTATTCTTCAAGTAAGCCTTCTTCTTTGTCAAATTCTTGATTAATCTGAGTATCCCACTTCTCACTGGCAAGTAGGGTTAGGTCTAGCTTTGGTCACAAGAAAACACCAGCATAGAAATGTTGGCAGGTTGGATAAGGTAGCTTGCAGTAGAGGCATGGTGATAAGCATGGCCATATGAAACTGCTGCTATTTGACCATTCATATGGTCAAATTGATAATCATGTTAGCTCCAGAGAAAGTGGAGCCAGGTATTAGCAAACATTTGTTGAGGCTCTGCTCTGAGTGGACATGATGGCAACTGTCAGGGAGCCATTGATGGAGAATACAATGTTCTTCATCTCAAGGAGACTATAGTCTGGAGGTGGGGGAGAGAGGGAAAGAGAGGGAGAGACAGAGAGATAGAGACAGAGATGAGACAGAGAGGCAGAGTGAGAGCCAGGGAAGGAAACAGAGACAGAGGTGGTGATGAAGAGGCAGAGTAAAAGATAGACAAAGTGAAGGAGAGAGAGAGAGAGAGAGAGAGAGAGAGAGAGAGAGAGAGAGAGAGAGAGAGAGAGAGAGAGAGAGAGAGAGAGAGAGAGAGAGAGAGAACTTCCTAAGAAACTAACACTAGGAATTGAACTTACTCCTCATGCTGAAGTAAGGTCTATGTCTTTTTATTCTTATTCGTTTTAAAGATCTCATCTCTACAAGGAGGCATGGGGCCTGGTGGTATCAAATTCTAAGAATCTCAGCATCACTTTTCATAGGACCCTCCCCATTTACATCTTTCTTCTTTGAACCATTCCAGAAGTGCCCTCTGCAACCCAAAGTCAAAAATCAAGATGAATTCTGACCTTAATATGCCTTTTTGTCTATCCCTGTGACAATTCACTCCAGCTGGGTGAGGACTTTCTCCTTTTGCCCCTTTTTAGTCTGGGGGGAAGAATCAACTCGGAACAATTTCTGTGTTGAATCAAATCCCAGTTCATGTCCAACAGAGCGTAAGAGTACAACAGCCTGTGTCTTCAGTCTGCAAGTGTGGGTTCTTTAGACTTCTGTGACAAAGCTACACATTTCTTCTGCCAGCATTTCTGGGTTCCTATATCTAGACGCTGTACAGCAATCCAGGGTTGTGACTAATGCTAAATGCTTCAGTTTGAGGAAATTTTCTCATCCATTTGCCACATAATATATTCTTAGAAACATGCTCAATTTGCCCAAATCATGTGAAACAACAGTACCTAGCAAGAGAACAGGGTTATTGACTTCCCAGAGTGGTGTTGGGATTCTTTCTGAGGACAGATTGCTGAAGCGTGTTAAAACTTTTTCCAAGCAGAAACACTTTACCGCATCAAATAAACAGTGTTTCCTTCCTTATTTATTTTAGATGTGATGCATTTTGACCCCCTTTTTACTCTTGAATTAAAAGTAAAATCACCTTTCTGTGGCATAATTTGTTACCCTGCCAAATTTATTCATCAAAATTAGAAACTGAGAGGTGTTTTAGTGTCGCCGTAGGTTGAGTGCTCTGGTTACTGATGGAAGGCCAGGAGAGCAAGGTTGACGTCACGAACACCAGCACTCAGTCCTGATGCTTCAGTCGGCAAACAAGGGACGCATTTTTTCTTCTACAACAACATACATGCAGTGGTTCTGTGCCATCCAGACTGTGGCATGTGGCTGGGGAACTCTCTTTGGGCAACCAAAAGCTCCCTGCTTGTATAAACATCCTTTGCAAGCGGCTGTCCCTATTGCTAAAGGAACTCAGGCCATTTCAGTGTGAATGCCTTGTGATTGGCAGCAGTGCGGGCCATTGTAAGTATCATATTGTCTGGTGGTGGGGAATATTTTTTATTGGTAGTTCAATAGCATTTCACAGTTATTAAACCAGAGTCATTGTCCCTGGAGGCTCTCAAAGACTCAGAAACTTTAGGGCATAGAAGGAAAAAAAAAATCTAAAGGCACAAAACCTGTCAGTTATTTTCATAGTTTCAATGTGGCTGTCACACTCTTAGCTGTTAAGGCACCGGAGAAAAAGAAATGTTGAGAAAGTTGTTTTCCAAATGTGTTTATGGGCAGCCTGTTTTCATAAATAAGAATTTATGGGAGCAGATTCAATTATAATAGTTATTTTAAATGGTTAAAACATGGAAGCGCTTAGGGAATGGGACACCTATACTAGTATGATTAGCCAATAAAGCACTTAGATTAAAATAATGTTCACACAACGAGCAGATGCGCCCGAATGTCCCATAACCCTGCCTGAAGTCATTGCTAGGGTCCAGTAGAATGCTCCACTGACGGATGGCGGTGATTAGGGAGGGAACACATGTATTTCTCTACAAGGAAGAGCCCCCTTGGCTTAGGAAAGTACCATGCAAGGGAGCTGGAGGGTGACCTCGTGCAGCCGCAGGTGTTAGTGACGGCATGGGACTTGCCCAGAGGTAAAACAACTCAGTAGGCATTTCTCCCCTGCAACGATTCAAATGTATGCTCTGAGAAGGGGCACAGGGCTGGATGCTCTTTCTGAGGGCTAATTGGGGACTCCATGAGTACAGCAGCATAGCATTTTTTAATGGGTAACCCTCAGTGGAAACCATTTATGGTCTTTTGCAAGCAACAACTTTCTGGGAATTGGACTAATTTTTTTTGGTGATTTTTCCAGACAACAGAGAGCCAGGTCCTGGAGAATTTGCTCTCCTCAGCTCTTTGTCTATTTTCTGTATGGTTTTGCTTTGCTTCTTCTAGGCAGAGTTTGTGAGGCCCCAAGGACCACACCAGCACTCAAGTCAGGGGACGTACAATTAATCTTCTGCTGAAAGAAAAATGTATTCTTATTTCTCTTCAAGTGTCTCTGGCGGTAACAGGGTGTGGGCAGGAACTTGTGTTTACCTAAACAAAAACAGAAGATGTATGACCCCTCTAAACATTCCTGTGGCTGGCTCTTCTCTGAGGATGCCCCTCTATGGCTGGGCGCCAGATTCTTTTATTTTTCTAGAAGTAATTACAGCTTGAGAGGACTATGCCCCATGGCTGACATTGTGGTTGGGGAGTTTATGGGTTTGTGCTAATTCTGTTTGGACATGATTTTCTACTTCTCTTTGTGGAAAGGAGCCCTCCCCCCAAATCCTTGACAATTGCCTGCAGCCATTCTCTCTGCCTGTCTCCTCTCCCAACTCCCCCACCTTTCATCTCCCAGGGGAAGTTAGGACCCCATCATGGAGGCTTGGACAGTGAAACTCTCCCTATGTTAACTGCAAGGGAGTATTTTTCTCCAGACCAAATATTCCCCTCATCCACTATACACATTTTTATAGAGTTAACCTACATACTCTCAGTCCACAAACTGTCCACGTTTTGTCTCCAAACCTTCCTACATTACTCAAAGGGAGTTTGACAGGCTCTGCCTTCTGTTTTAGCATTTAAAGCTCAAAAGAGAAACTCACAAGGCAGCTTCTAGGCAAAATCATTAGACTACTTTTTAATAAAGAATTTTAGGAGCTAAATTGCTCTCATTAGCAGTATAGCTTCAATTTACCAATGTTTAATCTCACCTTCCTGTTATATTTCAAGGAAGTGTGTGTGTGTGTGTGTGTGTGTGTGTGTGTGTGTGTGTGTGTGTGTGTGTATGGTGCTTGTGTATAGATGTGTATGGTTTTGTCTGTATTTAGAATGGCTTATGCAGAGCTGGATACTAGGTAAACTGTCACAGAAAGGCAAAATCATAAAAAATTGAAACAAACCAGAAAACCCAAATGACAACAGTCTCTTATAGAGCACCCAACTGCCTTGATACATAAAACAGCTATTTTGGTGACACACCAGAGTGGAGTTTGCCACGACTTGGCAGTAGTGACAATGCAGTGGCCTTCTGCTACAAGCAGACACTGTGAGTACTGGTATGGATAGAATCCTGGAGTATTCTGATATACTAGATGCTCCCAGGAAACACAGGGCCCTGGTGAAGGCTGCCTGTCTCCACGGGTCTTGGGCCATTTTGAGCTCATTTCAGTACCAGGCAGGGCTGCTGGTTTCTGGAGTGGAACTGTTCAGCGGCGAAGGGGTTTCTATGTGTGATCAGAGATTTAAATTGTCATGTCAACAGTGCCAGGGAACAGGCGGTGCAAGGGCCTTAATAAATCTGCCCTTGACTTTCGGCCAAACCTCATTCAGCAGAGAATTACTTCTGCAGATACTGGATGCTCTGCTCTGATGCAGTCAGAAATAAGAAAGGTGGGGATGGGGACAGGAGAATGGAAATTCAACCCACATGCGGTGGGGAGGATTCCAGTCAATTTTTTTTTTTGAAATAAGAAACAGAATGTGTAGGACTTTTGGAACAGGATACATTCCTTTGATTACTAAAATGTCTTAGGGGACAAAGAGTGATTCTCAAGGAACTCATCAGGGAAGGGAGGGAGGGGACAGTGCACTCCTGGCCTTAGCACTTTATAACTGTTTTTCATTTGTTCATTAAGTTGGTTGGGCTTTGTCGTGTGAGGGAGGTGCTGTGGGCCCTGGGATGAGCATGTGTCCCCAATCTCACAGCTGGCCGCTTAGAGCCACAGGCTCATCTCACATGTGAAACGTGTCATGCTCTGGGTCAGTACAGACCAAGTAATGCAGACATACTCTTGGATCCCAGAGACAAGTGTTATGAGAACTGCTGGGAAGAGAAGGTGGGGTGCTTGGGATTTCAGATGCAAAGAGCTCTGTGGTTTAATATAAGGAAGCAGGCTGTCATTCATCGGAAAGTCTGACTGAGGGAGCAAATGCGGCCTCTGGTTTAGATGAGATGTGATTTATTTCCTTCAGGACGTCTCAGAAGAAGGAAGGGTTAAGACCAGTGCATTACGAATTTTTCAGTTTGGTCCATGAAGGCATGAATGATCTTTGGCATCCTAGGTCAGAGGGCACTTTAATTGGAGAGATAATTTAGGAGACAGGACTCCTACTTTTTCTGTAAGTTTTGAAACTGTTGGGAAAAGCTCAAGGAGCAAGAGACAGCAACAAGAGCGTTTCCTTTCCTAAATAATTTATTTCCTGTTAGTAGTTTTTTCTTTTCTGCCTGTACTTTCATTCCCAGAGCTGTAATGAGTTTCAGGAACATAAGGTGTCAGATATTGGCTTGCTGTTGTTGCTGGTGCTGTTGAGATCTCTGAATTCATGACCCCTGTGAGCATCCGAGCCATGGTGCATACATAATTTACGAAGAGATCTGCAGCTTTCTTCTGGTCTCCTCTCTAACTTTGGTGCTTTTTATTCAAAGGGTGATTTGTTTTGCTGCAGTAGAATTTGCCGTATTTCCAGAAGTTTCCGGAGAAGACCGCACCCTGCAGCAGGTTCCTTGTGTCCAGGAGCGTTTCTGCAGTGTTTTCATTTCTGGGAGGTGGGGAAGAGGGGGTTAGAGAAGAAAGGAAGAAAGCCGTTTTTTCTTTTCTTTTTTTTAAGGTAGAGATGGTTGAAGGAAAGACTCTGTGTGTGTGTGTGTGTGTGTGTGTGTGTGTGTGTGTGTGTGTGTGCGTGTGTGTAAATACATTCTTGTCCACTAATGAGAGTGCTGGTTGTTGAATGGAGAACAGGAAGTGGTGCTGTTGAAGTAGACTTTGGTTTTCTTAGTCTCTCAAGGCTCCAAGGAGCCAGGAATTGTCCCAGGAGGGGACCCAACAGTTCACCCAACAGTAGTCCCTTCCAACATGCTGCACTGCCGTGCTGCCCTGGTAAGAACACACATCCAGCCTCTTCTGTGACTCACCCTTCTCTCTTATATATCCATTTATAGCTTTCTGCTTATCTGTCGTCTCTCCTCTTTCTGAGAAAGGCACGTTGAATTCTGAGCGTTCTGCCAAGAACTGGGTGGGGCTGCAGCCACCTCTCCAGGTAAACTTGAGGAGAAAGGAGCTTTGAGGTTTCTGACCTGGACTGTCTGCTGAGACCAACCCTGGTCAAGGAGCCTGCCTCTTATTGATCCACGCCTCTCCATGTCTTAAATATTTAATAATGCATTTTGCTATATGTGGATTTTTCAGAAGCCCAAGCTAATGCCTCTTTGTGTACAAATGTGCATATATTTTAGGATTAATTTAGTGATGCATGCAGTCTCTTGATGTGTGCTGCCTTAGGACCGACTCTTCTGGTAAGAAGACTGGGGGCAGCTGCTCTTCCTGAAGCATGAGGCACCTAAACCTCTTTAGGACTGAAAATGTTTAAAAAAAGGAACTACAGTATTGTCTGATTACCATTTATATTCTATTATTGACTTAACTATACATACAAATGCCATTCCAACAGGGCATCCTGTGACATGAATGAGAGAACCCTGAATAAAAGACACCATTGGCGTGGTCCTGGTGTCTGTTCTTTATAGAGAACACGCCCTTTGTCTTCCCCTTGTGGGGTAAAGCATATCCCCTCCTCACCTCATTCCCACCAAGTGCTTTGATGGGCTTCAACACAAATAAAAACAAGGACATCCTTTTATTTTGGTGAGTGTCATTCGGTCGTCTTAATTTTCATCTGTAATCAAAGTTGTAGACATGGGAAAGTCTCGTGAACAGTCTGTTATGTTCTATTTTAATTCATAATGGATTAACGAGTTCGTGTTGTTTCTAGGTGCCCACACTTCTTTGTTCTCAAACCCTGCCTTGAAAGAATGCTGTTTTGCAAGGATGCTTCTTGCTCCCCTTAAGAGTCAGCTATTAGAAAGGCAGAGGCCATGTGCCAAGCCTCCTTTCCACCGTTAGCCTCTTGTCTTACCCACACCAAATGTCTTTTCTTTACACTTGAATTAAGGGTGGGAGAACTCAGAGGGGGCAAATGCTCCAGGCTGAGGAGGTGAGGAGGTGGGTGGAGTCGAAAGAATAAACCAAGCAGGGCTTGAGAGGAGGAGGAGGTGGTCCAGCGATGGTGGGGGAGGGCTGGTTCAGCATCTCCCTCTCAAATCCTGATTTGACCAGAAATAAAGGGCACTTGACACATTCTTAAAGAAAAAGCAAAATTAGTAAATTACACCAGCTTGTTTATCGACCCTCCAGTAAACATCAGGGTTTCCACCCTTGGTTTTACAACTAAACTCAAAAATTCCCTGGACTAAAACTATGAAGGGGCGGGGGGGGGGCCGCGGGGGGAACAACCAGAAAAGAATGGGATGCACTCCAGTTAAGTTTTTAGATTCTTACAGCTAAGATGGAAACGTAGCTAAATCATTGCTGGGAAAGCATTTGATCAGGTTTCGAAACACTGTTTATAGTGACTGACTAGCTGCAGAGATGGGTATTTCGAAGGACCATCTGGAAAAGATAGAATTAAAATAAAAAACTGGGAAGGGGCTGGAGAGATGGCTTAACAGTTAACTGCGTGCTGCCTATCTAGAGGGACCAACTTCACTATATCATACTCCTATATATGGTGACTCTCATCTGCCCGTAACTCCACCATCTTCTTCTGGGCTCCAGGAGCTCTCGGACACCCCCACCCCATCCCGACACTCCTCCTCCTTTTTTAAAAGTGTTTTCAGCAGACCAAAGGGAAGCGATGGTGTTAGTATTTATTTGCAGAGACGATATTGAGTTGCAGGAGTCCGAACCATTCATTGTTAATTTGCCAAGCTCTGAGCTGTGAGATTTTCCTTGATGTGGTTTCCAGGAAGGATTACAGCTTAGCCTTCCTGAGATGCACCATCTTATTATAAAGTGAAGGCAGCAGCCTCCACTAAAGCCCAGTCCTGAATTTTGCTTCCGGCATCCATCTCCCATCTACTTAACTAGAGAAATAAAATTGGAGGGAATTTGGCCTTCAGGTTATAGGGCTGGAAAATGCTTTGAGAGACCTTCTGGTTGGATTACTTCTAAACCCTCCCTGACAGATGAAAATTTATCTTATTTTTAAGTGTTCCCCCGAGGCAGAGTGTCCGCAGACTCCCTTACTAACTCATTCTGGTCTTTAACGATCTCCACATTGAGGAAATTCCTTCTCCTGTCTTACCTAAGCCCTCTCCGGCCAGCTTAGTCCATTGCTTTTGACCCTGTCCCAGAAGAGATGGGGGGGAAAAGGTCACCTTCTTATATAAACATCCTCTCACATAATTAAAGATTACTTAAAAAAATCCCCCAAGTTCTTCGTTTAGCTTTCTCTTGGGCTTCTACCCCACAGCCTCCTAGTCACCTTTGTGGTGGTCTCAGTCGCCTGCATAACCCAAGGTTTGCAATGTGTGCAGGGAGAGGAGACAGAACTGACCAGGGCACGTCTGTCATTTCTCCAGACTGGTGGAAGAGGCCGAGCGGTATTGATAATATATATTTTTAAGTTTAATATATCCATATTATAATGATTTTCAAAGTCATATTTATTAATCCTAGGTTTGTGAGCATTTCCAATGATATATGTATGAACTTTTTAGGTTTTTAATGGGGGAAATGTATAATAGTATGCTAGTTAGCACAAAATGCTAAGAATTATGATTATCTCTTGGTGTTCACTGGGGATTGTGTACTAGACCCCTTTCTCTGCTCTTAGATATCCAAATCTGCAGACATTCAAGTTCTTTATAGAAATGATGCAAGCTTTTTATGTTTTTTTTTTGGTTTTTTTTGTAAATTATACACTTCCTTCATATACTTTAATTCATCTCTAGATTCCTTATTAAATTTAATACAACATGAATATCATACAAATAATTGCTGTACTCTATTGTTTACGTACTTGCATGTGTTTCTACATGGCCCTAAATGTGTCACAAAACAAAATCCAAAGTCGTGACTCTGCGACGGTGAGTGACAGTAATAAAGGGAGGTGGATAAGGATGGGAGGGGATGAGAGAGGGCGGGGGAGAGTTTAATCAGAATGTATTACATGCATATATGACAATGTCAATTAACATGCTAATAATAAAAAATAAATTCCTTAAAAATAAATTAATTAAAGCATTTATAGTCTGCGTGTCTTTAGTATTGATACAATTAAAAAAATATTTGATTTGAGGTTGGTTGGACCTACACAAGAAGGCCACATGGAGGGTGGGGCACTCAGGGGAGTTCATACTCCTTAGATTAAATTCTGCCTTTCCCCATCTGTGACCGTTTCTGAAAATCTTCTTGTAGTCATACCTGGGTGTAACTTGGAGCCTTCCATGAACTCATTTCTAGTCTTTGGCTAAACCACTGATGCTGTAGTTCAAGGTGATGAGATGCTAGATCCTAAATTGATGTCAAGTATCACCAGTCTACACATACTTCCAGGGAGTGGTAAATAGCTGGCATGTGTTTTCATAAGTATCAAAGCTCTTGGCTGAAGAAAAGTAATGTATCTTTTTGTTGTTGTTGTTGTTGTTGTTGTTTTTATTAGGTGAAATCTTTATCCATTTGAGGAATTTCCGAAAGTTTTAGATACGTGGTAACCAGAGATGCAGAGGCATGGCTTTTTAAGTTGCATAAAAAACTACAAACATGTTTTAATAAATCTCAAATGTCCTAGAAGTTTTCCAAACATGCCTGCAAAGGTGGTGGCTGGGAAAAGTCTGTGTCCATTACCCATCATGTGTTGTCTTGAGCTTTTGTCTTAGCAACAGAACCTAAAAAGAAGGGAACACAGAATAAACAAGTCACATGTCAGCCTTCTGCAGAACGAGACAGCAAACCAGGGACAGTGAGTGGTATGTTAGGAGTGGCAATCAGAGCGGTCACAATACACCCATCCTTCTTCTTCATTGAAGGCACCTGCCATGGGCTGGGAGGTAGTATAAAATCAGGGTATCTCCAAAGAACACAGTCAAAAACCGCTGCTCCTAGAAAAGCTATGGTTAGTTTTGGCTCATTCCCTCATTGCCTCTAGCACTTATCAGAGTTAGAAAAGCATCCTTTGAAACAAGGATTAAAGAATATGATTCATAAGTTTTACTTTTGAGAATGTCTCTGATTTTGCTGCCATTAAAATCAACTCTTCATGAGGAGTATACGATCATGTGGAAAATGCTTCTTGGTTTATAATGTTCAGTGATAAGAAGGATATAGAATTGTCTATGATTTTTGTCTAAAGTCAGTGTAGCCCCCTTCCCCACATGGAGTTTATGAAAACACATGGGATTTGGGAGGTGAGATGATGGGAAATTCTTTTGCGTTTTACTTTTCTGCATTTTCTCACTTTTTGTGGCAGCCATGCATGACTTTTATAATAGAATGACACATATTCATTAAAAGGAAATTATTCCCTTCCATCTTTATAGTCTTTAAGCTTTTGTAGAGTCTCTCATTAAAATACACCTGGGATGAATCAGCCCCTAAGCCATTATCAGTGAAGACTTGAAAGATAAACACCTGGGGAAGGAGAGCCAAGATGGTGCCTGGAGGGGGAAACGGGGATGGGAGGCAAATCAAACGTCAGCCTAGAACACTTTCCGGCCTCCTACCTGACTGCCCCTTTAGCAGCTCCTGGTATCCGCTGGGATCAAGCAAAGAGTGCATTAGGCTTTGCTCACTACACCCCATTTACAAGACAGGGACTGGGCTTGGCCACATTGGAGTTGCTTTCAGAAGGGGACAGGGTGGGCAGGACCCAAACCCAGGTCAGCTACCTGCAGAGCTCTGATGAGCTACCTTCCCTCAGAGCCTGCACATGGATGCTCCAACCATCCAGGGAAGACTGGGAACTGGCAGCCTTGTGTCTAGAGTGCCTGAGTTAGTACTGATTTATAAGACATGGGTCAGTTGCTAAAAGTACCACTAAATGTTACCATAATTTAATGGATTTGTTAGAATGTTCTTTATTGGTTCATTAAGATATTAGAAAAAATATCTTCGCTAAACTACATGCAAATACACTGCTTTGGATGGCAGAGGGGAGAATGCGTTCAGGTCAAATACACTTTCCTCAGAGCAGAAAGCATTGTTTGTGAGTGTGTACAAACACATACACATGTGCATGCTTGCAGAACATTTCCAGGGTGAGTTCAAGATTTGCTCCAACATGTCATACTTTTTGCAGCTTTAATTTAGTCCCTAAGTCTCTAGGTCTTGCTTGACTGTGAGTTTAATCAAACCTTAGCTCACATGGGAGGTATTGCTCTGCCATTTTCTAAGGATTGATCCAACCAGGACTTGGTTGGCTATTTTCTTTACTAGCCAGAAGTAGACAGCAGGGGACAGAGTCACAGAAGGTTGAGTGGCCCCGCTCTGTTTGCAAATACACATAGTGTGGGGTGATTCGTGATCTGACCTAGCTCCTACTTCTAAATCAGATAGAATGGCTGTTTAGCACACTCAGCCATAGGCCTGTCTGAAAGCCAGGGCGCAAGGTCTGCTTTCAAACGCTGGACATCAGAACAACTAAAGCACCCAGCCCCAAATGCCTGGATGAGAGTGAAGGATGAAGCTGAAGTTGCATGGGTTGGTGGGCCTCTCCTCGTCCCCTCTTAATAAACAGGAAACACAATGAAATTTTTGCCTGGCAATAGCATAAAGTTTGACTGCTTGGCTTTTTAGCATGGAATTCTAAGTAAACATGGGTGAAATACAACTTGTCAGCACAAAAATACCGCCTGTCATAGTCATTTGTGTATAAAATATGAGCCGCAGGTTTGGACCATATGGTTACATGAGTTCTAATTTACGTGGCATCGTCTTAAGTCAGCAGAACTCGTCCTGGCCTGCCTGTGGGAGGTGGAGTCAGCACCTCACCCACCGAAGTGAGAAGGCTCCCTGGGGTTTGGCCAGTTTTGCTGCTGCTATAGACATCAGAGATTTGCAGGGCACCATGGGACCGTCCCCAGGACAACTGAGCCCTTTCTGGCTATGGCATGGCTGACCAGGCTGTCCCTGCAATCAGCTCTCAACGTCGGACATGTGAAATTGAAAAATATTAAACCTCACAGCTTGTGGCTTCTCCGTTCCTTCTGTTCCCACTGGGGGGAAAGTAACACAATCTTTTCCCCCAGACGGGGCAGGAAGAGCGGACGTTTGGACGCCATTTCAGAGCAATGTTTAATGAAGTGAGAAAATGCATTCGCAGTGTTGGCCTCCGTGCCACATGCACCCAAGCCCAGAAGTGCACAATGGATGTATTTTGTGATTTTTAGACATGAGCTACAAATGCCAAAGAAATGCCGTCGAAAGAAAAATCTGACTTGAAAGTCCAAGCTGAGTCAGAAACAGATGTAATTTTTGCTAGTTAAGAAAAGAAATTCTTCAGTGCCCTCCTTTCTGTTCCCCCAAGCTGTGCCCTGTCACTGTCTTAAGTGACCTTTCAACAGGGTCTGCCTGGAACACTTTCAGCAAGCGGGTTGGAGCATGTGACCCTTGACTCTCCCGTACATTCTTTGGGGAGCCTGAGGGCTCTCTAGCTGCCCTCTGGGTGGTCTCTTCAGTCGGGGGCACTGATGTCTGAGACTGATAAGCCAGAAGACTAGGGACCCTAGACCATCCTTTGACGGTGAAGCATGAAACACAGGGCACCCTGAGGGCCAGGGGCCCAGCCTGGGACAGCTGTGCACAATGGGAGGCTGAGGGCAGTTGGCTTATTTATGGGCAGGTGTGGAGGATACCCTTGCTTTTGAGGACTTTTTTCCTCCCTACCTTGTTGTCTTCAATCAGCAATGAACTCCTTCTAGTGTTGACAATAGGCATAAGACGGTACCTAAACTCCTAACAAAAACAAGGATTAGATCCAAATCTTAAGGAAACAGAGTGAGATTCGAACTCTACCATTGTTTGGAAGAAAAACTCTGGAGCCTGTTTACTCTCAGGAGGGGGTGTATGTCCAACAAGGATATTGAGGTCGTGACAGATGGCCTAAAGGACAACAAAGAAAGTAAGGCTACAACTGTTTCAGCTGCCTAGAGTCATCCGTACAGGGACGCAGCCTTGCTGAGTGCTTGCCAAGATGCAGGTATTGGCCAGGTGTGGGTCCTCTGGATTTACCACAGGAGGGTGAGGCCTATCAGTGCTTCTGCTTTAAAATGAAGCCACTGAAGGTACAGGACAGGCATCGTTTTCCAGTGTGACTCGGCTGTCTCTGAATCCAAATTCTGTGCTTTCTCTCAGGTTGTTACAGTAGGAGCTCCTGTGGGGCCCAGTGCATAAAAGTGCATGACTGTCCAGCCTGACACCCGAGTGTGGTCCCCAGGACCTGACTCCTGCAAGCTGTCCTCCTGTCCTCTGACCTACACACACACCACACACACACACACACACACACACACACACACACACACACCAACAGTATTTTAAAAAAGAAAATCAAAACCCAGGGTAAATGAGTGACTATCGGCTGTATTGACTGTTGTTTAAAATTAAGGGCATCCCATCCTCACTTCCAGTAACAAGCTGGAACTTCCTGACCCCAGCCGTCTCTCCTGATGCTCGCATACTGTAAAACCCACCCAGGGGGATTCACTTGGCTCACAGATTGTCTGCTCCATGAGATTTGCTCTTAGACTTCATGATTCTCCAACTTCATTCACTTCTTCGATTCTGTGTCTTAGCCATTCTCTCCCCCCTCCCCACCCCTCATGGTCCTAACTTGGTGTGTCCTTCCTCTTCTGGTACCTGCCTGGATGTCCCCCAGGTCGCAGTTCCTGGTGTTTGTCCCCAGGGCCCACAGGCTGCCCTTTCCCAGGTCTCCTTCTCAGTGCTGGGCACTCACTGCCCTTTATCTGCCTATAGCGTCAGTTCCATGGTTGCTTTTGTGAACTAACAGCCTGATTAGGGGGAGGGGGTTTCTGCTGCCTCCGGCAGTGATTTCAACATCACTGTGCTATGGTGATGTTCTTGGGCTAGTGAAGGCTGCTTCTTTCTGTCATCCAAGGAGCTCCTATGCAGAATTCTTGATAAGCGGGAAGTGCCTTCATCAAGCCAGGAGATGCGAAATCGGTTTCCTGGGTCTTAAAGTTTTAGTTATTAGGGAAGCCATCATTTCCATGTTTCCCAAGATGAATCTCCCTTGGCAAAGGTGGTGTATTCACAACTAAAAGCTGTATTATGAGTAGTTTTCAATAACGTTTTTTCCATACAAAATGACATTTTCCACAAAAACATTATTTTCTTTCAGTCTGCAAGTGGCATTGCTTTTTTTTTCTAATTCATCTACTAATTTCTAAAAGACATATAGTTATTAGGTGACAAGGTGAGATTCAGAGCCAGGCATTTCTCACCTGATACTTGAACTCTGAGCCCCTGTGCTAAGGTTTAATTGGAATAAGTATTGGCCTGAACCATACAAAGATTCCAGTGTTTGACTTCTTTGTTTGTTTTAATACAATGTCTTATTATGTAGTCTAGGCTAGCCTTGAACGTCTCCTGGCCCAGCTTCTTGAATTCTGGGAGTATAGACATGCACCCCCCTGCACTCAAGTTTCTGACCATGTTTGACTTTCAAAAATTGAAATTGTGCATGGCTCCATCAAATAATGTATTAGAACAGTGTCTTTTAGATTGACAACATAATGGGAGACAGAACTGATGCTTTGTCTGTGGGTCGACAACAGGATAGCCTTATCCTGGGAAATGTACACCTTCTGGAAGACATCTGTGGTAACCAAGGTTCCTGTTATTAGCCAGTATGATTTAGGGGAATTAACTGAAGAAACACTGGTGATGAATTCTGTTTAATATAATTCTCTTCAAGCGTAGCATATGTTCTAAGTAGGAGTCTGGAGTCCTTTTTTTTTTTATGTCATCTATTCCTTTGTCCCCAAAGACTGACTACAAGGGAAATTTTTCAGGAAGGAAAGAGCATACAGTTGGGAGAGAAGCCTCCAGTCAGCATGTGTACTCTCTGAGCACTGGCTAAGACTGTCAATCATTTCTGGTTAGGCGAAGGCTTCACATATGGGGTCATCACTATCGCCAAACTCACCAAAATGGCCAACACATCTCAAAGCCTATAGAACTCTTTCATATGGTGGACTTGCCTCACTTCCCGGGTGGACACATTATAAGTTTCTTAAATTTAAAAGTTCATGGAGGTATATCTTTGACCCTTGAGCAGCATTGGCCCATAGAACTTTCTGCCATGACTGAAATAGTCTTGGCCTGTCCTCCTCAACATGATAGCAATCATCCACATCCGTGGATGTTGGACACAGGAAGTGTGCTAACATGACAAGAGCTGTGAAGATGAGATGTCATTCAGACTTAAGCCTAAACAGTCACATGAGGCTAGGGGATGCAGTACTGGAGAGCGTGGCTCTTGAACTCATGCTTTTTTTTTCCTTGACACAGGACTTTTGGAGAATGACAGGAATGACCCCTGACCCCATCTCTGCCATCTGATTTTGACAGATTCTAGTTTCTCCCAGGGGATGATAATGGACTGAAACTAAAGCTTGCACAGTCTCCTCATGAGAGGGAGTTAGATTCCGCACTGATTTCCCAGAATACCAAACTACATTGCTCCCTAAACAACCCCTGTGATAGGTTAAACCACACTCTGGCAGTTTCTTTCTGGCCATATGGTATCATGACAAACATGACTAATTCCTGCTCTGTTTGTTCTGAATCATGTTAATCTGCCAACTGGTTAGCGCCCATTATAAAGCAGCTTTTATCTGGAGATTCTCATTAGCATGTGAAATTAGTCCAAGCCTAAACTTCATTTTGCCAAACCCTCCCTCAGGCTGCTCTTGAGGTAGAGTCTGTTCACAATTGAGGTTTTGTTTCTTGACTGTCAGGCTATGCCCAGAAGGTCAATTAGCGTTTTTCTTTTTTCTTCTTCTTTTATAAATCAGATACTTGGTGTTTATTTGCTGTGATCTAATTTCTGGTAGAGCTAGTCTGTCTTTCTGTTTGTTTTGCGTCTGTAATAGAGAAATATATCTTTGCCTGCTCCCATAGATAATTTCTTATTACATCATTTGGCTCAATAAAGACTGACTTATAAATATTCTTCTGTGAGATTTCACCTGACTCCCTGGTCCATCAGTATTAAACCCTTTCAGGGTTACCCCTAACCTTTTTAATGTGCCTTTCACACTTCTGCTAGGAGCGGCAGCCAATACAGAGAACCAGAATGACTAGGTTCTTAAAAATTCAGAAGCAAGGTTTTTACAAAGAAGATAGATGTGTATGTGCTCTATTCCTAAAACGCTATACTTTCTTTCTCTTAGAATTGCTGTATTAATTTCTTTAAAAAAATACACGTTAATTCAATTTTTTTAGATAGTTATCCTAAAACCTCTTGAAAGAATAAAAGTTAGATAGATAGATAGATTTCTATTACCATTTTGTAAACATGAAAGATACCATACTACTAAAAAGAGAAGGGAGACCCTCAGAATAAGAACATGAAGTAGACAGATTCAGCTTTGGGGAAAACCACCATCTCCCTCATGTCCTGATTTCTCTCCTTTTTGACTCAGATCTGGGAAGATTATATTGGGGTACATCTATGAAAAACAGATAGTGCAAACAGGATGAACTGCTACCCCTCCCCCTCCCCCACCCTCTCCCTCCCCTCCCCCACCCTCTCCCTCCCCTCTCCTCCCCTCCCCTCCCCCACGCTGCACTTTGTCTGCTTGGGCTCTCACTGGGTTGTGCATCACTGGAGTACCTCAGCTGTCTCAGAAGAAGAAACCCACCTTTGCTCCCACCTCATCCACCCTGCTCTGTAGAGTGTTTGTGAAATGTCCCTAAAAGCAAAAATGATTGCAAATGATATGGGCAAGTTTCCCCTGTTATCTGGATATCTCTGAAAAAATATTGATTAGTACAACCAAACAGGATGAGAGATAACCTGAAATGTCACTCATTTATGACTGTAACTTTCTCTGTCCCTCATGAAGCATTAGTGAGCAGCAGGACACATTATAGGATACTGGATCAGAGCACTTATGTTAGAACTAGATATTAACTCATTCTTAGCAGCTCTAAAAGATTCTGAGTGTCAGTTTTACCATCTGTAAAATGGGAGCATCAACACCTTCCTACCTATTATTGCACATCTAAAGACAAACGGTCCTCTGGTTGGTGCTGGATCTGGACCATGGTAAGGGTCCAATGAGTGGCAGCTATTGTAGCTTCTATCCACGGACCCTGGACACCCAGTGGAGGGAAAAGGAGCCTTTGTGTTTTCATTGTATGGGGCGTATTGTCACCACTTACTAAGTCTCAGTTCTGGTCATCACAGACAGTGGGTTGATTCTCTTTGGGAATGGGACACGGGGTCTTCCCAGGGCAAATGTCAGGCGCTTTGATGTGTTGCTGGGTCAGGGTTGCTTCTGAGACTCTCCCAAGCACTCAGTGTCACCTCCCACTGACTGCCATCTGAGACACAGCATCCAAGAAGAGGCTGGAAGGCCTCTGTGTGGGTGGGACTCCTTGAGAAGGCACCCAAAGAATGTAGGGGCCAGCTCTGCACTCATCGACCTCCCATTGTGAGGGGTCCCAGATGTGAGATGTTCTTTGAAGGTGGTGTAGGCTGAGCTTTAGGGAGGACAAGTTCTAGAAAAAGGTTTCTGTTATCATTTGGGGGAAATTAGAGATATTTAACTTCTTTGTTTTTAGCCTGGTTTTGTTTTGCTGAAGGAGGCAGCAAAGCTACACTAATTGAGGGAATTCTACTGACCTCCAGCTCACAAACCCTCTGCTCCATTGACGTTGTGCCCTGTGGTCAGCGTGAATGTTCTCCTCCGAGGCTTTGCCTATCACCACGGGCGTGAGCTCTGCTGGGGGGGGTTGGTTAATGGAAACAGACTACTTTGACCACCAGTGACATTCTCTTGTGTTCTTGGGTATTGTCACCATCAGCAAAGAACTGCTGGAAGCCTGCAGTGTCCCAGATGCGGGTGTTGGACTCCAGATGCCCAGACATCAAGTATTCAAAATATACTTTAATTCAGACCATTGCAGAAATCAGTATTAATGGATTTGCCACTGGACTTCCATGGATTTGCTGTCTACCAGAGTCTATGCTTCCTTTCTTGTGTTCATGTATGTGTGTGTGTGTTTGCGTGCGAATGCACGCGGTGTACAGGTTTACAGAACATGTGCAATTGCACTTGGAGGCTAGAAGCCATTGTTGAGTATCTTCCTGGTGCTCTCTACTTTGTTTACTGAGTCAGGGTCTCTTTCTGAACCTACTGCTGGCCAGTTGTCTGGGCTAGGCAGCCAGCTTGCCCTGAGGATCCTCTTCTCCGCTTCATAGAGCACTAAGATTATGCCATTCCCTCATAGGATTTTTTTGTCTGTTTTTTAATATGGGTGCTGAGGATATAATCTGGGTTTTGTACTTTTATAGTAAACACTTTATCCACTCATCTATCACGCAAGCCCATGAATCTGTGCTTCCTTTTCATTTGTCTTATTAAAAATTATTATACTATAAGGATGATAGGAAACTTTTAAAAATGTTTATTTTTTGTATGTGTGGGTATTTGTGTATATGTGTATGTGTGTATTTGTGTATGTGCATATTTGTGTTATGTGTATATGTTTATACTTATGTATGTGTATTTGTGTATGTGCATATTTGTGTTATGTGTGTATGTTTATACTTATGTGTGTGTATTTGTGTATATGTGTATTTGTATGTGTAGGTGGTGTATGTATTTGTGTGCATATATGTGGTGTATGTGTGTATTTGTGTGTGTATATGTGTATGTGTGTATTTGTGGTGTATGTGTGGTGTATGTGTATAATTTGTGTACAAGTGTGTATGCATGTATTTGTATGTACATATGCAGGTACTTAAGTATGTACAGATCAGAGGCTGACATTGAGTATCTTCCTCAGCTGCTCTCCCTCTTGGTTTTTGGGATGGGGCTCTCACTCAGCCTGGAGCTTACTGATTCTGCAAGGCTGTCAGGCACTGAGCTCCAGGGTCTGACTGTCTCCTCCTCCCTGGGGAGGTGCAGGCACTTGGCTTTTTGTGTGGCTCCAGAGGATGAAAACTCCCATCCTCATGCTTGCCTTGTGGGCATTTTCCTGACTGAACTATCTTCTTAATTACTATATGACTTTCAGTTTTGAGCCCATTAAAATCTTCCAAAGGATTCCCTTCTGTAACTGCTACATCAAAGAATATCGGGGCCTGTGGTCATCAGGTTATTTGAGGCCTTGTTTTTGAGGATAATTGGGTGAGATTGACAAGGACCTGGGATGTCCATTCCACCCCCACCCCCTTTTTGTCATTCATCACAAGAAACTCTGGTAGAGCCAGGTCCTGAAGCAGGAGATAAAGCTCTTCAGTGATAACTGCCCCGTGCACACTCATCATCCTTCCTCCCCTACAGAAGATAATAAATTCCCCCATGGCCCAGAAACCAGGGCCTCCCTTTTCTGAAGGAGGAAGCGTTGGAGAAGAGTTTGAAGGATAAGAAGTCAAGCCTGGTACAATTCCCAGGGATGTAATTTAACAGTGACTGATTGTTCATCATGTGCTGGTTGAGTGTCATAATAAAGACAAATGGGAACTGGAGAAAGATCTTCCTAAAACTCCCCTCCAGCCCAGGAGCTCTGTAGAACCCACAGGGTGGGCCACTGGGCCCCGGGAAGGGCAGTTATTAGTTAATAGGTACTCACAGAGCTTATAAAATGTTTTATTAAACGACAAACGCCTAAACATTACACAGGGTCCTATTTTGTGGTCCATATGCTGACTGAAGTCCCAGATGACTTCAATGAGCAAATGGCAGCCTATTAAAATTACAGTAGTTTTGCAAAGAAAATAGCTCCCCAGGGGAGGCCAAGAAAACACACCAGGCTGCTACTGTGTTGATGGTTGTCCCGGGAGCTCCTTCCTCCTTCTCCCAAGATCTCCGGTGGGAACAAATCTGCTGCTGTAAGAAGTGTCTGCGCCCACTCGGCCCCTGCTCCTGGGTCTGAGAGAGGCTGCTGCTCTTTCTAATCAGCCCCTTGTCTTGCTGACCTTGAAGCAATGAAGAAAACAACTTGCTGATGTGTGTTTCGCTTGATCAAGGAAACTTGCATTGCTAACCATTGGAAAGAAAGAACTCAGTGTCTTTGTTTTGATATAAAGGGCTCAGCTTGCTCTTCAATAGGTGATGGGGGAAGCAATGACTTTAATTCTAGCTTGATATCAAGCAGTAAATTATAGTTGATATTCTGTTAAAGGTGTTCCCTAGCTTATGCTAATGATCACTGTTTTTGTTGTTGTTGTTGTTGTTGTTTATTTTCTTTGTTTCATCTCCAGGAAAGGCACAGTTCTGTGTGCACCACAGTGAAGTTTCAGATCTCCACTAGTGGTCTCTCAATAGACTTCAGCCTTCCATTGATAAATCCGGAGAGGCATCACAAGATGAACTTTCTGTGAAGCTGAAAATGTTTTATATCTGCACTTCACAAGAGTAGATTCTAGGGTCTTGATTTCATCTGTGTATTATCCTGTTTCAATCCATCTGTTGGCTTACTACAATCCTCAGGAAAAAAAAACCCAGTGTTTTTACTATGTCATGTCAAAGTTCTTAAAAATTGTATTTGTTTATTTTATGTGTATGTGTGTCTCATCTGCTTGTATGTCTGTGTGTCACGTTCATGCCTGGTATCCTCAGAGGCCAGAAGAGGCCGTCTGATCCCCTGGGATTGGAGTTATAGATGGTTGTGAACTTCTGTGTGGGTACTGGAAGTTAAACCTGGGTCCTCTGGAAGAACAGCCAGTGCTCTTAAACAATGAGCTGTTTCTTCAGACCCCAGTCTAAGTTCTTAGTTGCAAGGAAAAGAGGTGAATTCTGTAGGATGTAGGCAGCAGAGAAAGTCACTAAAGGGATATAGATGGAGGTACAAAATCCATAGGAACAGACTCATGAAACAGTCAGGTTTGAGCAGGTTCGGTAGCTGCTGAAACCATAGCCATTTAGTGAGGACACTGACTATGCCAAGTAGACCAGTCTAGGCCATTGTGTGTGTGACTCTTCCCCCTCCCACCATGAGATTATTGGACCTTATTCTGAAGTTCCGGCCTTCATTGTCCTTTGATAATTCACCATGGTTCTTTCTTCAGTGGTTCTGTTTGACAGTGGGCCAGCCCACCTGGTTGGCCAGCCCACCTGATTGGTTAGCACACCTGATTGGCCAGCCCACCTGATTGGCCAGCACACCTGATTGGCCAGCCCACCTGATTGCTCTACTTTTTGTTTTTAGAGCACAGGTTTATCTTTCTAGTTGTTATAGTCTCTCCTGCAAAGCTCTGTCTCACTGCTTTCCATGACTGCCTCACCATCACCCAGCTCTTCAAAAAGTTCTTTCCTGAGGTCTTCTCTGATCATTAGAGTCCCTAGTGTCCCTATTGTGCATTCTTTACTCTCTGTCTATTGTATCACTTTTTATTGTCACCTCCATGTTTGTCAAAGTGTGGTTTATGTCCTTAGTTATTATGTTTCTCCCATCCCTGGCCCTCAGGTGTTGAGAGCCATGATCCTCCATGCCCTGTTCAGCATTGCACCTCCAGGACCTCCAGCAGGTTGCATCCCACAGTAAGAGGCAGCAGTGCGTAATCAATGAAAATCCTCAACACCACTTCTATATGTGATGATGCTTTAGCGTTCCTCCTTCTCGTTTCATTTACTCCTTAAAAGGAAGCCACTGACTGGTGTCCAAACATTTTTTTTTTTTTTGCATAGAGCACAGTGACTACTGCATGTGATGCCTGCTACCCCTCATCTGGGCACCATGGACCTGTGGATTGCTTGTTTTGTTACATTAGGATGATTGATGAATTTTAATTGATAAGCTGTTGATAGTTTGAACCTTAGAAATCTTCTAAAATTAGACAGCGGACTTCACTATGGTGAACTATTTTCCAACACTTGAAAAAAAACAAACCAGTTTCCCATCTTTCTGTCTTACATGCACTGTCTACTCCCAGGGAGAGGCAACTCGTAGGCTTCCGTCCTCTCAGCTTCCACTTCTGGGCAAGAGCCCTGCTCATAAGCCTTTTGTATTCTGCATCTTACTGCGATGCTGTGGGATAATCTTTCTGTATACTTCGAAGATGTGTCTTTGCCAAGGCGCCTTCTGATTGGTTTAATAAAGAGCTGAATCGCCAATAGCTAGGCAGGAAGGGGTTAGGCGGGACTTCTGGGCAAAGAGAGAGAAGAGGAGATGAATCTAGACATGGAGAGATGCTAGAGGAGACGGAGAGGAAGCAGGACATACAAGAAGAGAGGTAAAAGCCACAAGCCACGTAGCGGCACATAGATTAATAGGGACTGGTTAATTTAAGTTATGAGGGCTAGTGACATTCCGCTTTTTTACATTTCATGAGTGGCATCCCATTTCCCTTAAGACCTTGATGCCTGACTTTTTAAAAATCAGATTATGGAATCAATGCCAACAACACTGATATATACATACATACATACATACATACATACATACATATATAGTATTTGTGTTTGAGGAGTAGCCGCAGCTCACTGAGAGGTCTCATCATTGATGAGACAAACCATAATAGAGTATGTTGGCTAAGTTAAGTAGCAAAAACATAAGGCAGGAAGATGGCAACTCTTATAACCCCACACTACTATTTCCTATGAGAATCTCAGGAAAGAGGGCTTAATTCCAGGGCACTGGCTTTGTGAAGCCAGGGTCCACACTGGGCACTGGTGTCTACCTGGCTGTCTACCACTGAAGGGGACATGGGAACTCAGACCTGAACCTTAAAAATGAAGAAGATTTATTTGCTCATTTGACTTAGCCATTCTGTAAAGCAACATATATTAAAACATCATGTTGTATTACAGAAATGAGTGCATTTTTATTTTTAAATTACTTAAGTATTAAAAAGTTATTTAAAAAGTACAAGCAGACCTCAGCAGAAGAAGGATTCTAAATAGGACATAACTCCAGAGCAGTTCCAAGGGAGTGGACCAGGAAACAGGAAGCTAGAAAAGGAGAGGAAGTGATGTCATCAGAGATATTAAACTCGGAGGAGACAAACATGGCAGGGAGGTGGGAGGCCTGTCTGGCAAGAGATGTATGCAGCTATGCAGGCAACAAGTTTACGTCTAAAGGTCCCAAACAAGGTGTGCACCACATTTACAAGATGCATCCAGACATCAGACATGTGCTCCAGGGAACTGAGAGCCCCCAGAGACAAAGCCAAGAGCTATGGTTAGGATTCTCTATCAAGTGTTGACTCTGGGCCAGAGGAAGTTTATAGCGATATTTTTTTTCCCTTTGGCCTTTATCCTTTGTGATACCTAATGTTGAGGACAGTCTCGGGATGAAGCAGTCTGAAACATGAATACCTGATTCGGTCTTGGAGAGTGAGGTCACGTGGCCGGCAGGGGCTTTTGGGAGCTCCGTGAAGAATTAGGAAGTACCTTTACATATCTGCTTAACACCGGACTGGGGTCCTAGTGGCCAAGTGACAAGATCCCTGGGTCTCAGAGAGCTCAGGTTCCCTCTGGATGAGCTTACACCAGGCAGACCATAAGCGGCTTTCCATTAATGCTCTTCAGGTTCTGTATCAGAGGGTGGAGGATCAGAGGGTTGAGAACGATTGGCAGGGAGTGACCAGGGACAGGCTTTGAAGATATGTCACCAACCAGAGACTCGAGCGACAAAGTTCCAGACGTACCAAATATTGGAGCAGGGAGGAGCAAAAGCCTTGAGAAGGAAAAGGGACTTCCTATTTGCAAGGGCTGTTGGGCAATGGGGCTGTTGGCTCCAAAATCAGGTTGTCCAGGCTTATCTCAGCTTTATCACACTAAGGGTCTGAATTTGGGCAGATTACTCATCTCCTTGGCTTTGGTTAAACTTTGCACTTTAATCAGTCGGTCTAGGGAGAGTACAGTGTACATTATTGCCAGCATCACACAGTAGCATATCCTCAGTACCCTAATGGGTACTGACCAGATCAGTTCTAATAGTACCAAGAGTAGGCTGCAGACTCTCCCCAATCTCATTTCTCCCTAGGGAAAGGACAGACTCTGATTTGAATATTAGTTGAATGTGTATGGATTGTATGAATTCATGTTTTAAAATCACACGGTTAGATTTGCATCTTCCAGCGTTACTTGCTTTGTCTGTGCTGGTTTTCATTTTATTCAGCTACTGCTGTGGTAGGAAATCTTAATAGGTATTTAGTGAGCTTTCTATGTGTCTTCTACTACTACAAAAATAGTGACATCACTAGGAAAAAAAAAAAAAGCACAGACTAAAAGCTCTCATGAGTATATGCCCAACCTTTAGCATGATACTTACAAATGCTTACAAATGCCATGCAATGACATTGGAAGGTTTTGATGCATCAGGGCCAAGAGAGGGACTTTCTAGGTGTGGTAGGCTGGCTGAAGGACACCATGCTCTGTTCAGGAGCAGCTGTAGGCTGCCACACTAGCAGACTGAAGAACAAAAACTGTCTTCATCTTGATAGATGCAGAAAAGTCTTCTGACAAATTTGATACTCAGGAACTCTGAAAATTAGGAGTAGAGAGGCCTTCCCAACCTGAGAAAGGCCATCTGTGAAAACCTTGTAGGTAGCATTGCAGATGGTGAGGGATTGAAAGATTTCTTCTAAAGGTTGGGAATGTGGCAAGGTTGTCTCTTGCTCTCTTCTTGACTGGAAATTGTGAAACAAACAACAAAAAACCCAAACTTTACATACACTGATAAAGAGGAGAGAAAACTTTCTATTTTTAAATTTTATAATTGTCTACAAGTGAAATCCCAAAGAACATATCAGAGTATTCCTGTACCTTAAAATAGATTTAGCAATGTCACAGAGCAGCGTAGGAAGCCAGTTACACTCCTACAGCCCAACACTGAACAGCTGTAGATATCAGAGCTGGGGTTCTCACTGTGGAAGAGAGAAGCTACAGACTGAGGGGTGGAGGTACCAGGATGAACTCACAAACATCAGCACAGGCCACCAGTCAATCGATATGTCTACATCTAGACAGGTACAGGAGTAAGTAAGTGAGGGTTAGTATGTGTACTCACAGCCCAGCTCTGCCTCCTAAGACATTCTGGAAGCAGTGGTATACCTGAGGAGAGTCAATACACCGTTTTAATTTTCCAATAAAAGAAACCAAATGTTCTCGGAAAAATGGCTAATTCTAGGGCTGGTGTGGTGAAGCTGTGAGAAGTGCTTAGCGCATCCTGTATACCTTTGGATGACAAAATGGTTAAGGAGGGAAGAAAAGGGATGGGCTGGGTAAGGAAGGGGTAGGACACTTCAAAGGGACACAGAATTCAACTGAAATAGTTTCCAAAGATCAATTCTGGAAAATTTGAGAAGCAAACTAAATCATGATGGTACTGGATTATAACTCAAAGAATAAGGTAAATATTAACAGATCCTATAGATATAAATACAAGATTGAATAAATACGTACATGGGGGAGAAGGACTAACACTTCCTCACAGAATTCCAACTAAACACGGGAGTGGGGAAAATAGAAACTGGCCACTAGAGCCCCATGCAATGGTTCATGCAGGCACAGATCCTGGAGGCAGGCTAGAAATAGTGGATAAAACGTTAAACAGAAATTACATATTTGCCTAACCTCAGAGTATCTGATTTTAACACAAACCTGCAGATTCCCCTGGAACCCTTCTCCAGGAATGAAGGTCGAACCGATCTCTCTTGGAGAGTAAGCTGGACTTAGTGACTTGCTTCTAGTAGAAAGAAGAGAAACGTGTAACGTTCTCTTAAAGAAGCAGATAGTGCGTTAGCTGAAAGATCATGGTTCACTTCATTGCAAGTGAGACCCCTGGGATCATATGCTCCTGGAAGTCTGCACAGGGCACATCATCCATGTGGCTCAGTGTAGACCTTAGTGTCACACAGTCCTAGAAGGACAGATACTCATCTACAGCTTTGATTTGCAGTCTCCAAGCATGTCAAGGTTATGAAACGCCAGGACATGTCACAGATTAGAAGACACTGAAAATAAAGGACACCCTAGTGCTACTGAGGGCTTTGGAGTCCTGGATGAGATCTGGAAATGGAAAGGTCAGAAAAATCCCAGTAAAAACATGTAGTTTGGTTAACAGTGTTGTGTTGATGCTAATTTCCTGTCTTTGAGACTTGCACCATGATTATGAACGCAAGGTAGAGCTGTGTGAAAGTTAATTGAGAACCTCATGGTTTTTGCGACTTTCTTCAGAGTCTAAACTCATTTCATATTTCAAAATAGGACACTCTTGTTTTTTCTTATTCTTTTCTTCTTTTTCAAGTACCGGTGAACATTGAGGGCTAGTAAAAAGGAAGTGAATTTTCAGTCAGTGTAGCAGGAAGTCAGGAAATATTGTCTTAAGCACTGTAGATGGTGTTTTAATCATAGTAGTCCTAGGTCCACAGTTCTTGGAAACAATCAACCACTAGAAAAGTTATGATTCTGGAGCAAGGAGTGGGACTCGGAGTGTGTGTGGACTTTGCAGCTCATCCCAGTGGGCTTTTCTGCATCGGTACCTTTCAAAATCATTCTGAAATAATTTTAGGCTTTAGTGAGAAGTTGCAGAAATGGTACAAAGATGTCTCCAAATGTCATTGTCTCACATGACCATGGACCTAGATCCAAGAAAGCCACAGCTAAGCACTGGTACTCAGCCCATCGCTGCTTCACCATGCACATCCTGGCCCAGAATCTGCTTTCTGTCCCTCACTGCACCAGGTCCCTTGCTCTCTTCTGACTTGTCACTGCACTCACATCTTCATCTCTTACGGCCTTTGCAGGCCACTGGCTGGTAAAGACTTTTGCATTTGTTTTGCTCCCCTTCCCCTGAATTGGAGTTTCTCAGATGTCTTGTGTTTTTCCTTACATAGTTTTTTTATACATAATTAATGGTTGCACGTTTATCAAATATACTCTGATGTTTTGATAATTCTGTCCTTGATTTAGATCAACAAGCCCACAAAAATTCAGTTACATTTTCTCCTTCAATGGACGTTACCTGGGTGGTCTTTTTGATGCTCGTTGAGGATATCAAGCTTTTCGGTTGTGTTCTGAGCAGGTTTTTGCACAGCCCAGGCTGGCCTTGAATTATTCCTCTCCTGCCTCAACATGCATCCAGGCTAGTCCAGCACCTGTGATGCTACAGTCTCTGCCTCCAGAGTGCAGGGGTCACAGGGGAGTTACCCTGCCCTGCTGAGGCTGCTTTTTCTGAGGTTTTCATGCGGTTCTAGGATGTATGTTTGGGCAGAGGTGAAGAGCAATTCTGATTTCTATCCCTCTTCAGGATACTACCTCACAGCAAAGGAAGAGGGCTGATTTCTCTGGTTTGGGACAAAGGCCAGCCATAGAGTTAGGGCCTAGCTTTGCCTCACACAGAGGTTCCTGAATGTGTGTGTGTGTGTGTGTGTGTGTGTGTGTGTGTGTAGGATGTGGAAACAAAGGGTGAATCCCCTCAACCAAAGATTCTGGCAACCCCCCTCCCGCCACAAGGCACCTCAGTGCCCGGGCACTTGGGACTGACCTTTCCAGTTGTCAGTCTGTCAAGCCTTTGCCTTGGCTGAATCTTGGCCTCTCACTCCCATTATACAAATGGGGTGGAGACCATTGGCTTCCAAATGTGCTCCCTGCCTTTTGAAGCTGTGAGAGACTCTGAGCTGGCATAAATCAAAGGAGAGGGAGTGTATTCATTTAGCTCGTCAGAAAAATCCCACTGTCATCATGTCACATACAGGAGTTTATTCTTTTAATAGCTTTATTCTTTTCCCGTTAAGAAAAGGAATTGTTCCTGAGCACTCATTCCATACTGTATATTAGCCATTTCATTTTCACAGGTGGGGGGGAAATGCCTTTCTACACATGATTAATATTGAAGTTGAATACCAGAGGAGCTGGCCATGTGCTGGCTTTGGGCCATCTATCAGCAATTGCACATCTGTAACCTAGCCGCTGCTAGTCCTTGCTAACATCATGAACAAATCATAGTTGGTCCGTAGTCAGAGCAGTTTATGGACCTTGTGTGAATAGAGCAGGCATTCTCCCCGGGGATGTGGAATTGGGATGATCTAAAGCAAGGAAACACACACATGACAAGAAGATCCACAGATCTCTGTCTTTAAAAATTCCTATTAGGATCTTGCCAGCAAAAGGTCAAAGTCTGGCCCTGTCCTTAGTGACCGAGCCGAGCAGGAAGAGTGTGACTCCTGTTTTTGAGGAAGAGGAGTCAAACAGCTCAAGGGCATACGCACTTTGCGTTTGGGTTTCCCTGTGGGTCCAAACTGTGATTAGACTGTGTGTTTCCCAGGTTAAACAATTCTGACTCAGGCTGTCCCATAGAACCCAGTGTCTGGTACCCAGGTGGACTGCGTAGCGGCCGTCTTTGGATGTGCCACTTAACCTCTCTGGCTTCCTGTTTTCTCTGGGATGAAATGCTCATGGCACATGGGTGTTCTGACACATCTTGAGCGAGTGCCAATAGATGAGCTTCCAACCAACACATAGTGGTTCCCCCAGAGCCCTCCCTCTCTCCTTTGTAGAGACAGCAAGGTGTCTTAGCTGGGATTAACTGACGAAGACAGCTAGGCATCGCTAGAAGTTTAGTTGAAGGGCAGGTCCTTTCGGGGGAGACATGAAGCGCTTTATAAATTGCCTTCAAAAGCAGCACCAAATCCTTCAGTCAGTTTTAAAGGGACTGTTTACCGCTGCATATGGCAGACATTATTTGGAGTAATAAACCCTCTGAGAATCTGAACATTCATGGGCCAACAGATGGGTCAACCTGCTTTGCAATTTAACAAAGTAATTTATTTCAATCACCGGGACAGGGCCTGTGAAGATGGCTAATTCCGTTCACGAGCAAGAGCAGCAGATACCACTTCATCGCTGAATTGTGCAGCTCTTATGGAAATGCACACCTGTTCAATTGGGTTTGGGGCGGTCTTCATCTCTATTAGTGCTTCTTTTCCTTCCAAGGTATGGACTAAATTGCAGTGGTTTCTTCTGCCGAAACTCATGTTCTAATTGGTGTCAGGATGAGACAAAGAGCTCAGTGAAAATTTATGCCACAGTGTAGGAAAAATGAATGTCATCAAAGTCAGCTTTGAGAGGCAAAACAGGTGTGTCAAGAGTGTATTCTTAGAATAACTGGTAATAGCTGGGCTCCACGCTCTTTCTTCTTGAAGCAATCTTCCCAGGGTTTAATGAGGAAGAAGAAAAAGGATTGTTTTCCCTTCATCTTCCAATCTACTTCAATCTCCCACATTTTTTTTTTTTTACTTCATTTCTCTCCACGTGTGCTCATGCAGCAGCCAAAGGGGACGAGGGTTGAAATGGTCTTGGATCATGTCTCTGGAGAATGTCTGTGTTCAAAAGGGGAACCCACAGTGTGCAAAATTCCCAGAGAGGCAATCTCTGGGATCTTCATTGCCTGATTGCTCTGGGCTTCAACAGCAAGCAAGTCAAAATTTCCCTGATAGCCATGCTTTGCACAAAACATGGCAGCTGGTTTGCATTTCAGACTTGCCACATGTGATAGTAATGGTACAAGGTTGTTTTGTTGCTTTTTTTTTTGAAAGGAAGGCAGTTCTTTTCTTCTATAAAGCCTTCTTCTGCTTTGATGTCTATAGTGAGTACTTCCATAGAGACAAGAATGGTTTCCCACACTGTTCTTTCCAAACTATGTATTGATGAAGTGACTATACCTAGAAGGAGATCAGAGTGGGCTCCAAATAAACAGAGTGGGAGGGGGCGATTGATGGGAGGGTCCCACTCTTCAGTGTAGAGAGTATTACAATTAGAAGTCAAGGAAGGTTATGATAGGACCCCAATCCTGAGCTCTTGGAAAATATTTTTAATTCATGAAAGTCTCTATGTATATTAGAACAATGAATAAATATCCCTGTAGGACAGGAAAATGTATATCCAAAGTTTATGTTTACTAATTTTTCAACATCTACATGAATGGAAAAGTATATTTGCTCTTGGGCTGTTTGTGAGGCAATAACAAAATACCTGAGACTGAATGACTTATAAATAACAGAAGTTTATTTGTCACCATTTTGAGCCTGCAGTCTGAGATCAGCCTGCTAGCAGGTGCGGTGTCCAGGGAAGATCTGCTCTCTGCTTCAAGATGGCGCCTCTGTGTGGATGGAACATTGTTCGCATGAGGCTGAAGGGAACACGGCAGAAAGGGCAGAACGTACCTCCCTTCATTCATGAGGTTAGAACCCTCATGACTTAGTATTTCCCCCAGCCCCCTCCATTAATACCACCCTGAACACATGAACTTTGGAGGTCACTCAGACAACAGAATTTCTGTAGAGACACTGAAAAATCCATGTGAGCACCTTCAAGATGACAAGGCCTAGGGCACAAGACTCTCCACACTGCTACCTCACCCCTGCCTAATGGCTTGCAGTTCCTCACATTTGCAAATCCCTGCCCTGGTCCCGCAAATCCCAGTGCCTTAAACCCCATTGTCCTCCTTCCTCTGCTCCCTAAACGCCTCTTCCCTTGACTGCTGCATCGCCTTTTCATTGACCGTATGCGCCTCCTTCTCGGTTCCTCAAGCTCTGACCAGTTGATAAGAGTGGTGGCTTCCCCTCTGTCCCATGCCCAGAGTTTCCCCTGGCCTGTCCTCATCTGTCCACCTTCCTGTGGTAAAGTGAAGGCACTCTCCTGGATTGTCACCATGACTCCCCCAGCTCAACCTTGCCTCATTGGCAGAGCAATTCTCTTTATGCCAGGACTTCACCCGGCTCTTCACTGCCACAGAGCTGAAGACACTTGGTACCTTGAGAGCCAAAGTCCTTCTGGAATGGCTGCAACCTCTTTCCCATTCCTAACTCTTCTACCACCTTAACGTGCTATAGGTGTGGTGACTATGGATACCAGCCATTCTGCAGATGCACCTTTGCTTTGTCATCTCCAGCCATCTGTATGGCTGCCCCTCTACCTAGAGTGCCACCTAGGGAGTTTGCTTGGTGAGCCTCTATCCTTCCTTAAACAAGTTCCTGCCCCCACTCCCTTCCAGCAGATGCACGGTGGCCCCTCTGAAGTGCTGGGAGCTCTTTGATTCTTTTGATGCTTTATGGAACTCATCTTTTTCTAATTGCTTTCAACACACTCTCATTCTATGAACATCTAGCTAACACACACTAGAAGCCAAAGCCTGAGGGCGTGCTCATGATACAAGAGCGAGAGGGAGGGTAGAAGGGAGAGAGAGAGAGTGTGTGTGTGTGGGGGGGGAGAGTCCTTCTTTACTAGGCTAACAGAAGAGGCTGATATTTGCCATCAGCTAATGAAGTCAATCGTATCTGATAGTGAAAGAGGCATTGTTAAAAGAAGATGTGCCCTGAGAATCAAACAATGCACCTAGAACCATCAGGTTTTTTGTGTGTGTGTGTGTGTGTGTGTGTGTGCACGCTTACTGTATATGTATGCTCATGCGCACATATGTGTATGCACACTAGATGTGCATTCTTTTATGCACTTGCACAAGTGCAAACACATGCATCTGGGGACCAGAGATGAACACGGGATGTCTTTCTCTATTGTTTTCCACCAACAAATATTTTTATTTATTTATTTTTGCCATGGAAGTGCCTGGACATGGAGGTCAGAGGAAACGTTGAGGGGTTGAGTCTCTCCTTTTACCGTGTGGTTCCGGACACTGACCTCTGACCACGAGGCTTGACTGCGAGTGCCTTTACCTGCTCAGCTCCCTCACTGACCTCTGCACCTTAACTTTTGAGAAAAGGTCTCAAGTAATTATTGACCCAGAGCTCATCAGTTCTGTACACCTTTTAGGTGGATGTTGGGGACGCAAACTCTGGTTTTTATACTTTCATGGTAGCTGCTATACTAAGTCATCTCCCAGCATGTAGGTGTTTTAATGTATCCTTCTAGATGGGCCTGTTTTTGAGGAAACAGCTTCTTGTCACTGCATCCCCTCAAACCCTAAGCCTTGTGCCTGCCCCTCAGCATCCTGGATGAGGATGCTTTGTACAGAGCATCAGAGTCTTAACTTCGCATTTAGCTCCTTTGTGGGGAAATAATAGTTTGGTGGTGGTGGTGGTGGTGGGAGTAAAACAAAATGAAATACAAAAGGGACTTTTGACTACAAAAGTTGCAATCTTTCCAAATGCTTTGGATTGTTTAATTTATTGTCTCTATAATGAATGCAATTCCATGACTTTCGTAAATAAAGCCACAGGCTTAGGAAATGACAACAGGACAAAGTGCCAAGGCAGATGGCTTTGCTGGACAGGCATTCACCTCACCCACGTCCTAACTTTGTTAGTAGAATGATTTTTGGAGTTCCCAAGAGAGAACAGAGAAGCCAGCTCTAAGCACTCTACCTGCTTGATTTTGGAGAAAAATTTAATCTTGGAAAGCGCTGGCTGGGATCTATGGATTGTTTACTAGACCCCTTTCTTGTCCTTTTGGGGCAACTAAGAGCCATTTCTCTGATAAGCTTGCTGTTCCTTTGGTCACAAGTGTGTTTTGCCAGTGGGATGTGGATTGACTAGTCAACACTGTGGTGCCACACGCTTTCCCAAGTTTCATGTTCAAGATGGTGGGTAGACACACAGGTGGCCCTGCTGCAGTCTCCGTTCTTTCTTCTGGGAGCTTCCTGCTTGCCTGGCACTCCCAGGCCCGGTGTTTAGGTGAATAAAGGTAAATGTGGCATAAGCCACTTGCTGCAGTAGCTTGAAGTGACCTGGACCAAGGTAGTGCACATTTACACAGCTCAGAGCCTGAAGACACAGGGGCAGGTTCCCAAAACCACTCACTTTGCTGGGGACCAATTTCTTGTGATCTTCGGCTCTGGAGACTGGCAGTATTGCTCAGACTTTAGTTGGTTCAATATAATGTCTGAAGTTGTTCTGTGTTGAATTAAAAAATCAGTAGTTCAAATGTGGATGCAAATTCTTCATCACTTTAGCAACCAAGAAACTTTCCAGATGTTTCACAAAGCTGTAAAATACTGTACATTGTTTTCTTTTTCAATGGGAAATTATTCGCAGGGCAATAAAAAGTTGTTTTTTCAGTAAACAGATTATGTTTCAGGCTGCGGTGTGAATGCTTAAATGGAACGATGCAATCTGCTACTTTTTAAAAGGAGGTTTTAAACATGTCAGTACAGACCTGTCAATCCTCTGTCCCATAAATTCAACTTTTTAAAATGAAATCAACCTGAGCCCTGTGAAAGTGCGTGCTACTATATCAAAGCCAGGGAGTTTGGCTGTTTATTGCAACCCATGTGACGTGGCAAAGACACAGCCTTTTCACACGGGACACTTTCTTCAACTTATCACCGAGTGAAATTTAATTGCTGTTCGTGTCCTGGGATCATTAGGCCTTAGTTCTCCCGGAGGTGGAGTCAAAGGAGAGACCGAAAATTAACTCTGTTAATACATTTCACCTGGAATTCCATCCTTCTCCCCCAGATGCTGGTAGTGTGGCAAGTTGCTGTTTGAGAGGCCACTTTCCAAAAACGCTTTGCTTCGACGTGAATGAAATGACTCTTAAACTAGTTTCTTGCATTTTAACTGATACCACCAGCCAAGCTTAGAGGATGTGTGATTCTTCCAAGTTAATTTCCAGTATGTTTGTGTCTTACTTAAAAAGGAGAAGTAAGTGCACCATCAGAGGGACAAAAAGAAGCCCAGACATGGCCTTCTTGAGTGACAGTTGTACCTACAGAGCAGAGAAAGGACAGAGTCACACAGTAGCTCACAGAACAATTGTTTCCTTCATGTTGCAACACTGGGCCATGTCTTCCCACTTCTCAAAGGGATTTATGGATCCTTTTATAGTTAATTACAAATCATGTATGAAAGTTTCTTACTGAATGAAGATTATGGTAATTATTCAACAGAGGGTATGAGAAAGGGTAAAATTAAAGCCAGTTGTTAGAGTTGCTGGCAGAACCATTTCTGTAAGGATAATGGAAGATGAAAGGAAAAAAGGCTCCTGGGAGACAGCCTCCAGCCTATGTCCTTGTGAAATGCAAGCAAACTCATGCCAGGCTGGAGATACCCTTCCCTGTGTGGATCCATGCCCCCAGTACCCACAGGAAGATCTGCTAGTCATAGGGCTGGGCATTATCCACAGTGGGTTGGGACATTAAGACCCTCACCCAATACTGGTCTCTGGGGACACCAAGGATGAAGATAGAGTTGGAAAGTATGCAGAGGAAAACCTGGCATAATTTTTCTTGGGATAGATCTGGAAGATGATTAACTTCCATTCATGTCCACTCTGGAGGTGGTTCAGTAGAACTGGATTCTGACTATTCCGTGTCTTAGTGATCTTTCCAAGACAGTGGCCACCATGTTTCCTTACTGGACAGCAGTGTGGATGTGTGAAGGAGAAAATCATACTCTCCTACCCAAGAGTTTAAAACGTAGGACCAGCCAGATGACTCAGTGAGTCAGAATGCTTTGCTGCGGAGTTTGTTTACCTAATTGGATCCCTGGGACACATGGAATGGAAGGAGAGAACCAACTCCCAAACACTGGCCTCCCCATACGCCCTACACATGAAGCACATGCGCACATGTGTGCATCAGTAAACAAATTAAAAAGATAACAGTGTGGTTTATTTGGGCACTGGATAACAGCTAAACTGCTCTCTGTGTCTTATTGTTTGTGTACCAGAACTTCTAGTTTATACAAGAACTTCTAGCTTATTCTGAAGGTAAATTTTTAAAAGGTAGATCTATAAGACATGCTCAATTTAAGTGCTTATTAGCTCATACAAAATCTGTAGGCCAGTGGCTTAGGAGCCTCTGTCCTCTTAAAGAGGGTCACTGCAATCCGCCAATACCCGGAACTTCCTGCTTTCCCTCCCCTACATCTGAGATGGGCTTTTCCCCTGGGAAACATCAGTCAGGAGAACTTGGCCTTCTCAAAAAATGGTCTCCCACATTCCTCCCCTGAAGTTTGGAGAGCCTGTATGTAGGGTTCTTAGCTAAGTGTGAGGCATTTACACAAGCCAGATAGAGTAAGGCCCCTTGGGGAGACAGACAAAACACAGATCCCTCTAGTGGAATGTGTGTGTTCATGAGCAAAGTGCCCTTGAGGAGATAACTCTTATGCCAGGATTTGAGTTTGAATAAGATTGGGCCAGTAAAAATCATTCCAAGACTTTGGGGGCAGAGCCTTGAGATGGGCAGCATGGTGGAAGAGGAGGCTGGCACAGTGATGGCGAGGGGACGGGCTGGAACAGGTGATGGAGGATGGGGAGGTAGAGGTAGAGTAGCCTTTGATGGAGCACTGACAGCCTACTCCTAGGGGAGGACTTTTGGAATGGACTTTGCTTACGTGTTGCTTGCAAAATTTTGCTCTATTCATCCTTACTGTGGTTGGGGTAGGGAGTAAAGCAATGCTTCCAAAATAGGTTTTTGTTTGTTTGTTTTGTTTCCTTCATCTGTGCATGCTGGGAGGTAATAGGAGCCTGTGGGTCCTGATGGGAATCTGTATATTGACTTAATAGCAAAGGGAAGCTATGAGGTTTCAAATAGAGGAATGACGTACATTTACCTAGTGCCACCAGCCCAGTGATGCTGAGGGCTTGGATGAGGGCATAGAGTACTGCAGTGACCACTGATGTTTAGGAATTATTTATATAAAGTATCGGAGCAAGAACAGACTGGTTGAAGAACGGAAGGCCTTTGCTCAAAGAGAATCTAATCCAGCACTATTCTCCAGCTTGCAGCTGTTTTGAACCAATTAGCATTGGCAGTAGCCTTCTGAAAACTGTACACCAAGAAGAAACTCAGTGTGGGAGGGGTGGGGGGGGGAAGCCACTGCTGACATATCTGCCTTAGGATAGGAGGTACAGACATGAATTTTCCCAGATCGAAAACAAATGTGTAGTGGCAGTTGAAATATACAGAACTTTTTCATTTATCTTCTTGACTAAAGCGAGGGGAAAGCATTGTGCGCACTGTAGATCATCTGAGCCCTAGGTTGATGAGTTGAAGCAGTTTTTATAATAATTCAGTGGCTCTTTTCAAATATCCAGATGTTAATAATGGTTTCCTGCTATGTGATTAGGAATGAATCTGCCAAGGAAAAATGAGGCCTTTTCTCTTGGGGGAAGCTGAGTTACTTCTGTTATGTTCCCAGGCTTCCTGGGGAAGTCTATCAACATATGAATTAATGATGGGAACTGGGGTCTGGCTGGTCACCAAGGAATTACCCGCCTTGTTTTCTGAGTTTGACCCTTATTATTTACACACTCAGCTTGAAATAGGACAAATGCAGGGACTTCCCAGCTATTTCCTTCCTTGAAACCCAGCCGTGTGGATGCTTCTGAGAGGGGAGGGCTGTGCTGCACCGATGCAGTTTCCGCTGTCACAGGTTCTAGAGGCTAGGACTTGCATCCTAATTAAGAAATGATTGAGTATCATCTGAGGACTCTCACTTGTTCATTAGAATTTTCCTGACAGAGAAAGAGAGAAATTGCACAGAAAGAAAGAAAGGAAGAGATAGGAAAGAAAGAAAAGAAAAGCCAACCCACAAGCCTCTGCAAAACATTCAGTAACTGACTTGAACAGTGGAGTTTGGTTGTTCCATGCTCACTTAAATTTTGTCTTTAGAGAGAGGGATACTCTGCTGGGTCCCCTTAGGTCTAGAACCCCTTTTGGAGTAAACTATGTTCAAGCATTAAAACATTCTGTTTGTTAATTTAAAGATCTCATAGACTTCTCTTCTACTCAGGGATGGAGGCATCTCTGATATCAACCTGGCAGTACAGATGCAGTTGCCACGTTTATCTATAGTACCTTTAACAGTTTGTTGTTAAATTTCATCTTCTTTTGCAAAGTGAAGACATCACAGCAATGAGGAAGTCCCTTCAGTGATGTTTATCGGATTGAAAAAAACATTAGCATTTTGCAGAGGAGGCAAAGGTGAGCTCAGCTTTAGAGGCAACAGAAAACTTCATTGAAAGATGACATTTGCCACTCACAATAGACTAGGTGCTGAGGTGTGCACACGTCCTGCTTGGGCTCAGTTCTTCCTCAAGCGCATTTCATGGGAATGGTTACTCTCCCCACTCAGAGAAGATGAAACCAAAGTTTACTAAGGGGCCAACATTTCCAGGGTCAATGCTCTCCCAGCAGGCTTTGGAGCGCTATCTAGAAACCCATGGGATCACTGTACTGTTGGCTCTCTGTATCTGTATGTCCTACAGATGAGGAGTCAAATGACTTAAAATTGAATATATGGCTTCTCTTCTGACTATATCTTGTCCCTAGTCCCTAAACCAGTGTGCCAAAACCCCTTGAATCAACAACCCTTTCACAGGAGTGACTTAAGACCATCAGAAAACACAGATATTTTATGTTGCGATTCATATCAGTAACAAAATTAGAGTAATGAACTAGCAATGAAAATAACTTTATGGTTGGGGGTCACCACAACATGAGGGACAGTATTAGAGTAGCACTAGGAAGGTTGGGAACTGTTGCTCTAACCATCAACAGCTGCATAAGCTTCAGGTAACTTTAGTCGCTTCAGCGTGTTGCCCCAGATTGAGGATAGAAGAATACTATGTACTATAGGAGCGGGTAAGGGAATTCAATGTGGTTGATTAAGCTAGGCAGCTGTAAGATCTGTGAAACTGTAAAGGTATGCCACCCCTTTCCAAACAGTAAAAATCGTAAACTGTGGCAAAGGCAATTAACATGAAGCTTATTGTCTTCTATCACACACTTAGGCTGCGGGACATCAGACATCAATTTCAAACTAAATGGGGAACTTCCTCCCTGCGGGCTAACTTTCATAGCACCAGATGGTGCTACATGGGCAGAAGACACATTACTGTTTTCCCCCAGCACTGAGTCCCATGTGCTGCCGTGAGGCCCTGACAGGCAAGACCGTCCAGTAGTGTAACAGTGGCACAACGGCTATGGGGGTAAAGAACTGCTTCCTGGTTGGACTTGAGGCCTGAAAGAGCCACAGGGAGGAACATCATGCATGGGCTGTAATTCTGTCAGAAGCCTGGAGATGAGTAGAACCGGTTATTGATATTTTCTAAATGGTCTCACTGTCAAATTGCTTCTAAATATTTGTGTCTATATCCTGAGGCCTGGCTGCTCTCGGCCTCGGTTGGAGTGGGCAGCAGTGGAGAGATGCAGAATGTGTTAAAGTGCTGTGAGTAAGAGACTGAGTGCTCAGCCATAACTGGGCATCTATATTAAACTCCCTACCAAGGCCCAGCGAGCATCTTTGAAGAGGCAGTAGAAAGAATGGAAGAGCCTGGGGGGAGGGGGAGGAGTGCTGTGATATCCCGTCTTCCGGACATGATACGGCTAGCAAACTCATAGCAGCTGCACAAGATCAAGCTAAAATGTAGGCAGAGATGAGGATGGCCTCCAGGTCCCACTCCTTGCCTGAGGAGCTCTTGGCAGTGGACTGTTGCTGAGAGAGGAAAAATCATTTATTTTTGAAGATGTGGCCACGGGTAAGTTTTCCATGCTCCACCCGATGGTTCACACCCATGCACACATGAATGGAACTAAGTAGATTTAGTGAGCCTGAAACCAAAACCAAAACCAAACCAAACCAAAACAAAACAAAACAAAAAACCCAGATGTCTTACCCAGTTGGTCTGTTGGAGGTTTGGAAGGAGAAGGAAGTTGAAATGGAGGTACTTATAGGATTATATTTCTTTATGAAGTTGAGAAAAAATTAAATTTGTTGTTTTCATCACTTTTAAGTATTAAGCATGTTCACATTGCTGCTCAACTAGTCCCAAACCTTCTCACTTCACTCTATGTCCAGGAACAGTGTCTCCTTCCTTGTCCCGTAGCTTTTAGTTGTAGTGCAGGAATTTGACAACCATAGTATGGTGATATTTTGTTCATGATCTAACAAATAAAGCTATGTGAAGATCAGAAAAGAAAGCAGCCAACTGCTAGAGAGCTCTCACCTCTATCAAGACGGAGGGCAATCCTGTCCTCAGCATCACTGCAGACTGAATGTGAACTCCTGTCTCCACCTGCCTCATATTCCTCTCCAGTGCTGGAATTAGAGGTGTGCACCACCACCGCCCAGCTAGTGTGCCTTCTGGGATTAAAGATGTGTCCACCACTGCCTGGCCTGTATGGCTGACCACTGTGGCTAGCTTTGCACTCTGATCTTCAGGCAAACTTTATTTGTTAGGTTATAAAGAAAATATCACCACACACTATAGTCCTTGCTCAGAGTATTATCAGATAATGTGTATACTTTTGAGGAAATATTGTCATCTTCATAAAAATGTTATTTATGCAATGTGTTTACTATTGTTATTTTAGGCAACCATTAAATGCTTAAGCAGTCTCAGTTTAAAATTTGAACATACTGCTTTTTAAAACTTTTTTTTTTTTTTTTTTTTTTTTTTGTTTCACCAGCAAGCTGTCTTTTTTCTATCTTATTCTGTGCTGGGTTCCAGGCAGCATGGGATCAGGTCTAGTTTCTTCATGGGTTCTGGGGTCCAAACTCCAAACCCCATACATGCACAGCAAGCATTCTTAACTGTGTAGCCATCTTTCCAGCCCTGAATATAGTAAGTTTTGGTAAATACCACCCACTTAGTTCTTTGAGGTTCTCAAATAAATTTAAGAGTGCTTAGTTTTTTTCCAAACCAAAAGATCCAAGAGCTACTCTCCTGGATACATTGTTCCACTGAGGGCCAATCACATCACTGTGGGTGGCTTAAGGAGGATGTTTGCTCAGTGCTGAGGGCCAATCTTACCTCTATGTATGGCTCAAAGAGGATGAGTCGTCTGCTCAGTTTTGAATTAGAGGACTATTCCTTCACTTTCTGTTAACAATCATGACAAAGACCATGTCATATTTATTTTGCATCTGTAGAGTGCATAGCAGATGAGTATTTGACAAGTGAATAAATATTGATACCCAAATTGTAGCTAACAGACTCTGGAGTTACAGATCAACCACAAGCACATAATTCACATGTTTGAGGAAACCAGGAAAAATACTTTATATAGCTGTTATGTAGCTTACTATGTTCGGGAGGAGTGCAACTAAGTGAACTCATTTGACCTATCTTGTTGTTTAGCATGAGCACAGAATAAGATGTTATGTTAAGAATACAATATATAGGAAAGACACAAATCTGTGAAGGGGGCCCTGCATGCTTATTTAAAAAGTCAAATCTTATCCTCAAATTGCATCTTCGTTCACAAATATTTCTTACTATCTTCCTTTTAACATCCGCTGGTAAGAGAGACCCCTGGCTTGAGAGGCCTTTAAATTCTCATGGAATGTGTAATCATGCATTGGTATGGGATACAAGAATCATACAATGAGATTGACAGCCATAGCTAATGCAACCCGATGATTGCACTTTACACCCACCCTCTTCTAGACACTGACTTTATTTGTCACGTGTTGCACACTTGTTTACCATCTTCTGATGGATTTTTTTTTATTACTCTGAGGACATGTTTTTGAACTGGATTAAAATTATTCTGCATTAAAAATTAAAATTTATGGGATGGCATGGGAAACCAGTCTCTATATTAGACTAATATTTGCATGATTCATCCATGTGTATCGTTCAGTATAAAGGATCCAGATTGCTTTATGTCCTACTATGCCTACTATGACTGTTTTTATTAGTCTATTGCTGTCCAGAAATTAAGAGTGTCTGGGCTTTCAATGGAGAGGAGAGGTGAGAAATGTGATGTTTGTTAGTCTCAGTGGAGTAAGTCTCTAGTCATTTCCATACTTGCTTTTGATGCTCAAAGTCATGCCAGCTCCATTAGAACGGATGGCTACCTCCAGGGCTTTCTGCTAATGCCAATCGGGCAGATTCTTAACAAGTCCAGGTACACAGCCTGTGTCTCCATGTCTTTTCCTTGTAGAGCGGGTAAGAAGCACTGTGGATGGTGCCTTCTTCCAAACGCCTTGCTCCAGGGTTTGCGTGCTTTTGAAAGTAACCCAGCCTGCACTTTTATGTAATGCTTATTTATTATGAAACTCACAGATCACCAGAATCTAAAGAGAGTGGAAGAAAAACAATTCAACACACTTTCCACACAAGAACAAACAGCAAGGAGGCTGAGTAAGTTACCTAACCAACAGGAGTAAGCTAGGACCCAACCTCTGCGCTCTCCCTTGCTTAACTGTCTTTCAGCACTAACTGATAGAGAACGTTTGTGGGCTTGAATGCTAAGTCTGGAATATATAGGAAACAGGAACAACCCTACAACAAGGCCCCTCCCCCATGAGTCCTTTCTTGCTCTCTCTCTCTCTCCTTCCGTTCTTCTTCTTCTTCTTCTTCTTCTTCTTCTTCTTCTTCTTCTTCTTCTTCTTCTTCTTCTTCTTCTTCTTCTCTCTCTCTCTCTCTCTCTCTCTCTCTCTCTCCCTCCCTCTCTCTCTCTCTCTCTCTCTCTCTCTCTCTCTCTCTCTCTCTCTCTCTCTCTCTCTCTCTCTCTCTCTCTCACACACACACACACTGTATTCAGCTCTTTAGTTCCCACACTCTATTGTGTTATTTTGCTAAGAGATGGTGATCGCTATGGTGATCGCTATGTTGGCAGTCACACAGACTGTCCAAGTCGACACACGTGAAAGCCCTTTGTGAGAATTAAAGGACTACTGGAGAGTAAAGCTGAGTCCCACAGTACAAGAGAAACTTTTCAAATGGGGCTCTGAGATGCTTGTTCACGCAGTGTTGTGTACAGGTACATGAAGTCTCATGAGGTCATGCATCCTGCCGTCTGCCTTCACTTGCATAATTCATAACTTTGTAAGGTGATATTGCCATAACCGAAGAGGCCTCTCTCTTTCTCATCCTTGGCAGCCTTTAAGCCATATTCTTGATTTCAGACCTCACTAGAAGTCCCCTTGGACCTTTGGTTTGTTATTTCAGGGCTAGGATAAAAAGATCTTAAGGTATGGACATGTTTAAGAAAAATACACTTAATGCTTCGAGCTTTTTCTTTCATTTTGTGTTAGTTGGCAACTTCTTATACTGGCTGGAGCAGTGGTGGAGGTTAAGAGACTGATGGGGGTTTGATCTGTGCTTTTCTCTGTGGCCCCTATGGATTTGGTACTTAACTGTATAAAATGAGACTGCTTAGAGGGCCCCTGAAGGCCACGTCTGCTGCCCGGTACCCTGACACAGCACCTTATACTGGGTGGCTTCCATAGAAGTTACCTTTCTGTTTTGGAGGTTTCAAAGCCTTGGGTCAGGGGCTTCCAGGCTTGAGTTCATGGTACACTCACATAGCAGAGAAAGAAAGACAGCAAACGTCCAGCGTCATTTCTCATAAAGACCCTAGTCCTATCAAGGAGGGTACCACTCTCACTACCTCATCAAAACTGAATTCTTTTCCAAAGGTCCCTTGTCTAAATACCACCATCATCTTTGGAACTAGCTAGGATATATTAATGTAGTGGGGACACAATTTGGTTGACAGCAAACTCCTCCAGTTTAAATTTGCAAGTGTGTATTATTTATAAGGCCCAAGGTTTCAGGGTATGATACAGAAAATTAAAACTACAATTTATTCCCCAGAAGTACAGCTGCACACACAGTGATGCATAAAGAGCCTAGAGATGGAAGCAGAGATAGGCCTCATGGCAAACATCTTCCTATCAGCTCCCTAACAATGCTCATCTTCCTATCAGCTCCCTAACAATGCTCATCTTCCTATCAGCTCCCTAACAATGTTCATCTTCTTATCAGCTTCCTAACAATGCTGCAATCTCCTCCTGACTGCTCCGGGCAGTAGTTTGGAGTGACACCAAATGTTCGCAGTCCCCTTCAGATCTCACTATGTTGAGTCTATGCTGTGCTCAGTGGGCTCCCCTGGGACCTTCTTTGGTACCCATGGCCTAGAAGCAAAAAATCTTCCTCTTTCCAGATTGTACTTCTCATTCCAAGACACACTCAAGCTTATTTAGGGCAGAATATTTTCAGACACTGTAGCCTTGAAGACTCAGTTTAAACCAAGTCTGAGTCTTCCTATAGCCCCCAGCATCCCAATGTATGCTGAGCCCGAGTCCTCCCATAGTCCCCAGAGTCCATGTATGCAGAACCTGAGTCCTCCCATAGTCCCCAGAGTCCGTGTATGCAGAACCTGAGTCCTCCCATAGTCCCCAGAGTCCGTGTATGCAGAACCTGAGTCCTCCCATAGTCCCCAGAGTCCGTGTATGCAGAACCTGAGTCCTCCCATAGTCCCCAGAGTCTGTGTATGCAGAACCTGAGTCCTCCCATAGTCCCCAGAGTCCATGTATGCAGAACCTGAGTCCTCCCATAGTCCTTAGAGTCCGTGTATGCAGAACCTGAGTCCTCCCATAGTCCTCAGAGATCTGTGTATGCAGAACCTGAGTCCTCCCATAGTCCTCAGAGTCCATGTATGCAGAACCTGAGTCCTCCCATAGTCCTCAGAGTCCATGTATGCAGAACCTGAGTCCTCCCATAGTCCTCAGAGTCCATGTATGCAGAACCTGAGTCCTCCCATAGTCCTCAGAGTCCATGTATGCAGAACCTGAGTCCTCCCATAGTCCTCAGAGTCTGTGTATGCAGAACCTGAGTCCTCCCATAGTCCCCAGCATCCCAATGTATGTAGAACCCGAGTCCACCCATAGCCCTCAGCATCCCAGTGTATCCTGAGCCTGAGTCCTCCTCCTGTACTCAGCATCCCTTCTGTCCTGAGCGACTGTCCTCCAAGGTAAGCTACCAACCATTTTGGGGCATTCAGCAGCACTCCCTTGCAAAACACCATGCCAGTTTGGCTAGTTGACTGTTTCCACACCCACATAGAGGGGTGAAGAGGGGCTTGAGATTTGAGATTCTCACCTGGGTGTCAAGCTGCTTCCTACCTGGTCTTGTACAGAATTCTGTTCTGATTGCATGTGGACTGAGGAAGAGAGAGTTCACAAAGGCCAGGGCAGACTAGGGCAGACTATGTGGATAAAGAGAAGCCGGAATCCCTGCTGGGTAAGGCTTTCCAGGTATAGCCTTCTGGGGGAGAGGTATCCACACCTTTATAGGAAGCCCAATAACTCCCCGGAGTGAACTTTGGCAGAATTGTGCCTTAGTTTGTCTTAGTTTGGACCCTTACGAGGAGGGGTAGATATTGCCCACATCTGCTCCGGGGAAAGGAATTTCAGCAACACCTTCTCAGGCTTGTCATTACAGAACTGGCTTCTTGTCTAGGTGGGGGACAATGGAACAGGCACTAAAGGCTGTGTCAGTGGTCACGGATGAGGTGTTACAACTCCTAGAAGGAAGCTTGGCAGAAAATCACATATAGATCAGAAGTACTGCCCATGGGAACTGTCAGAAACATTAGAACAGACAGGCTCTCTCTGGAATCCAGGCAGAGCTGCTGGTCTGAGGCTGAACTCTGCTTGCTGGCAGATTGAGGATCTTTGTTTCCAGGGCATTCATGGCTTAGTGAGAACCAGGGCTGCTGTGGACTAGCCTGAGACAGAACTTCTCTGGCATGATGAAGGTGGAGCACCTGGGAAGGAAGCTGGCCCAATGGTGAGGCCTGGGTGCACAGACCCAGGTGTTTGAAGATTGTGACCCAGTGGTTCAACTCTCTGTTTCCCTGATGCAAGGTTTTGTCTTAGGTCTGAAACTAAGGGCCAATGGATCTTGGATAAAAGTCTCCAAAAGTGTGAGCCAAATGACATCTTGACATAAATGGTGACCCTCAGGCCTGGTTCATTCAGAAGTCTGAGCTCACAGAGAGTTTCCTAGTCACTGTGTGCTCGTACTGATCCATTTCCCTTCCTGATGGACCCTTAGGATGCTTTTAGTCTCTTTGCCTATCAGCCACGATGCCCAACTCTATCAAATGTGTATGTATCAGGTCAGAGAGGTAGAAAGTACTTCTCTAGGCTGTGGGTTTTTAGAGGTGGAATTGTTAGTTAAACTTCGAATGCATTTGGGTGATTATTGCTACACTGATTGCTTTTTATAGTGCTAGAGACCAGGGATGGGACCCTAGGCCCTGTGTATGATAGGTAAATGCTCTACACTGAGATCTATCCCCAGCCATTTTGGGTTTTGTTGTTGTTTGTTTGTTTGTTTGTTTAAATGAAGGTCATGTCATGCCTTTTTCTACTCTCACTAGACACATACTCCACTCTTTTCAAGACCTTACCAAAGCATTTCCCTGTTGTCAAACTTCTTTGTAGGAAAATGATTCTCATCATACTTGCTATGCTAACTGAAGCCAAATGTCTTGAAAGAGAACCGTCAAAACCTGGGAAGTACTTCAGTTCTTGTGGGAGGAGGCAGAGGACAGAGGAAAGACTCACCCAGGTGACAGAGGTCTCGGTAGCAAGAGGCCATTCATCCAACTCCCCTCCAGGGTAGCTGTGAGCCTTTCCCCCTTTCTCTTAGCTGACATGCCAAACCCACTGATGTCCTGTCAGGTCGAGTTTAAGTCACTAGGGTGGAAGAGGGTTTCTTCATGTTGCCCTCTGCTGTTCAAGCTTTGATGTTTCTAGAGCTTTCCAGTGCTTTCTCAGACAAGCTCAGTTCAGGCATTTTAACTTTCATTTCTCGTTATGGCAGTTATCTCCACAGCTTTCTTGATGGTCAATGGTTGAATATGTGTGGGGAAGGTGTCAGTACCTGCAGCCTTGGTATAGGAGGGGAGATTGCTTGCAAAGGAGTTTCTCTCATGCCCACATTTGCTGCCAAACTGTTTCTCTGTCATCTGCTGATATTAAATGTGTGTCTCAGCACTCTGCAGCATTCACCTTAGCTCTGGGGTGTTCAGCAGAGGGGTTCTCCTGGATGAGTCCCCCGGGAAGCTAGAGTAGTGCAATCTATGTCACAGCCAGTATTGAAAATGTTATTAGAACACAGTGTGATGCATCAACGTCTCTAAAACGTGAATCACTTTGGGAATTTGACTTTGCAGCCATGAAAACTGTCCATACCCAGAGCTCCTCAGAGCCAATAAAGTGCATACAACATGACGGGGAGTTCAGCTGCACTCAGAGAGCTTGGATTTCAGGTTGAAAGTGACTGTGGCAATAAGTTAGATAGCCGTATCCTTTGTCCTGTCTCCTAAGGAATGAAAGAATATCTATTTTTAGCCAGTAATTTTCATTTTAGAAGAATATAAGAAGGATTATGGGTCAGGTCTCTCCTCTTTCTTCCTCTCTTCCTCATTTCCTTCTTCCTTTTTATTGTGTCTGAAGCAGCTGCCACACAGTCAATATTTGTGGGGCTGGAGAGATGGATGGCTCGGTGGTTAAGAGCACTGACTGCTCTTCCAGAGGACCGGGGTTCAATTCCCAGCACTCACAGGGCAGCTCACAACTGTCTATAACTCCTGTTCTAGGGGATCCAACACCATTGTATAGGCATATGTACAGGCAAAACACACATAAAATAAAAAAAGTAATAATAATTTAAAAAGAGTCCATATTCCTGCTTATAGACATATTCCCCTCAGCCTCCACTTTTCTTCTGGTCCTTGAGAGGAGTACATGCTTCATAAAATTTTGTTAAGTAAATAACAATTATCAGTCTTAGCAAGGAGGCCCAGTGACCTAAATTCCTGCCTATCATCGTCATCGTCGTTGTTGTCGTTGTCATCGTCGTCGTCATCATCATCATCATCTGTCTCTTTCGCTCTCCTCTCTCTCTGGATTCATAGATTTCAAAGATGAGGGTCTTGCTTCTAGAAAACTCCTTTTGCAGAAAACTTTATAAATTATCTACATCAACACAACTTAAAAGGTATGTATGACTCTATCTTTTTGATAAATGAATTAAGTGTTGGCAGGGCCATCTCAGGTTTGCAGAACTACACAGCCCTTCCTGGTTCAGTCCCAAAGCTGTCTGAGTTAGAAGCAACTTGAGGTCACCTGACCATGCATCTTCTGAAGTCTCTTGGCCTTTGCAGGGCTCATGAGTGTCATAGGCAGCCAGCAGGCATTTTAAAGAAGTCTAGTAGCAGAGGACAGCTGAGGCCCTGAACTCTACCTACTCCCAGGCAGTGGAACACTGTCATGAAAGCAAATATGGAGAGACTAACAGACTCACACTTGTACTGAAATAGAGTATCCTTGTTCTAGCCACAAAAGAACCAACCTCTGCTATTCATTCAGCTCAGAAAGAGACAGAGAGAAATTCATCCGGGCAGGAAGCATGTTTACAAGTTTCTCCATTAGTACACCTTAGTTTCTTGCAGTGAATCAAATTTTAACCAACAGTCATTGGCCAAGCCTTGCCCAACTTGCTGGCTAGTGTTATGTCAACCATATATACAAGCTAGAGTCATTTTAGAAGAAGGAACCTCAAATGGAAAAATTCGCCCACTGGACTGGCCTGTGGGCAAGCCTGCTGTGTATTTTCTTGATTGATTTGAAAGTGCCAGGTCACTGTGGGTGCTGCTGCCCCTGGGCTGGTAGTTCTGGATGCTAAAAGAAACAGGCTGAGGGAGCCAAGAGGGACAAGTCAATAAACAATGTTCTTCCGTGTCCCTCTTCTGGGTTCTCTACTCATTGTACACTTGAACTATACAGACACACATGCAGGTCAAACACTCATACACACAAAATAAAAATAAATAAACGTTAAAGGAGGAGAGGAAGCCACAGGTTGAGCAAGGTAGAAGGTGGGTGGGTGCCTACAACTGGCTGACATATGTAGGTCTCTTTCTTGGGAGAGAGTGCTGGATGATTTTGTTATGGAAGCCATCACTACATTGAGCTGTCTGCCACCTCCATAGAGTCCAGTCCTAACAGGGTTGACTCTTAATTCTTCAGATCTCTTAAGAACAAACCCAAAGCCCAGAATTCCCTAGAATAATCCCCCAGAATGTCATTTCACCTGGGGACAAGCTGGTGTCAGGATGGCCACACAGGTTTCCTTCCCAGTGTGCATCTGTCTCTTTGCTCCAACCCCCTTTCCCCAGAGATGTTCCACAGGGAACCAGCAGAAGGCGCTGGCTAGAAAAGCCTCCACTCCACAGGGACTGGGTCATCAGCTGGACCAGCTTTTGGGGTTAGCCAGAATGGCCATATGCTTCCTCACCCTTGTCCCAAATAATCATTCCAGGACTTTCGGAGTTCGTGTTTTCATCTGTTCGCTTGGCCATGTTCCTTTCACTTTCTCAAGAACCATTCGATCTGTTCATGTGTACATGTATGCACCTTCTACATGGAAGGACTTCAGTGTGATTTAGTTCCAAGTCAACCTTACAAAAAGTCAACAAAGATACTCCAACCATTACCACGGTACTGCCGTTCTACCCTAGGTTCACATTCACAGATCAGGGTCAGACAAGGGACAAACTTAGGCTGTGTCACCTGCAGAGACTTTACTGACTGAGGACTTGAGGGGACTGCAAGCTCTGGGTCATCTCCCCAGCCTGTCCTTAAAGCTATGCTCGATGGTCATTTTATTGTGTTTCATGTCTCTCTGTCCACCACACCAGCCTGGCCTCTTTACTCAGCTCTGCACAATGGACTGGAAAATTTGTTAGGCTTGTTTGTTTCTACAGCCATTGTAATTTAAACTAGAAAATAGTTGCAAGTTCCGAGAGAGCATCTAGTTTTGAGTTTGAAGAATTGGCGTTACCACATGAGTTTCTAGAGCAGCTTGGTATGACCTCATAAATGTTACCAGTACTTCCCTCGAGACGCTGCCATCCTCTCCACACAGCTCAGTTGGTATGACGATTTGTCCCAAAGCACTGGGAAGCTAGCAAAAGGAGAGAGAGAGAGAGAGAGAGAGAGAGAGAGAGAGAGAGAGAGAGAGAGAGAGAGAGAGAGAGAGAGAGAGACAAAGACAGAGAGACACAGAAAGAGAAATCACCAATGTACAATTGAAGTCTTATATTTATTAGATTCGTAAGGCTGTAGTATTACTGATACAGAGAGGGGGAGAACAAGCAGAATTTTCAGTAACATTAATAATATGTGGCAAAGGGCACATAGAGGGAAGCAGAAAAAGTCACGAGCCTCAGTGGACGAAGACACTCAGCAACCTCTGGCCTGATAAATGACCCACTTCACGTCTCGGAGCTGCGCATTGCACATGTGCCCGCACACTTCAACACTGCAGACCACATCCTTTCTGATTTTAGAATTTTTCCAAACACAGCTGCTATTAAAAACCCAAGCCTTGGCTGTAAGAAGAAACCTTTTGTGGTCCCTCCAAACGAAATGTTCAGCTGTAGTTCTGAAGACAATACAGGCATTTACATGCAATGCCTTCTGGAATCCTCATTGAGAAGTGTTGGATGGGGTCTCCACAGAGGGTGGCCCACCTCCTTGTCCCTGCCCAGACCTCACACCTCTCCCTCTTTCAAATAGCTCACAGTGGCAGATGCTAAAAGCTGGTCTGTCTTTCTGTGGCAAAAATAGTCTCTGATTTTGTGACTTGTACAGACCTTAGTTTTGACTTTTAATTTTTTATTATTTTCCCCATTGTTTTGGAATCAGTTGACATCTAGCACCCTCCTCCTCCTTTATCCTCTCCTAAGCAGCTCACTTCTCAGCCTAGGATTGTTTCAAAGCCCAGGAAGAACTCACTTGTGTGGAGCTGCTTGGTTTTCAATCATAAATCTCAATACATATAAACAGACTATGTAACACACAATTAAAAGATGTAAATACAGGGGTTCTCTGTGAAATGAGTGTTAAATGTTTTACACGTGTGCCTTCCTAAAGTCATAAACACTCATCTGTTTAAGTTTTGGATATTTAAAGTTTACATACAAGTAAAAACTGCCAATGTTGACTTCTCTACTACACTGTTTGGAAAACGTGTGTTTGTGTATATAGAAAAATATGCATAATATAAAATCTGAGTATTTTTGGGCGTGTCTTTATGTAGAATTGAGTAATCCATCTCAGCTGGTGCTGTGTTCCCCTTTCCTCATGAACAATCTTCTTAAAGAATGGTTTTATTATTTTTACAGGGCCAGCTGACAACCTAGTGTAGTTATGATTTTTGAGGAATTAGGTAAACACAGACTTGTGACATGAGCTCAGATCACACCCTCCTCTAGGCTCGTGCTCTGCAGCAGTCCAGGAACTGTCAGCTACATGAGATGAGTGGGGACTCAGTGACGCAGGGGCCACCTCTGCTGGTTACACAAGCACACTAGACACACCGCTGAGAGTTGCCAGTCACACTGTCACTTCCAAGGTGGCCATGGCCAACTTTCTGTCAGGCTGCTCAGCATGTAATCTCTGATGCAGGATGTGGAAGAGAAGACATGTTAATACCCACGTTGACTTCTAAAGTCAACACATTTTGCCATGCCTGTTGCTAGTTTCCATCATACTGCAAAATTATCAGCCCCAAGAAATATACTTTGCCCAAGGTTTGAAGAAGCTTGTGATGGGGATATTATCCTACATGATAGCCATGCAGATGTTGGTGGCTGGGTCACTGAGTGTGAAATGATCTTCTGTGCCTGAAGCAAATGAAATTATGTATCTGATTTATTGCTGCATATTTTCTAACACTCCTAGGGCTGATGCTCCTGGCCCAGGGGTCTTTTACTCGTCAGTGAAGGGAGAAAAATTGGGTAAATGTCCATTATCTCGGGGCCATAGGTTGTGGTGGGCTCTGCACAGGCCACTTGGTCTGGTTTTAGAACCTCAGTCTGGTGTGTGTTGCAGAGTAGAATGAGGCACGGAGCCCCGTGCCATGGACATGCTAGACTCACTCTGCCACTAAACTGTATCCTCAGTTCTCTTCTCCTTTTTGATTTTGAGGTTTCACTAAGGCAATCTAACTTGCAACCTTTTTGCCTCAGGCACCCAAGTAGCTGATATTAAAAAGCTTGGCTTACTTTTCCCTTGTGTGTAGAAGTTTTAGGTTTACTGAAAACACTGAATGAAAAACAATGGTTTCCTCACCCATCCTTTCCACTCAGTCGCCACTGCTCCTCATTCTCACAATGTGGGGTGGGTTTGCTAAGCCTTTAACAATGGGTGAACCGGTATTGCTATGTTGGCCATTATATTTTTAATTAGAGTCTACAGTTTACATTAGGATTCACTCATTCTGTGGATTTTGATCAATGTATCATAGTGTGTACCCATCATTCCAGTGTTATACAAGAATAATTCTGCTGCCCTTACAAGTCATCTACCAGTCATCTCTCACAGCGCCACATCTGACAGCCATTAAGAATTATTCCATAGCACATAAATCTTTCCAGTGGACTTCTGTCCCTCAGCAATATGCATGCACTGAAGGTTCCTTCACATCCTTTAGTACCTTGCCAGCTTGTTTCATCGATGAATCCTGTTCTGTCATATGGATGCACTGGTCCTCATTCCATTTATGTGTGAAGGACATCTGGTTTGGGAAGTTATAAATAAAGCTGCTATGGTGGTTTGAATAGGTATGTTCGCATAGGTTCATGTGCTTGAATGTCTGTCTCATAGAGAGTGGCACTATTAGGGAGTGTGGCGATTTTGGAGGAAGTGTGTCACTGTGGGGGTGGGTTCTGAGATCTCATATATGCTCAAGCTACACAGTGTGAGACACAGTTCACTTCCTGTTGCCTGTGGATCAAAATGAAGAATTCTTAGCTCCTTCTCCAGCACCATGTTGGCCTGCCTGACACCATGTCCCACCATGATGATAATGGATTAAACCTCTAAACTGTTTTCCCCTTTATTAGAGTTAATTAAATGCTTTCCCCTTTATTAGAGTTACCATGGTTGGAGTTAGAGAGATGACTCTGTGGTTAAGAGTATTGTCTATTCTTCCAGAGGTCCTGAGTTCAATTCTCAGCAACCACATGGTGGCTCACAACCATCTGTAGTGAGGTCTGGTGCTCTCTACTGGTGTGCAGGCATACACACACACACACACACACACACAAAACAAACAAACAAACAAACCCCATGAAACCCCCCTAAAACTCAACTAACACAGATGCCAAGACAGTTATCTTTTATTATAGGACATTCCATGTGGATTTCACAAGATATATTTCTAAGAGTGGTTGCTCTTAGGTCTCACTAGACTTTCCCGGCGTTATCTGCAGTCTGCAGTCTGCAGTCTCTCTCTAACAACTCCTATAATCTGCCTATTCCATCCTCTGGTTGTATTTGAATATCTTTATCATATTTCCAGCATCCTGCCCCCGACCCCTTTTAGTTTAGCAATCTGAATCTTTCTCCCTAGCTTATCCAGGAACAATTCTCATCCTGCTTGTGCTCTGAAGTATCCTTTTCACATGGAGAGATGAGCAGAGATTGGGTTTCTTCCTCTGCTTTGCTAAGGCTTTATCCTTCACCACATCATCTCACAAAGTCTGTTTTTCCATCTGTTAAATGGGTTGCATACCTTTAGCATGGCAGCTTTCCTGATGCCTCTGTAGAAGATGCTTTCATTCTGTCCCTCTGCTGCCTTGGGTCCATCATCTCCAGATCCAGGCACTTCTCCCCACTTTTGCCTTCTTATCTGTGTCCCTGTTGCATCTCCAAACTAGAATATGCTATTGGCAGGCACTGTGCCTGGGCAGGCTTTTGAAATTGCATCCTTTAATTTTAAATCTGTGTGGTTCAGCATGGTAACCTCCACCACTGTAAGTTCAAAGGTGAGCCACAGAAGTTTGCTGATTTATACTTGAGGTCAATGATGTTGTCAAGGTCCAGAGAGAACATACCATAGACCAAGGGGGTCATCATCCTTACTACAAATGCGAAATCTACCTGTGCCACATATAAGAAATGAGTGTGGCTTGACTCCAAGTGGACATTATGTTCATGAATCTCAGCACATTATTCTTGTTCAAAAAAATCCTGGTCTTTGGGATGAAACAAAGGAGATGGAAGGGGAATCCATAGGTTCCCCTATATCATCTCAACTTTGTCACCGCTGACATTAAAGGCAGGTAAATTTGGATGGGGTGGTTACTGTGCACTGTAGCATCTTTATCAACATCCTTGATGTCACCCACTAGACAAACTCAATGAGATCTCTGTGTGATAGCCAAGAACATCTCCAGACGTTACCATGCGCCCAGCTGAGAAGCACTGAGTTAGTGAAGCAGCCTCAGCATGCTAGAAACGCCACAGAACCATTAGTAACCAAGTAACTAGGACAGAGGTGAAACATGTGCACAGGTACATGTGTGCATGCGCCCACCCACACGTGCAGAATCCATCCACGAATGGATTCACATATCTGAGACAGGACAGCTTTCCTGGACAGCTTTAAGGTATTGTGTGGTCACCCAGTGGCAATTAAGAGGGCTTTTGTTTTAGTGGGGGAAGCTCTCTTTTCTATTTTTTTTTGACAGGATATCTGCTTTCACCTTTCTATGGAAAACGACCCTCAATAGGAGTTGAGGCCCTTCATTTTTTAAGCAGGAGGGAAAAGGGAAAAGAGAAAGTAGGAAAAAGGGGTCTGTAGGGGCAGGGTGAGAGAATATTTAAATCTAATGGAGAAGGCATGCACACTATTTTCATCTGGATTTTCAGCTAGAAGTGCTAGCTTGACAGCTCCCAGGGTCTGACCCAGCAGCACACGCCTGTGAGAGATCTGCTGTGTCGAACTTGGCATAATAAAAGCATGGGTTCCAATACCTCACATGACCTTCTATCGTTCTTCACTGGATCTTTATAATTTCAAATGAAATTGGCCCAGAATTGTGTTAAGAATTACTTTGGTCATTGACACAAACAAAAGTTTTTTTCTGAGACACCGTTTGCTTTGATTGGTGGATAGCTGGCTCTCGAGGGACATAATCATGGTTCAGCTCTGCTCCGAGTCTTCCCTCTCATACACATACTGCCCCGACCCCCAGTTCAAAACCAATCTGAAGTCATCAAGCCCTGACACCCTGGGGAGGGAGGTCACACCGCCAGCCAAGTAGGTGACTGCCCCACTTCACTCGTCCACCACTCATCGGCTGGGCTTTTATTTGTCTCAAAACTCCCATTAAATGAAATGCGTCTTGTAACACACAGTTCATTTCCCATGACCAGCATGTGGAGCTGAGTCTTTTTCCTACCAAAGAATCTGAACTATGCTTTTCAACAACCCCCCACCTCCTGGCCCATAATATACATTTCACCATGTTTTGTCTACTTTTCTGATGCCAGCCGTGTCACTGTCACGTTACCCATTATCACACCTTTGTGTCTCGAGGCATTCATTGAAAGTAGGAACAAGTCATAGATGCCAAGGATACAGCAACCTACCCCAACTCAGCTGTCACATGCCAGCATCCTAGCCATCCACCTATACCCACCCACTGTTGACTGGGTCATTTTTTTTCTAGTGCATATTTCCATCTTGATTGACCATCCACCATATGGCCAGATTGTCCTGTGGGCAAGTTCATTATTAACAGCTCACAGCTGGCGTTACAATAACTCTACACAGCTTTGACATTGTACTAATTGACCAAGACAAGCCTGAGAACAGGACACAGAAAGTGGCCATTGCAAAGGACTCTAAGCACAAATGGAAGATTTAGTAACAAAAACCCAGTTTAGATTCGAGGTTTATGTAGTTTGAGGTCAAATTGTTGAGAGGGTGGGGAAAGGTGGGGGTGTTTTAGAAAAAGGGAGAGAGGAGGTGGGTGAGCTGTGCCAGGAATGCTTTGGAGCTTCTATTGGGTCTCTATTCAAATGAATTAGTTTGAACAAATTCCTATTAGTGAGAAAGAAGCAACTTACTTAAAGTGGAATTAGTCCCACAGTTTCAAGCACTCAGACAATGAAGTCACTAAATCCATTGTGTATCTTGCACTCATATTTCCTTGCCTAATCCTGCTGTCCCAGGCAAAGCTGGGCAAGGACCGAGAACAGTGTGTGCTGTGTTAGCCCTGTCACTGAGCATTACAGTCAAAGAGGCCAAGTGTGGAAGGGACTTACTTGCCAGTACTCATGAGTGAATTGAGGGGACGGATGCTAGATCTGAGTTGTGGATCCAGGGAGCCCCTGGAAAGTTATGAAATGTGAATAGGCTGCCTGTGCATCTCTCAGAAAATGTCTTTCTCAGATGTTTCCAGCCAGTGACTTGATTGAGAAATGACCAGGGGAGGAGAGAGGAGTAAGCCAATGAGTTTGACGTCTTATAAATCAGCAGTGTGGGAGCTCAAGAGGGACTGCCAAACTGCAAAAGCCTGCCCCTGTTCAAGCTCCCGTGTCCTCTAAGATGCAAAGCCCAACCTTTGTCTTGCTCTCTAGATGAGGAAAGGCTTAATCAAAGCTCACAGATGAGTGAGGAGTGGAAAATGAAAAATAATAGATTCAAAGTAACATACACACAACATGACCCAGTTCTGGTCTTAGTACAAGCATCAAGTTACAAGTAGAATTGAAAAACAAGGTTAAATAATGTCATTGGTAAGTCTTGACTAGACATTCAGTAACACCTTTGACGCCAATACACCTGCACTCGACTAATTCTGTGATTTCTATTTGATGACTAAGGAGACTGAGGCACAGACGTGGGCAGGATGTGAACATGTGAATATGATACCAAAATCTATGTTACCAACTAGTAATTTCCTGTCTCCCCTTAGTTAATGACCTGCATACTAGGCAGTAGGCATGTGTGACCCTCATGTTTCACATTCTAAGAGTTGCTCTGTGCCTTAATTGCATGTGCATGTATCTTTTGTTTTGTGCCCAGTGATGCTGCATCTTCCCATACTTACAGGTGTCTGGGTTTACGCTAGTAAAAAGCAGATTTGCAGCATAGGATTGAGGGGGACCCAGCCAGGTTTCCGATGGTAACCATGAGTCTGCCAGATCAAGTTGTCTCCACTCATGTGAAGGCATGAAGGGCAGTCTCTGGCACATCAGCAAACAAGGTCTGTTGACCCAGCCTGAGCTTGTGTTGGCTATTGCCAGAGAAACATAATTGAATTTCCTGAATTATGCACATTGTAATATAGTGCTGTTTGAATAACCACATTTATTTGACTTCTAGGCCCAGTGGCATCTGTTGAGTTCACAAAGCTCCTATTGATGGAAGGATGGATTTGTTCATCCAGAAAGCTGTGATGGGCCCACGAGCTGGAGGATGCCTGGGAAGGCTGAAATTGCTCATCATCCCAGCCAAATGCTTGTCATGCTATGGAGACAACCTGAGCTTGGGGCATGAAAATGAACCTTGCTTCCTTCACTTCTCAACTCTGAAATAAATAGTCAAGCCTTGGGGGAGAGGTCATGGGAAAAGAGAGGTGTTAGGAAGGGTAGCAGATGGGAGGTGAGGATAGTAGCGGCAGGGGCATTGGAAGGCTGTATATTGTATGTATCATCCACATGTGTGGGGCAGTTCCCAGGGTCAGGCATGGTCTAGGATAGCACACAGGTAAATGAGACAGCCTGGTTATCCAGAAGTTTACAAATGAGTCTGAGTTCCTGAGCATCATCCAAGCTCTGCAAGCAAAGGCCTGGGAGTCATAGGAGGGCTCCCTTAGCTCCGAGAGCAGGTTTGGAGAAGACCCGTGATTTGGTAATGCTGAAGATAAATTCTTAAAGATGAATGGAATCCCAGAGGATGGTTAGCTTCTTGAACTGAAGGACAGTGGAAGGGAAAATCCAGCAGGGAGGTCTCAAACCCCAGGCAAGCATTTGGTGAATGTGGCACTCACAGTCACCCTATGCAATTTCCTGAAATTTCCAGGCACATTCAACTTAGCCTTTGTTCTTGGATACTTGGGGACTAAAAAGAGGGACAGGTCTGTTGTTTCTGCTCCTCTGTCTGGATACCCTTGTCCCCAACCTATGTAAGGAGCTACAGAATGTGCCTTTCATTCTTCCCACTGCCCACATAGCCAGGCAATGAGTGAATCTTTAGGGAGCACAGTCCCAACACAAGAGAAAGAGCCAGCAGCTTTGGAAACGAAGGGTCTGTTCCACATTGTTTGAATGTCATTGGAACAACTTTCCTTCTTAAAGCTTTTCAGGACATTCATGTCAGGCATGTCATGCATGGTGGAGCTATCAAGCAAATGGAAGCCATCTCTGGAGCAGAGGACAGGGGACAACGGAAGGGAGAGGGGAAAAGAGAGAGCTGGGCTTCAAAATCAAAGGCACAAATGCCCTTCCAGGACAGACTCAATCGCTGGCAGAAGCCAGGCTTTGCTGTCTGCTCTAAGGGAAAGCCCTGAGTGCTTCAGCGGGAAATCAGTTCTGAGATCCGCAGCCCTCTGCCTGATGCACAGAGAAGAGGATCTCTATTTTGCTTGCTTTCCTCTTGTTTCCATTCACATAGAAACCACACAATCACACCTTGTCATCTGAAGTGAGTTCTTCTTAGTCTGACTTCCTATTCACCTACAGGACTTTGCAAATAATTGGTCTTTGATGTTGTTAAGCCTACCCTGCTGGAGGAAGCATTCCATAAAAAAAGAAATGAATTTGAAAACAATCTTTAGCTTTTTGTTAGGAACATCTCAAGCCCTTATTGATTGGCACTAGAGAGCGTAGGTGGCCCCACGAGCCTCAGATGCTCAGTGGCCAGCCTCAACTGACACGTGACTGAGCCTTCCTGCTCTACCCAGCCTCCCCCTTGGTACCCAGGGCCCCTGATCCTAATCATTTATAAGCACCATGCATCATGTCATTCGATCCAAAATACCTGAGTATACATCTTGATAAGAGGACAGACTTTTTAATGTATAATACAATGGTATTATCATACCTAAAATAAATAATCTCTGTCTAACCAGTTTAAAAATTTCCCCATAAATGGTCTATAAATGTGTATTTACTAATAAACAGAATTTGTTTTTCTCTCTTAGATGTCTTTAAATCTGTAGCCACCCTCTCCCTCTTCCTCCTCTGCTTCTGCTCCTTCACTGCAGTTTATTCATTGAGAACACAGGTTCTCCACAAGGTGGAGTTTACAACATTCTTCAGCTTTCAGTTCCTCCCCTCTTCTCTTACCCTCCCTTTTCCCCCACTTTCCTCTGGTCACAGTTTGCTAGTTAGCCCAGACTTTTCCCTTGCCACAATTTGCTAGTTACCCAGGTTTTCCCATTGTCAGTTTGCTAGTTAGCCCAGGCTTGCCTTTAACTCATGATCCTTCTCTCTCCACCTTCAGGATGCCAGAATTATAGGGGTGCACTGCCACAGCCAGCAAGTTTTCAACTGGATGAGAGTGATCACGATAGCTATACACCCGTTCAGTCAGAGCCCCACAGGAGGCTTTGCAATGGAGGATGTCTGAAGCATCCACTGGTCCAAGCTCTCAGAGCAATGCCCTGTCTCCCTCTGTTCCCATAACGGATTCCTGCCAGAAACGTTAGCTGTGGCCCAACTGAACTTTCAGCTGTCACCATCAGTTTGTGGAAAACACAAAGGACAGAATAAACACAAAATCAGATGAAGGCTTCCTTCTCCGTTTTAAACATGTACTTCATTGAATATTACCAACAGGTATCATGCAGTGTTTTTTCACCTGGGATTATTGCAGGTGAGGGAATGTTGGTCTCTGACAAAGTGTGTAGCAGGCTTTCTTAGACTGCCAGCCCCCATACCATGACATAGAAACTTATTATTAATTATGACAACTCAGCCTTAATTTATGCTTGTTTCCAGCTAGCTTCCATTTCTATTCATCTATGTGCTGCCCAAAGGCTCGTTCACAGCATCTATGTACTGTACATCTTGCTTTCCTGTTTCTTCTGTGTCTGTCTGGTTGGTCCAGCTGACTGGCTCCCCTTTTTTCTCTGCCTACCAGCAGCCCTCATCCCTCCTCTGCCTAGCTATTGGCTGTTCAGTTTTATTATTATTATTATACCAATCAAGTGCCTTAGGCAGGCAAGGTGAAACAGCAATACAGCTTTACATAGTTAAACAGAGGCAGCATTAACAAATGCAGCACATCTTTACACAGGTAAACAGATATTCTATTCCACAACTTAAGTGGTCACAGGCTTCAGGTTTGATTTTCCATTCTGTTGCCTTTGTGGATGGAGAACATCCACACTGGGTCACCGGCTGGCCAGTGACAGATCTGCATACCTTTGTGACCCTCCTCTACCCTGGTCCTGCCTACAGGTTCTTTCCATTTTATCATGGGTGAAGAAAGTGAATATCAGCTTTTCAAAATTTACCAAATAAAAGGTAAAGTGGTCTAGGCTAAAGTTGATTAGAAGTTCCCCTTAGTAAACACTTAAGTATTAGTGACTAGACCTGAGCCATAGCCACTTAATGTTTTCTTTTCCTTCTTTGGGAGGGTTGTTCTTCTTAATTCTCTGAAATATTTTGCATAGCAGAAGTTGCTGGTGAAGTGAGGTGTAACTTAGTGTTGCTACTGCAGTTATAACTTTGACCATACTAGGTTCGAAGATGGAGAAGCCCAGGACAGTGTATATTCTGAAGTCTGGAATGTGACCTGGCTCAAGGCACCCACTCTCAGTGACTGTGACAGCTTCCCGATTGGCTTCCCTTCTGCTAGCGTCATTTGTGTCTCCTACTTCAGCGCTCTCCTGGCCTCGCCCACTCCTCGGACCTCTGCAGCCTTTTTGTGGGTGCCGGCGGGCTCGCCTTCCTGACCGTTGAGCGTCGGGGACTTTCAGGATTTGATCTCCTGTGCTCATCTCCTTCACAGTCCACATCCTCCTCCTGCGATCTTGCCCGTGCTTTCGGTTTTAATTATTATCTATGTGCTGATGACTTTTGAATTTATATCTCCAGTCCAGACACTCCTCTGAGCTCCCGGTCATAAATTGAGCTGCCTGTTCCGCATCTTGACTTGGCCATCTCCAGGCACTTCAGACTCTGCATGGCCCCAGACTGAACTCACACTGTTTCTCTACCCCTTTCCTCCCCCAGCATTCCCGGGAAACAGCTCCACCAAGCCGAGATGAGCCCGGCAGGCCTTTGGCAGCCTTCCCCCGTGCCTCCCTCTCCCAGTCACATCCTCTGAGCCAGTAGGTGCTCTGATTCTCCTTTCCACCTCTATATCTCTAGATGACACTGTGGCCTGTGCTTTTGCAATCTTGGGTTACTTCAGCAACCTCCCCAGATCTATGCTACGTCCTACTCACCCTAAAGCCAGTGTTCTTTTAGAAACCACGTAGAACTGTCTACCACTGTCATCTTCATGGGCCTTTAAAGTCTTTGCTTAGGCACGTAAGGCCCCACGCAGGCTGTCTCCTAGCCCTCTGTAGGCTCACTTCATATCCTTTGCCATGGTTCTTTCCCATCTAGTCATTCTTGTTTCTCACTTCTCAGCCCCAGGGCCTTTGCTCGTGCATTGGCTCTAGGTAGGATTAGTCTCCTTTCCCACCCCTCTTCCCTAGCTAATCTGTGCCTTTCTGAATTGGTGAATCTGGACTTGGTCTTTTCAGGCCATGCTCTCCATCCTCGTTCTTTGTGATTAAAACTCTTTATATATGAGGAAACCGAGATCCAGAGTTGCTAGGGAACTTGCTTGGGCCCTGGATGGTGACTGTGGGAGAACCTACTGGGACTAGTCTCGTTTCAATAGCTGTTAGGTACTTGTTAGGTGTTAGAGTTTTACATGGGTTTTGGCCCCTGGGTGCTATGTAGAGCTGGAATGAGTTGAGAGATGAACAAGCCAATTAAAGAGAAGGCAAGTCAGACCTTTGGATAAAGGTGACAGAAGATGGGGATTGTTTAGTCTAGAGTGACACAAAGATGGGAAGAAAAAGAGATGGAAAATTTAAATGTCTGAGGAGATTATTGTAGCATGCATGACTATAAAAATATCTCTGAATGGCCACGGGGCACCAAAGATTTTATTAGGTCTTGCATCTCTGTGGATATGATACATTGTAGCTGGAGAGAGTTTGGCCTGACAAAAGAGAGGGTTATTAAAGAGTCATTCAAAATCTAGAGTGAGGTCTTGTCACATATTTTTACAGAAACTCTTAGAAGTGGGGTCAACAGCCATCTAACATTGCTGGTAGTGTAGGCCTTGTACAAGGCTCAGGCACCGAGCTAGGTGACCTACTCCCCTGTGGATGTTCAGGATGGACAGCTAAGTGTACGAGTGAACAGATGAATTAATAAATGAATTAACAAAAAAGTAGAACTTACCACCGTCTAACCTGCCCAAAGTGGAAAAAATACAGTTAGTGGCACTTGAGTCCTCACCTGATCCTATTCAGGGCCCTCATCTGCTCCAGGTGTTTCCATTTATCTCTGATAAACTGTCAGCCAAGAGTCAATCGGGGGGAGTGAGTGATTGGAGGGGAGGGTAAGACCCCAGATGTTTTCCAAGAAAGAAGACAGGAGAAAGTTATTCCTCAATACTAATACATTTCGTCATCCTATCTTCCTGCAGATGTTCAATTTGGGAGCATGCCCAGGTTCCCTTTGCAGTCTTAAAATACGTTGTGCATCTAAAACACCCAGGACTCCATTGTCCCCGGAGATGTGTCTCTGTTGTATATGATGAAGCTGTGAGGACTTGGAAGGACCTTACATTTCACTGGCTCTGTTTCTTCCAGTCTCACCAGTCCTGTGTGCTTTCTCCACCAGGAATCAGGAAAAATATTCATTGGTGTCATTTACTGCACTCCCACTGTGTGACATATAAGCTCAAATCACAATGGCAGTGCTGCCGGGCCCTACTGAAAGTGGGGGACTTTACCCAAAGGTGATCACTCCCCAAGTTCCCACTACGAAAGGGAGTCAGGTCCAGACTGTGTGACTTCAGACAGTAATTGTAATCTCTGGGGGCTGTGACACGAGCTAGTCTCTCATTAAACAGTCTGTAGTAGGTGCAATTTAGCATGCGAGGAAGCCGAGGCTTCGGTCACATTGCCCACAGGCAGCAAAAGTTGTGTTCCGGCCATAGGCCCGAGCTGAATTCTAGCCTTTTCGGTCCCGCCTAGATGGCAGGTTGGTGTGAGGCGCGTTTAGTTAGAGGTTTCTCTCAGATTTTCCCTGTACTAGTCTTCTGTTGATCCATTAGTTCCCCAGCCTTGTAGCAGATTCACAGCATGGAAGCTGCTGGCTGCAGGTGGCAAGGTTGTGGCTCCCGCTCAAATCTCTTCTCCCGTGTGGGACATTCCATAAAGGACACTCTGTTCCACAGGGCCGCGTCTCTAGCCCAGGCTTTGATCTGGGAAAGGATGAGCCTCTGTGCAGAGCTGAAGCTGTCTGCGTGAGCTGTGTTTATGTGAGCATCCTTCCAGGACTCTGTCTGCTTTTGGGTGGAAGGTGCCCTGCCAAGAACTCCAGCTCTCCACGCTGGCTGTGTGGCCGACCTCCTCCAGCCTCGTCAGTGACTTTTCTGCCTGGCTGGAGATCAGTGTCTCGTAACAGTTTTGGACATGACCAAAGTTTCCCTGGCAGGGTGAGAGATGAACTCGGCAACTCGTTCCTGCCTTTTGGAGTTGCCCTCCAGATTTTCCAGGCTCGGGTCAGTAAATCACTTCATCTTGTACAAATACTGGACTGTGCGCATCGATGATCTCAAAAGCGAGGATAATTTGAAACCTCATTTGAGAATCTATTCTCCTTTCAACAGTTAGTATAGCTTGAATTTGTGAATAAAAATGTCCCTTGGTGCAGGCCAACACTCAGGTATCTGTAGGGCCTTTGATGGGAGCTAGACCATGTTTTCACTCCATGAGGCTATGGAAAAGTTACTTGTCTGTGTATTGCTAGTTAATTTATGATTGGAGACATCGAAGGCCCCCCTCTGTGTGCTGGTGCTGGTGGGATAGATCTAGTGTTCTTAAGTGAGGCCAAGATTTCTCAACACTGTCAGGAGAGCATTTGGGGCAAATCTGTGGTGTGTTTCTATTGTATTTTGTCTAACTTTCCCTTGTTCTAATGTGAAAATTGGCTGAAGGCAGTCTGTGATGAGGAAATTCAACCACTCCAGGTTGGCAAACGTCTCCTCAGAGAGGAAGGTCCTTCAACATTGAATCTTTTCTGAACCTGTTAATGAAAACATACACATGTACATGGCTACACTCTTCTTCAGTGAACATTCTGGAATGCTGAAGTTTAGAAATTCCAGCTAGGTTTTTTTGGTGTGTGTGTGTGGGGGGGGAGTTTTACCTTTTAACAACATCAATTTAAGTTTTACATTGTGAGTACATAAAATTCAGTGTGACATGTTAATGTGTGTATCAAAGTATCATGTGTCCTGGGATTGGGATTTTCTGTTATATTTGTAAACACCACAACAATCCATCACAAGTGATTTAACTTGGTAAGTATGGAAGTGGAAAAGGAAGAATGGATGATATCTGCCCGTTGGAGTTTGAACATGCTATTTCATTTGCAGGAAAGTTGATATAAATGGAATAAAATTTTACTGATTTGGGTGAGCATGGTACAGACAGACAAACCTCGTTTGTGCTCTCTTAGACACAGATCCTAAGCTAAAAGGACTGCCTCTTTCTCCCTGTCCCTCCCTCTGCTGTGCCAGGGGGGGGAAACGTTGAGGATGGAAAGATTTAAGTGAGGAATAGTTAGCCAATAGTAAGGATTTATGAAAAAGCCTCATGGAAACCTACTATTTTGTGAACCTATTAAAATGATGTTTAAACATTTTGAGCAGAGATGTCTGCATCAGAAGATAATGGCTTCCCCACCCATGATGAATAGAGTAGAGTCCATGGGGTCTGAGGCTTGGAGTCCAGAACTTCGAGTCCAGAGATAGGGAAGGGATGGAGATAGGACAGACACACAGACCCATGAACAGTGAAGCTGGGATCCAGTGGGGTGCTCTGCCCCCCTCACAACCTTGAACCCAGCATGTTTATCGGGTACAGCACAGGGGGAGGGATAGGCTAGTCTAGTTAGGAGGTCTCCGTAGCCTCAAGTCGTAAACATCCCAGGGGAGGAAGCTGCAGCTATTGGTCTGTACACACTGACCAGCCAACCATTTACACTCCTACGTGGACTCCGGAAGAACGCTTTGGCATTTGTCTTGAGCCTGGCCCATTCAGGAAACAGCTTTGCCAAATTATCATGTGCCATTTGGTCTTGGCGTCCTCAATAGGCTGGGCCCATGTCAAAGTACGCATTCACTCAGGACTTCACTCACTCAGGGTTTCCTCCACTCCCCCCAGTGAACCAGGAACAGTTACTTGGTACTGAGGAAGGGGGGTGTCATTTCTTCAGTAGTGTAGCCATGGGCACTGAAATGGGAAAGCAAAAAGTGGGACATATGAACAGCCTTTCCAAGGTCCTACACTAGCTATAGTGTAGCATGTGTTAAGGACCCATAGCTTTCAGGCCCTGGGGCGCATGTTCCTGAAAGTTCCAGGCCACCAGTCATAAGAAGTGTCATAATGGAATAGTCCCATTCTACCTGAGCACTGGCTCCAGGGCTATGAAACAAGGGCAGATAGCACCTGTAATGCCAAGCAAGGCTTTGCTCATTCATAAGGCTGTCTCGGGGTGCGTTTCAGATGGCTGCTCACTCTCTGTGTAGCTTGTGGTTAAATTACGGAGACTCTTTGCACTGAAGCCTTAATCTATATAAAAAATGTGAATGCAGTCATAACCACAGTCTAGGATTCCATGTGCATTTTGTGTAGTGCTCGGGGAACAAAACCAGAGCGAGGCAAACCCTCAATATGTCTGCACAGTTTCTTGTTCTGTTTGGGCAAAGCCACCTAGGATGAGGCGTGGGTTCTTATAACAGGCAAACAATGGATGTCTGTGAGCACATTTAGATATACTAAATGTGTGGGGGGAGTGACAGGCCTGAACAGCTGACCAGTTTTCCTTTTCAAACAGCAGAAACTGAAAATCAGGGTAGAGCCATGATAAGAGTTGTGAGGAACGGCCGTGAGGCCCAATTCTCTACAGTTCCAGTACCCAGAGTTCTCACAGAGGCAGGCCAGGAGAGTGGCTGTTTAGTATGGTATCATTAGCACCAGCATATTATTCTAAAGGAGAACAGGAGACATAGGGTGTTGTGTAGCCTCAACAGGAGGATATTGTACATATGTGTAGGCATCACAACCTACACCAGGCCCTCAGAACATTATTATGTGTCAAAAGTGAGTCCTAAATACTGGCCAGCTCAGAGAACATCATTTTGCCATCTTGTGAGGGTATCCTTTTCTTTCTTTCTTTCTTTCTTCCTTCCTTTCTTTCTTTCTTTCTTTCTTTTTTTTTTAAAAAGACTAAATGAAATTAACTGTTTCCTACTAAATACTTGATTTACGTTGCACATTTTGAATTTCCCATTAAGTGAAGGGTCTACAGTTTTTTTTTCCAAGAGCAATGAAAATAATGGGAAGAAAAACAAAAGGCAACAAAACAGTCCTTTGTACAAACTCTATTTCGGCAGCCTGAAGGCATATTAACTTTCCTTGCACAGACAGAGACTCCATCCTGGGCAGGTCAAAATAGTCTTTCCAACCATCTTAGACACTTTAAAAAATTTCTCCTTCACTACACTCTTCACTTTTCTCCTTGGTTTCCCCTTAAGGTGTTAAGAGTCCGTCTGGCGGTGCTGCCTAGGAACCCCTGTATTTCAGTGACATTTTATTGGGCGGTTCACCTTCAGCAATGATGTCATCACTCCCTGTTTGGGGATTGGAGAAGGATTAATGAAAACAGAGGTTAGCCCTTTCCAGTCCCAGCTGGGGCCATGTTGTCTCGGTTTTGATCATTTGCCCCAAATTAAGATTTCTGCCTAAAGCCCTCGTGTCCATGTTTGGCTGGCAGTTTTATGGCTGACCGAAGTGTGTGCTGGCCAGGGTTCTGGTTGGCTGTGTGTTTACACAGGCTGTTAATCAGATGGGGAGCGGGCAGCCGACATGGGTCGCTCTGAGTGGAGCCGCCCCATGTGCTGTCATGCTCAAGGGCCTGCACTTTGTTACTACAAATTACATAATGACATGTTACATTTCAACGTGTATTTTTACTTCAGGGAAAATTAAGCCAATAAACAAACAACCCTGATTTGGGAGAGGAAAAAAAAAAAAAAGGAAAGGCCCAGGTTTGCAAATCTTCCTCCTAGAGAAGGCTCTTAATTAATCTGTAGCTATAAACAAATCTTTGTTTTATTGAAAAGAGAGCTGTCGTGTATAAAGGCTATTTTTAAAATTAGGATGTGAACATTTTCTGGACAGGGGTCTGGGCCGTGTTACGGATTTTATGATCTGTACAGAATGAACAGGCTGGTTTGTGTGGTGATGGGAGGCTTGCAGTTTTTGATTGCTAATCCCTCTCAAATGTTGCTGCTGCCTTGCTTGAGTGGAGCCTGTAAACACCAGAATTGCTGTAGCTTTTCCAGGTACTAATTCAAGCAAAACTGCGTAATGTAAGCATCGGATTGCCAACGGTGGAACTTGGGGGCTCTGTTGTACAATATCTGCATTTGAGAGATGCTGAAGCGTAAAAAGGAAAGAAAAGGAAGCACTAACCTTCTAAGCCACCTTCCAAACTGCTCACAGCTCACCTATGAATTCAACACCCTCCTTTTCTGTGAGCTCTTGAACTCTGCGTTCAGGACCCAGAGTTCTATGGAATCTCTTTTTGGGCAATGCTCACACTCATTTATTCAATTATGTATGTATTTGTCCAAACCCTTTCAGCACACATCATGTCATCACCAGATGACAATGTGTCCTCAATTTCTTTTCCTAAGTGGAGGAATGGGGAGGACACATTTTAAGTTGCATTAAAAATGAACTGTTTGACCACATCAAGTCTATCTGAAACCTGCTGTTTTCAGTACCATTTGACCTGGAGTTGCTGGCCTTGCTCAGGTGTTTGGATACCATTGGGAATAGCAGCCACCCAGGAAGTGGCTGGATGACAGAAATGTTTTACAAACATTTCTTAGGCAAAATTATGATGACTTAAAGATAATTTATCAGCACAGCACAAAGATCCAAAAGTCACAAACAGATCGAAAGAGATGAGTTAAGTCTCAGAGTTTGGTTTACTTTTAGACTCGAGATTCTACAAAGAAACCCTTCCCAAATACTGAAAATGAACAGCAGAGTTTCGAACTTTAGGAGTCTCAGTCTGAGAACTGTCTGGAACATGCTCACGGTTCGTGACCGGACTCTAGACTTTTCCAGTACTGGTTAAACTTGCTTTCACTGTTATCAAATATAGAATAGCCCCACGATAGCTGGATATTAATTTAGGGCTTTCATTCTAGAAAAGATTAATCCAATAAGAAAGACACTGGTCTAAGATATTGTATCAGAATTATTTCATAAATGAAGAAACGACAAGGAACAGTTACATTATCTTCATTCTGGTTTTGTGTTCAGCCAGTGTTGGAAGAGCTGGATGGAGTCATCATGGCTTGCTGAATGAATGCATGAGAAAGGGCAATGGAAGGTGTACCAATGATGAGGGCTTTCTGCTCCTCTCTGATTGGGTGGCCTGAATTTCCCCAGGTTGACAGTGTCTCCCTTCTGCACATGTTGCTGTCCAAGGCACTGTTAGTATCGGGGCTCCAGGAGATGCTTTGTCCCACCACAGCTCCTTACTGCAGATCCAAAAGTGCAAAAGGATGATGAAGGCTGGAGGAAGGGTAGACATTTAATTAGCAGGTGGCAGTTTCGATTTAGAAGATAGACTAGTGGCCGTCTCTCCTTCAGCTTTGAACTTCCCCGAATGTATCTGCATCTCTGTGTGCCCATCGTCTATTGATGGATGGGTTGATCATACATCTTTCCTTTTCCTCCTCCTTTCTTTTCCATTCCTTTCTTCTGCCCTCCCTCATTATCTCCCCCTCCCTCCCCCTCTTTCCTCTTTTTAAGGACAAAACTGCACTAATGCTGTAATCTGAAATTAATCCTTTAAAACAAACTTTTTCTTTTACAGAACGGTGGGAACTTCCTTCTTTCTTCGGTTGTAATCTTCTGATATTCATCCATTGTGACCCAGCAGAAAATCCCTTTGACATGTTGTTTAATGGGACTCGGGAACATAAAAAAGTTCACCTAAAGAAGCCAAAGAAGTTTTCTGATCATGGATGTACTAGTTAAGCCCTGTGGAAGCCCATTTTCATATACATGCAAAACACTTAAAATGCTGCTTTACATTTTAACCCAGGTATTGAAAACTCATGTTTTAAAGTGTAATTTAAAACTTTAAAGCATGTGTACAGAGGGAGAGATAAAGCCAAAGAATCAGGGAGCAAGAGAACACTTAGCATACATTGCAGCAGCATTCAACCTGAAAAGTAATTGTTCTAGGAAGCTTCACTGGCCTTGCAGAGCAGGAGTATTGCAGTCAGATTTTGTGCAATGTGTACATCCCACTAACGTGAGTGCAGAGTGTAAGTGTGTCATACTCCTGATTGAGTGGATACATACACAGGTTTACTCTTCTCTATTTCTTCTCTTAAAGACATGAAGCTCATTTTTAAAAATGCTGGTCTAAATGGGCACAATTAAGTCTTTATCAGCTCTGAGCATTGCAGTCTTTTGCATGGAGAAATTTCTCAATCTGACAGAATAAGAAATGCATTTACATGGCCCAAGCTCTTAAATTGTCCCTTTCAATTAATGCCCCATCATGGAGCAATCTGGAAGCCATTACTCAGTAACTCTTCATTATAATTGCTTGCAGCTGAGTATCCAGCCCTCGGTAATATAAGAATAAAAGAAAACTCAGTTAGTAACAAGTGCAATTGATTCCATTCAGAATTCCCTTGGTGCTCCGCCATGTTTGGCCTGCATAAGAGGAAACACAAGGTTCCCCCTCCCCTTTGGGGGCCAGGAAATGAACTGGCAGACATGAGATGGTTTGTGTGGTGTGCGCCTTCATTTCTCAGCTGGTCCTTGTTAAAAATGAGACGATGGGGCTCCTGCTTTCTCCCTCATCGGCTACATTTTTTTTTTTTTTTGAGAGAGAGTTCTGGTAGTAGATAAAACTACAAAATTTCTATTTGTTTCGAAGTACAAAGTAATAGCATCCAGAAACTGTCACCTTCTGAGGCTGTGGCCCATCCTGAAACTTACTTCTGGTAAGGAGTTGGTTTTAGGGTTTCTCTCTGTTCCTACCTCGATGATCCTCATTTCTGAGCAGGAGGTCCCTGGAGCATTGTGTACAGGTGGAGAGTGTTTATGTGTTTGGGGGTCTATCAATCACCAATTCAGAGATGTAGAGGTCTAAATTAAGATAGATGAAAATGTGATGAAGTAAATTCCCTCCCCAAATGCTCCCCCATAGACACGAAAACCAAGGACTTGGCTTTCTAAGTGGTGGAAGGAAATAAGGAAAGGAGGCCAGAGCTCTGCTTTCAGGGCAGGTGCACCTTGGGGTTGACATTGCCACCACGCTCACGTCTAACCACGACCTCATCTGAGCTCCATGCCTGACAGACAGGCTCATCAGACAGTTTTCACATCGGACTTCCCTTTCTCAACTGCGTATCACTGAGGTGATGGGTAGCCTGAGCTTCCTAAACTAAAAATTAGTAAATTATAAAATTCATTTTAATTATTAAAAAGAACTGATGCTCCACAGAGAGAAGTTAGACCCAATAAAACCCCAACTGCTCTTCATTTCTACTCTTTACTACCATCACAGTAAGGGGAGGAAAAGCTCTCTGAGGTTAATTGACATTTCATTGTCATTTGCTGTGGAAAAAAGATTGGAAAATTACCTCCAATAGTTTAGTGTGTTTCTTGTATTTTTTCTATGCATTTTGAGAGTCAAATATATATATGTGATAAATTTTTTCTCTCCATGTTGTAAAGTTTCTTTTTAAATGCAGTTACCATTCATTACAGATTTTAAAACTCTGCCCCTACATTATATGAGAGGCACACTCCGAGACTCCCCAAGACAACAGAAGACAAATCTTATTCATTACAGGTTCCCATGGCTCATGTGGCAGGAGCTGATGGTAGTAACTGGCACCCCTATTCTTCTGGGGTCCAGAAGCCCTGTTGTCCTAGACTCCACATGCAGCCATTCAAGGGAACTTCAAACAAGTCTTGTCCTACTGAGAAGCCCAGAGAAAGAGGGATGCTTTGAGGCAGGAGAGCTGTGAGGTCTGTGAGCTATTTCATAGGTCCTTGTCAAAGACACATGAAGCTATCAACTGGATTAGCTTAGGTTTTAGGTTTCTTTTTGTTTGTTTGTTTCTGCTTTAAAAAATTATTTTCTGTGTATCAGTGTTTTGCATGCATGTATGTATGTATGTGTACCACATGCATGTCTGGTCCACTCAAAAGCCAGCAAAGGCCCTCATGTCTGCTAGAACTGGAATTATCGATGGCAGTGAGCTGGCATATAGGTGCTGGGAATTGAACCCGGGTCCTCTGGAAGAGCAGCCAGAGTTCCATCTCTCCAGCCCCAACTGAATTATTTTAAATTATTGATGGTTAAGAGTTATCCCTAGGCATGGTGACACAGCATTTAAAGACAGCACTTCTCGGAGACTGAGGAAGAGGGTCAGAAGTTTGAGGCCAGCCTAGGCTAAAATACACAGTAGGCCTCACAAACAAAACTGACCAACTGCATAAACAAACAGAACTGTTAGCTTCGCTGTTGCTAAACTCTCATCTAGTTTGTTAGTTTCATTGGTTTTGATATGAAATAACACAGCCAACTAAAGTCTGGGCTACTAAACATGAATGAAAAAGCTTGCGGGTCTAGGAAGGCTAGATGAAGAGTAAAGTCCATTTCCAGCGAAGCTTCTGTATTCAGCAGAAGACCTCAGAGCCTGAACTAGTCATTCTTGAGGGCAGGCCAGCCCAGGGAGTTGGCCCAAGGGGCATGGGGCTACTTGTATGCTTGCAAATTTCCCACTGAAAGCCCCCTACTGCCTGCATGGAGAGTGTCACCCTTGGGTTGACCCTATTCCTTCCTAACCCTGATGGGGCCATGTGCTAGATTCTCCAGCCTCTCAGTGGATGTTTTTGCTTCCTTTTGGGTTTTCAGCACCTTTTTTCAAATTCCACACCTTAGGGCAGCATTTAGGTAATTTTCCCTTGGCTAATCAATCAGCAGATCCTTCTTGAAATCTAATCGAGAGAGTTTCCGTCTTTTCTACATGCTGTCGATTAGTAATGTCTGTATCTTGGCTCCCTGAGACAAATGCTTGGATTTTAACAACTGCATAAGGTTTTCCCTTTTTAGTGAAAATTGTATGGAGCAATGCTGGTAAAAATTTTAAGTTCTGGAATAGACTCATATATTCATGAAGGGCTAAGGGATACTTTCCTAGCCTGAATTGCTGCTCCTGTCTGTATTCCCAATGACAGAATCTCATGGTGGCTGTCATTTTACCATTACATATAGAAGGCCCATGGTGTGTAAAATACAAGTGGTCAGGCTGAGCATAGCAATTATTTGTAAAGAAGTAAACTTACTAGATAAGTTTACTAGAGTAAACTTACATAGATATATTTGGTTAGGACACTATAGTATTTAAAAAACCACACCCCAGACACATGGATTGGTTTTCATCATCACAATACTGGGATAATTCCTGTAGAATTATTTCCCAACTTCTCATGAAAGGCAGTTGGCGGGGTAGCCATAAGCTTGAGTTAGGAGTAACAGCTCCGTTCCATATGACGAGTCCCTAGGATGTACCTGGCCAGCTTCAGTCCTCAGTGCCTTGGAGATCACAGGCTCTTTGGGTGTAAGATTCCTGCCATATGTTAGAGATCATTCAGTTTCTCTCTTATTTACCATTAACAACAAACTTCTCCTGAATGCTGCTGCAGAAGCAGTTGGGTGTTGAGGATGGCAAAAGGCCATCATAATCACATGAGAGAAATTCCGAGAAGGCTGGAAGGAGTCCCTTTCCATTCACTGAATGACAGAGACCACCTCTTTTAATTTCCCTTCCTGCCCTATAGCTATGGAAATAGTCTACAGAGGGGACTTGAGATGGGAGGCCTAGGCAGGAAAGAGGAATGCCAAGCCAGAAGTAAAAATGAATAAATAAGCAAGTAAATAAATAAATAAAGGTCACGCCCTGAGCAGTTGATCAGCATAGGCCATCATGTTCCTCACAACCTTCCCAGGGTTGGACACCAGGCATATTCTAACCCTTAAGCGATACACAGTTTGTCTGCATGGGATGTAGAGCTCTAGGGAGCTCTGTCACACAGATAATACAACATTCCTGCAGGAATGAGAGAGCAAATCTGTAGGGCCTCCACTTTCTTTCCACAGTATAGTCTAATTAGGGGTAAAGAGTGAGGCCACATCTGGTGGCTTTTCCCAGGGAAGAAGAATCTAAGAGGGAAATCAGTCCTTTCATTGACCCCTCCCCATCCCTTTGGCCTGTGTGATGTCATCTGAGAGGAGGCAATGTTGCATTTGTGTGTTCCTACAGTGTTCAGATCCCTTCCCTTTATGAGATCTCCAAGCCCAGTTTAGATTGGCAAAACTGGCTGAATGATGACCAAATCAAATGTTAGCAGCCTCTCGGCGTTAAAGGTTTCCAGCCCTTAGCATCCACAAAAGCAAACAAGATAAAGTTACATTCAAAATAGGAAGAGTAGGAAACAAGGTCTCCCAGGATTCAACACTCAAACCGTTCCCAGGCCCTGGGTTCCTTATATCACACAGTTACCACCCAGAAACTCTGTCTCACAGTCCTGACGCTTTGTTGTCTATGTCCTGAGCATCTAGGCATGAACACGTCACCTGGGCCTGATCCACACGTGGTGCTGAGGTCTCCAGTTGGTGACAAACGAGGTGACATCAAAAACTATTTCATCCAGCTCAACAATCCCATACCCCTTAGATGAAACTCTGCCTGGCACTGGGGACCAGAGGAAGACAGGGTGGAGGGAAGGTGTGATGTGGGAAATTCAACCCAAACGAGCCCCAGGTGCATAACTAGGTGTGAAGCTTATGTAGGCCACCTACCAGTGACTTCTCTAAGACTCTCAGAATACTTGTCCAGTCAGTGGCAACAGAAAGCTGTGACCTTGGAGAGTTCTTTTTGATATATTTTTCCCTCTTTCCCCCTCCCCGCCTCTCCCTTCTGTCCCCGCCCTCCTCTTCTCTTGAGTATGCTTCACATAAGCTAACACAGAATTTTCCTTAGCAATAAAGTTGGGTACCAGCTCGACAAGTAGCAAGTCAGTTTGTTTGTTTGTTTGTTTATACCTCCCTTGTCTATTCATGATAAATGTCCAAAACGGCTGTAAAAGCCATTGTGGTAGAGGCTGCTGGGAAATTACCATAGTCTGTTTCCCCTGCCCATCTCCCTCTACCCCACCACACCCCAACCCCCACCCCCGCCAAGCTAACAGGGTCTAAAACCATTTCCCTCTCTGTGTGTCAGTAAAGTGGCTGCATAGCTAGAATTGGGACTGAGGAACGTGAGCGACAGTGACTTGTACCACTTCTGTGTCTGGTGTTTTAAACATCCCACTTGAGGTTCACTGTGCTTACTGTCTGCTTACAATGGAAATTATGCCAGGACTGTTTGGGAGTTGCCTACTGGAGATGCTGATCAAGAAGGTAGCAAGAGTCTGGGTCTCCACATTGTTATGGGTAGTAGAACTTTTTAATCAGAAGCAGTCACGATGGGCTGTGACATGAATGATAAATATGATTGCCTTTTATATCATTGAGATCCCCAGTCTCTTCTAATAAAATAAAGCAGTTAATATTATTTTGAATAATGCAGACATTATTCTGGAACATTCTGGAAGAAGGAGATAAGAAAATCAGACCTTTTGGCAACCTGTAGGTGCTGGATAGTGAAGCTGATTTAGTGCAGAGAAGGAAAAAGGACCAATGAGTCCCTTCTGTTCAATGCAGATAACGGTCTGGAGCAGAAGAGTCATGTCTAGGGTAAACCAGTCTGGGACCTGTGCTGTGTTCTCCAAGTCTGAAACACTTGTAGCTCAGAAAGACAGGCATCTCTCCAAGTAATTAGGCACCATAGTTCTTGTGCATGCTCACCTGGGAAATGTCAGGGGTCCAGGTTGTAAAAGTTCTGGAAAAGTTTTCACTTGGCACAGAGTGGAGCATCCAGTCTCTAATTAGGTCTGTCCCGGAATTACAACCTTTGTCCATATTGAGTTGGAAACAACAGAAGGCATTTGAACGTTGGCCAGTTTGATTATAGTGTAGGAGGAAGGAAAATGCACGGCATAGAAAATAAGGATGATAGAGTGTACCGGCTAAAATAGTGCTAGAAAAAACCAGAGGACAGTCATGCCTTTAGAAGCTTCTCAACAGCTCCCTTGCTCAAGGGAGGAGAGCCAGCATCTGAAGGAAGCAGGATGATGTCGCAGAACATTCCTCAAGTTTTTCTGGGATCGCTGCGTCTTTTTATAGTTAGATCACTTTGCAACCCTAAGATGGGAATGAACGTGCAGCCACAGTTTTCCAGGGTCAGCTGTGCTTCTGAGAGAGCACGCTCACATAGGATCACTGAGTACATGGTGGCATCTGTCTGCCACTGCCCCAACCCTTTGCAGCTCTCAGCCACAGAAGGGACACTTCCCCTTTGATGATACTCGAGGGGAGCAGAATCACCTTTTATTTAAAAAAATACTATAGGTGGGTTGAATTTAATCATATTATAGAAATCTATGGAGTAAGTTTTAAGAGTTCCTAAAGCTAAGTGCAGATCTCTGTTCTCAGCTAAGGTTTCTGACGTGAGTCCAGGCAAAAGATGAAAACTAACTTCGAAAACTTCTCACCAGCTCAGGAGTTCTCCCTCACAGGAAGGAGGAAGGGGCTCTCATAGTCTCAGAGGCCACAGGTTTGCTAGTCACTTTTTCTTGCCACTGCACACAATCCCATTTCTCACCTCCCTTCAGTCCCTGAGAGAAGTCTCACAAGCCCTCCCTGGCCAGGGACTCTGCTTCTGTCCTTACTGTACACTGTGTGCATGCCTCTATTTCGTGCATTCACCATGGGACACACTATGGAGCAGACCCCAAAGATATTTGACATGATTTCAACTATGCACTCCGACTAAATTTAGTATATAAGCCAAGTCAAGGACTGGCATGTTTTAACATTTGTCTTTGAAACAATCTGTGAGTGTGTTTATGATTGTATAGTATTTGTATAATATACATGTACTTACATATCGCCATGTGCTATGAATCTTATCTAAGTCTGGTGATCTGAGTGGCAATTTCAAAACGCCAATTAATTAATTTATTCCTGGGCAGTAGCAGCCTGTGCATGTGAAAATGTCTGACCTATTTCAAAGAAACAACAGAATTCTATTTTTCCAACTGCCTCCGTGCTGCCTGTCCTGGCACATCTGGAACTGTTGGTTAAAATGGTAGAGCCAAAGCCAGAATCAGCAAAGGTTTAAATGCTGGTAGGATTCTTTGAACATCAAGAGGACCACCTTACAGCCCTAACAGAAGGAGGTGAAACTGGCAGCTGATCACATGGAGTCCAAGAAAATAGAAGTGAGCCATCAGCAAGGCGGTGGGGCTGCTGGCGGAGGAGCAGGTACAGAAGGTTTTCCCACATGCTCGTAAATACTTTACAAGCCGCTCTGTGGAGCTGGCCACTGGTTCAGTAGAAGCGGCCGCACCATCGCTGCAGTGGATTGTAAGACTTTCCCAGAGCTGTTGTGTCAGGAACTCTGAAATCACACCCTCAGTCTGCTCTGTAACCAGCCTCTGTGGTTCTGACAAGGGCTAAAGTGTGAGAGCTACTGTACCAAAGCATGCCAGAGGGGCAGGGTGGGACTCCATTGCTCCCGGAGATGGGTCTGTCTTGCTCACTCCTTCACAACCAGCGGCCTCTGTTTCCACTGCCAACCACGCAGTGTAAGCTCAAGTGAGGACATAGGCATCTATGTCAAGGCTAGAGAAAGCCAAGGTGGGTTGAGGCTCTGAGACCTACTTACAGCCGTCTTTAACAGACACCATCCCAAACGTTCTGCCAAGCTAACTCAGACTAACGTCAGTTTTCACTTACCGGGATCCCTTTGAACTCTGAGCAGATCTGCCTTCTCTGGTCTTGTTATATCTCTCTTCATAACACTTGACAGCCCAGTGGACACCCAGCCCAACTCCTGCTGTAGGGATATCTTGCTGTCCAACAAATGCTCTGTTAATTACCATCCGAGTTCTTCTGTTGACTAGAGTACTTTAAAATGCAATGAGATGCCTCCCAGCAGCTGTTCTCCTGTGCTTGGGATGGTCATCCTACTTCATATTTTGGTTTCAATAAAAGGCTTCCTACTTGACTATGAACCTAGAGGTCCCAGGGCACAGGCTGGCATAAGAATTATCTTCAAGAACAAAGGTAACACGGAGAAACTATTTTTTCTGGATTATGTAGAAGCAAATGCTTACGCTGTTGTTCTGAGAGGTTGTGTGAGGAGCCTCCTGATGTGGAAGAGGTCAGGTTTGTGCTCAGCATCACTTTTTATTGGGAGCCCACTACTCTATACCATTGCCTGATGTGTGGAGGTACAGCTGCCTTGTTTGACTTAACCATTCTCCATGACAGAAGCTAGAGGACTGCAGGCTGGTGAAGAAGGAGTGTGAGAGAGCTGTAGCTTATAGAGCAGAGAGGATTACAGGCCATCCGGCCCCTGGTGTTGCATGTACATATTACATTTTATAAGTGCCAGGGACCATTAAAGGCTTTGTGAATGGTGATTCCATAGGGATCCAAAGAAGGTGGCTTAAACAAAGGTCTCAAGGTATCCCCCCTTTTATGTATGGAAACAAAAAACCAGAAAAGACTCATGATTTGATAGGCAACAGATAAATGCTATCAGTCTCTAAACTCTTTGAGAACAAAGTTCTGTATATCATATGGTTAAAATCGATCTCTCCATTGACTTTTGTATGAGACAGGCCCAAACTAATGATGCTAGATAATCAATGTGGTTGGCTGCACAGAAAGAATTACAAGCCAAATAATGGGTAGCTATGGCAAAAGGGCTCCTTATAGCAAGAGATGAGAGCTGGTCTCTCAACAGACTCACTTAGAACCTTATTTGAGAAGCCTGGCTCATGGAGGAAGGCTTGAGACAGTCATACCCTTTAACACTAAGATTCTGGTTTCCCTGCCACCGATGGCATTTCCTGACTGTGTAATTTACCTTTTACTTCTAAGAAATAGCTCCCAGGATGTTGCTGTTTGTTATAATTAGCTCTATCAGCATTTCCTGTTTAAGCTGGTATGATGAACCGGGCGTCATTGTAACCCACTGAGAGGGGCTGAACACTGCTGACCATGCTCTTTTATCCAACTCCTAGCATATGCTTGTGCCACTACAACAACCCCCCCCATAAGTGCGGAACATCCCAGGGCATCTGGATCCATGAGACCACCCCTCCACCCCACCCCTTGCTTCTCAGAAAACACATGCTGAATAATACAAGGGCATTAAATTAGACCTCATTACCTAGCCAGTTGGGCCGTCCAGGTCTCCCGCACATAATAATGAGGGCTGATTTATTGTGATCATTATTCAGGCATTACAGGTCACTAAATAACATGCTCTGCCCACACATGTCTTCTGAACTGATAAATACCCTGAGAGGAAACATTCTTGAGGGTGTGAGTCTCAGGTTTGGATCTGCAACTCCAGGCTCATTAATTGTATGAAGGTGCTTTGCCCATCGCTCACAACAGCATCTTAATTTAATGAAAAGTCTTTGGAAGAAGTGAGTGAGAGATTGTGGAGAGACCACGGGGTTATGTGACCTATAGGGCACGGGATAAAGGAGCCGGAACACTGGTGGGATAGAGCTGAGGCTGACCCCAATTGGCCATGATACCAACACCACTGCACATTACGCCAGTCCTTTTGGCAACTATATTCCCACCACTTGAACCACGAACACTCTGCACATCACTTGGAAATTTCCAATCCCGTCTCCCTCTCTCACCTCTGAGCTCTTGAACACAAGCTCTTTTCTGTCTGGGCTGTCACACTTTATTCCCATGTTTCCCCCACACCCCCCATTTTTTATGTGCATCACATTTGGAGACTAGGCTTAGATGTCACATCTTCCAAAAGGCTTTTCATGACCTTACAGATCTGTTCTTTACTCTAGTGAATGTATCTCAACATTGTCTTCACTGGCCTATCTGTAGTCTCCTAGACCCTAAAAATGTTTCTCGGCTTGCTGTGCTCTTCATGCCTATAGCAGCGTCTGGGAAATTTTCTTGGTGAGTGAAGAAGCAAAGGTTAGTATGAAAGGGAGAAGGACACAGGCACCATAACAAAGAGTGTGGTAGCAAAGGATATTGACAGTTTAGACCTGGGACTCTTTACTCATGGAGAGAAGGCCCCTAGTCAGCTGGACATCACTCTCTGGAGCCTCTCATTGTGGAGATATAGATGAAGTTGAAAAAATGTCAAAGGAAGGAAATAGGATTTGGTCAATGTCATACCTCCAGCCTTGGTGCTGGAGCCTAGTAGACATTCATTAACTGCAGGATTGGACTCTGGGCATGAGAGGCTAAGACCACTTGTCTTAAGTGTGAGGGGGGTGTGGCTTGTGGCTGAGCACACAGAACCTTTGTCCTAACACTGCCCCCAATATGGCTTTGCTACTTTGCAGGAGAAACGTGCTGACTCAGGGTTAATTCTCTCAGCCTGGCTGCAGTCAGTTTGCACTGCCATGCCTGCTCTATGCTTTTCTTGCATTGTTTCAAGTCACAGCCATATGAGGGTTCAGCTCCGAATGTAATACAATTATAAGAAAATGACAACATCAATGGACTGTCACAAGCCCTATTTTGATAATGTCCACATTTAATTTTTTTTTAAATTGCAGTATATATTTTTAAAGCCAATTGCCTCAAGGAAGACACAAGGGACTAGGAAAACGGGATTGGAAAAAATCTCTCCTTCTTAAACTCATAATACCAAATGTGTAACCGGTAAATACAAAGTAAACCTGACCACTCGTCTACATTATTTATGGAAATAATTTAGGGTTATTTGCTTTATAGGAAATTTGTTGGAATGCTTTAAAAATTACTGAAATTAAATGAAATCAGGCTCCTTGAATTATCCATGAGAACAGCCTCACATAATCGATACTTCAGCCATTCTGGGATGACATTACATCTCAGGACTATTTTCTAACTTAATAAGATTAGAAATAATAAACTGATATTATTTCTTTGAGAATTGGGGCCTCTGACCTGGTAATTTAATGCCTTCATTATTGCAGGAGAAGAGCAAGAAGGATCCACTGAGACCCACAACCACATTCTGTCCAAGTGATAGCCTGATTCTTCTCGTTTTCTTTGGATGACAGCTTGTGTGCAATAGAAGAATATTCTTTACTTATTTCTAAAACACTCTGAGCATTATTTTCAGGAGAGTAGCATATATATATATATATATATATATATATATATTTTAAATGGAGAACTTTTATTGACTCAATAACAGAGGTCAGTGGAAAATAACATGACTTATTCCCAAATTGTGCTACTTCAGATATTTTCACGCTGACAGAGTTAAGCTCTGTCATGGGGCCATGAGAGGGTTTGTTTTGTCCAGCCCAGGCCTGTGGATAGTTGTGGTTCATGCTATGTTTTACTGCTATCTGGGAGAAAAAAATGAAAGCAGGGATGTTACTACCGGAAAGTGGTATGGGGCCCGAGGGCTGAATTCCTATCCTGTGTTCTCATGAGTTCTGTTCCTGGCCCTATCCAGGGTGGGGACTCTCCAATCTGCCCATATAAAATTACATTCCCATGAACCTTTGCTGTTGCCTGTGCAGCTCACAGGGAATTTCCCACCCTGTTTTAAAATAGGTTACCGGACTCATGAGTTGTTTTTTGTTCTGAGCTCCCTCTGAGAGACTTCTTCCCAGGGAGCCAATCACTTGCAGTGAGAAACCAATAGAAGGCCTGATTCTCAAGGCTGCGGACCATGCTGTAGGCTGGGAAAAGCAATGCCGTTCACAAGGCTGCCCCACATACCACATGTCCTGGCTGGGAAGGGCAGGGCTTGTTTCTACTCAGAGAGTACCATGTGCAGTGGGACACTGAGGGTAAGAGGCCTTTATCAATTCTTTACTTAGGCAAGACAATAGGAAATCGCAATCACTTTGGGGGAATGGGAATTGCTTGACTATGGATTACATCTAGAAACAGCTCTGTCATGGGGGAGCTTTGTTGATGGTCAGATGACAGAGGTCCCTTGGACCCAGTTAGCTTTGGACATGCCATGGTAAAAGCCACTGTGTTTCTGATGCTGTTTTGTGTCCGTTACCTCATTACTACTTAAAGACCACAGTTGTAGGAATGGGCATCCCCACTGTCCACATTTGCACACGGACGAGCCTGTGACTTACACAAGGACACTCAGTTCCAAAGAGTACAGCAGGAACTGGAACCCACGTTGTCTGTTTTGAGTCCTTAGCATCTGGCTGTGCCAGAGCGGCCTAGAAAGGGCCTGTGAACACAGTCCTCCTCCTGAAACAGGTGCGAGGGAGAAAAGCCCATCTCACCCTCCTCACATAATTGGTCCTACTCTGTCAGATAGTCACAGCGTTTCTGAAATATCCCAAGTGCTTACTTAGGAGCACCACTTGTTTCAAAGTGCCCACACTTGGTAAAATCTCGCTATGCTCACCAAGAAACAACGTCAGATCTGAGCTGGGTTGCATTTTCCTGAGGCCCAGGGGATACTGTTGCTCTTGGGAGTTGTAATATGTCAGAGGAAAATGCTTGCTTTCTTTGTAATGTTTCTAAAGAGAAATAAGATTTGTTTAGATAGTGATGTACCATGGGAGGCAGAGGCAGGGCTACCATGAGGCCAAACTGGCTACATACTGAGTTCCAGGCCAGCTAGAGCATACAGAGCAATTGGTTTGAAGGCTGGAAGCGACATGTTCTTGCTTTCACGTCCAAAAAAATTCTTTTAGGCTCCTATGGAGAGAATGGATGGTGAAAGGCAAGAGCGGAATCAGGGAGAGCAAGGAGCTAAAGAGATGCTTTTGGCTGCAGCACGGTGATGAAACAGAGAAGACGATGATGAGGTGTGTCTTACTAGCACCTCCCCCAGGAGGATCTTCCACTGAAGAAGATGAGGGGGTCAGGGAAAGCAATGCTTGATGAACAGAGCGTAGTTTGGATTTCTGGAAGGGGACGGATGGTGATAGAATTAGGGTAAGGAGGAAGGGACTCAGTGGACATGTGGCTTCAGCTAAGTGAAGCTCTGATTATGCAGCCCTGGATTCCTAGAAGCCAGGGCAGCAATGTGTACGAGGTAACTCCACCAAGGAGGGAAGAAAGCAGACACTTAGTATACCAAGTGATAGCCCCATCGATTCATTCACTCAGCTATTTCAACGACCATACACTGATCAAAGCCCTGATGGTTGCTCAATCCATTAACATTTATTAATCAGCGACCGTGTCAGAGGCTGTGCTCTCAACATCATTAAACAGAATAAATGGCAGTGCCTGGCCTTGAGGAGCTCATGGTTTGGTGGCAGACTCAGATGAACAGGTACCATTGTCAGTGCAGAATGCAAAGGGCATGGATAGCAGCTGAAAGGGAAGTCCCAGGGCAGCCTCCCAGGCCCAGATCCAAGAAGCTACTGACATGGGAACAGCATGCAGAAAGATGGGGAGACTTGACTGAAGGTGACTTCGGGGGGCACAAGTATGAGAAGCTACAGCATGGGAATTGAAGTTGTGTTTGGAGAAGCAAGGATGGACAGACCATGAAGGACTTTACATTTCATGCCATATATATTTATGACATCAGTTTGCTGTTGGACTAATAATAAAATAACATTTAAAAACATAGTCCCCTCCATGCATGTATATGGGTAGTGTGGTGTTAGTTCTTTTTTAAGGGTAAACTAGCTACAGACCCTGGGATGAGCTACCTAGAAGCTATACTAACTACAGGTTTAGTATACAGCCTATATTGTTAAAATTATGAACACACAATTTTTTAGGCAGGGCTTGGGGGAAACTATCCTGTGCATTGTAAGGTGCTTAGCAGCACCACTGTACCCACTTATCCTGGTCACTGACACCCAGTTATGATAACCAGAGTAGCTGCTGCTCACGCGAGAGTGGATATCCCTGAACAACGTGTTCCTCTTTGCTTTGTCTTAACTATAATAATGGGCAACGATGTTAACATATATAACCAAAAGAATGAACATATTCAGGTATTTGACTAAGGATGATATAATGTGGAGGGCTTTGGTTGCTTCCCACCCAATGCAGTAGGAGACACAAAGGCAGCCTGCTTTGCTGGTCTAGTTCTGTGGATGTCAAGAGGTGGCTCTTGGCGGTGTGTCCTGAGTAAATTTCTCAACCCCGCCATCTAGTGAGTTTAAAACACCTGTCTGAAAATTGCCACTATATCCCACCCTGGACACCTGAGTGTCTCTGTAGTTTATAAATGCTTACTGTATGTCAGGTGCAAGCACTTCCCAGGTGTGTACTCATTTCACTTCTAGAATGATCCAGTTGGGTACATCCTACTGTCTCTTCAATTTTATGGATGAGGAAATGCAAGCATCTTGAGGCTGAGTAACTTGGCTGAAGTCAACCGGTAAACCCACAGAAGCATAGTTCAGATCTGCGCCACACGGCTCTGGAGACAGTCTCTGACCCAGTACACTATGCCATCTGTCTGGTGGCAGCTGGGGTCTTTATACTGCAGGGTGTGGGAGTACCTGGCAACCATGAGCAGGCCAGAAAGAAGGTGATGGATGAGTCTTCGGAGCACAGTCATCAGGTAGGATATACACAGGCTCATCAGTGCTCAAGAGAGGTCATTTGAGTTCCTTTCCAGCTGTCCTCTTCCTGATACCCAAGCCTCCATCCCTGCCAAGGCTTCAGAGGATAGTTCACATTTGTGTGAGCTCCTACAGCCTGAGGGGGGCACAGCTCAAATTATATCCCTGGAGTCAACTGCCCAGATGGAGATAAGGCTACCCTTATTTCTAGCTTCACCCTGCAGCTTGGGGTATCTGGGAAGTGAGCCTTTCTCTGTTACTGCCTTATGAGAAGGGTAAAGAAAAGCCCAGGCACAGTCACACCACAAGGGAATTTGCTCAACTATGTTCATAGCAACACTTGTAATAGTCAGATCTTGGAAACAACCTAGATACCCCTCAACTGAAGAATGGATAGAGAAAATACGATATATTTACACAACGGAGTACTACTCAACAGTAAGAAACAATGGCATCCTAAAATTTGCAGGCAAATGGACAGAACTAGAAAAAAAAACAATCCTGAATGAGATAACCCAAAACCAGAAAGACAAATATAGTATGTACTCACTCATAAGAGGACACCAGACATAAAACAAAAGATACCCAGCCTATACTCCACAACCCCAGAGAAGCTAGAACCCTTTTCTAGAAACAGACGGAAGTGGATGCAGAAATCCACAGCTAACCACTGGGCCAAGCTCCTGGAGTACAATTGAAGTGAGGGACAGACAGTAATATGAACAAAGGAGTCAAAACCATGATGGGGAAACCCACAGAAATAACTAACTTGAGCTAGTGAGACATCACTGACTCAGGACTGACTCAGGGGCACCTGCATAAGACCGAGCTAGATTCCCTTAATATAGGTGACAATGGTGCAGCTGGGACAATATATGAGGCCACTGGCAGTGGGTCCAAGACCTAACTCTAATGCACAAACTGACTTAATGGAGCCCATTGTATATGGAGAGATTCCTTGCCCAGCCTAGACACAGGGGTGTGGGGTGGAGAGGGGCCTTGGTCCTGCCTCAAAGAGATGACTTTCTAGGGAAGGCCTTACCCTTTCCGAGGAACAGATGGGAGGTGGGGGGAGAAGGGGAGGGGGATTGGGAGGAGAGGAGGGAGAGGGAACTGGGATTGGAATGTAAAACTATAAGTTAACAAAGAAAGAAAAGTTCAGGAAGACCCTTTGAGCTCCATTCTCAGAATGTGTGGGATGGTTAGACGCCTATGGCCACAGGGCCAGGCAGTGAGAAGATGGCCCCATAGGTACTAGCTTCGGTAGATTAACTGAAGGAAAGACAGGACAATCAGTAACCCCATCACAGGCCAGTGACTACGGGACCTAACATTAGCAGAAGCAAAGCAAGTGGGCCATTCTCTCCAAAGGGCCACACAGAGTGATGACAGGAGATGGCAATGGCTAGCTCAAAGCAGGCCCAGAGGGAAGGAGCACTTTAACATCAACCCGACCTTTGACCCCAAGCTAAGCTGAACTTCTAGCATTTTAGACCACTGGGGCAATGCTTTGCAGATTTCTGTACCCTCCCTATGTCTGCAGGGGTGCAAATACCTTAGGACAAAACTGAGATGCGCCATCTGTCACAGTGGTGGAGCTGTCTGTCCTTTACGGAAACAGGAAGAGTCAAAGACCTACTGGATTACTTGTCTCCAGAGAGTCTCACTCTAGTTTCCAGATTGGAAAGGTCTGAAGAGGTCTAGGAAAATACTGAGGAACTATGAACTGCTCCCTGTGTCCGCTGGGGCTTCCCAGGGCGAGGGTCAGAGGAAGGTCACACATATAGCCCAGACTGGCTATCCAGGATGCCTGAGTGATTTGTTAAAGTGCTTAAGAATCCCTGACCCAGCAAGTATGTATCCGAGAGGGCTCTGTTTAAGACAATGGCTGGGAGAGGGATGGAGGGGAGGCTAGAAGAGAAATAGTCTAATAGCAAAGCTATGACACAGCCTCAAGGGGCCCAAAGGTCCAACGTGAGCAGGATGGTTCTTCTTCACTTTAAGTCATGCACAAAAAAACCAGCTGCCAGCAGCGTCACTCTCCAAAAGTAGAACTATCTGCTTCAGTAACTGCTCCCACGAAACAGTTGGTTTTCTTTAATGGGCACCACAACTTAGTGAGCGATGAACAAGGCATGCCCTTGAGCTCGGGTGTAAAGATGAGGGTGGGGAGGCATGCTCACTTAGAATACGAGCCATAGTTTCTGAGGGACTTTGCTGACCATAGATTCCTCAATAAGTAGTGTGACAACTAACTGTGCTGGGATAGGTGTAGCCTTGGTTTCTGGCTTATCTGTACAAAGATGGAGGGAACAAGAAAAACCTCCGTCCATTGAATCCATACCCTGTGGTCTCTGGACCCGGGAATCCCTGGAAAGAAGCTTGTTAACTCTTTCAACACAGAATGCTCTTCAGTGCCTCTCCCTGCCCATGCCCTGTCCTCCTCCTTTAAAAATGATTTTGTTGATCCAGACAATGGGACTCAATTAATGATTTCCTCAATATAGCCAGTTAGTTAGTGCCAGAGACAGATTTCAACCCAGGTCTGGAGGAATCACGCCTTTGATCAGAAGCACTGAAATCAGTCTCCAAGGAGTTGACTTGCTGAACGTACCCAGCCAGGGCAGTGAAAGGCCGGAGCACAGGCTCTTGCTCCAGGCCGTTCCCCGCTGCCAGTACTTTGCTAGCTGAGGCCCTCTGACCACCAGACGAGAGGTTTCCAACTCTCCATGTCCCACTCGTCTGGTCTTGCACTCCTCTGCCCTGCCTTTCTATGTTCGCTAATGAGCTCTCCGAGCCAATGTGGCCTCCGGTGCCAGACGTTAGGGCCGCAGTGGGAGTCAGCTGGGCATGCAGGCGTCTCTGCTTGTTTTGGGAAAGTACCAATTCTGGACCACCCAAACTGACCCTTCACTGGAGCTCACTAGGGAACCCTGAGAAGGAGTTGGCAGGCTTTTCTGCCCTCCTGGAAACCCTCTTGGGCCAAGCACTAAAGTACCACAAGTCTCTGAAAGCATTACGGGCCGATCATGACACAGCCCTCAGCTGGAGACAGGTTCTCCCATGCCGAGGAAAGACAGCCTCCCATCCTCTTTCCCACAGCACTGACAGGGCCTTCCTGCTTGGTTCAGGTTGCGATAGCCTCAGGCTGTACGGGTCTGCCCCAAGCCCAGCCCAGCTAAGCATCTCACTTTCAGCAGGGCTCTGGAGTCTGGGTAATGCCTGCTGTGAGCCCGTCTTGTGGGATGGCAGGGTGTTTTGCAACAGCATTGCTGTCCATTCAGCCGTTGAACTGTGACAACCAGACTGTCTCCAGATGTGCTCAATGAAGTCAGAGGATGAAGGAACAGCAGTTACATCCTCAGGCTGAGAAGCCTGTCCTCCATTCTGAATACATTTTAAAAATAATCATTTTAAATACAATTTCAAGCAATGATAAAATTAAAAGAATGGGTAATAAATCATGCCTACAACGCCTTTCCAATAATTATGAATATTTTTGTAATCTTTCATCTGTCTTCTCTCGCCATGTCATCTGCTGTTTCTTCTGTATTTACCACTGTCTATTTGCCTAATGTTTGAAAGCAAATCTCAGACACCGTGCCATTTATGTCATAAATATTTAAGCGCTTATCTCTGAAAGAGAAGGGCTTGAAATTATCACACTATCATCACATCCACGAAGGATCCCCTAACGTGACTGAACATTGCCCATACTTAGATTTCTGTGATTTTTTTTTTATCACGTTGTGGACCTTTTAGAAACACAGATTCATTCAAACAGGATTAAGTCAAACCAGGCAATGAATTTAAAATTCTTTTAATCTATATCTTTGTGCTATTTATTCATGCCAGTGATACATCTTGTAACTACTGTAAGTGAGAAGTGCTAGGCTCTACACTGAGGCCAAGGAAGAGAACCTCCGAGCACACTGGCTCTACACTTTCTCCCAGAAGGATGCAAATTAATACCGTGTCCACCCGAGTGCCCTGTGCAGCTGATTGCATCACTGCCTTACTTCTTTGTCCATAAATACCTGCATTTTATTATTGAGTATTGTACATGCTCAAAAGTTCAACACAGTGCGGCCAAGAATGCATTAGGACATTCAGGATGGGATATGTAACTTGGTGGAGAAGTATGATCAAACACCACACATTCCTCTGACAGACTTTCCAACCCAAGGTCAAGGGGACACAGAAAGGCATCTCTCGGCGACACTGCTTTGCATGCTCGTCAATCCAGATGGTCAGCTATTTAGTGTAATTTGTCATCAGGCATGCACTCGCGTTCTAGTGACATAGGCAGACGTTAGATAATGACTCGCTTTTTGTGTTTACAAATTTATTCCACAGCCAAAAAGAATAGGATTTATTTTCTTTGGGAAAGTAACCTCGGGGTGGTAGGAAAAATTATATATCTAACACAGTGTGTTGTTGTTTGCCTGCGGACAATGTAATTTGTTTTCCTTCTCCCTTGAAGTGTTTGTTTTCCTTATGACACGGAAAATATTCAGAGATATACTGTACGTGCACTGGCACGCATACATCCTTGCCCTTGGGTAGAAGTCTAGTGTCTATGGAAGAATGGGGCATTTGATTGAAAGCCACAGACCCTGGTAGTTTTTCAACAGTTCCAGTTCACAGTTCTGCCTGAAGTAAATGTTGCCAACTGTGGACAATGTGCCTTCCTCGTGAATCTGAGGGAAGTTGCTGGTTAATGTCTCTGAAACAGCCTGTTAAGACTGTTGCTCCAAATTAGAGCCTGGATCATTCCAAAACCCAAATAGACGCCTTTGATCTTCCAGATGGCCGTCTGATTGGGAGCTGGGCAAGATCAGGTTTCAGGTTGTGACTTAATGATTCAGGACAATATTTATGGTTATTACTTGACAGAGGGCAGTGAGAAAATTAAAGCACAGCCCCATGCTTCATTTATGACAAAAAACAAATTCATGGCAGGGCTGTAGATTAGAGGTGGCATCTCTGAGCTGTAGGCAAAGTGCAGGTACAGTTCTGAGATGTCCCGTCTGATTGGGTACAGCCAGGCTGGCAAATCTGGACTTCAGAACCTCAGCCAAAGTGTCACTCTTGGGAAGAACCAAGCCAGTTTCTAACAGCTCGTCTCAGGAAAGATGTAGCAGGAGAGAGATTTCCCCTCAGAGGGACAACGCAGCTCTGTTCTGCTTGTGTGATCACCACACGAGTCACAAGTCAACTAATACCACTGGGGACACATAGTTTTTCTTTTACGTTACTATTACATGTGCGCTATCAAGAGGAGAAAACAATAACTATGCTTGCTGGCTGTGAGCATTTTGTTTATACAGTTTCTGCATGAACTCAGCCTCTAAAACATGCTCTATATGATACCATATGCATTTCTTACATTGTCCAGAATTTTGAGAATTTTGCAATTGAGTGCTCTTGCAAAAGACAAGAAGGTAAGAGGAGAGTGGGGGGGGGCTAAGCAAGCCTTGTTTCAGTTCATGAACATGTAGGCCAGCTAGGAGAAAAGGCAGTGGAAAGTTTATCTTTCCCACTAACCCTCTGCTCCCTGTGGGGATCGAGAATTTGCTCATACACCTCTTCCAGGAGAAAGAAAACTGAGCTGCACGCTATGAATGTATTTGACCAACTATGACATTTTTAAAATAAGGTTTTAACTGGTTTTATTATACCAACTGTGTAATTTCAAAATGACTCTGTCATCTGTTATATCTATTATAAACAAGCACTTTGTTTAACCAAGCCAATACGAACCATCACCGACAGAGAAGGCTGGCGCTTGAGAGAATCAAGTCTTTGATTGTTTAGATAAGGAAAGGAGAGTCTTTGGCTAGGAAAAGCAAAAAGAAGCATGGTTTTGAAAGAAAAAAATTAAATATGTCACGCTATGTGACACATATTTTGATGTCATAATTTGATGCTGAGTGCAGGAGCGCCTGCTTTCCCAGAGCCCACCCTGGATTGAGTGCTCTCTTGGTCCCAGCTTGCACAGTCTGTCCTTGGGCTCTCAGCTTCCAAAGGTACTACACAGTCGGGCCATGTAATCCACATCCAGGGTGCTCAGGAATAGACCATGCTAGGTTTAGACTCTGGCTCTTCTCTGTATCTGACCAGAGGGAGTTGCCAGTCTCCAAATCCGTCTGGAGGATGGGAATAATAGTTCCAGCCTCATGGGGTTGTGATGATGGTGTTGTGAAACTGCATGCCTGAGATGTGGGGAAGTTCTCCATAACTGACAGCATGCTTTTGGTCTCCATAGAGCAAACCCACTCTGTGGGGGGCATTTTGTGGCCTCTATATCTCAGAATACACAGTTGTAGTGGAAGCTATAAACCCGTGGGTTCCCAGATGCTCCCAAATAACCCCCAACTATTGACCCCCCAAGTGGCTTCATTCTGTCTGAACTAACCATGCATTTGCAGTGGTGTCATGCTCATTCTCATGGCGTCTTAATGTCCTATGTCTGTTTTTCTGGAGTCACAAAGCAGGCTGTAAAGTTGAAACCTACCTAATTTAGCTTCTGGGGCAAAGCGTCTAATTTTCTGGGAGGTCCTGGAAGGCTTGGAGACTGTAAGTCGGTACAGACTCTGAAGAAAGCTGGAAGCAGTCTCAGACTCCAATACACAAGTGGACTTTGCACTACCTGGGTCTTCTACTGTTGTATAACATTTGAGTATACACATGTGCCTCCTGTCCATGCCTCCATTTCCCACACACAGACACACAGTCTCATATCATACACTCACTCGTTCTCAAGCACATGCATACCCATACACTCTCACATGCTTTCTCTGTCTCTCTGTCTCTGTCTCTTTCTCTCTCTCTCACGCACAGAGTCACTCACACCTCTGAGATTTAAAGTTCTGTGAAGGTGTATTAGTTCCAGGCTGTCTAACATTATAAGAAGGTAGCTGACAGTTGCTGAGTCATTTGAGAGCAGCCACAGCTTCTGGGCATGTCAGCAAACAAACATGCTATCGATAGCCTCTCCTTCCATTCCAGACATAATAAATATATCGAGCCGAAAAGCAATGCAGATAAGATTTCCACATCGGAAGTTAAGTTTCACCCCGAGTCAGTGGCTACTGCGTTCCTTCCCCATGGGCCTCAGTTGTCCATGTGAAGTGGGCTGGCATAGCCGTGTCTCAGGCCCTCACTGCATGCCAGGAAAGATTCCTCAGAGCACAAAGACAGGTTATTTGGTGCTTTTTCTGCAGCATAGGCTGAAAGGATCTATTTAAGACAAATCATCTGTAACTGCAACCAAGCTGGCTATCTGGCCCTGTGGGTTTTCCAGCCTGCCTCTGGGGGACAAGGCACAGACCAGAGTGGAAACGGTGCAGACATTCGGGGAGAGTTGGTGGCGGCGAAGGGGAGGCCAGTTGGCCAATTAGGAAAGAAGTGAAACAGATGACTCCTGACATGGGCTGGAGAAGGCAGAGACGTTTCAAATACACACTGAATTCTGTTTCTCCAAAGGTCAGCTTTAATCAAGTTCCCATGTAAATATTACCAATATAAACCAAGTAATGGAGGTTAAATGGCTGCTCTTGAGGTCACTGACTCTTGGTCAAGCTGGAAGATTTCACATGAAATGGACCAGTTGTAATATACCTGGAGGGCCTCATGCCCAGCCATGAAACTTGAGTCCCCTGCCTCCTCTAGCTGTCAGATGGAGTGCAGAGCGATGGGATGGGAGCAAGGGGCGGCGGGGGCGGGGATGGGTGGGGGGGTTAGGGTAAAAACCAGATGCTCAGCAGCCCTGAGGATTTTCTAAACACAGAACTTTAGACTCTGTGACTGAGAGTGAAGGGGGAATCTCGAGCATCCGTGTTTGACACATATAGGTCAGTACTTCCTGTTGGCTGATGTCATTAAGGAGGGACACCTGTCAGTCCCAAGAGGCTTCCCCTCTCCTTCCTGGTTCTAAGTGTCTTAGATGCCTCCTTGGCTATTTTGCAGGAGAAGTGCTGCAGGGACCTGTTGTAGAGACAGAACACCTCTGTGTCCAACTAGAGGCAAGCCTGGTCTGGAGGGACAAGTCCGTGTGACCCTAAAAGTCCTGGCGGGTTTGAGCTGCTGTTCTTACTGGCGGGTTTGAGCTGGCTGTTCTTACTGGCGGGTTTGAGCTGGCTGTTCTTACTGGCGGGTTTGAGCTGCTGTTCTTACTGGCGGGTTTGAGCTGCTGTTCTTACTGGCGGGTTTGAGCTGGCTGTTCTTACTGTCCCTCTGCTCTTGTTTGACCATATGGAGTCATGTGTCAGCCCTACCATTTGTCTCTATCTCTTGTTGCGCCTGCCATCTCTGTCTCCCTGTCTCTGCTACTTAAACTACACTCCAAATTTCTCTGTTGCCTAGTATTTGTGTTCTACTAAAACAACAACAACAATTTGCACATGTATATGTAAACAGACATTTCTTTGATGGTCTAGTGTAAAAAATGGAACCATTGCTTACATTTCTTTTGTGCTTTGCAGTCTATATGCATCATTGCATCTAATTTCATAGCAATCCTATCAGAATACTCTAGTCTTAATTTATAGGTGAGGAGAAGAAAGATCAGCTAATTTGCCTAAGTCTGCAGAGTTGTAGGACAGGACTTGAATCTGATGGCAGTGTGTACTTTCAAGCACACAATTCAAACCATCTCTTTAACTGGCATCCTTAAGCTAGTATCTTCTCAGAACACACAGGTTTGACATCATTTGTTTCTAACTGGCTTCTAAGTAAATACAGCTTGCCATCTAAACATCAGATGCTATTTTTAAAAATGGTCTTCCAAACAGAGATGTGGAAAGATCTCTGCATGTTTTAACACTAGAGATGAAGCCGTGTGCATAACACACACAAGATGTGGAGAGCGGGGAGGGTGCTGGGCTAGCTCCTTGGAGAAACTAGAGAAATTTCCCGCAGCTATCAGTTACTAGGTTCTGGGAGCATCATTGTTGCCCCAGCCACTGCCTTGCTCACCCCTGAACTTCGTGATGGGAAAGTATGAGACCCATCCTACAGTGTTCTCTTTGCTGCCTCTTCTGCTTCCACTCAAAATGGCTCAAGAACCCAAGGCTCGGATGCTTCTGAAATACTCTGTCATCTTCATGGGCAGACAAGACCATAACACCCAGAGGGATATGAACAGAACAACCAAACTGCTACCCATTTCAAGGCAAAAGGACTTAGGAGAGTAAAACCGTGACACTGATGTACAAAAACACCAGTCTAAATAAGCAGTCTTCATCCACTTTCATTAGTGTGAGATTGTGGATATAAAACGTGCTCTTTGTTACAGAGAGAAGCCGATAGTGTCCCCAGGAAGCCCCACGCCTGCTGGCACTGTTACTTCCAAAGTTAAATTCTGCAAGATGGTGTTAGCATGCCTGAATCACCCAATACCAGAAGTGAGAGCTCTTCGTGGCTCATGTGTGTCCTGCATTCAACAGGGATTAGAGATGGATAGTCACATGTGCAATGTCCAGGTGATGTAGAGATATTTGGAAAATTGTTGGAAGGATGCCCTAGTTAAGGTAGACCATTGATGCGGAGGAAAATGAAACAAGGGATTATTGAGCGTGAGCTGAAAGAATATCCTTGGGCTGGCGAGGTGGGTCCGTGGGTTACAGTGATTGCCACTGAGTCTGACAACTTGAGTTAGATTCCCTGGACCCACATGGTTAGAACCAGTACCAGCAAGTCGTTTTCTGACCTCAACATGAAAGTCATGTGTATGTAGCTGTATGCCTCTGTATGTGTACATGCACACACAATAAACAAGTACGTGTAAAAACAAAAGAACTGTCTTCATAGAAAGTAGGGACAGTTGCTTTCTCTCTCTCTTGAAACACAACGGAATAATAAAAGGAAACAGCTGGGTCAGGCATGGTGGCTCACAAGGGAGGCAGAAGCAGGACAACTCCAATGCATAAGGCTAGCCTGAGCTACAGATTGAGCTATTTCACAAAACAAAAACAGAAACCCCCAAATAGCTCAGAGCATCAGCATGGTGGGCTGAGGTTAGAAAAATGACACACTTTCCTGTAACAGACTGATTTATGTTGACTTCTCGGTTCTGGTACAAATTAGAGTTAAAGATGAGAGATGACAACATGGATTGTTTTCAAGAGAAGAGATGGAAGAGAGATGATCCCCATCCCTGCTAAGGATGCCAGAATTCCACATGTTTGTTCTTAATTATTAGCTCCTGTGATCTTGGTTAAGTCACTTCACTGCTCCGGACTTCATTTTCCTCCTCTGTAAAAATGGGCGCATTGAACTGGAAAATACCTAAGGTTGTCAAGTATCCTGTAATAATTATTAATATCAGATATAGCATTCTCAAGCTGCCTTGGTTTGGAGCACACATTATATGGGTATCTGACTGACTGCAGTTACCTTAACAGTTTGCCTTGAGATCGGCTAGCATTGTTTTCTACAGTACTGTAGAAACAGAAATAGCCAAACAACTAGTTCCTTTTTTTCAAGAAAACAATAGCAAAAATAGCTCTAATTTCTTGATTTGTCTGGCCTTCTTGCATGGCCTGTATGCTTTCTATGTTAGTCGATACTGCTCATTTCTCTGTATAACGGGGGCACCGAGCCTCCAGAGGAGAAGGAAATGTGGTCCTCTAAGATCAGAACCCAGGTCTCCTGCTCTTAAGGTTACTTTTCAGTTTCTTGTTAGGCTGCTGTTAGAACGATAAATTGTATCAACAATCAGAGTGCCATCCCTCCAAGGGCATGGTCTGACTTTAGCAGCCTGTCTTCTTGGCCGAGATAGCATTATCCCTGTATGTTCTAAACCATTCCACACTGATATATTCAGATGAAATACCTTCCAAATGTGAAATGACTTCCCCTGAGCAACATTTCTTTCTTTTTGCTTTCCTACTAAGGCCCCTAGACCCTTGGGTTACTGTGAGTGTCTGGCACTCTAAAGGTTAATACGATACTATATCCAAGGCCTACCTCGTATTATTGGGAAATTATAATGTTGATTAAATCACAATGGTCCTGTTACAGGCACAGCAGCCGGCTCAGGGATAAAAGCAGTCCAGGGCTCTGAGGTCATGCTCAAAGCAAAGGAGAGTTGGAACAAAATGAATGACTTGAATGCAAGGCATAAACAACCCAACAGGGTTACAAACAAGACCAGAAAGGAGGCATCTGGGATCCCGTTCTGCTTCTGATGACTTTCAGGGTGAGGCTTGATGCCTCTTAGATTTTCAAAGAAAAGTAAACCAGTGACAAAAGAATAGCAGCTGGGCGCAGTAAGGACATCAGTTGGAGCAGATTGTAATTAAGCATTGGAAATGAATTGGTGGTGCAATCACGCACTGTGGACAAGGGCCTTTCACTTTTTGTGTCTTCTTAAACATTTTCCTCCTCCTCCTCCTCCTCCTCATGTTTCATACTCAGCCATGCATGTCCTGGTGGGTATCAGCTCAAAACATTGCCCTCCTTTTTCTGGGACAAACTGTCAAGGAGTATGGCAAGCTGGGGAAAAGCCACATTATGTTTGGATTCCTGTTTGCATTTATTTTTGTTACTGTGTAAGTTTGGAAGGACAGGAGAACTGTTTTCAGAAGACTGTATGTTTGCATAAGATAAAGGAACCAAAAGGCTCCTGGAGCACTGTGAGGACAAATGATTCCTGTTTCTTCACTCAGGATAAAGATGAAGACTTTACAACCTTCTGGTTTATACTGATGCTATGTAGCAGTTGCTGAAATGTATGGCTTCTGAGATATCACTATCCAAGGGCTAGTATAGATTTTAAAACAGCATTTTTGCGGGATGGACCTCTCTGTTAGAGACTGTATGCCTTCTATGTTAGGAATGCCCCTCCCATACTCACAGCCTAGTGTTGCCTGCCATAACCTAATGTATTGTTGTGTAAATCAAAGCTATGACTTCCCAGAAGCTAGGGGCCACAGTTAAAGACCCTTCTAGAACTAAAAGTTAGTGCATTCTTCAGGGGAGTTGAATCCTACTCCTAGGTCTATTCTGGGGCAGAGGCCCTTTCTCTTGCTTCCTGGATGCTGGCTGCCCTTTCTGCCTTCCAGTAAATCATGCTGAACTTGGAGAAAGCAGAGGGATGGCTCACACCCAGGTGTCCTGAGTCATTAAGCACACTGGCTCCTCTGGGGGCCCAACCAGGTTCTCTGAGCTTTGACAGCAGGGAAATGTGACAAGAAAGTAAATATTCTTGTGCCCCACTTAACCAGAGGTCAGATGTGCCTCAACCTCAACCTTCTGGAATTCGGCTTGAGGGGCAGGAAGGAAGAAAAACAGGCTGGAAGTAGCGGAAACAGCAGTCACAAAGTGATGCACTCTAACCGTGCCTAATTGACTCTTAATTAACGCACACTCCTAATGAGCCCACTTATTTAGTCACTTGGGCCACAGTGAATTAAAAGCAGAAAATTGAGGGGGATAAGGCCAAAGGAAAGAGAGATTAGTGGTAATCACACCAATGGCAGTAGGAAATGAAGACAAAGAGCCTGACATCAAAGGAAGAGATAAAAAAGCAAGCCTTCAGAAAGGGGTCCCAGAATTAGCAAGGCCAGCAACCCTACAGCATCTGTAATGGGTCAATCAGTCACTGCACATCTGGAAAGCCCGAGGGCATCATCGTGGTGAATACATAGTCCCTGCTCTAAAAGCCCAGACAATGTGTGTGAAGGAGCTGAAACACAGCCAAGTCCCCACCTTCCAAGTCCCATAGTTCTTCAAGCATCTGATTTACTTGGAAAATACCACATTCTTACAAGGCCCCACTCACTGCCACACTGACTGCAGTATTCTTTGTAGAACCGCTAACCCCTTCACCATGCGGGAGTCCTCACTTAGGCATCACTCCTCCTACTGGGCCTTGACTAATTTAAAATAAAACCTTCAGATTGGTAGCCTCTTAGTTCCCCAACAATTGCCAGGCTTCCAGAGCTCTCCTCTAATTTTCTCGTGAATTTCGGCAGCCAGTTAGGTCCTGCCACAAATTCTATTTCATAAGGGGCATCTGGTCATCATCACGGTAAAGGAAACACTTGGCAGAGCTGGTTCCATCAGCCTCTCTACTTTCTCTTAGTTGTCAAGTCTATCAGAAACAATGGGGACAGCCCCTGTTGATGGGCATTTTGTTTGCTTATGGTATATACATGCGCTAATAAAAATATTGCTCCTATCACAAAAAAACAAAAGATACAGATTATCTAATTTTGTCTTTGAAAAAAAGTTCACTTCAAAGACCACTGGGATAAAATTGAGTATAAATTTTATTCTATGTGTTTTAGAATATTTGCTATCTGCAGGATAAGTTTCACTTCACTGCTGTAAGATACTTAAGGCTCAGTGCAATTCCTGGCTCAAGGTCCAGGACTGTTTTTTAGGTGAATGGATGAATGACTGAAAGACTGAATGGATGTCTTAGGATTTGAAATAGCTAAGCTTTGGGCTTTCAGTAGTGTTTATCTTTGCACAATCACTCTTTTTTCATGGTAGTCAGCAATTACAGTGCAAATGGCTATGGGAAATATGGGATGAAGCAAAGAAGCAGTATTCATAGTGTAGAAACCACCTGTTAAGATTCAATGTTTATGAAGCTCAGAACCTCCTGGGCAAAAGAATGACTCACAGTTCATGAAAAGGTAAAACCATGTGCCATTCTATAACAGGTATGTATTAAATACCATATGTGCTCTTGAAGGATTGTGTGTGTGTGTGTGTGTGTGTGTGTGTGTGTGTGTGTGTGTGTAACATTCTTTGGGAATAAGTAGATATTTCCTTTTCCAAGGATATGCTTTGTCTGATGCAATTAACTCAACAGATTGGTTTTTTTTCTTTTCTATTTATAGGCAAGAAATGCATTTGAAATTAGAATATATTAAATCTTTCTTTAGGGAAAATTTCTTAAAATTATGCTGGGGCACACAAAATGTAATCCATAGCTCACATCCTATGAAGAGTCACTTTGCAAAGTGACAGGCAGCTCATTCCTTTAGTTTCCTGTTTTCCAAAATTACTAGGCCTGTGATACTGGGATCTGCAGCGTGGCTAATGGCATGCTGTGTTTAAGAGGGAGCACAGTAGTAATCTGGGGGAAATAAAAGAATTATCTGGAAAAACGTAAGATAGGCCTATCTTTGAAGTTACAGAATAGGGGACAGATACTTAGTTCACGGGTTCTCAAACTTGCTGGTCTTGGGACATCTTCATATTTTTAATGACTAGGGATGACCTTTACCTAATCTGAGCTATGCTTATAAATATCAATCATATTATACATGAAATGTTCTAGATACAAAAATACAAATTCTTTTGGCCATAAAGATGATGAAATTGTCCTGACTTGTTGTCTCCAGAAAATCCACACCATAAGTGAGGAGCGAATAGCATTTGAGTACTGTTATGAAGGCGTTTTTAATACACAAATCCTGGAAGAGTCTCAGAGGTCCCAGAGGTCACTCCATAGCACTGTGAACCTCTGATGTCCCTCACTACAGAGAAAAAACAATCATCCACACCAGGTCCCAGAGGAGTCTACCAAGACAGAGCATTGGCCCCTGGCTGGCGGAGGCTGAAGAGTTTCATGCAGATTGTGTCTGCCTTGATGACAACCATTGCCTCCACTGTCACCAGCATGGACAGTGGAGAGCCAGCGTGGAGGACGTGGCATTTGAAGAGTGGCCTTTTCACCTCTGAAATTCTTGAAAGTGGTGACCTTCTCTTTCTGACACGACCCTTGACACAGTGGCCAGTGTTCCAGTGCGTTCTTTGTGATGGCTACCCTCTGGAAGTCATTAGCCTCTGGGTGTGGTGAAGAATTTGGAGCCCAGTTGCTTCAAAGCTCAGCCCTCAAGTCTCCATGGCTATGATCGTTGTGCTGTGTTCGTCCCAGAGCAAAACGGGTGCCGCATGGGGAAATGCTTGACTTTATGTTATTGAAACTTGGAATCATTTAACTTTGTGAAACTCATTGAGTGGATGAAAATGAAGGCTGACTTTTGCTGTGACTAGCTGTGGTTAAGAGAGCAGAGCTTAGGCAGAATGGGAGTTCTTCCCTCCTTCCGGCAGAGAGGGGTGATGGGTGGACTCACTCCTGAAAGTTGTTCAGGACAGTTGTTGGAATGGCTAGGGGCAGAGACAGTCAGTTGTCAGTGTTAGTGGTTTCCATTAACTTGTTAGTGTTTTTTACATTGCTGATCCCTAAAGATAAATTTAAAATTATTATCACAGACATTCCTCTTTATTTTTACATGGTGCAGAGCCAGTTTTAAATGCACATATAAGAACATATGGCTGGAACGCCTAACATTATAGTTAGGTTTTGTTTTCTCCTTTCTTCCTTCCTTCTCCCCTTCCTTCTTACCTTCCTCCCACTGTTCCTTTCTTTATTCTCTTTCTCATTCCCTCCCTCCATTCTTTTCATTCCTTCTTTTTTTTTGTTTGATTTGGTTTTTTAATTTTAATTTAACATATTGATCCCAGTTCCCTCTTCCTCCCTCCCTCCCTCCATTCCTCCCTACCTTCTTCCATCTCTCCCTTCCTCTTTCCCTCTCTCCTCCCCTCACATGCACCCCAACCACCCTCCCCTCCCATCCCCCCCACTCCACATGTAGGGTGATGCCATCCAGGAGGGGTCATGTAAATCTGTCAAGTCATTTGAAGTAGGGACTAGGACTTCTCTCCTGTCTCTAGGTTAAGGGGGTGTCCCTCCACATGGAATGTGCCTGCAAGGTCCTTTTGTGCACCAGGGTACATCCTGGTTCCACTGTCCAAGGTCCCTTAGACTGCTCAGGCCTTCTAACTGTTCAGGGGGTCTGACTCAGTCCCATGCTGGATTCCCAGCTATCAGTCTGGGAGCCCATTAACTCCTCCTTGTTCAGGTCAGCTGTCTCTATGTGTTTCTGCAACCTGGTCTTGTCCTCTCTCTATATCTGGATTCTAGTTCAATTCAGTGTTTAGTTGTGGGTGTTTGCTTCTCTTTCCAACAGGTACTAGATGAGGGCTCCATGATGGTGGATAAGTTAGTTGTTGATCTCATTATCAGGGAAGAGCATTTATGGTAGCCTTTCCACTGTTGCTCAAATTGTTAGTTGGAGTCAGTCTTGTAGGTCTCTAGACCTTTCTTTAGGTTCAGTTGTTTTTGGAACAGCATTTCACTATATTCCCAAGGTTAGCCTTGAATTCATTAACTTCCATCTCCACCTACTAAGTACTAGGGTTACACAGCTCATACATGTCCAAAGATAAAGCCAGGGACATCACCATTTCCCATCAGATTGCCTTGAACAAGAGTCTAATAAGGGGAGTCAAACAAGAGGTGTCACCAGAAGAACTTGTTGACTTACATGTCACTGATTTTAAATTTGGGCTTAGGAGACCCATTTTCAGATATAAACTCAGAGAACCAGAGAGGTAAAGAACTCACTGAGGACCACATAGTTAATTATAGCTGGGTGTGTCTTTTACCTTTTAGGCATCTTTTGGTGGGTCCAACCTGAAGAAACGCCCTATATGGGTAAATGTTGCTGAAGCTGCTACGAGGAACTGCAGGCTTGCAGAAGGCTGTGGGGATGAACAGTTTCTTGGGCTGGACATGTAATGCAGGTGACGACTGAAGGCTCCTGTCACGAATGAGGTGATAACCAGCACCTTGCTTGGGGAAAGATAGAGGGAGCTCTGAGATGAAGAGGGACTACTGGGGTTGGACATAGATGGACACAGCCTCCAGCTCTGGAAAGGGCATTGTGGTTTCAGCTACCTTTATTACTCACAGCATGTTCAAGGACACAAGAACAACCTCATCCTGATTTCTTTACAATACCTCCAAAAGGTAGCCAGCCACCCATCTCACACTGCTATCTATGCAGCGCTGAGTTTCAGGGACAAAGACTGCTGGAGAGAGAACCCATCCCACTTCACATCCCCATGCTGGCTCTGACACATGCCGCAACACGAGGCATCTTCTCATCGTCTATCCATTTCTTATTTTCTTCATCTGGTTAAACTGCTCACTCAGTGCTGGGAGCTTCCGTTTTTCTTATCTTGAACATTCCGTACTGTTCCAGCCCAAAGCCAGCCACCCAGGAAGGAAGCATGTTGTTGTTCCTGGTCGGCCATATGGCCACACTGCTGAAAAGCTCTGTAAGTCATGGTATCTGTACTGCATTAAAAAAGATCTATTAGAAGCTGAGTCTCACAGCGTGGTTGGTTTCATCCTTATCTCTGGTCTGTTTACTTCATAATAAATGCGAAAAGAAAAATGACAGAGGCAAGAGAGGGCATGTAAGGACATCAGCGGGGCTGGTGGCCGAGTGGAGGCCTCTTCTTATCCATCTCGACTTTTTCTAAACTCAGTTATAATATGACAGCTTTGTATGCCATGCCTCACTCTAGTTGGGAATCTAAATTTGTCTGTCAGTCCTTTACTGTAATCGACTTGTTATTCAAAGTAGTATCCCATGCTTATCATTTTTAATATTACTTGAAGCATTTTTATTTTCTTTTTTTAACTTCAATAACATTAATTATTTTGACATTTATATGCAGACATAAAAAAGCTGTTGCTGTAAATGTGTCTTCTTCGGGGAAAGAAAAGAGACTCACCCAGCATGTTCTAGAGCTTGTGTTCATATTTTCCTGGGGTTTCTTATTCCTCTGGATCTGTGCTTCTCACCAGCTGTTTCCTCTGATTTTCACTGAGGGGATTGGGAAGTTCTAATGAAACAGGTAAAACACTTGAAAAAAAGTGTGTGGGATGCTGGGTTTCTTCCATCTGAGAAATGGTGGCTTTGCATTTGTTGCCACTATGGCCTGGTTAATGAAGGCAAGAAGTTAATGAAGTAAAAAAGAATTCCATTGTCCACAGTGTGGGAAGAAATACACCTTTCCTTGCTATCCTGGGAAATTCTAAAGGACACTTCCAGTTCAAGGCAATTGGAATCATTGGTGTGCTTGGGTGCGTGTGTGGCCTTGTGAGGAGAAATAAGAAGAAAGTACAATATGCTTCAAATAAAAACACTTGTGTCCATGGGACCGAATCTCTAACTAGCTCTGCTTTGGCTGTTCAGCTCTTGGCTTCCTGAGCCACAAGATGGGTTTGGTTTTCTAATGACACCCAACATTTTTTCTCTCTCCTTGCCGTCTGCTTGGCTTTCCCATTGTATCCAAATCTTCTTGATCTCTGTTGCCAGTCCCTGAGAGCTCAGAAGGAGATGCAGATTCTGTTGATGTTCCCATTCCATGGGGGGGGGAAACCGAGGCATGAGGAAGTGGAACAACTTGTCCAAGGAAGCACAATGAATATAAGAGGAACAAGATTACAAAGCAGTGGCTCAGAATCAAATATTAAGTTCCTGCTTTGCCATGCCCCCTCTACAAAGGAAGAACTACATAGTGTTTGGGGATGGGGTGGGGAGGTGCGACTTAAAGGGAGCATGAAGTGGGGCTTCTAGCTTCGCACGGACATTTCTTTGTCTCAGCACCCATATGCCACTGTGGAAAAGTCACAGGACTAGACATTTCTATTCTCTTAGATATGCATTTTATACTTGGGTTGTATTAAAATAGGAAACAGCAGATGAACAAATGTGAAGATGAGGTGCATATGTACAACCAGCAATTAACTGAATGTCTGCCTGGCACTCAGCAGGTAGGAATCTGCTGCTGACAACACCTCTAACTATTGGAACTTGGCTCAGGCAGAGAGGTGGAAGGGCATCCTGTAGTCAGGCAGACTGTCTGGGCTTGAGGCTACATGATATCCACCGTGCTTCAATCTACTCATCTACAAAATAGGAATAGTTTAGTCCCTTGATGAACTGGGCTAATTCATATAAGGATTTGGGTGTGAAGAGAGTCTGTTGGTGCCATGGAAGTTTTGGTAATTAGGCATGCCTGTTAGTGCAGGCTGGGTAGGTAACACCATTATCAGCTGGCAACTCTGATCTTTTTTCCTAAACCAAGTGTAGACATTTAAAAGCCTTTTGTTAGCAGGCTCAGGTATGTTCCCTCTCCCTGTAAAAAGTTCTTTCCAAACAAATCGTATGACCAGATGCATTAGCCAACCATCACTAATAAATCCATGGTCTTGTCTTGGCTCAGAAGGCGTAGACAGTCGGAAGAACACTTCCTCGTCTTTGGTGTAAATCTTGTGCTCCGTAAGTACAACCCTGAAGTGAAAATGAGCAAGCCTCTATCTCTCCCTAGAGTTTATGACAAAGCTGAATTCCGGGGAGATGCAAAGGGGGAGAGGAAGAAGTTAAAAGTTTTGGCTAATATGTCAGGCACTGTGTCTTCCCATTGGCCTGATGTGTTGTAAATCCATGGAGTCTAAATCTTGGTTGCATGCTCCGCCACACAGAGCTAGCCCTCAGTGCTTCTAGATGCCTACTATGTGAGTCCTTCCACAGTGCCGTCTGTGCCAGAGAGCTTACCCTTCATCACAAAGACCCATTTGAATTGTGCCAACAGTCAGCTGGGCTTGCCATGATCCTGTCAAAGCAGACAAATTAAACATGTCAGGTGACATGTGGAAGAGAAGGCCTTCTGATTTATTGCGGAACTTTTTGTGGAGAAGCGTTGTTTCTCTTGGCTGGGTATCTACTCTTCAGTCTTGATCACATTTCAAGGAAGCCCAGCCATCCTCTCGGATACTCTGGGCGCTGGGATGTTTGTGTGCTGTGTCAGTCTGTGTGTTTACACATCTGAGGGCAGTTGAAAAGTGAATGATTGCAAAGTGTTGATTAGAAAATGACAAAGGAAGAGAAGATTTCAGCCTTGGCTAAGGCTACCACGGTTGGCAAGGACTTAGGGTCACATTGCTATTAAAGACAAATCAGGACTTTATATACACTGTAGCTTACATTTGGAGTCACACAAGGAAGGCTCGGCCCACCCCTCTTGTGTTTATAAATGGGACATGGTTGCATCTTTTCCTCTTGAAAGGTGTGTTGTGTGTGTGTGTGTGTGTGTGTGTGTGTGTGTGTGTGTGTACCTAGCAGTATAGGAAGGTCAGATTTGGGGTGATCCTTCTCCTCTAGCTTTTCAGATGTCACAACCAGATGAAGGATAATTTAAGAAGCCCCGAGCTGGGTGATGGGTCTTGCAGAGCCGTCCGTTGGTTGGACCTGGAGGAAAGCTTAAACCAAGCAAGGTAATTTACGACCCAAGACAGGCTCAGCTCCCTGCAGGCAGCATGGCCCAAGTTCTCCAAAGAACTCCTGGTTTATAAGAGAGAACTGTAAGGCTGGAGACAGGATAAGTTATGGCTTTCCAGTGGCTTTCCCTCTCCCCCATTCCTTGTAATATTTATTATTTGTGGGCAGGGATGAGAGAGTTCACTTTGCCAACTCTTGAACCCTCACCACATTCGTGGCTCTGAGCTTGACGCCATCCTGGAACTTCTTGGCACTAGAGATGCTGTTTTCTTAAGCACCCCGCAGCTTCTTATTTTGAAATGAGAAGAAATCTACAAGCTGCATTTTAAAAGCTGGAAACAATTCCTTAAACATCAAATACCCCCCCTTCTTAAAACTGCAAAATATTTCGATGAGTTGAATTTAGATTAATTGAAAACATAAGCCCCAAAGTCCCCCAGTTTATGCACCAAGTTCATGGCTGAATTGCGCTCACATTTTATTGGCTTCAAAGTTGATAAGAAATCATGGGATGAGAGAATGGCCCCGACACATTTGTTCTTTTGTATTTCTATTGCTTTCTTCCTCCTTTAATAGAAAATGGGCTTCAGTTGAGAGCTAAAGGTTGGAAAGAGGAAGAAAGAGCAGGCGGCATTCATAATCAGAGTCTTGCCAAGAAAGGACTCTGTATTAGGAAACAGAGTATTTTGGCTACAGATTTAAATTCTTGATTTAATGACTGTAGCCTTAGGAGGTCGACATAACTTTGAAATCTGCATGACCGGCTCCCCAGCACACTGGAGCAGGCTCATCTCCTTCGCACCTGCAGCTTATTCGGCATTTCCTTCCCAGTTTCCAAGCCCTGTCCTTAGTAACCCTGTGAGGTTATTTGGGTCTAGTTCTTTCTATGGCCAACTGCCTGTTGCCCTTTAAAAGTAAGCCATATGTGTATGGGGACAGCCATGCAAAGGCAGCCTGGGGTGAAGTGGAGATGCCCGCAGCCATTCCATTGTGCTGTGTCTCCAGGGGAAGGGTGTCCATGGTTGCTGCAGTGCCTGGATGTTGACTGGGAGGGGAACGGGATTTGAGGCTAAGGGGGTGGGCTACATGGTTGAGGTCAAGACACTTCTGCCAGATGAAACTCTGAGAAGCTGGGCAATCAGTGTTCACCAGGTGACACTGAAATATATTCTGTGTGGCTGGCAAGGGTTAGTTGCAAGCTCCCACACCAAGCGGAGCCACAGACACAGTGGAACTTTTCCTTGTCTGGCCACTACTCCCCCAGACATGCTTGGGAAGACATTTCATTTCCTTGCATCACTGAGGGTCTTACAGTTGCAACCCTGCTCAGGAGTTGAATATGGGGTGACTAAGAAAGACTACGGGGACTCAGGGACACTGGTTGCAAGGCAGGAACCCACAAAAGGCACCAATGCTGGGAAAACAAAAACAAACCAATCAAACAAAAATGCTTGGAGCCTTAGACCCAGGTGCTCTGGGGCAGTAGGTACGGTCCGCATTCCATGAGCAAGCAGCTTCAAACCCAGCTTCTACTCATTCAGTTCTGTGATGACAGACTACCGAGAAGAGGCTGCCAAGAAAATCCCTTTGCCCAGCTGTGGCCCTGCTGTCCTACTGCCAGCTGGGCTTATCTGGAGCGAGCGTCCACAGAGAGTACCAGCGTTCTCTCCCACTGCAGACTGCCAAACGTCCCCATGTGACTGTTTGAAAAGCTGCAGAAAATTAAACAGAGGAGCCTCTCGGAGGAGGAGAATGTACTCGAGGAGCATTTTATTTGGTTTGGTCTCTATCTCCCTGCCTGGAATGTAGGAAAAAGTAAGAGAAGTCACCGTGCAAAGAGTAGGCCTTGGAAGAACCCAGACCCTCCTGCCAAAGTAAAGGGCAAGGAGCTCTTTGGACTCTGGTTTTATAATCATTTCTGTTTATAGTGGGAAAAACCTCCCCCCTCTTGAATTCAGCACATGGAGTCTTTCTTCCTTGTTCTCCTCCTTACACAAACACTATGGGCCCAGTCCTTCGATGGGGTATGTTTGAGCAGTTAATGTTAAACACAGATGGACCCTGCCACTCGGACGGGATGCCCGTGTCTCTGGTATAGTTAAAGTACCACTCACATGAGGAAGGCGATGATTACGAACGGTGATTACTGGGGTCGAAATAGTTGGTTGGATTTGGGGAGGAGGTGATAGCATGACTTTCAATGATGTTTTTTTAAACTCCAAGACAGGGTGTGAGGGCAGGGGAGGCCACCAAAAGCTATGGTGTTGACCACTGGGTCCTAGAATACTGATTTTAGCCAGGGTTAGGAAAATTAGGGGAGGGGAGATACGTTTTATCTGATGGCTTTCTTCTCTTTGTCTGTCTGTCTTGCACAACACACACACACACACACACACACACACACACACCTTTATAAATAGTTTGTATTAAGGATCCTTGTGAGCTGTCTTATCACAGACTTGAATTATCTCGGGACACCCTGAGAGTGACGCGGTAAAGGAAAACATATGCGTAAGGGTGAATATGGATGTTATGAAAGAGAGGATCCCCACAGGGCTCCTAACCCTGGCTCCTGTGGATGAGCAGGGCTCTCTTTCCTAGACCTTCTTGTTCCTCAGCCTCCTGCCTCTGCTGCTGCTGAGCCACCTGTCCTGGGCATGTCCACGTGCCATGCTGCAGGAAGAAGGGGGCTTTCTGCTCTCATGGGTAGGGTTTAATGTTGGATCCCTAGGCCCCCATGGAACTTTGTCAGTGTTTCAGACACTGGGTCCCTTCCTGATCTGCAGTGAAAGAGAGCCTATGGGAAATTTGTCTTCCCTCTTTACCACAAAAGGGACATGATAATTAGAAAGTTAGTGTTTTTGATGGGCACTGTCATACTCAGCTTACAGATACAGGGATGTCTATCATTGCGGCTCCCGCCATATCCCTGTGTGCACATCCTTCTCTGTAACACTGAGGGGGTAAAGAAGACCTCAGGAGAAGATGGCGGCACAGATTGCCAATGGGAAGACATCCGGGGCCACACAGAACAGTTGTTTTGGATTGCAGTTTCCTTGGGTACTGAGCATGTTCCATTCTCAAATGAGGAAACTGTAGAACCTGGCTGCCTAGAAAATAGCTGTGTGTGTACAGGAGGGCTGATACAGATGCAAAATGTTTTAATTAACACTCAAAACAGTGCTAAACATAACCAGCAATCAAGTTGTGGTCAGGGAAACATTTTGAAACGAGGTTAGTCTGAATTAAAACACACATTGGCTTTTGAGGACCTATAATTTAGGAAAAGTTAAGTTTATAGGTCTTTATTATTTATTACATGTTGAGATACTTTGCATATTTGTATTTATTAAATATAATACCTGCTTCTTTTGCAGCAGACATTAATTTTATATTAATTATTGAAATATTAATTTTATTAAAATACAGGTACTGGAAACTTTAAAATTACAGATGTGGCTGCGTCTGTGACATGCATTGTTTTTCTACTGCCTAACACGGGCATGGTTTTTGTAGAATTTGTCCCCTGTTGCCACTGGGGATTCAGTGCCTCCTTCCCAAGCCATGGTACTGGGCTGTGACGGGCCTGAGCTGATCCTCTTGTTGCGTAGGTTGCCAGAGAGAGTTACAAAACACCAATAAAAGAAAAATTCCTGAATGGCCTTCCCAAGATATTTGTTTAGCTATTTTTACCTTTCATTGTTAAATTAAGAGCTATTTTATAATTATACAACTTGTAGGAGATTGTTAATGATGAAAATAACTTTTTTATAGGAATGCAAATATGTGTCTGGTAGGATAGAATCAATGATTGCCTTATGGCTAAAACCCTTTACATCTTTCCATTTCCTTGTTGCACATATGTGTGGTTTGACCCCATTACAATATCTTAACAGTAAGTTAAAAACCCTGGATGCCAGCTCATTTTATTTTTATATAAGAATCATGATTTGACCTTTTCCTCCATCCTTCCTCCCTTCCTTCCTCCCTCCCTTCCTCCCTTCCTTCTTTCTTTCCTTCCTCCCTTCTTCTCTTCCTTCCTCCCTTCCTCCCTTCTTTCCTTCCTTCCTTCCTTCCTCCCTCCCTTCCTCTCTTCCTTCCTTCCTTCCTCCCTTCCTCCCTTCTTTCCTTCCTTCCTTCCTTCCTTCCTTCCTTCCTTCCTTCCTTCCTTCCTTCCCTCTCCTCCTTTCTTCATTTTACAATACTAGAACATTTAGAGGTTCTTTGTGGTCTCAATTAACTTTCCAGTCCTTTTCTCCTCCCTCCAACTGGGCAGCCCCTCCTCTGCTCTGAGAGCTGTGCAGCTTCAGCACCCAGAGATGGAACTGAGAATGCATTTTTAAAATAGAAAGTGTTTTGACCAATAGCTGGTTATGGTTTAAATACTATTTATTGCTCTGCTTGGTTTTGGTTCATGCCTATAATACCAGCACTCAGAGAAGCAGAAATAGGTTCAAAGCCACCTGATCCATATAACAAGCTCCAAGACAGACAAACCTAAAGGGTGCAACTCTGTCCTACAAGTCACCACCATCAGACACTCCTATCACCACCAAACAGGCCCATCTACAGCTTGGTTTGAATTTTCTGAGTCAGCCGGAACATCCTTCTATTAGGTGAAACATTTGATTCTAAAGGCTTTCCCTTAGAATCCCAAATAATGGAAGTGTTGAGTTCCAAATAATGAAAGATAAATGTAACCTGTTCTATGGAAACTGCTCACTGTGGGTATCCATCAAGGGCCCAGCACATAAAAACAAGTTGATATAAACCTTTCTGACAGCCTTGTTTGGATCTCTGAGCTGTTTTTTTCCCCCCCAACAAGAACTGACTTTTTCAAAGCAAGATTAGACAAGATAGGACAGACACCTCAGTTTCTATTTTATATTTTCTTTTTAATGATATTTTTTATTTAAATTTGAAACAAGCTTGTTTTACATGTCAATCCCAGGTCCCTTACCCCCCTCTTCCCCTGTCCTCCTCCCAACCCACATCGCATCCCCTTTTTGCTCCCCAGGGAGGGTGAGGCCTTCCATAGGGGATCTTCAAAGTCTGTCATATCATTTGTAGCAGGGCCCAGGCCCTCCTCCATGTGTCTAGGCTGAGAGAGTATCCATCTATGTGGAATGGGCTCCCAAAGACCATTTGTATACTAGGAATAAATACTGGTCCACTACCAGAGGCCCCATAGACTGCCCAGTCCTCCTAACTAGCATCCACGCTCAGGAGGTCTGGGTCAGTCCTATGCTGGTTTCCCAGCTATCAGACTGGGTCTATTTTACATTTTCATTTATTCTTGTGAATCCAGTGAAAAAACAAACAAGCAAGGATCAAATCAAAATACAAAGCCAATATTTTCACATATTTAAAAACGTTTAGAAATTCTCACTTTAGGTGGTTTGTTTCTTCATTTTTTTAAAAAAAGAGCACTTAGTTTTTTATTCCTTTAAAAACACCCTCCAATGTTGTGAGCACTGGCTTCCTGATTTAAGTTTCACACAACAGGAGCAAGCTTACTGGCCTTTGACAAGCAGGGACATACGATTTTGATATGTCTGTGATTTTTTAAAATGAAGCTGACTCTGTAAAGCAGAAGAGTCCACAGCAATGCAACATCTCATTAATGCCATATGCACTCCTTGTTTGTTTAGAGGAATAATAGGGAGCTTTGCTGCACAGATAAACACTTTGATTCCATATGTTAATAGCACAGTTTACTTTAATAGCCCAACACACACAAAAACTAAGGCTATTTTAATATAAGAATCAAAGCTTTTATAGCTAACTTAAACATTAAAATTAATTTAAAACAATTGGAAATTATAAGACATTTAACTTGGCTGGAAGTGCATTAGAATTTTTTTTATATTAAATACTTCTTAAAGTTGCTAACCAAGAAGAATTTATACTACTGTTGTTTCAGATTAAGATAGTAATGTATTCTAAGAAGTTGATTTAATTAAATGACAACCTGTGGTAAAATTAGAAAGATCTTTATGAGCTTCTGATGTGTCTTATAAAGAAGTTTAGTCCTCAGGATGATAACAAAATGACTAGCATAGTATATCTTCTATCATTACTAAAAATAATGAACTGCTTGCTCTAAAGCTAAGAAACAGGACTTTGTCTGCATAGAAAATTTACTTTCTATCAAAGAGATTTAATTTAACCCATTTTTCACAAAACAAATCACTATTTCTTTATGATTTTTTTTTTAAATTGGGACTTTTCTCCCAAGTAGATTTCACATCTTTCATTCTCTCAGAGTTTGTCTGTTGCTAAATAAATAGATAAAGCAAAACTATGGATTGTTTCTGGAGAGTCGAGAAGTATGAAATCTTTTTTAGAAAACAGATTTACTATTTTTATTAACCCAAAGGCACTGAAAATCCTAATTAGAGGGTGATGTCTTTGTCCCTTGCTGTCCAGGAAGGAACATTCATCATACAAGGCTACCATTCATCAGTGCTGTTGGCCGTGTGATTATTAGCACATACTGTTATGACATGCAGCTTCACATGCCAGGGGAGTCTCTCATGCCAACGTGTCCATTATTCACATGGAACGGTGAATTCAGGAGGTATAGACTGCTTCAGGTTTTTGTAAGTACCTGGCGTCGTCCAGCAATGTTTCATGCTAGTTTTTGTCTTAGGTGATGGGTATTTGTCAAGGCTTCAATACCTTTGGTCATTTCTTCAGAGGAGTTCAGAGCTGTGTGGGTCACAGGATTGATAAAGCTTGCTATCTGTCTCTGTGATTTCTAGATGAAGTGAAGATTTTAAGGAACATCCTGTTAAGAAAATATGTTTAAGGAACATATGTTAAGAAACATCCTGTTTTATCCCTAGAAGTTCATGCTATCTTGCATTTTGGGCGCCAGACTTTACTTCTTCCTCCCTCTGAATTAGCCAAGGACAACCATGGTACTTTTGTCATACAAAGGGATCAAGACCCTCAAGCCCACGGGCAGAAAGGCAGTACTCTGATCTAGCTAAGAATGTGATCAATGTTGTTTCTTACAATGCATTGGTATTAAAGAACAAGTTTTTAAAGAAGTAGTGTGCTGTTGACAATTTACAAGCTCAGAACCTAGGATTTCTAGCAATAGGAGTCAGAAAATGACGAGTTGCTTCCAATTAACCCTGATGGAGATGGCATTATCAGAGCTTGTATTTGCTGGAATCTACACTATCCATTTTCCCATTTCACAAAGTGATTCCTGATTCCTAAATCAAAGCCTTGCTTGGAGGCAAGCAGAGGTTGAATAGAACTGCAAAGCTACCTAGGAACCACAAATACCCTGGGGAGATGAGCCTGACCTCCAAGGGGAAGGTGTAGGAAGGAGAAAAGGCAGCAGAAGATTCTTCTCTGACAGCCCGTCTCCAGATCAGGAAGAGCATGGAAATCTGCTCGAGCAGTGAGGAAATCATGGAGACACATTGAAAGGAAAGCTATGGACAAAGAAAGTGTTCAAGCCAGTTACATCTCGCCTTGCTATTTCCAGCATTTCTCTCTGCCACCCCCTCAGTGACAACACATGACAGACAAGCCTTTCCCAGATGTCTTGGTAAACTTACTGCCACACCACCAATAGATAATAACAACAAGCTTTCAATGAAGACTTTCCTATTTTAAAATAATGTAACATTTAATTTTCCCAGCTCTGTGAAGTTGCCCTTACTGCTGAGAACCGACTCATTTGCACAGATAATAAAACTGAAGCTGAGTTCTTTTTAATCGTCAGAGACAGAAGTGGCAGAGCAGGAATTTTAAGACACAAACCACCAAACTGAATTTTTTACTCTTCCACGTTCGAATGACAGTGGGTTAGAACAGGATGCACGTGTTTGCCTTTCCAAATGGGAGGTTAGAGACATGGAATGTGCTTTTCTGTTTTCTCAAAATTAATCTGTGAAGAATACAGAGCACTTATGTTTATGGAATTTATGCATTATTTGCACTGTTTTGAAATATTCAGGGAAGGAGGAAATATAATTCTTTGCCATGGAGTAAACTAACAGCCGCAGACAAGGAGCCGCTGCCAGCCAGAACATCTAGATTGTTCCGTACACCAATGCTGGCGTTATGAAAGCTGTCTAGTGGCAGACGGTCTCAGCATCATGTACATTGTACCTGGAATCGCTGCCCACCACCAGTGTCCTAAGAGGTACCTCCCGCCTCACTTTACCCCATTGCTACTTAGGTGCTTCTGCAAGAATTCAGCTAGGACGGCCAACTCCCGGTTTGTAAAATAATTAATCACCACTTCTATTTTACAAATGAGAAAAAATGATGCAAAGGAAGATTGGCCCACATCCAAAAGGAAAAACAGAATCAGGGGAAGATGTCAGAGTCTTCCTATGACCCCACATGGCTTCTTTTAAGGGACAGCCTTTTAGGTGAACTCAAAGGAAAAAAGAAACAGAAAAAAGGAGCTTTTGCAGCTTTCTTTTTCTTAAATACCAGGCTGCCTGTCAGAGAATTGATTCTCACAGACACAGGATTTTCTACCAATAATAGATTGGTACGCACATGGAAAGGTACCTACTGTTTGTTCAGTGTCTTCAAAGACCTGTGCTTCTTCTGTTTGTCAGGGAGGGACCACGAAATGCCAGTGAAGGTTCCTCTAAACCACCCCCTCTCCACTAGCCCAGATGTCCAGGCATCCATGTTTTCAGTCGTAGACCTCCAACAAGCCCAGCTAGAGTGCCGTGGAACTTTGTGGAGATTCATCAAACTGATAGGCCAGCATTTGTGAGAAGGTAGTGATTATGTGATTTCGATTTCATACCATCTGTCCCCGGATTCCTTTCAACTACCAGGCTGGTCACTGGCTTTGGAGGACAGGCTGGATATCAGGGCTCTAGAATGCTCCGTGTGGAGTTCAAAGAAGCAGGTATGCCCATGGAACCTACCGCTCCTCCTTACCACAGGAAGCGGACAGAGACTGCTGGCTACCTGCAAGAGATGGACTTGACCATCACAATGAAAGCACGTTGCGCTCTCAAGAGCTGGCTGTGCATTTGTGAGCTGCAAGGGAGTCGTCACATGGCTCTACGGGAGTGGGTGGGCATAGGCCACAGAGGAGGGGAAGGAGATACTGTCATTCTTCTCCCTGAGAACATTCTTTATTCTTGGGAGATCACCAACCTCATCATCATCACACTTCAACTGCCCACCTTCTTCTTTCTCTAGGGTGTTCTCATGACCCTCAATATGAGCCTAAGCCACAAGGCAAAACCAGGAAGAAGTAAGACTTTGATTTGGCCAATGAGTCAGACTTCCTAGTGCCTGAGTCACACTACTCTTGAATGATTATTTGCTCTGTTCTCAGGCAGTTTGGATTAATTGATACAATAAAAGTCTGAAAGCCCTAAAATGTGGGTCCAATTCCCATCGCTGACACTATGGAGCTAAACAACTTGTGAGAGGATATGTAGAAAAATCAGCAACAATTTTCCCATCTGCAAAATAGTTGCCGCTGAGACACAGGGTGGCATTAAAACACAAACAAAAACCAAGCAAACAAAAAACTGTGTTCCAAATGCTAATTATTCACTAGTTGCTGTTTCAGACTGTGTCCCTTGGTATCTGTGAGATGATTGCTTGCAGTACCATGATGCCGGTTTCAAATCTAAGTGTGTATTCCAAAAAAGAGTAGAGCTTTCAAAGTCATCAGAGATGCAGGGTGGTGGATGTGGAAAAAAAGCTCAAAGAATCGTGACATCTACACCTCACTTTTCAAGGCCTGGAGAGGCGAGTGACCCAACCAAGGTCACAGCTAGGGTCACAGCAAAGAGAACAAGGTACTGGGCTTCAGCATAGATCCATATCATGCGTGATTCTTCCCATATGCCTGCCTCTCCCCCATGATCCCCGAGGAGAGGTTTCTCCTGACATGAGGTTCTCCTGGCCCTACACGGATGACAGGGGCAGTGTGTAAGGGCCTTTGGGGACTAGCTGCATCCCAACAGGTAGAAAGTTCATTTCTTGATGACAGGGGCTGCCAAGTCTCCTATCAGCCGCCAATGCCGCAGAAAACGGAAATAAACAAAGCCTGACAACGCTGCTCCCGTGTTGTGACCTGTTCACCTCTCCTGCCACTTCCAACTTGACTTCTTCCTGAGCAGCCTCCCCTTATTCAAGTCAGCAGGGACTTTCAGGCATCAGGCAATGTGTGCCCAGGCTGCCAGAAGGAATATTTGCACAGTGGGGTGCAGATGGGTTTAAATGCTCGAAGGTCCCGGTGTGATGGGCACAGAAGGGGCTTTGAGGCTCTTCAAGTTCCCTTGGTCTCGTAACTTCCTCCCAAAGATTCCTTTTCTTACCTTTAACCACTTCGCACCCTGGAATCACTACGGTTGTTACTTGAAATCTTTATGGGTCTCCCTTATTCTGGAATGTTCTGACTCAATCGGCAACCTTAAGAACATAACCAACAAATTAAACCCAATTTAAGGATTACTGTGGATGACAATAGACATCATACCTCAAGCTCACCTGGTTTCTGTTTTATAGAAATGTTTATGCAGCATCCTTCACAGTAGCTACAAAGTAAGAACAACAAAATATGCCCATCACTGATGCCTGGGAGAACTAGGCTTCTGACTCAGGGAACTGATACCCAGCAACAAAGTAGTGACATCTGAAATGTGGAAAAAGTCAGACAAAACAGACTTCAGTATGAGGGATTCCACTTCTATGAATGCCCTACAAGGCAAAACTAGGGTCATCGAGTAGATTGGTGATTGTCAAGGTAATAGGAGCAGATTGCAAATGAGTGTGGGGCTTCTTTTGGGGGGTGATTCAGACCTAAACATAGACCGCTGTGGTGGCTCCCCAACTCTCTAAGTTCATTACAAGTGACTGAACTACATATGTTGGGTGAAATGTTTCTGGTATATGCAATATGCCTCCCAATGTTATACAAACGAGCACCCACAGGACAGAAGTCCCACCTTCCAGAATGGGGGACGTCTTTGGAGTTGTTAAATATTCACTTGATTCAGTATTTCAGTTCCCCTTACCCTAACTGTCCCCACAAGAAGCAGGTGGCCTTCGAGTCAGGGCAGTGGCCTCTATTGATGCAACAATTTGCAGAGCAGATAGGCTGCCTCCCGGTGAAGTCTCGTAGAGCCTTGCTTGATTCAGGGACAAACACGTTCGGTGAATAGCTGGAAGTAGTGGCAGCAATTTGGATCTGCAATTAAGGCATTTAGAGTGGGACTGGCAAGAATTTAACACAAGTGCTGATTCAGTTGTACAGTCTTCAAAGACATAGCCCTGCGTGCGGGCTTTGCACAATGCCTGCATAGTTGTATTTATTTATGCAACATTACTGTCTGTAAAATACCCTTTTCCCCCTAGAACTTTCCCAACAAGCACTGGGGACCCTTAGCAGGGGAGACTAGAATTGGGTCTGAATAATGTATTCAAGATAATTTTTTAAAAAAAAATCACCCTTTAACGAGGACCATATTCCTCCAATTTTCCCTTATATATGATTCACTATTTTGCAAATGCTGATGTATGAAGAATGCATTGAATGTGGCAAAAGTTGAAGATAGCCCCTGTGGATAAGGCCTAATGGACACCATCCTGAAATAATACATATAGCTCAACCCCCAGACATGTGTCTTCAATTTAAAATAATTCAGCAATCATGTTCAACCAGCACCTGATTACACAAAATGGGACTTTTAAACTCCCAGACTTGGATCGAATTTTGAGGCTCCAAATGTGGGAGGGGAATAATATGTGGCATGTTTATACATCCCAGATCTTGTGATTAAGTGGTCCAAACACATATTTAAGCATTGCTTTGAGCTTATCAAGGCACCCCATACCATTTCCCACCTATAAATATTAGCTCGGCTTATGAGAAACTAGGTGAAACTCCTGGCTGGGATACAAAGGGAAGAAGATGGAAAACAAGTTGGGCCTCTGGCATGATACTGTGGTTTCCAAAATGCCAAACTAAGGTCTCAGTCTCCCCTTTCTCAGAGGCTGGGGAGAAAAACCGCTGGCCAGTGTTCCCCAAGGTTGGTACAGATGACCTACTGCGGAGAGACACAGCACACCCTGTCCCCTGGGTCTTGAAGATGGGCTGTTCCTTGGTCATACTCAGTTTGCTGCTGTCGGCCTCTTCTCCGATGACTGTGAATGTCTCCTTCCACAGAGACATTAGGGCCTCTGTCTGTATTATGACTTCTTGGACGCCGGGAGGTCCTCTAACGGTTCTTTGATAGGCTGCCCAATCCTGGAGTTGCTATCATTACTAGGTAGTTATTTCTCGAAATCCCTTTGATCAGAAGAAGTCATAGCCATAAAATATTTGGTGAATCACCAGCAATGGTAGTTAGGGATAAGACTGCCAGATATAATACAGACACCCAGTGTAATTGAAGTTTCAGATCTACCACACATGTGGTCATGTCCCTGGGGGGAGAAGGCAGTGTGTTGGTTTGCAAACTGAGACATTAAAGTCTTAAGATATGATGGTCTAAGAAGTAGGCAGAGGAAATATGCTTGACAACCTGTCTAGGCTTTGTTTTTTGCTTTTTTTGTTTTTGTTTTTACATGAATAGGCATATGTATGTATGTATGTATGTATATTCCGTAAATTTTTTTTCTTACGTTGCTGATGGCTCTTTGTTTGCTTTTGTTTGCAGATATTATGGGTTAAGAGATAAGAACAGGACTGTTTCCAGGTGCTGGCTGGAGGAAGTATTTATTCCTGCCACTTTTATTCTGATGTCTGGATTGGTGGTGCTAGCCCACAAGCTCTCCTGGAAGGCACACCAGGGCTGGGAGCTGAAGGTGATGTTAAGCTGTCAACAAATTGAGTTTTTCCAAGAATCTGTTACTAAAAATAGAATAGCCACTCTTAAGCCAGAGGGAACTCAACGTTCTTACTGATGACACCATGCCATGTGGAAGGAAGGTGGATGAAAGTTGATCTTCTGGAAATTCCAGATGGATTGAGCTTCGTGTCCCACCATATGTCACCCATGCTGAATCAAAATGGTAGCCTGAGGCTCAGTGGCAGACTCTTGCAGGAAGGAGGGAGGAGGCTGGACTTCCTCACTACTCCATGGTAGTTTCCTGCTTTGCTGTGGATTTCAAGCTGTCTTCAGTGCCCCAAATTTCCATATTAAAAAAGCAGATTGGCCCAAGAGCTTTGCCTACCACAGACAGCCCAGAAAGATCTGTTGAATGGGTGAAATACAATGACAAGCAGCAGGCTATTTCTCAAATGCCTCAGAAAGTCTACACGAAAAGTCTCCTGGCTTCTTTTTTTTTTTTTTGTCTGAGACTAGGTCACATCAAGTAGTGTAGGCTGACCTTGAACTTATCATCTTCCTGCCTCAGCATCTCAAGTGCTGGGACTTGTTCCTACATCACTATGATTATCTACCTACCTACCTTATATGTGGGAGAGAAGCAATTGAGTTCAGGTGTGTATGTGTCCCAGTGCACCTGTGGATGTCAGAGGACAACCTTGTGAGGTTCTCTCTCCCCACACTTATGTGGCTTCCGGAGATTAAACTCAGGTCTTTAGGCTTGCCCTGTAAGTGTCCTTTCTCCTCCAGGTCTCTCTTTAATATCATGCATAACCAGTGAGTGAAAGGTCAGAGCTACTCTGATTGCTAAAAGCGAAGTGTAAACAGGAAAGCTGCCTCATGCCAGGGTCGCCCAAGTGAGGAGCCAGGCTCAGCTCAGCATTTACGAAGGGACAGGAAGAGCTCCACGCTTATCTCTCAAGAACCAAAGAAGACATTTTGTGCAAGAATCAAACTGAAGTATGTAAGAATACATGGATGAACATGTCATTGCAAATGACAAGAGGGTAGAGATATGTAACACAGAATAAGGTGTGCCTGTGCTTGTCATCTGAGTACTGTTTACACAGCAGAGACAGCACACACAGGGACTTTGTACCCACAGAGCTCAAAAGGGCATGTTGTAATAGACATGGGCATTATCAATGCCATCTTCTCATCCCTACCCCCATATTACCGCCTGCCTAGCAGAGCTGGTCACATCACCACCAGTAAACTATCCTCAGGTGAAGTCCGAACACAGAAGCTACTAAACATTTGAAAATCGATGGGCCCACAGTGGCAGGGCTGGGTAGTGAAATCCATTCATAGACTGTCCTTAAGCTTGCCAGGACAAATCTTCTGACCTCCCTGTGACACAGCTTCTAGCTCACCTTTTCACAGGGTTACAGAAAAACTGAGGTGCCATTTCAAGAGCAGAATGAGAGTTTTATAATGGGGATGTACCCTTGATATTTAATCATCGTGTAGGTCCTCCCGTGAGCATTTCTGTTTCTGCAAGAACACGGCAAGGTTGGTGTTTGCTATTCCCCTCCAGGCAGGTCAGCTAAGGCAGCGTAAGCATCTGATCACTGTGAAGTTTGTAACCAGAGGTGTGTAGGATCCAGCGGTGCCTTCCTATGTCCTCACACAGGGCTTTGAATCTGGCACCTACTCAGCTAATTCTGCAGATGGACCACCAGCATGACTAATGCTGGAGGCCCACACCCCTCAGGATTCACTGCAACATGCAGAGGCGTTGGAGTTATCTATACTTGGTTTCATGCAGTGCGTTTTGAAGGATGTGGATAAGAACTGTCTCTCCTAATCAGAGGGGACACCTTCAAAGATCCCCAGTGGATCCCCAGGGAAACCAGGATAGTTTGAAGTCCTCTTCATTATATTTTTTCTTTATGCCCTGCAGCACCTACATATGGTAGCAGACATTTATTTCTTCTTCTTTGTCCGATGCTCTGGGGCCTTCTCTGTACCACCACTCTTGAACTTTGGGGTTGTTATTAAGTAAAATGGGTTTCTTGAATACAGCACTGCTGTACGCGTATAGGCAACCTGATAGTCAAGACTGATGGGAGAGGGTAGCATCCACAGAGTGGATCCACTGGATAGAGATGGTGTCCATCCAGGAAGGAGGGGACTGCTGTGAGGTTTCACCAGGCTACTCAGAAGGGTGTACAATGTAAAACTTGTAAATTGCTTAGAGACTTTTCCATTGACATTTTCAGACTGTGGTTGAATCACAGCTGGCCAAAACAATAGATGGTGGTAAATATGGGGTAAGAAAGGCATTTAAATTAAAATGTCTTTATTGAGCAGAGGGAAAGTCGTTTTCAAACTCTTTTGTGTACCCCTAGGAGGATTTGAAGCCATGCACCCTGACCCTCTTTTAGGTTAAAATCTACATTTTTCATCACGAGTTGCAAGTTATTCTGAACATAATTTTTATTACCATGTTTTAGATATTGACATTAAACATTATATGGATGTTTCAAATGTACTCACAGAATCTCTCCAATTTGATGCTTTCTATTTTTTCATGTGTTTGAATGTATGTGTGGTATACATATGTTTACATGTATGAGGGTGCACATGTATATGCTAGTGTGCATGCATGTGATTTTGTGTGTGTGGGAGGCTGAGGCCAACATTGGGAGTCTTTCTTGATTGATCTCCACCTTATTCTTTAAGGCAGAGCCTCTCAAATGAGCCTGAACTTTGCCATTTCAGCTCATCTACCCAGGCAGTTTCCTCTAGAAACTCCCATCTCAGTTAGAATTACAGATGGGTTACTCTGCCTACCAGACGTTTACATAGATGCTGGGTACCCAGATTCTAGCCCTTCACACTTTGCCCACAGAGATGTCCCCCCAGTCCCAATACTTGCTGTTTTTTTTTAAAGACCCTTGAAATTTTATAATGTTTCCTTATTTCTATAAATGAATTATTTATATTCCACTTTTCTCATATTATTTCAATCCTCTGGAATGTATCTTTATGCCTAAAATCTTTTATTGAATACTTCATTTTACTTGCCTGCTCTAAAATATGTGTATAACCAGAAATTAATATTTTTACTCATTAAGCCTAAATGATCAGTATTAAAAATTCCACCACTAATGTTTAATAGCAATCAATTCTGAACCATAATGATACTATCAAGTGAGAAGTAGAAATTACTGGATATTTGCCTCCTAATGGGATGAGAGACGGTTTTTGTTCTAATCAGTCAGAATTCAAATAAGGTCCATATGAGATGAGTGCCTGACTCTAAATCCTCTGGTCTCCTTTCAATCTTTGCTTATTCGTTTGTTTATCATTGAAACAGGGTCAGGCTGACCTCACTATTCACCCAGACTGGCCTTGAGTGTGTGTCCTTCCTGCCTCTGTCCTTCCATATGAAATTTCAATCTCTTGCTCACTCTCTCCTCCATGTGGGAACATATCACAGAGGGAGCTGCAGTTCTCATGATAGCTTAGAAGCAAGAAGAGACAAGGAAGGCCTGGGGTCCTGATTCATGCTTCCAGGAAACTTCTCTTAGGCCTACCCTTTTTCCTAGGTCCCACTTCCCAAGCTTGTCACCCCCAGTGTGGCATAACAAGGACAAAGAATTTAATACACAACCCTATAGAGCCATTCCAGAAGCAAACTAGAGCTGACAGGGGCAGGCTTATTTGCTAGAGTCACCTTTCCAGGGCACGTCACAGCTACATCTGTTGTCCTAAATGTACACATCACCCAGGACAAACATTGGTTCCCTTAGAGAGCATAACACACACCCTGTATGGAGAGTAAATCTCTGGGAAATAAGACATTGTCACCTTGTCACTTCAGGATGAGTGGGGAGGGAGTTCAAAGTTGAGAACCTGGAGACAGCACAGTATGGTTGGGAGAGCTTGGGTGTGGTGTAGCCTAAGACTCAGTCTGTAGTTTCACTTGCAAGAAAGACACACAAGTAAAAGTGGCTGAAGCAAAAGGCATACAGGACCCAGCCACCGAGAGGGACAAGGCTCTGGGTGCAGCTTAAACTGGAGAATAGTACAGATGCCACCAACAAGACCTGGTGTCTCTCCACCCTTGGATTTAATCCCACCCATATGTCCTCACTCTCAGATTCTGTAGTAACAGGGTGGCTGCTGATGGGGCTGGAGACATGACTCAGTGGTGAAGTACTGGCTATACTCCCAGAGGACCTGGGTTCAATTTCCAGCACCCACATGGTGACTCAACTATATGCAACTCCAGTTCTGGGGGTCTGTCTTGGTTAGGGTGTCTATTCCTGTGAAGAGACACCATAACTATAGCAAATTTTATAAAGGAAGCATGTACAACTATACAGTATCATCCACTCTACAGGGAGCGTATACAGACAGCATCATCCACTCTACAGGGAGCATGTACAGCATCATCCACTTTATAGGGAGTATGTACAGCATCATCCACTCTACGGGGAGGGAGCATGTACAACTATACAGCATCATCCATTCTACAAGGAGCGTGTACAGACAGCATCATCCACTCTACAGGGAGCATGTACAGACAGCATCATCCACTCTACAGGGAGCATGTACAGCATCATCCACTTTATAGGGTGTATGTACGGCATCATCCCACTTCTTAGCCACAGGACGCCCCCCACACTCCCAGGAGCATCTGGATCCTAGAAGTCAGGGGACAAGTTTTAGGATTATTGATGCATGCATCTCAGCAGTTGTCTCATGAATGCTCGCAGAGTCTAAACAAGCATATACTTTCACAGAAGGTGACAAGCCTAGCACTGGCTGTAAATGTTCTCAACACTTGGCTAGCAAGTGTTTGGGGACCAAAGTACATTCTGTGTGGCCAAACAGTGATGGAATGGTGACCAGTATAAAACTTGTTTTGTTTTTTTCCAACAGCAGATTCCATGCTACGGAGATGCAGAAACGTTGAGAGTCAACGGGGAAGATCAGAAACAGCAGTTCAAAGAGGCTGTGGCTCAGGCTGCTCAGATCACAGACTATCGCCCCTAATCCTTTATTTTTTATTGTGGTGGTAGAGATGGAAACTGGGGTCTCACATACATGAGGTGAATACTCATCCCCTGGACTATAGTCCAGTTTCTTAACCTGGGAATCGTGATCCCAGCAACGCTAAGTGCTCTGTGTAACATTAAGGATGCCTCAGCTTCATCCTCTCCAAACTGATGCTTTAATGATAGCAACAGGCTTGCATTTGAACCTAGCATGGACCTGGATCTGGATGATTTGTTCACCTTGATCTTCTCAATTCCAGATAGAGCCTGAGATCTTAAGAGCAAAAGAGCTCACTGGACTGCGCACACACACACACACACACACACACACACACACACACAGATATTTCAATACTAGGAGCAAATCCACCCCCAACCCCCGCTTCCTCAGTACCAGATGACTAGATGACTGCAAAGCTGTCTGACAGCTTTTGAATTTACTGAGTCCCCCACCTTCCACCCCCCACTCTTTTGAGCATCTTAAGCCAGATGAATTCTCCACATCAGCAGAATTTTACATATGTTATGCAAAAGCACATCACCAAAACACAGAGCAAAAGACATAAATAATGCAAATTGAACATCCATCTTAACCCCGGCCAGATGAGGCAGGGTGGGGCTACAATTAGCTAGGGAGACCTGACAATGGTTATTGTGGCGACATAATCTATGGGAGGTGTCCAGTTACAACTAGCACATTTGCAAGGCAGAAATACAGAGCCTGATAAAGAGAAAGGACAAAGAAAAATTGTGAGGGGCCAGCAAACATGGTAGGCAGACAGATAAACAGAACCCCCTGAGATGGACAGGCAGGGAGATGTGCACACAAGGGAGGGCCAGCTTTGGCTTTGAGTGAGGGCAGAAAATGGCAGTGTTGCCCTTGAAGTCCCTGCTGTGGGGTTGTGATCAAGCTGTTGATTCTGTTTCAGTCTAAATTACAAAGGACGACAATTATATGTGGAAAATTGTCCGGCCGTGTCCCTGAGCAGATGGGAAGGCCGTGGTGGCAGATGACATGAAGTTGGCAAGCTGCTGGCCCTTCCTTCCTTGGCGTGGGTAGAGGCTGCCTGGGCACCAAGGCCAGCATCATCGAGAACAAAACCACTTTCAAAACAGCCTGTTGTATGCAGACTTAAGACTCAAGTGGTTAACTGGTTTAAATTCTTGGTACCTGTGAGTGTGTGTGTGTGTGTGTGTGTGTGTGTGTGTGTGTGTGAGAGAGAGAGAGAGAGAGAGAGAGAGAGAGAGAGAGAGAGAGAGAGAGAGAGAGAGAGAGAGAGAGATAGGTTTCTCCTTATCACTTGCGGTAGCAAGCACTCTGGCAACCTTAGGTTACGTCATTATGTTGATAGTTATACACTGGGCATAGGTTCAGCAACAGGAAGCAGTATCAATCTGTATATCTGGGAAAGGAGGGCAGCTTCGTTCCTTCTCTACTGTGCCATGCTGGCCAGAGTTAGCTGAAATCACAGTTAATGATGCACCATGGCAAGGTCTCACTGGAGAGGCACTCAGCACACAGAGATGGGGCAAGCAGCCTGGAGAGAATGGCCCTCACCAAATGACATAGGAGGTGGCAGGGAGCAGAGAAGGCATGTTCAGATTAGTAGCTGCTGGAGAGGCAGCCAGTTACCAGCAGGTCTGGCTGGTTTGGAGGCTCAGATCCCAGAGGAATCGTAACTCAGCAGAGGGAGCTTCAACATCATCATAGTGATTACTACACTTAGCAATGACTGTTAACATAAGATCAGGCAAATTGAAAGCTAATGCTCACTGTGTGCCTGGCACTGTGCTAAGTGCTTACGGGAAGGAAGCTATGCATTTGGATAAATGCAGCTGCCAGTTTTGGTTCAGTAGTGAAAGGTGCTGTGTGCATGGAAAGATGTCCCTCTGTGGCCACTGGGGTAGATTAATGACCTAAGTGACCACTTCTCTTCATTCTCTCCCAGGAGCTGCCTCCAGTGGGAGTTTGCAGTTCTTGGATGACCTGATGACTTGCTGGGCAGTCCTCATTTTGTGACCAGATCCTAAGATGCACCCCTACATCACTCCTGTCCTTGGAACCCTGATGGGTTCATAAGCCCAGTCTGGCCTGCTAGAGGATGAGAGGCCCAGCAGAGGCCATTCTACTCTAGCCAGTGCCTGTGGCCTCATGGGAGAGTGAAGGTCAGTGGTTCTCAACCTTCTGAATGTTGGGACCCTCGTGTTGCGTCGAACCCCCCCACCCACACCATAAAATTGTTTTTGCTGCTACTTCTCAGCTGTAATTTTGCTACTGTTAAGAATTGCAATGTAAATATCTTTTGGAGTAGAGGTATGCCAAAGGGATCATGACCCACAGGTTAAGAACTTACGGCCCAGACATACTTAGGTGAACTTGGCTCACCCACACTGGCAGAACCTCCAGTGAATTTCCTGCCCAGTACACAGTGAGCCTCAGTGTAGTTCTAAGCTACCAACATTTGGGATCGCTATTACTCAGCAGCAGCAACAACAACAACAAAATCCAAAAGACAGAAACAAAAAAGTAAAACCAAACAAGAAAAGCAGTCTACTCCAGCTTTCCTCCCCTTTCTGTCTTGATTACTCATGTGCTCATCTTCTTCACCAACACCACACGTGCCAATTCTGCCTGTCTTTTTCTGGCAGGTTCTCATCGCAGATATTTCTGGTCACCCATGGTATTCACCTTCTGACAGAACCTCTGAGACTTGGGTAATGGGAGATGTCATTCTGTAAATATGTTTCTTGTATTGGTTAATGAATAAAGCACTGTTGGACAATAGGAAAGGAAGATAGGAGGGACTAGGAGACAAGGAGGAAAGAGGAAGTAGTTGGGAGGAGTCAAGATGGAGAGACTGGAGAGAACAGAACGCCAGCCCCTCTCGGGTAAGATGAAACCACGTGGAAGTACTTAGATGAATAGAAATGGGCTAATCATTAAGACAGAGCTAGCTGATAAGAAATTAGTAACTGGCCAACAGCATTTATCAAATACAGAGTCTCTGCGTGTTATTTTACACATGGGAGCCCTATCCCCACTCCAGGGAAAATCCCAATTGAAAAAGTCAGCAGTGGTGACTGCAGTACCTCCATCGGGCATTGGGTTGGGTGACCTTGAGACCTGTCTGACTGAGACGCATAGCCCAACTGAGTGTCTTTCTGGAAAAGAGCTCTTCTTGCTAAGGGTTTCAAAAACAATTGTGCTCTGACCACCAGCTTGCAACAAGAAGGCCTGGCTGAGGCTGGCACTCATGCCAAAGTTGGCCCAACACAAACGTGAGTGGCAAAAGCATCTTGATATGACCGAGAGGCAGAAGCATGCCTGGGACCCAGACCCCTCATCCTTCCAATACTCCATTTTGTCAGGTCAGTTCTAATATTTAAAAGATTGTTGTTATTTTAAACTTGCAGCCAAAGGTTGTCTCAAAGGAGAGAGTTCTAGCTAACAGTTGAAAGTACCCCAGCCACCTCCTCTTGCTTGTTTCTCATAAACACACACACACACACACACACACACACACACACACACACACAAGACACTGAAGCACACTCACTGAAGGTCTGGCTTTTGGGGCCTCCATATTGAGAGTCCACCTTGTCAACTTGGGCTGACTTAGGAAGAAAGCAGTGGCTTGGGGCTCAGATAGAATGATTGCAGGATGGGATAGAGGGGGAATAATTTGGGGCTGTTCTGGGCAGGGTGGTAGAGTGTTGTCAGAGGTCTTAGGGAACAATGGATGGTCTACCAAAATGTATTCACCTTCTAGTTGGTTCCAAGTTTTCTTCCTCATTCTTCTGTGTTCAGGAATCACATAGACTACCCATTATTTATAGATGTCACTCAATATGTCTGACAACTGGGATGGCTAAGATGCAAACCAATTAAATAGATGGCTACTATGGCACTGGGGTAGGGGCTAGGAAGCCATGAGGTTACAACTTGGGCAAAGCTCAGCAGAGAGATTCTTGGGATGAGGTCAGGTCAACCATGTGGGAATAAGTAGGTGAGCAATCAAGACATCAACTCTTTATCAACCAATTTGGAATTATTTTCCAAGCATCAACACAAATATCAACAGCTTGCTTGGCCATATTGAGTCATCTCAGACAAGACTGGCTAATGATACACAGTGTCATGTGTGTGGCCCTGTCTGTGCTGCCAGTCTGTGCACTCAGAGCTCAGGAACACAAAGCACTGATCACTTTGAGTGTGCTGGGCACCCAACACAAGCCATGTCAAGCAAGCCTTCTCCTTAGGGAACAAAACAGAACTATAGTGTCAACCTTGAAGCCCGTCCATGTCCTCTGCTCTAGATTCTGAACGAGGAAGAGTCTGAGGGGTCATAGTCCCTTTCCTTCAAAACAATGACTTCAGAAGAGTGCTATGGAGAATTGAGGTGACCCCACGGATTCCATCTAAAGAAGAAATTGTGTCCTGGAGGAGAGCAGATGGAACAGAGACCTAGGAGCAGAGCGACCTTGTGTCCTAAGGGACTTGGAGCATGTTGTGCCCAAACTGATAGCTTCTGTTGTCATTAGTGACTCCATCACTCTCATTTGGAGGAGGAAAGAGAACAGAGCCCTGCTCTTCGCAGACCTTGCCCTGAGATCTTCTAAAACTCCCCCGCAGTTCTAAGACCTGATTCCTACAGGATCCTCCCCCAAACTCAAAGAAATGTAGGACGATGGCAGGATTCCAGACCTTCCCCACTGGGGACACAGGTGAGGAAATGATGGATGAATGAATGACGGCACCCTCCTTTGCAAGTACTTTTAGTAAAGAGAACAAGAAATAAAATTCAAGATTATAATAGTTTGAGTTCAAATACATTTTTGTTATTTATAACTCACTGGCTTTCCTATAAATTCCAGTTCCTTGTGGATAAGTGAACATCACAAAACCCACGTTGAGGGTTTCCACCTGCTAAAGTGCTCTTTGCAATGCCCTGCCATGCTCTGTACCTAGTGTCTTCCCCCCTCCACTATCTTCATTCCCTTCATCTCACCTTTGCTTTAACATAATGATAATTACATCTATACAGTACATTTATATGTAAATATATGGACATCACTACTTAGAAATATTCCTTTTCATTTTTACAGGGCTGGCAGGGACCCGTGCATGCTAGGTAAGCATTCTATCACAGTGACAGCCCCAGCTAGAGACTTTCTTCGGGTAGGTTTGAAACACTATCTTGTGTTTTTCCACCTAACTTACACCCCAGTAGGACATCATATAGTGACCTGGCTGAACCAAGCTTTCATTGTTCTCTTTTAGACATAGCTGTCCTACAGCAAGAGAAAGGACCTATTTGGAGCAGGTCTACGAAGGAACAGTTTCTAAATGTGGTGGGTGCCTCCTTGGACCTGTCTTCCCTCTTACAAGGTGTACCGAGTACTTACAACATGCCAGGCCGAGCACAGAACTCCGGAGGAGCAGATTATCTGTAATTAGTTATAGATGAGAAAACAGAGAGACAATAGAGGAGGTGCAGGAAAGGCAGCATCATGAACAGTGAGGCACCTTCTGGGGACCCATCCCTTTCTTTGGGAACAACATACTTTGATTTAAGCCATTCCTGATCATACTTTGGGCAGTGATTAGTTCAGATACTCCAGATCTAAGCCCACCAGAACAGGTCATTCACTTTGCTAATCATATTGAAGTCACTGACGCTCCCTCTGCTTCCTTAAAAGGAAGCTGATAGCCCTTACTGCAGCCTGCAGCCACCCAGTGACCCTGAAGGGAATCATGAACTTAGGATGAAGGTGGACCAGCAGAATGGGGAGAAAACTGTTGGCCTCATACTGGACCACAGGCAGAGCAGGCTTCTGGGTAGCTTGGCATCCTTCTACCAGAAAGAAGCAACCAGCAGCTTTTTCCTTGCTGCACTCAGGCCTGTTGTTAAGTAGAATAGGTGTGGATACTGTGATACTTCAGACAATGTGTCCGTTAATTGCAAGCTGCAGTGTGGGTGGTGTATCCAGGGTGGATACATCCGGGTGATGGGATGATTCATCTCCCTGATGGGATGGAGTGGGAAGATGGAAGAGTACATTACAGAGAATGGTAGACATTTTAAAACTCTTCATTTATGGAATTTTCCATTCATTGTGTTTGGACTGGCGTTGGCTGTAGGTGTAAGAAACTGTAGAATTGAGTCTGTAGGTGTAAGAGGACCTCCCCTTGAATGGCTTGGGACAAGGGAAGTTTTACAGAGAGTTCAACTTCAAGTGGGGAGCAGAGACGGACTCAGGTACCTCTGACACTTCACAGTGCTGATGTATTGAGCATGTAGGAATGCTAAACTGCTCTGCCTGCAATCTAATTTGTACAAGTGTTTAGCAAGAACACTGGATTTATCAGAGCTTGAAGTGCAAAATATTAAAAAATAAATCACAGCTAGTAAAATCGTAGCGCTACCAGGAGATCCATTTGGAAAGACAGTTAGCAAAGTAAGTTTGAGGAGCATCCATCAAGCTTTAAAATCATGGGGAAGGGCCATTCGCGTGGGCTTTCAGGCAGCCCAATGGGGCTCCTGCAATTTAAAGCAGGGAACAGCTGAATCCTGATAATTAGCTATGAGATCCTTGGGAATTTTAATAAAAATGTTTAAGAAGCTAAAACAAAATGGCAGCCAAGAAGCTGAGATCTAGGGGGTAGTTTTAGCCTTTCCGTTCCTGGGCTTTGCTCTCCTAAGTACAGTAGGTGATAGTTTTAAGTACCCTCCTTCTCCTGGGCATTGTCCTTTTGAGTATACTGTGTGGGGCCTGGGAGGGTTCTTGATCTCGCTTGTCCCCTAAACAATGTCAAAGTTTTCAGGCCTGGATACTAACTCTATACTAACTCATACTGGAGGCTTGGGTGACTCTGACCATAGAGAACTTCCTGCATTGTCTTCAGTCTCCTAGGATGCCTGTGAGAGTCTCACTAGACCCCATTGGGATGTCATCCACCCAGCTGATCCTCAACACAAGTTTGGTCCTCCCAAATTCTGACTGGTCCATTTCTTCCTCCAATCCTGCAACATCCAAGAAGTCACTTTGGTCCCTGGGCTGATCCATTCCATTGACGTGGATTGTCACACTCAGTTCTATGTCTACAGCGCAGGACCTGCCACCTCTCTCTTCCCAGGTGTTGCTCCTTGCATGAGAAAGATTGAACTTAACTCATTTGTGCATGTACTTTCCCCAAAAATACGTCATTATGGCATTGCCATTTAGAAAGCTGCACTCAGACTGTGTGTGTTGAATGATCAAGGCTTTGTGTTTTCAGTCTGTCACAGAATGAGACCCAGACTCCCACAATGCCTCCCACCACATGTGGCAGTTGCCTGCTGACCATGCACTGGGTGTCATGACAGTGTCAAAGGCAGAACAGCCACTTGAGTACTTGCCTTGTCACCGACCAGTAAGAAACGATTCCAATCTGCTATGAGGATGGATGCCACGCTTGTTCTATCAGTGCCTCTTGGAGGGTTTTTCAAACCAGCAGCACCAGCATCAGCATCATTTGGGAACTTGGTCCAAATGCAAATCCTCAGGCCTTAAGCGGAACTGAAAGGACCAGGAACTTGGAAGCTGAACTTCTGCTGGCCTTCTAGCATCCAGTGGAGTCTGCCATGTTGGAGAACTGCTTTCACACAGCTGGGCCAGAAGAGCTGACATCGGGGCTGTGGGGCTTCTTCTATTAGAGCCATGAGAACCAGTCACTTATAGAACTCTTTCTTTAAACTTTGAAGTTCATTAGTCTTGAAAGTAATGCACAGCACCCACAGGAATTTGTGTATGTACTCATCTTAACCAAGCCCACCCCTAGGTTTTTCAAAGTTAATCTTTAACAGATTTAAGAGTGAGTGACCATTTTAGGCCACTCCTTGCCACATCTTTTCTTCTCCACTCTTTGTCAGACATTGAGAGGAAAGGGGTGGGCGGGTGAGGATGCAAGCGTGACTTGAGTCCAAGTCTTGACTCTCTTTCTCTTTAGTCTCAGCTCTCTGTAAATAGGAATAGCAATTAAGTTAACTCCACAGACATTTAAAGGACTAAACGGATGGAGAAGAGAAAGCATGTAACGTAAAGCATTGTTAGTTGGTCCTCATCAAACACCCCACTCTTCTTGATTGACTCAACAACTCTCCTTTAGGATGACTACCCAAAGTCAGAGTCAAAGACCCTAGTGGAGAGGCCTGACTGAGAACTCTCTCCACTGGGATGGCTCAGAAGGAAACAATGGCTTTCTCCCCCAAGCATGTATCATCCTTGCAAGTGTGGCGGTTGATGGCCGTTTGACCATGAAGACCAAAAGCACTGGTCATAAACATGTGTCCAGCTCTGCAAGGGGGGACACACTAAACAAGACCCCAAAACCATGTCTGCCACGGACCCCATCTGTGAGAAGCCCTTATGGAATTCTAGAACTCTGAACAGGGCATACACATTCTGTCTCCCAGCCTTCCGTTACCACCCTCCTGTCTACTTACACCAAGTTGTCTTAGTATTTAAGGCCTTTTCAGGAAATTCAGTTTTAAAAAAGACAGCAGAGCAGCGTTGTGTTGGCAAACACCCTGCATTTCAGATGTGATACTAACCAAAGAAACACACTATTATCTTTGCAATTTTCAGTTGTCCCTGGAAGCACTTTGCTGTAGAGACCAGTGCCAGCTATTAAGTAGAGGAGCTCATTTTGATGCCAGAATTAGCTGAAATTAAGATCCTTTGACATCTCCGTACAGAAAAAAGTCAGTTTCAGTACAAACAATCCAGAATTTAATAGATTGTGACAGGTTATAAAATTCTATGCATTTGAAAGAAAAGCTTTGCCGGTGCAATAATGTGTTTCTAATTTACACATAATAGGTCTGTGGAGCTGTGACTAGAAGGACATTAAAGTAATGAGGAAATTCCTGTTATGGACACCTTATGTGGCGATCTCAGAGATTATGATTAGGGCAGTCATTTCCCTGAATACCTTGTGTAGTTTAGCTAAAGCCAAAAGGAAGGGGTCTGGGACAAAGAAAAGGCCAGAAGAGCAGCAGGCTTCATGATGGGGAGTAAGGAAAGCATTTTAGAGAAACCCACTCGCCCTTGAGGAAGGAGATAGTATGGAGCTGAATTCCTGTGCTGACTGGATCCATCGCTCCAAGCCCAACATGGGCACTTTGCCGCAGCGGTGGAACAATCCCCAGTGATGTAAATGGCATGAGCAGCAGTGTTATTTTTGTGACTGAAACTCTTCGGCAATAAAAGGAGAAATATTTTGATGTATCTCCATTCTTTTGTTCTACCAAGCCACCCTAGTCAACCAACCGCCCTTGAAGAACACACTACACCTCCAGACACTTTCATTCTTTAAAGCAGTCTTGTTGCTGTGTTACTGAAAACCTACAGTAGAAGACAGGCAATTTAGAGTGTGTAGCATTCATTCCCACACCACTCGTGAATACAGAGATTCGAAACACACCTCAAGCAGAAAAGCGAGGTACGCTCCCAACAGAAGGTGTGGGGTCCACTTCAGTGCTGAGTAGTATTTCCTATTCTTTTTGGAGATCACTTTCTCAAAAGTGTAGCTGATATAAACTAGAACTCCACATCCTGACCTGGGGAAGGGGGGGGGCAAGGCTAGGCTGCATTTAACATATAGGTAGTTAATAGATGTTGACCTCCCTCCCAGGTGGTGGGAGAAGTGGCACCCCCCCCTGGAATTTTACTATATTTGAGCACCCTCTATGTGTGAGGCATTTTCTAGGCCCCTGTGAGCTCTGCTGACTTGTTTAAGCTCTGATTCTCTGGTCTGCTTGGGAGTATTTGCATAATACATAAAGTATACATACACCCAAGAGATTTCTAAAGAAGCAGTTGGATGTTACCATCTGCCTGGAACTCTGTGAAGGCAATGGGCTTACAGTTTAAGGATGACTATGTAGCCACAGGACAGCAGAAAGGTCCAAGAGAAGAAAAATACCTTGGCTTGCAGTCTGTACCCCCAAAGCCCATTTTTTTTTTTTTTTTTTGCTAGTTCAAGAGGCACACGGCTTGGTTGCAGATATCATTTCTGTCTTCCTCTTCTTGATATAGTCAAGATATGATATGAAAGTGCTCTAGCTTATGGCCGAAAGTCCAGAGATACTCTGCTTAGGCTTCCAGAGAGGCCTGTTTGCTGTGGATTACAATGTGGCTTGCAGGCCCCTGTGATCTCTGCCAGAACAGACTTGTACATCAGGCACCTTCACTCACTTCCTAACAGAGCCTCTCATCTAGGTTCAGAGTTGGGAGGAATCTTAAAAGTTATGTTGTCTTATATTCAGCCCTTCCCCATCTAACATCTGTGTCTCTTAAAGGACCAAATGTAGTTATCAAAAAGGCACTGGTTTGCAATAGATGAAAAAGGCCTGGCTAGACTGTATGTAGTGAGATTTACAGAGAAAATCTGCAGACAAAGATGCAGCTGTCTGCCAGGTCCAAGTGGCCCATCCACAGTGTGTGACTTTTATCCAGATCATAGGATAGAGCATGACTCACTGTCACAGTAACAACCAAGGACCATCAGTACACATGTGGGTTAGTTGCTACCTTTTTCCTATAATCCTTATATCTTGAAAGGACCTACACATGTCATGTAGTTTCTGAAACCTCCACTCCAAAGCCATCATTCCTAAATTGCAGCATCTTCTTTTGCATACTCCATGAGATAAATTATTCATCAGCACAGAGCTACCATCCTCAAAGTATCCAGAAGTAACTGAAATGGAATACCTTGCATGACTTCTTATGTAAGGAATAGAAGACTGGAAAGACTGTTCAATTTCCTGAACAGGATTTAGCTGATAGTTTTAAAAAGTCATAAAAATGTATATAGCCTTTGACTTGGCAATTCTGCTTCTAGAAAGTTATCGGAAATACATGGTTATTAACTAAATACCCTGTATCATTTGTTAAAATAATTTAACATTGGCTTGCCTTTATAAATAGTGCCTTGTATCGGGGGTTAGAGGGATGGCTCAGAGTTTGTACTGCTCTTCCAAGTGACCCAAGTCTGACACCTAGCATTCATGTCAGGCAGCTCATGAGTGCTTATAGCTCTGCAGGGGATCTGGTGCCCTTTTCTGGCCTCTGAGGGCATATGCACATCCATGTTCATACACAGACACATATACATATAAATAAGTAATAAAACAAACCCTTGAAAGTATCATGTGAATGCCTTAATGCAGTCATATTTATTTTTAACTTAAGTCACAATTCAAAGCACAATGCTAATTTCCACTTGTGTTTTAAGGAACCCAACTCACCTTATCTTGTAGTTCTACTCTCTGAAGATCAAAATCCTCCTGGGGACTCCTTGCATCCATATAACTGATGAACGAGGAGAGAGAACAAAAACAAACGACTGAATCCACTATGGATGCAGCTCACCCAACTACGACTACTTTGGGGTGGGGGACAGAAGCTGGAAAGGTAGCCAGAGAAGCTTTAAAGGAGGCTTTGATGTATTATCTTCACCTTTGCTTCTCTATGGCTTATCCACAGATAGTCTGAATAGAGTATGTGCATCCATAAACATGACACTTGTGCGGCCATTAAAAATGAAGTTCTCCCTGCCAGCTAGCTTTCATAGGCCAGACAGTGCTGCCCGGGCTGCTAGGGGATAAGTCATTAAAGTTCTCATCCAGATATGAAACCTGTAAGGTTCAAGATCAACCTGCCAGGCAAGATATGCAAGAGTGGCATTCCTATTTATGGGGGTGGCCAAGTGCTCTCTAACTGGATTTGAAACTCCACAAGAGGAAATCCATGCCTGGAACCTATGCCACAAAAAAGATCATAGGCCTTAGGGCGTGCTGTTGTTTAGCTGAATTGACATAACAACATCCTGCCTCTGTTTATGTTTATGGGCACAGACAAATGCTACTCTCAGGACCGAGCAGAGAAGCCTTCCTTTCCAACGAATGGTAATGGATGCAGAGATTTGTGGCTGCACCAGGTGCTGTGAATATGCAGCAGATCTTAAGCAAGACATTTGCACCGTTTCCTCACAAGTTCATGGAGTATTGTGTGAGGGAAAAGAGAATGTAAGAGCTGGAATAGACTGAGGAGGGCTGTGAAACGCCACCCTCTGGACAAGACGCTGCTATTGCAGTCACAAACTCCCAGTAGCAGTGGATGCCTGGACAGACCCTATGCAAGCATGGGTTAATCAACCTCCAGGTGTGGGTACAGAATGCTTTCTGCCCCTTACTGCTAAACCCTTTGATACTGAAAGATTCAGAGAGAGGGGAGACATCGCCTTCTGGTGTGCCCCCACTCATGACCCCACTGGGCTCCAAGGGGTAGTTCCAAGCTAATGCTCATGCAGATGGCACTGGCTAAACTAAAGAGGGTTACAAAACTAAACCAAAAGTCAGGAGGCTGAGACGGGGACCGGGAGATTTAGGGAATGGGGAAACGGATGGGGAGGGGCCAAAGGTAAGAGAAGGCTGGTGGAGAAGGACTTCGACTATATTCTGTACATATATGAAATCTTCAGTGCAGAACATTAATCAACAAAAATATGAAGTTATAAAGCAACTTAATGGTAAAGACAGGAGGATCTCCAATTTAAGGTCTGCTTGGGCTGCAAAGTCAGATCAGACCAAATTTGGTCAGTCTAGTGAGACCGTGTCTCAAATTATTTTTTAAAAAGTGGGCTTGGTTGTAGCTCGGAAGCAGGGCCCTTGCTTATCATGCACAAGGTACCAAGACTTGGTGGTGGGAGGGGTGGGAGTGGAACTGTACACACTTGCATCCCCAGGACTCAGGAGGATGTAAGTTCTACATCAGCCTGGGATACATAGCCAGACCCTGTCTTAAAGACAAGAAATGACACAGGAGAGGAAGTATTACATGGACAAAGTAGATGACAAAGTACTTGGGTCATGAGCCTGGACACATCTCTAGCAATAAAAGTCCTGTAAGACACACCCTGCATTTCTTCCTGAATGGAGAGATGCCAAGGACCATCTTTATTCTGTGCTTTTATATATTTCAAGGTAATTTTAGTATTTTTTTTTGTTTTATCTAGTACATCCCAAGTATCATTTCCATATATAACTAATGCAAGTTAGAGTACTAAAAGACATGTCTCATATTTTATGCTTCCCTCTATGTGATGTCTTTAGAATTGGCATGCATTTCTCAAGACAATATCATTCGAGCCAGCCACATACTAAGTATGCAGTGGCTGCATGTAGCCAGTGGCTATTGAATGGGCAGCAAAGATCTTAGGATTACGAGAAGGGACCTAGTGTAGGCGAGACAGCAGCATGAGGGAGATCGGAGGGGGACATTGTCTAAGACATATGTGGTATGTCAAAACCTCACGAGTGAAGTGACTCTGGGGCCCCACCTTGAAAAGTAGTATTGAGAACAGTATCCACGTTCATTTCCATGTTGACCACCAGGGGTCAGTAGAGAGGAGGTGAAAATTTTCAAAGGAAACAGCAGCAGCAGAAAGTGATGTTTACAAGCACAGATGCTCCTCAGTGTATGGTGGGACTTTGACCCCAACAAAGCCATTGTAGATAGAAAATACCATGAGCCAAAGTTATATGCAGCAAATGAAGCTTTGAAACATCAGAAGCAAGGCACGGTCCTCCAACATGGAGCTTGTTGAAGCTATCCAGCTCATAGAATACATAGATGCATACTTGGTAATGCATCACAACTAAAATACAGGATCGTGGTCTCTGTTCTTTACTTCAGGCCCTTGTGAAATCAGAGCACTGCATGTTGAAGAAACCTATACTTGGGGTGGGGATTGGAATGAATGATTGCTGGACTCCTAGGAAAATGGAAGAGGAAATGGCAAGAAGGTGCATTAGGGCCAAGTTCAGAACTGCCCTGAACTCTCGTGCCTTGAACTCTGTTACTCTGCCTGAGCAGCTGCAGGAAGAGTAACAAATACTCAGTATCAGAGGCAGAGAACCCCAGTGTTTACTGGATGTGGCCTCAGCTTGTGATAGGAACTAATAAGATACCCATTTCACAGATGAGGAACTAGAGGCAAGGAGATATGTAACATGTGACAAACCTGGATTCCAGATCCTGTTTCTCCAGTTCTTATATCTGCCTTTTAAATCACAAAGACTACATGTTTGGATTCATCTTCCAGGGTCTGTATGTACTCGCTAGGGAGAGAAAAGCATAGGCTAGGAGTTCTCTGGGTCCTAGCTTGTTGTTCCATGAAATCTGGGCCTATCCTGCCTCTCTAAAGTGTCTCTGCCTGGGGCACAGGATTTTAGAAGCAGGAACAGGCATTGTGGCCCCATCCTCCACCAGTTCCCACTTTACAGAAGCAATGACCTGCAGACATAAATGATGTGTTTCAGACTAAATCTTGGCACTACCCTGGGTCTTTTAATTTCCTCATCCATAGACTTTACTACAATTAACCAATTAAAAATTCTGGAGCCATAAATATTTGGGCTGGAACTCAACTAAATTAAAAAACCAGGCATACAATAGTACCTCTGTTTTGTGCAAATAATGCACATCCAGTTTCTCAAGAGCTTCCATAAACAATCATCTCATTTGTTCTTGACCACAGCAGCTTGCTTTGCCCCCACAAGAAGGAAGGTAGGCTGAAATAATTCGCATTATTTGTGCAAACTGAGATATGGGGGACGGGGCTCATCTCTGACTCAAATCGAAGTTTATTTTGATTTTTTTAAAGTTAACAAAAATATTAGCACAGGTACTGAACTAAAAATCTGACTACCCCCTCAATAGATTTTATGGAGGCAGCTTTAAAAACGTCATTATTTAGACTCTAAAAGTTAGGGTTCAATTAAAATATGTCAAGAGGAAGATTTGGCTCTGCAATAAATGGGGAATTTATTTCGATTGTTCTGCATGCCCGTCTTGCTTAGCAGATACAGAGGGACTATTTTTACCAACGCAACCAGTGCAAAGAAACCAGCATCGCAGACAGGTTTCCCGTTTACCTTGCACCACCAGAGGGCGCACAAAACACCAACTGTTGTAAAAGAAAACAGACACTAGGTGGCACCACTCAGTCATTTTCCTTCAGTCTGGTTTTAATATAATTTTCGTTCCTTTGTTTAGCAGCGAAGTTTGTTTAGCAGCTGTGTAAAATACGTTTCTGTTTTCCTAGCCTCTGACTAATATACCTGGCTTCTGTGTCTTTCTTTTTTGAAAGTCTGATAAAAGAGGGAAGTCATTATTTGTCTTAGCATACCTTCCCCACAGCATGCAGATGAGTTAGCACGTGTGTGTGTTTTAAGTGCATTCAAGCATATTCCAGATAAAGTTTCCCTTTTTGGTCTTTCACTGACTCATATTCTTCAGAGTTTTCTGGAATTTTCATTTGGTATGATCTTTAAGAGACAACATTCTAAATTTGATTGGAGCTACAAAGTATGTTGGAAACAGAAGGGAACAGGCTAGGGATTGGCTCTTGGGTTGAGTTGTGTAGAGCAAAGTTGGTCCAGTATCACTCCTTAGTGAATTAGGGCTACATTTCTGAGATATTCACTGCCTGGAGTTTGGTACCTTTCAGTATCCTTAAAGACGTCTTTCCACCTTGGAAAGACATATCTAGCAACAGATGCCATCTAAAAACTCTAGATGTTTCTCAGGGACATAGCACATGTAAGTGGCAAGTGCAGCTAGTTTTTCAATCTATCTTCTGTGTCTGAAGTCCATCTGAGAATAGTCTGAACAAGGGGAGAAATTTGCTCCATCCTTTCCAGCCTGAAAGATGCTAATCTGCTAGTTAGCAGGTGAGAACTGTGCTCAGTGTTAAACACAGTGATGGCTACTCAGAGAGATACAGAACCAGGCACTGGTACTTCAGAATTGCAGAGGGGCAACACGTTGCCTGCTGTTGGAGAGTCAAGAAAAATGAGGAATAGTTGTGGCATGAAATGGGATGGTAGCTGTGATTTGATTCCTGACTGAATTTTATCCACAGTTAAATCACCATGGGAGGAGGGAGACAACTGAATGTTTTCCTCAGAACCCTCCAAGTTGTTATACAGAAGAGCTGAGGGCTAAGGAGAGATATTTCACATTTCTTTCTAGCTGACAGCAGATGTTAGACCTCATGATCAAAGGTGCTAGACTTTCTGTGAAGCAGGACACACACATGCGCGCGCGCACACACACACACACACACACACACACATGCGCGTGCACGCGCACACACGCACGTGCGCACACACACACACACACACACACACACACACACACACACACACACACACACTATACAGGGGCTCAAAGTCTGCAGTTGGCACAAAAAGGGGAAGAGGTACCAGACACTATCCTCGATGACATCCCCTAGAGTTGGTGAACTTCCCTTGTACACTCGCCATCCTAAATGGTACATAAGGAGCCCTTTCAAATGCTAGTGATGGGAATGAAGAAGGCTCTGTGCTCAATTCTTACAAACAGACAAAAAGGGGTGTATGTTCTTATGTGTGTCATGCTGGCCAAAGGATACCAAGAGAGAGTGGTTATGTGACCTAATAAAAATGACGGCTACAAAAAAAAAAGTGCAAACTTGAACGATTATATAGTTAATGCCATCAGATCTGGGCTTGGTAGAACCATGGTACACTACCCTAAGCCTGCTGTACCCACTGATAATGTGGGTATCACAACCCAGCTCTCTTGGGGCATGAGATGGGCAGGCTGTTGGGAGGCAAGAGATGGAAAGTGAGTAGTGGCCTGTGCAGAATCTGGAAGCTGAGGCGGTGAAACAGGGACAAGGAAGGGATGCTGCCAAGGCCACTAAGGTGCAAAAGTTCACAACAGAATCTTCGCAAGTCCATGCAGATGCAAGATGGCGCCCACAGCAGCAGCACTCAAAGATGTGGGGGTCCCCAGGAGGTGCTGATGGGTCTTCCACTTAAACCGATGGCTTCCAAAGGCTGCTTCTTACTGACCGAGGAGTGTTAGTTAGTACATGGGTAGTAATGGTCTTTGCATCAAATTAGCTTAGAAAATGCTTTGTTAATTAATTTTCTAGGAAAATACTTTTAATTTATTAATTAAATTTCTTTAGTACCCAGGAGTCATTACTATGCTACAATTTTAATTACATGGAAAGAGAAGGCAGTATTAATGACACCCAAACTTCTTTAATGCAGCATTCTCAAACTTTGGGGTTCAGAAGCAATGTTTTTACACCATGGAATATCTCAGAATGAGTCTTTGAAAAGACAATGTGTCCTGACTTACTTGGATTAAATTAACAATTTTCAGCGTAAGATTTTCAGAGAACAAACCCAAAAGTGAAGGATCTGGCGCACCAACATGTCTGGTGATGCGCAAGAGAGAATGGGAGGGGCCGGAAGGATGTTCCCCCTCTTTGCCTTATTTATTTGATGTTGGTGGTTCACAGGCTTGAACATGATCTTAAAGGATGTAGAAGCCCCATTTTTAGTTAATCATTCTGTCACTCAGCTCTGTTGAGTCACCTCTGAAGGCCATACACACTGGTCTCACCTACGTGGTCCCTATTTCAGGCGTAGTGTGTGTGTGTGGGGGGGGCTTGAACCTACTTGGACTGTCCGGTTAAGTACGCCTTCTGTCGCAAGGACGGGAAGAACCAATAAAGTTCCCAGTTTCTATGGCAAAGACAGTGCCAATTGATATTACACAGTAAAATGCAATGGGATTAAATCAATAACATCTGCAATAAGGCATAATGAAGGTAAAATTATATCTCTGGCTTCCTCAACAGCTGTGAATCTATTTTTAATGATCCTCATTTTTGGCAGTCAGCTAACAACTTCTAAAACGTCCTAGAAATCCGATTGTTAAGCAGATGAGCCCTGCAGTGGCTCAGAATGCCATTACTCAGCTGCAGATCCATCTGCCCAGGGGGGCTCGGAGGCACAGGGAACTCAGCCCCCCCTCACAGTGCTGAGCACCCCGCTCTCAGACTGTGGGTGACCTTGCAAATGCTGAGGACAGTGAGGCAGGGACCCTGGGAGAAGGGAGGGGTGACTGAGCGGTTGAACTGAGGGAAGCGTCTTCCTGTGGAAATGGAGTTGGCTTCACGTGGCAGCTGCAGGGTTTCTCTACCCTGGGGCTGGCAGAGGCCAGGGCTCCACTCAGTGTTGCCATTCCAAACCCGGGAAGTTTCCAGGGCCCAGCATGTCCTCCGCTGTGCCCATCAAGTTATGGAGATGAGACACTCGGGACCAGCCTTGCTCATTGTAACTGCCTACGCCTCTTCTGGGGCTGTTTCTAGAAGCTGTGCTGGGGTCAGGGGGAACCGGTCCCTTGGGTTGATCATTTTGAGCTGGACAAGACAAGACAGGGACAGGTGGCGGCTCACACTGCCTTCTCTGCGCTTCTTGTGCCCCAAAGGCAGATACCTGGGCTCTCCAGTCAATTCACGTTCGGGGAGCCTCAGAAGGCCCCCGATAACTAACACTGGAGGATCCCACAGAGGGCAGAAATTCACCTCTCAGATTCCCCCATCACCGGAGGGAGGGCCCGTGTGCGAGGAGAGGAGTATGGTCCCCTGTGCTCTTCCATGCTGATATGCTTGCATGGGAGGACACTTCGGAGGAGAAGGTGTAGCAGTAGATGCCAAGACCAGCTTGGTAGAAGCGCTGACCCCACCTCAGGGCCTGCTCGTAGCTGCTGTACCTGCTGGCCAGGATTTTATTCTGAACCTGGGGCTGGGCTGTAGCATGGGTTTAGACTGGAGGGAAAAGTGATGGCAGACGTTGGCTCTTGACAAAGGGTTAAGAAGACGTGAGTGGACAGCCCTCCTCAGCAGGAGCACCCCTTCCAGCTGCTGACTGTGTGAGTAGAAACATTAGTGAGACAGGAGAGGAGAGCGGGGAGGACTTCTGTTGTGGTGGGGCAGCATAGTGAAACATGGCTCATGCAGGGAGTGGTAGCATGGACCAGTGATCCCATTCTCAAGTGGCCGAAGCAGGCGAATTGTAAGTTCAAGGCCAACCTGAACTAGGTGGAGAAGCTATATCTCAAACAGCTTAACTAGAAATAAAATAAAAAACAAATATCTAAAAGCTAAAATGATACTGAATATTCTTGGGAACCAATATATCCAGAGATTCCGGGGTGGAAAATAATGAGGTTCACGTGGGGTGGACAAAGGAACAAAGGATGGGCTGAAGCAGAAAGGGAGCCTGAGGGACAATGGGAAAGTTGACACCATGGAGGATGGGGCCTGGACAGCATGCAAACTGCAGAGTCCGAGAGGCCTGGCAATTAGTAAGAAAGACCCCTGGGCGCCGAGCCTCTGCACACTGGACCAGGGTATGATTGACGTGCCAGGAGAATGGTGAATCTCTCCTGGGGCAGGGTGACATGCATTGCCTGGCTTCTGGGTCCCAGCACCAGACATCCCCACATAAATCAAAGGTTGACATGAATTGTCTATGGCTACTTGAGAGGCTCGTTGGCCTCACAGCACTAGCTGGGTATGGGGAGACAGCCGTTCATGGGCCTAACCCTCCATCGGTATTTACCTAACTGCTCTTCCATGCTCATTGCCAAAGATTTCATACAGAGATGCAAAAGGCTTTGCCTCCTGTGTTCTGTCACTGGAGGTGTATTAGCTCCCTGGTCTGAAAGGGCTCTGAGGCTAGACCCAGATTCATGGACACATCCTCTCTACAAGAACACACCTTCCAGTGTTTGAGCGTGTGAGCAGAAATGTGATCAAGAAAGACAGGGGTGGGGGAGGGAAAGGAAGGGATTCTTTTTAGGGTGGGGGAGGGAAAGGAAGGGATTCTTTTTAGGGTGCTGCACTTTAACAAAGCCCTAATTGAGCCAGGTGTGGTAGAAGACACCAGAAACCCCAGCACCCAGAAGACAAAGGCCCATGTGGATTCAATCCAGCATCCAGCAAATGAAGTCAGACTGGTGAGAGAATGGAGTACGAGTCCTACAGAGTCAAGCTCACTTCTAGGACAGCTGTCGAGAGGAAGGAAGGTAGGGCGAAGGCAGAGGGCCACGCTATACTGTCTAGGAAGCTCCAGACCAGGGAACTGGAGGCCACTAAGGATGAACCAAAGTCCTGACATGTGACCTCTAAGCTAAGCCCTTGAACCACTAAACAGAAATGAATGTTGCTTTTCAGTTCTTACTCCGAATCCTTTCTCCAAACAACCCTCCTAAGAACCTGTATTTCACTAGCAGCATATCGTAACATAAATAGGTGTTTTCAGGGAAAAGCTGCACCAAAAGTCTATGTTCGCTTCTTGATTTACCTTTCTTGTCAGCATCCCAGTCGCAACGTCTACCTGGACTGCCTTGGCTAAGCAGCAGTGACCACAGATGGCATGAAGTGATGAGTGACCGACCTTGTAGACAATTGTCATGCTCAGTTGTCACTCTTCCCTCTGCAGTCTGGAGGCTCATAATAAAGTTCACAGTCCGTCCACAGCACGATTGTTCTCATGGCAGAGCCCAGACTTTCCCTTTGTCTGATCACACACACGCCATGTGCTCTGTTTGTATCTAAAGGTCTTGTCTGGTTACCAAGAACAGGGTTGTTGTCTGTGCTCCGCGGAATGACAAGAATTGGACTTGATATATCACTTTCTACTCATTGGCTGCTGGGTTCTGAAGGTACTGTAACTGGGGGGGATAATGATGTTTTAGGGTATGTTAAAACCTTTGCATTTTCCGCATTGGTACTCCCAAATGGCTCAACTGAAGAATTTGTTGTGTTTGTGGAGGTTACGGTGGAGGCCAGGGGCTAACCTTGGCTACTTTTCTTCAGAAATTGCTCACCTTGTTTTTAATAGACCAGGTTTCTCTCTGGACTTGCGCTATCACCAGGCTAGGCTGGCTGGCCACAGAGCCCCAGGGATCTCCATTCTGCTTTACCAGCGCAGGCAATACAGGTGCATGCTTGCACACCTGGCTTTTTACCTAGGTTCTAGGCGCCAAATTAGGTGCCTAAAACTTGTGTGACAGCTGATTTATGGACTGAGCCATCTTCCCAGCCCTGAATGAAGGAATTCTTTTTAAAAATATAACATATTTTTGTTTTGTGTACATTGGTGTTTTCCCTGCATATATGTCTGTGTGAGGGTGTTGGATCCTGGAGTTACAGTTGTGAGCTGCCATGTGGGTGCTGAGAATTGAACCCTGGTCCTCTGGAAGAGCAGTCATTGCTCTTAACTGCTGAGCCATCGCTCCAACTCTCCTGCCCCCCCAACCCCCCACCCCCCGTTTTAAAAGATTTATTTATTTGTTATGTATATAATGTTCTGCTTGCTGGCCAGAAGGGGGCACCAGATCCCATTACAGATGGTTGTGAACCACATACAGGTGCTGGGAATTGAACCTGGATTTGCTAGAAGAGCAGTCAACAATCTTAACCACTGAGCCATCTCCCCAGTGTTGAATGGAGCAATCCTTAACCTGCACTCTCTAAATGGTCTACATATAGAGTCTGAGGGCTTGTGACACATTTATGTCTTCATTAACTTTTCATTGAAATGAACCCTTTCTTTCAACCTTGGTTACTGGTAAGGAGCGGATTTTTCCACCCCTAACCAAGAAGCTACTTGCAATTGATACCTGTTGCCAAAGAGGGAAAAAAAAATCAATATCACATTTTAAAAATTAAAACAAAACTCATATAATGTAAAATCTACTGCACTGAAGTGATAAGTTTGCAGGCATTAGCATGTTAAGGTTCCATACCCATTGCCACTGTCTATGATGTTACCCTCCCAAAGGGAACTCTCTCTGTTCATAGTCACAACAATCTCTCTTCTTCTGGACTCAGCAGCTGTGGCCTACCTTTTGTCTCCACGGAACTGCCAGTTTTGATGTCACTTATGAATGAAATGCTGTAATAAGTGGCCTCTTTTGATTGGCTCTTTCATGTGATGACTTTCTCTAAGGTCCACCCTGTTGGATCATGGACCAGTGCTTTGTTACCTTTCATGGCTACATAATATTTCCCATATTGTGGGTAGAAACATCACACATGTTTTACTGGGTATCCATTTGATCAGGTCCTTTTTCTGTCTTGGCTCCTACAGGTTTTGAAATGCAGAGATGAGGGTGGATTGTGAATAACTGATTCTAGCTTCTCACCATGTCTATGCCCTCATCCCAGGCCCTGCTGTGTTGTTTTGCATAAATCTTTGCTTCCTTTCAGTTATAAATGACTTGATACCAAAATTGCCCCATCAAACTCCCAATCGTATTTTCCGGTTCCATCTATTCATAGCTGCTAAACAATCTAGACCTGGCTTGGGGCTCCTACGTGACTTGGGCAGGTGTGGTAAATGGTTTAGAATAGGATATCTCCTCTCTGTCCAATTATCTTTTCATAATTTTGGCAATCATCTAAACTACGCTGGGCCAGCTCATCACAGAAGACAGTACAGTCAACAGAAATCTTTCAATGTGGTGCTATGTGCCTCCTTGAGAGCAATTTAAGGGCTATTCTAAGGGAGTCTCAGTCCACCATTCCAAACCAGCTCCCATCCGTCATGTTAACCTGTCATCACCTCACAAGAGCCCGTTTCTATAAGCTTCAAAAAATAAGGAGGTGAACTGGCTGCCTGCCCTCGGGCAGAAGCCAGAAGCCTCCATTGCTTGGCAGTCCACTCAAGGGCTGAGCCTGCTTCTTAACCTGGGTTTTTACTCCAGCCTTTTATAACTACTATCAGAAGCCCTTGGAGCCACAAATAACTGTTTACTTAGAGAAATTAAATGGTAACCAACACATTCCTCACTGTCCCGCTACTTCCTGTTCTCACACACACACAGACACAGGGGAGTCCCCTCCACTCCGCTCACTGCTGGGCACAGCAGGGGCCCACTGGCTTCCACTCACTCCAGCCCTCCACCCTCTCCTACACTCCCCGTCACGCTGGTCACAAAGCTCAAGCCCACGACTGAGCCCCCGCACGACATGAGCCCCTTGGGCAGCACGGCCTATGGAAAGGGCCTAGATGCTTTTCTGTGGAAGACCGGCTCTGCGTCAACCCTGCTGCCCATCCTACCCATCCACAGAAAGGAAGGCAGCATCCCAGTTTCATAATTTCCCACGCACCTCCTTCTGCTGTCTCTGAATGCTAATAGGCTGGACTGATGGCTGCCTACCCTTCATGTCCTGCAAGCATCACCTTCCCGCAAACTCAGCAGTCAGTTTTTAAGGGGACCTGCTCTGTTTCCACATGAACAAGGTGAGGAAGGCAGCTTCATGGCTGCGGGCCTCAGGGTCCACTTCACATGCTTCCTACAGCACAAACCCGTTCTCTCAGGGAAGAGAGAGTGCTTATATTTGTTTGTTTGTTTGTCTGTCTGTCTGTCTGTCTGTCTGCAGACAAGAGGTGGCTTGATCCCATAACCAGTTAGATGGATGGGTGGGTGGGGTAGGCTCCTTTTCTGTTGGATCTAAGCCTGAATTCCTGAGACTCTGCTTCGCTGGCTACCCCTGCCTTTGAGATATTTTCCTATGAGACCATGGGGAGTACCACTGGGTTGTAGGAATCTGGGAAATTGGGAGCATGCTTTTATGACAGACACCCCATTTATATGATTCAGAGTCCAGCAGGGGGTGCAGGGAGCTATTAGCACCCACTCCTCCCTTCAGAGGAGACAATCTGGTCACTTTTCTCATCCTCTCCCCCTCCCTCCTTCCCTTCCTCTCTCCCTCTCCTTTACTTCTCCCCATTTCTCTCTTTCCCTCTTTCTTGGGTCCAGTGCATTTCTGGGGATCCTCCGTTTGTCCTTTGGGCCGAGGCTCCTCTTGACTGCAATTCACTCTTTGCTTTGTTCCTGTTAGAATCTGAGCTAACATTCTAGACCACCGTCCTCTTTGTTTATCTGTCAGGCTTGACTGAAGCCTCCTTAATTCATCTTTATGAACAATACAAGTAGGAATTCTAGTGACATTTTGGGGTTCTTGCTTGTTTATTTGGTTGGTTGATTTTTTTAAAATATATGTTTTCCCATGCCAAAAGACCCTCTGTTGCTGAGAAATAACAAACACATTGCCAGCTACAACAGGAAGTTTGTGATTAGAGGGAGCCCAGAAACCCCACTTTAGTTGTAAATGACCCTCTCTCCATTGATGGATGCTCATGTCTGAAATTCTCCCTTTAAGTCATTTTCTTTTGGAACAGTTAGTGCCATCCTCTTGCACTATAACACATGTAGATACATCTAACTACACTGTGTCTGTCTAGAATGTCAATGACAGATATAGACACAACTGACATTCTAGTGAGAATGGTTTAATTGAATAAAATCTTATTCTAAGGGCAACCATGCGAGAGAAGGAAGAGGCTCTTTGGTGTGTGTGTGTGTGTGTGTGTGTGTGTGTGTGTGTGTGTGTGTGTGTGTGTGTGGCCTGTATGCATGTGTGTCTGTGTGTATACATGTGTGTGGAGTCTACATGTTAGTATTGAGTGTTTTCCTCAATTGCTCTCCACATTATTTATTTACTTCAGAGCTTACTGATTCAGCTAGCAGAGAGAGCCAGGTTGCCCTAGGGAGTCCTGTCTGTCCCTCTTGGGTGCTAGAAATATGGGTGGGTCCTGTGTTCCTCCTCAACATTTACAGAGGTTCTGGAAATTTAAACTCAGCAACCTTATGCTTGTGCAGCAAGCATCTCCCCGGGCCCTGGAAGGGATTTCTAATATACAGGAACTAACGTTCTGGAAGATAGGCCTGGCATGGGGAAACACAGAACACAGTTTGCACTTGTTCAGCTTTCAGGGTCCTCCAGAGCATATGGGAGAACCAGGAGAGAATTCGTACACCTGTGTCTTTTCTAGAGTAACCCAGAACAGAGGTTGGTGTGAGTGGTCCAGCAGTCTTAGTGGTCCCTTGGCTCTCACAGAAACAGGGCTCTCTGATAAAGATGCCTGGAAAACTGTTGTCAGGTGGCAGGAATGTTGAAGAATAAGACCATTGCCAAGCCAGTGCTGAGATTCTCAGAGTGAGTCATGTGTATACATCAGCAGCTCAAAGCCATGAGTCCTGGACAAATTAAACATGACATGCATTCCTGAATCATCAATTTTCACTAGAAAATAACAAATTTACAATGTTAGTTTCAAATTAAAACATGCATGACTGTATCATGGACTGGAAAACAGCAGTCAGGTGAATTTGAACAAATTCTGAAAGAAGTAAATAGGACTTTGGAAAATAGTGTGCACAGATCTTAACGATCACCCAAGCATGGACTTCACACCTGAGTATCCTCAGAGTCAGCTACAAGATTCCAAACAAAGCTTCAAGAAGCATGATCCTGGGATTCTGGCTCCTTTTCCAAGTGAGGTCCAGCACATAGATTGATTGACAAGGCAGCTGGGGGTCAGGAAAATAAAGGGACAGACCCAAGATCATGCAATTCATTTGCATCTGGTATCTTTAACCCCTGTCCTTTGCAGTACCTTGATGCAAGTTCAATGCTCTTCTAATGTGAAATAATAATCCCTGCTCCCTACACAGCCTAAACCATATACTCTGTCCTGTAGCCATCTGACAGTAGCAGAACAGCTCTGCAGGTGCCAGAGGAGCCATGAGTTGCTCTGCAGACCTTGGTTCCTTGGCCCTGTCAATGCCCACACATTCACACTTGGACAGGTGTACAAGAGATAGCCAGTGGTAGAGCCAGTCTGTGTTTCTAATGTGAATGCGCATTTGCTTTCAAGTCCAGAATTGTAACCCTGGCCAGATGTAAGATGTGTTTTCCTTCCAAGCTACAATCTCCTCCTCATTGCTGCCCCATTGCTCATGCTTCTCAACCCTCTCCTGGGGCCACTGACTCCAGTGACTAGAAGGGATCATCTCATGGGTCCATCGCTGCCACGTCAGGACCCTCTCTGAGGTAATGGAATGTGTATATTGTCCTGGGGAAGTATCCTGGGGGTGTGATTGTACACATCAGACAAGGAGGGGGTTCTCACAGCTGCATATGTAGCCAAGACTTGGACACTGAAGTATAATGATGTTGTCACCTGCAAGGTTGATACTAAAACCTACAGAAGTTGGTGATGAAAATTTTATGACACGTGAGCGTATGTGTTTGAGCGAGTGTAGAACTTAAAGGACAATGGTGGATACCATTGTTTACCTTGTTTATGAGATAGCATCTCTCACTGGGGCTTGGGGTTCCTGGGTTAGCCTAGGCTATCTGGCTAGTGATACCCAGGGATAGACCTACTTCTACCTCTCCAGCTCAGGGATATCAAGGATGTGGGCAGCACTCAGATCTTTCACATGGGTTTTGGGAGTCAACACAGGTCCTCACACTTCTGTAGAAAGCGCTTTAGAGATGGAGGATCTTCCCCGACCCCAAACACCACATCATTGTTAGTAGGTTTGTAATTCATGTTGGTCAGCTTCTGTATCTCTCTGGGGCTTCTGGTAGCTACAGGATACTCAGTTTTCTCACTCCAAGAAAGATCCCCATCTAGATAACATTCATTCAAGGGCAGCATCCTCTCCAGGAAAGGGGTCATGTCCAGCCCGTGCCCAAGTGAGGCATCTGTGAGTAGAGAAGCGGGTGCCCTCCAGTGCTGCTGGGTCAGCTCCAGGGAGACATGGACCATGGCTATGTACCACTGGACACTAACGGAGGGAGCACTCACTGCCCTCTTGGGACTCAGTAGCCAGGATGGCAGGCAAAAGCTAGTGAGCAAGGGGACCCCAGGGAAGAAGTCAGGAGAAATGAATGAAATCCTCTTTACCCCAGGGAAGTCAGGAGAAGTGAATGAATTCCTCTTTACCCCTAGGGAAGTCAGGAGAAGTGAATGAAATCCTCTTTACCCAACCACTGGAATTAGCATGCAATCTTTCTCCTCTCCCTGGGTTTCTTTTTGGCAATGGCTCCTGTGAAATATTTGTGACAGAAGATGGATCAAAGGTCCAGGGGAAGACACTGATGCTTGTTGCTGAGAACGTGTGTCCAACCAGGAGGCTACAGCAGGCAGTGGTCAGCACCTTCAGGACTGTGGAAGTTGAGACTTGACAATGATCAGTCCCCCAGACACAATGACTGGGGAGCTGGGTATTCCTTTTTATTAATTTTTTTTATTGAAATTTTTTTTTCATTTTACATACCAACCCCAGTGTGGTGACATCTTGCTTGTATACATAAAGCCTGTCTGAAAATCAGAGGATGGAGCTTGTCATTAGCTAAGGGAGGCCTGTACAGACAGACAGGAAGTGAAACTCTGTGTAGCTGCAGAGGAAGCAAGAGATGCAGTAAGCCAAGACTACATGGAGATACACAGAGTAATAGAAATGGGTTAATAGTTAAGATAGAGCTAGCCAATAAGAAGCCTGAGCAACAGGCCAAACATTTTATAATTAACATAAGCCTCTGTGTTTATTTGGGACTAAATGACTATATGACTGGGCCAGACAGAAACCTCCATCTACCCCCCCCAGTTCTTCCTCCCCCGCCCCCCCCACGCTTCCCTCCTTCTCACCCCATCCACTCCTTTAGGGAGTCCAAAGTCTGGTGTACCAAGTTGAGGCAGGACCAAAGCCCCGCTTCCCCCCTGTATCAAGGCTGAGCAAGGTGCCCCAGCATAGGGAATGGACTCCAAAGAGCCAGTTCATGCCCCTGCGTTAGGACCTGGTACCAATGCCAGTCCCCTCACCCCAACAGATCAATTTTAACGGGAGTCCTGCACCATCTTTCTAGGAGGGCTGCTGCCTACTTCCACGGTCCTAGATCCACCAGAACTGTGAACTATTCCCTCTCGCCTTTAACACACGAGGTTCCTTCAGCCCAGAACTTGATGAAAGTGAAAACGGCTGTGCTGAATTTACAAAACCAAACAGAGATTGGGTGCTGTTTGCTAATGTGTAACTGTAGACCATATGCAGAAGGATGGCCTCACGAGTCACAGCTCAGATCCTATAGGGGGGTCCTGAGTACAGTGTCACACAGACTTCTGTCCTGTATCCACCTCTATGTCATTGCTGGCAAAGAGATTTGCTTTTATTCAATTATGTTTCTGTTCTTGCAAGGAGTCTTTAGCTTATTTTTAAAATTCATATAATTGAGAAGCAAAAAAAGCCTAATGCAGTCTAAACTTAATGTAAAATATGCAGGTATAATCACTAAAGGTTAGTTTTTCATTTTTAATAGTTTTTGAAATTATAGTACAATTAAATCATTTTCCTTGTCTCTTTCCTCCCATACACCCCCTCCAATGAACCACATTTTCAAAACTTGTTTGTGGCAAGAATTTTCATCAATTGCTGTGTTAGCCAGTGTCCTGCTACTGCAATAAACCATTTGGGATACATGAACCATAAGGAGGAAATGCTTGTTTGGCATCACAGCTTCAGGTTGGCTAGTTCTGGTGATCTTAGGTCTGTGGTGAGGTTGGCTATCACCGGGGAATCATACCATAGAGCATCTGTTAATCTTAGGTCTGTGGTGAGGTTGGCTATCACTGGGGAATCATGCCGTAGAGCATCTGTTAATCTTAGGTCAGTGGTGAGGTTGGCTATCACCGGGGAATCATGCCGTAGAGCAGCTTTCTGCTCCGCTTATGGCTGCAGACAAAGGAGACGGGAGAAGACAAGTGATGAGAGTTCCATTGTCCTTTGAAGATCAATGACCTAACTTCATTCCACAAGGCCTAACTCCTCCAGATTCTCTCTACCACACAGGGTGCCAGAGGCTAGGGATGTTCAAATGGGCCATTGTGAACATCTCAGGTTCAAAACATAGCAGAAACCATCCTGAGGATTAAATGAGATGGTGTGAGGAAAGGTCAGTTTAGGACTTTAGACATGATAGTACCCCCTGTAATTATTATTGGTCCATAGGCCCTTTTCTGCCCCCTACTTTGGGGGTTAATGAAAATGTTAAGCAAAGAGTTATTTCTGGGCATGTCCTAATCTAAATGATCAACTCTCGCCTGTCTAGAGTCTGTATTATGGGTTGACCTTTGTCTCTTGGGTTCTTAATACAAATGAAGTCAAATAGGCTGGGCACCTCCCCACAGCACGGACAAACCACTCATTTGAAAGACTGACATATTGGCCTCTACCTCATGCTGTCCAAATGCCCGCTTTGAATATTCTAGTCTAAGATGCTTCTTGGTGGTTTGTGCAATCCGGGAAGGTAAGACAACTCTTTCCATTTATTCTAGTATGTTTGGAGAAAGCCTTGGGCCATGCCTCTCCAGGAAGTCTGTCACAGGTAGAGAAGCAGCACACCTAGGCCAGAGCCTCTCAAGGGGCACGTCCTTCAAGAACACATCCTTGAACCAGCCATGGTAGTGCATAGCTTTAGCCGTAGAGCTGGGGAGGTTGAGGCAGAGTGATTGGGGGCACAGAGCTATTCTGAGATATTTATGCAGAGACCCTCTCCTCAGATAACAAAGCGGGGGCTGGAAAGGCCTCTCAGAGGTTAAAAGGCTGGCTGCTCTAGCAGAAGGCCTAAATTCGGTTCTCAGCACCCACACCGTGATTCACAACCACCTGAATTCCAGCCCTGGGGATCCCACACCCTCTTCTGACTTCTGCAGACCACAGAGACACATACAGACAAACATACATACAAGTGAATAAATGATAAACATGAAACAAGTCTTTGAGAAAAAAGGAGAAGGAAAGTAAGCAGAGAGGAGTGGGTATTTCAGTAAAGGTTCCGACTGGAAGGACTTTTATCTATGCCGAGATCAACTTTTCTTAAATTTTTTTTTATATTAAAAACAGTTATAGTATAGTTGTTAATTTTAATACATGGCAAAATAAAAGATAGAAAAACTAAAAACGGATGTTTTTCGTTCTACTACCATAGAACTTTAAAAATGATACTTTACTGCCTTGTGAAATTTTAAAGGGGAGGGACCTGAAAATCGCTGCTGTGGACCACCCTGGTTGTTTGAGAAAGAAAATAACTTCCAGATTAGACCTTACCTAGGACGTTTCCCCAGACTGCAGACCCCTGGGCCTGGATGTCTTATAGGTGATGACCCTGGCATATGAGCCCCATTTGCCTTAGGGAAGTGTGAAGGTTGTCCAATAAGCCAGCCTGTGTCAGCCTGGGTGGATGTGCTTGCAAAACATGAAGTCAGTTGTCTATGAAGAGTCTTACAAAAACACTGTCAGCTTCAAGATTGCATTTGTAATGGTGGGGAATCCAGTGTTACAGTGCCTTTCAATTGCTGGCCAGCTCTGCCTGGGAGATGAGACATATTGTGTCTTGTTAGGTGGTTTGCCATGGCACCCTCAGGGTTTCTAGAACTTTCAGAGAGTCCTTCTCTATAGCTCATTCAAGGGCATGCCCTGACAGTGCTGAGTCACCTGCCCTCCTTTGGCCCAGGGACATGCCACTGCCAACTTGCTTCATCCTGGCCTCAGTCTCCTTCATCGTCCCTCCTTCCAGAAGGCTTTGTAATTCACCTCTTGTACCGCTGGGACGATGCCCACTCAAGATCTGGGGCAGCCTTCACTTCCAGCCACTTTACCTCTGAGAATTCTAAGATCTGGAGGTGTAAATAGTTTCCCTTACTACACTCTTACTGTTCTCCATAGTGTTACAGTCTGCATCTCTTTTCCTGCCACCCCAGCTATTGAACCTTGGATGCAGTAACTAGATAATATCTATTAATATATGGTACACAGTAAGTTCAGCAAATGTTAAATAAAATTAAATTGCATTAACTTCTCAGTAAGTGACTGATGGTCACACCTTTCCATAATGAGTTCTTTTTTAAGAGCAATGTTTATGTTCAGGCTAGGAGGTTTTGTCTAATCAGTCCAGAGAAAGGGCAACCATTACACCTCACAGAAACCACTGAAGATGAGCTATTTACTCAGGACTCAGGTGGGTAAAGTGTCAAAGAAACACCAGCTCATGATAACAATCCCAGAAGTCCCTGCTGGTCTCTTTAAACGGCTTCCCTGGACTTTTGCACAATTTCAGCTTCAAGGAATCACCATTTCCTTTTTTAAAAATTGGAAGGGAAGAATGAGTTCTTTAAAAAAAATTGCCTTTGAGTGAAAAAAAAAAAAACCTTAGCTCTTCTGTGAGAACCCAGATGATTCACTGAGACCCATATGAAACCTGGCAATTTCCAAACCTGAAGGCCAGCCAGGGGCGTTTGCGTCCTCTTGCATTTCTCCTGGTAACCCTGTGGTAAAGTCATGATTGATTCGAAAAGAATTACAGCTATTATAAACTGTAATCAGGGGTGGATGAGAATAATTATGCAGGGAGACGGGGAGAGGCTGGAACATGGCTGAGCAGGGCTCTGATGGATGGGCGAGTCATTTCCTGGCTGTTAATGACTGATTTTCAACAGTCAGCACACAGGCTTTGGTCCCGGAGGGGACAAGGAGGAAGGAAGAGCCTTGCTATCACCAAAGCTACTGATTTCACTTTACCAGTTTGAATCTGGAAATCTGATGCCTGTCCCCTCCATCTAGCCTGGCTTTTCCCTCTCCAGGGCCAGGGTTAGGACCTGGCCTTCAAATAAAGGCCACCAGGAAAAGTCAGTCAGAGGAACTAACCAGAAGGGCCCAGTGTGTCTGTGGACTCTAGCACTGTAGGTGTCAGGCCCTGGGAGCTGCAGCATTCAAGCCAAAGTGCTTACCATGCAGATGAACGCAGAGACAAGACATCACTGAGCTACAGGTATTCAACACTAGGTGGAATTGCCCTGTGGGCTGGCTTGAAGCAGACAGACCTTTTTAAAGAAGAAAGGCTACAACTGAGGGAAACAGTTGCCTTGAACCTTGGAGGAAACTGGCGGGCTGTGGCACTCATAGTCACTGTGGAACTTACTGGGTATGGCCACACAAGATTATCGAGGGTAGGTGCTGCAGGATGGAGTGTTTTGGTTTACAGATGCCATGGGCACTCTAAATCGAATGAGCAAATGAGAGAAGAATGGACAGAGAGGGAGAGAAAGGGAGGAAAGGGACAGAGAAAGAAAGAGGGAGCCAAAAAAGCAAACAATTGATCTTGTCATTAGCAGCCTTAACACAAGAGAACAGATGGAGGTAGATTAAGTCATAAGACTAAAAGTCCTTGGTGACCGGCATTCCCACCCAGAGCTCCTGTGAGTTTGAAGAGCCTTAGGTTACCTCTGTGCCATGCAGGCTAGAATATCATGAATCCCATCCCCATGTACCCTGTCACTTAAAGACAGAGTCCACTGGAAGAAAGGCAGGGTGTGTCCTGAGCAGAACCTCCTGTCTGTGAGGCTCAATCATGAGAAATGCAAGCTGGGAAGTCCAGATGTGCTTAATCCCATCTTAATTAAATTTGGACTTCTTTGGGGGAACTAAAATACCTCACTTCCTGGAAAACTTGTTTGACCCCAAAACTAGTTGGCTTCTATTTTATGAAAACAAATATGTCTGATCATGATTGGAGGTGTGTTCCTGGATTTTCTCTGTTAAGGTATTTTGGGGAGCAAACTCTTCCAAGTAAAGGGTCCTCAATAACACTGGATGCTGTGGTGTGGCATAGCCTGTCTTTTGGTCTGGTTCCCTTTTGCTTCCAGGTACATTTCCCCAGTGATGTTTTATGTGGCTGTTGTTGGGTCTGACATTGCTATTCCTTCTACCCCAGGGCCCTGGGCTTCTCCCACACCTTGTGTTTCTCCCATGCCCTGGGCCTCTAAGCAGCACCCACACCAGCCCTTGCTGATGTAGAATGCAGATGTGGAATGTGATCCTGCCAGGCCATTAAAGCCTTGCATCCCAAAGCCAGAGTTATTAGCCTTGAAGTAGTTATGACTCTTACAAAGACAATGGCCATCTTTGTTGGAATTTGATTTACCGATGAGTGACATTGGAATATTTTTAATTTATAACAATGGCTATGAGGATGTGGTTTTAAATTATATATACTTTTTTTTAAGATGGGAAAGGAGAGAGAGAGAGAGAAAGAGAGAAACTATTATGTCACCGATACCCCTTAATTCTAGTAGACCTGGTTTTATTATTCATAACCCAGGATTTCTCAGTAATGGGTACCAATGGATTTCCTCCTTGTCTGTAAGCTAGACAGACACAGTATGTTGGTTGGTGTTCTATTGCTGTGAAGATACACCATGACCACAGAGAAAGCATTTAATTAGGGGCCTACAGTTTCAGAGGCTCAGTCCATCATGGCAGGGAGCATGGCAACCGGTAGGCAGGGTGCTGAAGAAGTAGCTGAGAGCTACATCCTGATCTGCAACACACACACACACACACACACACACACACACACACACACACACACACAGATAACCCCACAAACACACTCATACACACACACACACAGACACCCCCCACACTCATACACACACTCACACACACACACAGACACCCCCCACACACACTCATACACACTCTCACACACACACAAATCACACAGATACCCCCCACTCATACACACTCACACACACACAGACACCCCACACACACACTCATACACACTCTCACACACACACACACACTCACACAGATACCCCCCCACTCATACACACTCACACTCACACACACACACACACAGACACCCCACACACATACTCATACACTCTCTCTCTCTCTCTCTCTCTCACACACACACACACACACACACACACACACACACAGAGAGAGAGAGAGAGAGAGAGAGAGAGAGAGAGAGAGAGAGAGAGAGAGAGCAAGCTTGGGTCTGACATGGGTTTTAAAACCTCAAAGACCACACTCATATTTCCTCTAACAAGGCCATACCTCTAATCCTTCTAATCCTTTCAAATAGCACCTCTCTCTGGTGACTAAACATTCAAATACATGAGACTAAGGGGGCCATTCTTACTCATGCTACAACTCTTGGGTTATTGCCACAACCCTTAAAATCTAAGAAGCCTTGACTAAGACAGATTTCACTGAGTCTTCTTTGGTTTCTTTTCAATTTTGGTTGGAGGGTGCAGTATTGGTAATAAGAAATGGCGGAGCCCTAATAAAATACTAGGGCTTGGGGTGTGGCTCGATGTAAGAGATGTACTGAGAGTGTGCAAAGCCCTGGGGTCATCCACAAGACTGTAATTTTACAAATTACAGTGTTGTAATTGGAGGCTTTGGAATTGTGGAGTCGTAGAGCCTAAGACTCTGAAGCCTATCTAAAGACATCCCTCTAGGGTGAGTCCTGAGCCCAGAGGAAGGAGCTCCAGCTGATGGCTGGCAGGAAGCCTGGGGGCAGGTGTGGCAGCAGAGCACACAAGAAGAAACCTTTTGACTTCAGAGTGGCCACAGCTTGTCTTGTTCTGAGAGAGAACCTCCTTCTTCCTCTGTGTATAGAGCACTTTTCAAACTGGGAAAAATCAAGAAAAACTTTTCCTGGGCACAAAGGTCCATGAAGATCATAGTCACCAAGGTGCCAGCTGACCTCTAAAGAGTAAATGCATCATTATAACAGTTGTTAACCTGGTGGGAATCTCTGTTTTATTTGTTGTTGGCCTGCTGGTATGGTATACCTCTGCAGGTTTACAACGAACCAGTTATCTATATTTATTGTTCTCCAAAGTTAATCGTGATACACATATTTAGTCACATCTATTCATGTTTAACCAATGGTGTCTGTTCATACACAAACAAGCATAAACATGTTCTTATGTTCATAATTGAGACTCTAAAGAGATATTTAAACATGGATGTTGAACAAATGATGTAATGATTTCTGTTGTTAAAAGTGTTGAAAAAAATAGAAAATGCAAGAGTTCATAAAAAGAAAACCATCAATAAACTCATTAGAAGGGAAAACCTGTCCTACTTCATTCATGCCCATGGTTTCAGCATTTTATGGCAACTTTTATCATCATCATCATCATCATCATCATCATCATCATCATCATAGTTCAAAACATGGTATCAGAGCATGGCACAGTCCTGTCTTCCACTTGACCTACCGGGAAGGCATTTCCCTTGGTCATCAAATGAATCCCAAGCCTACTTTATGCATTATTTTGCATGGGTCTCCTGTAAGAGTGTGTGATGTCCGTGTGGTCCAAGCACAAACTACCAAGTACCTCTGTTATGCCCCTATGTTATGTTCTTGGAACCCCAAAAACCACCAAGGAGGCGACACATCGAGTATAAAAACAAAGGTTTCTTTTATTGCAAGCTGCAGTCTGTATTCTGCTTGCTAGGAAGCAAGCAGAATGTCGCTTACATCTGAGGGTTTTTTAAAAGGGAAAGTTCAAAAGACTGGCAATCTTGAGATTACAAAGCTTTCATAGTTCCATAGGATGAATCAATACCTGTATGTTTCAGGCAGGGTGCAATTAAGCAGGATGCTGTAGAGGAAATAAATTTGTTAATTATCTCCTGGGCCAGGGACTTTTACAACTGCAAATTGATAGCTATCTGATCTTCTTTAGGACAGAGAAATGTTGACACAGCTGGGGTGTGGTATCTGTTCCCAGGCCTCTAGTCAGGTACCCAGTTCTTTGTTCGGCCTTATCTGTTGGGCTGTCTTTTGGGAACTGGGAGAGGCTTGAAAATTTCTCTTTTTCTAAATGAAGTCTGAGTTATTAGACTTTTATAATTCTTTCCTATTTCCCTTCCCGAAATTACGACAGTTGCTCCTTGTGATGGCTATTCTTGGTTTTCAACTAAACTAGACTGATATGAAACCCAAGCATCTGGGCACACCTGTGAGGGTTTTTTTCTCAATGAAGTCATTTGAAGTGGGAAGACCCACTTTTAATTTGCTTCTGTTGAGAAGATACACCTCTAATCCAGATCTTATGAACAGGGAAGTTCACCTGCAATCTGGGCTACATCTTCTGCTGGCATGGCAGCCTATGTAAAGAACATGAAAGAAGGGAGCTTGAGTTCTTTGCCTGTTTGCCCTCACTCTTGCTGGCAAATCCATCATGTCACTGGCATTAGAGCTACTTCTTTGGGATTCTGGTGTATACTGAAGCCCAACTGGGGCATCCAGCCTCGTGGACTAAGCAACTACTAGATTCCTGAACCTTCTGTTGGTAGACAGATATTGTTGGACTAGCTGGACCATAGCCTGTAAGCCACAGTAATAAGCACACTTTGTATTTATAGCTAACTATATCAACTTATATATTTATAGATAGATATAGTACCCATATCTAGCTATATACACATATATATTACCCTATATATAGTAGTTATATCTCTCTATATACCTAGATATAGAGATATAGATAGATACTATAAATTTTGTTACTCTAGAGAACCATGACATGCACTCCTGAGGATGAAAGATCAGACTGGGCATTGCTTATACCCAATTCCAAGGCCTCCATCACTCCTCTGTCAACATCTTGCTCCTGCCTTGGGGCTATATCCTGATTTGGTCCACTGGAGACTTCTGGCCTAGCACCGAGGGTGGCATACCTGGACTTTGTTGTGCTTTTGGCCCAGCACAGAGTGAGGACCCCTGAGAATATGACTAAATAGCTTCCCTGCCTACTTGGCTACATATCGAGCTGGTGTTTTCTTCTTGCCCTGCTAAAGGGGTTGATAGTGTCTGCTATCTCTGAAACTGGAGGGTAGCTTGTGGCATTTTGTGTGGATGATGGCTCTGTGCATGGACCTGCATTGTTCACAGAGGTGATGGCACAGCAGCTGGGGGCAAAAGTCTCAGCAAATGCCCAAGGGAACAGTTAACAAACACTGCCACTCCATTATCTGCTTGCCTCCATCCTACTCCAACCTATCCCTGATCTGAGGACCTTTGAGTTGAGTCCAACACAGACTTCAGAAAGAAGAAACTAACAAAACTAACAAAAGCAAACAAGCAAAGACCCCAGGTGGTTAGAGAGAGATGTAGGCAACACACACATGAGCAAATATCAATACATTCCTTTTCATAAAAATGACAGGAAACCAATTTTGAACACAACTTTGAAAACAGTTTTGAAACTTGCACAGAAAATCACAAATACAGTGAAGCCTAACGACTATTGAAGAAAAAAATCTCCAGCTTGGGCTCAGTGCCAGTGAGGCTGATCTGGCATTACTGGTCCAGCTGAACTCAGGGCTATTCCAGGCCTCAGTTACCTTCAGGAAGGAGAGACAGATTCAAGATGCTTAGAGAAGCCCAGTACAAACACAGCTCTTGAAGATCTGCCTGGAGGGAATTCAGGTGCCCCATCCTGTGATGGGGGTGTCAAGGGCTGGGGTGGGAGGCTGGAGAATGAAGGTCTTGTCGTCGAGCTGTTGGATTTCACCTGTGTCTGCCTAAGAGTCCACAAAACACAGCACATTTCCCTTCCTAAAAAGATTTTGAAAGCAACAACTTCCATGCTCTCAAATTTCAAATATGACAATTATTTTCAGAAAAAATGCATCTATTTTTTATTATAGAATGCTTTTTTATACGTTCAGGAAGATTGCGGAACACACAGCACTCGTGTGTACTATCACCATAGAAATCTGTATCTGGAGATTGCGTTGTTTCTTCTTCACTCCCTTCCCACTTCTCTAGTTACCTGGAATGTACACGCTGACCTTGGAGCTGCCCTTGTGTTGGGATGCTTGCAGAAGTCCTAGGGGATGATCTAAAAACTGTAGAAAGTTCTAATGAGAAACACAGGGTGAATCCTGCCATCTGCTTCCCAGGGACTCCCAGAGAAATCTAACAGCCAGTATACAACACCCTTGGAATTGGTTTATGGTGTCTTATGGCTCTGTTGAGTCACGGAACACTTGTTCCCGCATAATGCACATTACCGTCCTGTGGAACGGCGTTGAGCACAGTTCTAAAACTGCAGCTAAATTGAGAGAAGGTGAACACCCCTCTCCCTGTCCCTGTGGTGTGGCTGGTGTGCTGTGAAGAGCAGCTGGTTGGCTTCCCCAAGGGAGGGTACCAGAGCAAGGGCTGGTCTTTGAAATCACATGGAATTCGAGTCATTCATAGGAGATGGTGGAGAACTCTTATCAGTGGGCCGCCCTTTACTGTGTGATTAAAAACACTTCAGTGTCTTGTTTCCCGGTGATTATCATCAACATTATCATTAGTGACGTTTACTGAACATTTGCTGCTGCCACGCACTGTGTTGGACCAACTCTTCACGTGAGTTATCCTGTTTAACCTCACACAGGCTCCAGCAACCTGGCAGTATCACACTTGTAACTTACCGATAAGGAAACTGAGGATCAGATTGGCTCAGCAGTGTGCTTGGGGTGGTGAGCTACAAAATGGTTAAGCTAGGATTCAGATGCATATGGTCTCTCATTAATCATCTCTTCCAATAGCTTAGCCCCAAAGTTTTGCAAACATCCAGAGATCAAGTGTGCACAGACCCAGACCTTATGTACTTTCCCCGAAACATATTTATAGCCTTACTCTATCTAATTATTGAGCTGGCTCCCCTCTTCTTTTGTTCTCTTTCCTTTTCATAAGAGTTTAGGACATGTCTACTGGATGTCAAATGTTGCCTTCAATGTCATGTTGAAATACAGTGTTAAGACCCAGGCCCCACCCCCAGAGAGCTAACAGTGCAATCTAAGATTGCAGTGAACAAATTGATGACTGAAACACAGTCTAACTTCATCTGAGGACCCCAAGGAACAACATCCAATGTAATAGGCATGAGGTAGAACCTTCTAGAAAGTTTAGAAGATAGGTTTTAACTCATTCAACAGGCATGGGGGCAAGATGTGGCTGGGGAGCTGGAGATGTGAGCCCTGGAGTTGAGATGGGCTGGCATAAGTCTAGCAGTGTCCAGAAGTGAGCAGTTCTAGATCAGTGAAGGAGACGGTAAGGTCTGAGCTCTAGAGTATTTCTAGATGGGGAAGCTGGATGAAGGGCAGAGGTTACAGAGAGAATTTGGATTTGGAAGCGGGAATGATGGGGGGGCATGAAATGTTGGTGGGTGAGAAGATGAAGAGTCTTAGATGAACTGTGGGACCTAAGTGAGGAGGAAAACTGGTCCCTGGAAATCTGATGGCCATGACGGCACTGGAGTGGAAAGGGAGGATCATCCTGGGAAGGGTGGAGACATTGATGTTGAGGGACACACTAGAGAATGTGGGGGAGGTGGCCAGGAGCCTGTGGGGTGGCCAGGTTGACTCTGGGTGACAATACCATTAAGACAATTTGGAGTTTCACCTCAAGACCTGACCCAAAAGAGCATATGTTATTAAAATCTGGCTAGACCTCAAATTTTACAAAAATCATTTAAGTGTCATAGTTTTTCTGAACGGTGGGAATAACACACCTTTATGACATATATTTAGGAAAGCCAAGAAAACAAGACAGTCATCATACTATTACTCGAGATACATGTATTTGATGGTTGTTTTCTTTTTTGTTTTAAAGTTCATTAATTTGAAAAAATTCAAATTAAAAATAAACACACACTGAAATCAACCAGACCCAAAGACTATACAACTCAGTGAACTTCTGTATAGTTAGAGTAGGCATAGGCATACTGAATGGAAGCTATGGAGTTTCACATTGACTCATACTTTCCCTACCCAATGTATGCTTATCCACAGACCCATGGCTTTAGAACTCAATAAATAATTAGCTTGCTGTTTTCTCCTTCCCTTCTTTTCTTCCTTCCTTTCTTCCTCCCTCCCTCTCTCCCCTTCTCCCTTCCTTCCTTCTTTCTTTCCTTCTTTCATTCCTTCCTCCTTCCTTCCCTCCCTCTCTTCTTTCCTTCCTTCCTTCAATCCTTTCTCCCTCTCTTCCTTCCTTCATTCCTTCAATCCTTCCTCCCTCCTTCCCTTTGTTCCTTCCTTCCCTCCTTCCTTCCTCCCTCCCTCCCTCCCTTTCTCCCTTCCTTCCTCCCTCCCTCCCTTTTTTCCTTCCTTCCTTCAATCCTTCCTCCTTCCTTCCTCCCTCCCTCCCTTTTTTCCTTCCTTCCTTCCTTCCTTCCTTCCTTCCTTCCTTCCTTCCTTCCTTCATGCTCATTCATCTTCTTTACCTTTTTTCATATGTATTTACTTAGTTATTCATTCATCTGACCATTTGTTCTGTTGACATTTACATGACATCAACTCTACATCAGGTATTGGGGGTCCATAACCAAACCAACAAAACCACACCTCAAGGAGTATGCATTTGAACTGGAGGGATTCTGGCAATATAAATAAAGAAACATGTTGGGTGGGGAAAATTCTATTGTGAAGATGCCCACTGCAAGCAAAGAAATGTATGTAGGACTTTGATTCACACTATGAAGAAAAATTAAGATGGTCAAGGGCACTATGGTGTGCTGCATGAAGATTTACATTTCTCATACAATGGTGTAGAAGCACCCCTCTGAGAATCTGAGGCAGGGCTGGAGGCCAGTGCGATGACTATGGGTTATGATGCTTGCTAGCAAGTCCAGTCTGAGTTGGATCCAGGAGTCCCACAAAATGGAAGGAGAAAACTAACTCCTGCAAGCTGTCCACTGACTTCCACAGGCCTGTCATGGTGTGTGTGTGTGTGTGTGTGTGTGTGTGTGTGTGTGTGTGTGTGTGTGATTAAAATCTTTTAAAGAAAAGAAAGCAGGGACTGGAGGAATGTGGGGCGCAGAGGTCTTGAACAGAAAGAGTGGAGCTTTAGTTCATAGGCATGTCCTATGCTGGCTACACTCAAATATTAGTTTACCTAGTTGATGCACGTCTTTGTATCTTGCCTCCCACTCTCCCCACTTCCCATTTGTTTTCTCAAAAAGAAAAGGGAAGAAAGGCAATGAATAAGAACATGTATTTCCCATTCTTCTTTTCCCTCTATTACCCTTTTCTTGTCAGGAAAAAAAAGGCAAATGAATCAATCTGAGTATTTTTGAATTTTGCTTGTGACAGAACTTGGCCAGAGGCTGCACTGTATTTGAACTTTGTGGCCAGTGTCCAAGAGAAATAAAGTCTAATTGATGCTAATTTTTCTAACCCCTTTCTTTGCCTTTTCAGCAAAATAAAACTATCCATGGGGGAACTGACAAAAAAAAAGAAAAAAAAAAAAGAAAAAAAGAAAAAGAAAAAAGAAAAAAAGTTAAAATAGACCATATACTGCTAAATCCAGCCATTGATATCACAAAAATATTTTTTCCCACATGGCTCTGTTTAGTTATAAATGATAAAATCTTTTGCCTTGTTTCTCCTTAGTCAGTTTTTGTTTGTCTTTATTTCTTTGGAAGACTCAAACACAGTATGTGAGCTTGCTTGCATTGGCCTATGGTGACTACCGGTGCTTGGTTGTCCCCTTAGCTGCTAACTTTCTGGGTGTAGAAAGAGCCTGATGGGCAAGGCCACCTGCTGTGTTACTCAGTCACTTGTCAATGTGTTGGCCCTTTGGGTCTGAGAGATCATTAGGACAGCTCCTGAGGTCCAGCATGTCTACAGGGGACGATTCAACATCAGTGTTGATCTGCTGTTGAGAGCAATAAGCTGCTGCCACTCCAGGGCTGCTTTCTTACCAGTTTGTAAAACACTTGGACTGTGGGTGAAAAGAACAGTCGCCCTCTAGAGGACAGCCCTTCCACAAGACAACGCTGGGAGGCAGAGCTTTGGGCTGTGGTGGCTCCATAGGGTTTGAGAATCTTACCTGTTCCACCCCTTCTCTGTGCTTAGATCAAAAAACAAAGCAAGCAAATCAAAAGGAATGCATCCTTGGTACCATTACCAGCACCCTATTTTAAGAGCTGAACCCCTAAGTCAGAGAGCATTGGACCTCAGCTTGGCCTGGTGGCTGCTATGAAGACATGACTCATTTGTTGTAGCTACACTTGAGCTACTTCCTTGGTTCAAGTTATGAATTAGGGCAGCGCCTCATCTGGTCCCTTTCCATTGACTTTCTCTCACGTCTCTCACTGGGAAGATGGTGGGTGGAGGGGAACCATAGGAAACGGCAATGAAGCATCATGGAGATGAGAGCAGGGCAGAGAGCAGGCTCTCTGTGACACAGAGGCTCTCTCTTGTCTATCTTGACACCTTGAGAGCTATTCCTACTGAGAGTTCAGTTGGATGATCCCTACAGAAGCCCTTTGACAGTGTTTTCTTGCTGTGAGTTTCCATCTCTTCCCACCCAGCCACCACCCATTATCTAGGACACATAATGTTCTAGAACATTATCTAGAACACATGATGTTCTGTAGTCAAATATTCTACATCTCAGCAGGGATGTTGGCCCATCTCACACATTCCTTCAGGAACATCTCATGTTGAAGGCCACACCTCCTCAGCACAGAAACACAGAATCCTTTCAGGATGAGCCCAAGGCAAGAGCAAGAAAAGGACTGTGGTTCTGGAGCCACACTGCAGAATCCAAACCCTGCATCCAAGGCAGGCCCTTTGTTTTAGAAATTACCTGTGTGAGATATTCCACTGTGTCCACTGTGGGTAGTATTTTTTTAATGGATGTATCCTTAATGCCTTAGAAATCATGGGCTATTTTGAGACTTCAGTGAGAGTTGTGTGATCTCTTCTAAAAGCACACATGCTTATTCACGTGCAAACACCCCCTGGTGTGCAATTTCTGGGAGGTTGTGGGCCACCTAGGGAGCACAAAAGTCAGGTCACTCCATCTAAACCTTGCTTCACAATCCTGATTTAGATATGAATGCCTTTTATGCCTCTAAAATTATATTACAAAAACTATTCTTGAAGGGCTGTGTTTCCAGCATTTGAACAATGTCTGATTTCGGTTGCATTTCTTGCTTTGAAGGCAACATCATCTTTCAGCTTCTTGACTTGTAGTTTTCCCCAAGTCACGGAAACATTTGCAAAGCACCTTTGAAGGATTGTAGTGTCAAGTCTGTCCTTGTCTCAGGAGAATGATTTTATTTGATTGTATTGAAAATAATTTTGTTCTGCAGACCAATATTTGAAAGGCTATGAACTTGTACTCACTGACTGCAGACTTTGCTACTACGTAGAAAGCATCATTTCCACCTGACAATCCAACCAGAATTCAAAGCTTGGACTGACAACTACAGTCTCCAGGGTCAATTTTAAGTGTAGCCTGTCACAGTCCAGACAGAGCATTTTTGAGTTGTGTTTCTTACTGTCCATCTTGTCACTCAACTCAATGTTTAGTTCTCATCTTTCTTCCCTCCTCAGTCTTTACCTCAGCTGAATGATTATTTCATTACTAAAACTGAGCATCCAGGAGGGAACTTTCACAAGCCTTCATGGCTGTGACCTACCATTTGATGCACCTGGTTGGCATGAGTGAGCAGTCTGAGGTCAACCCTTCAGCGATTGGGTGATGGGTCCTTAACCCTTCTCTCCTACTCAAAAACACACTTCAGTGACTGCCTCTCTCTTCTCAAGCACTAGCTCTCCCACATCCAGCTGCATCCCATTCACATGCAAACATACTGTAATTCCCCACAGGAATCTGGGCAGAACATGTTTTTGACCTCACATCATTCTCTACTCATTGTACAATTTACCATCTCTGATTATGCGCCCCCCCCCGCAAAACTAATGTCCCTGCTCTCTCTCTTTTGGCTCTTCTCGGCTGAATCCATTCTGACCAGGGATTCACCCACACCCCTCTGTGGGAGTAGCTTCGGTCAAGATACCAGTCAACACTGTGCAGGTTTCAGCGATGACCTTCCCAGCCTCAGGTTTGCTTAACCACAGCTCTACTGAGACTCTTTTGGACAGCAAACCACTCAGGCTTCCCAAGATAAGGAGGAAAAAATTCTCCAACTGCTCAACAGATTTGATTCCTCTGCATGTGGGACCCTACTTGGTATGACTTAGCTTTACAAGATGGTTGAACTATCTAAGGAAAAACATGGACAACTGTTTGGTTGCACATTGCACATGTTAGGCAAGTGCTCTGCCATTAAGCTACATCCATATCCCTTGTTTGTTCTTGATGTGAATGACAGTCTGAGAGTTTGTAGTAACCCTTCTCAAGGTCTAGATAGTGTTCTGGGAAATGAGCAAGATGTCTGTTTAGACTGCAAAGCGCATTGTCCTCCATGGGCTCTGGTGGGAGGTGACCATAGCTAACATAGCTTTGTGAAGTCCTGGACCTGGGAGGATGGCATTAGAAGGGATGGTTTTAAAAGATGCAGGATTGATTGCAGGTGGATATGTACACCTTCCTACCAACTAGGAGGAAAGAGATCTCCATCCATCTTTTAAGAACTCTGACTATTTCTCCTTTGTCTTTTCATGGGGTATTCTCTATTCTATCTCCTTCCAGAATGAAAGAGTCATTTATTTCCCTAGATGAGGTCTGAATAAGGGCAAGAGATAATTTAAATGCAGTCAGGCCCAAGGTAAATCAGACATATAGCGGTGGTGATTATTCTATATTAATTCTGTATCCTTTTTAAAAAAAGAATTTGTATTTATCAATTAATTCATTTCCATCTTTTAATTTTTCTAAATGAGGTTATAAATTTTTAAAATTTATTGTGGATTTTAAAGCTTGGTCAGAAAACGTGGATGGTATTAAAACAGTCTTGCCACACTTTAAACACAATACTCAGAACTACTATGATTTCATTGGTTTGCTGTATATTTCAAAAGCTCATGTTATACTTTTGTCATACATTCAGATTGTTATATTACCAGTAGAGATGTCTAGCTGGAAACGAGAATGACCATCTAGTGTCATTTGTAACCAGACCTGCATTTAAATTTCCAGCCTACTGATGAGTGATCTCAAGTTTGTCATTGTCTCTTGCTGAGTTTCAATGTCCTAACCCGGAGAATGAGGCTACAGACAGCATCAGTTTGTAGTAAAGATCTACTGTTTTGATGTGCTCCCTCTTTTTTTGGGCAGGGTATTTCTTTTCCTTCTGTGAACCATCTCCTCCCCTATTGTCAGCCCTGGGTCCTGGCAGAGCTAGCCTGACTTCTGTTTTGAGATTGAGCACACCCCTGTGCTTCCATCCAGGTTTGCTTCCTACTGCTGTGACAAACACCATGGCCAAAAGAAACTTGGTGAAAAAAGGGTGTATTTCATCTTAAAGCTTACAGTTGAAGATTGAGGGGAGCCAAAGCATGGACCTGGTAGCAGGGCTAAAAGCAAAAACCGTGGAGGGATGAGGCTCACTGGATTGCTCTTCATGGCTTGCTCATCCTGCTTTCTTATATCTCCTAGGTACACCTGTCCTGGGGTGGCAACCCCCTCAGTGAACTGGGCCCTCCCATATCAACAATTTCCAAGAAAATGCTCCACAGCCTTGCCTACAGGCCAATCTTCTTGAGGCATTTCCGTCTTCCCAGATGACCCAACTGGTGTTTAAATGTCAGAAACCTAAGCAGCATGACTTCCAGAGAACTCCTTTTTCCCCGAGGCTGTGGTTTGCATGTTTGGGGATCCCACCATCACCAAATTCCTATGTTGACTCTTGATTCCCAACACCATAACTATTAACTGGAATATCATCAAAGCATTAGGGCTTAATTCAACCCTCCCGAGGTTTGTGAGATCCTCATCCCACTAACCCCCACCACAACTGGCCGTTGGCTATACCATACTCAGCACAGCTTCCCAAAGGTAAGGCCCTTTACATGAGAAAGAATGGAGTCTGCGTGGGATAAGGGCTCTGCTGTAGTTACCCACGCTTGACTTGGTGGACTTAGAATCACCTAGCAAACCAGTGAGGAGATGTCTGCACATGTCTGTGAGGGTGCTTCTAGTAAGGATTAGTTGACATGAGGAAAGATCTGCTCCAAATGTAGTCAGTACCATCTTCATGGGGCAGATAAAAAAGGGGGAAAGAAGGGAAATCCAGCAGCATGCTGGTTGTTAGCATTCAGGCATCTATATTGGCCTGCCCTTGGGGTTCTGACAGGATATGCTCTCAGCTGCAGCCACTAAGAGCACCACCTGTTCACATTCACTGTTCCCTTTTAAAAGGGTCCTGCTGACTTCATCTCTCTTCCTCTCTCTCCCTCCCTTTCTTCCATCCTCTCCCTCCCTCTCTGCTTCTCTGTCTGCCTCTCTGTCTCTCCTTCTCCCCCTATCTCTGCCTCTCTCTCTTCTCTTCCGCTATTCCTGTCCCCAGAGGCTGATCTCCCCTTCCCTCCTTCCCCATTCACTTTCTCCCAATTAAAAGAACCCCTCCATCCAAGCTTTGTCGCATTGTATCTTTCTCTCACACACCAATTTTAAACATTACAACATGGGTATTCTTTCTTCCTGCTTCCTGGCCACTGTGTTCTATTCACCTATTCACCATGATGCATTAACCCCTCTGAGACCATGAGCCACAGTAATATGAAAGAACTACCAGGTGATGAATTGTTATTAGTGTTGAATACCCAGAATAGAGGATTCTTTCTGCTTTTGTCATTTACTATTATGTAGGGAAAAAGTGGTCTGTGGTAACAATTGCCAAGAGAATGCAGTAGAAGCGCAGATAACCCGTCATCCCATTAGAAGCTATGTCAAACCCTTGGTCCCTGACCGGTCTCTGTGTGGCATTATGTGCTTACATTCTCTTTCTTTATAATGATAACAACACAATGGCCGACTATGCCGTGCCCATCAAATCCCTGGAGTCAAGGAGTTTATGTGATCATGGTGAGAGCTTGAAGGCGTGGCCTTTCTACACGTGCAGGAAGAACCTGCTGGACACAGAGACAGGTGGGAGATTTTTGATATTTGGTTTAATAATATCACATAGTATCAGAAGACAAAAATGAAGATGTAGATTAGAAACACTCCTAACCTCAGAACTAAGACTTCACATCCTTTCTCTGACTACACAGCCAGCCAGAATTTTTAATTGCTCAGAAGGATATGCCTCATCTTATTCTTCTGCCAAGGTGTTTAAGATCTGGATGGTTTGCCCATGGTGAAAAGACCCCTGGGTCCCCAGAAATGGCCACATGTTCCTAAAACCCATTCGTCTTCCCCCCCCCAGGTTATTTCTCCCACTGCCTCATCGTACCATGGCTGATGAACTTCACCAGCATCCCCAACTCTCCATCCATCTTGCATCTGTGTCCTTGGCTGTGACACTCTGTCACATCAAGAGTGGAGTCTGTTTCTCCTTCCCCTGGCCTGGCTTGGCCACATAGCTGGCTTGCTCGGCAGGTTATTGGAGGAGTTATGGCCCGTGGATTCAGGCCCACCCTTCAGTTTTACTCACCTGTCTTGGGTGCTACCCCAATGTCTGGTCTGAAGGAAGATCAGAGTGCAGAGTCCCTTGAGTAGCAGTCATTTAGGCAAGGGATCCTGTCAGCCAGCACAGTAGTTGGTCACGGAAGCTTGAACAAACCCCACTGAGATTCATGAAGCCATAAACTCCCAGCAGAACCACAAACACTTGAGAAACATCATCAACCAGTGCTGGTTAAAGCCACAAAGTCTAGAAAGTGTGTCACAGAGTACCCGACCATCATATGTAAGAAAGTTCTCTCCCCCTCCCTTGTCCGTCATACTCCACAAAAGGTTAAGGTAGGTTGGTGAATGAATTAGGGAGAGGCTTTTGTGGCTGTGATGGGGCCTCTTTCCTCATTCTTCTGAGAATGTGTGATCTCTATTTATGGAATATTAACCTGCCCAAAGTGACTCCATTTGATCTATGAGATGTGTTTTCCACTGTGATAAACCATTTTCCTCTTACCCAGAGCATGCTTCCTCTGTGTTCCCAGGGCTGAAGGTCATTGCTAATTGGCATGGCTGCTCAAATCTTCCCTGGGCATCACCTCACAGACAAATCTTTGCAAAGTGGAAGACTTGGGGGAAACAGCAGGATCCTGATCACTGGTTGCAGATTTTCACTGGCTTGCCCTGAGCCTTGTTTGTCAGCAATAAAAATAAAGAATGGGAACTCAGTAAACAAGCTGGTTACACAATTGATGTGTGGGTGAATTGTCTTGAAGAGAAACCGTCAGCTGTAAGACCAGCTTGCCCTTAATGGCTACTCTGTGCCTGTCTGGTTTCTTGTTCAGAGATTGACAAAAGCTATTAATGAGAGCTGTGCCACTCCTCATACCAGGGCCATCCAGAAGAAGGATTACCCATTTCTTTTCCCATCCCCTAATTGAACTGCTGACTGACACTCAGGTACCTGAGTGGCTTAAGTGGGGATGCTGAGAGCTCTGGCACCAGAGCGTTTTAGAGTGCAGCAGGAGGCGTCATTCATGCTGTCTGCAGATTGGTTTGGATAGATATGGACATCTGCCAGGAGCAGCTAGCCTGGAAGGCATCTGCGCAGAGATGGTTGATTGGCAGTGACCTCTGACTGTGCTTACACAGCTGGATTCTGCTGGCTGCAGCAGGCAGAGATGAAGCATACTTGTTATCACAGAGGCATGACTTGTTTTCTGAGCTGCCCTTCATCAGTTGGGAAACCCAGACAGAAAGTATTCAGAAAGAGGCCTTCTGCTTTGGTCCTCAATGGCAAGAGGTAGGGGCTATCTCCAAATTTGATGTGAAAAACACTCAGACATGGTTGGTTGGTTGGTTGGTTGGTTGGTTGGTTGGTTGGTTGGCTTCAATGAGTCATAGCAGAGGTCTGTGGATGACTGAAAGAGCTATGGACCATCCTTTCAGCTGATGGGTTAGTGACCAAAGTCTGTGCTTTCAAAACCTGCTATTTTATTTTGTCATTGTGTGTAAGATCCAACATTGCTGCTGTTTGCAAGTCACTAGACTGTGTAGTCTGCAAAGGAGAATGTACTAGTAAGAAAGGAGATGGGAGAGCTTGAGAGGAAGCCAGGCTTTGTACACACACTTCCTGCTCCCTACAGTGTTCAGATGAACTCACCAGACTCTTCCTGGGCACTCACTACAGGCACAGGGCTGCAAGTGTGGATATGTTGTCCTAGAGCTGCTACTCTTCATTCTAGAATACCTGTTCTTTTTCCTTCCCTATCCTGAGCTTGACCTCTGTCCCCTGCCTGAATCCACTTGATCTTAATGTTGCTGGAAGTTGGAGTGAGGGACATCTACTTCATCAAGAACTGTGATGGAAACCTTTTCTTTCTTACAGACCTACAAAGTATTTATTTTGATCCTTTTTATGCCACTATTTCCCAAAATGTCTATAAAAAACTAGATCATAAGATAAAAATCAAAAAGACAAAAAGAAAAATTCAAATAAGAAGCAATACACAAAATATGTGTCATGGAGTCATACACATTTGTTTGAGGCAGGATGGAGGGTCACACTTCTGCCCCAGAGCATCTTTAATTCTGTGTAAAGAAGAAAATCCCAACAGATGATTCACCTATACTCTCCTTAGAAGAGGTTACTTCAAAGATACAGTTATTCCTGAGTGAGGAGACCTTACTTTGATGACTTGGAAAAAGAGAATATTGTATAATAATGCAACTGCCCACATTCTCTTTGAATTTTAAGAACAGATGATGGTTTTTAGGGTTGCTGCTGAATTCTTTTCTCCCCTACAATACCTTGCTCAAAGAGAATGCTAACCCTGGGGTTGCTACCTTTCCTATACTCAATTTTTCAAACCACTCTAGATCACAAGCTAAAGGAGACTGTCCAAGACAGATGAGGGAGGGAGCGCTGAGTTCAAGTGAGCATAGCAGGATCAGGGAGGCGGTGTCTTCAAGTCACTTCATCACTACCTACCATTTCAAGCATGGAAGGCCGGGGCTTTTGAGTCAGAGATCAAACAGCGCATCCCACTTTCTCCTTCTTTCCCTCTTTCCTAAGTACAGTGGCATTCAAGGATTGGAAACCGCTCAGAAAGACAGGGGAAAGAACCTTTATCTTACCTGAGCTCTCTATCTCTTATTCATTTAGACCAGATACAGAGAGGCTGCAGGCTGGATCATGAAGCAGCAGAAACACAAAGAAAGAAAATGCAAGAAAAGCTTGTTCTCCCCAGCTGAAGCCCTGGAAAGTAGCTAAGTGGGTGCCTTAGTGGTCTCCATCTTCCTCAAACAGTCAAGACAAGAGGACAGGTGGCCCTTGAGCAGCAACAGGCCCATATATTTGCAGCAGAAGGTACCCAGAGGCAGATTCTGCTCCCTCCTCGCCATACAGGAGCAGAGGTGGCCGTCAGCCTCTGTGCCAGCAGCTCTAGAAAGGCCACTTTTGCCATCCTAGACTAGCACGCTTTAACTATGTGCAGAAAGTAATGCAAGCCGGGCTCTTACGTTTTCCATACAGCACTAAAAGACAAATCGGGCCAGGGGCATTCTCAACCTTCACCAGCGACAGACCTCAGGCATTCCCCCCTTCTACCTGTGAGGGAAAATTAATAACTAAAAGATACAGGACTCATGGCAAGAAGGGAAAACTAGAAAGAACAAGTGCTCTGCCAATAGATATAGACAACTCCCTGACTGGAGAGGACAGTCTCCCTGCCCCCCATTATCTTAAGGACAAGGTCACTGAGCCCGACGGTCCTAGAGAAAGAAATCCCCAACTTTGCAGATGTGCTAAACAATCCCACCTTGTAAAAACCTTGTACTCTATGAAATCTCTGTGACCTTGAAAACCTTATGGGCGGAGACTAGCAATCTCAAACCTCCCTTTCCCTTTAAAAACGCTTCGCAATTGTAAGCGGGTGCCTTACTCTTCCTATAGAGTGAGTAGGTTAGGTTCCAGCAGGTTAGGTTCTTAGCAATAAAAATCTTTTGGTTTTTGCAGTTGGGAGTCACTTCCTTGGAGGTTGAGGAAACCCATAGACACAACACTACCAAGCTGCGGGGCCTAAAAAGGCCCAGATGCAAGGCCTAGTAGAACTTCCTGAGCCTGGCTAGAGTTTGGCAACCTGTCTTTGGCCTATCACTTCCGCATAGGAGTGACTCAACAAAACTGCCTCTGCCCAGCTACTGCTAATGTAGTGAAATATTACTGGCCCTTACACCTCACCCCGTCCAGAGGTCCCCAACGCTAAATAAGCGCATGCCTGATGCAATAAAACGAGCTCCTGCTTCAATGGGCTCTTGGCTCTGTGTGTTTCTCCCTGTAACTAGGAGCAGAGAGGGCTGAGTCATCGACACTCACCATCCCACTCATCCCCAGGAGACTGGCAGGACCCGCCCTTCCCAGCCCCATCTGCTGGGGGACCCAGCACCCTGCAGCAGCAGCTGAAGATGCTTCCCTCCTGCAGAGTCAACAGATTGAGCAGGATACCCTGCGTCTTCTATCTCCTGATGTCATCAGGTCCACACAGACAGTGCCCTCCATTCTCCACAAGGCTGGGATCTGGCAGGAGCCCGTGTGGAACGAAAGGATCAAGAGAGCAGAGTTGCATTGCCAGGCCCAGGAGCCGGAACACCATGGGAAGCATCTGAGAACTTATGGTGGAAGCATATGGCCTAAATTAGGGGATTTCCTGAGACAAAGTAAGTTTCGATGAATTACCCAGACTGCCCAGGGCATAACTGAAAATCACTGGTCAAACCGTGAATCAGGAAATCACAGCTTGCTTGAGAAAAGGCAATGAACTGGCCCCAACACCGGTATGAATGTGATTCACTGAAAGGCAGTTCAGAATGGCCGCCATTAAGTTACTACAGCACATAATAGCGAACTCACTCGAATCGAGGAAAGATTAAAAAAAAAAAAAAAAGACTATAAAAGCCACAGGAAGATCAGAATAGAAATTATAAGATTGAAAATAAAGTAGCCAAACCCAGCTAACCTGTCCAAATAAATAAATAAATAAATAAATAAATAAATAAATAAATAAATAAATAACCCAAACCCAAAATGTCCCTACATGGATATGACAAAGAAATGCAGTCAGAGAACTGAAGGACAGAGTAATAAAATTTACATGATGTCAACAACAGAATAAAATAAATAATTAAAAGAGGGCAGGCCTCAGGGACCCGAGAGACGATCACAAACACAAAAATCAAGTATTTGTATTGACAGAACTCCCCAGCAGAGAAAAATGACCGTGGGACTGAATTAGCCAAGAAAATTAGGTAAAAAGAGGATGACATATAACCCCTGTAGGAGAAGAATGGCTTGAATGACAACATGTTTAAATAAAAATACTTTTTTAACCACTGTTGTGAATGTAGGCACATACATGTCACCGCACACATGTGAAGGGATGGTCCTCTCCTTCTACCTTTAAGTGGGTTCAAGGGATTGATCTCTAGTCACCAGGCTTGCACACATGTGCTTTGTCAGCCAAGCTACTGTGCCTTGATAGAGGTTCTCGTCTGATGGATGAAGGGCAGAAAGAGAAATACTGTGTGTTGAAAGCACCCAGAGGAATGATCCATTGATCACATGTCCCTTCAGATGTGAGGGAGAAGTGGATGTGTTCCAGATGAAGCGAAGCCAAGAGCATTTCTCCCTAAACATTGACGCTGTCTGGAGAGACTCTCAGGCAGAAGGACAGTGATAACAATGGCTTGGAACATTAGCAAACAAGGAAATCCAGAGTAGAGGAACCAGCAGTAAGGACAGGAGGTGTGGCTTTACTCACAAATGTCTTTAATGCTTTGATGAAGTGGGGGGGGGGTCAGAACAATCCGGTGCTGAATGGAGGTGGAGGAGTTCTAGACAGTTGCTCTTTAGATATGGACAATGCAAGACCTGGGGAGATGGCCCAGTCAGTGAAGTGTTTGAAGAAGAACAAGCATGAGAACTAAGCCTGATCCCTGTCACCCACATAAACAGCCAGGCATGGCCGTGCATGTTTGTAATACCATTTCTGGGGAAGCAGAGACTTGCTGGTGAAACCAGAGTGAAACCTTGTCTCAAAACAACAAAGCAAACACAATATGGAAGGAGGGAGGGAGAGAGGGTAAAAAAGATGAATAGCTCCTGCGAAGAAACAGACTTTCTTGGACCATTAACCCCCAAATTATAACTTATTATTAATCATGAAAGCTTGGCCTTAGCTTAGGCTTGTTTCTAACTAGCTCTTATAACTGAAATGAACCCATTTCTACTAATCTACATGCTGTCATGTGACTCGTGGCCTTTACCTCTCCTCCTATATGTCCTGCTTGCTCTGTGTCTCCTGGCATCTTTGCCTCTGTTTTTTCCAAAGTTCCCTCTGTCCCCAGAAGTCTTGCCTAGACCTCCTGCTTAGCTGTTGGTCACTCAGCTCTTTATTACACCAATCACAGCAACATATCTTCACATATTATCCAAATATTCAGCAGCAGAGAAATGACATCTGAGATTGATCTCTGGCCTCTACACACATTAACACACGTGTGTGCTCGCACACACCCCTTGGAGCCTGTGGACAGAGGGCTAATGTTAACTGGAACTTTCAAGAAGTAATGAAAATAAATAACAAGTGGAATGTAATGGGAACCAATGCTTACTCTATGCTGACGATTTATTTATCTAATCACTACAACCTTGAAATCAATACAGGGACACCCTCATTTTATGCATAGGAAATTCAGGGCCAACAGGTTAAACGGCTTTTCTGTGGTCCTACATGCGGCAGAGCCTGAGGTCCAACACTGAGACTCGATTGGTGCCTTTGCTCCCAATCAACACCATTCTTGGGTTCAGTTCTGTAATTTTCTAAGCTCTCTTTTCCGGACACATTTCCTTCTGATGTGGCTCTTACTTTCTGGGCTGTTGAGGGGTACTGAGGGGTGGGCTGGAGGTGCTGTGTACTCGATGATGTCTCCTCTTTGATTTCCTTTTAATGGGTTGAGTGTGGTTCTGTCTGGTCAGGAAAGTTTAGCTTTGTTGCCAGTCTGTGCTTGGGTACCAGATTTCAGCAGAGCACTTGACAGTGCTTAGGGGTCTTGGTTCCCACTCTTTCTTAGATACTTGACTGACTGCAGTGTCTCCAGCTGGAGAGAGGAGACTGGCCACTGGCTAGTTGCCACACCACCCAGAGAAGTTCTGAGGCTGTTCTGTGGACACCGCTCTGCACTGTGAGCCCCGCTGTCCTGAGATCAAAGCCTTCACTGTAGAGCAAGACACTGAGGGGGCATCAAGGAGCAAGGGCCTCACAGGAGATACGGACCCAAAGGTTCTTGTGATGCCTCTAATATCATGTTTCAGAAGTGGCATCACCACGCACAGTGTGGGGCCAGCGGGTACCCCCTTGCTACACCTTTGCTGCCAGGCAGCCCTCTCATAGAGTTTATTACATGGCAGAGTCCTAGGAATCATGACCACTATGCTCTGAGGGGTCTTACTGTCTTTAATCTCTCCTGCCATCTGTATGTAATCTTCTCTCCACATGATAACAACACTGAACAATTCTCCATTGTGTTTGCCACATGGTTGCCCAGTGTGTTGGGGTCAGTCACACACTTCTGGCAAAGCCTACTATTGGGCGCTGAGGAAATGCATTTCTCAGGTAATAAAATCAACATTTAACAACCAGATGAGGCTGCACTATCTGTAGCCTGATGTGTAAGGATATTCCAAAAGAAATCTCCAGAGCAATGAGGAAGTATCTACTCATTACAGGTTAGTAAACTGACAGTATAAGACATTTATTCATTTTCATATAAATGTAACGCCTGCCTGTTATCATGATGTATTCCCAAAATTTAGTCTTATGTGCTTAAATTGAGAAGTTACAAGGAACAAGCTTTATCTTTATAGCTGCCACTGGTGTCATATTTATATACATGCTGCTTCACCAACACTTTAACAACTGAATAGCAATATAAATCGAATCACTTCAAAGGCTCTATATGTTTCCCTCTAGTACAAGTGTACATTCATTTCCATTATAACCTCATTTCTATGAAAGATCAGCTGCAACAGAATTGAATCTAAATGGAGTCAAACATTGCCTTCCCTTTCTACTTGAAACACACAGCACATTATTTTAGCTCTCTCTATATCACTGTGAAATAACTGGACAATCAGATGGCAATGAAAATATGATGGGAGTATGCACGCAATGAATTGATAGCGTGAGTGAATGCCTTGCTCACATTTATTGATCTACAGCTCCTGTGTTAAATAATTTTACAGTGTGTTTTCCAGAACTAGCTCCTCACATCCAAGGATATAGACATTGCTAGTGAGAGCTCCAAATTCCATGGACTTGGATTTTAAAGAGCTGTGCGATCCACTGAAAACCATAATCTTTAAAGATTCAATGTCTTCATCTCACAAGGAGCATAATAAGATCTCACATCATATATTACACACACACACACACACACACACACACACACACACACACACACACACAGAAATAGGGCATGTGGAGCCCTAGAGTGCCTCCCAAACTGTGAGTGATAGTCAGAATTATGATTATGGCTTTAAAAAGTTGAGGAAAAGGTTCTAAATTAGCTTGTTCACATTTCCCCATGTAACCTTATTTTAAAAGGAAAAATTAAAAATCTAGTATATGTAACATGGAAGAAAAATGGAGCTTGTTTTGTTTCTAACAGTTGGCACTACTAAAAGGGGGAGTTGGGAGATACATAAGATAACGTCATAGGAGTAGAGGGTAGAATAGTGGCTCTCCAGCTGGAAAGGACAAGGAGAGAGGACCAGAGAGAAACACTGGGCAACAGGCACAAGACTATAGCTAGACAGGAAGGAAAAGCTATGGGATCTTCGGGGCGGTAGAGTGGCTGTATTAACCAGACACCGTTTTCTTTCTTTTGACACTGTATTTGTTACAGTGAGAATAGCTTACTGAGAAGAAACTTATCTGGACTTGCGGTTTTGAGATGTCACTCTGTTGTCAGCTTGCTCCATCACTGTGTACCTGCAGTGGGGCCAAACATCCTATCAGGAAGAGGTAAGTCACCCACCCTGTGAAGGCAGAGAGGGAAAGAAAAAGGCACCCCTTCTCAGCCCCAGTAATTGCTTCCACACACCAGGCCCACAGTTCTAATTCTGTCTGAAGTCCAAATTCATCAGTGGGTTAGTCCATCGATGAAGGAGGAGTAAATGCTGCCTTTACTATAGACCAAGCAGAGTATTTGTTTACACTGTGAGGATGTGTCTTAGCCAAGGCACCTTCAGATTGGCTTAATAAAGGGCTGAATATCCAATAGTTAGGTAGGAAGAGGTTAGGTGGGACTTCTGGAGACAGAGAGGATGCTGGGGGAAAGAAAGGCAGAGTCACCAGCCAGATGTGGAGAGGAAACAGGAGGTGCAAGAGGGAAGAGAAGTAGCACCATGTGGCAGAAAGTAGATTAATAAAATTGGGTAAATTTAAGATATAAGAGCTAGTGGGACCAGCCTAAGCTAATGGCCAAGCTTTTATAATTAATAAGAAGTCTCCATGTCGTTATTTGTGAACTGGCAGCTGACAAAAAATGTATGCTACCAAGCCTTTAATATATGGAAGGACCTTCATATTCAAACCACAAGAGCTATTTAGTTAACAATAATGTATATTTCAAAATAGACAGAAGGATTTTGACTTTTTCTTCATAAAGAAACGTTTGAAATGATGAATATGCTAATTTTATTAACACAATCATTAGTTGTATGCATGTATAGAAATACCATACCATACTCCATAGATAAATGACATTACTAGATCAGTTAACAATTTCCAGGTATATTATATAATACCTACATACACTGTCTCTTCTGCCCCCAAATATCTTCAAGTATGTATATCTTCAAGAATGTGTATATATATATACATACATATATATATACATTCAGTATGTATATGTATGCACCAAATATACATTCATGTGTATATATAATAGGTATATATATATATTATGTACATATGTATGTATATATATTCAGTAAATGAGAAAAAAGAATTGGAAATTCACGGGAGTAGCCTCTATAGAACTTGAGTCCATGTACAAATGCAAGAATTTATGAAATTAGATAAGGGAGGTCTGTCAGAGCATTTTTTAGTTACTATGTTTTACTTGTCAGGAGCTGAGGCACTGAACATTAAGACATACTTTACACAACACAGAATTAAAGATGGAGTTGAGATTGGAGTTGGGAACCCTTGAATACCAGGTCAGTATTTTTTGAGTTCAGTTTCCCAATAATTATTTGGTTAACCCCCTGGTATTGCTCTAACAGAAATCCTATTTTTTCTACTTCTTGGTGCCATATAAAATGTTAGGATTAGTGACTATGGTGGCAAAAACAGCCTGGAAAGTGTAGGAGTGTCCTTACATGGTAGATGGCTTCAACATCTGATGGCTGCATTTCTAACTGCATATTACATATATATTTTGATTTCCACTGAAAATTAGATATTTCATTTCCTGGCAATATGAAATTCTCTCTGCTATTTTCTACTGTCAAAGGAAGGACAACCAAGAATAGAAACCAAACAGATGGTTCTGTTCTGGTTCTTCATCTATTGAGTGGAATTCAGACAAAAGTAGTTGATAACGCCTAATAAATTAAATATTATCTTCTAAATTAAATTAAATTAAATTTGAATAGTTTTTACCCCTCTAGTTAACACTGAATTTCTATGTCTGTATAATTTATTGCCATCCATATTTATTGTAGCAGTGAATGAAGGGACATTATGGGAATCTTTGTGGTGTGTGTGTGTGTGTGTGTGTGTGTGTGTGTGTGTATCACTCAGTAATGAGTGTCCAGGTCATACAGAGTTGAAGATGTATATGCTCTTAAGGTGTTAACCATTCTCACCATTTTATGTTCCCTTCAAGCCTTGCAGATGCTGTGATTATGGTCTTTTGATGCTTTCCCACCTGATAAAATGGCAGGATAAGGCTGGGGAGTAAAAAAAGATTCTGAGGGAATGATCTCCCCACCTCTGAATTACTATGAACCTATCTGATTCTGAGGGGAAAGAGCTCCTCACCCTGGACTGTGTCTCCTACTCCTTTCCCACTCAGTGTGATGAGGCTTTGTGCAGCACAAACAACACTCCTAAAAGATGGAGAGAAACCTGGGCAAACCACGCCACCTTTATTTTTGTTTCTGCATCTAGAAAATGCAACCAGTGCTATCTACGATAGCTCTTAGAGTTCAAATGTGACCATATAGGTAACATTGTATGACTTTTCATGAGGAAAGGTGAACAAAGCTCTAGACATCCCAGACAGGACATCAGTTTCACTCAGGTCTAGTTCTGCGAAGCAATGAATTTATTGGAGTTACAGGAACATGGGTGCAGAGCTACCTACAGAGGTATGAGTGAGGGTTACCTACATAGGCATCGGTGAAGGACTGCCATGGGTGGGGGGCTACCTAAAGGGGTGTGGGTGACAGCTACCTACAGGAGCATGGGTGAAGGTAACCCATGGGGGAGGGCTACCTAAAGGGGCATGGGTGACTCCAAGGCAACTATGTCACTGTGAAACCCATCTGAATGTGGGTAATGTGTTCCTGGACCTTCCTAGCCAATGTTCAGGCTGTTCCACTGTGGATCTTTTCTCCATATCAATTATCCACTACTCGTACAGACATGGATGTTGTAAATAGAGATATCTGGAGGAATGAAATCCATATAACAAGTAGTACTAAATATACATCAAGTCTATATATAAAAAGAGATTTACTATGTTGGCTTACATGGTACAATTTGTGTCTCTGAAAATGGTTGCCATTACCCTGGAGAGAACCTGGTAGCTTCTTAGTCCTCAAGGCTATATGCTTAATCAATGCTATCCTGATTGCAAAGGCCTAGCAAATTCCTGGAGAAGCACTGTCTTCAGTGCACATTGGAATCCCAAAGAATCTGAGTTCTGATATCAGGGAACAAATGTGACAGCAGCTGTGGTGACAACAAGATAGATGCACATCCCATTCGGGTAGTGAGATGTACAGGCAGTGAGGCAAAAACAGATAAATTCCTCTCTTGAACTCCCCTTTACCTGGCAGCCAGCAGAGGGTGCCACTTCCATCCAGGGTGGTTGTCCCACTTACTAGCAAGGAAATCCCTCACAGGGCCTAGCAGTTTATCTCCTAGTGGATTCCAAATAGAGTCAAGTTAACAACCAAAGTTAGCCATCATTTGGGGCGGGGTCATGAGTCCTGTCACTCAGCACCTCTCTAAACCTTGTAAGTTTCTTTATCTTCCTCAGTCTCTGGATCAGCACTTCAGGAGGAAAGCTTTCAATCTGAAGGAAATTGTTACACAACCGCAATGTTCAAGCAAGGTAATTGGCATTATGACAACTGGTATGATAATAATGAGAGGAAATGGATTAAAATCAGAATATAAAGGAATGACACCAGTGTGGAGGAAAAATTAAGGGTCCTGGAAACCTTCAAAGGGAAAGGATGGTCTGTCCCCTACGGTGCCTCTTTGTGAAGGTATTTCTTCCATTCCTTTGCTTTTCAATTTTCAAAAAAGTGCCATACATTTCTTAGGTTAAGTGTATAATGTAGCCATAGTAAGTACACTCACCTAATTTCCAGCTATCAACTGTTCTGCTACATTGTCCAGCTATTTGAAAGTGAGTCCCACTTGCTGTAATACTTCAACCCTAAGTGGATATCGCTACATAAAGGATTTCTTGTTTGTCCTAAACTCTTATGTTTCCTGTTAACTAGTATCAGCTTAACCACCTTTGCTAAGAATTCTGATGTCATCGTGATTTTTCCTATCCCATCCGGAAGCACAGAGTGACAGAGAGACTAAAGCTGATCATGTCAGTTTGGTGGTAGTTGGTTAGGTAATATCTTGCAGTCCTCTCCATGCAACTAATAAATATCCTGTGTGATAAAGAGACCATATGATGTATTATTCAGTGGCTGAAGCATCTGCTGATGACCCCTGCCTACATCAATTATTACATTGGTAGGTCTTAATTTTGATTTAATTGTGTTTTAATAATGATTGATCCATTTCCAACATTTAAGGTCAGATCCAATTCTTGCTGTTGTTGTTATTGCCTAAAAATGTGAAACTAGTGAAGACCATCCAATTCTATGAAAATATTTTTTATGAAATGGAGCATATGTTAGGAAAATGGCCAAAAATCATCATGCAGTTATAGTTCAGAAATCAACATGTATTTTATGGAATGAATAACCGCTGCACAAGATTTAATATTGTCCATGATGTTCAGCTTTTGTAGTTTGTAGAAGAAACACTGTAATATGTCATTTAACATCATAAAGGAATCTCATGTCTGTCCACTGATAACTCATTGGCAATAGACCACAGCTGTTGAGAGGCAGCTCGGGAAAGGGGGAGAGAAACTCACAAGCCAACCATCTGACTTCAATTAGGGAAGAGGATAGTCCCTGAATGCACAAAGACGAGGTCTTTTGCAGGTCAAATCATTATACTGGAACTTGAAAAAAGGTAATGCACACATAGAGGTGAAGGTCAGCTCGTGCCTTAAAAGACTTCACAACCCAGAAACACTCTTCTAGCCATTTTCCTCAAAGTTGTCCCTTGCTATGGCAATGGTAAACACTCATTTGGAGCAGTAAAATGCTTTCTAAGGCTGAAGGCACTCCAGAATCAGCACAGATACCTTTGGCTGAGATTGAGACAGCTGTAAGTAAATAAGATCAGGATTTTGGTTTATGTACAGCACCTTTGAGGCATCCATTAGAGACACAATTGACAAATGTTTGATATGTGATTATGTTCAGGCAGTCATCAAGGCAGAAGGCATGCACTTGAGGATCACTGAAGATTTCATGGCCAGCTAAAGCCATGAAATTGGGAAGACAGTCACCTCGGGGTATGCTATAAGCTCAGACCAGGGCATGACTATCATGTCTCATATAGATGCTATTTAAAGCCAAAAATTTAAGTGGAGGGAGACGAGAGGGGATTAAGGATACCTGGACCATATCTGTAGCATGTCAATGTTATGAAATGAAGGGGGCAAAATGGATCCAATAAAGGAGACTAAGAAGGAACAATGGGAGATGTTGAAGGGAAATTAAGTGTACAATGTCTTATAGAATAAGAACAACACAGAACTAATTCCCTCAAGAATTAATAGCTCTGCTGCACATTATAGTGCCCATATGTCAAGTTCCATGGTGCCCAGAGTAGGCAACACCATGACAGTCTTTGATAATATTGGCAGGGAAAGGTTTAGCTGTGTGCTAGAGTCCACAAACTAACTGGAGAAGACTTGAGTGGCTTAAGGGACAATGGGGAGGTGTGGGGTTGGAGCATCTTTCAAGTTATTTTTTTTAAGTGATGGGTGAAGAAGGGCAAGTGCTGTGAGGAGAAGCAATTCAATCTTGCACTTTTATTTTTAAGGTAGTGCAATGCTGTGCTTGTGGACTGCTGGGAGGGACTGTTATAGAACAGAGACTGTTGGCATTGAATAAAGCAGGGTGAGGCCTCAAGCACACGCATAGTTTGGTCTAGAAAAGGAACAAGGTCGTGAGCCCAGGTCCTGGTAGGCAGGAGCAGTTACTGAGAGAATTTGGGAGTTGTAGTCCATTGTTCCCATTGTGTTTTCCAGTAAAGTGGGAATCAAGATCATCAGCCAATAGTAAGGACGCAACAAGTGCTAGAGATCTGAGCCCCGTGAGTGCGGGAAGCAGAAAATATCAATAAGACCCATACAGGAGAAATGGTACAAATCACAGATTCAGATCACAGTGAAACTATTAAGACAAAAAGCTCACTGCCTAAAAATACTCAGTAGTAAATAACTTTGGAGTAAAAGAGCTTTTCACCTCTTTAGGTGAAAAACCTAAATATCCAGAAAATAAAGACATGAAAAGCTACCTGTAAAGTTTCTTCCCCAGGGCCTGTGTAGGATGTATTTCAGGTATCAGCTTGAAGTTAGCCATTACTTTTCTTACTGTACAAATCAGTGACAGAAAGATAACCATCCTGAAATTATTCATCATCCGCCTAAGTTTCATCCCTTAACAAATTTAATGTAAATTCTTGAATTTCACTACTGCTGTGTACACTATTCTGGAATTAGTAGCTGATACAATCATGTACGACACAGAGATTGAAAATATAAACCCCGAAAGTAAGAGAGTAAAGTTATCATTATTTGTGGATGGTAGGATTGCTCACTTAGAAGACCTAAATGTATCCACTCAAAACTGGTTGTAAGCAATGACAAGAAGTAAAGCAGTGTGGTGTCCACACCCAAGTAAACAGCAAGTCAGTACAACAAGAACAGCAGCCTCACAGAAGGCGAGATGCATGCAGAGATGCAGAGATTTCAAATGCATGGGGAGAGGATGTATACACACCCAAGGAATTTAGGATCACATTAAGGTATCATTTCAAATTATTAAAAGCAAACTGATTATACAACAAATGGTGTTCAGTAGCTTAATACTTGAGAAAACTACCATGTAAGGCAGGTGACCCCACGGCTCACCTCTTATACTTACATTCTCATCTGGATCAGAACTCCAAACAAGAGATGAAGCCATAAAAGGAGGGGGTGGGATGAGGGACAACTAACCCCTAGGACATGTCAAAGAGACATGTGGACACCTTCCGTTTTATATAAGCTCACACACACACACACACACACACACACACACACACACACACACACGGACGGACGGAGGGAGGGAGGGAGGGAGAGAGAGAGAGAGAGAGAGAGAGAGAGAGAGAGAGAGAGAGAGAGAGAGAGAGAGAGAGACCAATACAGATCCAACCACACAGTTTTTAACATTCTGTACCATGTTCAGTGAAGTATAAGCACCTAATAAGGACTCATTCTGTATCTACTGGACTAGAATAAATGAAATGTTTTCCAATCTAAAAGTGATATCAAGAATTGCAGCTTCTACAAAGTAGCCCTGGAAAATGCCCCCAGGGCAGCTTCAGCTCTGACAAACCCTCTGCTCTGCATCTGCAAAACTGAGGGCGAGGTCACCCTTTGAACATAGTCTGCCCGTGGTCACCTTCCTAGTTTTGGTTTGTATTACTTTTCTGGGCTCTGGTGTGGAGTACAGTCCTCCCTTCCCTTTACACAGAAAAACCATCCACTTCTGAATCTTCCTGAATGCTCCAGACAGATGGGCAGAAGAATGCATTCAAAGATGGTTTCATTTGTGAGCAAACAAGAGCTTTGGGTGCCAGGGCCCGCTCTGCAGCTCGTCCGAGGATACAACGTCGGGCGCCATACAGCACGTCCCTCTCATTTCATCAGGAGCTGGGTGGGTGTCAATTAATGCTGCTCGGTGGGGAGCGATTTTATTTTCTTTGTTTATTTTCTGGTCCGCTAACTGCCTCCATTCAGGCCTTTCTCTCTCTTTTACTTAGAACTGAAAAACAGCAGAGGCCCCTGTTCAGTCTGCCACATAGCCGGTCCCGATAAGACATTCCTGCTGATTTGCCTTCCCTCCTGGAGCAGCTTTGCCTGGCTGACTCCAGCTCCCAGCTCCTAGGAGACTGGGTTTGTTGAAGTCGTTTTCTGGGTGCCTGGCTTGATTGGAGAGTCGGGTTTGGTGGTCACCGCAGGACAACCAAGCCCTCACATATTGTGTCAGCATTTGAGAACCCAACCCAAGGGGGTCCCGACTCAGCCGAGCCTCTCTGTCCTGGCAGATGTTTAAAAGTCTTTACGTTTCACCCTTAAAAGAGATAGGCATCCACTTTGCCTACAAGAGTAGTTTTAGGTCCTCCGAAAATTCCTCTCTGTTTGATGGCTTGTGTGGTAGAAATAGTTTTCTACCTACCCACTAACTTTAGTGTGCAGATTATCGGCAAGCAATTCATTTTATATTTATGCCTTCTTTTATGGGCCTGATTGAAATAAAATGGTAGCTGGAGTTGCGTTAGAGTTCTCTGAATGGGGTCTCCACAGAACTGGAGAGGCTGCAGGCTGGGTACTCTGAGGCCAGCCTGCAAGCCTAACTGCTTCCTTCACCCTTCCACAGATAATATTTTTTTGGGGGGGGCTTTTGTTTTTGTTTTTGATTCTCTTCCAATTTGCATGTTTACCAAAACCCCAAGGAAAGAAAAATAAAACAATTAAAATTTTTCTATAATCCATTTAAGTCAAAAATAGAGAAGAGAGAGAAAAATTTGTAGCTTTCAAACACCATTAGTTTGCTAATGATAGCTTTCATGTGATGACAGCCAGCACACTGATAAGATGCCGAAGCCATCCCTGGTGAAGGAAGACGGCCATTTATAGGCCCCGCTCTGTCTCTGCAGCTTGCACATGTTTTCAAACATAATTTCATGCCTGCTTTCTGACAGCTCATTAAACAAAGGCCTCTTGGTGGCTATATTGCCCGTCTCCCTGCTGAGAATGCGGCATATTTACGGCCTTCGCAGATTGCTGGCTGCTGGCGTCTTCTCTTGCCCGTGGCCTGCCTGCCAACTGCTTATCAGTCTCCCCACAAAGGTGACATCGTCTTCGTTTGTTTAGGTAGCGATGGTCCGGGTTTGACCCTTGGAGGCCAGCAGCCGCCTGATTAGAAGGGCGCCTGAGCTGGCTAGATAAAGGCAATCACACTTGGAGACAGCCCGGGATGCTGAGCCTCTCCAGGCTGCGGGCTCCCATTCAGAAGCACACAGACAGTTAGCTCGACAGCTGGCAGCGGGCAGACCTTGTGGGATTTCTGCCTCACAGAAAGCAAACAAGGTTTCAGAGTGCTGGGAGCTATCAGGGGCTGTGTACAAGGGCGATCAGAGCGGCCTGCTGCTCCTAATCACCTGCCCCCTGACTACCATTAAACCTGCATTACACATCTAAACCCATAAAGGGCCCTCCGAATGCAAGGCCTCATACCGACTTCTTATCCTGTTCTCCTTCTCTTGCCAGAAGCATTTTTCTGGGGTCCTGGGAGGACAGATGAAGACATCTTGGCTACAGCAAGAGGCTGCAGGCTGTAGCCACCTGCCATTTCGGGAGCTGACAAAACTGGTAACAGGGTCCCTGCCTCTGCAGTCTCCTGGGTTCTGTGTGTTTCCCACCACATAGAGCGGAGAGAGAAAAGGGGTGCTGGGGGCGGTAAAGAGGGAGACCAGATGGGAAAGGGGTACTAGGTAATCCAGTCCTTAGCTGCTGTAGGTGAAGAGTGGGCTCTAGAGACAGGATTTTTGTCAAGGCTTGGGTACCTTTGGTTTCCCAGGACGTGCCTCTGGGATGGAATTGGTACGTGGGTGGGGTATAGATTGGGATGCCCTGTGTTTGCCTTTGGGGCAGATGATGACAATGGCCATGGCATTTTCAGCTCCTTCCAGCAGTGTGTTCACCAGCATATCCTTAGAAAACATCTCATGTAATGGGATACCACTCAGAGGCAGGCATGATAACAACGAAGGCTGAGAGATACGGCTAGGCTCTACCAAAGTTTTACCTCACCACCAGATGAGTCTGGGTGTGGTGTTTTCCAAAGTCCCCACCCAGAAACTCCATGTTTCTGCAGAGCCCACCACTACACAGGTGTTAGAATTCCTTGCTGAAGCTCTTCCCCTCCGGGCATCGGCTGGCCAGTACAGGTGACCACGGAACGGACAAATGTGGAATGCCGCTGAGTTCCAGATAGTCAGCGCAAGGAAGGAGCCTTGAGCAAGGCTCTGGCAATCTTCCATGTATTTTTCTCACTTTTCAAATGCACCTGGGGAAAGTCTATAGGAGAGGCCTTCAGCTTGCACTTTCAGAAGGAATTTCTCAACACGGAAGCTTCTGGAGAAAGATTAGTCTCCTATACCTTTGTACCATTGTGCTCAGTGGAGTGATCTAGAACACAGGTGTTCAGTCCATGGGGGTTAATGAGAGGAAGGAGTGCCGGGTTCTAAACCTGTCTGTGTGACTTAGTTCTTGCTTAGCCTTCTCTCTTATCCCACCTAGGGCCACCTAAGTAGGGGTGGCAGCACCCACAGTGGTCTGGACCCTCCCACATTCATCATGAACCAAGGAAATGTCCCACAGGCTTTCTGTCGGGCCAATCTCATGATGGGAGTTTCTCACTAGAGGGTCCCTCATCCCAATGACCCTCGATTGTGTCCAGTTAACAGAAAACTAACTAGTGTTTCTGCTTCTAAGTAACCTGAACTCTTGTTTCTAGCTAAAGCCTGGAGTTTTGTATACAGTGCAGCTCCTGAACACTGACCTCTGCCTTTGTGTGGGAAATGCTGTAGATAGAACTCACTCAGCACCTTTTGGGTACCAGGCAGGGCCTTGCCACGGAGGACTAACTCAGCCCAGCTTATTTCTCTGTGCATGTTGTTTAGGGTGACTACTGACTTGGGAAGAAGGAATCATGGTTTCTGTTTTATGGACAAAGAAAGCAAAACTCAGAGAAACTAAGTGACTTCCTCCAATGTTGTCACATGTCATAGCCAGCAAGTAGCAGAGACAAGACACTAAATATAAATCTTTTTATACTTTTTAAGTTTTATGTACATGAATGTTTTACTTGCATGCATGTATGTGCAGTCTATGTGCCTAGTGTCCAAGAAAGTGAGAAGGCATTAGATCCCCTGGAACCACGTTTATGGATGATTGTGAACCATCATGTGGCTGTTGGTAACCAAACCCAGGTAATCTGTAAAACCAACAATTCTCTTCACCACCAAAGTTTCTTCCCAGTGCCCAGAGATGTGGCTGTAATTGCCTCTGTATGACGACAGAACGAAATTTCTCTTTTGCCCTATTGCCTAATGATCAAATGATATTAAAACTCTGATAAAAAAAATACTAGAAGGAATTAATGGTGGTGGTGGTGGTGGTGGTGGTGGTGGTGTGTGTGTGTGTGTGTGTAATGGCTGCCTTTGAGAGAAGAAATATGTAGTGTTTGTGCTTTTTTGCATTTTCTAAATTATACATGCATATTATAATAAAAGTTTTAGCCAATCCTTACCATGCATGTCACACACACACACACACACACACACACGAGTTTGGAGTTTATTATCTGGCTCAGCTCAATTATTGCTAATCCAGCAAGAGATTTTGTTTCAGTAGTTGATTTGCACGTGTATATATTGGAATGTGTGTGTGTTTTTTTTTCTATCAAACAACAACAAACCCAGAGCAAACACTAGGGCTCAGTGGGACTTCCTCCTAATTAAAATATCCACACAATGACACAAGTTCCTTGCCCATGAAATGTGTTTTAGTTTGATCTTTGAAAATACAATAGTATTTGCTGGCATTTCAAAACCACCTCTTGGCAGTCATATCTATGCGTAAGTCCCAGCAAGGCTCTGGGAGGTTTGCCCACAACTTTCGAGATCATGAAGTTTTCTCCCCTCTCATTTCCTTGTAATCACTGACTCATGCGTTCATGTACCAGACAATTTGCACACTGATATCCTGAACATTAACTATCTAATTTGAACCTGATTCCCAGAGGCTGTGTGAGATAGGTGGGTAGGGTTTAGCATTTCCCCTTTACTAATGCGGGAGGTGGGAACACTGGCTGTTGAGTGACAGGGAAGAGAAGGCAGAAGAACACTGAGCTAGCTGCTTCCAAACTCAACTTCTCACTGTGTGCACAGTGCTTACTCGGTCAATATTGCTTTCAAGCATGAATATTATGCTGCATCTCTTGATGTCTTTTCAAACTCTGCCTCTTACAACCCCTTCATTCCTCTTGCACTACCCAGGGCCCAGCGGAACATTGAGCCACCTGCTAGCAGATGCCCCCAAACCCCCCCCCCCATCCTCCTCAAGCATCCCTCTGTTGTTCCACAAATCCAAACCTGAAGAACATGGGTCCCATTCACTAAGGAAACTAGAAAATGATCCTGTATCTCGCCCAATAGCCACAGTATAATGAGGATTCTTAGGTGACAATCTTACTTTAAAAAGAAATGTATGAATTCCATCATCAACAGCGGGGCTCTGTGGTGGGTTAATTAAACAACAGAGACCAGGCTAATGGGAGGAGGAAAGTAAAAGAAAAACTATCAATGGAGAACAAATGAAAGTAGCATTTCATTTTGGAGAATTACTTGGTGAGTGGGTATCATATATTATACCCTTGGAAAGCATGGGCAAGACATAATGAAAAGTTTTTAAAACTTCATCCATAACCTTTGTCTTGGTAAATTCATTTCTGGGACTTTTTCAGAAGCAACAATTCTAAACACAGAAAGAGCTTTGTGTATACAGATGCTTGCTATAGGGTTGCTTATATTTAAATGGGACATTGGTTATGTATATCATGGTATGTTGAACTATAGATGTTACAAATGGGGTTTGCAGAATGTTCTGAAATGACTTGAAAATTTTTCATTAAAAAAAAAAAAGAGCACAGAATAGCACTTAAGTAAGCATTATGCTAACCAGGTCCCAAGTAGATAAAGGGTGATTAGCTAGAGATAATTTTGTTGACAAACTACCACACAGGCATGTTTTCCTTCTATTTTCTTTTCTTTCCAAACTTGCTTGAATGAAAACATTGCTTTGTTAATGAGAAAAAAATGACTCAGATGGAAAAAATACTATTTTATTCAATTGTGATTTTAAAAACCACAGAGTAGTATACAAGCCTAAACTAGGAAACAAATGTGACCCCATAAAAGGCAGGGTATTGGCATGCAGCTGGTGTCTGGGAAGTCAGATTTCAGTAGAGCTCCCACTAACTAACGTGGCTCGCTGTGTTTAAACTGCTTTCATAAACATTCTGGTTTATCTGGAACACTTGTGTTCCTTCTGAGAATTGGACTTTTGACATGTCTATGTGGGGGCAGAGTCTCTATAGGCTTCCATCACTGACTGAATGTCAGACGTGATGTCACAACTCACTGCTGAGCTAATTAAGATGGTCAGTGTGACTCCACTTGAGAAGAACCTTGACTGGAAGGCTTCCCTCTGGACTCTGCCCACTTGCTTTTACCTTGCTGGCAGAATTTGGTTCCCTTTTGCTGCCTAGGTCATTGTTGTGATAATAGATCATGTCCTGTGAGTCCTCCTTGGGAATCACTAACCTGGCAGTGGACTTGGGAGTCAATCAACACTGATCATGGGGCTCTAAAGACCTTCTTGTGCCTAAAATTTAACTATGCAAAAGCCACAAAGATGGTGGAAAAAATAAACCAAACAAAAAACAAAAGCAAAAACAAACAAACAAAAAAACTCAGTATAGTTATACTGCCAGAAAGAAAGCTGTCCCATGTTTCTGCATTTCTTTTGCAGAGGAGAAAACTAAGCTAGGAACAGAGTGAAGGAAGGCGTCCAAAACAGTACTCAACCCCAGGATTCTCCAGTTGCCTTCTAGAACACCCTGGTCCTTCCACAGGCCATTGTTTTTCCATTGCTGAGAGAACTTTAATGCAAAATAGGGAAGATAGCAGTAACAATAGAAAGTGGGATAAATAAGGAGGAGTTGGGGTATTAAGTGTTAAGTCATCTAGTGTTGGTAAATTGGACATTCTGACACAATATGAGCTGTAGCAGCAGAAAGAGTGTGATCCCAGCCAGACTCAGCTGCTAAACAAGGAAACATTAGGTGGACCCTAGGAAGCAAACTGAACTGGTTTGTTCTTTATTCTTTTGGCTGTTTAGACCTGCATTGTGCTAGCATTTCCAGAAAACACACCTGCCCTGCTCTGTAACCATGAATATTTATAAGTGGATGGACGAGAAGCTGAATCAATGTCTTACTAAATGGGAACATAGCTGGCCACATTTCCCTGGCTTACTTACTGAGGTGAAGAAAAATGACATTTTTTTGGTTGGCTTGGTGATTGTACATGACTCTTCCGATATTTTATTTATTGTCTTTGGCCCAGCAGGCAATGCTCTGCTGGTCTTGCAGCCCCACTGGCTGGCCTGGAGGGCATTTCAGCTATGCCCCCCCCTTGGCCATGATATATATAGGTTTAAACTAAGTCTCTACTTTTCTATAAACCAACAAAGATTCAGAAGTCAGATGTGTGGGGTGAAAATCAGATAGATCACAGAAGCTGAAAGCAACCAACTGACCTTGCTGTTGGCCAGAGACAAAGCAAGAGATGTGTCTCTTCACTTGTCCCAGAAACTAATAGGAAAGTGCCAAACTCAAGTCCACCCCCCCCCTTTTCCTTCTCTGTCCAAATTGCTGGCTTCTCTATGGCTAATTCTGGTCTGCTAGTTGCTGACTCCTCCCCCAGTACAAGGTAAACTTTGTTGACCTTCTGGAATATCTCACCACAGGCGAAGGTTACAGGGAGAGAGTGTGGCTTTTAAGAAAAGAAACTGAGATGGATCAGAGAAGATCAGTGGTAGAGAAGGTACCCAGCCTATTCAGGGTCCTGCCTTGATCACCAGCAATGCCAAAATAAATGTGTACATGAATGAATGTATGAATGAATGAATGAATGAATGAATGAATGAGCCCAACAAAACAAAGACAACGGGATTTTTCTACCAAACCAAACTAATCTTACACATCAAAGATTGCATTGAGGTATTGGTATCTTTTTCTTAAAACCCATTCACGGGCTGCTCACTTTCATTCAGGGGCCAGATAACTTATCATTCCATCAAGAACCAATTCCTCTTGTACTGAAGGCCTGAAGAATGCAGTCATTGTGTAAAAACGTACAGCTCTCTATAGAAAGAAAGCTAGTGTATGGGTCTCATATAGGAGATAACTTAGCATGTTGTAAATTAATAACTGGTCAATTTTGCTTTTCTGCAGTAGGTGAAATTGTCTCCCATGACTTCCTGTATCTGCCAGTAAGGACTGTTGTTAATGACATGGAAAAAGTCAAAAGGGAAGAATGTAGAAGGGAGAGGGAGAGAGAGAAAAACAGGGAGTGAGAACGGTGCATAGAGGAATATGTCATTTTCATAAGGAAACAACAACGTGGAGATGCTATAATACAGCGGCAGATGCACCTGTAGTGGGGTTGAAGGTGTGTCTCCTGACTCATCAAGGTCATTCTAAGGAGCTGATAGCCTCCAGAAACTCATAACCAATGTCCCATGTCACTCAGTCATAACAACATACCGACTGGGTGGCTTCAGCAGCAGAGGGGAATTGCTCACATTCAGGAAGCAGGATGGAGTGTGAGACCTGCATTTGCATCAGCCTTCTCCAGCAGGAGCCTTGGTGCTGAGAGACTCTTCAGGGTTCTCATAATCAAGGCAGGCAAAAGGCTGTCTCTGAACCTGGGAAGAGCAAAGTTGCTTACTGTGGCAATGGCTAATTCCTTGGGTGAGCACACTTAGGACCTGCTAGCAGCATTGGCCAGGAGACTGAGCGCCAAGTAGATTTGAGTAGACGTAGTATATACATGTATGATCGTTTGCATCTTCATTGCAAACAGGCAATATTGTGCCATCCCACCACCCAACAGTATTCTAGCTTATGATGGTCAATCCTTAGATTCCGGTGTAAACACAAAGTCTGTCATCTGTGATAGTTGATTTCAATTCCAAGTTCTGCCCTGCCTGGATATTCTGCTAAAGGAGCTTCAGCTATTCCTGGAATAATTTGCCAACCAGGGCTGATTCTAGGTTCTAGTCTTTGGCAGTGTCAAAGTCTGAGCACAAGGAGGCCACAGAGCGGTTATTTGCAGCATGAGCATTTTTTGACTGTGGAAGACCATCCACTTCCCTTACTTCCTCTCCTGGAAGTCATGCTTAGCTGCACACTTATATTTATGGTTCTTTTTCTCTTCTGGAAACTTGACACACTCCCCTGAACACTATCACAAAAAAGGGCGCCTTTCCACACTGTCCTGGTCAGTGACCTCTTTGTTTCTTGAGCCCAAAGGCATACCTTTCTACAGACCCACATCTTCTGATATGCTAAGCAACCAAATGACACATGAGCTTCTAGAAGGAAGGAGGTCTGTCTTTCTTTTGGTAGCCTTTCAACTGTCTTTGAAGAAAGCATCCATGATCGAGAATGAAAGGAAAACAAAATAGCTAAGTGCCTACAGGAAAGACTTAGAAGATAAGGTTTGGGCCAGATCACTTAGAGGACCCTCATCTGTTGCAGTCTGGCTCCAAGAAGAAGGCGATGTGTTTTTGTTAGTCATGAGCAATTGGGTATCACATACATGACAGTTTCAAGAGCAGTTGTCCACAATGGTTCTTAAGCTGAAAGGCTACCCTTTGAGGCTGAGTTTGAATATAAACACATTGAAACATTTTCTTTTAAATGTATCCAATTTTTAGACTATTTCCCTACAACCAAGACTGTGTCGTGTAATGATTTCTGTTAGCGAGCAATTTGAACTTTAAAACCCCACTTCTGACATACCAGCCATGTAATCAGCCTCAGGCAGCTCCAGTCTTGCAATGTATTGCTTGCCAAAGGGCTGTTTGTGCATTTGTTTTTATTAGACTCAGTGTTCTGAATGTCACAAAACAATGGCGTAAATTGTGTGCACGTCTCTTGTGTGTCTGTGTTCATGTGTAAAGATTCTGACCACTTGAAGACAAAGATGGTTCTCTTCTCGTTCTTGTTATTGTTTTGCAGCTGCTGTGATGCAGCTGCTATGGCCTAAGAAACACAAACATGAGATTGAGCACCCACGTGGAGTTTATTGAGAGAGGGGAGAGGAAAGCGGGGAGAGTGAGAGATAAAGGGGGCCCCAGAGAGAGCGAGAGAGGGAAGCAAGAGAGAGGGAGATGAGAGGGACAAGAGAGAGCAAGAGAGAGCAAGAGAGAGCAAGAGAAAGAGGGACACTTGGCGCGCTTGCTTTAAAAGGGGAGCTTGCGCATGCGTAACCCAGTCTCTGCGGCCAGGTAGCTTGGGCAGTGGGGCTTGCATAACCCAGTCTCCGCCCAGCCAGGTAAGGCCTGACTTAGTGATTATACGTCCTGCCCATCAGAGGCGGGGCCCACAGACTGCCCAGCCTCAACATTCCCACCTCTTATTACTATTAAAAAGGTGGGGGTTGGGCATGGCCCAACAGGGTGAGTCTGCAGGTTTCTAACAGTTCTCCCTTTTCATATCATTTGATGTTCATTATAAAACAGATGCTTAATGCAGACGAACTTGGGAAAGGGTAAGGTTTTTGTAATGTCTCATCATCCGAGCTGTGTGTCCCAGTGTTCTGTTGTGACACTATGCCACCCTGTCCACTGATTGGATAGTCTATCGCTATCTTAAGACTCAAATCTCAGTCATATGCGCATCTCCTCCATGTTCTTCCTCCTTTCTGTTTTCTCTCCTCCCCTCTGGCGGTTTGAATAGCAAGTCCTCCATAGGCTCTGGCACATGAATACTACCTATGTCCTCAGTTGGTGGTGCTGTTTGTGGGAGGAAGCGTGTCACTGGAGGTGGGCCTTGCGAGTGTAAAGCCTTGTGCCTTTTCAAGTTTTCTCTCTGTGCTTTGCGCTTGCTTTTCAAGATGTGAGCCCTCCGCTTCCAGCTGCAGGCACCATGCCTCTGCTCTGCCATGGTAGGCCACTATGCCTCTGGAACTCTTTACAGCTGAGGAAATGGAAGTTTAGGGAGGCCGAAGGACTCATTCCTAGTGAGGAAAGAGCTGCCTCACTGACTTCCAGCCTTCATGCCCTTTCCATGTTCCCTCTGTGTGTGTATCGGGGTGGTGAGTCACCATGGAGACTGCCTCACTGTAGGGGTAGGGCTTATTGTCTCTGCAGAAGTGAGACACTAGCATTCAACTAGAATTCATTTCTTCTGTTTCCCTTTGCTACCTCAGGCCAGATTTCAGCAAGCCAGACAGTAAATACTTAAGGCTTTTGATCTTGTTCTCCTCTGTCCATGTAGCACAAAAGAACAATGGATAATAAGTAAGTAGAAGAGCCTGGCTGTGCTTGACCTGTCTCTACAAAAAGAGACAGTGGGCTTGACTTGAATCTTGGCCTGGTTAAGATGTGTGTGTGTGTGTGTGTGTGTGTGTTATGCATTTGTGTTATGCATGTGTATACAGGTGCATTTGCCCACCCATGCTCTTGAGGAGGCCAGAGGTTGAATTCAAATAACTATCACATCTTATTTCTTGTAACAGGGTCTCTTCATTGAACTCAGAGCTGGCTGTTTGGGCTAGATTTGGCTGGCCAGCAAGCCTTCAAGGCTCTGCCTGTCTCAGCACCTCAGTGCTGGTGCTACAGGCATGTACTGCCACACTCCACTCTTTGTTAGGGTTGGGTTATCTGAACACAGGTCCCCCCCAGGCTTATGAAATAAACATTTATTCACTGGATCATCTCATCAGCCCTGTAGACAAATTTTAAGGACAGAGAAACATAAATGTTGTGAGGTGAGCTGGCTAGTTCTAACTATACTGGAGAGATTAAAGAAAGAAAATAATATACTGGCTTAGCATTCTCATTTTATAGAACTAAGCATAAAAAAAACAGTCATTTCAACCCTTTTGAAAACATTGCTTTTACACATACGCAGCTTCAAGGCTGACACAGTGATAAGACAGATTGCTGAACTATCATGAGAATTAAATACATAGTCATGCTTCTAAGGGATCATTGGGTATAGATTGGCAATACTGTGTCACACCATGGTTTTCCCTCTTTACTTAAGTTAACCGAGGCCTTGGGATGATGTTTATTAAGCACAGTATTTGGATTCTATGTCTTTTCTGGAAATTACTCCAGGGGGCTGCTGATGGGCTCATTAAAAATACATAGAAGAAAGGATCCCTTCTCCCAGGGTCCTTCACTCTGTTCCCATAAGGGGCACCCTGCCTGGATTCTTGCTACAGTGGCGAGATGGAAGCTGAGACATTTGAACAAGCTGGTGCCACATCTGTCTATGACGAACTTGGTTATAGAACTCACCTCCTTTAAGATATTAACTTGGCACTTTTCATCTTCACTCACATGCCTTTGAGGGGAACAGTGCTCAGCCAACCTTGAATAATAAAACGGCCATAAAGTGAGAGTCATTATCACTGGAGTCTCTGGATTTGATTCCCAACAGAGAGGAAGTGCCTTTGAGGAGAAGCCAACATTCCCCACTCTACCTTTGTCCTCCTGCCCCAGCCCGCCCTTGTCCATCCTTTGATGTTCGTGGGGGTAGGGGAGCCGGTCCTTTATAGGGGCCAGACCTTCTCCCTCGCTCCTTCATTCCCCAAGCTAGCCCTTACATTTGTGTGGTGTTCTTTGTTTATAAACTGCTCCCACCACTGTGGCTGCTCTTCTGCAGCCTGTTAGAGAAAGAGGAAGCCTGCATGTTCCTAGGTTCTGAATTCAACTTGAAATTCTACCCCAGGCATCACACTGAGGTTAAGCAAATGCACCACATCCCTAACCTTGTAGAAACCTGAAATCTCCTCACATGTTATGGGCAGTGACTACTCCCTCATTCGGGTTTCTGACAACTTGACTGAGAAGCAACAGAAGCAAGGAGATCCTAAGGTAAAGGAACTGGCCGAGCATGCTGGGGCAGAGGCTTCCTACGGTGAGTCTGCACAGCTGCTGGCTCACTTTCCCAAAGGCAGTTGACATCTGCTGACCCAATGCTACCTGAGCCTGGAAACAAAGAAAGGGAAGACAACCTAAAAACATCTGTAGTCCACACAGCGAGGAGTAGCCAGGTCCAGATCTTATGGTTGTACCAGGCTTCCACGCTTCTCTGTGACATGGTTCTTCTTATCATTCTTCTGTGAGTTCTGTTTTATTGGAAAACTGAACCCCATACTCAGGGACAAATTCAAAGGATATATTTTCTACAAAGAAAAAAAGTTCACTTCCTTTTTGCCCATCTTCCCCGATCTTTCTCCCCCAAAGCTACAAAAACTTTTAAAAGTATAAATTCAGTATCTGATTTTTTTTTGGTTAAAGTTAAAGCCTTAAGTGAATAATTGTGTTAGCTTTCTGACACTGGCAAAATGTCAGAGGAGAAACAATTTAAAGGTGGGTAGGCTCTTTCTTGCTCATGGTTTCAGATGTTTAAATTCATGGTCGCTTGATCTGCTTGCTTTGGTGAGGGAACAATTCTGGCCAGGAGTGTACACTGGAGCAGAGCTACAAGTCTCATGGTGATTATGAAGGGGGAACAAAGTCAAGTGGCCAAGGACAAGACAATCCTCATGGACACTGCCCCCAGGGCTCACTCTTCTCAACTACACCCCACTGCTTAAGTTTCCATGATCTTTCAAATGACAAGCCCACCACAACACAACCCTGTGGCCCGACCTGTGAAGATTGCTGCATTGTGGACCAGAATCCAACACACAAGTCTTTGGGGAGATGCTCCCATTCCCAACGATAGCAATCATCTTTCCTTATAGGTGCCAAATGGGCTCCTACACGGTGTTAACTGGCTTCCAAAACTTCACAAGCAGCTTGATTCCTGTGAGCACACTGGCTGCTGTGCAACTTTTGCTTAGGAGATAATGTTCTTTAACTTGGTGAGGTGAGCTGTAGAGCATCTTCCTCAGCCTCCTGCATGGATCCTGGTTCCCTTCTATGTCCCCAGATCTCCAGGCTTGGAAGTTCTCATCACAGAGCCACAAGCTTTGTGTGAAGTCTTCTCTCCACTGGAAAAGATGCCCAGGCCAGGCAAACACTTACACCTGAGACTGACAGACAATATTGACTGCGGACCTCTGTGACAAGCCACTCTCCTAAAATGTCATGTGCTGGCTGTCCATGCGCCTTCTCACCTCCTGAGGAAGCATGTCAGATCAAGTAGCACAAAGGTTCAGTGTCTGGAAGATAGAAGTTCTGCCCTGAACATTATTAGGGTGTTTTGGGAACTGAGTCCACACCCTTCATCCCAAATCATATAAGCTTCCAAATTAAACCTGATTCCCATTCCTGAGGTTCACCCACTCATCAGTTGCCCCTAGTAGTCACCCTCAGGGAAAGGTTTCCCTTCTCTTCCATCAAGGTCGCCATCTGTAACTCCAGGACTCCAGAGTCCACAGGCAATCCACTGATGCCTGTCCTTAAGCCTTGACAGAAGGATCTGGGTACAAATTTTTCATTTCGTTATTTATTATTATTGTCATTGTAACTTCTGATTTAAATGAAGCTAAAAGGTCTTGAGATGGAGGACTCTTTTGTTCCTTCTATCATAATGTTCATGCTATGTCATCATGGACTTATCATCCTAGATGCCAAACCTGTGTCAGAGAATTGGTGTCACCAAGCAGAAGAACACAGTATGAAGCTGAGCCAGGTGACCTAGTGAGTTGTGCTCCATACCAATCCTCTCTTGCTGTTATTGAGTATTCATGAGCCTTGAAAATCAAATCAAGGTGTTCCATCCCATCTTACAAAATAGCACACAACAGAGAGAAAGGGTGTGTCTCCATTTGGGTATATTGGCCAATAGGGGCAGCAGATGCTGAGCAAATGCTACATCTAGTCTGGGTGCCTTTAGTATTCACAGCATGGGCTAAGCTATGAGGACTCTAGAAGGATATACCTGCTTCAGGGACTCCTGCCTCAGCACCCCGGGGCTCTTCAACTTTTGAGAAAATATGGCTCCCATTGTCTTGAGGCAAATTCTACTCATACTATCACAATGCCTATTTCCAGGGAGCCGGTTTCAACCATTTCCACAGGCACTGAGCAGCCCTCTCACCTCTTACTCCCTCATTGTTTCTGCTGTAAAGAATATCTTGCCAAAGAACAGACGAGGCAAGCTAAGAATCGCCGCAGGCTGAAGACCCTAAAAAGCACACACACACAAATAGTGTGACAAGCACTGTGGCTTGATGACAAAGTGTGTGGACAGCACATGAAATTTCAGCGTAGTGACTAGCACAGAGGTCCTCAGTGAGAAGGTGTGACCCTTAGGCAGCTTCACCCTGTGGCAAAGAACAATTTGGGTGATAATGGATTTCTGGGTGAATGACTTTATCGAATCGAATGGAAATCACCTTTGAGCGATCCTGTATGACATAAGAAAGAAGTCAGAAAACCCAAAGGACTAAGTCACTCTATCCCCCTGTTCCCTCTACACTCATCATTAATCATTCCTTTTTATCTTCCACTGGTTGTTCAAAAAAAAAGGTTCGAATTCCCCATCCCACTTAAGACAGATTAGAGTGTCTTTCGGGGAAGCACCAGCAATGTTGGCACTGCTTTGGAGAAACACCCACACTGAAATTGCTCATCATCCTTTAAGCTCTAGAGGACCCTATGCCTTCAACACAGAAAGTCATAATAACAAATGGTCCTTGGCCGTTCCTTCCCCCAGCCAGTTCCCCATTCTCTCACCTGGTGCACTCCCCTGAGGCTGAATTTGCTTCTGTGTGCTTTTTCATTTAGGAGATCCATTGTCCTTTTAGTGTGAGAGGAGATTTTACAGGTTTAAGTGGAGGGGCAGGTTTCAGCCAAGGTCCAGATGCAGAGGAAATTGATGTATGTTATTGTTTTTTTTGATGCCATTGCAAGGGTCAGTAAGGACAATTCTGTCTGCTCCAAGTTCCTAGGTAACCACTAGGTAGAGTGGGGCTGTCATATACAAACCAGTTCTTCATGGGACCAAAGAATACTTCTCCCTGTTGCCCATCCATCTCCCTCCCATCCTTCCTCTGCATAGAAGCATTCATTGCAAGGCTGGATTCAAATGCTTCTCAAATAATGGTCATGGGCTCCTTAAAGCTCTTCAATGTTTAAGGGGCTAAAAATGTCAGGGGAAGACCAGTTTCATTGATGGCAAGAAGTACCCATGAAAACAGGCTTAGCTGAACTGAGTACTTTCCCAGCCTGCCAAGTGAGCAGAATTCCTGTGGTTTTCAAAAATGTGACGTGAACAAGTGTCTGGTCTTTCTCCAAAGAAGGTTGCCTTGTAAATCCTTGTAAACAGGCCTCAGTCATTCATTAAACCAAAGAGGCCTGTTTTCCTACAGTGATGTGGCCATGTCTTTCGCTTGTTCGATTGTATTTTCTGCCACATTCATGCTATTTTGTTTATATAGGGGAATCTTTTGTGGGGGGGAAAGAGGACCAAAGGAAGTGCCACAAATTCTTGTCTTCTGTGCCTAGTTTCCCAGTGAGATAGATTTCATTGCAGCCGTAATAGAGCAATACTGATTCTAGGTGTTCTGGTTCTGTTAGATTCTTTTATCACTTTCAAACTGAATAAGAGGGGCCTGGCAATGTGAACCTTCGAGAACTCAGGGGCGTGTTGTAATGAGTGTGTGCATCATCTTCAAGCTTACAAGGGATTCCTGGTCCTTTGGCTTTTAGCATCCCCTAATCAAGGCAGCCCCTACTCCTTCCAGCCCAGATGAGTGCAGCACATGGACTTGGCACATGTGTTGGAAGGCAGCTGCTTAACTTTAGTTTTTCTCCCCAGACCCAAATGTGATTCTTAAAAGACACGTCAGTAGGTTGAAGGCAGATTCCACATGGTAAGTGGCTGGCTCCACATTAACTATAGACAAGATCTTGAGTTGACAAAGCCTTTGAGTCCATGTGCAGGGTCTCTTCATCTGTCCCATTATGAAGGAAGGAAGCAAGGATGAGGAACATTCCTCAGGAGGACTCAGCAGATTTGTTCAGGCTGGATTTGAGCCATGGCGGGAGAAATATGACACGCCTGGCATGGCCACGAAAAGACCTTTGTGAGATAGCTGTGGAGGGCTGTCAAGATGGCTCAGCTGGTAGAAGCATTTGTCTGATGGCTGGAGTTAGCCCCTAGAGCCCACATTATGAAAGGGGAGAACTGACTGCAGAAATGTGCCTTTGCACACAATATGATATATTCACAGGCAAGAGTGCCTGTGCACATGCATGTGGACATACACAAATAAACCATCAGGAATGGGGGAGCGCATTCCATGGGCCATTTAAGACAGTGCAGGCTTGTCCTGCCAGGCTGCACCATGGTCCTCCCACTCTGTAGTGAGTGAGAATGGCCTGACATACTACAGGTCTTTGGATAAAGGATCCCTGGTTTGCTGAAATATGTCCTTTTGGTTTTTTTTCCAGAACAACACAGCTGTGTAGTAGACTCTTCCCTGCATGTCAAAACTTAGCCTCCACTAAGCACAGCTCCAGTGTTGGAAAAGGCCCTCCCCACCTTGCCCTGTCTCCTCTCAACAGTGAAGAAAAAGAAGAGGACCCCAGGAGAAAGGACTCCACTCTGCTGTCACAGGCAGAACAAGGAAATCTGCATCAACACCCTCCTGGATCCTTTGAAGGAGATGGCAATATTTACTCTAAAACACCACACATTGGAGATGATAAGTGCCCAGCAATCGTCACCTTTCGTCTGTCCTACTCTGCTCTGATTAATTCCCTTGGCCCCCAAACTAGATCCACATGACACCTGCTCGCAATGACTTCTGGGATGGCTATTGAGAAAGTTTACTTGCTTTGCTTACTGTGAAATTGATGTGTTTGGTTTGTCCATTATTGGTTCATTTTCAAGCTTCTCCTAGAAGGGGCAGTGAGGGCATTAGGTTAATGAGGGTATCCATCCTTCTCTTTTGTGAGCACAATCAGTTTCTCCCATTGAGAGGAAACTCCCCTGCTCAGAAGAGCCTCAGAGTCATCTGTTAGGTCTAAAATGACTCTCTTCTAAGTGTCACACCTCTAAACAAATGCAGTCAAGGCTCTCTGTGACTGCAGAGTCTGGGTGTCCACCTCTACATAAACATTGGGAAGACCCTTAGGCTGAGCTCATCTTCCCAAAACCAGAGCAATCTGCTACATTGATGTCTAGAAGATTCCACTGACTCATAAGCTGGCTCTTGGCATTGATTTTTGAAGTTGGGATTAACATTTCCCCAGCAGTAGGGTTCCACTTTCCTCTCATGATGTAATGCGGGCCTCATCTTCCTAATACAAATTTATGACGTTTGCACTACTGGACTGATGTGATGAAAACAATTATTTTCTGGCCAAAGGGCATGCACATGTGAATTTGACAGCCCTGTGCATCACACTACATGCAACGCTTTTTCTTAATATCAGCCACTAAAACAGAGTTATGTGTGAGCGATGTTGCTAATATACAGGGTCACTGATGGCTGAGCCAAATGCAGAGTGATTTCTCTTGTGGAAGCTGTTTGCTATCTGCCTGCTGTGCACTGGGCACTTAAAACATTATTTTGACTTCAGCCTCAGGTTACAGGCTCCAGGACTTCCAAGAGAAATAAAGCTACCCTCAGGGAGAAGCCATATTCATCTTGGGTCCCTTGACAATGGAAGCAACGGGAGTGTTTATCTGGCCATTTTCCTCCTCTACATTAAAACTTGTGAAAGCTAGTCTATTGTAGTTTCTGACCAATTACACTCCTTGTTTAAACATGAGATTTACACAATTCTCACAGGCCATATCTAGGTGGCTCTCGAGGGTACCTGTTTACTTTGAATGTGATATCTTTTTCCCCTCCAACTTAACAGGGGTGGAAATTAGCATTTATAGTTTTTGTTTGTGCCTTATATTATTAGGAAAAGCTTGAGATGAGAAGAAGAGGGCAGGGGAATGAGGATGAGTTTATAATTAAACTCACAAAGAGGAAAGGGCAAATATAGAATTGGAGATTTCACAAGAGTTCAGCCCGACCTGTGTGCTGGACTTCCCAATAAAACAGAATGTCACTGTAACCCACTGGAAGTCACCCCAGGACAGACACCTGGCTCCCATATGTCTGGTGTGAAACTCCGAAAGACAGAGAAAAGACAACAAGGATTTCAAACCCACTTTCCCGGTTTCTCACCCTGTCTTGATAACGTTTCTGTATGTAGAGCCTACATTTTCATATATTTATTCTGTGTGCACTAGGGGCATGGCGTGTGCCCCAGTGGCTCATGTAGTCAGAGGACAACCCCCAGGAGTCATTTCTCCTTCTTTCCCTGCATCCCAGGGATCCGACTCAGGCTGTAAGTCTTTTGGTGGTAAGCACCTTTACCCCTGAGCTAGCTCACCAGGACCAGGGGTTTTTTTCTGTCTTTATTCAGTAGTTTTGTAGTTTGATAATTGCATATGTATTTAATATATTCTAATTACTCTCCCCCACCCTCTCTCATTTCCTTCTTACCCATATTAATGCCTCCCCCTCCTCATTCATCCCTACCAGTCTAGTTTCCAGAGTCATGACTTTTATTTTGGTTTTGTGACCCATTCAGTTTAACCAGGGCCATCTCTATGAGCATCACACTGGAAGTGTCCATTGGAGCAGACATGGTCATTGGTGGATACACAAAGACAATGATTTCCCCTTTCTAGCATTTTTGTAAACCAACTCTTTTTTCCATCTTGCCAAACCATTCCAGGACTAAGTGCTTTTGAAGTTTTCTTTAAGCTTTTTATGAAGGAGAGTTTGACTTTCTGGAATTTCCCAAAGGCATTTGCTCATTTTTCCTTTAGTATTTATTTCTGCATTCATGTGTTCATTCAGTCTTGTTTATCTAGCTATTTCTTTATTTTAACTTTGTATGTTGTGGTGGGGTGGTGTATGTATATGTATGTATGTGGAGTGGTACATCAATTTGGGGGTCAGATGTCAATGGCTCCCTGCATTACTTTGAGGTAAGGTCTCTCAATGGGATTATAATTTGCTATTTCAGTTATCCTGGCTTGCCAACAACTCCCCCTATAGCTGTCTATCTCTGCAGACACCTGCAGTGCCTGAGCTACAGATCTGTGTAACCATACCTAGCTCTCATATGAGTGAGGTGATCCGCACTCTGGCCCTCTGGCTAGTACAGGAAGGAGAAAGGGCCTCTGTTGCAGATACCCTCTCAGAATGCTGTTCAACACGTAACTGTTTTCTATCTGGCTTACACCTCCAGATCACCATCCAACATTGAGAGAAATCACAGCAGGAACTTGAAGGCAGACCTGTCTGCTATTCAAAAACCTATGACCAAGGAACTCACTTTGCAACCAAAGAAGATGGCAGGAATCAAAAAGAATGTAGCCTGCTGGCTGGCAGGCAGGCTCATGCTTAACTAGCTTTCATAAGTAGTTCAGGATCATTTGCCTAGGCGATAGTGCTCCCCCAATGGTCTGGGCTCTGCTATATCAACTAACAATTCCATAGGCCAATCTAATGTAAGAAACTCCTAAAATGATGTGCTCTTCCCAGATAATTCTAGGTTGTATCAAGTCTACAGTTAAAGTTAACCAGGATACTGCGCTGGGACACCTGCCCAACTCCCGCATTCATTTTTCAACTAACTGTTAGTAATCTCCAAACTTCACTATGTAGAAGACACCCGGGATTTGAGGAAAAGGGAGGTACACTGAGGGGAGTTGGCCATCTTCCTTCCAAGTTATTAGAATTTAGAAATGGAGACAGGCTCTGTTCACAGGGGCTGTGTAGAGTGTGTTTGGCATAATGGATGTTTATGACAAAATCTTATGGAAATTCCAGAAAGTCAAACTCTCCTTCATAAAAAGCTTAAAGAAAACTTCAAAAGCACTTAGTCCTGGAATGGTTTGGCAAGATGGAGATATTTTGTTTGGAAGCAGTAAATGGGCTCGTGGGAAGCAGTAAGTAAGAAATGATCCCTGCAAAATCTTTGCTTCATTCTGAAACATCACAACCCAGGTTTCCTCTGCATGTCTGCATCACTCTCACACACTTATCTTCCATGCTCCCACAGAGCAGCCCACAGGACTCTGAACTTGATGGCTTTTCCAGACCCAAGTTCAGATGTCATCATAACCTTCCCCCAAAACAAAACACATGGTCAGGCCTGTCGCAGCAACACCCTGCAAACCTACTATCCAGCTCTTTCTTAGGTTTCTAATGCTGTGATAAATCAAGACCAAAAGCAACTTGGGAAGGAAAGGATTTACTTCTGTTTACACAGCCCAACACAGGGGAAGTCGGAGCAGAAGCATAGAGGCAGGAGCAGACACAGAGGCCATGGAGGGGTGCTGCTCACTGGCCTGCTCATCATGGTTTGCTCAGCCTGCTTTCTTATAGCACTCAGAACCACCTACTCATCATGGGATAGGCTCTGTATCAATCATTAATCAAGAAAGTGCCTGATGTACTTTCCTATAAACCCAATCTTATGCAAGCATTTTCTCAATTCAGAGTCCCAAGTGACTCTAGCTTGTATCACATTGACATAAAATTAACCATCAGAAGGCATCTAACCTGTTTTCTTATAGAAAAAACATCTGCAGATCCTCTTTGTCTAATAAACAGGCCTTTCAAGATCCTGGTTATCAGTTCTTCAACAGAGCTTTGTAAGGTCTGTCTTTATGGGAATTATAGCTCAGTTCAGCAGTATATCTGCCTTGTGCTTGGAGTTCAACAGCCCAGGGGCAGTAGCCAGCCTGGGCTCCTGAAGTGAACCAATGCCAAGGGTACCAGGGTTGCTTCTCCTCATCCTTATCCTCTAAGATTTTAGAACAGGTTACAACAGTTTCCGCTGAGACTAAAATGCCATTTGAAAGCCTAATCATGCTCATAAACCATATCTACACCCCTGCCCCCTCCAGAGGTTAGTACGTTAGTCTCTTCCATGAGATTGGATTTGAGAGGAGGTGATTTGCCACTAGCACCTTGCCAGTTATGGAGTCATGACTCCCATGACAACTGGAGTAAAAATCTCAAGGTTAATCATAAAACCTATAATGTGATGTCATGATTTATATAATGACCTCCTTATTAAGGACCACACATAGCTCACCTAGAGGATGGGGGCTCATTGAGGGCTGAGAAGTTACTGGTAGAAGTCACCCATCACGGGCTTCATAAATCGTAGCCCTTGCCTCTCAAATAGATCTAGAGATATAAATTCAGCCAGGGGCATGATGTTAAGTCTATGACAGGTCATGATGACAGAAGATCGTGTCCAAGTATGATGACAAATTTATGTATTAACTGTGTGTGTCAATTTTATGGGCCCCGATAGCTGGTTAAACATTATTTTTAGTATGCTGGAAAGCATATGATGTTTCTGAGTAAAATTAACATTTGACATTTGAGTTGGAAGCCAGGACCAAATATGGGTCCTGTGACCTAGATGGGTCTGTGACCCATATGATACACAGAGTTCACTTTTGCCATTGATGTTTTCCCTAAGGATCAAAACTCTCTATCTGCTTTGAATTCAAGTGGAAATACATGCTTCCTACAATGAAAGCACGACAGACAGAAGCCTGGTTCTCTCCATGCCCGTGCTCCTGACTGTGACTCATCACACAGTGGTGTTTAGGCTGCTGTAACAAATACAATAGAGACTGAGTGGCTTACAAAACAAACATCCATTTCCCCTGCTCCCGAGTGGAGTCCAGATCAAGGTGCTAATACTCTGGGGTTCGGTGAGGACCACCTCCTGGTCTTCAATAGGCATCTCCCCTGGAACTCTCACCTGACAGAAAACAGGCTCCAGCTCTGTCCCTGCAAGGCCCCTGAGATCTCCCTCCCACCTCCAGCATCACAAAATCAGGGACAAGTTTATACATTTGGAAAATGATACAAGCATTCATTCTCAATGATCACAATAGGGAAAAAAATCTCCTAATAATTTTAATAATGAAAAAATAAACCATTTTCCAAGAAGGTAGGGAATTTTCTGAAAAACTTAGGGGAGGCTATATCTTACCTACCTTCAGTGTTCATTTGTATTTGTTGGCTTTGCATGTTTCAGGTATCTCTGTGCTAAATATGTGTTATTTCATTTGAGGGGATGAGGTTCCGCACCCATAACACACTGATGGAGTGTTGTGCTTGGGATTTCAGTCCAAAATGAAGTTATTGCAAGCTGTGATTACAGCTGGGAGGGCTGATTCTATTGCATATGCCAAGTGTGCACTTGAGTGATGCAAAAATTCTGTTCCTTAGATAAGTGCCTCTCAACAAGAGGCAAGCCTGTGTACTCAGGAGACGTGTGCCAATCAATACCTGGAGGCAAGTTTGTTTTCCTTTGTTAAACACTTAGAAAAGTGATGGCCAGACAAAACCTAGAATCACCTAGGAGGCAATTCTCCCAACTCGTGTGTGAGGAACTATCTCAATAAAAATTGGTCTCTGGAAATGTCTGTAAGGGATTATCCAGAGTACATAAATTGACATGGGAAGACCCATTTTAATTGTGTGTGGTGAGTTCCCTGCATGCAGACTCTGATTGTATAAGACTGGAGAGACTCTCCACCCTCTGCTCCTTGACTGTGGGTGCCTTTTGGCCAGCGCCTGCCACTGTGCCTCCTCCAACTGTAACCTGAACTGAACTAGAAAAAAATCTTTCTCCTTTAAGTGAGCTTTGTCAGGATATTTTATTATAACAGTAGGAAGAGAAACTAAGATGGGGAGTTTATTATTAGCTCCATTTTACAGGAGAAGAAACAGAGGCAATGCAATGTTAAGCAGAGCATAGCTACTAAGCGACAGAACTAAGATTTTAGTTGGCAGCATCTACTGTGGATGCCCCTGATGCTACCTTCTTTGAGACAATCAAAACCCAACACTGATGCTGATAATGACTTCTTTGGGGGCCTATGCATACTTTAGGAAAGTGTCAGGTTGCTAGGAAAACCAAATGTGTGATTACAATGTTAATATTTTCACAACATGCTCCCACAACCACCCCTACCCCAAACTTCTGGGGAGAGTGTGGGGTGGGATGCAGTTAAACTTCAATAGTCAGTGGTTTAATCAATCACGCACATGTACTAGAGCTTTCACAAAAGCTGTTAAATGATGGGTTCAAGAAGCTTCCCAAGTGATGGACACATCAAGGGGCTGGGTGTTCACTCACAGAGCTCCATTCACTCCAACACCTTGCTTATACATGTTGTCCACCTGGCTATTTCCTAACTCTACCTTATGTAATAGTAAGTTCTGAGTCATTTCAGAAATTACTGGAGGAGAGGTGAGAACCCTCTGCCTTTACAGCCCAACATTCAGAAGCAGCTTTCAAATGGAACAGTAACTGTTGCAGTAATTGCTGTGAAATAGGACCATTAACCAAGGAGACATCGTGCTAGCTCTAGGTGGACAGTGACATAACTGAACTAAACTGTAGATTATGAAGTTGTATCCAGAGAGGTGGAGGTTGCTGACATGTAGGGAGAAGACCACAGATTCAGTGCCAGAAGAAAAAAAAGCTATACAACGTTAGGAAAAAAAAAATGCCCAGGACAGCATCTGCTACAAACATCTTAATTTGTATTGCTGTTATGAATAAAGTTGAATATGTTTTTAAAACTCAAAAAGCAGAGAGAAGCCAGCCCATAGGATTAGGTCCCCTCCACTCTGACTCCCACTGTTCTTTTTATAGCTCTTGGCTTTTTCATCCATCTTTCTGTAAAACCTCCAAAAGTTTATGTGTCATGTATATCCCTGTGACTGCCACCTTCACTTGAGGCTGAATATGTTTAAAGATATGACTACCTATATGAAACAATGAATGACTAAGTGAATGTGTGAATGAAGGAAAAACATTGATGAACATTTTATTTAAATTAGAAACAATCTTAAGATACATACATACATACATACATACATACATACATACAATCCCAGTTCCCTCTCCCTCCCATCCTCCTATGCCCCCCCATATCCCCATTCCATCCCTCTTCTGCTCCATAGAAAAGGTGAGACCTTCCATGGGGGATCGTCAAAGTCTGCCACATCATTTGGGGCAGGGCCTAGGCCCTCCCCTGTATCTAGGCTGAAAGAGTATCCATCTATGGGGACTGGGCTCCCAATGTCCATTCATACACTAGGGATAAATGCTGTTCCACTAGCAGAGGCTCCATAAACTGCCTAGGCCTCCTAACCAACACCCATGTTCAGGGGACTTGGTTCTTTCCTATGCTGGTTTCCGAACTGTACGTCTGGGGTCCATGAACTCCCCCTTGCTCAGGTCAGCTGTTGATTGATGAACATTTTTACTGCTCTCTGTCTACAGATGCCAGATCACTTGAGACTGGAATACAAATCCTAAATATAACTCTAACCTATACTATGTGTACATGTGTTTTTATGGCTTACATTGAAAATTAAGCACTTCATAATGACCTATTTCATTTTTATGAATGTGTAATTTAGGATAATAAAACCTGAAATTAAATTCACAGACAAGCTTCATTGTTCCTTGCAATGTTCTTTTTAGGGCACTCCCCTTCACTTCCAGGACTTTTTAAATGTATGAGGTTATTGCTCTCCCTGTATTGACTCTTGCTGAATCTGTGTCTTTGTGATGTGACTGATGGTATAAGGCTCAATGTGGTGAGTAAATGGTAGAATTCAAAAAGGGGTCTTGAACAGTCCCTGGTAGCAGGACTTAAGATGGGTACTTCAAATGGATTTCTTGGGAATTAAATCATAATAAGCTCAAATACGAGTAGCTCATAAACATTAAGATATCTGGTCAATCTTCCAGACCATTAAAGATTTATAGTCCTCAAAAGAGGACTATGAGAAATTCTATAAAACAAAGGAGAGAGAAATGGACAGAAACAGAAAGACAGGGAGCAGGAGAAAGAAAAGAGAGGAATAGAGAGGAGAGAAGAGGAGGGGAGGGGAGAAGAGGGAAGGGGGAAGAAGAGGAGAAGGGAGAGGGAACGGAGATGAGAGAAAGGAAGAGATAACAAAACTAAACATGGATAGAGGGAGATGAACAGTTAAAAGGACATGAATTTAGGAGATAATTCAAACTTGAATCATCTTGAATTATTATAAAACTTTAAACATGAGATAATGGTGCTGTGATTGTATTTTTTAAGTTTTGTTTTGTAAGATCCTGGAATGTAGCTCAGAGGTGAAGTATTTATCTAGTATCTGTTGAGGTCCTATGTTCAATCCCCAGTACAGTCAAAACAAACAAGAAAATATGTAATAAATACAAGTATTTTGTTGTTACAGTGTGAATATACTTTGAGCATTCCCACAAGGATTTATGTGTGGGAACCTTAGTCCTAAGTGGCAGTGTGAGGAGGTATGAGGCAGTGTGGGGAGGTGTAAGGAGGTGTGAGGCGATGTGAGGAGGTGTGAGGAGGTATGAGGAGGTATGAGGAGGTGTGAGGAGATGTGAGGAAGTGTGAGGCGGTGTAAGGAGGTGTGAAGCAGTGTGAGGAGGTGTGAGGCACTGTGAGGAGGTGTGAGGCACTGTGAGCAGGTGTGAGGAGGTGTGAGGCACTGTGAGGAGGTGTGAGGCACTGTGAGCAGGTGTGAGGAGGTGTGAGGCAGTGTGAGGTGGTGTGAGGCGGTGTGAGGAGGTGTGAGAAGGTGTGAGGAGGTATGAGGAGGTGTGAGGCGATGTGAGGAGATGTGAGGAGGTATGAGAAGGTGTGAGGAGGTATGAGGAGGTGTGAGGCGGTGTGAGGAGACGTGAGGAGGTATGAGAAGGTGTGAGGAGGTGTGAGGAGGTGTGAGAAGGCGTGAGGAGGTATGAGGAGGTGTGAGGAGACGTGAAGAGGTGTGAAGCGGTGTGAGGCAGTGTGAGGAGGTGTGAGGCGGTGTGAGGAGGTGTGAGAAGGTGTGAGGAGTTGTGAGGAGGTGTGAGAAGGTGTGAGGAGGTGTGAGGAGGTGTGGGGACGTGGTTGAACCCAAGAGGTAGACCTCAAGGAAAGGCGCTGGGGTCATTAAGGTAGTGCCTTTTGAAGAAATTAATGCTGCTCTCGTGGAGTGAGTTCAACTGTGAAAATAGTGGATTATTAGAAAAAGAAATCTGATGGGAGATGCTATTCTGTAAATATGTTTCTCATATTGGTTAATAAATAAAGCACTGTGGCCAATGGGAAAGCAAGATAGGCAGGGCTAGGAGACAAGGAGGAAAGAGGAAGTAGTTAGGAGGAGTCAGCAGGTAGAGCATGGAGAAAGAAGATGCCGGCCTGCTGCTCTCCGATAAGATGACCATGTGGAAATACTTAGATACGTAGAAATGGGTTAATAATTAAGACAGAGCTGGCCAACAGGATTATATCAAATACAGAGTCTCAGCTTGTTATTGGGGGCTGGTAGTGGGGAGCTGGTAGTGGGGCAGCGGGACCAGACCGGCGGCAGCGGGGAAAACGTGCTCATAACAGAAATCAAGTACTCAAATTAAAAAAAAAAAAAACTTTCAAATCCTTCTTCAAACTCTGGCTGTCTGTATCATCGTGTGATAATTGCTTCCCAGAGCCCTCCCACCATGGCTATGCTATCTACTATGAGACCCTCTCTCCACAGCCCAAGCCATTGGGGTTGAACAAACTTGGACTTTCAGTCTCAAAAACTGAGTCAAATATTCTCTTTAAAAATCATCAGACTGGAGAATTTTGTTATAGCACCAGTAACAAACTACTTCACTTGTTGAGATGTACAGACTAAAGGACTTTATGAGCAAAATGACTAAATTTCTCAGGTGCAAAATAACAACACATGATCTACCATTTCTATTCAAAATGGAGGAATAGAGGCTAGATTTAAATAATTTAAAATTTGAAATATTGCTCCTCAAGAGAAAAAAATATATGAAGTAGTTTTATTTATTTATTTTTAATTTTATTTATTTTTTCTGACAGTGATGGGTTTTCTCTGAGGAGTGCAGGAAGAAAGACATGAGTTCCTTGGTTTGTACACTTGGCTCTGCTGAGAAAGCTTCCAGATGTTGACACAGGAAAGACTTAGCCAAGAAGGTTCTCTAATATGGATAAGAAAAAATAAAACAAAATAAACTTAAGAAAAAGGTTGTTACCAGGGCATGAAGGGACCAGCCCACTTCTTCAGCAGCCATGACAGCCTACAGAAAAGACTCAACATGTGCTTGCCTGACCTTGCCCTTCCTGCCCTAGTCACTAGGAGGTCAGATACCCTCCTTATGACAAGGAGCCAATCAGAAGTTAGCCGGTGAAAGTGTGCTTTATGGTTCTGGGTGTGCTTTACAGTACAAGTGCACAACAGTGACATACAGAGTATAGCAACCACCCTGGGAGGGCCTATAGTCCATAACAACCAGTTGACCAATCAACACAAGACAGGTTATCCAAGCCTGGGAGCTCACCAATCCCAAGACTGCTTGCTCTACCCAATATATTTCCCCGCCTCGTGGTTTCTTCTCCAGTCATCAGCCTTGATGAACAGATGAAGGGCCCAAGTTAATGGGGTTCGCTCATTAAACAACAAAAGGCTCTTTACTTTTGCGTCAGAATGGGTTTCTTGATGATTTAGGAGTTCAGAATTCGGGCACAACAGGGCAGAGTGCTGAAAACAGGAATAAGTGTTTATAATATTTCAGATGATCTTAATGCAAGTGGCCGAAGTGGCTATAATAATATAAAATCACAGATAAATTTCCATTTAAAAATAAACATGTAATCATGATTAAAAAGGCTAGTTCATCATGGAGATGAAATAATTACACGCATATATTCACCTAGTACCAAAGTGTACAAAACCCCAAAACTGACACACTGTAGGTAGAAACAGATAATTTAATAATGATAAGAGAATATCTCATCCCCAAATAAACATAGAAAATGAAAAGTCTATTAAGACTTGATGGGAGATGTGATTCTGTATATATGCTTCTCATACTGTTAATAAAGCCCTGTGGCCAATAGAAAACTAGATAGGTGGGGCTAGGAGACTAGGAGGAGGAAATAGGAAGTGAGTAGGGAGGAATCGAGATGTAGCCCGGGAAGACGCAGGACGCCTGCCGCGCAGCTCCCCGATAAGACGACCACGTGGAAATACTTAGATAAGTAGAAATGGGTTAATAATTAAGGCAGAGCTAGTCCTTAAACAATAATGGTAATTGGCCAACAGGATTGTATCAAATACAGAGTCTCTGAATGTTATTTGGGGCTGGCGTGGCTGTGGGCCCAGACTGGCGGGCTGGCGGAAACTTACATGCTACAAAGACTAGAGAAACACTGCCAACCCCACCAGATAAGAACTGAGCACGTGTTCTTCTTAAGTGGGCACAGAACATGTATCAAAAGGTCATCTGGGCCATAGGAGAAGTATTCAGAAACTCCAAATGCTTTCTCTAAAATAAAGTTTGCTTGTTGACCCTATCAGAGATCAGTATCAGAAAGACAAAGTATTTCTAAATAACCCATGAGTCATCAAGTAAATCACGGTAATTTAGAACGCAGGTTTATTTGAGTGAAAATGGGAAGGTACTAGAATGTGTAAAGCGTGACTGAGCCAGGACCTAGAGGGAAATATTTAACAAGCAAATGCCTATATTGGCTAAAAGGGAAGATCTTGAGTCAGTTGCCTTATTTCCTATGTTTAGAAGTAGGAAAATAAAAGAAAGTTAAATCCAAATTGGCAGAAAAAAAATAAGATTAAATTAGAAATCAATTAGATAGAAAATAGGCAAAGAAGGGGGCGGGATTGATGACACCAAAAGCTTGTTGAGATCACTAAGTTGCTAATCCTCTCAACAAAGTGATCAGGCACAAAGGGAAGAGGTGAATAACCAGTGTCCAGGAGGAGAAGGAGCACTGCCCACAGATAGTAGCAAGTTAGTGAGAGAACACAATCGCTCAACATTATACATGTGACATGGACAATAGTGTAAATAGAAAAATTCTTTGAAAGACACAAACGATCAGTGTTCCCTGAACAAAGAATTATGCTCCCAATAGGTAATTATCTGTTTGAAAAATTAAGTTTGTAACTTTCAACATTCTGGGCCCAGACAACTTCACTGGTAAACTCTACCATATAGCTATAGCAGAAACAATGACAATTTATGCAAAGTCATCTAGTAAGTTCAGGAAACAGGATATTTCTCAGTTGATTCTAACCCTAACCCTAACCCTAACCCCTAATCCTAACCCTAACCCAGTGATACACAATAACAAAATTAGATCATTTCTTTGTAAGAAAAAAAATATCTACAAAAAACAGAGAAAGCACTATGGAATCCAAGAAGACAACTAATGCTCAAATACTCTATGTTATACTTTTTAATTATCACCCAAGTCCCTTCTAGAACCAATGACTGTCATATTTTATTGCTATGTTTATTCAAATTTCCCTTATCTATTGTCACCTGTAGTCCACTGAACCAAACTTCACATGAAGGGATTCTCCAAGAGCACAAAGCTCAGCCCTCATGACCCTCCTCTTCTTTGGTTAGAGTCTAAACTCCATGATCTGACATGTCAATGTCCTTCTATGAGCCAGACCCACAGGTCTACCTTCTGTCTCCTCAAACACAGAAGCCATGTGCACACCTGTGGCTCTGAGCTTTGATGTCCATTTTCCTTGATCCTAAAATATTAATTTTATTTGCCCCATCCATGCCACCTCAACTTCTTCTGATTAACAACAGCCTATTAGTTTTAGATACCAATTCTTCCATGGACTCTTTCCTACCACCCTCCCTGCAAACCTCTCTGGATCTGGTACCTTTAATGCTCGCACAGATCATGTTGCTACCACATAATCCACATTTACTATAACCTATAACTGCATGTGTATGGTCTCATTAGATTATCACCTCTTTGAGGGTGAGGGCACTGGCTTGTTCATCAGGTTCACCCAAACACCTAGAACATCCTATAAGATCCAAAGGAAACCGACAGGAACTTAATAGTTGTATAATAAGCTACACATATTAAATGTTTATTCCACCCAGACATTGTCATAAGGTCTCCATGGGCTTCTTTGCATGCCTACCCAAAGGATTCTAGTCTTATATTTATTGTACAAGGGAGAAAAACAAGAAAGGAAAATGATGTAACTAACTCATCTAACATCACAGCAGAAACTCTGTGAAGCCAAAATACAAACTCAAGTCAATGAGACTCTGGTCTAAGCTTATAGTCAATAGTTTACAGATGGCTGAGTAGATGGATGCTGAATAGGGAATGGATGATTTTAAACAGCTCCTTCCTATCCATTCTATGTCAGTGTCTATTCAGTATGCAGGGCATACTAAGTAAAACAGACCAAAACCCATTCTAAAAGGGAAAACAGTCACCACATAAATACTTGCTCATGCATGTTACAAACGCAGAAAGTCCACTCAGAGAGAGAAAGAGGCCATCCCTTTTAAACTGGCTGACCAATGGAGGCATCGCTGAGAAAATGGTTAAATAAAAATATGGAGGAGTACTGCATAAAAGCCTTTCAAATATTATACAACGCACCAAAAGCAAGCCTTTCACATAAATAACAATTAGTGTGTATTATACTTATATTAAAAAAGCTATATTTTATTTGTTAAATTTAGCAATCCTGTACTCATGGCCAAGTTTGCTTTTAGGTCAGACTAGAAAAACTGCTTTTTATTACTAATTTTGGATCGTGGACTCTTTTCTTTTTCTGAACATCCCCCAAAGATAAGTTTGCAGGGCACTGGCCCATTAGCATGCAGCTACAGTGGCGCTCTCCTTGGCAGGGAGGGCACTCTGCTCCACATAGATGTCTCCCATAAGCAGGAAAGACAATTTTGTAGCTCTTGACAGATGGGTCTTGCCCATGAGGGAAGGCATTTAGGATGATTCATTTCAAACAGCACATCAACAGACTTTGAAAGAGCTATTAAAAAATGGGGATGTGTTAGCTCTAATTTATGCTAAATAAAGTAAGTAAAACAAGAGGCTATTAGGAAGAAGATGCAAAATACTTAACATTTGAAGACTTTGAAAGGCAGAAGAGGAGCTCATAATTACTTGCCAGATTCCACCATTTTGATTTTCAATAAGGAGCTAATAGCACAGTGAATTGAACATAACTGTTGTCCAAGCTTGAACAAAACCAGACACTCAAACTTAAGTGGGTGAATGTCTTTGTATGAGCCACAAACTACCCACCGACAATGCACACTCTAAGTCAAATCACTTTAACAAAGACATCCTATAGTGATGTATCTTCCCAAGTGCCTTCCCTTGGACTGGTACTGTAGTATAGCCCAGAATATGTACCTAGTATGCAGAAGGCCATCGGTTTGGTTCCCAGAACTATTGTCAATGGTCTTCCTTCAATCTGAGGGAAAACTTTCTTTGCCTTCAAGGCTACTTCCTCAGCACCAAGGACTCCTCTAAGTCTCCTTTCATAGCTTTGTAATGCTACCTCTTTTATCACATCTATTAACATCCCACTTGTAATTATTTACATAGTCTCAATCCTCCATTGCCATAGGTAGGGTTTTATTGCTGTGAGAAAAGCACGATGACCATGGGAACTCTTATAAAAGAAAGCATTTGGGGGCTTTCTTACATTTAGATGTTCAGTCTCTTATCATGACAAGAAACATGGCAGCAAACAGGTAGACTTGGCACAGGAGAGGTAGCTGAGAGTTCTGACTGTATCTGGATTGGCTGGCAGCAGGAAAAGAGAGAGAGCCATTGGGCTTAGCTTGGGCTTCTGAAACCCTAAAGCCAACCACCAGTGACAGACTCCCTCCAACAAGGCCACACCTACTCCAAAAGGCCACCCTTCCCAATAGTGTCACTCCCTATGACTCTATGGGGGCTTTTGCATTCAAACCACCACATCTATATAGACTGAGACTGTGGTAGTTGATCTTGTTCATTAACTTGACACGCCTGGAAAGAGAAAACCTTAATTGAATAATTAATTCCAACAATTTGGCCTGTAGCATGTCTATGATGTATTTTCTTGATTGGCAATTGATGTAGGAGGGCCCAGGCCAAGGATGGTGGTACCATCCATAGGCAGATAGGACTAGTCTATATAAGAAAGAAAGCTAAATGTAATCTTAGCAACCAGCCAGTAAACAATATTCCTCTGTGAATTTTGTTCCTAGTTCCTGTCCTGGCTTCTCCCATGATGGACTACATGTAACCTGTAAGATAAAATAAACACTTTCCAATCATGCTTTTAAAAAAATGTGCATGAGTATTTTTACCTGGATTATGTATCTGTACCAAGTATGTGGCAGGTGTCTGGTGTCTGAGGAGGCCAGAAGAGGGCATGAGGTCTGGAATCCTGGAAACTGGAGTTAGGGTTAGGTTTAAGCTGCCATGTGGATGCTGGAAACCTAACTTGGGTCCGTTGCAAGAAAAGCATGTGTTCATAACCACTTAACTATCTCTCTAGGCCTATTCCCCCGAACTTGCTTTTGGTCATGGTATTTTTCACAGCAACAGAAAGCAAACTACAGCAGAGATCATGTTTATTTATCCATTATCTCTTTGGCATCTAGCATAATTTGAACAAATAGATGGTGCTCATTAAATATGAGTTGAATTAATGACAAAGCCTTCAAGGGGTTGGCAGACTCATCAAGATGAACCCATTATGGAGTCTGATCTAACTGAATGAAATCAGACTCATTGCAGGGTCAAGAAAAATGATAAATTTCAATTCTTTAGATAATAAATGTGTGTAGCCTTTCTTTTGTAAGAGAAGAGGTTAGGGGCATTTTAGTTTTTCAAACTGAAGCCCTGGGACTTGGTAGTTTATCTTCTAGGATCAAAGAGTAAGAAGAGCCAGTATGTACACGGAGTCCCAGACTCCTTCTTTTTGGATGCTGAGCTGACGACATATAATCTGATAAAAGAGATGATGCCCGATGGTGTGTACAAGCTGGTCCTTTGTTAATCATCATGCACTTGTTTTGGTCACAAACCCATCTGTTAAAATAAGGTCAAACTCTGCAATTGCTCACATCTCTTCTATTTCTGTCTCCATGAACTTGATCCAGACTAGAGTTATTCCTTCCACAGGGACATTAATAATCTCATTGCTAACCTAGGACTTCTCAGACCCAGCCCCATTGGTGCTTGTTATGGGTGGGTTGATTCTTTATTTTATGATTAATTTTTTGGTTGAGTAGGGTCCCTGGGGGCTACCTTATGCACTATCAGATGGGTGACTTTATTGGGTGACTTTATTGGGTGACTTTATCCACTTGATGCTGGAAGCACTCCTTAGTCTAATTTTACTTGTCCAATTGTGACAAACATGTCTCTATGCATTGATAAGTGTCTCCTAAGAATACACCTGATTCAGGTAAGAATCATGAGCAACCTATTGACTGGTGAAAACATTTCACCGTGCTTTTAAATGCTCATAGGAACTATGTCATTTGATTCTTAGAAAACAATGAGAGAGGAATAATTACCATGCCCATTATATAAATGGGGAAAGTTAAAGATGGCTGAAGGTCACACAGCCAGCATAGAAGAAAACCAGGCTTGTCATCACTACTCTAACCTCACAGAACTTTGTAGATGGAAAGGGATGGAGTGAAATTTAATGAGAGCAAAGACAGGAGATACTGAATGTTAACAGACTAATATGAAAGCTTTATGATTTTTTTCCAGCAAAGGCCAGCTAGTGACAGCAAGGAATTCCTTGCCAGACTTTGTTCAGGAGGTAACACTAGAGCAGTCAAAACCAGTTGTCTCGTGTCTAGGGCAGAGCTTGCCAGCTATCCGTGGGCTGTGTGCTTCAGAGACTAAGACAAATATGAGAAAAAAGGTGAAAGCCAAGTTCGAATTGTTGTCGTTATTCTTTGTTCTTGAATATTTAGGCATGGTGAACCCACACATGTCAAATCTGTTGCCTGTATGCCAGATTTCCACCTAGAGTGTCAGACTTAACAACCTGATGCCAAACTTCTGATCCACCCTGGGTCTTCTGTGTTTGGAAAAGTCAGAGGAAGACCTTATCCAAGCAAGATGGAACATGGAGTCTCTAACATGAGGCCAGGCTACCCTCTGAGTGACACATCCATCTCTGAAATTGAAGGCTAATTTCAATAACGTTAGGAAATAGCTTACGTCTAGGGCTGGAAGGAGAGGGAGAAGGGCAAGGCTTCTCCAGATTTGACTGATGGGGAAATCACCATGAGAGCATCTCAGTAGGATGGTTGTAAAAAGCTGGGCCTATGGGTTGCAGCTGTGGTTAGGGGGTCTGGTCTATACAAGAGCTAGGCCTGGCTTTCTTGCCAATCTGTCCCACCTAGGAGAGGGGTAGGAGCTACTTGTAAAGTTCACAGTTCATGGACCCTGGCCACCTAGAAAGCTGACAGGTAAGTATATGACCACAGAATACTCTCTCACCTTCTACCACATTGGCAAAGATTTCTTGAATAGATTCTTTTACTAAGTACAGCATATATCATGAAAAGCAAATGAAAAATTACCAGACATTCTAAAAGGCAAAAAAAGCACATTTTGAAGAAACAAAGCTAACAAACTAGACTTAGATATGACAGGAATGTTGGGATGGTCAAAGTAAATAATAAGTGTCCCCAAATGGTAGACAACATTCAAGAATACATAGGCAGCATAAACAGAGAGGAATAGAAAGAAAGGCAGTTCATTAAAACTAGTGGAACATTGCTGAATGGTGGTCCACAACTTTAATTCCAGCGAGGTAGGCAGATCTCTGAGGTCAAGGCCAGTCTGGTCTACAGAGTGAGTTCTAGAACAGTCACAGCTACACAGAGAAACCCTGCCTTGAAAACCAAAAGGAACAAAAATAAACAAACAAAGAAAAAAATCAAAACAAGATGCTGTAACAGAGATGAACGTTTTCATTGGCCCACTAGAACACTGTTCCCAACTAAGAAAAGAATATGACCTTGAGGACTTGTCAAAACAACCTAAACTGAAAAGCAAAGAAGAGAAAAGACTGGGAAAACTAGGACAATGTGCAAGAACTCTAGAATTAATAAAACAGATATGTGCAATAGGAATGAGAGGAGAAGAAAGGGGAGATATTAAAGTAATGATTAGTAAAAACTCCTCTCAAATTGATATTAGACCATAAATTATAGGTTTGAGAATCTCAAAAACACATCAAACAGAAAAAATGCTCAAAAATGTATACTTACATCCTATATTCAAATGGCAAAAAACAAAGGCTAAAACACAAACAAACAAAAAATGGGTCTGGTGATGAATCAGTAGTTAAGAGCATTTGCTGCTTTTCTAAAGGACTGAAGTTCATTTCCTGGTATCCAAAACAGGCAACTCATAACCACTTACAACTCCAGCTTCAGGGGTCCAACATTTATATCCCAGCCCCCTCCATCCACATGTAGGACACACATAATAATAATAATAATAATAATAATAATAATAATAATAATAATAATAATAAAATGCACAAGCACATAGTTAGAAAAGGGCTGGGGTGGGGATTCCATATTGATTAAGGAACAAAGATAAAAGTTACATTTAAGTCTCCTCAGAAACCCTAAGATCAATAATGACATCCTAAAATTGCAGGCCAGTGGACATAACTAGAAAAAAAAAACATCCCGAGTGAGGTAGACCAGACACAGAAAGAAATATAGCATGTACTCACTCATAAGCAGATACCAGATGTAAAGCAAAAGATACCCAGCCTATAATCCACAACCCCAGAGAAGCTAGAACCCTCTTCTAGAAACAGAAGGAAGCAAATGCAGAAATCCACAACTAACCGTTGGGCCAAGCTCCTGTAGCACAAAAGTGAGGGAGGAGTGATAATATGAACAAAGGAGTCAAGACCATGATGGAGAAACCCACAGAATCAGCTGACCTCAGCTAGTGAGAGATCACTGACTCTGGTTGGACAAATGCGGAACCTGCATAAGACCGAACTCCCTTAATATAGGTGACAATGGTGCAGCAGGGACAATATATGAGGCCACTGGCAGTGGGTCCAAAACCTAACACTAATGCACAAACAGACTTAGTGGAGCCCATTCTATATGGAGAGATACCTTGCCCAGCATAGACACAAGGGGGTGGGGTGCATAGAAAGGTGCCTTGGTCCTGCCTCACTGAGATGATGGGACAGACTTAGTAGACTTCCTAGGGGAGGCCTTACCCTCTCTGGAAGCAGATAGGAGGTAGGAGGGGCAGGAGAGGAGGGAGGGGGAATTGGGATTGGAAGGTAAAAAGTAAATTAATTTGTGAATGTGCCAATAAAAATGTATCAAGAAGAAAGTAAAGTGAAGTTTTTTCAAACTATACAGAGAGACCACTAACCAACAATTCTCTACCCTGTGGAATTACCCTTACAAGGGAGGAAAAACGGTTTCATGAACAAACGAAAATTAGGGGATTTGTGGCCCACCTTGCAAGAAATGTGTGAAGTTCTTCACAGAGTAAGGAACTCAGGTTTGCATAAGAAAGGAAGAGGGCTGGGGAGAAAGTGTAGAGAGCCGTGTAGTGCCACGCCTTACACCTTCCCGCTGGTGTAGACTCTCTGGGTAAACAAGCCCTTAATTGGTTAAGTCTGTTCAGCCTGTCTGCTTCCGCATTAGAGTAGCCTATCTGCAGGGTCCACGTGGCTCACTGGGGTTGGTTAGCTCAAGGGTATTTAAGCCTGTGCAGGGGTCCCCTCTCTCTCTCTCTCTCTCTCTCTCTCTCTCTCTCTCTCTCTCTCTCTCTCTCTCTCTCTCCTCTCCCCCTCCCCTCCCCCTCCCCCTCCCCCTCCCCTCCCCTGCAGGCCATAAGCAACATGTTTAAATGATCCTGATTAAAACTGCATGAAGAAGATCTACCCGGAGTCGCGTCTTCCTTACTGGCGAGAGCAGCAGGCGCGTACAAGAAAGGATGACAGAGAAAGCTCCAAGTGGTTTTCATTTGAATTTTTTTTTCTATTTGAACTTTTAATTCAACATTTTAGGTAATTTATTTGGTGATGTTTTCTCCTCCCCCAAATTCTCCTAAATCCTCTCCATTCCATCTCCCTAACCACCCAGCTTCATGTACTTCCTCCTCTTTCTCAAAAAAATATTCATAAACAAACAAAAACCAATGAGACCAAAAAATAATTCCAAAAGAAACCAAAAACGAAAAGCCCAGAAAACATGGAGTCTGCTATGTGCTAGCCAACTCCTCCAGGACACCGGTAGAGTGACACTGCATTGGAGAAAATTGATTTTCCTTTTCCTGGCAAGTATCAATTGCAAATAGCTTCTTGATTATGGGTGGGACTTTGATCCATTGTCCCTTGTCAGAACTGGGCTTTTGTCCAGTCTGCACCTGTACAAGTCTTGTGCATGTGTCACAGTCTGTGAATTCATACTTGCGTCAGTGCTGTTGTGTCTGGAACACACTGTTTCCTTGGAGTCATCTACTTCCTCTGGCTTTTACAAAGTTTCTGCCTACTCTTCCACATAGATGCAAGCCTCGAGAGGGAGGATTTAATGAGCACATCCCATTTAGGACTGATGCTCCAAAGTCTCTCACTCTCTGCATATTGTTTAGTTGTGGGCCTCTGTTAATTGCCATCTCTTGCAAGGGGAAGCTTCCCTGATGAGGGTGATGCACTGATCTATGAGTGTAATGATACAGCATTAGGAGTCTTTTTATTGCTATGGCCTTTAGCAGAATAATAGTAAGTAGTAAGTTTCCCCTTACTAGTGAGGTCTATCTCCTATCTAGTCTTGAGTTCTTGGTCAATTTAGCACTTTAAGGCATGAGTTCTACCTCATAGAATAGGCCTTAAATCCAATCAGAAAGTGATTGGCCACTCCCATAACATTTGTGATGGAGAGATAGTTCACCAGTTAAGAGTATTGGCTGCTTTTCCAGAGGACTCTGATTCTAGTACCCACATGATGCCTCACACTATAACTCCAGATTGAGGGGGAGCCAATGACCTTTCCTGGCTTCAGAGAGCACCAAGCATGCATGTGAGGGCCCAGATAATACCAGAGATAGAGTTACAAGTGGTTGTGAACCGTCTAACATGGATGCAGGAGTTGAAGTTGGGTCATTGCAAAAGTAATGTATATTCTTAATGGCCTAGCCATCACTCCAGTGTCCTGGTGTTGTAGTTCTTTGTTTTGATCTGCTTTTTACTCTTAACTGATCTATAGATAACAGCTTGTTCAAAGTGATAATTAGAGAAGTGTATTATTGTACACATACTGTATATGTGCTCATGTGCATTTATTTACAAGCAAAATGAATGATGGCTCTGACAGGAGGTGAGAGAAAGAAAGGAGGGAGGGAGGCAGAAAGAAAGAAGGGAAGGAATATGTTGTGATTGTAAAATACTTTCACTGTTCCTGTTATTTGAAAATGAATTTGCATTAAACATCAGTCTATATTACAAAGTATATTACAAAATATAACACAGGGGCAATGGAATGCTAAGAAAGGAGACACGATATAGCCATAAAAAGTGATTACTTAATTAATATAAAAGAACAAAGAGGAGACAAGGGTAGGAACAAAGAGTAAGAGCAATACATTTTTGAGGTCACAAATATGGTAGCTATTGGTACAATCCTAACAGCAATCACTTTAAATACCACAGGTCTAAAGTACATAGGAGAAGACATGGGTGGCATGGCTCAAAACAATATGTAGTTATATGTTATTTTAAAGAAATCATTAACTCTTCAGACACTGAAGGATTAGAAAGGAAGTATACTATACTTACATGAATAAAAAGAAAGCAAGAATGACTCTGTTGGTGTCAAACAGAGCAGACACCAGAGCAAATATAATTATCAAAGATTAATGGAGTATCACACAGTGATTAAAGGCCAGTCCCCTATACCTGTATACCTAATAATCCTTGGCGTATGTGCACCAACCAGTAAAGCACTGAAGTATGCAATGAAGAGATCATAGAACTGAAATAAATGGATTTTCCCACAGCTGTATTCAGATGCCTGCATATCCTCTTCCAGAAACACAGGAAACCTAACAGGCTGAAGCAAGCAAGGGCTGACCTACACTGAGCATCATTGTGCACACACGTTCTTCTGAAGTGTACATCAAATGTCCACTAAGTCTTCTATTAGGCCATCAGTGTAACTTAATAACTTTACAGGAATAGAGACCATGCGGTATCTATTATCAAACCATTAGGGAGCCAGACGGGAAGGCAGTAAGGATAGTAGAAAATCCCAGGAAGCTAGAATAGAGAAGCATCTATACCATACAATGGTAAGTAGATAAGACCATGCTATCCATATTCCAGGAGACAGAAAGATAAAACAGTATCCAGTTCAATTTTTCAAGGCTAGTATAACCTTGGAAGCAACATAGTTGAAGGCAGAATGAGAAGGGGTGAGGAAGGTTTTCATAAGCAGGTTGAAAATGCGTGCACTGGGAGGAGAAAATACTCATTACTCTTTACTAGCCCCAGCATTGGCTACATGGCAGGCAGTGTCCTGTGGGCTTTGAGGTGTTTCATGTGTCTGGAGCAGGCTGGTAGGAAGGCCTACCTCTGCTGCACATACTTGTACCTGGGTGGCACGAAGGTTGAGTACACAGACCATTTAAGCAAAGGCCAACCCCTGGTGTCTCTTTTCATATGACCCACCAACTAACACTGACTCAATTTTTATTTTGAAACAGGAACATATTATGTGAGCCAGACTTGGCCTACAATTCACAATCCTCCTGCCTCAGTCTCCCAAGTGCTGGAGTGAGGGACATGTTTTTATCTCACCTGAATGCTCTTTGGCTCTTTAAGAAAACATCAGAAAACCATTGTCCAGGGGTCCTTCAGTCACATGCCACAGTTTGTGAGCATTGGTTAATACTGCTTTATCACATGGTCTGGGAATCTGTACAACACAGGGTTAGATTTCAAGGGTAAGATGTTTATGTGTGTGGCTGGGAAGGAGGGGGAAGAAGAAGAAAAGAAGGAAAGGGAGAAGGAGAGAAAGAAGGAAAGGGACAGGAAAAGGGAGAAGGGGAAGGAAAAGATGGAGGAGAGAAAGGAAAAGGAGGAGGAGAAGCAGTAGTAGTAGTAACTTTTAATGACCAGCATGATGAGTTATGTACTTATATCTGCCACATTCTGTCCTCTAAGCTGGTTACAAAGTCCTGTCCAGATTCAAAGTTGACTTCACCTCTCGGTGAAAAGTGAGGAAGTCCTGGACATGAATGCAAAATGAAAAATATCATCATGGTCATTTTTGGAAAATATTCTTTGCTCCACAAGCAAAGCTAAATATACAAAGAATGTGAGCAGATCCAAGGCAGTTGGACAGGAGACGCAGTAACACTCAGTTACAGAAAAGCAAATTAGAATTATGAGGTCCTAGTAACATCTGCACAGTCAGAAAAATAAAAAAATAACCAGGTATTGATGGTGCATGTCTTTAATCCCAGCACTTGGGAAGCAGAGGCAGGTAGATCCCTGTGAGTTCCAGGCCAACCAGATCTACAGAGAAAGTTCCAGAACAGGCTCCAAAGCAATATAGCAAAACTCTGTCTTGCAAAACTAAAAATCAAACCCTGTCTTGTAAAACTAAAAGCCAAATAGTAAAGAGAAAAATAATGCTGGGTAATACTAAACATCATATTTCAGAGAAAACAGTAAACATCATGCCTTTATAACAAACTGCAATTTATGGGAAGGCCATGTGGAATAACGGAATGAAACTGTATATTTGAATGCCTCCAGCCCAGCATTTTTACCATGGAGTTGAAACACTTCTACAGGGTGTCCATGTAACACTGTTATGTACTATGAAGAAAATGTGAATAGAGAAACAATAAATAAACAAGCTGACAAAGATCAATGTATGCAAATATTAAAAGTCTATAGAGAGTCTTAATACAAACAACCCTGGAGAAGAGTGAATGAGGGAAGGGAGAGGAGGGAAATGAGTCAGGTGTGACATAATCTTTACAATGAGAGCCTAGAAAAGAGAACTCACACAGTGGGGTGAACTCAAGTCAGGAACCAAGGGGAAAGGTGACAGCTGAGGTTTATTTCTGTAATAAAAACTGACTGGTTCTCCTTGAATGGTTCTCCTAGCCAAATCTTAAGAGGCCATGAGGTAACTGGGTGACTTCTTTTGGTGGCTTTATAATTTTAGAATGTGTTTAACTCCAATCCTTAGTCTGCAAGTAACAGAGCTTAAGTGACAAAAACAAATCATATTGCATTGGTGATGTGTGTCAGGAAATTTCAAGGATTGTAAGGAATGGACTTCGAACCACCTTGGGAAGAAAAGAATCCCTTTCTCCAAGGGACACAGGGAACAGTAAGTGGAAACAGAGGAGGTCTGCGACTTCTTCTTGAATACTTCTCTGCACCATCAGTTAGAGTTTTGGGCAAGCAGTGTCCAGTAGACTCAGAGGGCAACAGATTATTGTCTTACTCAACAAGGAGGAACTTAAGAGATTCACACAGGGTCCCCTACAGAAGGGGAAAGGGACAAGATCTCCTAAGCATATTGGGAACAGGGTGGGAGGCAGTAAGTGGAGAGGGAGTTAGGAGAAAGAGAAGGGGAGGAAAGGAGAACATATGGGACCAGGAAGATTGAGTTGGAGGATGAATAGATGAGAGCAAGAAAAGAGATACCATAGTAGAGGGAGTCATTACAGATCTGAAGAGAAAACTGACTCTAGAGAAATGTCCAGAGACCTACAAGGATGACCCCAACTAACAATCTGAGCAACAGTGGAGAGGCTACCGTAAATGCCCTTCCCTGATAATGAGATTGATAACTAACTTGTATGCCATCCTAGAACCTTCAAGTAGTAGCTGTTGGAAACAGAAGCAGACAGCCACAGCTAAACACTGAGCCAAACTCCTGGAATTCAGTTGCAGAGAGGGAGGAGTGATAAGCAAAGGGATACAGAAACCCACAGAGACAGCTGACCTGAACAAGGGGGAGCTCATGGACCCCAGACTGATAGCTGGGAAACAAGCATTGGACTGACCCAAACCTCCTGAACATGGGTCTCAATTAGAAGGCCTGGGCAGTCTAAGGGACCTCTGAGAGTGAAACCAGAATGTATTCCTGGTGCACGAAAGAACTTGGGGAGCACATTCCTCATAGAGGGATACTTCCTTAACTTAGAGACAGGAGGGAGGGCCTAGACCCTATTCCAAATGACCTGACAGACTTTGATGATCCCTCCTGGAAGGTCTCACCCTCCCTGTGGAGTGGGTGAGGAATGGGTATCAGGGAGCATGGGAGGGAGGGAGAGGTAACTGGTATCAATATGCAAAATAAGAAAAACCAAACACAAACAAACAAACCAGTCCCATCAGCTTGCTATTGGGTGGGAAAAGGTGATTCCCTAAGAGTGGTGTAGGAGTCATCTGTTATGAAGAAACGGAATGTGTGGTGGACAGTTAGACAGTGTTCTCCTTTCTTTGGCAGAGTGGAAAGAATAAGAAAGAGGATACGGAAAGAGGAGAGGGACATGGTAGCAAGAGGAGCTATGAATGCAGATTCTGGTGGGGCTCCATTCTAACTGCACTGCCTTGCTCAGGTTTCTTAACCACTCTGACCTTTAATCTCCTTTCTGGACCTGGCTCTCTCTAGCAAACTGGTTCTTCCCTTGCCCTGTTGCCTGGGCACAGCAGATGCTCTGATGTGAGCATACAAATGGCTGGAGATCATGGAGAAGACTTGATTGCATGAGTCTTCACCAGTGCCAACTGCAGAAATGTTTGAAAGTGAGTATCTCTCGGAGAGCCACTTACCTGGTAATGTTCTGGAAAGATCACCTGTGGCTATGTGGTGGAGCCACTAGAGCATCTCTCTTGCACTTACACTCCAGCGTAAGCCTTTGGCACTTCCTACAGCAGAGCTTCCATTACCATCTCTGCACCCAGATGCGACCACCAACCTTCTTTGGCTGTCCTTACAAATAATAGATTTTTTAAAAATACAAAAAGCACATAGACTGTGAGATTTAACTTTAATGTTTAAAATTAAACCTATCCATTTAATAGTGCTTCCAAATGGTACCCATTGTCCTTGATGCCTTCCCTCCTGTTTCTGCAAGGCTTGGGTTAAGTCAGATACAATGTACTCTACTTGGAACCAGAGATAAGTCAATCAACCAGTGGCATCTGCTTGGTAGATAAGCATTTCTAGGGTTCTGTGGTTTCTAGTTATAAATATGGGTGGCCCCAGGATTAACAGAAGGTCAGCTGGCTAATCCACCATGACAGCCAGGTCCCCATGGCCCTGGTGCTTGTTATCTGCTCCTCCCATACTTGGAAGAAGCATTAGCTGAAGTACCCATTTTTTATGTTGTCACTTTATAGATGAGTTACATCCCAGAGTTATTCACCAAGAGGGGAGAAACGGTGAGAAAGCATCAAAAATGTGTGAATGTTCTAGAAAGACACTAGGATTTGCATATCCAAAGGAGACATCCAAAAAGGCACAAAGAGTCAGCCATAAATGAGGGGTTAGCATACAGAGGGGGAGGAAAGCTGAGGACAAGGGAATTTCTTGCCCTGAGAATTTTGGTGCATACATCATTTGATTAACCTTGTATTTCTAACAGTAGTTTTAATTTTGGTGAAAATCTGCAGAAGAAATCCTTTCCAGCTTCTAAAATGGGAATTAAAACCAAGCACAGCCAGGAACATGTACTTATCCATACAACAGACTGCAAACACAGTGAAAAATAATATATACACATGGCTGTAGGAGGAACAGTAGCAGAATAAACTAGGGACCCATCTGAGAAGCAGGGACGTCTGTCTCTGTGTCCCCTGATATATAAAATTAGGGCTCTGGAAAGAAAAGTTTAAAGGGATAGATGACAACCCATCCCTGATGGTTCTGAGCCATCATTGAAGCTTGCCATGTCGTTGTAGAGATGCAGTTTGATGCTATGAAGAAAATCTTTGTATATCATATTTGTAATATAATAAAATTTCAGTTTCATAAAACAGGAAAATGCCTAAATTGCTTGGACTATAGAGTGGAAAACAGACTCATATGCAGCAAATGTTAGCAATGGCTGTCTCTCATGCATAAGAGAACATGGGGTTTTAATTTCCTTTCTGCCCAAGCCTTAACTCTCCAAACTACTATAACGGAAATCTGCTATTATATCTGGAAAAGCCTAAATTTTCCTGACAGTGTTGTATTGGTGTGGATCCCAAGGAAGGCCTAACTCACAATGGCTTACACAGAATAAATGTAAACAGGGCCAGGCGGAGGGTGACCTGGGGAATATGGAGCAGAGAAGGGAAAGAATCATTTGGAGTCAGAGTTGGACAGGGCTGGGAGAGGGGCATTCCAGGCGGGAGAAAGGACAGCCTCGAGCTTTGATGTGAGATAAGTAAGTACTTGAAATGTCATTTTAAAAACTTCAATATTTGAGGAAAAAAATCTCATAAAAGCAGGAGAGACCATGAGTTTCAGCTCACATACTTCCTGCTGTTGTTTTCTTGCTGCTTATCATATGTTTACCGGGAGAGTACTTCAGGTTTCCTACAGAAGTAAGGAACCGAATCCTCCTCTATCCTTAGCAGAGCAGGTCACAGTAAGGATGCTCTGTGTCTGGGCTGGAGAAAAGGGACATGTGGACAGACCCCTTCCCTTCGCTCTCAGGCTGCATCAAGAGATTGTTTCTGGCTGAAATGGGGTCCGTGGCTTTCAATTGTTAGCACAGAGGGGCTGAACTCTGTGGTGGGAACATGGGGGACAAGAGGGGTCTCCACAAAGGAGGGAAGCAGGATCCTAGACTGTGTGATGGCTCAAGGTGAAGGGCAAAGTGCAGTGTTTCCTGACAGCTCCTTGGCCAGTTGTAGTTTAGAGGTGATTATTACAGGTTGCTAGGGTTGAAAGAATGATTTCTCTGATTGCTATTTCTAAAATACAAAAAGCATACGCGACAGTGGTCAAACAAACGGCAATATTCTGTGTACATAGCCATTTAGAACATCTTACTTTATGGTTTTATAGTTAGCACAGACTCCTTGTGATGCATTTACAGACAAAGACAATTGTTATCTCAGCATTGTGTTGTCAGAAAATGCTAGATCAGAGTTTGTTTAGAAATCAAAAGCTTTGCATCCACCTGGTCTCCTGTTTAGAAAACTGGCAGGACTTTTGTATTCACTCCACAGAGTCCTGATCCTCCCACATCAAGCGGGAATCAAGAAAATGTCTCACAGATGTAACCGCAGCAAATCAATGTGGGTAGTTCCTCAGTTGAGGGTCGCTCTTTCTAGGGTCCCCTAGTCTGTGACAAGATGACAAACATCGCTAACCAGCCCAGCCTTTAATGTGAGTGAAGAGTAATCTTTTATCGATTGTATCTGTCTGACTCATTATTTCCCAAAGTGAATGTTTCTTGTTAAACAAGTAAGGCCCAATCTGAAGCACGGGCCCTGGGAGCTCTGTGTCCTTGAGTACCTGCCTATTGACAAGATGTATCGGCCCCTGCTTCTCTGCCTGCATGACACACCTTGAGAGGAAGCTCAGTCTACTTTCCACACCTCTCCTAGAAACGTGCAGGAGGAGACGCTTGGTCACAACTAATGGCTCCAGAGACCACTTCCTGCTCTGTGTCAGGGTTTGTATGGATAAGTAGGAAGTGTTTGGGGGTGGGGGTTTCCATGCATTGCCATCCTATTTGGAAGGTGAGATATAATTATCTTGAGCAAGTTCCTCTGTTAAGGGAAGTGCCAGCCTACCTGGTAGCTTATTAAAAAGTTTGTTTGCAGTGGGCAGGGAGATGAAGCAATTAGGAGCTCATGTTGCTCTTGGAAAAGACATGGGTTTGGTTCTAAACATCAACACCCATACCCCAGTTCCAGGGCATCTGACACCTCCTTCAGAACTCCAAGGGCGCCAGGCATGTATGTGGCACATAAGGTGGTGCCCATACATGCATGCAAACACTCATGCTAAAATAAAGAAATACAGGAAGAGAAAGAGGAAGAGGAGAAAGAAAAAGAAGGAGGAGGGGGAGGACTGGTTTTTCCTAAGGACTTTGTTCTCTTGATTTTAAAGGGTGAATATGATAGGAATACTTACTTCCCTTACCCTACTGGGTATTAGACTGGGAACTGAATCAGGAACTTTACATATGCTATCTTGAACTCCCAGGACAGGTCCATAAGAGGGCTGTAATCAACATGCTAGTTCCACAGCTGAGGGAGAGACTCAGAGGTGATTAGTAGCTCCCCAAGGTCGCACACTAAGTGGCAGAGAAAAGGATTGAAACTGGGTCCCTGGGAATCAAGCCGGCACTCAACTCTTTACAAACACTCCTTTCTCATATGCCAAGGGCAATGTAACTTTTGTATCGGGTGGAGATGGCCACAGACAGGAGCCTAGCGAGTCTCAGGCTGCCAAGCACATGAGCCTTTCCCCAGTTCGGCTGCTGTCACTCTCGCATAGCCATGGCCCATCATGCTGGACTCTATGGAGCCAGGCAGATCCTGGTTGAGCATATTATTTCTCAAAGAGGCTGGTGTCCCGGTTGGCCTAGTGTGTCATGGCTTATATGCACGGACCTTGTCTCTGCAGAGCATCATTAAAGAGCAGAACCAGCAAGCCCCACTCCCCCATGATTCTCTCGAATGCTCAGCATCTCTCTCAGTGAACGGAACCTCACATTGGAGGTAGAGAAGCTGCAACCCAATACGATCAGACATCTGAGGCCAAGCCAACCCCTATGCTAATCACTGATTACCTTCCACAAGGTCCCTTGTGAAGAAATTAGTCCTACCGACTAGACAACCGCGTTAGTGGCAGAAACTAAAAGCCATGGGGTGCTGAGGAAAGGGGACAAAGCACCCGGAGTGACCAACTGTCACACTTTAGCATCGCTCCTTCTCCGAGACTGTCCTCTTCTCCTCCAAGCGCACACCCTTGTGAGTGACTCTCACGTCAGCTATCAGTCTGTTGTCCCTTTTCCAGGTAATCTGATAAAGAAACGTATTCTGTTGTGACAGTGATGGGATCAACCTAATAGAGTCTTGTATTGTTATGAAATTGTTTCCATCTCCAGCTCCTGAGTGGATAGCAATAACCACACACAGAACTTGCTCCTTCAATTGTTCTTATGTCCCTAGGAGAGATGTTCCTGGAGCCCCAGGGATGGTCCCCAACCCTGCGGGAATGCAGAAACAGAAACCTCGTCCCTGCCTGTAGTCAGCACGTACCAGAACACATGTCCATGGAATAAGTGAAAAGTCCCACCGAAGTGTATCCACAAAGTGTTTCCCACATGTTTAAAGGGAACCAACAAACTACCTCTCTTTCTTCTCCCTATACAGGATGTTTATGTCCGTATGTATTTTTCTTCTCTCTACGTGTAAACTCTGTACATTTGTTTTGGAAAACTTTAAATAGATCATAAACAAAATTTTCTGAAAAGACGTGACTGAAACCAAAGGCATACTTTAGTTTCTGGCTAGATCCATGTGTGCCTACAAAGAGAAATGGTAAGTTGGCATAATTATCATGGTAACTCAGATAAAACAGATCCAATTCTGTTCTAAAAAGGACTAGAATTTCTCTTAGAGTAAGAATTTTCCAGATTGGCATTAAGCTTATTTCACACTCTCTACTATGTCTGCACAGGTTATTTTCAAAAGGGATTGATTGCTTTCTTCTCTGGGAGGCGGATGCCGTGGGGTGTGTAGAGGAGGAGGAGGAGAGCTGCTGATTTCATTCCCACAGCCAGGACCCAGCTGCAGACCCTGCACCCAGCTGCAGACCCCGCACCCAGCCTGCAGTCCCAGCACCCGCCTGCAGTCCACACACCCGGCTGCAGTCCACACACCCTCCTGCAGTCCACACACCCGGCTGCAGTCCACACAGCCGGCTGCAGTCCCACACAGGCTTCATTTCTGTCCTTTAAACCATTCCAGATCTTCACCTTGGTCTGGCAATTCGATAAACTGAGACAAATGGGCCACTTGGCCCCATGATGCTTTCAGCACAAAGGCAGCAGAACAAACTGTGAACGCCTTCTCGCCCAACAATAACCACATGGCAGATCGAAAGGCCATCCATTTCCATGCCGCGGCCAGCCCAGTGATTGAACTGTCTTCCCTTGGAAGCACACAGCGCCTCTCGATCACCAGCCATTCAGAGCAGAAATGGGGTTTTAAGTTTGGCACAGCCTCTCAAGAGCCTGCCTCATTCAGGGACCACAGTTCCTTCCACAACATCATTATTGACACAATCATTCTTTCAAATGGACCCCTGGAGGTTTGTGCCTTCCCTGGATGCTGTGCATTTTCTCTGATGGGTTTTTAAAAATAAGTAACAGAAAGTTCCCAAGGTTAAGCAATACTCGGAGTTGGCAGTATTGTCAAGAAGAGCCAAACGTCATGGACGGAAAGCAGAATGGGGCAACCAAGGGGGACATGGGAACCAGAAGGAATTATTAACGGGTACAATTCAATTTCCGATGACAGAATATTCTGGAGCTACCCAGTCATGACTGTGCTGGATGGCACAGAGCATCATACTTAAAATGATTAAAACAATAAATGTATATGATACATGTTTTATCACAATAAATAAATAAATAAATAAATAAATAAATAAATAAATAAATAAATAAATGGAAAAGAAAGAAAGCCAAGCCCCTTGAGCATGGGTTGCCACTATGTGACATTAACAGTTTCTACTGTCAGGGCATGTTTCATTAGACAGCCTACTCACTGGCTTTTCTGTCCTGCTCAGTAGCTGTTGTGACCACTTTTAAAAAGGACAAGCCAAAAGCCCAGAGTTGAGAGGCTGAAGTTGTGTAAAGTCTAACTGAAAATGTGTTAGTGATGCTTCATCAGGAAGTGCGATTTCAGCAGGAATCAGGCCCTGGGCCCTGGAGCTTCCGGCTGTCTTGAAATGTACTTGGAGAGCTGAAGTGTCCCTAGCCTTCAGGTCTTGCCCCACGGCAAGGGGATAGCTTGCTGCCACTGTTCTCTCTGGCTATCTGCTTAATGGCTCTTTCCTTTTCAACAACCTGGTTAGTAGACACTAGTAAAGCAATAACGTAAAATGCATCACCAAATGAGAAGTAATACATAGGATTTTGTTTATTTCATAAATGTGTTTGCTTTACTGGTTTAAACAAACCTTTAGTTATCTGTAGAACCACTCATCAGGATATTCTAGCAAAGGGATGGAGCTGACAATGGCGGAAAATAAAGGTCTTTACAAAGATGTCCAAACATAACTGAGAATGAATCTTCTTTAGGACAGAACCTTTTCTTAAAAAAAAATGCTACTGTATTTCATGCAAGCCCTTAGGCTCTGGCTTCAGAGCAGTGCCTGCTCCAAAGGGGACACAAAGGGGCTGCGGACGCTGTGCCCACCTCCTGCTAGCCCATTATTCTGCTCATCACAATCTCACCTAATGAGTCCGACATGTGGGGAGCAACTGCCGCCCTGAATCATTTTGGCAGACAAGATGAAGTCGTTACATGTAGGGAGAACACCATTTTCAAATTATCCATTTTAAAAGATGAAAATTGCCAGGGGCACATTTGGAGCAGGAACAGAAAGACACATGGCTGAGGGAGGTTTTGCTAAAGATTCTAAGAATCTCCAAAAGACTCAGGATCTGTGGGATAAATAAACCTTCACGGAACCGATGGTGCTGTCAGCAAACAGACTATGTACATGAAAGACACCCGAATGTGAACATGCACCCCCCCCCAAAATGGGCATTTTGTGTTTCAAGTCTCTAACCTTTAATCTTGCTATCGCCAAGCCAGTCTCAAAGGTTTTCTACTTCTGTCCGTTCGCGCATATTACTTTCTCGTGCTAACCCACGTGGCCACTGCAAACATGTTTACCTGCTGCCGTGTGCATCAACAAACAATGCTTGGCTTTCAGTTTACAGCATCCTTCTTTTCATCATACTTTCCCCCCCCCCAAAAAAAAGTAACCCAAAGGTGAGAAGCCCTCACAATGAACACTTGGGAAGAACTAAGTGAGATCCTAACTGGAACTTGTTTGGTTCTTTGATCTTTTGTCCCAGGCTGGCCTTGAACTCATCATTATCCTACCTTCATCCCTAAGCACTGGGATTTCAGGCCTGTGCCACCACAGCTATCTTTACTGGAAACTTTAAATAAAGAGATCTTTTAAAATAACAAAGTCTATCATCCCAAGGAAGCCACATTCTGTCAGTCTTAGTGAGAGAGAAAAAAGTCATTTATTTCATGAATGGTTTAGTACCTTACTTGCCTCTGAAAGCCTCACATGATTAAAGAAAGAAATTCTTTAAAGAAAGAAATAAAATGACAATTTAGATGGTGTCACTGGCTGACCTCTAGGTGAGATCAATAATTGATTACCAAACACTATTTGATAGGTGCACAACATTTTGCCTAGAAAGAACGAAAATCAAATGAAACGCCCTAATCGTGTCTCGGACTGGCTAAGAATGAAGTGGGGGAGAGAGGCGAGGGCCCAGCTGATCTCACCCAGGCCTGTGCAGTCCTTTCAGTTTTAATTAAGCAGCTGAGCAAGATAAGGACCCCCAGAGCACTTTAAAAATATATGTTCTGCATCGCATCTATCAGGATAGCTGCGGGCTGTAGAGGGCCAGTTAACAGTGGGCAGGGTGCATTTTTCTCTAATTCCTGTCTTCCTTTTGCTGTCTCTGTTCTTATCAATGCTTTCTTATCGTTTGGGTTATTGGCTTTTTAAACTTCCCATTCTCAGTCCTGTCTTTAGGGTCATTAATAAGGTCTTCTTAGACCAGAGCCTCTTTTTACAGCAAGCCCCGAACCACTTTGACAAGTATTGCAGTGGTCCCCACCACACACCCAAACCCCCTTTTCAAGCTGGAATTTTATAACTTTATACTTCGCTGTTTGTTGACCTCTTTGGGTGGAAAAGTGACCCCAAAGCACAAGGAAACTTTATTACCTTAAAAAAATTAGGCTAAAGAAATGCTAAAATGAAAATGTCAGTACACATACACATATGTGCACTGTTGAATGTGTGTTTATGTGTGTCTTGAGTTTGTGTTTATGGATGTGAAGAAGGACAGGTAAATAAAGGACTATTCCACATTCTAAGTATTCATCATCTAATGATACCTGGCTCTATGATCTGCTAATTATTTCTAAAACTATACAATACGATCTTTGTGAAACTTCCTACGAACCATTGTGCTTGGATGACTCTTGTATTGGTTCATCCAAAGTCTTACAAGATAAACTATAAAAAGTTAAATTTTTAAAGGTGGTGGTGGGGAAAAGCAAGGATGATAATTCGGGCTAATGTGGTTAGAATGACACTGGCTGCTTGTCACGGGAGCCTTAAACACAGGTCATCTCATGATGTGTTCATAGCTGTCCTTGAACCGGAATTTTTGCTTTGCTCAGCCTGATACGTCTCTGTTTTTAAATATCCAGTCTTTGTCATCTCCACCCTGCATAGCTGTTTTTGTTGTTGCTGCTGCTGCCAGTGCTACTGCTGTTGTTTCTCTTTTTAAATTGTTTTTATTTTTGAGATCATAACTATAGCATTGCCACCTCCCCTTTCCTCTCTCCAACCCCTCCTTTTGCTCCCTTTCAGATCCATGGCCCTTTCCTCTATTAATTGTCTTTGAATATGTTGCATATGCACACATATTTCTAAAGACATAACTAAGCTTGCTCAGTCGATATAGTTGTCACCTGTCTGTCTATGTTTTCAGAACTGGCCACTTGGTATTAGATAACCAATCAGCATGCCCTTCCCTAGGGAAGACGATTTCTCACACTCTCAGCTTTTGGTAATTGGCTGTAATTCTTTGCGTAGGGTCGAGGAGGCTTTTACCATCCATGCTATCATGTCTATAGCTGTAGTCCTTGTTTGGCTCATGTTTAGGCAGTCGTGTTGGCGAGACTGTATGGGTACCGCATCTGCCATTCCTAGGAGACCGATCTCACAGCAAACTCCCTGATCCTCTGGCTCTCCCAAGCTTCCCACCTCTCTTTTTCTGCCGTGATTGATCCCTGAGCCTTAGGTTCAGAAATTGAGGGACTGGACTCCACAACTCTGTGTCCTGATTGGTTATTGGTGCTTCTTAATAATTTAAATTTTTATTAAAATATACTCATATCTTTTCCTCCTTCCCTTTCCTCCCTCTATATGGCCCCTCTTATGTCCTCTCTCTCAAGACATTCCTGTGCCCCCTCCCTGCTCCCTCCCAAACTCACGGCCTCTTCTTCTTTGACTACTATTGCTAATATATCTTTATAATGCTTCTTGTTTCACTTAAGATCTAGAAATTCACGAATTTATATATGAAACAACTAGGAAGTTTAGTCAGAATCTTTGAATCCAACCAGTGTCCAGGTTGAGCAATCTGGCTGTTTAGGTTTTGGGGTCTATGACAAACCACTTTGTTGGTGGAGACAGGTGTAATAATCCCCTGTAAATATGGCTCCTTGGACTAGACACTGGGCTGGCCTGGAAGAGGCTCAGAGAACATGCCTTAGGGCTGAGCCAATAGTCCACTGCTGAATAGCACCAGACCTGGGCTTCCTGTTCCCCAGAGGATCCTGGAACCCCCAGCCTGCAGATGGCTTCCTTATATGGTCATAGTCTTGGCTGATGAAATTCAGTTGTCCACTGTCAACCTCTCTCTAGAAAACCCTCTGCTACTCGAGTTTGGAATATATCTGATTTTACGCATTAATGCTGATATAACTATTCAAATTAATGTCTGGAAAATGTATGGATCATTACTTACATTCATTAAGTTTAAAAGGCTCCAGTAAGATTCAGTTCTTTAAAACTATAGCTTATAGCTTCAAGTATATAACAGATTTAATTCACTTAAGAATAAATGACATTAGCTGGGTAGTGGTGGTGCACGCCTTTAATCTCAGCACTCGGGAGACAGAGGCAGGCAGATCTCCATGAGTTCCAGCCCAGCCTGACCTACAGAGTTCCAGAACAGCCAGGGCTACACAGAGAAAACTAATTACATTAGTTAATCTGTGGTTCTTATTAGAATAAATTAAGCTCCAAATTTCATAAATGTCATTTTATGAACAAACCGAAGTACTTCAGTGCCCCATTAGCCCCGAGTCTTCATTTTTAAAGCATTCCAGTAAATCTAGACAGGGCGATAATCCTTCAGTCCGAGCACCACTCCCAATTTAGATCACATTGTTAAAAATTTAGATCCCCAGACCTACAGATCCCAAGCTGCAGGATCTCCACGACACAGGATATCCAAGAGGTGCCCCAGTGAGGTCCCAGCATTGATGGGGTAGCAGACGGCAGAGGCCTTGAACCGGACCAGTGACTCCAATGACTTGTGGCAATGAACACTTGTAAGTTACGATGGAAGTGAACTGTGTTGCTCATCCGGCCATGCTACAGCTGGGTGTGTTTCTACCTGCTCCCGGCACCTGTGTATAATTTCCTTCCCAATGGAGAACAGCGGTGTTTTTTCCCTCCATGTTTCACCATTCAGGAAGTATTACATACCAACTTGAATAAAATAATTTGTTGCCTCAAAAAGGCATGCTAGAAATTGCAGGGACAGGGATTGCATCTCAGCTCCGGGCTGACTTGCTAATTCCACAGTTGTTGCATATATCTTTTTTTTTTTTCCAAATATCTTTTTAATGTCGGCCTCAGATAGGAAAATAGAACTGGAACTAAGCATTCCCAGTTTGCTGAAAATTTTAAGGCTCCAATGTGGGGGGGACATAGATAGAACCAGCCAGGGGCTGAAGCAACCCGGCAGCAGATTGGATCCAAATTCTGAATAGTCTGTGTTCCAGCGGGAGCAGACTGAACTTGTGTTCCAACTCTGCCTACATCAGTGTCCTCGTTGGTAACAGAGCCACCCCCATCACAGAAAGACTTGGTGTACAGGGACTGAGTTCACATGTCTGAATTGCTCAGAACAAGGCCTGGGGCCTCATGTCTGGGAAATTAAAACAAGACTCCAAGCATGACAAGTGTCCTAAAAAAGGCTAACCAAATATAAGGAGTTAAGAAAAAAAGTGTTATTAATAACCCTGCTAGAAAGTTCCCGAAAGGCACGGAGCTGTTCAAATGTCTCTGAAGTCATGTTCTCTGAGTCATCAATTATCCTTTCTGCTGTCATAATTAATTCCTATTGTTACACTTAATAATGGCCAACATCATCATCTTGGGGATTATTGTTTTATTCTATTAAGCTATTTCATTATAGTGAAACAGGCTAAGGGAGTGTATGTAATTGACTTGTGAAAATTATTCAATTTGCCAAAGAAAATCGTCCCAACTGAAAGAGAGAACTGGGTCAGGGAAAAGCTACACTAACCAAATCAAGGGGCTCTGAGCTTCCTTTCCCCACTCTCTTACAGAACTCTTTAAAAAATAAATCAGCTGAACTGACAAGAAAAACGTAATTGAATTTCCTCTGGAATTGGGAAGCTGCCTCATTTATAAAGATGTCCTCACATTTTCCAAAGCAGAATCATGACATCTAGGCCCTCATGTCCCTGAAGACTCTGAGAGGCTGGAGACAGGGACCCAGAAAAGGACCAACAGCCTAGGGTCAGTCTGCTCATTGGGGGTGGGGGCTGGGCTGAAAATAATTTTCCACCAGCATGGGCCAGGGTGGTGTGGTTCTGCCCCATTACACCATCTCCTCCTCCATCAGCAGAAGAAACGAAGGCTCGGGAGAAAGTTTTCTAGTAATAGAGAAAAGAAATAAACTCTATTTCTTATTCATGCAACTTAGAAAATGTTAACATGGGCAAAAATTCATGACATTAACCTGAAGAGTCAATGCTATTGTCCACTTGATGAAGATGTCATTCTGTAAATATGTTTCTCTTATTGGTTAAATGAATAAAACACTGTTGGCAAATAGGAAAGCAAGAAAGGTGAGACTAGGAGACAAGGAGGATTCTTGGAGACGTAGTAGAGAGGAGTCGAAATGTGGGACCAAGAGCAGTAAGAGGTTCGGACCCTTTCTCTGGTAAGATAAGACCATGTGAAACACTTAAATTCATAGAAAGGGGTTAATGTTTAAGACGGAGCTAGACAATAAGAAGATCTAACCATTGGCCAACAGCTTTTTAACTAATAGAGTCTCTGTGTGTCATTTTGGAACTGATGTGGTTCTGGGACCAGGCTGGTGGGAAAATACTTGTAATAGTCTACTCTCTCTATAGCATACATAACATTGTTATACACAGACTAGACAAAAACAGTATGTATCCAAAAAAGAAAGGAAAAAGGAAGGAAAGAAAGAAAGAAAGAAAAAAAAAAAGAAGGAAAGAAAGAAAGAAAGAAAGAAAGAAAGAAAGAAAGAAAGAAAGAAAGGAAGGAAGGAAAGAAAGAAAGGAAGAAAGATGTAAAGGGAGGGGTAAAAAGAACATTACAACATTTTTGCTTAATGTGTATCTGATATGCATTGTGTTTGGACCAAGTGCCTTAAATAAACAGTTTCTATACATAATTTTAATTTTTAAATGAATATTCTAAGATCAAATGAGTCTACCAATAAAAGGACTGTTTAATCTTGTGTGTGTGTGTGTGTGTGTGTGTGGTGTATGTGTGTGTGTGTGTGTGTGTGTGTGTGTGGTATGTGCAGGTGTGTTGCTCATGTATGGGGCATATGTGTGTAAGGATGCATGTGTCTGTGCACACATGTGTGCAGAGCCTGAGGCTGACATTGAGAGTCTTCCTCAGTCACTCTCTATCTTATTCATGGACAGCATGTTCTCTCAGTTATATCCAGAGCTGGGTAGCCAATTTGCTCCAGAGATCCTCTATGTCCACTTTCTGAGAACTAGAATCACAAGGGCCTGTCATACCCACCTGCATTTATGTGCAGATCCAGACCCTGGCCTTGCATATCAAAGGACCTTAACCACTAAGGCGCACACACACACACACACACACACACACACACACACACACACACCTAGCAGTTCAGTTTTTGATGTATATTTATTCAGCTTCATGAGACAGTAGCAGAAGCTACTTAGGTATATGAGGGGTTTTGTTTGTTTGTTTGTTTGTTTTGAGGCAAGATGCTTTTGGAAGGTCCCCAAACTAGTCAATGACTTAAAAATAACACTTCCACTTGACAATTGAGTCCTATACTGCCTGCTTTTCAGGTTTCGGGTAATGGACAGAGACGCTGGAATATTGTAGGAAGGAATCTCAAAGCACAAGAAGGAACAGAGCATGGCATGTACTCCATAGGGAACCCTGGGTTATATCCAGTGTTCTGGGTCTGTGGGGCATTCGGTGTTATGCAGTCACACAAGGGGCCTCACAGATCCATGGTCAGAGGTGGCCATAGCTATTCTTTGTTTTCAGCATCTTATTTATATGTTTTGTCATCACAAGACACAAGATGTGAATTCTGCTTTGAAGTGAACAAACCTCTTTTATTGTTTTATATCATATAGATGGTATTTTTTTTCTTTTCCAGAACACTGAAATAAGGTGATGCTTAGTGTACAGTCTTGGTGATTTGTCCTGATCTCAATAAGACTTCCATACCTCCAACTGCAGTACTAATCAACCACCAGGAGCTGACAGTCAATCCTTCCTTGACTGAGAGTACTGAGCAGGGCCATCAGCTATGCCTATGAGGTTCTTCCTGCATCTTCCTGGGGAAATCTGATTGGTTTAGGGCTGGAAAACCCAATGCACTTTCCTCTAAATAGAACACTTATTTGCACTCCAGATCATATGAGATCAAATCCAAGGCAGTCTCACCCAGGTCCCCACTTTTCCTATAGTGCCCTGTGTTATATCCCTCACTCTTACAGCTTTATCTGAAAGCAAACATCTCAATTGTTACTTGAGTTAGCACCTGGGGTTCTGTTCAGGGGAACTTGACTTAAAACACTGCTTTAGTTTTGGCAAATAGAAAGTTTCCAGAGACAGCAAGTGCCTTTAATTACAAATAGTGCGGTAGTGGCACACATATGTTGGCAGTAACCAATGCATAGCTTTTAGCCTAGTACTGGAAATCCAGCTCACCACTCAGTGCTAGTAAAATCACGGTTACTGGAAGAGAATCTACAACCAATAATGTATTAAGCCAGCATAATTCCTAACAACAATCTATACACATTTGTTCATATATTTTCATATAAATGTAATCATCTCTCCTCATCAAGAAAACTCCTCTTTTCAATAGACCACCACAGAAAACCACATCCAATCAAAATTGGATCCCAGAGTTGTGGATCCCAGTCCAAGTGGATACATCTACAAAACACTCCAAGACCTAAGGGTCAGAGAACATTGCTTTAGAAGTGTGTGTGTGTGTGTGTGTGTGTGTGTGTGTGTGTGTGTGTGTGTGGAAGATCGTAAGAACCAGATGATCAGGAAGTCTCTTAGGAATGTCAGAGACCACGTCGATAAAGTCTTGCCAACATGACTATCCAAACATGAGCTGAACAAGTATAACACCAATGGGGGTAAGGACCATGATGAGGCCTCAACTCTACACAAAGAACTATAGGCCACTGAAGAAAGCTGGGGGGGGGGGGGGAGAAGTGGTCTTCCCTGGGGAAAAGCACACCGGTTGGATGTCCAGTGCCAAACAGTAAGCCCTGGAAGTATACATGCAAATAATGTTATACAAATTGACTAAGTTACATGTAGGAATATGCAAGTGTGTATTCATACACTTATGTGCATGCCATAATAGCTAGTGAAAGAAGTGGCCATGAATTTGAAGAACAGGGAGGGTTATATGAGAACAGGGGTTAGAAAAAGAAAGGGGAAAGGAAAAATGCTGTAATTAAATTATAATCTCAGAAAGAATTTTGGCCTATTTAAAAAAAACAACACTATCTATAGCCCATTGATTCATTAATTCATTAACCCATAGGTGTATCCACCCTCTCAAGAGGACAAAGCCATCATGCCCAATCCTCTCCAGCAGCTCCTACATCTGAATACTTTCAGCATATGTCTTTGGGGTTAAGTTTCCCACAAAACAATTCCTGAAGAGATACAACCAATCTATAGCAGGTACCTGAGGTTTTGTCTGGAAGAGGCTGGGCAGCAAAATGGGAGGCAGTAGTTCACTGTTGTTACAGGGAGTGCGTTTAGGGACACACATTCGTTTGCACACATTAGACTTTGAGACAGGTTTCAGATTTTAAAATAAGATTTTACTTTTCAGATGGTTCACTGGAACCCTTTTCACATGGTATACAGCCCTCCCTGGAGCACCAGAGGTAAAGTGCCACCATCAGTCACCCTCCAGAGTCCCTCAGCTCCCTGCTCCCACTATGACTCAAAATGGGTAGTGTGCGTTGATGACATGAAGTGAGGCAGTATTTAGATTTCTTTTGATAAAGCAAGAAGAAATCCCAGTCAATGTACTACAGAGATATTTACACATCCATGTTCATTGCAGCCCTTTTCACTAGAGTTAAAGTTACAGGAAACCTAGAGGTTTAACAACAGAGGAATGGATGAAACAACTGAGCTATATACATGGTGCATGTTTATTCCAGCCATAAAAAAGAACAGAGTTCAGTTATTTGCAGGAAAATGGGTACAGCTGGTGACGGTCATGCTAATTGAATTAAGTCAGAAAGACAAATGTTACATGTTCTCTCACTTGGACATATATATATGTATATATATATGTATATATACATATATATATGTATGTATGTGTGTGTATGCATACATATATATATCTGTGTGTATGTATGCATATATATATATGAATCTTGATGTGAACATGTCTAGGGAACAAAAGGAACTAATGGCTTGGGAAGGGGGAGCAGGGGGAGGGTAGCAGGATATGAGTGGTGTGTTCAAAATCTACTATATACTTGCTTCAAAATGGCTTGAATAAATCTAATATAAAAATTCATTTTTTAATAAAAAAAAGTCATGTATTACCCACCTTTTCACCCAGAATCCTGAGCATCCAAACAGATTTCACTTTGGTTCTTGCTCTGCATTGGGTCATCTGTGTGGAAGGCCGCCTTTGACAAGTCATTGGCTAAATTGTTGGGAGTCTCAGCTTTTTCATCTGGAAAATGAGAGAGTGGAAGAGAAAGATGGGATGTAAACTGAGCACAGAGGGTGACGAATGGACAGACTGCATCCTGCTGCATTTATCACAGAGAGGAGGAAACGTTTATCTGCCATGAGAACCACCTATGCAATGATGTGGAGTCACCCAGTGCATTGTGTGACACTGGTCACATTTCTATTAATGCGGGATTACAAAAATCACAGATTTAACAAGCTCAAGAAAAAAAAAAACACTAATGACATTTTTTGGGTAATTTGAGCCTTTTGACCATACCACTCAATCTGTCACACTGCCACTGTGACTAAGGCGTCAGCCTGAGAAATTCCATGATTCCACTTTGGAGCCTTGGTGAGTAATGGCTGTCTTCTCATTGTGAAAAACACAGCTCCCTTGGGGAATAGAATCCAGCTTGACTCCCTTAGCTGAACATACTCTTTTGCTAGGCAAAATGGTTTTCCTCCTGGGCAAAAAAGAGGTGTGAAGACAGATTAATGGCCCCCATGTCCGACCACATGTGCATGTGACAGAGAGAAAGCTCTACAGTGGCCTTGCAAGATCATGCACCAATCATCTCTCCATCACCTACAGATACCTGACTCCCCTGGGCACAGTGGGATGACCAACAATTCATGTTTTAAAACCTTTCCCAGGAGTTCTCTTTTCTTCGTACTGGAAGCTGGTTTTTAATTTACTTCCCTTCTTCAATGTGAGCCCTGTAGAATGGTTTGGTTTGCACCACTTGGGAAGGATCCTTGAGGCCTGAGGAAGCCTTTAGTGTCTGTGTAACACTAGTAAGACATTCTAACACAAACAGGAACCAGACATTGAAGCCAACTGGACGAGAATCCTGTAGACTGTGTTCCAATTGTGGCTCTCCCCTCCTCAAACTTGCCAGGCTATGTTTGTATCAGGGTGGCCACAAGATGGTGATTGGTGAACTTTTTGACATAAAAACCCAGTCTCTAGGCCTCAGGAAGCTAATATCATGGATTCTCTCAGCAGCTAATTAGGCATTGTTTATCCATTGAATCACCAAGCACTATTGGTTTCTCCACAGGATACTGTGCTGGGAACAGGCGCCATAGAGTTAAGTAAGACAATCTCTCCTTTCTCTGGATGGACAGTCAAAGTCTCCTGGAGGGAACGTACATAAACAAAACAGCAGAGCCACAACAGGACATGCATCAAAGCTGCAGGAAAGCAGTAACTGTGAATAAAGTTGGAGAAGGCTTCACAAATGATATGACATTTGAGGAGGCCTTAAACGGTGTGCAGGAGTCTTCAAGATAAAGCAAAGGGAGAGAGGCATTCTGGAAAAGAGAAGCAATAAGAACCTCTGCAAATGTGAAAGCCCACAGAATTGATTCCATTCCATTTTGACTTAAGGTCAGAGATTTTTTTTATCTGCCCTTGCTCCTTCAAGATCAAAAGGTAGAATGTGTAGCCTAAGATGTGGCTATTGTGTATCTTATCTTGACAACAGATGTCTGGCCTAAGATGTGAATGCAACGGGATGCTTGGCATAGGATGTGGAGGCTGCATGTCCTTCTTGAACAATAGAATACTTAACTCAGGATAAAGTTACCTGGTGTGGCAGCTACAAGTCCTGCCTTAAAAACAGCATGCTTAACTCCGGAGATAGTTGTTGAATGAGATAGTTGGGTACTAAAAAGGTAATTACACTAGCTTCTTCTTTGTGCCTTGGTAAGGAAGTCTTTTGCCTTCTCCCTCTCTTTTGAAGGTGGTATTAAAAAGACTGCAAAATAAACATGGGTATTGATCAGTATTCACTGGATTACACTGGATTCACTGGATTCACTGGAGTACATGGGTGGTTCAGTATTCACTGGATGCCCTCCTGTCTCTATCCTGTGTCTCTTGTCTATTCCTTTCCGTGATCCACACTCCCCCCTCTCAGGCATAGACTGGACAAGTTGGCTAGACCCTACTGAAGCCCAAGCAATGCCAGCTACTATGTGCAAATGACTCAGAAGTGCATGGACACTGATTGGGGAGGAAGGGTAGCTGATTATAGAAGAAAAGGACATAAAGGCCCATGTGCCAAGACAAGGACTCTGAACTTGATTCCATAAGTCATAAACAGTCATACACATTTGGATGGGATCTTCTTCTTTTTTCTTTTAAAGCTTGTGAGAGACAAAGAAATAAGACCAAATCTAAGTTTTAACAAGAGCATGTTGGGAGCAGCATAGAGACAAGCTGTATGAGGCTACGTCTGGAAATGAGAAGGAGGTAGGAGATTATCTCAGTAGCTTGAGGTGAGAGCCACTGAGCCTTGAGATTGGGATCTGATTTCAGAATGAGCCACTTGCATGATGCTAAATATGTCCTTAGCAATGCTCCCAAAGCTCCTCACTTACTTCCACGTAATCCTCACCCTGTTCAGGAGCCCTGGTCTTCTACAAAGAATCTTAAATGAAAAGAATTCAGTAAGACATAAGGATCAAATGTGAGCCAGCAGTTTATAGATGAAAAGAAAAATCATAAAGGTCGATGCGCCATGGGGGAAATCTGTTAAGAAGAGAAGGTAACTGAAAAGTACTTAGGAAACTAACACTAGAAGACAGGCAAAACAAAGAACCAGAAAAATGTCTCCTGGGTCCCCATGTAATGTGAGAGTGAACATCGCATTAATTCTGGAAAGAGAAGGGGGCTTTCTATGTGGGTAAGACAGTCCAGATTTGATTCAAAACGCTAACGACAGGGATGCTATCACAGAGACATCCATCTCAATATCCATTCTACTTCCTCAGTGATTCAGCTTTATCCTGGGTATACAATATCCCAGAATAAAAGCTACATTTCAAGACTCTCTTGAGGCTAAACTGGCTATGGATATACGTGTATTAATTTTGTTTGAGAGAATGCAAGCAGAGGGGAAGTGAAGAATCCCACATGCTATTTGCTTAAAGAAAAAAGGACAAGCTTAACACATTGTCTTTCTTTCTTCCTTCATGTTTGCTAAAGCAGCGAGTTTGTTAGCAAACCATCAGGCCTGTGGGTTTGAAGGTAATCCCCAGAGGGTGGAGCAGAATGATGGATATGACATGGCCTTGAACAACTCACTGACCATTTTGTACTCTCACTGGTTAAGCTTAGAACTGAACTGCACCATAGACCAACAGAAGGTCTTCTCAGTGCACAGCTTGCTCTATTACCCCACAGTAATAAGAAAGGCTGAAGGCCAGGGCTATGATCCTTCTGTATGGCAGTGCAGCATCCCTGATTATGTCCAGATGTACTTGTTTTTTATATACGTGAATAAGGATTTATTGAGCAACTATTGTGATCCCTACACTGTTCTTGGCCCTGGAAGAGTAGTAATTAAAAATACTAATCTATTTAACTTACTGTTTTAATAGGGAAGAAGAGAACAACAGTAACAAAACTCCTCTTTATGTCTAAATAAAGAATCTAAGGATTCTAGAAAACATGTAAGTAAAAACAAATCTCTTCGCCTTCATTTTACACACAGGAAAACAAGGCACATGGTATCACAGTGGCAGGTCTGAGGCCTATAAAGGATCGGTCAACAATCAACTGCATCAGTCCCAGTACTGTGTCGCTATGGATTACCTCCACCCCTAAAGGAGATAATGGCGGTGATATAAGAGTGGAAGTCACATGACCCATGCTGGTTTATGCTTCCTAGTAATCTCCAAACTGATCCTTAGCAGTTGGCAAGATTAATGGGCGACAGGAAGGTGGAGATTATAAACCAGGCTTTAAAAATATCTTATTCCATTAGAACCAATATTTATTGAGCATCTACTGTGTGCCAGGTTGATGCTATGCACTGTTGGGGGCTTTACAATGAGTATACTAGACTTCCTCCCCTCAGGAAAGTTACTGTGCGCTGAAAGAGACAGATGGCATGCAACTGCAGTACAGATAGAATATGATAAATGCCGTAATAAAATTACAAATGCCTGTGGGAGCAGAGGGAGAGATGAATGCCAGTTCCTCCATAAAGCGTTTCCTAATTTCCCCAAATGGAATCTGCAGTGAAACTTGAAAGATGGATGGAATGTTAGCGGAAGGAGAAAGAACAGCTTCTCCTCCAAGGTGACAGATTCCCTGTAGGTCAAAGGGGAAAATATTCAAGATCCAAAGAAGATGCTCAGGAAGAGGAGTTTCCTGGCCATTGGGCAGTCTATTTCCAATACACCAGCAGGGGGCATCTCCATAGCGGGATGAATGTGAGTCCTAGAAATAGCATGAAGATACCACGGCAGTCACATTAACTAATGTGCATATGATCTAACAGAAATTAGATCATTGATGTGTATGCATGCAGTATCCCACATCCGCCCGTAGAAACACGTGCTACTGGAGATGGTTATTTGTTGAGGAAATGTGCAACATGCCTGAGATTACACTGTGAGTGAGCATCAAGGACAGGATTTGCAGTCTATAGCAATGTCCTCCTGCATGGTGATATGGTTACTTCTTTTCCTCAGAGTTGCAAGACATATTCTAACCACGATTTAAAGATATGTCTCTTAAAAAGTGGGTTTAGTCAGCAAGACCAGGCACTTGCCACAGAGACCCGGGCTCTCTGGTTTCCCTTGCTGGTCCCTTTGGAGGGGGGTCAGCTGTAATTGCTTGCTCAAATGTCAGTTAGCCATATTGGATTAATTTAAGTTAATCCCTTAGATGATGTTAACTACCACTATCTCCAAAATCAGGGAAGAGCCCTGTAACGAGTATGTTTTCCTGCCTGCCGGCCGCCTGGTCCCACCGCCGCGCCAGCCCCAAATAACACGCTGAGACTCTGTATTTGATACAATGCTGTTGGCCAGTTACTAGTTTCTTATCAGCTAGCTCTTTCTTAATGATTAACCCATCATTACTAATCTAAGTATTTCCATGTGGTCTCATCTTACCGGCCAGAGTGGGCCCAGCGTGCTGCTCTCTCCAGGCTCTCCATGCTGACTCCTCCTAACTACTTCCTCTTTCCTCCTAGTCTCCTAGCCCCGCCTATCTTGCTTCCCTATTGGCCAACAGTGCTTTATTCATTAGCCAGTATGACGTCTCCCATCAGAGCCCAATCATCCTTTCATGGAGTCTGCTCTAACTGCAGCTGTCTTCACACCTCATGTCTACTTCTACTGGCTTCACACTCTGCCTGCTGTGAGAAAAGTCCCATCTCCCCATCATCATCATGACACTTGATCCCATTCCATCACTATAGATAACATATGGCACAAAACAACCCCTCAGTTTCCCTCCCCCAAGGGAAAAAGATCCTACTGACTGGTGTGCCCAGAGGCAGGAATGACTGATGTTTACCACTGTACCCGGCTAAGGAGTGAGGGGATGCCACCCTGGGACCTGCTAACTCCTGCTACATCTTCACTCATGGCATGTAATGATTCAGGGTCAAAGGTTAACAGTTCTGTTCTGTGTGCTGTAAAGTACTCAACTTTTCTGTCCAGTCCTACAGTAGGAGCACCAAGTTGTCTGGGTTCGGGAAAGAGGTGAGATCTGCCACATCTCATTCCAGCTGCATCATTAAGATGGTGACAATGAGGTGGACCTCCACAGGGCTTTCTGCATATAATCTCAGCTGATTGGGTGTTTTTACCTACTAGGCATTTCCAACATGCCCTAGAGTGCAGAGAGTGTTGAGTGGTGGGAAGGACTATAGGCATGAACACAAGACCCAGCTCTAGGGCAGATTCTGCCTGAGAAGGTTACTAATACTTTTAAGCTCTATTTCCTTGCTTGTAAGATGGAAAAGATGCTGTTCACATGCCCATATTCATCTCATGGGAGAAGCATGGAGGCTAGAGCAAGCCATAGACATGACAGTACAGAAGGAAGAACCCTAAATATGTATTGACTCAGTATTATTGTCATTATTATCACAATGGGCAAATCTTCTTACTACTGGAAAAGGGAGTTACCATTTGGTAGACACCAACCAGTGTGAGATACTATTCTCTGCACCCCTTAACATTTGCAGAACCCAGCCCAAGGCACCCAAACCTTGCTGAAAACTGGTACCACCAGTGCTCTATTTGAAATACTGATGCCTGGCTCTGGCCCCAGATGTCAGACTTAATTTTCACAATGTGAGGCCAGGAATTGGGGGACCTCTTAAAGATTCTCAAGGACAAAAAAGCACAAGTGCTGGGCTCTGGTGGCACAGTCTATCAAACCAATGGAGGAATTTTGGGTAAAATCAGTGCCAAGTGATCAATTCTCATCTCCCTCCTCCCCAAGAAAGGAAGAAACCTGGTATTTCCTCAGTCTGTAGGGAGTACAGTGCCCAGGTGGGCTGTTGTGAATATGGTGGCTGACACTTGCCCTGAGGCAGTGGACAGTGTTCTGTCTCTGAATAGCATGAGATCCACCTGCCGAGAAATCACTTGCCATAAAACAAACAGGGATGGAAAGAAAATAGATGTCCTTTCAGCAAGCATTCTAGCCTTCCAGGCGACCTTGGGGTCACTGATTCCTTGTGAGACAGAGCATGTGTGAACCCAAAGATAAAGTCAATTCGCTACTCCAAGCCCTGGGCTTCCTGATTGAGAGGAACAGGTCACAGTCTAAGGGTAACTCCACGTTTCCCTCATTCTCAGGCTTCGGCTTCCTCTTCCTCCAATTCAATTTGATTCTTTACAAGACTTCTAATAGAAACAGGCTAGGAGTATTGCCACTTAAAAATAAAATACAGAACCCTGTCTTTTACCAGGTTTCTTAAATAGTTCTCTGTAAAATCCTCTAACTTGATGCTCCACAGGCTTAAACCCACTCACTCCCCTTTAACTCAGTTTTCTGAAGAATTTTGAGTGATGGACTCTGTAAATGTGACAGTTTCTCTTCCAGCTTCAGACTGGCATCCACTAGGATGGCCTTGACACTTTGTAGGTCAAAACAAAGTGGAACAAATGGCTAACACAGTGGCTTAATTCCTAATGGAGGTGGGTATATGTAGGAATGACTTTTTCTAATATTAAAGATAGGTCAAGGGCTGGAGAGATTGCTCGGTGGTTAAGAGCACATAGTGTTCTTGCAGAGGACTCAAATTTTGTTCCCAGAACCCATTATCTCACAAATACCTGTAACCCTAACTCCAGAGGATCTGATACTCTTTTCTGGTCTCTGCAGGCATCTCTACTCATGTTCACATGCCTACGTCAACACAAAGACACATGCATATACATGTAATTCAAAATTTTTAAAGGATAGAAAAATTGCAGAGTGAGCTAATAATGTCTAATTGTGTTGCGAGACTCAAAACTAGTGTGTCAGATTGCCAAGTTTACATATATGAGCATCCGTCCAGCTTCTCATGATACCACCTCCCATACAACATCAACCCCAAGACCTTTTTTGTGGCAAATGGATGTGTTTATTTTGTAGAATTTGGAAATTTGAAATATGTACACCACACCTTTGATATGTATTCATGATTTCAATGGGCTCCGAAAAGGCTGATTCTGTAATCATACATTTATTAGAAGTTATGGCCATCATGGGTAGGTATACCTGTACAAATTAATATTGATAATGCTCCAGCATATGTCTCTAGTAAAATGAAACAGTGTTTTTGCTTATTACAATATAAAGCATATTGCAGGTATAAAACACAGTCATATAGGGCAGGGAGTTATAGAAAGATCAAATCAAACTCTGAATGATATGCTAAATAAACAGAAAGTGATATTAAAGACCCCCCAGAAATAGATTGCATAATTCTTTATTAATTTTGAATTTTCTGAATGCTAATGAGAAAGGGGCAATAGCTGCTGAGAGACATTGGCTAATAGAAAGACTGCTGAATTAAATCAGCCTGTATACTTTAAAGATGTGTTTAAAGTATTCCAGCCTCAGAATGGAAACTAGGATATGTGTTACATTGGGGAAGGGTTTTTGCTTTTGTTTCAATAGGATAAGAAAAACTATGGTTACCCTCAAAATTGATAAAGATTACATTTGAACAAGATACACCCCTTGGTTAGAAGTGGTGATAGTTAATCAAACAGTATGGCCATTTAATCTAAACTAACTTTAAAACTAACAAATGCTTTTCATTTGATCAGATATAACTTGCCATAAAGGAGCCTCCCTAAAATTGGGGTTGGGGAAAGGTTTTGTTTTGGTCATATTAGGAGAATGAAGTAATCCAGCTAAGGAATTTGAAAACCGCTGGATGAATAAGACATGTTAAGGGAAAGGACAGAGCATCCAGAAAGGGGCTTGTCTTAAGTCTGGGCTTGAATAGTCTGTGAGGCTAAACCATCTCGTCTAGCCACCTCAAAATTGTCCTGAGCAGTTTGTAGTCCAAAACCAGTCTTTAGGTGGTACATTTCAGCTTAGTGCTGTTATCATAGTCTTGATGTAATGGTCATTGTGGGGCCCCATCATCCTTTGGGAGACGTTAGGTGTGGTCACTGTTAGGTGTGGTCACGGTTCACTGAAGAAAACATAAACATTTAAATGTCATATGCAGCAGATTTCAAAGAGGTTAAAGGATCAATATTTGTTATGTACATCCAGAATACAAAAACTTAATTCTTAGATATCTGATACAGACTTAAATCCAAAATCATGTATAGGAATCTAGATGAAGCCTTTTTCTAGATTGGTTAGTACTCTATATGACCATTAATATCATAACAACTTTAAAATTAATATGTATTAATCTTATAAATTTTTAGATAATATTTATACATCAAGAAAATCTTTAATGAGTCAAAATAAAACCAAATAATTATTAGGTTAGTGGCAATAAAATAGTCCCTTAAGTTTTTTTTTTCTTCTGTCCCATTATCTGGTGGCTCTTCTGATATGAGACAAACATGCTCATGTTTAGAGAATGAGAGAGCCACACTCCAACTCCAAAGCCAGCTTTAATTTTTAACTGGACTGAGACTATAAAAAGACCATTTGAATTCTTTGTCTATAGAGGAAAACAGAAACAAACATTTGGGAACATTTATGAAATTGTATTCTATTGGAGACGTGATACACTAATAGGCCAAATTACTCTTCCTTTTGTGACTTTTTTTTTCTGGATGAACCCCAAGACTTTTTAAGTACCAAATTAAAAAGCCAACAGAACATTAGATTGCCCACATTTCCTTCTCTAAGCCAACCTCTGTGTATATCTATCTGGTGTTTGACAGTACAACATTCCCAGGCTTTATGGTGAGAGTTATATAAACAGGAAAAGTTGCCAGGCAGTGGTGGCTCACGACTTTAATTCAATCACTCGGGAACCAGAGGCAGGTGGATCTCTGTGAGTTGGAGGCCAGCCTGGTCTACAGAGTGACTTCTAGGACAGCCTCCAAAGCAACACAGAGAAATTCTGTCCTGAAAAACCAAAATAACAAAACAAAAACAAAAGTTGACAATATTAGCTCATTTCCCAATCTGATCAGTTTGATTTCTGAAGTCTGTATAGTCAGTAGAATCCTGAGATCTCAGGGAAGCTTGAACAGTGGGGCGGTGGGGAGAAGAAACCCACTAGGTGCCTAGATGTATGCCATAGGCACTTGCCTGGAAAACAATCAGTTACCAACATGCCCATTATTCCTAGCTCACATAAACCTCAACACAGTGTCCTCAGAATGACACCAGGTCCTCACATGAAGTGTCCAATCCCCCTGTGTATACTGGACAGCACAGAGGCTGCCTTCAGTTGTATTAGAATGGCCCACTAGTTTCTATAATGAAAAGAATGTGAAATCTTGGAAGTATTTCTAGTTTGAATACTAGATGTATAGATGATGGATGGATAGATAGATAGATAGATAGATAGATAGATAGATAGATAGATAGATCACAAAGGGAAACCTAAAATGTCCTTTAATGTCCATTCTGTCTCAGGCCCTCCTCCTATCAGTGGGCAGTCCATGGTCTCAGAAGCCCTCCTCTGCAGAGAATCCAGTTCTGTATGACTTTCTTTCCCCAGGGGGAAGAATCCTCAAGACTTCTCACTCAGAAGTCCAAAACAAGGCCACCATGCAGCTTTCTCACAATCAACTCAGCAGAGAAGGGACATACAGACAGAAAGTTCCAGACAAATTCAGCAGGAGCACCATGAATGGAGAGCCACAAACTATAGGACCCTTCCCCACCAAACTCCGCAGGGAGGTAAAGTGTTGAGCCTTTTCTAGTCTAGCTTTGGAGCATTGGCAGGCTGACACTGTAAGTGTGTCGTGTTGTGGTTCTGCGGCTGTATACAAGCCTCTATTTCTAAATATGAAGGTGACACAGATGACAATTGCCTTGAGTGGAATGTCTGCCGCTACTTGGCACTGCTCTGTGTCCTCCCTCCTAAATTAATCTGGTGCCACATGGCAGCCCATTTTACAGATTGGAAAGCTTGTGACTGACTGCTCTGAGATCACACCTGTCAGAGGCAACTTGAGGAGTTACACTTCTGTGGGTGCTGTAAGGGCTCTGCTTTTCATGATGTCACTATCAGGAAGGATTTAGTTCTGTTTAAAACAAACATCAGACCTTATTGAGCAAATCAAGGCCTTTCCTCTCTCCAGGGCAGATACTCTCCCATTCTGCCATGGTCCCTAACCAGTGTCATCTCACACTGTCCCCTGAGCCACTACCTATGGTTGTTGATCCAGACAAGCAAGGCATTTAGTGCCAGACTTCTTTTGAAGTTGAATGACTTTAGAGATGTAAATAAAACAAGTGCAGTCGCCCTAAACAACAGGCCCTTGTGACTCCTGTTGACATTGGAGAAAACACTGACACCTACAGAGCCACCAACAGCATTTCCAGCAACTGGGGTTCCAAGGACATGAAAGCTGCCTTGCAGGTAGCTTCATTGGCGTACTCACCACTTTCTTATGTTTTTCAATATTGCTCTTACAGCCTTGTCTTTGTGCCTTTGGGGAGCTGCAAACTCTCCATGCAGTGCCTAAGTGGTAAAGGGCAATGCACTATAGGACATAAAGCACATGACCTTCCTTTAACGAAGTAATTCTTTCCAGATAGTTCTTGGACTTGGGTGCTCACTCCCCAGCCTGGGGCTGGGTGTTGCTTAGTGGTGTATTCCTGCCTGGTGTTTTTCTGAAGCGTGCATGCCTTATGATGGAATGTCAAAATTGCATTCTTCTTTAAATTGGATACAGCTGGCTTTCTAATGCCAGGCACTGGGAGTACCTTGAGGAGAAGGCTCACTTCCTGCAATATCACCTCCTCTTAAGGACAAGAAGTGAATGGGAGGAGTGTGAATTGGCAAGATGTTGTGAGCTTGCCATGTCACAAAGATAAACACAAAGATAAAGACCTTGTGTCTTTCCACAAGGTCAGAATTTAGTGACTAATAAGACATATATATGCAAAGAATAGTGGTTTCTTCAGCAGCAATTTGACAAGCAGTTCTGATTTCCTTGAGAGCCAGCTTAGGTAAATGAGGGTGCGAGCATGCGTGTGTGTGTGTGTGTGTGTGTGTGTGTGTGTGTGTGTGTGTGTGTGTGTGTGTGTGTTGCAGCGTGGTTACAAAGAGTTAAAGAGGTCTCAGAAGAATTCAAGACTATTAGGAGAGGCCTAAGTGAGAGGCAGAAGCAGGTTATGGAGGGGATGGAGAGGTGAGCTGACAGTAAAGATTACCTACTGCTCTTCTAGAGATTTCAGTCCCCAGGACTCATAACTGTAACTAACTCCAATTCTAGGGGGTCGGATGCCCTTGTTTGGCCTCCGTGGACAACAGTTATGCACATGGCATATGCAGGTAAAGCACCTACCCACACATAAAACAATAAGGAAAAGGTGATGGAGATGCAGGCATCCTTGTGGGAAGGGTGTGATGGGTGTGATAATTGCTCTTCTGGAGGTCTACTGGAAACAAACAAAACTATTGCTACAGAGCCAAGCCTAGGCTTCCAGTTGAATTGAAGCATAGTGAGGGATGATGGAGGCAGAATGTAAAACTGGATCCAGACAAGCAAGTAGATGGATGGACAGCTGTTGAAGTGGTCCACATCACTAGCAAGGACCATGCCTAGCTGAAGCCCCTGGGACAGATGGGAGTCTTCTTTCTGGTGGTCCCTTGATACACATTCTTGGTGGTCATATGACAGGTCTGTGGATTCACTGTCTTTGCAGTACTAGGTATCCTCTTTATGGGCTCCAGACCAGAATTTCCACTCCTTCCTGGTCTGGAGTGTCTGATAAGTTCTTGGGCCCAGTTCTTCTGATCTGGTTTTAATGGCTCCCCCAGTCCCAACTTGCTCTGACGAATTTATAGGGCGGCACCCTTAGTGCTTTTAGGAATGTTCCTGTCAGTGTGTGTCTTGTGGACTGTGCTAGCTGGTACTATTCATGAGTGCACCAAGCTTCAGAGTCAACTGTCTCTGCATGTAGACCCAAAATGGAGTCAGTCTCTCAAGACAAAGGACAGCCAAAAACCCACTGTGTACACAAAATGGAGTAAGGGAGAACAGGGCACAGGCTGGTCTGGACACAGGAAAGACCTCAAGATTTCTTGAAGGTCTCCCTTGTAATACGTCCTTTCACAAGCTTTTGCTAATAAAATAAGATCACTAACCTTGGGGACCCCGCTCCCATACAACATGAAAATCTCTAACAGGACTCTGGACTCTCTAAAGCTCAAGACACAAGAGGTGATTAAGATTAATTTCCCCACTTAGGAATTCTTTTGGTGGGGTAGGAGAGGCCACTTCAGTGCTGTCACCCCAGCATACACCCAAGCCCCATGCATGGATGATTTGATTGTAGCCCGGAGCCCTCTTGGGCCATGTTGCTACAGCTCAGGGGAGCTGGCAAGAGGCAGGGCGCAGGGTTCACGTTGCCACACCACCATTTTCCACCCTGTAGTTATACTGTCCTCCTGAGCAAGATGAAAATTGTCATTAAGTTTGAGACCGAAGCCCACCCCTCACTCTGCTCCTTCTCTGAGATGACCTGCTGATCCTGTGACCACCAGAGCAGCAAGAAACATCTGCAGCTGCAAAGAGACACATAAGCCAGCACACTCCCCAGATTAAAGGGCAATAGACTTCCCGAGACAGAGCCTTTCCTCCTTGGAGGGAGGGGCCCGGCTGCTGCTGATGGATGCCACTGTTTCCTCGCCAGCCCTTGCTGCCCTATGCAGGCCCATTTGTGCAGAGCAGCAGCTCTCACCCCCGCCCCCCACCCCCAGTACAGGACAGAGCTGTCTAGACACTGGTCAGCCCATTCCCAGGCTCCCCCTTGCAAAGCCCAAGAGACAGATGCCGGGGACAACAACAGCTGCACCACTGGCTTGTTCTTGACAAATGGGCCTGTCACTCTTCCTATTGATTAGCAATATTATGACATTTCCCTTCAAAAAGCACAGCTGTGGCGTGGCTAGTGACGAGGCCCCGTGGCTCTGGGTGGAAAAGAAGATTGGCCATTGTTTACACTTCTCCTTATATATCTGTTCAGATCCAGAGATGAAGAAGCTGAAAGTCAGGGAGCATCACAGGACGCCATTTCAGTAATCACCAGGCACCCCTGTGAACACAGAGGGCAAGAGCTTTTGGCAAACGTGCTAGCTTGGTACAGAGCAAAGGGCTGTCCTGTGGGCCTGGGAAGTAGCCCTTCCTCTGCCTCCACAGAGCCACCCTTGAGGCTTCTGACTACATATGTCAAGGCTAGGAGGGCATGACCATTCCTACCCTAGTGTGTAAAATGCGAAGGGGATGGAGGAATTGTCAGTTGATGGTTCATCTCCCTCTCATTTCAGAATGCACCTTCAACCTTCTCACCCTGCTCCCCTGGGGTGGAAGGTGTGTTAGGGAGAGAAACCCGCAGCTCATTTCTTTCCTTGTGTGAAACAGCAGGATGGTAGCATGCCTACTTCAGTCTGCGAAGCTTCCAGGGGCATTCCCCCTCAACCTACTCCCACATTAGCTGCACATTAAGGGAAAACAGTGCTTGGAATAAGTCTGCTTGGAGTGGGGGGGGCACCACGCAGTCCAACATATGGTCCATTTTGAGGTAAATTACAGGTAATTCGTGAACATTTCCAGCCAGGAGATTGCCATCATGGGACTCTTGACTATTCATTCCGTTCTATCCTCATTTTTGCGGTGAAAGGTATCTCTGGAGTCTTTGAAACAGAAAAGGCAACACTCTCTTGAACCATTTTGTCCTGCTAAAGACAGTTATTACTCCGCTAACACATGGGACTGATCTGGCAACTTGATTTAGGCTAAGGTGATGGGAAGCAGGCTGTGAGGGGTATGTGCAGCACGGATTTTACAATACAAAGGATCTGGGGGTTGCTGAGTGCAACAGTTAAGTGGAGAAATGAAATCTGAGTGAAGTAGAAACAGTCAGGCTGACACTATGAGATGAGAGAGAAAGGAAAAGAGGAAATCACTGGTGGGGGGGGTGCCACAAAAGGATGAAAAATCCTGCCTGTTTAGCCCTGAGGGTCGGATGTAAATTAATAGGGGCTAAATGGGATGTGACCAATTTGTTCGGCATGTGTTTCTCTCTCTCTGAGATGGGATCTCTCCAGTCCCCAGTAATCAGAGCTTGCCGGAGGCTGCCCCAGGACTAGTCTATAACCACAGCCTTGACCACCTCGCTTAATAGATGCAAGACCTCACAGCTCCTATTACACCCAAGCCCAACAGCCTTGTAAATTTATTCCTTTGACACTAATGTCCTCTCCTTGAGACAAAACCTGCATGTTGGGTCCTGGCACATTGGGAACAAAGAAGGGGTTTTGGGGAGAGCTGGGGAGAAAGGAAGACCTAGGAAGCATTCAAATTGTTTGGTGGGGGCTTGGGCTCCTTAGAGCAGCCTTTGTGTCTGGAAGGGGCAAAAATTACACAGTTTCCATGTCTCCATCACATCAAAGGAGCTCTGGAAGATCTCTCAGAGCTCAGAGGCGGGCGGCACAGTTCTCCCCATCCTCGTCTTAAATCATGCTTTTATCTGCCTCTCCATCAAAACTGATGCTAAGTGTCCCTGACACACACATCCTCCAAATAATTTGAACTTGATCTGAGGCTTTCGGCCTTCTTGACTTAAGTTTTTTTTTCCTATGATTTGCTTGGCAACCATCCACTTCTGCACAGGCGATCATGGGCAGCAATGTTGATGTTCATGAGGAGCAGTTGTTGCCATGGCAACGCAGAGTTCAAAGCAAGTTCCCTGAGTGCTGTCAGAATTGGCGAGAGTGATAACATGATGAAGGCTGGTGTCTTCCTTTCTCGGGAGGGACTCGCACACCCACAAAATGACGGGAAAGGGGTGGCAGCAAGGGCATTCACCATTCCGGTTATGTTCGTTTTGTCATCTACTGCCTTAATGGGAAAAGTGAACCACTGGGAATTTGAAGATCACATCTTAATCTTAACTAGGTAGTTAAGCAGTTGAGTGGCTCTAACTTTTGATTACACGTTAGCTTCCTCGTCTATAAAATGAAGGGGTTGGACTAATAAAATTCAATATGCTTACAGTTGTTAAAATGCCATGATGCAGGTCCTGTAAGCAGTCTGAGAACGTTCTGGGTACATGAGTTGACATTCCAGTGCAGACCACATTTTGTTGATGACGGCCTTACAAGATGGAGAGACAGACTCCTGTGGTTTGGGTCTCAATGGTTGTGCAATGAAGAATTCCTGAGCCTGTGGTTGATTCTGGGCACAGTTCAAGGTGTGAAGAGGGGGTGAAAAGCCCTATGCTCAAAAGAATGTTCCTTCCTGACAGGAGATGTAACAACCTTATAAACAATCATCCTGTGAGTCACTTCATGTGGTCAGGGAAACGGCCAGCCCCACTGAGGCCAGCATGAAAATGGGAAACCTCAGATCGTTGTGGTGGGCTGGGGGAGTATCTGGAGCATTCTCCAATAAGTGGGGTTTGGGATGAGATCTGAAGGGTGAGTAGGAGTCAGCTGGTCAAAGGGAGGGAGGAGAAGGCTCACAGGCGAGGGAACAGCTTGTGCAGCTTGGAAGTGAGAGGAAACTCGGTTGGGACATGCTTGGAGCTGGAGGGACAGGGAAGGCCAAGTCCTGCTAGGCCCCAGGCCACACACTGCTTACTGCTTTTCCTAAGAGCGGTGAGTGGTCACTGAAGCGTTATGAATAGGACTGGCTACTCGCATCTGTCTTTTGAAAAGATCACTCTGGCCATATTCTGAGACACCCCGGCCATGGAAGTCTGGAGAAAAGGTGGTTAGAGGTTGGATATCAGAGATGAGACTCTCCTTAAGATAACTGTAAATAATTCGGCAATCACATTTCTCTTTTACTCCAGGTTTCCTATTTGGGTAGTTAGAGGCAATTCCAAACATAATTTCGCAATCTTTTTTCCTTTGCCTTGCCTGGGTGGACACAGGCTATAATGACTTTCCCGAACCCAATTGGTTAAGCTGCCAAGGGAATCTGTGTGACTGGTGGTGAATTGTTATTGATCTATTATCCTTCCCAAGCACCTCCACGGACCTGCACACATTTCCTGTGCCCAGTGGGCTGGGGGCAGGGAAATGTATGTATGAAATGTTTACTTTGAAAAACATTTTCTCCAAAAATTCAGAAATGTTCACAAAGCCATCCTCGGAGTGGTTCCCAGCAGTGCTGACTTTGAAATGGAATCCACCTCAGCTTTGAAAACGCAAAAGTTATGCCTGAAAAAAAAGGTTGTTTTCAACTCATGATTAGTCATGACTAGTCTGTGAAGACAAGTTTTCTCAGTGAGAACAGCTCAGCTGGGACGACAGCACAGGGCGCCTGGGAAACTGAGGCAGGAAATGGATGGAGAGTCTCCAGAAACCCAGAAACCTTTGGTTACTTTGTTAAAATATATTCCTTGAGGGTTTTTTTGTTTGTTTGTTTTTGTTTTGCTTGTTGGTTTGTTTTTGCTAATTGCTATACCCCATAGCATATGCTATCTGCTTCCTCATCATCATCATAGGAATCTCATGGATAGACCCTATATTATTACCTTCATTTAACAAAGAATAACACAAGACATTTTGAACATTTCATTTACCCATGTAGCTTTCAGGCCACCACACATGTTCCTTGTGCTGCCCAATGAGCCCCAAGGGAGGAAAGTGGACAGGGGTGTCATGGTGCTGGCCACTGCCCTCCCTTCCATCCCTCCACGCACCCTTGCCTCCTTTCCCACTGCTAGAGGGAGGCTGGAAGGCAAGATTTATGAACAAGGAAAAGCTCTCTCACCCCCTTATAAACTTTATGGGCCATGTGGACATGTACAAATCAGATATAAACATGATGTCCAGGGCCAGGGCTTTGTAAATAGTGATATCACTGAGGAAAATCTCCAGGAGAATTTGGTTCCCGGGAGAGAACAGAGGAGGTCCCTGCCAGCGGCGTGTGAAGAGTAATGAAGGCCGCTTTGAAGTGCAGCTCCAGCCTGTGTTGTGGGCCTGTGTTGTTTTCAGCAACCTTCCCCCTGCAGCTCTTGGAATTCTGGATGCAATAAAAAGACACCAAAAGAAAACAGCTGCTCAAATTTGCTGAAGTGGAAGCAGTGTGTGGCCCCGGAGAGAGCAGTGTGATGGTGGAAAGCAGGTGTGACAGAGGACAGAGAGGTGGCCTTCAGAATCCGCCATGGTTGTCGCCTTGCCTGTGCATGTGTTGCCCAGGTTACAGGTTTCTAGGACGTTCTCCTTAGATGCTCACCATCCTTGTCGGGTAACAGAAGTCGTAATGTAGCCTTTTATGGGTGAGGAAGATGAGTGGTGACTTTGGCGAATGAAAAACAGCCCCAGCAGCACTGTGTTGCCTAGACAATGCTATGTGGTGACAACGAAGATGCTTAACGACAATTGGGGACCCAGTTCTATTGAAGCCTTAGTCTTTCCTTGTCTGTGTTCATACCTGAGAAGGTAAAACACTGGTTTTCTTTTCTTTTCTTTTTTTTTCTTTTTCTTTTATTTTCTTTTTGCTGAGGGTCAAATACCTTGAAGACACAGTAGAAACCATTGTTACCTGTGGATTCTGACACCATATCTCGGGCCCATAGACACCGTCAGGTGTCTTGTGAAATGATTTCAAGACCCCAGGACCTCCACTATTTTGGCATTCACACCAGGTGATCGGTGTGGATGAACATGGTGAAAAGGCTACCCCGTCGGAAATGTGAAGACCTGGCCTGTTATGAGCATGTTTTCCCCGCCAGTCTGGTCCCGCCGCCCGCTATCAGGCCAGCCCCCAATAACACTCAGAGACTCTGTATTTGATACAATCCTGTTGGCCAGTTACTATTATTGTTTATGGGCTTGCTCTGTCTTAATGATTAACCCATTTCTACTTATCTAAGTATTTCCACTTGGTCATCTTATCCGAGCTTCTCCACGCTCTACTTGCTGATCTCGCCTAACTTTCCTCTTTCCTCCTTGTCTCCTAGCCCCACCTATCTTGCTTTCCCATTGGCCACGGTGCTTTATTAATTAACCAGTATGAGAAACATAGTTACAGAATAACATCTCCCATCACTGGCCTCCATCTTGGGCTCTTTCTTTCCTGAATTACTGTACTAAGCCTTCATGTTGGGAGGTCAGTTGGGCAGGCTACCTGGAAGCCATCTTAATGGAGGAAAGAATTTCTAGGAGGCAGCTAGGAACAAGCCAAAGCCCTTCTATAGCCATGTGACTGGGTATGAAAGAAGAGCCCTCCCCGGTGAAACTTCAAGTGGGCACAGCACCCCCTGAGCGGGCGGCTACTTAGCTGCTTCAGATCCCCAGATATTCTGAGCAATTATGAGATTATAAGAGCTTAGTGTTATAGCCTGCCGAGTTTGGGAGTACTTGTTACACAGCAAGCGATAACCAATGCACACTGCAGGCTATTGGTCTTCTGCTTTAAGGCTGGATGAGAACGACCAGGGGACAGTTATATCAGGACTACATTCGTTCATTGCTGTCATGCTAAGAAAGATGCTTTCTACTCCAGAAATGCTTTCCATATACAGATGACTATATTGTTACTGGGACTCAGAGGCCATTTTGCTTAGAGTTAGGGATGCACCAATGCATGGTAATGGTAAACAACTGGACACGCGCAAAGGCTCAAAGAGAAGTAGAAAAGGGCAGCAGGAGAAATCAGCTGCCATAACAAAGGGAGAAAGTCCACTGAGAAAATAAAGTTCTGTATGGCTAAGTAAAGGATAACATGAGATAAAGGCTGTTTGTTAAGAATGTACTACGCAATAATGAATTTGGGGGGCAAGAAATGGCAAAGACTGATGATTTGCATCTTTAATATTAATATACAGCTGTGCTTCCCAATGTGTGGCCACCAACCTGATATGGGATCTAAATCCAACTTACTTAACAAATAGAATTACAATTTGAGTTTCTCGGTTGTATAACACAGCTTCAAGTATTCGATAACTACATGTGGCTCCTGGCTGCTATATAGAACAATACAGAAACAAAACTCTCCCATCTTCACCCAAAGTTCTATTAGACTATTTTATACTGGCAATACTCACTAGACAATAACACAAAGATGGAGTGAAATATTAAGATACGGAACAACAAATGGACAATATGTAATACAGTTGATGCTTGGGCATCCATGGTTCAATCAGACTTCTGGAATATTGTTGTGCTGTGGCATGCCATAACTTCCTTATACTCTTGAGCAGGCTTGCATTAAAGGTAAAGGGTTATATAATAATGGTTATACAAATGCTTTGTGTTTTAGTTCAGTGTGCATTCTTACATTTTGTCAAAGAAACCATTCTGGTTTTTAAAGCCCCATTCCTGAACTCCTGCTGGCATTTCAGAGCAGTAATAGTCCCTGGGCAACCTGGGTAGCAGTTTCTTCAGAAGGAAAAATTCTTAAAATGGGATGTCTACAGGGAGCTGAAGCAACAGGATGTGCTAAGGGGATATAAAATACTAAAGGAAAGCTCCTTGAGTCAGGAAATAACTCAAAATGGCTTCAGGAAGTCCCTAAAATTGATGAGATTCACTTAGGCTCCTCCCTTCCCCGAGAGTATGTAAACAGTAAAGACAGTTGACAGTCACTCTCAGAGAAGCCCATCTGCTAAAAGAAGCAGACACCAGCCTGGACAAGCTGAGGTACCAGGAAAGGACATTCTCCTGCCTGTTGAGCTGCCTGTGGGCTGTGCAGTGTGCTCCGTGTTCCTAGCTTTTGTGAGTTGTCTGTCATCCACACTGGGGTGATCTTAGGTGATACAGATGTCTTTGAGTCCTTTCTGCTCCCATGAGTAATCCCTCGCCTATATTTCTTTAAGTGACCCAAGAAAACTCATTGCTGCCCAAACCTGAGTTTGGTGTTGTCTGTACTTTGGTCTGCTATGGACTCCCTCTCTGGGGTGAGCAGATGTGTGCATTGTTTCCCTGGGGAAAGTATGTCACACAACAGAAACACTTATAGGCCATGGGGAGTGTAAGGATAGTATGACTAGCTTCTTGTTTTAATAACTTAGGTAGAAGGAGGGGAGTTAGACAAGACAACAAAAGGGGCCCTGTCTAGAGAGGGGCCTTGATAATGGGAATATGCAAAAAGATTCCCATTTGTAGACTCTGCCTGCATCTCATGCCACAGAGAATGGGAAAGACACATGTTACTATCTGATAAATGCAGGTCCTCTCTATAGATAAACACTTCTCAAAAGTAATGATAATGGTTCTGGGACCTGACCTGCCCCATGCCTGGAGACTGCATCTGTGAAACATTAGCATGTTTGGTTAAGATATTCTGTCCCCAGGACATTGCTGCTCTAGGGTAGGGTTGGGGGGCTATGGCCTGTGATGACCTCAAAGCTCAGAACTGGAACTGGATCCCAGTGATCTAATTTGGCCTCACCAGCTGACAGCTGTATTCCTGACGACAGTTCAACCTCTCTGAGCCTCAGCTTCCCCATCTGTAAAACCGGGCTATTAGCTGGTCCACTCACTGAGCCGTTGTGAAGTTAGGTGAGTTTCGCCTCAAGTCCGGCAGCCCTTGGTACAGCAAGCATGCTTTAGAGACACTCACTGATACTAGTAGGTTTTCCAGTCACGATCACGTAAACAGAAATGATCACATGTGGCAGTTCTGATGATTCTAGCGCCTGAGCCCTCTTCCTGTGGAGGAGGTGTGGGGGACAGCAAGCCAAGACTGTGCGGACAGGAAGTGGAGAGTCTGCTCTGGCTTCGCAGCTGTGCATGATCACACTGATGGAACACTAGGAGGAGACGAGTAAGCTCGCAAGAACCGTGTGAGCTTGGCAGGGACACATCCTTCTTGCCGATGATTTAGGTAATGCTGACATGGGTATTTGGAAGATGAGTTCATTGGCTCTTAACAAATGCATTTTTAATCTCTATTTATTTATTTTATGGGCCTAGGGCGGGTGAGCCTAGCTCATGCTAAGTACGTGCTTGCCCAGTGAGATGCATCTCTAGCCCCTATTTACATTATTGGCTCACACCTCTAACGACACCACAGAGCACGTATGTGACCACTGAGCCTGATTTGTGGGCGTGAAACTGAGATTCTCAGCATTGAACGTGCCTGCTTAGGGCCATGTCGTCTGCAAGCCCCGGGCCCCATCTAAAACTCTTCTCCTCAGTCTTCCTTTTGGTCTCTTGTTCAAGAGGTGCTTACACGGTGACAGAGAGGGCTGCAGGTGAGTAAAGCTTTGTCCCTGACAGGAAGTCTGCTCCTAGCACCCAGAGAGACTGGTCATAGCAGAGGAGAGTCAGGCACCTTGGCAGAGGGCTGGTACCCTGGCTAAGAGGAGAGGATCAGGCAGCAGCAAGCTCCTCCTGACCCTGGACTCCTGTATGAGGCTTCCCTTGTGCCTGATGGTCTCAAGCTGGGACAGCTCTGGCTGATCCTCGACGCTGCCTGACTTAGTTTCAAAGGCATTTATATTTACCATGTGTGCAGTGAAGGAGGAGACTCTGGCTTTGGAGTGGAGAAAGTTAATGATCCTTGCCTTGCCCAATATTCACTGTCCTTGACTGTGTGAAAAGAAGGCTGCCAGGATAAGGGGCCAAAGTGGAATTCACGTGGCTGGTAGGACTTGGGAAATGATGAAGAGACGGCATGGCAGCATTTCCATTCATGCCGGGGACTGTAGAGACTTCAACAGCCCAACTCATGAGAGGATGGAAAGTGCTATTGGGCCACTCTCAAGGGACATACTAGTCACCAAGAGAAGAAAACATAGAAAGGTCAGCCATAGTGGCACACAGACCTGTAATCCCAGAGCTCCTGAAGCTGAGGTGGGAAGATTGTAACTTCAACATCAGCCTGTGCTACACAGAGGATTCTAGACCAGCCTGTGCTACACAGAGGGTTCTAGACCAGTTCTCAGGCTACACGAGGAGACCCTATCTCAAAACACAAAAAAAGAAAGGAAGTAAGAAAACAAGAGGGGAAGGAAGAAAGGAAGGAATTAAATCACTTACTATTCCAACATATGCATCACTCACTAAACAACTCCCACCCCTTGCCCCACTCCTGTAACAACCCTAAATGGTACCTCCCACCATTCTTTGTATTCTGCACAAGGCGAATATATCAAGCATAGGAGAGAATAAGATAATTTTCCAAAGTCACATTGACAGAAAAAAAGCAAAGCACTGTCACTGTAAGTGTGGCTGAGGGTAGAACATTTACAGCATCTTGGGGGTTAGGAGAAAGGGAAGATTTTATTTTTGAATTTTCTATCCAATGTAGATGGGGTTCTAGAATGTCAAGAAGATGCTCTGAAATTGATGCCTCACTTGCCCCTAGAATCAAAAACGAATTTGAACGGGACACTGAGAACTATCTAGAATTCTTGCTACTCACAGTCACCTATGCCAGCACAATCTGATACAGAATCGAGAGCCCTGATGATCAGATGGGTTCACACCCTAGCAGGGCCTCACTTCACTGTGCAAGCTCTTCTCCCCTCCTCCCCCGCACACCCTCTGGCTTTTATCTGTCAGATTAAATGGTGGCCTATAGTTAGAATGGGCAGAAAAGGCAAAGACGGTGTCTGCTATTTTTGATGCTGTTATCCTGTGATTTACATGTATGAACTTACTGTTCAATTTTCTAAACATTTCTCAAATTAGATTTCTCCCTGTTTATTCCAGCACCTACTCCTCACCCTGCGGAGCCTCAGCCACAGTTTGCTGATAGCACACTGTCCAATTATCCTTTACAAATTCTATCTGAATCATTTCCATGAGTGGGCAATGGCAAGTTGAGTTCTTGCAGATAATTTGGGGATATCCAGTCCCCATGCAGGAGAGGGGGCCAACTCCAGCTCCACCTGGGTTTCACAGCAGAGCACAGACTCGAAAACTACCCTCCTCACATTCCCCACAATAGGCATCTTCTCTGGTCCATCCAGCTGCCGGCTGGTTGCAGTTTGCCTTAGGCAATCTGCTGCAATTTTCTGTGTCCCAATCTTATCCTCTATTACAAAAAAAAAAAAAAAAATGAGAAATATAATGGGCTGAAAGAATTCTGATAGCAGATGTAGACATCAAATTACACAGGTAGTAATCACATAGATTAGAAATGGAATGAATACAGTATTCAAGCTGAATGCAGACAATAAATTTTCTAGTATAATACAAGCTACTTATTAATAAAGCGAAATAACAATTTTCTTCTTATTAGAACTAAAGATACCTCTATTTCCTGAAGGGACACATGGTACCCAGACTTCTGGACTGAAATGAACTGAAGCTTGATGCACACAGAACCAAATGGGCTCACACTTGGGCTGAATCCTTCATTTAGATGGCACTGCTCTGCAATTATTCATTATAGGCTGCCTTCGAAGTTTGTCCTCATGTTCCTGAGCCCTCTTGTGAAAAATGCATTATTCATGGCATGTTATACACAGAATGGTACTGATCTGGGAGTCAGGAAACCTGGGTGTTAGTTCCAACTTCCGTTGTCAGATGTTGGGGTCTTGACTATCTAAGACTGTTGTATGAAGATGGAGTGGTCTGCTTCAGGGGTAAGGAATGAGAGGGGCATGTTGTCTACAGAGGATGTCAAACAATAATAAAACTGACTGAAGTCGGCCTGCTTTTTATTATCACCACGCACCATTCATACTTCGAAAAGGGGTTCCTACCCCTCAAATCACTTGGTCTATGTTTGAAGGAATGCATTTTAACAAATAAATAAATTAGTAAGTACATATGCTTCAAATTAGCACATTCATATTATTTAAAAGAATCATGTTTCACTTGGAAATAAATTTATAAAACTCATGTTCATGCACACAAATGCAACAACACACTACACACATTTGTTTCTGGGATGTGTGTGATGTTTTGGAGCCACGGAAGGCCTTTGAGCCCTGTCTTTGGCTCCATGGTGTGACACACTCCTAAATAACAGATTTGAAATAAACAGTGATCACAGGGATTACAAAGACAAAACACAGAACCTGAGCTAATTCAGATCTGTTATTATCTGCAACAACTTGGGAGCTTTCCTTACAACTTCCAAGCAAGAAACAGCATGAATTGTGAGGTATAAGATGTGTTTGATACGTGTACATTTTAGCTCCTTCATGAAATACTTTGATACTTTTACACCGAGAGTCACCCTTTTAAAGAATATCTTTGCTTTCAAACTTAAAGGGGGGAAATAATCAACAACAGCAGCAAAATAACAACTGGGTAGAACGCATTTGTCACTGAAAATCATTGTGATGTAGAGAGGAAGGTAGTGGGTGGCAAAAGTGGTCTCCCAGGAGTGTCACACTAAGGGTGTGCACCCACCTGTGCACAGCTTGTCTCTTGGATCAGAACAGCACTTCTCAAGGAGAGGCCCCTGTGGCACTAGTTCCCCCAAGCTCCCCCACCAAAGTGCTTTCTTTCCCATGTCCTCTTGGGCACTGTGTGGTTGCATTTGTGGCTCAAAGAAAAAAAAAACACCAAAACCAAAACCAAACAAACAAAATAACCTCTTGTTAGATTTCAGGAAAACAAACAAGAAAACACATTAAACTCAATTGTTCCCCGAACCGTTGGAACTTTTCACTTCTATTTTTGGAGTAAAAGGAGGGTTTTAATTTTGGAGTTTGTAGAGGACCATGGGGAAGCACTAGGTGGTATTTAGAATGGTGACATCTATCGCCATCCCATGAGCCTTCAGGACGTACTTTGGGTTGAGTCAATGGGACTCGACCTCTGCTGCAGGTTGAATCCTCTGGGTAGCTTATTGAAAATTCCATTCCCAGACTGCAATCCAGAATAAAAACATCAGTGTCTCTGGGTGTGGACAGACCCTGAGTCTGACCTACAGCTAAGTTTGAGAAGGCAAGAGTTCTGTACCTTCAGGTCCTTCCCATATCTCAGTATGAATCTCCAGTATCAGTCTCCACTGTACCCATTCCTGTGTACAACTGAAGGCAGCAAGAAGACAAAAAGTTGTCATGCCCTTTCAGTCTTGCCACACTGCAGTGTCAGGCTCAAGATTCCTATTTCCCAGTCCACCTTGGTGACCTGAACCAACCAGCGAGGCTGTCTGGAGCCTGTCAGAAAAGAGGATGCCATTAATAATAATAAAAAACAAATGGTCCTGTCAACCAAAACCCCAGAGAAGTTGAGAAACGGGCTATTTGTGCATGAAGATGGTACCCAGATGCCTTGGATTGTGAGAAAATCCAGAGGAGAAAAGACGTGCAGCTGGTCCCCCCCCCCATTTCCAGGCTGATTTGCCGATTAACCTCCTGGAATTCTGAGCAGCGGCTCGTTGAGTCTGCTTGTCTCAACAGCCCACATAGGCCCTGCCTCTGGGACACAGTGCACATTAAAAAGTTAACATTTATCACAGAGTTCAGCGCTCCATCAATATCTCATTGAACAGAGCAAAACAGCTCAGCTTCAGTGAGGCAAACCTTGCAGGAAGATAAATGCTAACATTTTCTTGAAAGCCTCGGTAATTATTCAAAGGCCCACCCCCCTCATCCCACCCTTCACCCCAGGTCTCTTCTCTCTCTTTTTGGCCAGGATCTGCACCTACTATCCTTATTCGGCAAAATTCCCAGAGCCATTTTCCCGTTTCACAACCCCGTGGGCAGCACCTCCAACATCGGTGGATGATCTGTGAGCTTTATCAGCAACAGAATCGAGTTCTTGAGAACATAGTCTGGCTAGTGCAGACTTTCACACACTGTTCCCAAACTGAGCGGCTGTTCCCTGACAATCCCACTTGGAATGAGAGATCCCAATCCTGAGGCCACATAGTTTCTCCAGAAGGCTCTGGCGATCCCATATCACCCTTGTTCATAACAAGAACCTTGTTTCCTGTAATGGCTGTGGAAATAAGTAGGGCGGAGTCAGAATAAGCTCACTGTACCCTGGGCAAGTCTGCAGTGGTCATCGAGGCAAGCCTCACCAACCTACTTGCTAGACTTGGCCCTAGCCCTGCAGAGGGTAATTTTACATCTAGTGTCAACTTTAGTTCGCCAGCTGGATCCAAAGGCAAATATTCCCTTTAGAAAGGCAGTTAACTCTTCTAACATCTCCCACAGATCCTATAAACTTGACCACTTAGAACTGGTCACTAACATCCTACTTGCCAAATCCCATCTGCGGTCCTTGCATTCACCTGCCATCTTGAAATGATCTAGCAATTGACTGTTTCCAATGTGTTTGCTTACAACATATTAAGAACAGTTACACAAAAGCGTTTTTGTGGGGCTAGCAAGGTGACTCAGTGAATAAAGCCTTTCCCGTGCAAAACCCTAACAAGCAGAGTTCAAAGCCAGGACCCATGCAAAGGTAAAAGGAGAGAGCTGTCCTAACCTCACTAGTGAGTGTGCCTGGTGAGTGTGTGTGTGTGTGTGTGTGTGTGTGTGTGTGTGTGTGTGTACATGTGTACACATAGGTGCTCACACGTGTGCACACATATATCCATGATTATTTTTAAAAGCATTATTTTGTGAAAAATTAATTTGACAAGTCTAGGTCAAGCAAAAATTAAACAGAATTCTAATCTGTTTTCTAGCTTCTCCGAGCTAGAAAACATGGAGAATATCCAGCACGGGCTCGCAAGAGCAGTTGGGATAAGCATTTATGCAACTTTTGCACTCTCCTCCACTTCTGTTTCCTCATCAGTGATACAGGAATAAAGCGACAGTTCAAGGGATCACTGCGACCGGGAGTGAAAGGAGATTGACGTGACGTGCCTCGGCCACTTATGATATTTGACACCCGTAGCCTGAGTTCTGAGTCTCACCCAACAGCTACATAGTAGCACTCCACACGTCTCCAGGAGGCACAGCATCCGGCTTCCTCATCACCGGCTGCAGTGACGGTCTAGCTCAGAGGGGCTCTCGAATTTCATGACACGTAGCACGTAAATTGCCCAACAAGTTTGGCATAAACCGAAAGACCCCAAACTGCTGGCCAGAACACAGCTGTTTGGTGAGGAGCCCGTCTCGTGGTTTGAGTGGATTTGAAACATCATAGATGGAAGTTCATTGACTCTGGGAAAAAAGGAATAATTTTCTCTTTAAACCTGACAGGACTGGGACTGGACTTTGCTCCTGAATTGTTACAGTCCCACACAAAGGCTTGGAAATATGACGTGGTGTTTAGATAGGTTAGATGAAGTAAAATAATTCCTCCAGACAGTCTTAGAGTGGAGGCCTCATTTTTGAAGTACAAAAAGATGAATTTGAAGAGATCAAAGCTGATCTAATTCACATTTAAATCAAAAAGATCTTGCAGCTTTGCCATTTGCTGCTTTTTTTTTTTTTTTTTTTTTTTTTTTTGATCTAAGATTTTGTCACTGATGGAAAGGGAAGAAGAGATTTCTGACAGCTACAGGCGACTCTGGTGGAAATAGTACCCACCTGTGTTAGTCTGACTTTCAACATTGTCTATGTAACCAGCAACAAAGAAGCATCAAGCCCTTCGAGAATGAAAACAAGCTTAGGGACCTAGGTGGAACTTTTTTCACCAATGCCTGTTTGGATGATGGTCCTCTCCTTAACTAATCTAAGTAGCCGAGAAAACAGGTGGAGAAAAGAGGGTTAAAGGTCATGACATTTTTGATCCCATGTTTTCCACAAAATTAAGCAAAAAAGTTTATATTTTCCTAATCTCTTCCAAGCTCTTTTATGGAATTAAGAGGAAAGAAATCTATGCCCTGTTAGTGCCAGGCAACAGTGAGCAGTGTTCATACACGGCCTGAGATGAGACCTGTTTCTTATTTATTCTGAACAACTTGCCGTCTGGTAATATTTTTCTGTTCTATTTTTAATGGCTATAAAGTTTCTATCGCATCCAGTAATTATCTTCAATCTCAGAAGGAGGGAGGAAATTCCACAATAAGAACTACATGAAACAGCCAGTGTACAGGTGCCAGAAAATACTGTTTTGTTTAGTGGAGATGAGATTGTAAAAATATGGTTCTTTATAAATGATGTTCTCGAGCTTATTTATAGACACTGTGACACTCACTCTTAAACTCCTCCTTTAATTGCTAACAGAAACGTTATTCCAAAAGGGAATTGGGGTGGTGAAAATATATTTTAAAGTGGTATATTCTCCAGAGGAGTCTCATTGCTTCTTACTGTTATCAGCTACACCCACTGAGGGAAAAAGACGTCAGGAGGTCACTTAAGCCATGGCACACGCAAACAAAAGTGCTTTAAATTTCTCAGGGGCAAGCTGTGCTAGGCTGCATCATGAAGGAGACTGGAAGGGGTATCAAAGAGAATTTATTGTGTGATGACCACCTCCAGTTACTTAGTGAAAGCTATAAGCAAAAATATACCACAATGGTTAAAAGCACTGGATGAGCACTGCTATAAAGGGTGTGTGTGTGTGTGTGTGTGTGTGTGTGTGTGTAAGAGAGAGAGACAACAAAGACACAGAGACAGAGAGAGGGAGAGAAAGAGGGGGAAAAGAGGGAGAGAGAAAGAGAAGAGAGAGAACTTTGTCCGTGGTTGTATTTTTAGATAGATATATCAAACCGCTGTGCTATGGTTACTATTGAAAGCTCAAGACATAACCACAATATTATAATTCACTAGTCATGAATATACAACTCATAGTACAAATTGAAAGTATCTACCACACTTACCATTCACCATGGAATCCTTCAAAGACAATTCTTTCCACTTACTGACAATGCCCATCAAATGGACAGAAAAAAAGTAAATAATCTTCATGAAAAGGAAAAAGGTCTACAAGACAAAATACTGCACTTTGCAGCTATCAGAGCCCGCGTGTGTACTGTCTATTAGCGTCTCCTTGGGTCCATAGCTCAAGGGGGGGGTGGAGGGTGGTGGAGGGGGAATGGACTTAACCCATCTGTATTTCTTATTCATATCTCAATGTTCTAAATTCATACTCATCTGAGAATCAGCCTGATGAGAGTTTATTCCAGAAAGGTCCTGGAAATACCATCCCATGCACTTGATAAACAAAAGACAGTCTGAGGAGTCTTGGTGGTCAGTAAAGGAGCCGGATAGAGAGAGTGGCAGAGGGGGACATCAGACATTTCCTCAAAGTACTGGAAAGGGATAAGAGCGAGGCATTTCTTTGTTCCTGACACAGGCTGTCACTGTAAGAGATGCCCAGGTCACCCACTTCTGAACGCCTGGCAGATGCTAAGCTAGGAATGCCCTGAGAGGCAGACGGGATCCACCACACAAAGCCGGGCTGCTGGAGCAGAGGGGATGATGGCCCCGTGACATTTTAATGCAGTGTGTTTTCTTCTGCTGACTGTACATGGGTAAGTAAAGATAACCCTCGGCACAGAACATAACCCACGTCCCTTTCCAGAGAGGCGCCAGGGAATTCTGGCAAAGAGCAAATGTCCTGCATGTCTTGATGAACTTGAGTGTCAGCCTCAGCCCCAGCCTGGAAGAGAGGCTCCTGGGGTGATCTGCCCCACTGAGTCCACTAGGAGAGCCTTCACGGACTCTCTTTGTTATCAGCTTAGATGAATGGCTATCTGTCTCAGCTTTGTTTCTCATTAAATATTTACAGAAGGATTGTCCCAAGTTTTGCCCATTTCATTGTTTTCATTTTCTGGCTTTAACATACAACACATCACCTAATAAAAATTGCACCACATTCAAGGCACCTTGTGGAGGGTGCTGAGGTTAGTGTGACCTTACCGATGTTATTTTAAGTGTCTGTGCTCTGAATTCCCTTGGAATCCATGCTGTTAACTCCCACGAATATGAACGGACCTCCCACGCCTGTAGGATCCCACTGAGTATTTATTAGGAGGCAACTTTGCTTCTAGATGCTGCAAACAGGGCTGTATTTTTCCCCTGGGTGTCTGAGTTCCTGAACACACTTGTTTGAAAAATATCCCTTAAAATATATGGTTAAGCTGGACAGGCGAAACATTTTGTGTAATCAGAGAGCATGTTTAGGAAACAGTTTGCAGAGGCGAATGGTGCTTTAATGTAACCTCCAAGAGGATAAATAACTGAGTCCCCTTCTCGGGGTCATGGGTGCTGGCTTCAGTGCTGGTCATAAAACAAAGTGGAGTCATGGTCCTTAGAAGGGAGTGATAGGAAAACATCAAATATTTGGCCATTTGGCCTGGAAATGCTATGTGAACAGGGGCTAAAATCAGGCCCTTTCACTAGCACAACAAATATTAGAACAAACACTTCAAAGGCTCTTTGGGGATGTGGGGGGATACAAAGTTAAAAGAAAAAAGAAAAATGTCTTGGTGAAGTCTGGATGGATATCTGAAGGGAAAGCTTTCACTTGAGCACAAGAAGTTTTTACCTAATTGCAAAAGCTCTCAGTTAATTAAAAAAAAAAAAACCTAGGTTAGCATTCCCTCTCCTTCAAGGACCATCCTTTCAGAAGTCTCAACACTGCCTTCTTGTTCTAGGCGGTACTCCATTAACCTAAAGGAAAAGCTCACCCCCAAAGCAGATACATTGTTGCCCTGTAACTCTTGCATCACAGAATTAGATTTTGATAAGCTATCCTTTCTTATCTGTGTTGATTAATGAAATAAAGGTCTGAAATGTTATATGTCAGCATAAGAGCCTATTCACAGCCTTCAGTTTACCCAGAACTATCTTTAGCCAACAAAAAAATAGAAAGAAATAGCTGGTGAAGTAGCGCCACTGTCTGGACATTTTAAGCATTGCAGTCAGGCTCCTTTTCTTTAAAAAACTAAGCTATTTTCACTAACACATTTATCTTTTGGGGCAGAGGGGACTTGTTAGACTTACCTACGTGTCTTAAGAATGTTCAGAGGGATTCTAAAGGTTCCTCCTGTGGCCTCATAGCAGAAAGAAAAGATCCATTTCACATGGGGGAGGATGTCTGAGGAGTAAATGAGCTGTCACAGCAAAAGAATGTACGGGATAAAGGGAAACAAATTTCTTACCATTTACACTTAAAACTTAGACTCCTAATTAGCTAGTGTTTGTGTATGCCACAGGACAAATCCCTCCCCTGTGGATGAGGCCAAGTGACTGACCAAAGGGTCCTGGGTAGGTCAGATGCCTGGGAAGTGCTTAGTCCAGTGTCGATTCCACAGCAGTGGTCAGTGATGAGAGGGATTATTAAAACTAGTATTTATTTAACTTCCTTTCAAACATACAGATGAACAGTACCAGTGTTGGCAATGACTCTGACCGCCTGGATTCTGTCCCAGACAAAGTTTCCATGCTTTTCTTTACATCATGGGAACAAGAGAATCTGCCAACTTTTTGAGAAGTAGGGATCTCTCCCCACACTGCTCGGTCCCAGAACCAGGACTACTGATGAGCAGATCTGCCCTGCCCTGCCCGCCCCACAGCCTCTGCTTCCTTCTGCATACGGACCCTTGCCATGCTTGTTTACATGGCCCTCACAGGGCCACGTTGCCCCTGGGTTCTGTCTGGATTTGTCTATTTAAACCTCACCTCTTCTGAAGACCTAAGTCCTACCTTTTCCGGGAGTTCACCTCCTGATCTCTTCCTCACTGCCCACTTTACACCTTCAAGGATTAGTACTGGCAGTCCTGGCTGCTGCTCTCAGGAAGGGCGGGTGTAAGGTGTTATGTACCTCTGGGCCCTGGCCAGCCACGAAATACTCGTATCCATGTCTTCATCTGGGACATCAAAGTATATGTCATCACCCATTTCACTACCACAATAGTCTGTCAAATACTTGACACAACTGAGCATGGAAATGAAACGTGTTCTTCCCGATCTAAATCAGCAAAGAACAGCCCTTCACAAGCTAGAAAGAGTGGGCTTTTACTTTTGGGTGGCACTAAAAGGCTAGTGTGGCTATAACATGACAGTAGGACACCAAGTTTGAGGGACTAGTGCATCCTTGTTTACTAGTCCCCGCATCTGGGCACAGACAGGAGAAGTTCGGCACCAGATGGCGCCTGGGCTGGGGATGGGACTGAATTAGTTGCAATCCTGCTTCTATTTCGCCCAGTGGCTTTAAGGCTTTAAGGACATCACTTTGGTCCTCGGTGAAATATAAATGTTGTCTCAACCTTATCAAGCCCTTGCAGACAGATATCAGAGGAGTTGCCCCATGGCACAGTTCTCAAATAATTCAGTTGATTTTTTTAAATACCCACATCAACCAGCAGAGGGCAGTGAATAACAAAGTGAGTTCTATGCTGACTGGGGCTTGTGGTCTAAATTGAGGACTATAAACATGTTTAAAGCCACATATTTGATAATAACACTTTGATGCTATTGCTCTGCATTGCCCATGAAATCTGAAGCAATTTTTTTGTTTGTTTTTGTTTTTTGTTTTCCTGCACTTAGCACCTTTGTGGAGAGCAGCTCAGCCAAACACCCTCAACTGGAGAAAGGAGGTTGCTGGGTGCAGAAGACAGACAAGACAGCAATGCAGCCTGACACTTTGCAGTGAGGTTCAGAACAAGAAAGGAGAGGCCCGGGCTCACAACCCATGGATCTGGGAAGGATGGCTCACTGAAAGAAGTCTGGAGAAAATAATTACATTTAGAATGTTCTGGGTGGTCTAGCAGTAAGAAAGGAGACATGGCAGCCCAGGCTGGTGTGGTGGTTACAGTATATAAAGCAAGTACCATCAGTGGGCTTAAGAGCACTTAAAAGTAGGCATTAGAAGATGTTACAGATACGCTTTGTGATTGAGACTTTACAACTGACCCATATGGATCAGTGCCTGGGACCACCCTTCTGGCCCATGGACAGCCCACTCTGTATAGGGTTAAGTATGGGTGGGAGATATACTGTCCATGGCAGAATTCAACAGAATAAACAGAGCGCTGAGTAAAACTCACAACAAGACCACCAGGGCCACACAGTTCTAACGTAAATGTGTATATGGTGGCTCAGAAAAACTGAACAAACAAAAGTCATGGGGGGGGTAACACAGCCATGGTTTTTAAAGCCAAGTCTACATGTTATTCAAAAGGATCAGAGGTATGTAGGCAGAGGCAAGGCAGCGTAATGGAACTGTCACAGGTCTCCAGCGAAGGAGTGATGATGCTACTTAGATTAGCAGCTAGACAGGTGTCAATTTAAACTCAGCTGTTGGAAGAGTTAGACTTAAAGTTGGGAGAAAACATATAGCTATGGGTTACAGATGAATATTTGACTCATGCTTGCATAGCTGGTGTTAATTCTTTGCTATTGAATCGGATAACTGGACAATTCTAATGCTTAGTTCTTTTCTTCTCCCCATTTGGATGCTCTCTGGGCTCCCCTGCCAAGGGTTGCTCAGAAAAACCCAGCCCTTCTATTAAATAGCAGCTCTTCCAATGTTTGGATCCTTGCTCTCAGGAACAAACATCTTCCAGTCCCTCAGTGTTCCTACCTGCCACACTGCCGTCCTTCACCTCTTTTAAAGGTGTCCCTAAAGGGTGTCTCCAACCAGGTGGCTAATAGGGAAGGCATTCCTCGTCTCTAAGAAATTCTGAATCAGTGAGAAAGCCTGGCCTCCCAGGGTCACCCTCCGCACTCCCGTGATGATATCTTAATGCAGGAGCATCTACGACATCCTCCTCATCAACCACACAATTCGTTTTCATCACGGTCCCCTGAGGATCGGATTGCAGTCACCATTTTTGTCCGGGCTAATGGAACAGGATGGAGTAAAACGTGGAGAAACAAAAAGAAACACAAATGTGGAAATAATTTGCTTGCTTGACACTCCGCCAATGGAACTCACAAATATAGTCCTCCAAGCTTCTTGCTCAACCAGACTTGTTTTTTTGTTTTCGGGGGAGGAGAGGGTATTTGGGGTGTGGTTATTTTTGTTTGTTTTCTTTAAATGAGACCACAGTGACTGTCAAGATAGCCTGGAGTTCAGAGGTATAGACCTCCATGTTTCCTAAAGCTTGAGTGAGGATGTGTCCTCCATGCGTGAAGGACCAGTGATTCGGAGCCTCCTCCCTACAGGGTCAGAGACAGAATACCTAGCTAGTGAGGCTCTGGCCACCAGGCGTGTCCTGTGCCTTTGAGGTCAGGGACAGACATGGTCCTTGCTATTATTTTTTTTAGGAAAGAGGCACTTGTGCTCTGGCAAGCTCTGAATTCTGTCACGGGGAGGGTCACCAGGAAGGCAAGGAGCTGAGGCCCCATCCAGCAGGGCGCAGCACCTGCCAGGGTTGGTCCCCTGCCAATCACTGAGCCCAGTCATTTGATCTAGCTTGCTTTGTCGTTTATATTTTTACCCCGCTCATTACACCACTATTCTACTCCAGGCTAGTACAAGAGGCAGACTAAAACTAAAGACAAACAAACTGTGATCTGGGCAGCCAACACACCACCATGTCTTTCCTTCTCCCTCTTTGCCTCTTCTCCTCCAGCTCACAGATCTCAATCACCACCGTGGCACCTGACCCTTACACCTTACACCAAGTGACTGGCCTGGGCTCTGGGTCTGTGGCCGCATTTCCTAAGCCATGAAGTAAAGCTGGGGATGGTGATCATATCGGGGGAACTGAGGCAGCAGAAGCTGGGCTCTTGGTTGACTTATTCCATGATACCCTCCCCTCTCCATTCCCCCCCCCCATCACTCTTCACTCTCTTCTTCAGGACAGCTTAAATTTTAGTTGAATGCACTGAAAGAAAGTTGGTTCCAGAAGTGTCTCTCAGCGTTTCTGCCCAGAACTAGAGGAAAAATTTTGGCAGAACTTCCAAGGTACAAGTAAGCTCTTAACAGCCTTTTGGCACATCAGGGACAATTAGACATCTGCACTCCCTAATCATCCCTTGGGGAAGGGGAGGCCATGCTCCCGACAGACATCTGCTAAAATATGGCTTGGATTGGATTTGGGGACTCTCCTCCCATCTGTGTTCTTGGGACTCAAGCAAGGGAGAGGTAATACGAGACATTTTTTTTTTTTTTTTTTTAATCTGGGGCAAGTTTGACAAACCAGTGTTTACAAAGGGACTTAGGGCTGGTGACCATGGAGATACCAGAAGCTCCAGAACCCACAAGAACTGCCTCAAGGGAGTCAGGGATATTTGTGGCTGGGACAAAGAGATGTCCTTTGCATTTTGTCCCAAATGGGAGAGAGTTGTGAGAGCCTGTGTGTCTGATCAGTTTCTTCATCATGAGAAGTGAGCTTGAAGTTCCAAGTCACTGAGAATCAAGTCACAATGGAGTGCCTTGTCCTTGCTGTGAGTGACAGCTCCCAAGAGGGCTCCTTCCTGGCAGAGGGGAGGAGCTGCCATCTGTATGGCACAGGGTGAGTTCCAATAGGACCAGCCCTGCACAAGTCCTCAGAGGGCAGAGCGCTGAAGCCCACCTGGCTATCTAGGCTCAGGGCCTGCCACAATAGTCCCTATCACACGTGTGGCCGGCTCTCACAAGCAGCAGCAGCTGGGTCTGGAGGAGCAGATTTCCCCACTGCGGGCAGTTCCTCCCTGGACTGCCCAGACAGTGGGAAAGCAGGGTGTCTCCATCTGCACAGGTGGACGGCATGCAAGCTGCCCCCTTAGCGGGGCTCACTGAGAAAAATGAGCGCTGTGATTCAGCTAAGGGGGAAATGTGTCCAAAATGAGCTACAAGTCCGTTTGCACAAAGGAGAAGGGGAAACTCTATTAGGTTGCAATCTCTGGTTGGGAAATGTGTTTCTAAAGGGAGTTTGCGTGCCATGGAAACAAAGCCCCGAAGCCCAGTTTCAGCTTATTAGCGCTAAATTGGCCACAGCAAATGAGAACTGCAATTGTCAGTGACCTGAGGTTTTATAAGCACACTGGGACTGTTTGCAGACATTCTACACGCACCCCACAGAGCAGCTGGAAAGAGGCAACTCAGCTTACACTCCTATTTCCAAAGCTCAGAGCAGCTGTGAATCCATCCCATCAGGCACCCTCTGCACGGGAGCCTCCCTGGGACTAAAACCTTCCTGAGCTCTGTGCCTACCATTGTGCTTTCTCAAGAGGGGAAGACCAGCAAATAAAAGTCCCAGACAGTAAGATCACAGGCAGCAAGAGTCTTGGAGTGAGACCACTGAGAGTAAATCTAGAACAGTGTTATTCTGATGGGGGGGGCACTGAAGAGTCAGACAGTGACAAAGGAATCAACCCTACAAGGAAGCAGCAGAGAACAGGGGAGCAGGAAAACACAACTAAAACAAAGCAGCCTCTTGCTCAAAGGACACCGTTTGTTCAGGGTCAGATCCCATTTGCCCTTTATTGTTCTGGGTTGTCTCTCAGTGGATCTCGCCCTATGCAGAGCACACATACTAGAGGCAGAAATGGAAGCACAAGCTATTTGTAGCATGAAGTTCTATGAAGGATATAAGCAAGGGGCTGAAAGGGAGACTACATGGGAGACAGCCCTGGGGAGAACCATAGAAAAGTATTGTTCAGAGAGAGAAGTTGTAGGCTCTAAGGAGCTGAGAGGTGTCTCAGGCAAAGAGATGGTGGGTAACTTGTCTAAGGGAAGAATTGCTAAGGATGCTTCCAGTGATGAAATCAGGGGACAGAGGGAGGGACAGAGAGGCAGGCAGGGTGAGTTGGAGAGTTGTGGAGATCAGGGGAACGTGTACACGCAGCCTGGATCTGGGGTATAGACGGTGCTGATTAACTGTCCATTCTTGAAACTCCTCTTCCCAGCTCTAAAATACTGGTCTCTCAGTTCTTCTAATATGCTAGCCAGTCATGGCATCCCATGCTAGCCCAGCTTCACACACACACTGTGGGTATGCATGCATATACACCATTCAGGGTTTACTGACTATTCTTTACTAATGTACCACCCCACGTTGGGTGCCATTTGTAGTGCCCCGAGTCTGGGAAACCAGGGAAACCAGCCAGGTCCTGCCTGGCTTATATGCCCTTGTTTGGAAGGAAGCAGGTAGAGAAATACTAAAGAAAAGACAGAAACACAGGATAGAATCAGGAGGGTACTCCCGTGAATACTGGGGACAAATGCCCCAAGTTTGTGACACACTCTCTTTATATACCCCAATTAAAAGTGTGTGGGGGGGGGAGAGGCAAGGAGACTTCCTTGCCAGGGTACAAAGAACAAGCAAGCATAGTTACCTTCTCAATACCCAAAGCATTAAGTATCTTGTTGTCAAGGTAAGATAGACAACAGTCACACCTTAGGCCAAATATCCTGTTGTTAAAGTAAGACATCTACAAGTTACTTCTTAGGCCAAATATTCTGTTGTCAAGGTATGACATCCATTAGTTTAGCCATACCTCAAGCCAAACATTCTGTTGTTTAACCTTGAGAGAGCAATAGTGGGTTTGAACTCTCTGACCTTAAGTCAAGATGAAGCAGAGCGATCTCTGTGGGCCCCAACAGACTAACTGCTCCCATATTTTAAAATCTTTCACCACTTTCTCTTTGACTCACCTATTATATTAGTGACCATGTATCGAGTACCCTGTCAGATGTTGGTAAAATTACATAAAGCATCTGTTTTATCCCCTAAGACTGCACTTGGGTATTATGTAATAAAGGCCTCTGGAGAAGGAAATGTGGAAGGAACACATCTCAAGGGTTTAATGATATGAGACCTGAGCAGGGTCCCAAGGGAAGAACAGATTTCCACTGAGAACAATGGGTTATTGGGTAAGCATCATGCACTGGACAAGCGGAAGAGGCAAATTCCAAGGGATGAGGGTGGCTCTTGACATCCTCCTTGCTGTCTCCCCACATCTGCTAGTTCTGCATGTCAAAGTCTTGAGAGCATAGGATACCAGCCCTGTTCTTCAGTTCTCCTTTGTGACAGCGAGAGGCAGAGAGCTGGAAGGTGGCATCCACAGATGAGAGTGAATGGACTTGTACCTGAGAGATCATCTCAATATTGCGGCAATGGTCCTATGACCCATTCATCAGGCTAGATAAGACGGGAATGAGAAACCGGTAGAAACTGGAGGTCACAAGGGTGATGGAGGCAGACATAGGAGTACTGAGAAGTGAGTGTGCTCAGGGTCCATGATGTGAAATTTCCAAATAATAAAAACATGAAAAAAGGTGTGACTTATGTGGACAGCCTACTCTTGGAAGTTACTAGAATTTTCTAGAATGTTCTGGTACAAAGGTGAGACCCTCAATGTGAAAGGGTGAAGAATATTGAGAGTTCACCTGTGGGGGTGCTTTAGTAGTTGGAAATTAGCAGGAAAGAGTAACAAATGGGATTAGCATTTGAGCAAGGGATAGTGATCTTTATGGATGTGATGCAGATACACCTTTCCTGTGAAAAGAGATGTTTGGTATCTTATTTTATGTTTTATTTTCCTGAGGTCAGAAAGCAAACTGTTTACTCATAACCAAAAAGATTTTGAGCAGATAAAAGTATTTTAAACAAGGGGGTCCCTTAAAATATGACCAATGCATTTATCTCTAGCATAAATTTATGGATGGGTTTTGCCAGAATCATGTTGAAACCACTTATATAACATGTTAAAGATGAGCTTGGATTCCTGGTTAGAAGAGATCTAGGTGGCCTATGAACATTCCAGAACAGACCATCTCATCTCAGAATGGACCCTTCAGAAACACTTATCTAAACGATTGTTCCACACCTGCTCACACTCCCTTAATTTTCAGCCCACTGAAGGACTGAAATGGAGCTGCCCAGTGGACTCCACCTTCCCGCTCAACTTCCTAGCCAGATGGATGATTGGTGTCGTCATTTGCTCTTTGCTGCCATTCTCAACATCTTCTTTCTCAGTCTCAAGAATGTTTGTTTATCTATACTATGGTTGCCCCATGGGACTACATTGTGCAAACTGCCTTTGGAAAACTTTTACAATAAACAAAATTCCAACACGATCGTGCCTTGCGGATGGACTTCTGAGGAGGTCTAAGAGCTGACAAAGAGTTTAGGAGAGCGAGGCATGAATTATTGTCCATGGAGCCACTAAATTTAACCAGGAGTTTTAATTAGGGAGCTGAAATTTATGGCCCAGTGAAGAAGAGTTCAAACAATAGCAGACATGTAGGCTGAGACGGGGTTCTTTGAATACCTTTCACTGCATTCAGCCACACCTGTCCCCACTCATTGCTCTCCACCTCTTGTAGTTCTGCAGGGAGGTGCTTGGCCACAGCTGTGCTTCAGGAGCGGGCGAGCTGTTTACACCCCTCAAGCCTATCACAGCTGAGCAGGATCAAGCCACATGCTCAATTAATCTGAAGCAGGACTTTTGCCTGAACCAAGGTTATCTGAGTGCCAAGCACTATGGAGATTCTAAGCACCATCCAGTAGGGCCCACTAACTAGACCTGCTACCTTGACTATCCATCAAGCTGCTGAGCTGTCAGATACGCCTTAGCTCTTTGCAAGAAATGTGTGTTTCCTCGAGACTTCCTTGTTGTTAGCCAGTAAAAAGCTACTCTTTGGTACCTAACTTCTTTTTCAAAACTCCTCCCAGCTCTCCACCTTTGAGGTTGAACTATGTTAACAATGGCTGGCATGGAAAGTCCCTGTAGGGTTTGTAGGAAATTAATGTTAGCCACCTCTCAACAGAAAGCTGAGGCTTTGCAAAACATACCATATGCTTGTCACTTTGCCAATGAATCAAGATGTTTCTGCAGCCTTCTGAGTCTAAATAATTAATGGTAATGTCTAAAGATTACCCCCAAGGTTCACGGAGTGAGGATGGGGCCTCTGCAGTGTTCAACGTGACTCAACTTCTACTCAACCCAATATTTCATGTGATAAATGGCCAGGCTTTATGACCACCGCCATCCACCCAACTCATCACCATTGTTCATTCCTTCTTCGTTCCCCATGCCTTTCTTCCTTATATAATTAGGTTCTCTGGTTTGCTCCAAGCAAGTGGCATTACATTTCACCCTTCCTCAGATACAGTACTTACCCCAGCTTTCTCCGGCTCCCTCGTGATTATCTTTCTAACAGATATGCTTTAGTCTTAGCCATGCTGCTGTCAAGGGACCCATTTCCTCTCAATTCACTCTTGCCAAACAATTCATCTAAATCAATGAATCAAGCTAAACAAATCAATAGCTTGACTAATTTTGGTGATTATAGACAGCATAGCTTTTTCTAAATAGTTTTAAAGAACAGATATTAAGTTCTTCTTCTATAATTTAGATAAGTTCATGATCATTTTATATAGACCTTAGCTGTATGAATCTTAAGCAAAAAGAACCCATCTTTGATTTTTAGCATCTTTAGGGAAAATTCGTTTCTGAAGCTCACAATCTATTGTTGATTTATTTTGTCCCTCTTAGAAATTTCAGAATGAAGTGCTATTCAGTCCTCAACAGAATGTTTTTTCTCTTTCTTTTCTTTGTTTGTTTGTTTGGTCTCACACTATAACCAAGGCTTGCCTAGAACTTCCTATGTAGCCCAGGTTTCATTGGAACTCATGGCAATCCTCCTTTCTCCACATCCTGGATTCTGGTATCACAGGTACTCCCCACCCCATGTCTTACTTTTAATTGCTTATTTATATTTAGCTTAATAAAACACTCAACTTTTAATTTTGTTGTAGTTACACATACCCATAGCTCCAGCTACTTGGGAGGTTGAGGCAGGAAGATTACTTGAGTCCAGGAAATTCTTGGCCAATCTGGGCGACACAATGAGACCACCATTTCAAAACAAAACAAAAAGAAATGGATTTCAAACACAAATCTTGTCCCATATGTAAGACTCTCCCCATAGTTCCAGTCACATCCTCCATTGCAGCACCTTAACTGATGACAGAGCCCTTTGGTTTATGTAGGGACACTGGGGTGGGGGGGGTATCACAAGTCTTTCCTATACACCAATACTTCATAGGGTGAAGTACCTTATTTCATTATTTCACCAAATCTCCCAAGTGTTTATGTCTAGTTAAAGCTGAAATTGGGTGTTAACAACATTTTGAATGTTTGCTTTCATCCTTACTTAGGCAGTAGAAGAGTTACAGTTAAAACTGGAGGTTATGTATCCTGCTGCTGGAGCTAGCAAAATACATTAAGTGGTAACCCAAATACAAAGGAAATGGTAAATGACTTACCTTGTTTATTGAACAAATAATATTCCAAAGATAAAGAAGTTGATTCATTATAAAGCCTAATACATATCAAGCGCAGTAAAACTGTCTTTCCTAGAACTAGATCCAAACTGCAAAATTACCTTTTGGGAGTGTGTGTGTGAGTGTGGATGTGTGCATGTGTGCATGCCTCTGTGTGTGTGTGCGTGTGCGTGTGTGTGTGTGTGTGTGTGTGTGTGTGTGTGTGAGAGAGAGAGAGAGTGTGAGTGTGTGAGTGTGTATGTGTGTGTGTGAGTGTGTGTGTGTGTGTGTGCATGCATAAGTACATGCATGCAGGCAAGCTTGAGTGCATGCTGATATGCACATGTATTGGAGGCCAGGGCTTGATGTCAGCTGACTCCAAATATCATTCTCCAATCTCTGTTGTGACAGAATCCCTCAGAGAACCCAAAATTCACCAGTTAACAAGACTGGTGTCAGCAAGATCCGGAGATCTACTTGGCTCCACCAGCCCATCCCCACTCCTGCTCCCAGTGCTAGGGGTTCAAGACTCAAGTGATCATGTCATGCTTTTACGAAGTGCCTAGGATCTAAACTCAGGTTCTCATGCATACAGAGAAGGTACTTTACCAACTGATCCATGTCCCTCTTGCCAAAAAGACCTTTTAAAGATAACCGGGCATTATGCTGTGTTTAATACAAGTATATTTCATGTTTGTGCAAGTGGAATATCAGTTGTTTCAAAGTTCATCCACCCTACCCTAAGGGTGCTCACCACTTGGAATTTTCTCACCATTATTCTCTTGACTTTCATTATACCTTTGCTTAGATTCCTCAGGAAGGAAAGAACTCATGTCTCATGTATGAGTTCTTGCTGGTGTGACCCCATGTATCAAGAGAGGTGGATGTTGTGGTGGTGTGGTAGAATGGGAAGATAGGAAGCAAACGAGGAGAGGGTGAGCAGGAGGAAGGACTTGTATGGACACTGAGGAAAGCACCAGGAGACCTAGTCCTCCCTCTGACATCGTCTCAGTCATCACAGGCAGTGTGTCCCCCAAAGCAACTGCTCAAATAAAAGCAGAGAAGGAGATTATTCCTCAGCCTTACTCTCCAATGATCAAAAGCTCACTCTATTAGCACTTTTTAAACAGCACATCCAGGAAGCATGGGTGCAGGTAGAAGCAGGATCCCATGATGCTTTGGGGCAAAGGTCTAAACCTGAAGTGAACTGTAGTGAACACAGGTAGAAGAGCTAAAGGGATGCAGAAGAGTGTCAGATATGTGTTGATTCTAGAAATTAACATGCAATAAAAACTATGGATCCTTATATGTGTCTGGAACAAAATGTAGATCATTGAGACCTAAAAATCTCAAAGTGAAAAATATATTTCACCTAAGATCCCAAATTGAGATCTACATACAACTTTAATCATGTGGACTATCCAATTTCCTCACTTTTCATTTCCATCCAGGGCATTTGGTTATTACTGTAGAACTAGTAAACATGAAGAAAGTAAAAACTATAATAAAAAACTGTGATGTAATATATGTTTCTTTTCTTTTTCTTCTAAAATTAAGGCATTCATACCATCCAGGTTAATTTCTGGAAGCCAGCATTCCAAGATTCATTTTCATTTTGAACCTATATTCTTAGAAACATTTTATTTCTGTTTTCATAATTTTGAGTCATAGTTAGAAAAATAATCTTTAAATATTCTGAAAAGTTATCAAAATGTTATTAATTCTATTCACTTCTTTTTATGAAGTTGAATGATTGGGAGAGAAATCTACAATAGTTAGCAGTCATTTTCTCAACATCAACTATCTAGGTTTTGAATGAGAAAGAAACTAATTTTCCTCACATGTAGGGAATCTATAATCTAATACAGATACACATACAAAATCTTTATGAGGTCATTAAATGAATGCTCTGACTGAAGTACCAAGGAGAATTGGGGTTTTGGAATCGTCATGGGGATGACAGTTTTTCTGAGCTTTGTAAGGAAGTCCATTTCCAATGAAGCTTAGTTAAAAAAGCAAGTAAGTAAGAAAGAAAGAAATTCAACTCTGCTGAAAGCAACCAGGTATCATATACATGTATAAACTAAAAACAAAGGAAGCCCAACCATAAGTCTGCTTATCCAAATAAATTATATTGTTTCTAGTGGCATAAAATCACCGATGGCTTCTCATAAGACTTAAAAAGTTTGTTTCTCTTTTTTGTATCACCCTCAAAAGAATTAAGCCCTATTTAATAAAAAAAAAATTTGCAATGGGTTTAATGGCTTAAATAAATTTGCAATGGGATTAATAAGGACATCCCACTTCATTTAAATGGATCTTCTGGGTCATGGGTCTAATGTCAACAATGGGATTGCTCCAAGATAGAGTCCATGGTTAGTTAACATTTTACATGTGGAAAATGTAGACAACTGGGCTTCAGTTGGCATCCAATGAGTCAGACCTTCTGCACTGAAAGCACAGACTCTAGGAGAGTATGAGTGCATATGTATGTTTGTGGGGTTTGTGTGTGCTAGTGTTTGCTCTAGATCAGTTTTGAGCTGCAAAGGGCTGCAGGCTTTACAGGAGGTACTCTGGAGGGTAACGAGGCAGCTGTTTCCTATTATCAACTCTGGCTCTTCTTACTATTGTCATTCTCCCCACATTTCCTTAGAAAGGTAATTCCAAAGGCTACTTGGCTCCTCTCACAGAGGAGATATGCCAAGGGATCCAGGAGCCTGGAGAGGCTCTAAGAATCTTGGAGACCAAAGACATCCTGGAGCATGACTGGATTTGTATTTAACTTCATGTTCCCCCTCTTTGTTCAATGTCACTGATTTAAGAGTTGTAAGAGCAAACATGGACTACTGACTCCAGACAGCAAAATGTGTTTATTTTTCAAAGGATAGTAAAATAAACAACCCCAAGTCCACTCTCAGTCTTGTTTTCCTTCCCCCTGTGAACTGGCCTGTGGTGTAAGACATTTTCTAACAACTCAACTGGTCAGGATCCTAGTCTAGGATTCCATTTGCTTCAGATAATGGATGCCTAAGTAAGGCTACCCCGTGTCTCACTGGGGTGTTTATAAACCCCTGGGAAGTTTATCTCCATCAAGGGAAAACATGTCTTTGGTTTCTGATTGTAGAGCATATGCTGGAAAAGAAGAGACAAGGGAGGTGTTGATGCAGGAGATTTGTTCCCACTGTCACTCTGAAATTGCCAATACAGTTAAACCTTTAATCAGAGGGCAGAGTCAAAGTTAAGCTGGTTAGAATTAGCCATAAAGAATTTGGAGTACCCAGATAGAAGGGCACAGGAGGGGGTAGCTTAGAAATATGTGCAGTCTTTTCAATCTGGGAAGGTGAAGAGGCAGGGTCAGCTGGTTGTTTCTCGGTCACTCTGTGGGTCTATCAGGTTTCTACCCCAGTATCTGACTCCTCCTGAGTTTTTATTGATAGGAAAGCTTAGACAAACGCTTCAAGGTATCATGACCAGAATAGGACATGGCTGTTCTGAAATTGAGACTGTAGAGATGAGTCAAAACCCTTTCTACCCACCCCTACCCGATCCATCCCCTTCCAAACCCCAGTCTATTAACACATGTCAGAATTGCTTGTGTATCTGATGGGTATTTTGGTTGATCTATTGTTCTTTGGGAGTCTTCTTTGACTCTTCCTACTGAAATGCCTTGAAATTTCAGTTTAGGAAGATAGCTTGGTGAGTTCCTTATAAAGACCCAAGAGAAACAAGGAATTCTTGGACATCTTTTGGAAACAAGGATGAAAGTAAACATAAGAACCCTTGGAGACAGCCATGCTCATTACCTGCCCCTGTTACTGGTCCTCTTAATGTCTTGTGCTAAGAAAGCATTGGTGACTCTGCTAATTCCTCCTCTTCCAGGCTATTGTCTCTCTGTTGGAAAAAAGCTTTGGCAAATACTAATGGAGTTGGAAAGCTGGAATAAAATGTAGACTGTTAGAATACCTTTTATTCTGTTATCTGGTTCAGTGGTAGACTTCCTTCTCAAATCTGCGGAGGATAAGGCCTCGTTCTCTAGGAAGGGTGTGAGCAAAGTTAATTTTGGGAAGACTTGACAAAAGAATAAGGTGAGGCACACTTCTGACAGATTTTGCCGACCAAAGGGAGAAACACCCAGAGATTCCGAGTCACAGAGTCATCAAGTCAGCCCCAAAAGACCAAACAACAGACAGTCAGTCCTGCCATAGTCATGAGCCTAGCTTAAGGTTATCTAGGCCTTTGAAACTAGACAGAGGTCCTGATAAGACAGTCATTACTTTCAAGTACCCAGTGGAATCTAAGATACATACTCTGTGGGAAAAGATAACAGTCTCAGGCCTCAGACTATTGCCATGAGCAATTTTAATGCATGTTATTTGGTACATAACTGAAATTGACCAGGCACTCAAAAAAATAAAACCACATCAATAAAAATCAGCAGACATAACAGATGACAGAATAGAAATTCTGGTGTTGTCATTATTAGACAAAAACTTTTCTAAGTTTGAGAAAAGGATAATTGTGAGTATTTAAATAGAGAACTAAAAACTTCTTTAAAAGACATGTTTATTTGGTGAATAATAACACTGAACATGTTTTAATGAGTTTATTTGTCGGCCATGTTTTCACACTTTGACTGGACATGTATCTTTTCATAAACAATTATTTTCTGACACCTAATTAAAAGTATGTATAGTGGATATTTTCTTTCAATCTGTGATTTATCCTTTCTTTATTTATTCATAGGATCTTTTCTTTTTAAACTTTCATGGAGCTTGTTCTTTGACAATTCATACATGTATAAAGTACATTCTGATTATTATAACCCCCCATTTCTCTCCCACCTCTATTAGCCTCCCCTCTCCACAAGTCCTTTTCTCACATTCATGACTTCTTGTTCTTGTTGTCATTGTCACTGTTGCTGTTAAGTTTAATTAAGATCATCTATGTGATCATGGGCTAGAACTATCCACTGGAGTCTGCTGGTTCAGTGTTGGACACACGACTATAGACAATGATTACTTCCACCAAATGCACTAGTAGCCAATAATTAAGCAGGGAGGAGGAGGGTCCTGTAAACTCCTTCCCCATTCATGATTGACTGTTGGATAGGCCCAGTTTTATGTAGGCCCAATGTAGGCAGAATAGCTGTCGAGGTCATGGCTGGATTGGCTTTATCACAGTCAGGAGACAGCATTTCACAGACCTTCTTCCTACCCTCAGGCTGGGTGGTGGCTACAAAGTCTAGACAGCAGGGTCAGATTTGAGTTTCAGAAATGAGGTAAAACAAAGGCAGGACCAGGTTCAGAAGGACCAGGTGCACAAATGGACAGCGGGTCCAGATGGGTAAGCAGATAGTAGTTCAACTAGGCCACATCAACATCAGAGAACAAGCGAGGCTGAAGCCCCTGAGCCAGTCAGGAGTTCCCTTGTCTGACAATGGGGATGTCCTTCTGAATATTGTGAATATATGTTTCTCTTATTGGTTGATGAATAAAGCTGTTTTGGGCAATGGACAGGTAGGACAGGCAGGAAGTATAGGCAGTGTAGGAGAATTCTGGGAAAAGGAATGCAGAGAGAGTTTCCAGAAAGATGCCATATAACTGCCAAGAAAGCAAGAGATTCAGATATCACCAGTAAACTAAGACCATGTAGAGCTACACAGATCATTAGAGATGGGTTGATAATTAAAAGAGAGTTCGCCAATAAGAAGCCTGAGCCATAGGCCAAACAGCTTCTAACTAATATAAGCCTCTGTGTGTTTATTTGGGACTAAATGACTTCGGGACCAGGCAGGATGGAAACTCCTGTCCACGATTGTCACACACATGGTAGTCAGATGGCAAGTCTGTGGAGGCTGTGGCCATCACAGTGCTAGATTCCCATCTCTTTATAACATCCTGGTAAAGGAGCTGTATGCTTTCTTAGTCTGATGTGTTTGATAAGTTCTCAAACCTGGTTTTCCTGATATGATTTTAAGACACTCATGTGCCCCTGCAATATTGATTTATTCTAATAGATTTCTAATATGTCATCCTTTCTATACTTAAGAAATAGTCATTTATCAATCTGTGCCAGGTGAGTGGTGGCAGTCATATAGTGCCACCACATGGGGGCACAGTCTGTTTTCACTATTCACAGCTAAGATCAGACATTGGAATGAGACATGGCTGAGTTCTCCTTGGGTCTCAGAGAATGACAACAGGGTGAAATTCACCATCTGAGTTCTCATCTGAAAACTCTGTGAAGGAATCGCCTCCAACCACATTCAGATTGTTGACAGAATCAAGTTCCTCCTAACTGGAGCCCGAGGTCTCCATTCCTACTGTCAATCAATGGGTCAGGAGCCAGTAAGACTGCTAGGGAAACAGAACGCCATTCATAGCTAAAGGTCAGCTCAGCAAGAGGACATAGCAGTCCTAAATATTTATGACTCTAGTAACAGAGCATGAAGATTCATGTGAAAACTGATGAAACTTCAAGTAGACCAATCCAGTTATAGCCATGGATTGCTACATCCCTCTTTGAACAATCAGTAGGATGTAAGACACTTGAACACCACTGTCAGCCAACTTGGTATTATTTATATCCAGGTAAAAGTCCACTCATGATTGGGAGAACACATTTCTTAATTGGGAGAACATGCTTCTTAAATGTACATGGAATGTGTACTGTGTACTGAGATTTATAAAGCCAGTCAGTACGTGGAAATATTTTAAGTCATACAATGTCTTGTATATTTTTTGACCACCATGGATATCACTTAAAAATCAAAAGAAGAAATATATCTGAGAACATCTCTAAATATTAGGAACAAAATAATATACTTCTAAATAATTCATGAAAACAAGGGAAACCCAAAGGTAAATTAAATGTAATTTGTCCTGGGTGAAAATGAAAACACAACATCCAGGGCTCAGGAGATCCAGCCTTAGATGGTTTCACTAATGATACCACAAAACAACAAGGAAGAACTCTCAGAAATTCTACCAAAATTTCAAGTAGGAGGGACAAGTCCATACTAACTTTTTGAGCCCATTATTATCTGAAACCAAAATTTGACAAAAACAATATAACAAACGGTTCAAGGTGCCATTTCTCCCCAAGTTCATCTGTAGTTTCTACTGGCTCTATTAGAATCCCAGAATTAGTTTTGATTGTAAGAAAGTAGATTCTCAGGGACACACACACACACACACACACACACACACACACACACACCTTAATAAATAAAACATTAAAAAGTAGTATCTGATATTCATATGGAAAGACAAAAGCCCTTCATAAACACATATGTAGAAGCTCTTAGAAATACTTTAGCAGAATAAATTCAACAATATATTGAAAGGGATAATACAACATAACCGAGGGAGCTTCACCGAGGGTTTGCAAGGTTCTGAGCTGATGTTCGGTTGTTTCAACATTTCAATTACTCTTTCTCCTCAAACTACTATTGTATTTATCACAAATTCATTTTCCAGAGCAATACAGGATTATTTTGAACTCTTCATTTAGTTCCACTGATTTATTTATCTGCCTTAGTTCCAACGCTCCACTGTTTCCACTGCTATAAATTTAGATTGTGTAACACTCCCAACTTTTTTAAAGGTTGAGCAATAATATCCAAATCAAAATAAATCTTCACATTACTAGTCTAACAAACACCTGTGTGTCTTAATATACACGTAAAGAGTACTCACCGTTCATTATTTTAAAAACCAAGACTGGAAAGGAACACTCTCAACATGCTGAAGGATTTCTACTGCAGAAAAACCTGCCACTTAATTTTTATTTAGTATTGTCCTAGAGGTTCCACCTCGTACAATAAGCAATAAAATAAAGCAGGTTACATCACAGTTAGTCACTATTGACAGGCCGCATGATTATCTATATTGATGATCCTATGGAGTCCTCAAGGAACAGAATCCAAGTGAGCTCTAGGCAAGATCAACATACAAAACTTAGCCATATTTCTTCATATTAGCAATCAAAAGGCAGAAAGTGAAATGTAAATAAGAATAGTAGACCAGAGATGGCTCCACAGGGAAGGGCGCCTCCCACCAAACCTGATGACCTGAATTCAATCCCTGGAACCCACAGAGGGGAAGGAAATAACTGACCGTGTAACCTGTCCACTGACCTCCACATGCACGCTGTGGCACGCACAGCCTACAAACACAATAATGAAATGATATCCAAGTCAAATTAAATCTTCATGTTACTAGTCTAAAAACACCTGTGTGTCTCAATATATACATAAAGAGTACCTACTGCTCATTAGTTTTAAAAACTCATAAAACCAAGACTGGAAAGGAACACTATCAACATACTAAAAAAAATTCTACTGCAGAAAAACTTGCCACTTAAAAATAAATATTATTTTAAGTAAATATAAGTCCTATTTATAATTATATCAGAATATATAAAGGATATATATATAAGGATAGAGTATATGTAAGCACATCCAGGTTTTTCTAGTCCAGCTACACCCACAAAACACTTTTTCAAATGTGTGGTTTGCCTGTTTCATGTTCCTCTCCCACATGCTCCCATTGAGATTGCCCTTGAACCTGTAGTCCCGAAGCTCCCCCTTTACTGTCACCCTGATGACTGTTTTTATATCCTCTCTCTGCATCCCCTTTGTCTCAGGCTGCATTCTCTTCCTATTTCTGGGATTACTCCCCAAGTCAGATGGAACCCATCACCCAGGAATATTCCCAGAGAAGGTGCACATGACATCAATTTCTGATTGTCTCCAAGAGGAAGAGGTTTATTTGTCCAAGACTCTCTTGAATTCCCAGGGAAAAAGAACTGACTTCTTTGAAGCTTGGCTCAAATAGATTGTGCCTGATGCTTTGGGTAGTCAATGCCATCCCTCAGCAATGGTTAACATTGTTCTCCAAGCATCCCTGGGAAAGGCTGGTGCTTTGGGAATCAAATGCCAGTGATTCAAACCAAAACAAGCAAGCAAAAAACAAACAAACAAACAAACAAACAAAAAACCAAACAAACAAACAAACAACTAGCCCTGTTTGTACTTCCTGCAGCTATAACCTCAAATGTTGGCTCCTAGCCCTTGATTTCTCCAAAGAAAGGCCTTATGCTATCTCTAATCAAAAACAGTATTGTGGCAGAGTGTCAAGGTCAGTGCTAATTCTCCTACAACTACTACTGCCATTGTGTTCTGGCCTCTGGCACACCTCAAACTGGCTTATGCTTTCCTGACTATTCAGCACAAAACCGCACAGCTAGAGTATCTGAGTGTAATCTCCAGTTTGGAGTCTGGATCTGTGTAGCTCTTCCCACGATGTGAAAGGCTATAGGGGAACTTCATACTCAGCTCTCAGATCTTGTCACCAAGAATTTTCCCAGTGAGTAGTAGCCTTGGTGTGTAGTTGTTTATAAAATGTTTAGAAATGTGAAAACCTTGTTTTTCATTTGTGTGTGTGTGTGTATGCGTGTGTGTGTGTCTGTGTCTGTGTCTGTGTATGTGTGTGTACATGGCGTGGCATGGTTATGTAGAAGTCCGAGAGTGACCTGTGGGAGTCCATTCTTTCCTACCACCATGTGGATTCCAGGGATTAAATTCCGGTCACCAGGCATGGGTAGCAAGCACCTTACCAATGAGTCATTTTGCTGGTCTATGAAAATCTTTATTTTTCTGACCCTGCCAATTCCCTGACCTCACGGGCTCTAACATATGGCTGACTATAAAATTCTGAACAGGAAACAGTTTCCCTTTATAGAAAGTAAATTCATCATCTGTACTAGATCCTGTTCAACATTTTAATTCTACCCAGATTTTGACTTTGTCGTGTGGCCTGATTTTGTTTGCTTTGTTTGGCTTTTTGCAAACCTAAATTTTGTCTGACCCAATAATCTGCAATTTCTCTCACACACACGTACACAACTTGATATAGCCTTCAATTATACACACACACACACACACACACACACACACACACACACTGATATGAATCATTTTTACTAAATTGAAGAACATGGTTGATAGGCCCTTTCTACCTTGGAGCATCACATACTTTAGTTCTATAAATTTTCTTTAAAGAACCCTTTCTCCCCTTTCTATGTTTCCTCCTCTTCCCCTTCCTCCCCAACCCCTCGAAATCAGGTGTTGTTCTATAGCTCGGGCTGATTTGGACTTGTTGTATAGCCCAGGCTGGCCTCATTGTCATGATCTTCCTGAATCTGCCTCCCAACCCAGCAGTTACAGGAATGGCCCACTATCCCTGCCTCAATAAAAAACCGTGCTTGTTTATTTGCTTGTTTGTAGTAACATCTTGCTAGTGAACCTGTAGCGGTGGCCACACCCGTTTGGGCATGGCTTCAGGTGGACGGAAGCGGAAAGAGGGGGACGTGAGGCGGGCTTCTCTTGCGTGCAGTCTTTCTCTTGGGTCAGCTGATCCAAGAGGAAGGGCAGAGAAGCGTTCCTGCGGTTCTTTAATATCATCTGTGTGAGTTTTCCCCCAATGAACACCCATTTATCATTTATCTTGGGTCTAGTGAAATCCTTACATTCATGCCTTCGCTTGTTTGTTTGGGTTGGGTACTGGGGATCAACACTGTCTGTCACTAGAGCCCAAGCCTTGCGCATCTCTTCCCTTCATCCCCTTGTCACTCATACTCTAATGTTCAGTTCCTGGACTTGTTACATCGTCCCCTAGTCTCCATTTCATTGTTACTCTTTCAGTGTTTTAGATTTCTGAAATTGCGACTTCAACTCTTTCTTAGGAAATTTTCATGTCTGATACCATAATTTTAATTTCCACGATCTTTGTCCTTTGGTTCTTCTTTTAAAATAATCTCCAATTCATTGATTCATAAAATGTGTTCTTAGTTCTCTGGGGTTTTTAATGAAGTGTTATTGGCTATTGTTGGCTCTTTAGTTCTTTTCACATTTTTTTTATCTTTCTTCTGTGTTGTCTCTATTTCTTTGTTTTGTACAAGTACCTTCTTTTTCAGTTTTTGAGACAGGGTCTTACTCTTTAACCCAGGCTGACCTCAGACCCATGGTTCTCACACCTTAGTCTCCTGAGTGCTAGGATTGTAAGCCTCCAAGCAAGGTAAACTTCCATCTTTCACATTAGAAGTGATTTTCAAACACTTCTTGCTCTTAGCAAACCAGTTATGATTGAGCGTGGGGCCCTTGACGCAGACTGGAAACCTCCACAGAAAGCTGATTTCCAGTTCATCCTCTAAAGAGGCTGTAATTAAAATGCAAAGGGCAAAGTTCCTCAGAATATGCACATAATGTTACCTTTAAATTCAGGGACCCACGGATCCAGAATTCCTTAGATAATGATACAAATACCCATTGCTCTTTTACTGCCTTATACTTGTGGGTGGACAAATAGTCTTCCAGCTTTGGCTTGAACACCTTGAAGGGAGGGGAGGGCAACCAGCAACTAAGCTGCCTGTGTTATCTTGAAACAGTCCCCAGATCAAAACCAGCCTTCTTTGTTTAATCTAAAATACACCGTTCCCTAATTCTATCCATTTGCCTTATTTAAACATTAATGCATACATTAACATTCAACGGACTTAAAAAATCTTTTTATTGATTCTTTGATAAGCCATACAATGTATTTTGACCATAATCCACACCCCAACTCTGCATCCTTGTTTACTTTTTAAACGTATTGACTGTAATCTATGCTCTCCATATGGGTGTGGGGCTTTTCACTGGAGCATGGTCGACATACAAGGAGCCAAAACCTTAAGGAAAACTGATTCTCCCTCCTCCAGAAGCTATCAGCTATCAATAGCTCTTCAGTTAGGGGTATGCTCAATCCCATGGGAGGATATTGATTGGATCAATGTTGTGCCAGTCTTGTGCAGACAACCAAGCTGCTATGAGCTCATGGTACAGTGGTTCTGCCTTGTCCACGAGGCACTGTTTGGCTCTGGTTCTCCACATCCTGACCTCTGGTTCTTAGACTTTTTCTAGCACCTCTTCTACAATGGTCCCTAAGCCTTGGGGAGAGAATATGCTAGAGATGGCCCATTTGTGACTGACACTCCATTGATACTTATTCTCTGCACTTTGTGAGCCTCTGTGATAACTCTATCTACACAAAGAGAGTGCTCTAGTGAGGTCTCAGCGTGGCACTAGAGATAAGAACTTAGAAGGAAGTTTGGTACTACATCCATGTAGCAGAATAAGAATCATGGGTTCACCCCTGCAGCCTGCAAGCTCCCCAACTATAGAGTTTGGACCAGATATACAGTACTATCTAGGGAGCAGATGAAATCATAAGTAAATGTGAGCTGTTGACATGAGCATGGCATGACAATAGCCTCAATGTCCCAGGTCCATAGGAATGGCAAAGTCTTTCCCAGGTCATGGTATGATATGATATGGTAGTTCTAGCACCCTTAGATAATACCATAAAGTCAATATTTCTATTTCTCTGAAGATGTGTATGGAAAGAGTGTCCCTCAGACATTTCTAGGTTCTTGAACTTGTATTCTTGAAATGTGGTTTTACCAACTGAAACAATCAGAGAGCACAGGCCAGCTTACATGTTCTGGCAGTGAAGCCCAGTGAAGGCCAGACCTGGTTAGACCAGGATTAAACAAGGGTCTGAACTTTGAGGGACCTCAAGGTGTTTAGACTTTTCATAACCTTCACCTTCAGTCCTAGGAAATTCTTTGGCTTTTAATGTTTCATAATAACTTAATTCATATCTTTCTTCCCCAGCCACTTAATACTACCAGAATTGAAAAGATCAAGCCTGCTCCTTGCTAGCCAGCCACACAAAACCTAGAGGGCTGTCCTCCTGCCACAGAGCAGCCAAGGAGCTTAGTGACTGTTCCACAGACAACAAAATCCATTTTGGTGACTTTCTATATGCAGCTGAAGAGATGCTCACAACAAGCTTTTTCCAGTCCACAGGTTGTGTGCCTTCAGCAGAGGCATGAAGTCCCAGTATTTAAACCTATTCTGAAGCCACTATTGTGGTCCCATGGTGGCCATTCCTCAGGCGAGTCCTCAGGACGGAATTGAGACTCCCTTACATGTTTGTTCTTATCACACATTTCCCCTTTGCTTTCGGATCACAATGGTGAATGAACCTCCAGCCTCTAACCTGGCTTCCACAGCATCTGGCTTGCTTTAAGAGAGCAGAGGCCAAGAGCAAACTCAGCAGGAGGCACTGTGCAGGGAAAGCAAGAGCCAAGACAGAAAAGTCTCTCCCTCCCAAGGTAACAAGCTCCGCAGATGTCCGGGCTTCAGAACCCTGAGGTGCCAGTCAAGAGGCTGGCTCTGCCACAGAGCCTCCTCTGCGCTCTTGGCAATGGGTCTTTTGGCTGTTATCCCCCTCGTTCTCTTCTGATGCCTGGCCCAGTGTTTGCTTGTCTTGCTTCCAAAGATAAACTGCAAGCACCGAGAAGGCCAGACTTCAGACAACTGAACAGAGCATTGACTGAGGGAAGGGAAGGACGAAACTTGGAAATGGCCTTTCTGATTGCCTTCTCCATCACAGCTCCTTTGACCAGGTAACACGGTGCCCGTGGATTTGTGGTCCCAAGGCTGAGAAGAATTACGGAATACATCAAGGCTCACCCATTTCATCTTTGAGCTTCATTCACACCAGTCCAGGTCTCTTTATACTCTCATGACTAGCCCAAGAGTTACTGCCTCCCACTAAAAAGCACCATAATTGCAGGCAGTATTGTTAGAATTTCCTTCTAAGACATTCACTGGAGCAAGATGATTTTTATTTAAATGAAAAGGATGGAGTGTGTGGGCCTGTGTGATGGAGGCAGGGATTCTAGCTCTATTTTTGATTCGTTCCTGTCTAGAAATTAGACTGCTGGGCATTCTTTTGTCAACTTCTGCCACATCTGAAATTTAGAAAGACATTGTTCGCCTCTTAGGGAACAGGACAACAGACCAAACAGTAAGAATAGTATTGTGTTTTAGGTCTGTATTCATTTGGGAGACATCCAGAAGAGGCAGTGGGAGACTGGAAAGTTCACCAGTGGCCTTCTGGGTCCATCCATCCCACATCAGCCTAGTGCCTTTGGTCCTAGTAAGCCATTCAGTAGCTTTTGAAATGCAAAATGTGTGAATTCCTTACTGAATAATACATAGAAGCAAACAAGTCCCCTAACAGAGTAGGAATGGAGGTGGTAAGGACAGGGAGTGTGAGATACACTCTGAAGACAAAACAGTGCAGAGCCAGCAGTGACAGCTGGCTCCCAAGCCAGGGGATAGTAAACACACTTCCGAGATATAGGACAGCACGATTTCTTATCTTCCGAGAACAATTTGCTCTTTCCTATCCTAGAAATGAATGTAAATAGGGACAACCATTGCTATCCTTGTGTTCAGCACGCCACTCAGCAAACCAAGCACAGAGGGGCCAGGGCTCTTTATGAATGGCTTGTCTCTTCCACTGAGGGCCCTCGAGGCCAGGACGGATGGTGCCTCTAAGCTTCATTTCCTCTTGGCTCAGTAGGTGATGCCCACGAAGCCAAGAGCCAGAAGCACAATTGGGACCGGATTGGAGAATGGACATTTTCCTTCTGCTCTCATACCTTTTAATGAACAGCTGTGTCCTGGGGAAATGAGGTGTTTTCAGATTTGGAAGGCTGCATCCCTGACCCCTGGGTGGAGTCTAACAGAAGGTAGGCGGCTGGCAGAGACAGGTAGATGTGAGCATCTGAACCCGACACTAGCTCTCAGAGCACACGGACCCTTAACCAGCGGGGAAGGACTGCTGCAGTGCCAAGATGAAGACGCTCTCTCAACATAGAAAGCCAAGTAGGAGCTCCCATTCATGGAAGGTTTCTGTTGAATAAGTTAATTCTTAAATCGTAATGTAACCTAAAATATGTGCTGCCAAGCCATCTGATTTGGACTACCTTCTAGAACCCTCCTTAGAGACTATTGTCTCTATTCACTTCTGCTGGTAGTAGGGTCTCAGAGCCACCCCTTCCATCTGCTTGCCATGGCAGTAAAAACAGAACTGAAGGTGCACATTGTGCGAAAATGTTCACACCAAAAGTGACATCACACTAATTTCTTTCTGGTACTAGAGATGGAACCAGGACACTCAGCTATATCATTGACACTTGTTTTAATTTATACTATTATTATACTATTACTTTGAGACAGGGTTGCCTCAGATTTGCAATCCTCCTGCCTCAGGCTTCTGAGTACCTAGGATCAGAGGCATACTCTACTGCACCTACCTACCACCAAGTTAAGTTTCAGCACTTTACAAAAGAGTATAAAACATAGGAGTGGTTAAGCCATTTAATATTATCAGTCAGAGATGCCTGATGCCCTTCCCCAAAGGACTGGGTCATCTCACCTCTTGACAATAGGCTTGTCCACACAGAAATGGCATGTCACGTGTCCCACTTCCAGACAGAAGCATTGTCACCAGTGTGTGACTTCCTACTCTTTCTTCTTTCTGACAAGAGGCCACACCCAACAGAGACTTCCAGAGTCCTTAGAATGAGGGCAGTGGCTCATTGGATGTCTGCTTTTTTTATTTTTTTCAGTTTTGTTTGTTGCCCCGACAGTGGTTCCCTGAGCTCTCCCTGTGTAATGTTACTATGTAGAGCCCATGAGAATCAACTTACACCATCTTCCCTGTGTGGTGGGCTAAACAGGCAGATTCTCAAGTCTACCTTCCACGTTCAAGTGAGTATTTTATATTAATTTTTCTCTTGCTGGCTCCATATGGCAATTTCTTCACTGCCTGCCTGCCCCTCCTTTACATCAGTCCTCTCAGAGGAACCAACATAGGGAACTACAAGCCCAGAATCCAACAAAACCAATTCTGCTTTGGTATTTTCAGTAGCAAGATATTTAATAGAGGAGCCGGAGGTCAAGAGCATCCATATCTGGAAATGCCCAGGGTGTCAGCTTCTGCTGTGTGGACACTTCGTCCTCAAGAGACCGGTGCTGCAGCTGAGATGTTACATTTGGGATCCTTAACTCTTGGCTATCTCCAGCTTGAAAGTGGAAGAGTCAGGAAGCCATGGCTTGGCTTCTCAAACTGTGGATATGCACCAACATGGAGAACTTGTTACCAAAGGGGGTGACGTGTGAAAGAATTGGCAACAGTAGACAAAAACAAAATCCTCAAAAAGTCTCAAAAACTAAGACTTAATTCAAAGTCAAATGAATATGATATACTCCAGCAGCACGCCCTGTGAGGCGCCTGTGCAGGGTGGGCGGAGCAGGGCCTTCTCCCAAGTCTGCTACTAGATCTGCCCTCAAGGATTATAGATCTTCTCTAGACCTCATTTCCCTGTCATCTGGAACAGAGGGACTGTCTGACATATGTGGCTTTGAAACATACTCATCACTATGCAGCCATTTCTCAAATGAAATACCAGAGGAGCCATTTCCTGCAGTATCCAGGAGGCTGGATCCCCGCATGCCCCATAGCAGCTCCTGGGTCTCTGAGGCAGTACAAAATTGCATGAAACTGTAAAGTGTCCCTTCCACTTCTAAAGTCACATGACTCTAATCATTTTCCAAGCTTTGGCTCTGCTTGAGGGAATGTCAAATGGTCATCTTTAAAAAGAAAACTCAGTGCTCTAGGGCCAATTAATGTTTGCAGACACACCTAATGAAAAAGTGATAGGGTCTGTTAAAAGTGAGACAGCTTCAGTGTTTTGAAAGCACTCTATTCTTTGACCTAAACTTAGGTTCCAAATGACTTAATGCTTCGATATGTCTTTGCTCAAATGGTACTCTTCTGGCTGGAATAATGCCATAGAAGAATGCCCACAGGCACCATAAAAGTAAAATGAGCAGGTGCTTCCATGGGGACACCAATTAGACTTAACCAGAACCTGTTGACATTGTCATAGGGGGACATAAAACCAACATTATTTCCAAAGAGGGAGAGAACATCATAGCATTTACCAGACCTGGCTATGTTAAGTGGAAGGCCAGCCATTAGGGACCATTTGGCATAATGTAAGAGGCAGTTAGTGCAAGAAAGCAGAAAGAAAATGCATTATTGCTACAACTTTCTTTACAACCGTCTGTCTTGCTGCCTATTTTCCAATTGAGCTAGCGTGTTATTCTTTTCACATGTAATGACTTTATTGTTTGGGTTACTGTGAAGGCCAGACCAAGGAATCTGAATGAACTATTTCATTGAGATAAGAAGATGACAACTGGTCCAGGAATGTCTACCATTTTGACATGCCCTGCCTGAAGCACTGGAACCTAAGGTAGTATCATACTTAGGGTTATTATTGCTGTGATGATCAAAAGACTCATGGAAAGGAAAGGGTTTATTTGCCATGCATATCCCAAATCAAAGTTCATTGAGGGAAACCAAAATAGGAACTCAAACTGATTAGGAGCTTGGAGGCAGGACCTGAATCAGAGGCCACGGAGGGTGCTGCTTGCTGGCTTGCTCCTCATGCCTTGCTTAGCCTTCTTTCTTACAAAACCTAGGACTACCAGCCCAGCATGGTCCCGCCCACAATGGGCTGGGCTTTCCCAGATCAATCTCTAATTAAAAAAATGTGCTACAGACTTTCTTCCAGCCAGATCTTATGGAGGTATTTTCTCAATTGAGGTTCCCTCCTCTCGGGTGACTCTAGCTTGTGTCAAGTTGACATAAAACAAGCTGACATTAGGTAACAATACACTTGGCTTATAACCCCTTTGACTTACTTCTCAGATCACCCTGTGGCCACAGATCTGCAAAGCATCTGAGGACACACAATAGTTTTATTTAACCATGACTGCCACTGTGCCTCTAGACCCCACCAGCTTTTCAGGTAATAGCTGAAGCCGGAATCCTGTGACTCCACCTGACTACCCACACCAATGATGCCCTCCCTCTCCTTTTATCTCGTTGCTTCTCTGAACTGATTAAGTCTCGCCAACATTAATTCCTTGAGGACTGCATTCTTTGTCCAGTACAATATTCTGATATAGATCATAAGCTTGGACATACATACTCACACACTTGGATATTCGAAGCTTCAAAGTTTGGGCTCTGCTTTCTACCAACAATAGCCTTGTATCATGATGAACTTTATGATTTTGTATAAGGACATTCCTTGTCCTGTAATGTCCTAGTGCAGATACAAAACCTTTGGCATAAAATTTTGCCTATAGTAGACAGTCAATACTCTGCTCTTTCCTTACCCTGACCCATCCCGTGTGTTTACATCACAAATTTAATAGCAGTACCTGAAGTATAGAGAAGCCTCCTGCTCTAAGATCTGTGCTCTACAAGATCCCAGGGCTTATGCTTGAAAGATTTCCAAATGAACCCTGAAAATGCTGCTGAAGTCATTTAGTTTCCAAACTCAATTTGGCCTTTACTGTGGAGGCCCACAGAAGTGGCTCTATTCTACCCTGACCTTGCTCCCCATCAAGAGTGATACTCAGGAGCCAGCTGGGTTGTGACAACTCACCCAAGCATTACTCCTTCCCCTAACGCCTGCTGTGCTGGGAGCAGGTTGTGTGTTGCAGACTCAAAGATGAACCAGATACAGCCTGGCCTTCGAGCTGCTTGGTAATAGTGTGAGAAACAGACTTGCTGCCTGGCCTTCGAGCTGCTTGGTAATAGTGTGAGAAACAGACTTGCAGCCGGGAAGCTGTGGCACGTGATGGGGGAGGAGAGGTAAGAGAGACAAATGTCTACTTGAGACCATAAGAGACAGAGAAGCATATTTTCAGGCAATGACAGTGAGTGCCTCCAAATAGTCTCCAGTTAACCTTGTTCCTTTCTGTCTCTCCTCTCTCTCTCCCTCCTCTCTCTCTCTCTCTCTCTTTCTCTCTCACTTCTGGAGACAGGATTTCTCTGTGTTGCTCTCTCCTAGACCAGGCTGGCATCAAACTCACAGAGATCCACCTGCCTCTGCCTCCCGAGTGATGGGATTAAAGGCATGCGCCACCAACGCCCCAGCTAAATGTATAGTCCAGGCTGATCTCAAATTCGTGATTCTCCTGCCTCACAAATCCTACTGGCATGCTCCACCACAACCGGCTCCTTTCTCTCAAAAGCCAGGAATATCTCAAATTTCAATTGTTTACATTACTCAGAGCCACAACACAGATACTGTAGAAGGGGACTAAGGATAAAAGCCAGTTCTATGTTTTAGCACGTCATGTGAATATCCACATCCCATTCCAAACGGCAGCTTGCCTTCCTGTGTTTTCTCAAAGCAAATGCTAACATTGGCTTTGTCCCCTGAGCACACACCAGCTGGATAGTAAGAAGAAGCCAGTTCAGCATTAAAAATTGACTGCAAATATTTAGAGGGCAGAGTAAGCCACAGACAGATAACATGGTGGAATTCAGCATTATTTATAACCAGGGGCCACTTGTCCTGGCCTTTCCTGCAGCCCATCTCCCATCCCTGCTGAGGCCAGGGTCCTATTACGAGTCTTAATTGACCCCTTTCATGAATGTATCAGTAGAAATATAAACAAGGTCATGTGGAATTTAGAGGACATTAATGAGACTTGTGTACATTTCAATCACCCAGAATGCAGTTGTTAGATCGTTTTCAAGTGAATAAAATCCAAAATTTGCTTTTTGCTTTGTGAATTATCATCTCGCTAGCGACTGCCCGGTGTAAAGCTCTCTAAGGCCCATAAAGGGCTGGGACATTAAGTATGTTTCATGGAATAACTGAATGGACTTAAATCGCTATTTACTTTCACCACAGAAGCTCTGGTGAATAAAACGGAAGACGGTGCCATTTTCATCCACTAAAACAAATCTTTACTGAGGAGAAAAAGAGGAGAAAGAAACTAAAATGTCAGTTGCTGACACTGTCATTGGCCCACCACTCAGTAAATAAACATAACATCTATTAGTTGTCATGGAAACGCTCTGTCTGGTTCTGAGCCTCAAAGCTCAACGATAAAGAAACCCTGATATTTGAAGCTCGGCACAAACAGCTCCTTTGGCATTTCTCATGAGCTCACCAGCTAGCATTTTTCCTGTCAGCTTCCTTCCTGGGACATGAATGCATTGGTTTCAGAGAAAGACATGTATCTTAGAAACCTATCAAAAACACTTGAATGCAGTACCTTGGCCATCTCTGCTCCCTCCACCCCCACCCCCCACACACACCTCTCTCTTAACCTCTCTGCCTGAGAAGAATTTAAATGGCCCATTTAGTCACTGCACATTGTGCGTCCTGTGCTCTGCGCTGCATAAAAGGGATTGATTGAAGCATTTACAGTAACCGGGTGGGCAGGAGGGACCAGGCTTTCTGCTTGGCACAGAATGTTCTTAAATACATAATAGGCAGCCACGACGCGGGTGGTAGATGAGCCTGCTGGCATTGTCTCTCCTTCAGTGAAGAATTTGTCGTTATTATAGACTTGGTGTGCTTTTCCAACATTCAGTAAGAAAACAGCTCAGCCATGTGAATGTAGCTAAAGGATGCTTAAGCTTCCAACCCCCAGGTAATGGGTCTCAGAAATGCTGGTCAAAAAACTCAATGTTTCTATACAGTTTTTTCTTAAGTCATGGACTTTCTAGCACCTCACAAAGCAGGAATGGATGAGTTTAAAGGTTCCAACTGAGCGCCCCGGAGCATCAGGGACTCCATTGTTAGTAATCAGCTGAAACACTAGCCCCAGCACACATCTGAAAGCGGCATTCAAACAGTCAGCATTTCTGAAGCCCAGGAGACTTGACAAGCTGGGCATAAATCAGGGTGATTTAAACTCCTGATTTCCTGGCATTTTCCCAGTGATAACCCCCACACATCCCTAACATCCCATTGTCCCCCTGTCAGAGCTGAGGGCCAGGGTGGATCCCAGCAGCTGCAACCCCAAATGTCTCACAGGAAAGGCAGTTTCTGCATCCCTCCAGGGCTCAGAATAATTCTGTCTGAACCCTTTAAGATGTCCCATTTAGTCTCCTGAAATGAGGCCCATGGCAGATTTTATTATCTCAATATTCTAGTAGGCCTTTTACATCTTTGCATGCAACTATCTCTGGATTTTTCCAGACCTTATTAATGCATCTGGTTGCCCACAATGGTTTCAATGGCCTGTGGTAAGGAAGTAACTGAAGAAGGGAAACCGAATGGTTTCTGAATGAGTAGGTTGGTCCCAGCTTCTTAAAATGAGCTCATATGGCATCAGAAAGCCAGTCACATGACCTGTTGGGCACTGCAATGCAAATGGCCATCCTGAATCAGAAATCCCTGGGGAGATACTTCGTCAATTTGGCCAACAGGGGAGCTGGGGAAACCACCCTTAGTGACTGAAAGCAGAGCACTGGAATCTGCTCTGTGTAACCGTGGGGGCCAGGAATATGTAGAGACCAGTTACTATTTGCTGTGCTGACTTGTGTCCTTTGTTGCATGTGTTCCTCCAGAGAAAAATAATAGTTCCTACTGTGGGATATGTGTATACTTTGTGATATTTATATACTATATGTAAGGATTCAGGCATTATGCTATGTATTGCTGCAATTGGTGTAATAAAAAGCTGAACGGCCAACAGCTCGGCAGGAGAGGATAGGTGGGACTTGTGAGCAGACAGAGAACTTTGGGAAGAAGACAGGCAGAGTCAATAGCCAGACTCAGAGGAAGCAGGGTGGACACTTGGGAGATGAGGTGATGAGCCATGTGCCAGTATGTAGATTTAAAAATATGGGTTAATTTAAGAAGTAGTTAGGAACAAGCCTAAGCTAAGGCCAAACATTCATAATTAATAAGTCTTTGTGTTGTTAAGGCAATGCCACATATTCACATTCTTATCTTCCTATCTCTTAAAAACTACTTCAGTCAGATTTATCTCTTACTTTTCCGAGTTCTCCCTTTCAGGGAGTTGGCTTGAAGAAGCAGTGTTCTTTGTCTTTTGACAGCTCTATGGAGGGTGACACACACCTTCTCCGAAGAGATGTCTACTGTAATGGTGTCACAATGTCACCTCAGGAGGCCAGGGTGGGACTCAGAACCTCCGTGGCCTTGACTAACCTCTGAGCTCCAGTGTCTTCACAGTTGGAATTTTTCACACAGATTATGTCTCACATACGGGCAACCTCCTCGACTCTAATGCCGCTAGACAGGGAGAGATTGGCATACACACTTGGCTGGTTAATAAACCTTTACAGTACTCATAGAATGTAAAATTTGAGGTGTTGTAATTCCAGTATATTTTGTTTTATGTTTTATTTCACCCTAACCTAACAGAGTTTCCTATATTTTAAAACATGCCTGGCGGGGGCTGGTGAGATGGCTCAGCGGGTAAAAGTGTTTGCCGTCGAGCAAAGCCTCATGACCTGAGCTCACTCCTCAGAACCCACAGCAGAAGAGAAGCAGCTCCTGATCATTGTCCTCTGACCTCCACAGGTGTGCCGTGACATGCATGCATCCACATTTGGGTGTGAAATCATAATACATAGAATTTTAAAATATAAATATGGAGGATGAGAATAAGTATAAATATACTACAATGTTATTTATGTATGAAAATATCAAAACAAAATCACTATTTCATACATGAATGTAAAAAATTTCAATTAAATAAAATATGGCAGAGTCTTGACCATGGATACCTTCAAGGTTCCCTCCATATCCCTTCATGTTGCACAGTGTGGGCAGTCTGGTTCCAGAAGAAACCTTGGGGTAAGAAATAGTGTTTAAAAAGGCTGAGGGAAAGAATAATCAAACTGTCAGGGGACTGGTGTGTCTGTACAATTTCCCCTCGATGTAGCCCAAACGCATGTATGCCCACAACTGTTGGCTCTTTTCAGACACCATGGGAAAAAAGAGATTCAAATGGCTTAGGGTGGTATATTACTCTGTATGCTCCATCCTCATACATTCATATGAAATAGAAGTAGGAGAAGTGGGTGGGGTGTTGGGGTATGAGGTCCCAGTGGGACCAGCCAGACGGTATGGACTAACCATCCTCCTGACTAGTAGTCTTCTGTGTGGGCCTGCCTTGGGGCCCAGCACGGGACCACTGTCGGTGCCTCTATCATGCAGGCCTCTAAGGATTCAATAAGACTTCTCTGGGGCCAGCAAGGTGTGGAAACAGTCCTATCGCCCCTCAATGCGAGGGCCCACTGTCATTTCTCCAGGAGTTTCCTTAGCAAATTAAGGGAAACAGTCAGTTTCGATGAAAACATGAAAGCATGGGACACCCTAAAGTCCAGATATCCTCAGCCAATAGGGGATGCCTTTCTGCGTATATGTTTCTCTTATTGGTTATGAATAAAATACTAATTGTCCAGGAGACAGGCAGGAAGTGTAGGTGGAGCTACCAGGCGAGAATTCTGGGGAGAGGATGCAGAGAGGTTGTGAGGGAGACACTATTTAGCCGCCAAAGGAGTAACAGGTTCAGGCACTCTCTGGTAAGCCAAGACCACATGGAAATACTTAGATGAATAAAAATAGTTAATAATTAAGAGCGAGCTAGCCAATAAGAAGCCTGAGCCATCAGCCAAACAGTTTATAATTAATATATGCCTCTGTATGTTTATATGGGATTAAACAGGTAAGGGACCAGCAGAACAAAAACTTCCATCCACATTCAGCTAACCTGGCCTCACTTCTGAGTGTAGCTTACTTGGCACTGATCCTGGGACCAAGCTAGGACCTCTTACACCCCCATCTGGATTGGTTGTCTAACACACATCTTTTAGCCAGTTTCGAGTTGAATTCACCCCACTTCCAGGCTTGGCTGGCTTCTCAGCTTTCCCAGACATCCTTGCCTGGAGAGAGGTGTGGATGCAAAGGTTGCAAAGGTACTTTGGAGACAGGTGATCCAGGTTAAATTTTCAGTTGTCACTAACTGAGCATGTGACCTTGAACAAACTAGCTGTCCCCGAGTCTCCATGTCTTCCTGTTAAAAGGAGGTGGAGGTAACTGTGCTGACTCCATGAACTGAGACACGATAAAAAGGAATGAAACACCTAAAAGAGCCTTTTCCCAGAGTCGGAGTCATGGAAAAGTCCTCGGACTTCCCCCACCTCCACCCCAGCCAGCCATCCTTCTGTGCCCATCCCCCAGTGGGTGTTTGTATTCTGATTCCCTCTTCATGGGGTGGCCTGCCTCAGTCCACGACGTTAGGACGCAGAAAGTGTTGGGAATGGATGGAAGAAAATCCAGTAGTTAGGACTCCTGGGGAAGAGGCCCCAAATCAAGCCCAGATGAAGTGACTCAAACTAGAGGTTGGAAGGCAACAAAACAAAACCACTATGCAGACGTGGAGTACTTGAAGTAGGCGTCTGAAGCTCCTGACACGCTGAGAAGTGGAGGATGGAGGCTCAGCCATGGAAGGAGAGGAAGGACAAGAGTGTTTGAGAGTGTTTGGAGGGGGGAGACCTTGCCATGGCATGGTTTTAGGAACAGTGGGAAGCCATTTTGCCCACAACTCAGTCTCTCTCTCTCTCTCTCTAGTTTCTATCTCTTTCCCTCCCCCACCTCTCTTTCCGTGTGTGTGTGTGTGTGTGTGTGTGTGTGTGTGTGTGTGTGTATGTGTGTAAGAGAGAGAGAGCCTTTTAAACGGGGCTGGAAATGCCTTCTAATTAATTGAGAAAAACATATATAACCTAGACAGTAACAATATGGACCATTGTTCAATACCTTTAATCACTACTATGATCATGATGACACTTAACTTTTTTTGTGTGTGTCTAAGGTGCCTTAGACACCTTTTTTTTTTTTTTTTTTTTTTTTAGGTAGTCAAGGTGAGCTACAGGCTATTCGTCCACCCATGCTCTGCAATCTTCCAAGGGATACAGAGCAGATTCACACAGGCCGAGGTCAGGCTGGCCCATCTGGGGAAGGCTTCCTACTTAAGTTGGTAACATGGTAAGGACGTCTGGAGAAGTAGCTCTCAAAGGGTCACACCAGTTCCCATAGGCACGGAAAGGATTAAAGGACATTTTTTGTTGTCAAAATGACTGGAGGTAACCTACTATTACACAGAGAGACTGTTATTGTCAACATTGTTGCATTACATAATTAAAAATAGAAGAGAATTTGAATGTTCTTGTGACAAAGAAATGACAAAGGATAAGATGATGGAAACCTAAATACCCTAAATTGATTATTGCACAGTTTACAATCATACCAAAAGTTACACTATGGCCATATGGATAAATAATCATCACTGATTAAAAACACGAACAATGACTGGAGAGTAGTATTGGCACTAGAGGACAGGAGCCAGAGAGGTAGGGTGTGTGTGTGTGTGTGTGTGTGTGTGTGTGGTGTGTGTGTGTGTGTGCATGCATGCGTGTGTGAGTGTGTGTGTGTGTGAGTGCGTGTGTGTGTGTGTGTGTGTGTGAGTGTGTGTGTGTGAGTGCGTGTGTGAGTGTGTGTGTGAGTGCGTGTGTGAGTGTGTGTGTGTGAGTGCGTGTGTGAGTGTGTGTGTGTGAGTGCGTGTGTGAGTGTGTGTGTGTGTGTGTGTGTGAGTGTGTGTGAGTGTGTGTGTGTGTGTGTGTGTGTGTGTGTGTGTGTGTGTGTGTGTGTGTGTGTGTGTGTGTGTGTGAGTGTGTGTGTGTGTGTGTGTGTGTGTGAGTGTGTGTGTGTGTGGTGTGTGTGATGTGTGTGTGTGTGAGTGTGTGTGTGTGTGTGTGTGTGTGTGTGTGTGTGTGTGTGTGTGTGTGTGTGTGTGTGTGTGTGTGTGTGTGTGTGTGTGTGTGTGTGTGTGTGTGTGTGTGTGTGTGTGTGTGGTGTGTGTGTGTGTGTGTGTGTGTGTGTGTGTGTGTGTGTGTGTGTGCGCGCGCGCGCGCGGCTAGTAGAGGGCAAACGCTACAAGGTCTTGTACAGCAAAGTCCCTCCATACACTCAAGTAGAACATTCTTTCTTAAGGAGGGGCCCGAGGCCAGGGGTGACTCAAGGCCAAAAGTGCTCTCCCCAGCAGCAGCATGATGTTACTTTCCTTTCCATGGACACCATCGGGTGAGATGCTGGGGCTCTGGCAGAAATGGACACCATCGGGTGAGATGCTGGGGCTCTGGCAGCAATGGACACCATCGGGTGAGATGCTGGGGCTCTGGCAGCAACTGCAGCCACTGCACGACAATGCAGTGTTCCTGCTGTTCATCTCAACCCAACAAACACAAACCGTGAAATGTCAGCTTCACTTAAAAACATCCTCCATGAAGCATTAAAATACTGACTGCATGAATTCCTAGCTCTCACACCTTTTAAAGTGCTGAATGTTGTCTCTAAAAATACTACTCTGATTTCCAAGTTCAGCAGGCCTCTTTTCTTGGAATACCATTTTTACTCAAGTAAATGAGTGGCAGATAGGCTATAATTACTCTTCAGATGAATATCTCAAAGATCATTACTTCAAAGCATTTTTTATTTCCAAAAAATTATTTACAAGGAAGCAATTAATTGTATTGGCTGCCAATTAAAAACTCAAACATCCTAGCAGAAAGAAAGAAAAGAAAAAGAAAGAAGAGAGGGAGGGAGGGAGGGAGGGAGGGAGGGAGGGAGGGAGGGAGAGAGGGAAGGAAGGAAGGAAGTAAGGAAGGACAGGATGAACAAAAAAGAATTACAGAGAAAAAATAGCTGCCACCATGAGGTTGGTAGCATCTGCAGCATGAAGAGCCCTTTCTGATGAAATCAGTAGCAATATTGACAAATGTCATGTTGATATTGAGTACAACGTGTTAACATTGAGAAGCCTGTGTCCCTTTTTTATCAATAGGTAATGCACATTCCAAACCCCTGCATGATGAAAGAAGTACTCTATATGCAAGATAAAACAGCGGACTTCCATGTAACATCAGTGTGCAATGGTGTGTTTGTAATTAACACTAGTAATAAAGCACCATAAATTGTTGAGTTTTATGTCTTGTCAAAGAAAAGTATCTGCAGTTATCTAAACTCCAAGTAATCACCTGCTCTGGCCTGTTCCAACTCTTGTTCTGTATGCAGCTTGATTTTCTTCAAACACTTCTGGCAAAAAAAAAACAAACACATAATATAACATAAATACATAAGGTATGGGAACCTAGTTGTCTTCAATTATGCCAGATATCTCAGAGATTTGCAAAATTGGGGGAAAATACTACTCTCTTCATCAAATCACCACTTTATAGAAGATATAGTTATTTTTAATACAGATTTTATGGTAACTTAATGAAATTGTTTTTAAGTAACAAACATTTTTAGTTTTAATTTTTAATATGCTATAAGCATACCAATACATATAAATTGTATGAAAATGCAATTAGAGACCCACAATACTTTTTAAGTGCATAATGAGGTTCTGAGACCAAAAGGGACTTTTTTCTGGTACAAAAAACCCCTCATTTTCTGAGTGTAGGACCAAACTCTATTCTACAGGAAAACACAAAGAACTTTAGAGTGTTCTAGTGTACATGGACTTAGAGAAATGAATGGTGGAGTAATGGTAGATCCTGTGTTACTCAGTTGAAAGCATGAGCAAGTATCACTCCAGGAACTCGCACCAGTGATGGTGCGATGGTGGCCGTGCTGACACATCCTTCCTGTACATCTCATCCCTGTGGTTTAGTGGATGCAGTGGAAGCATCCCGCACGTCACGTGGTCTTCTACTGTGGCTGCATGAAAGGATGTGCAGACTGAAATACCTGCTGCAGTATTTTACTTTTTATTGATTAACCCACCATAGTATTTTAATTGTGGATCTAAATGATTTCTATCGGGAACCTGGTGACTCTTATAATAGGATCACTGGGTATGAGAGGCACTGTTTCAGAAAGAAGTGGAAGTTGTAAGAAGAGCTCTGAGGTTATTCATAGAGAGATGATAGCAGAGAACACAGGGAAGAGTCAGCTCGTGAGATGCTTGGTTTGCAGTGATGCGAGAATGGACACCTCCCTGGGGGGGGGGGAGAGGCAAGTTCCAAGGAGAACGTGTACCCGTCTGTTCTTCAGCCACACACGGATGCATCTTTAGCACTCACATCGCTGCGTACCCACCAACTCCTGCTTGCATCCTTTTCCTCTCTGCTTTCAAAAGCTACTTCAGCCCATCTCCAAAATGCACCAGATCTCATTGCACCTGCAGCTAAGGCTCTACTACTTCTGCCTGAGACTCTGGGAAATGCTCTTGACATCCCAACTCAGAAAAGACAGATGTCAAAAGGACGAAAGAGAAAGAAAGAGAAGTGTGGGATGGGAACTCGAGGTTAAGTTCCTGATATTCTTGATCTCTCCTAGTCTCACAGCTAAAGTCTCTGCTTCCTTCTGCCCATGAATTGTGAAATTCACTCAATTTCACATTTTTATAAAATGGCCAACAGTGTCATTCTCTTCACCCATGATTAAAATCCAGTTGTTTATTTATAGGGCCATTTTTGCTGAAACCTCTTCTTTAAAAAAAAAAAAACAAACTATAATTGCTTCTTCAGATAGTTTCCTTCTATCTGCCAGAAGATGTCATTTTGGAATAAGGCCATTCAAACTGGCTCAAAGCTGAGTGATAACTCAGCCAAAATGAGGTCAATGTAAATGACTAGCCACGACAGGGGGAAATCTGTTAAATTAAATCCAGAGTAAGTAGCAACATATCATGTAGTGAGAGTTACATGTGTCAAGTGAAGGAGTGTTATGAGGATTAATGAGTCCGTTATTAAAAAACGCTTTGGGATTCTTGGATGAATGGCATTGTTGAAAGTGGGGGCAGGGCTGGCATTTACAGATTGTAGCTATATCAAGGACTTACAACAGACTCTGGGGAAATATAGATAAAGCAAAATGGAAGAACCTAAAACATGTCTTCCTTATTGACTATGGTCTTTAAAAAAATAAAAAAAACTATAGTCAGCAATCCAAATACTTAATTCAGCAGACCATGTAGGCAAACATAAGGTTCTACAAAATGTAACATAATGTAATACTACACATGCTGTTGAAGTCTATGAAAGAAATACCTAACCAATTCAGAATGAATGTAGTCTTATTCTCCACTGTAGTTATATAACAACATAGTGTCAAATGGAGAGTGTCAAAAAGTTCTCTTTCAGATGAAGTACAAATCTAGCCAGAGGAAGTGGCACAGCTCCGGGCTGTTTCTTCCTGGGGTGAATTGCCACCATTGCCGTCTCTAAGTACTCAGAGGTCTCAGTAAGCATCAGGGTGACTTTTCTTTCCTCCTGGCAGTTTGTACATCGAAGAACTCCCTCTCTTTGGAGAGTTGCACAAAACTGTGGCGAAGTTCCTAGTGCTGTTTCTGCAGTTTCAAATGCCCTCCCCAGCTCCCTGAAGGCTTAGTAAACAGTTTGTTGACATGGAATCTTTGACTAATTCCAGTTGTTCTGTCAGGGCCTAGTGTAGAAGCTCGGCCTCAATCAATGGCTTCCTACTCATTTTATTTGCAATAGTGAGGACTTGCACCATGTTATCGATGGAATGGTTGACAGAAATGGCACCATTCATATCACACTGTGTGGTTCCTCCTTAGCATGCACACACTTGAGATTTTAAGTGTTTCAACAGCCCAAGAGTTACTTCACTTCAGGGCACAAGCAATTCCAAGATAAATTCCTATGCTGCCTACCATTGGAGCGTAGGCTCCTTCAGCCCTAGCAATGCCACCCATCTTCAGTAGGCCAATTAAAGAGACAATACAAACAGCAGAAAAGGGAGATTTATTCAGTGGGACCATATTGAAAAGAGGAAAACTAAAGAGGTCCAGTTACTCCTCAAATGTGGAAATGAGGCTCAGTTGTAAATAGAAAGCATAAAGGATGCACAGTGAAGCAGCTCTGGTCAGGCGTGGGCCCATCACTGACCCACTTAGTCTCAGCTCCAGTCTCCCTCGCAAGGTGGTCTACAAGTTGTCCGAACTGCACGTCTTCTCTTTCCCATGAGACAAGTGCCCCCTTCCGGCTGGCGCCAGGGCCCTCCCAGTCCCTTTCCTCCTCCCATCATTGGACTTCTGAGGTAATCCAGTTTCACGGGTTCAGTGTTCAACCCTCCCACAAACCAGGGCAACCACACTGTTGGGAAAGCAAGGAAGTGTAAAGACATTGAAATGGTTAAATGTTTGATGGAGAGTATTCTTTTAATTCATAACATTTTATGGTTCGGTTAAATGTGTTGCTATTAATAACTTGGTAAAGCATGTAAAGGTTGTATATTTACATAACTTAATGCATATACTGTTATCACATATGGTGCTAAATACTATGATGTAAATGTATAGATAAAATTGGTTCAGTTTGTCCTAAGGTTACCCAGCCCCCTCCCCACAGCTGACTATAGTTAGCAAGTTGTCTTTGGTCATCTCGGACATTGTGGTTTACAGATATGTTATATTGCTTCCCTTAGAGTGGTATTCCCATTCAATAGATTCTACTTTTAATTGTAATTCTTTTTACTTGTAACAATGTATTTTGAGATCATCCTTCATCAATAAATACAAACAGCTTCTTATATTGACTCCATAATTTTGGACGCACATATACATCATAATGGACTCAATCACCGATAGACATTTACATTTTAATGTCTTCTTGTCATAAATAATATTTTAATGAGTATGCTTGTGAATGAGGTCTTTTCTAACTGTGTACACATCTAGGACACATACTTTGAAGTGAAAGTCTTGGATTAAATGTCCTATACATTTAATTTTATTAGATACTATTATTTTATTAGATAATATTATTCAATTACCTTCCATACTTAGCCTCCCAACCATATGATGAAAATGTAAGAATGTATCTATTATTTGAGGACTAGAAAGAAGTGAATGGCACATAAAGAAGCTATTGGAATTCCTGCAAAGTGAAAGTGCTTGCCCCTAATGTGCAGGCTGGTTGAACAGGTAAATGATATAGTTTCAGTACAGAGTTAGGAAATAAACCTTGGCTAAATGGCAAAGCATAGAACCAGGAGCTGAGGTAATAGACATGAAGGGAGATGTAGCAAATAGGAAATTAAGAATGTAAATTGTCTGTCTGTTGCCATTGGCCTATCCACTGTTATTATTACAGAAACTGGAGCCATGTCTCTTAGGCAGCATACATAGTCTTCTGTGAGAAAATGTTGATTATGTCATCCAAAAATACCCTCATTGACTTCAGAAGTTTTGCAGAGCAGGGACAGTTGGCTGTGAGTATGTAGCCACCGGATCAAATGTCAATCCCAGACCAATGCTGTTGGCTGCTGTTGAGAACAGGCTAGTTGCTAGAATAGTCTTACTGCCCAGCAGTCCATCACACTGGAAGAAATGATCAGATGGGTGCTTCAGTGACTGGTCCATTTCAAACGTCAGAGGCTAGCCCAAAGCCACACAAGGCACAGAATATTTGTATTCAGTCCAAGGAAATCAAGTACTTATCAAAAGGTAGTAACTTTTTGATAGAGGGCATTTATTTATATAAACCATTGTCTACATTATTATAGCATATACTACCAAATAATGTAATGAATATATGCGTAGGTGTACTTCATGAAATGCCGCTCCTTGCTTGTTACTGTCCCCATTGATTGCAAGACTTCACACTAGGTGTACTATTGTCTCCACTTTACAAACAAGGAGATTGAAGCCTACATACATGAATTCTGCCATGATCAGTCAGCTAATAAACTGATGAAACAAAAATTGTGACCCAAGCGCATAAGACTCTCAACCCAGCTTTCTGTTGTTCCTAGAGGCTCCAGTTACACAGGGGAGTGAATGCCACAGCTCACTCAGCACTCATGCCGTTATCACGTATTTCTTTCTTCAAGCTGTCTCAATAAGTCAGTGGATGGCAGTGTTTATGACACGCAATTAACTCTTGGTCTCCCATTCAAGCCATCTCTCCTAAACAACACGTGATACCTATTGTACAAAGCGTAGCTTAGACTTCAACTCTGGGAATGGGGCATTTGTAGTGCTGATTTCCCCTGCAGAACGTGTCTGATCACCCTGGGCACTGAGGATGTTCCATCATTTACGCTGTACATTTATCATGGTGTGCTTGTTGCCTGTAACACTTTTTTTTTTTTTTTTGTACCTGGATCATTAGAGAAACCACTAGACATTTTAAAACCAAATTGAGTTTAAATACATTTCCTTAACACATCTGTTTTGTTAAATGTATCCCATGAAGCCAACATTAAAAGCAATGCCATTAAGGGGGCAAAAGGTAAGCTCATTTAGTTGACCAAATTGTGCAACACAATGAATTAATATGGTAATGCGCCTTTGGAGACCTCGGAAGATAATAGGGGTGAACAGAGGAGCTTGAGCCTGGTTTTGGAAAAGCAAAGCCAATTCATCATTATGCTGTAACAATATAAGGGACCATTTCTCATCTCCCGCACACCTCCCCCCATTCTGAATGCCTGGGTTGTACTTCCTGAACACCAACTTTGACCAATAAGACTTGGCTTCCTCACACTGCTGAGTTTCTGATGCCCAGGAGCTCTCTTGTTTGTGTTTTGAAGCAAAGCAAAGAAGGAAGATTTCAGGCATGAATAAGAGCTGACGGGGGCAGGGGAACTGCCCCTCACCCTTCAGAACAGTTAGTGAAACTCCTCACATGACAGAAGGCGGAGGACATACAGGAACACAAGTACCACAAAAGATTCCAGCTGGCATTCTCTTCCAGCAAACCTTAAAAATCACATACTATGTAAAACGCCACTCATTTCTTGGAACCCATCTTTCGACTGGTGTCTTGGGTTCTATTTTTATCATGTCAGAAAGACCCTGATGAATGCTAATTGTGCCTGGTCGACAAGGGTGTACCCTTTAGTCACTTCAGGGGGAAATGCTACCTAAATACTATTTTCTCTGAACTATAAAGTAAATATTCTCATTAGAAAAATTTAGACGACATGGACAAGTATAAGGGAGAAAGTAGAAAATCATTCATAATCCCAACTCTTAGAATACCATTACTGTTTTAATGTACTTATCTCTATTTCATGTGCCATTAAATAGTTTTTAAAAATATAATTTAAGTTGCTGTGATAAAATGGTTTTAAAATACTTTGGAAGTTTGAGCACTTGGGTTTCTTATTCTTCTTCTTCTACTTATTCATTATTATTATTATTATTATTATTATTATTATACATTTTGCAATAAGAAAGTGAAGAAAAGCACTTTGATATAAACATTACACCATATTGATCTTTCAGGGCAGATTGGTAAAATCGGGATTTCTGGGCCAAGAGGCAAGATCAAACATGGCGTTCTTCCATCAAACCCACTGGCTACTGTTCAACCCCTTCTTCTGACTGTCTCAGCAAGTTCTGATGCTGCCAACCTCCACACTTTTCTCTGTGGTGCTCTGTGGTGCCCAGTCCCTGCCCCTGCCTACTTCTGCCTGCACAGTCCCTCCCTGGGATCCCACCTCAGTTGGCTTCTCCTCCCCTCATCACTCCTGATTGACAAGGACTATACCCTAGTAATGCATTTAGTAGGAGCTTACGTGTTGTCCAAGATTTACTATACAAATGTAAGTCTCCCTACTGATATCTAGACCACATCATTTGTTATCTGGATAGTAATCCTACCATGTGGCTGGGCATAATGTCTCTGTTGGACCAAAGGTCTCTGCTCTGGATGCTGAAATTACCCAGCTCATAATGAATACTATAAATGCAGCAACACCAAAGCTAAATAGTGAAAAAGACAAAGTAACACAGGGTGATAGCTTATGAGACATGCTAAAAATGACAAATTGAAGGAAAAATCAATTTTATAATTTAGCTAAATTTCCTCCAAGAATTAGGATCTGCAAATTTTAGTCATAAATTAGACTTGGAAAAACCAATGGTAGAATTGTACCAATGGAATTTGTAAAACTTGATATGGCTCAAAATGAGGGTGGTTGATATTAAAAGGCTCAGCAGTGTTAAATCTTCATTTAAAAATAATTTCAACTATATTCATAGCAGTATTATTTGTAATAGCCAGAACCTGGAAGCAACCTAGATGTGTCCCTCAATGGAAGAATGGGTAATGTGGTACATTACACAATGGAATGCTACTTAGCAGAAAAATCACAATAAAATCTTGAAATTAGGAGGCAAATGGATGGAACTAGAAGAAACCATACTAAGTGAGGCAACCCAGTCACAAAAAGAAAAACATGGTATGTACTCACTCATATATGGATTTTAGACCTAGAGCCAAGGATTAGCAGCCTACAATCCACACTACCAGAGAAACTAGGAAACAAGGAGGACCCTAAGAGAGACATACATTGCCCCCCCCCCAAGAAGTGGAAAGGGGCAAGATCTCCTGAGCGAATTGGGAGCATGAAGGGATGGGAAGGGAAGTAGAAAGAAGGTGAGGAGAGGAGAACATAAGGGATCAGGAAGATCAAGGTGAGGGAAAAATAGAGAAAGAGAACAAGAAGAGGGATACCTTAACAGAGGGGCCGTTGTAGGTTTCGAGAGAAATGTGGCACTAGGGAAATGTCCATGGATCCACAAGGATGACCCCAACTAAGAATCTAAGCATCAGTGGAGAGGCCACCTTAAATGCCCTTCCCCTATAATGATACCTTATATGCCATCCTAGAGCCTTCACCCAGTAGCTAATGTCAGCAGAAGCAGAGACCCACAGCTAAGCACTGAGAAGAATTCCTGGAGTCCAGTTGTAGAAAAGGGAAGTGGTGAGCAAAGGGGTCAAGACCATGCTGGAGAAACCCACAGAAACAGTTGACCTGAACAAATCAGAGCTCACGGACTCCAGTCTGACAGCTGGGGAACCAACATAGGACCAAACCAGGCTCTCTGAATGTGGGTGTCAGTTGGGAGGCCTGGGCAGTCTATGGGGCCCCTGGCAGTGGAACCAGTATTTATCTCTAGTGCATGGACTTTGGGGAATATCTCTATGGAGGGATACTCTCCCAGCCTAGATATATGGGAGAGGGCCTAGGCCCTGCCCCAAATGATGAGACAGACTTTGATGATCCCCCATGGGAGGTCTCACCATTCCTGGGGAATGGATGAGGGGTGAGATGGGAGGTTGGTGGGGGAGGCATGGGAGGGTAGGAGGGAGAAGGAACTGGGATTGGTATGCAAAATAAGATTGTTTTTTAATTTAAATAAAACAGAAAAAAAGAAACAACTAAAGTGAAGAGAAAATTCAGGTGGGCAGTAGTAGAGCATGGCTTTAATCAATTCCAGCACTTGGGAGGCAGAGGCAGGTAGATCTCTGTGAGTTCAAGGCCAGTCTGGTCTACAGATCAAGTTCTAGGACAGCCATGGCTATACAGAGAAATCCTTCTCAAAAAACCCAAATACTACTACTACTACTACTCTACTAATAATACTATCAGAGAAATAAAAATGGAAAAAATGCAAGCATTTTAACTATACTCTGAAAACCTATTAAGGTCTTCTCATTAGATTCTTCAACAAAGCATAGGTTACTTACTATGAATTAAAGTGTGGTGAGAATATTTGCATCTTCTCCATATGCTACACAGAGTGAAACAATCAAACAATGCCCAGCATCCACCCACAGGCTCCTAGCAAGGTTGAATAGCAAGGTTGTCTCCCATGTAGGAGATTCTCAAAGGCAGGACAATGAGAGCATCATTCATGAACTTTTCACGGTTCTCCTGTATTCTTTCCTTATTATCACACCTAAGCCTTCTATGAAGACGATATCAAAACTAAACCATAAAGCTTCTTGTGAAGCCAAATGCCCACCTGATGCTGTCTGTGGAGTAACTAAGTAATAAATACCTTACTCTTGTTAGTGCTACTAAATGAATAGTAATACTGTCTCATTCTGGGGACTCCAGATCAATAGATTTAAAAATCCCAATTATTGCCATGGTGGGGTGTAGTGAGATATCCACCCCACCCGCACCTGTTGCTCTGACCACGCCCATTGGGGCATGGGGACAGGTGCAGGCGTGACCTGGGGGACTAGGTGACCCACACCTGTCCCCATGCCCAATGGGTATGGTCAGTGCAACAGGTGCAGGCAGGTTGGTTACCTCAGTACAGTGGGGTGGGGGCACAGTTTGGGGATTAAATGAAGTCTTCTAAGCAAAATGGATAAAACCAATGTGTTCCCTTCACACCTGGCGAACAGTAAAATGTAGCCACTCCCAGGCTCACTCACAGTGCGGGCCTGAATATGCTTATTCCTGCTTACAGACCAAGGGGTCTTCTATTAGAGTCATATCTAAGGGAAGTCAAATTTGAACATGGCCTCCCAGCTTCTGATGAGTCTTGGGAGCATCTATATTTCCAACCCTTCTTGAAGCAGGAGAGACATTTTCCATGAGGCAACAGATTGAGTAGAAGCAAACCACACAAGAGATGTCTCTCCTGCTAAGAGGAAGTATGCTGCTTTGGAGTTTCGTTCTCTCCCATGAGCTGAAATAGGACCCGCATGGCTTCAGTGAAGAAGTTAGCTGCTGCACATGAGGGGGCCTCTGAGTGTCATGTATCAGTCTAGAGTCCATCAGGGAAGCTCTGTGCAAGTCATTTACTCTCTCAAGACACTGTCCTGTGGGGAGTGCCATGGTCACCCTGTCTTCACCTTAATCTGCAGAGTGAACATATTGAGACATCAGCCAAGGTGTATTTAATTTTAGATTATTCTGCGCAGTGTACTGTGGGGGGTCAAAACGGTGAATCGGAGTCACTTGATAAACCTGAGCTATAGATGGCAGCTGCATATTATAGGGATCTCTACTACATAAAAATACATTTTGTCAAGGGACTGGAGAGATGGTTTAGTGGTCAAGAGGAGGACCTCAGTTTGTTGCCCAGCACCCACATGAGGCAGCTCACGACCACCTGTAACTCCAGCTCCAGAGGACCTAGCACCCTCTCTGACCCCTGCAGGTGCCAGCACTCATGCACATGCACACATGCACACACACACGTACGTACATATACACACAAGTATGCATGGTTCTGAGAATAAATCTTTTAAAATATTTTCATATCTCCTGTCCTCATAATCTAGTGAAAGAATTATGTAAGATGACAGAGAAAACATATGAGAACTATGCTATGCATTCACTGAAAAATATTCATAATTCAAAACCTTGAAAACATTTATTCAAATCATATCTGACAGTATTAAAATATTCTCATTTTGACCTTTAAATGCTTCCTGCATTCTCTCTTCTATAATAAGGTTTATAACAGACTTTCTGACATATACAAAAAAAGAAGAAAGAGAGTTCAAAATCCTTTCCCCATTTTACTGTTTTTCTTGAGCTCTCAACTCAAACTTACACTTGGATTTACAGCCAGCAGCAGTGGATTGGGAGAGACGAGCCCATAAGCCTGGATGGCTTTACAAACCCCTCTGTAGGCAGCCATCAATGCTCCTACTGACCTCCCAAATGAAGGACTTCCCATATAGCTGATGGGGACTTGGGAATCTCCAAAAGACAGAGAAGGGACGGTCACCTCCTTCTTCATCTTTGCCCTGGAAGGCACCATGTCCTCTCCCTGGGGCTCCCAGGGAATCTCTATGGAATCAGGTTTAAATGAGGTCTCCCATTCCTTTCTGGTTTAACAAATTCCATTAAGTATAATTGGATTATTTCTTCCCTGCAATGGGAAAATGAGGTACTTCCCCCTACCTCCTATGCATGCTGAATCTCTCTTTCCCTGTCTGTCTACTGAATCTCTGTGCCATTCTGTGTTGATTTATAGTTCTCACAGTTCTCAAAAGAATTCAAGGAGGCCAAGTGTCCTCCTCAATGCAGAGGGCATCGTTTGTTCATATCTATCCCTATAGAACAGAGAAGGTCCTTTTTAAAGTAGTAGCCAGTCAATTTAAACCCATATCGTTTTCTGTCTTCAAAATCTTGCAACAACAGATACAACTCCAATAGTTGGTCTTTGGATTTTTTTCACTATTGGGATGAGTGATTTATGTGCATAGATACTTGATGCAATTTTTGATTTTATATATAAGTAACATTTTTAATTATATCTTACTACATATATTTCCATTCCTACTATTCTTTCCATGAAAGGGACTACTAAGGGACAATGCATTGTGCAAAAGAATCCAAAAGGTGAAGTTGACTTAAATAATGTATATTAGCATTTCCAAATAAATGACATGAAGCAGAACAAACATTTTCCTTAAAAATATAACTTCATTGACTTCAATATGTGAAGGGCTCAAATAAGTACAGTTCAGAAGATCCACCTAAAACATAGACCTAGAGAGGATTTCCTGCTTGCTCAGCCTCTCCACGTTGAGCCAAAGATGGCTTGAGCTGTTTCAACCACGGTCTAAGAAACTTAAAATCTTTCACCAAAAGTAACCTTCATCAACATGGTTCTTTTCTTGGCATCTACCAGTAATCAGCATTTCAGTTTTGTGGACCTGAAGCAATGTTAACACATACATACACATACCACACATACATATGAAAGGAGAACACTAATTGAGGCTGTAAACATGTCATTGTTTTGGAATAATTCAAAGATGTGAAAAAGTTTTCCACTGTAACTTCTGTCCTAAAATCCTTCCTTATGATTGACTAGCTTTAATCATGATGAGTCTCCTCTAAGATGTATTTAATTATTGGCTCTTATATAATATACAAACCAAATAAAACTGAAATCTCACATCACATTAAATTATTGTAACTCCTGAGTAAACAAGCAAATTATAACTTTTTAATGGTGCATTGCCTTGATGATACCAAAAGACATGTAGATACAGACTTAAAATGTGTTTATTCATTGTATGTGTTCAGAGAGGGTGACCCTGAATGCCTTTCTCAATCTCTCTGTATCCTCCCTCCCTCCCTCCCTCCCTCCCTCCCTCCCTCCCTCCCTCCTCCCTCCCTCCCTCCCTCCCTCCCTTCCTTCCTTCCTTTCTTCCTTTGAGACAGGTTTTTTCCTCTGAATCAGGAGCTCTCAGATTCCGTGAAACAGGCTAGCCCGCAAGCCCCCAGGATTCTCCTATCTCTGCCTTCCCTGGGTCAGGACTACAGGCACGTAATGCCACACCCAGATTCTCACGTGGGTGTCAGCGATAGAACTCGGGTGCCACTTTGCTGACTGTGCCATCACCCCAGACACCAATTAATTTGTTCCTTTTCAGTTCCTGGCCACGAGACATGTGGCTGTCTGCACTGTGCACTCTCTACTATAGGGCAGTACCTCAGACAGGCCCCAAACCAGGGAGGCAGCCAATCAGCAGCTAAGACTTCTAGAGGCAGCCAATCAGAAGCTAAAATTTATAAACCACGAGCCAACACCCTTTCAGTTGATAAGCTGTTAGCTCGGGTATTTGTTACAATAACTGAAAGCCTACTAACACAGCTCCTGAGCCAAATACCAACTTACACATGGGAATGTCTTTCTTTCCTATAGGAGGCAAAAGTTAACACTGATTTTCTCCTGGCTCTAAAATACGCAAAAAAAAAAAACAATATGTACTTTTGGAGACCATCTTCAAGGAAAGTGAACCATTGATTATAAATGTGTGTTGATTCAAGCACTCACTTTCCTGCTCGGTTTGACTCCGAAATGGTAAGGATAAATATGTGATGCTCCTTCTGGCCAGTGAAATTGGAGAGAATAAAATTGCTTTAATACCAAACTTAAATCTATTTAATAAAAATCTTTTAATAAAGCCGTGGCCTAAACTCAGTCCAAAGCTTCCGGTCTTTTAGAAGATGCTAGCGAGATGTCCAACTGTGAGATGGGAATTGTGGGAAACTCCCTGCAATTCTCCAAACCACAAGCTATTAAAACACTTTCAGGGTTCTCTGAATACTTACTCATCCCAGATTTCTAAAGAACAGTCTAAGGAATAAGAAATTCAGTGTTATCAGGACTTACAAAGAGCTGTAGTCTGTAAGAAATCCGTGAGTACTGACAAACACCTACACACACTACAGAGCAAGCCAGCAGCAGTCAGATTGCCCAGCAAAGCCATTATTTTCTGAAATGCTACTCATGGGACCTGTAGGAAGGATACAACACACACAAAGCTATTAACATTTGTTTTGTTGTCAAGAATGAATCACTACTAGCAGCAGACAGGACTAAGTACACATGATGACCCCAGCCACACACTAAGTTGGTTCTTTGGGTTAGGGCATTTCTCTCTGTGTGTTCCTCAGCACATTTCTAGAGCTGCAGTGATACCCCAGAATCCCGGTGTTAACACTTCCCACTCCTTCATGCCCTTTGATGCCCATGGCTGCCTTTAATAGCTCATATGACTGTGTTGATTATTGAGCTCTGATTTTCAAAGAATTATACCTCTTTCTTCCTTGTTCCTATTTCAGAAAAAAAAAAAAAAAAAAGATAAGTTTTCTGAGACATGTCTGGAAATGTTCCCACTTGTAAACATTAGGTTTGATAGAAAGATTTCAGGGAAGCAAAAGTATTGTGGTAGCATTTTGCTCTGTTGTTTTCAAACAATACCCAGCAAATGACTCTTGACTCATCACCCTCAGCTTTCTGCCCCACCCAATATGGACGCCATATCCCTTCTCTCATTCCAAATCCCTGGCTGCACAGCTCACATCAAGCTCAGGCTTGGTTACATAACCCAAAGAAGGCTAGGATTAGAGCAGGGTTCTCACACCAGTCTTAGGGCAGCTCACCCAGGTCTGAGCACTCTTGGGGTGCCTCTCAGATTAACAAAACACATCCCTACTTCCAAACATTGCAGCACCACATGTAATGGTTTAACTTATCTGGCTTTTTCCAAAATAATTTTTGTTTGTTTGTTTGTTTGTTTAAAAGGGACCGATTTTACTGTTAACCAGGAAAAAGAAAAGGCATAAAGCTTTCGGATTTTGGTAACTCTGCAGTCTTTGGTGAGTTCCGGTGGGGCTAATCTACTGGGACCAAAAATCCAGTTCATGTGTGATCATAGGAAAGTGGTATCTGAGATGCTGGAGGCTGGCCAGGCTGGCCTCAGCCCTGCTCAACACACAATTCAGCCCTCAGAAACCCAACCATGGACAGTGCCCGCCACCTGTTCTCTCTGATCATGTAACATTCACAGGAAGCCCTGCAGGAGCTGTGGACAGTCAGAACTACAGAGGGGCAAACTCAGTATTTGTTAGTCTCTTCCCTCCAGAATGAGTTCTGTGATGCTGGAAACATTCCCATAGGGAATGAAAATTGGGCCCGAATTTTCTGTTTCCTCCTTTTCTTCCTCCTTTCCCCCTTTTTTGCTTCCTTCCCTCCATCAGCACCTAGTATTCTTCCTTTCTTCCCTCCACTACTGTTTTTTTGCATAAAGATCAGAGCTGTTTCACAATGTGTTCTCAGTCTTTGACTTCTCCCCCATTTTCTTCTGAAACAGATAGCTTTAGTCATCACACAGTGTACAGGGCATTTTGCCAGCTGATCAGCCTGTGTCTTCTCGCTCCATCCTTATCCTGCATGCCCACAAAGCTCTGGGCTTGTCCTATTCATCGCCATGGTACTTCTCTTATTGTCGGGTCCTCAGAAAGGACATTTAGCTACACATCTTTGCTTGCTGGGATCAAGGTTCTCCTACCCATGAGCTACTCATGTCCTCCAGAGTCACTGTTTCTTTCCTTGAATGTAGATTGATTTGTTCCAACATGTAAAAATATTCCTAATAATTATAAGAAAGGAATTCAACTGAATTGTCCATTACAAATACATGAACAATGTTCTTATATGCAAGCTTGAAAAGTAAGTATTGACTAGCTAACAAAACAGAAGACAAATGAAGTATATCCTAGAATGCTTATGTTGCCCTTGGTCTTAAATACAAAGTGTGTTTGATCTCATATATGATATATCTTTTAAAAGCTCTTGAGTTTAATTTAAGTGGAAAAAAATGCTTTCAGGTTTTTAAAAATAATTTCATTTATGCTTATTTTATAAGTTTTTCAAATTGCATACTTATCACTGTTAGAACAAATCTCATTCAAAATCCTCTTTCACTTAGTGTAGAACATTCATAGAGGATGCAATAAAAAACAAGATAGCTAACAGTCCACATGGTACCAGGGCTGAATTCCCTTTTTCCACACTTCCCGTACCACCTTAGAAACTGGGAATTGTCTCCAGAGTAACAAGTGACGTGGAAAGCATTCCTTTTACATACATACACTAGACTTCAGAACCACATGTACTGAAAAAGTCAAAGCAAAAGCTGTCCTATAAAACTGCCGTTTAGGTCATAAAGGAGATATACCCATCACTTTCCTCATTACTGTGACCCAGTCCCTGAGAAGCCACATAAGGGAGGGGGGCATCTTTCAGTTTACAGTTGAGAGGAGACAGCCTATCTCAGCAGAGAAAGCATGGCTCAGGAGGTGAGGCAGTTCATCAATTGCATCCACAGCCAGGAAGCAGAGAACAACAAAGGCTCTCTCCCACCTCATTATCCCAACTAATATTCCAGCCATCATTGCTACTCCCACATTCAGGATGGGCTCTCCAGCTAAACCCCTATAGACACACTCAGTAATGTGTTCTCATGGTGGGTCATGGTTAAAAATGAGTAACAGTCACAGAGAAGGGAGATGGACCAATGCTACAACCAAGGGTTTCAAATAAGAAGTCCAGTGCCATGTGTGGGATACCTCCCCTCAAGTTGTTTGGGAGGAATATCTTGGGGACCCCCAAAACAATATAAGTCATTGCCATTGCTTTTGGTTGCCTACCAGATTTTGATGGTAAGAACCTATTTCTGAACACACACACACACACACACACACACACACACACACACACACACACACATCCTCCATGGCTATAACAGTGACAGGAGTGAATGAAGTAACCAAACCCTTTCTAGTTGGATCAAAAGCACGTAACAAAGGAGAAAAATGTGTGCCTACTGCTGTCAATCTGTCCCAGAAGCCATGGCTGATGAGCTCAGAGGCCCCAGATGTGAGCCTACTACCGCTGCTGTGCTGAATGTACATGCTATTAAACTCATCTCTAAGAGATGAGCCCACTGCTGTTATTCTTCTACCCTGGCCTCATATCAAGATGAACTTTAAGTTCATATCAATACCCACACATGGGCCGCTGCCCTCAGACTTTACCAGTTCTTTTCTACAGTGGATGGTGGCTAATGAAAAAGCTCACATCTGGCAAAGTTCAGAGAGAAAGTTGTCCGTGGAGTATTCTGCCACAAACGGGACTTTTACATCATACCCCATGCCCGCAATGCTAAAGAACTATTGAGGAAGAGGGGGTAGGAAGACTGAGAAGCCAGAGGTCAGGGAGCGCTGGAGTAAACGGTGTCTTCTGGACATAACGGGACCACTATATTTACAAACTCCACCATCTATAGTTGTCTTCCAGTTAACATTCCAGAATGGAGTGGAGAGAGGTTCACCGGCCCCACCCTAGCTGGGGAGCTCTTGACAGTTGATGATTTCTGGGAGAGAGAGTATCCATGTGGTGTTTTGAATGAGAATGGTCCCATTGGCTCGTAGGTTTGAATACGCGGTACTCAGTTGGTAAGACTGTTTGTGAGGGACTAGTAGGTATGGCATTATTGGAGAAGGCGTGTCACTCTCTCTGCCTCATGGTTAGAGATAAAGGTGAGAGCTCTCAGGAGTTCTTTCATTCCCCATCATGGACTCCACCCCTCTAAAACCATAGGGCAAATTAAATAATTAGTTTTTTAAGCCACCATAGGAAAGTAGCTAAGACAGTAGTCTGTTTGCTTCCTGAATGTGACCCCTGATAAATGGACCATGCTCCACTGGATAGCCCCACACTCATGAGTGGATAGGAAGCACACACTGGACTCACTGGGTTATTTTGTAAAGTTGGGCAGGGTGGAAAGCAGGGTTTGTATCCAGGGTTTGTATGATCAAAATGCATTGTATGCATGTAAAGAATCTCAAGGAATTAATAAACATGCTACATTAAAAACAAAAACACTAGGATCTTTGAGTCAGGTAAACTGATGTGTATGTTGGATCTACCACAGCTAGCTGATGAACCACTTGCTAATTCCTTCTTCCTCTATAAAGTGACAATAATAGCCACCCTGTAAGGCCATTGTGACTTAAACTATGTCTCTTACACACTCTGTAGGAACACAATACTGTCTTATTTACAATTATGACCTCAATGCCTGGCAAAATGATCAACACATAGTAGGTACTCAAACAAATACCTGGAAAACTCATGAAAAGGTATAAGAGTCTCAGGAATGAATTTCCACATGGAAACCACAGGTGTCACAGGAAACAGACCAGTGAAATAAGTGTTCGTAGTGGCACTTTGCTCTGTTTAAAAGTGGTACCCTGCAAAAATACTGAGGTGATGGAAAATGGATGGAAGAATGAACCCTTGAGGATGATGCTTCACGTATGTTCAAAGGCTACATGACACCTTCAATGGACACTTCATGAAGAGAATGAGTTGCTCAGCAGAGCCAACGCTGCAAAGTGTATGCACCATTTTTAGGATGTGTTAGGCTGACAGTGGTGTCTGTGGACTTGTGAAGGTGAAAGGATTTGACTTTGAAATCTACATAAGCCAGTCCATGCAGTGTTTACAATGAGCTCTCATCAAACTTAGCCACTGGATTTAAAGGGCTTTTCCTAACCTGGAGAGAATGAAGCAGTCTGAAGAGGGCGGTAAGAGCCGCTTACTCAAACACCTGCCCATGTCTTGACACCCTAGCTGTGGTGCCTGTGGGGCTGCTTACTCTTCCTCTTAGCATCACCTCCTGCTCAGTAGTCATCAACACACAGAGGGGAAAAGAGGCAAGGAGATGCCTTTTGCTCTGCAGGATTTTGGAAACTTATTCCCTTACCAAATACTGAGCACGTGGGGACAGCCTGGCTGCAGCACAGTCTGCAGACAATGGAGGTGGAAAAAAATGGTGAGAAATGATCAGCCAGCTCTCCATGTTGCTCCCAAACTAGACCTGTAGAGGAATGGACTTATTCATTCGTTGGCATTGGTGGAGAAGTACATACAGCTAATTGCTTGCCTCTGCATCTCCCTCATGTGTCTGGCATCTGAAATATCACCACTTCCCTAAAGAACTACTGAGGAGGGTAAGCTTGAGTCTCCCATTTTAGCAGATGTGACACAAAACTCCACTGGGACTCGGTCACCTACTCCCTACTGATGCTAATTCAGGGCCACACCCAAGCACCAAGGTAAATTCAACCCAGACACAAGGCCCACAGGCTTCTTGTCAGCCTTCTTTAAACTGTGCAACAGTCACTGAGTGGAAACAGTCTGCAAAAGAGAAGAGACTTGGCAAAAAAATAAACAAACAAACATAGCCCTTTATTATGGCATTGCCACCCTTGTGTAATTCCTGTGAGTCATTACTTTTTCTGCTGTTTTCATCCCTCAGTTAAAAGAATCACTGATTGCAGAGAGGGGAAAGGCCCTACTGTAGCAGATAGTTCAGTTAGAACCATACATTGGTCTCTCGCACACAAGTATAGTTTTATCATGGCTGGAAGCATCATTTGAGCTTATGTAGTGTGTATACATTTGTCTGTGTCTTGTACTTAGGGGAACAATCTTGCATTTATCCTGTTTTGAAGTGTAACCAAAGTCATAAGAAGTGATTTGTAGCAAAGATGTGAACCGGGCACAAACATGATCTATTGTGTCCAGAGCTCACTTTCCCAACACATTCCTGCAGACACAAAAGTTCACGCCCTTCAGAGTCTGAACACTTGAATCCAATTATGGTTGCTCTCAGCCAGATAATCTGAAAGAGTTTACTTGGTGATGTCAGTGTCGCACTTGTGACTAAACACATGAGAGGACTCTGACAAATGTGGCAGCCAGAAACCCTGGTGCCAAAGCTTTGGTGTGGGTGTGTTTCTCAGAAAGCTTCCCCTCTCGGGACAGAGGGATTCTCTAAATCAGCAGTTCCTTACAAGCTTGAGCCAGACTCATCATTAGCAAGGTCGCAGGAGAACTTTCCTCACCAGCTGAGTTCCCTTGAGAGACTATGTAGATGTGGCTTAAGACTCTCAACATATGAAGAAATCTGCAGTTTGTACAAAGATTTTGGACATTGTGTTTCTACTAGTAAAGACAAGTCCAAGACTATATGACTAATCCCTACAGTTGAGGGACCAAATCTATACACAGAAGGGGACTCTTAAGGATTCACTAACACTCTTACATATGCCCAAGAACAGCATCTTGGACAGCTCTAAATTCACTAGAGAGTGAAGTTTAATTCATTTTATTGGGAAACACGAGACGATTTGCTGAGTTGGAGCAATGTGTTGGTATTTCAGTGTGGATGACCTCATCTAATACTCAGTCCAGGCTTGAAAGCAGCCATGAAGGGCTGGAGAGATGGCTCAGTAGTTAAAAGCACTGTCTGCTTTTAACCTGGGTTCAGGTGCCAGAACCCACATGGCAGATCATAACTGTCTGTAACTCCAGTTCTAGGGGATCTGGCACTATCTCATAAATATACATTTGAAACACTAATGCACACACACACACACACACACACACACACACACACACACACACACACATATATATATATTTGAAAGCAGTCATAAGAACTCATCTTGAATTGAGCACAAGATGGGGGGGGGCTTGAGTGACACCCAAAGTCATTCTGTAGTGAACATAGTGAGTGTTGGGCGGGTCCACAGCTTGCTCCAAGCCCTTCATGGAAGATGGCGGCCTTCCCACCAGAGGAAGAGCCTTCTTATATTAGCTACCCCCTGTTCCTGTGACCAAGGAAGTTTATTTTGGTTTACAGTTTCAAAAGGATGAGTAGATCATGGCTAGGAGTTATGGCAACATGTGACAGGCACAGAAACAGAAGGGAATTAAGATCTTACCTCTTCAACATAAGCACAAAACAGAGAAAGAGAACTTGAAGCCAAGAGAGGCTACAAAATCGCAGAAGCAACCCCTTGTGACATAGGTCCCCCTGCAAGGACACACCCTCTGAACCTCCTCGAACACCACCAAGTGTTCCATTACCTGGGCCTGTGGGGAACACTGCCCATTCAAACACACTGCCTTTGCCTCCCTTTACTCCTTAATAGTTCTCAAAAGATCATTCCATTGCTCTTGACTTCCATACACTTCTGAATGCCCAGTGTATGGATGGCTACCTTTGGGAAAGTGGAATCTAAGGAGATGCCCTATAGATTTACTGGCTGTGTCACCTTGGATGACCACTTACCCTCTCAAAGCTCTAAGATCCAGAGTCCCTGGCTTTGGGATGAAGGGTTTTATTTGTCAACACTGAAAGGGTCATCATCATCCCAAGCAAAACTGCTACCAAGATATTTCTCCCTTAAGACAGACTATCTGGAGGCGTGGGGTGCAGGTTACAGGTATAGCATTTGTCCAGTGTGTACTCCAGGTTCCATCCCTAGCACTAGGAGGAAGGACAGAAAGGAATTGACATTGTACACCAGTTAGATTTTGTCAACTGTCATGACATAGAGACACCTTGCCAGAGGGAACTCATCTAAGGAAAGTGCCCCCATCAGACAGACCTGAGAGCAGACCGTGGGGCGTTGTCTTGAATGATGATTGATGTGGGAGGCCCAGCTCACCATGAGCAGTGTCACCCTTGGGCAGATGGTTTTGAACTGTATAAAAAAAGTGAGCTGAATGGTCCAGTAAGCAGCATTCATCCATGGCCTCTGCTGCACTTCCTGCTTACAGGATCCTGCCTCTGGAACCTGGAAGCAGGAGATGGGCTATAGAAGATGCAGCAAGTTGCTTTGGAAAATGAAAAGGGAGGTGAGAGAAACTAACTACGCTGATTATCAGCAGAGCTTGGACCCCAACGGTTCACCTCCAGAGAAACACTTCCATGTGGATGGGCAAAGACCTGAAAGTCAAAAGTGATGGGCATACTCGTTATCTTGTCCTTTGAGTTGTGAGCTTTAACCCTTAATGGCCAAATCATGTCCCCACCATACCCCACAATATGCATAATTGTTATGTGTCTATCAAAGTTTCTAATTAGGACAAACAAGTCCAAAACGCCACTTCTGCAAGAAAATCTTCCCAATGAAGCACCAAGTCCCTCAATGAAGGGAAAGCCTTGTCTTCCTCAGCTGGCTGGCTGAACAGGCTCTGCCAGGGGCCTCACCTGGACTCTGAGCATTTGTTCAGCGTATCTGTGATCATGTGCAAGTCCCCTGCATGAATCCAACAGGAGGCATAGCTGGATTGGGCCCATTTCCCTCAAGTGGCAGGCTGTTAGCACCGCCCAGGGGCCGCACTGACTCAGGCCTGTTTATGACTCCTCTTGCCTGCCCTGGGCTCATGCGCTGTTGTCACCTCTTATATGAGAGTGGACTGACAAGCTTTCTTGCACTCTCCACATCAGAACAAGCATAGCCCACCCAATCCCAGCCTTTCTGTCCCTGTGTCTGTGCATCTGTCCTTTCTCCAGGACTTGCAGAATGTAGCAATAAAAGAAACATCCACACACAGCTCATGGTTCAGCTTCTGAGTCCCACAAACCACATTCAAGCACTCGCTAGCTACAGGGCACTACTGAACACATGTCCTAGTGTGCTTTCTGCTGCTTTGATAAAATGCTGACCGCAACCAACTTGCAGGAGATATTTAATGTTACACTTCTAGGTAACCGTTCATCACTGAGGGAAGTCAGGGCAGGAACCCAAAGCAGGAACCTGCAGACAGGAACTGGAGCAGAGACCACGGAGGAGAGTTGCTTGCGGGCTTGCTTGCCAGAACTTGTCCAGCTTCTTTTCTTATAGAGTCCTGCCTAGCAATCATACAGATCACAGTGGGTTGGGTCCTCCTACATCATGTTGCAATTTAAAAAATGTTCCACAGACATGCCTAAAGGCCAATCAAACAGAAGCAACACCTCAATTGAGGTTCTGTCTTCCCTGGTGTTTCTAGTTTGTGTCAAGTTGACATATCTCTATCAGCACAGGGTTTTATAACCAAGCCCTGCTGTGACGTTACACCCACAAACTCTACGGAAGGATGAGGAAGATGAGAAAAAATGAATTGCCAACTGCAAATTTTTCTTATAAAAACTGTTCTCACCTGGGGACTTTTACTTTCATCTCATCTATTGGCCATGCATCATGTGATCATTCCTAATTTAGCTAGGGAGTTGGGTAGCCGGTTGCTGACCTGAACCAAGATGGGGTGTGTGGGTAAGAAAGAGGAAAGGATATCTGCTGACCAGCTAGGTAACTAGTGGTTTTGCTGGGCTCAAAGTTACATAAGAAGTATGCTTTAACTTATGGTCAGGTATAACAAAACAGAACAGAAAAAAGCCTGGCAGTGAATATCTATCTCTCATGACACTTGCAGAATCAGGACACACCAAGGCAGTGCCCAAATAATTGCAGGCACCTGGCCATTCTTTTCAGGAGCGATCAGGCAACAGAGCAGAAGAAATAATTAGAGAAAGAATGTATGGGTATCTAGTCTTGTCTGTATAGAGCCTCATCCTTGAGGTTCTGGGGCCTTCACGGCGTAGACAGTAGACTGCAGTGAGCATGTGGAAAGGTGGCCAGCCTGTGGTCTGTAGCACTGAGCCATCCATGGGGGCTGGGCTGCCAGTGCTAAGTTCAATCAACAGCCAAGTGAGCAGCCTCAATTTCTCTAAGGCCCTCTCTGTGGCCTGGGGTTACCATGATTAAGGACATTCTTAAAGAGATGAACGTTTTAACTGGGCCAGAACCTGTGTGTGGCCTTGAAGATTTGCTTAATGAACCAAAGAGATTTCTCAAGGCTTTCGGGCTCTAACTGCCAAAGCCCAAACCCTGACAGCAATGAATTAGGGCTTGAGTAGGAGCTAACAAACATCTGACAGCCTGAAAATGCACAAAGACATCGTCTCAGGAGACTGGGATCAGGAGATGGGGGGGTACAGCTGAGACGCTGCAAATAAACTTTGTTTTGACATTTTGTCTCTGGGAAGTCCACGAGAAAATACAGTAATTGTACATAATTATATAAAGATAGAAAGCAATGAGCCTACGGCAACTCTCTTATAGCCGTTACCTCTCTGCCTGACCCCAGCTTTGACACAATGCTTGCTTTTGCTATTGAATGGACAAAAGAATGACTAAGCTTGCTAGTCATTAGGAGATGAAGAGATTTGGTACCCTGAAGTCATTTTCCATGAAAAAAGTAGTAATGACCCTTAGGTACTCATTACTTACAGATGCCACCCCATCTCCATAAAGTTGCCCAAAGATGAAACACCAAACTGGCACCCCAGGTCAATGCTCATGTTGGTGTCTGTTTCCAAATGAGTAAATGACAAAGAGGCATCAAGATTCACCTGGAAGATAAAACCTGTCACTTTCTTGGAAAATACTCAGCTCAGAAAGGGGTTCAGTGTGGCATGCACGGTGGAGGGAGGTAAGGGGGGAGGGTTCCTTTGGGACATGTGCTGCAAACCTCTGACACTTGAGAAAAGACGTGCCATTTCCAAAGCTCCCACCCACGGCCAAGGTTAGCGGGCAAAGCATGGTTCCTTTCCTCATGCCTGTGATTACTGAAGCCGCTATAGTGAATAGCACACATTAGGTGCCTTGGCCAATAGGACTTACTGTTCCACAGCTCTGGAGTCTGGAGGTCCATATTGTGGTCTGCTGTCAACAGGGCTGGTTGAGTCTGAGAGCTGGGAAAGACCTTCATTTTTCCTGGATTTTGGCAGTTCTGCAGGCCGGCCATCCTTGGCATTTCTTTGGCTACATGATTCCCATCTTCCCATGGCATCCTCTCTAAGTGCCCAAATTTTCCATTTCCATAAGAACATCAAGCACTTGATTAGCACCTACCCTGATGGCTCCAGTTTTATAAAGTGTATAAAGACTGCATTTCTAAATGGAGCCACATTCACGGGTACTAGGGACCAGGATTTCAAGGTCTTTGGGAAATGCAAGGAAACTCATAACACTGATACAGTAATAGTCATTTTAGTTTCTTTTGGAATTATTGGCACAGAAAAACCATACCCTGCCATTTTCTGGATGTTTGCAAGCTACACTTCTTTTCACAAAGTTGAAATATGCTTCTCCAGCTTCCCCTCCCCACCTCCCCCTCCACACCTTTCCCTCCACACCTCCCCCTCCACACCTCTTCTTCCCCCTCCCCACCTCCCCCTCCACGCCTTTAACATAGCATCTATTCCTGAAAGTGTAGCGATTCAAAACTTTAAGACCTTCTGTGATCTCACTCAAAAAAATGGAAAGTCTGACCCTCAATCCAACTCAAGCAGCCTTTCTCGAGAAATCTCCCTGAGCCATATGCTGTGCTGGGGGTACAGGGCCAAACTTCAGGATCTGGCCAATGGCACACTGCCAAAAGGCAAGCCCCAAATGGACAATTGTTCCTGAGCCAACTGCCCACGGGTCAAATGGAGGACAAGATGGAAAGTTCCACTGTTGGGAATATTATTTTAAGGTGTGTGACTTTTGTTTATGCTGAATTTGTTTAACACTGTGAAACTGTAATACTGTGCCTGTCTACAATTATATTGTATGAAAATTTTTCTCTTTTGGGGGACCCGCCACCCAGCTCCCAGATGGATCACACACAGAGTCTTATAACTTATGAATGCCAGGCATTAGCTTGGCTTGTTTCTAGCCAGGTTTATCTTCCTTCCTTCTGTACATCTCACTTTCCGTCTTACTGCATGGTTGGCTGGGTGAATGGCTGGCTGGCCCTGACGTCATCCTCTCCTTGTTCTCTCGACTCTCTCCTTCCTCCGTTCTCCTATTTCTCCTCTCTGCCTGCCAGCCTGCCTATCTTTGCTCCTGCCTCTCTGCTGGCCGTTCAGGTCTTCATAAGGACCACCAGGCTTTAGACAGGCACAGTAACAGCTTCACAGAGTGAAACAAATTCAGCATAAGCAAAAGTCACACACCTTACAATAATATTCCACAACATCCACTTTTAAATAAATTTATTAACTTTTAGTGATCTTTTTCTAAAGTTGAGTTTGTTTTTAAAGCCCAGAAATTCTCCAGGCCCATTTCCATACTGACAGCTCGTATTTCCTGTCTCGTGGTTTGAAGTCTGGTCATGGGGTCTGCTGCCTGGGACTACTTACCCTATGCCACATTCTGTCCACGTTCCACTTTCAAATCCAAAAAGAAGTAAATAAATGAGAGAAAAAAATACCCAGAATCTTTCTTTGTGGAAAAAAATCCATGAGGTTTGGGTCAAATGAGTGCTGGACCTCGTGGTGTGGGCTTTCTCTTATGATAGTCATCAGGTCTTAGAAACAGCCGTGAGCAGTGATATCATTCGTGTTTTATTATAGGCTCTTATTCCACTTTCAAAGCTACACAGTCTCAATTCCCTTAACCTTTTCTCCTGGTCTGATTTTAGATGTTCCCAATATTCGTGTTGCTCTACCGACCCATGATTCTTTATATTTTAAGTCAAGTGATGCTCTAATGATTTCATCTTAAGCTTAACTTTTATTATGTAATATGTGAATTTCTCATATAGCTTTTTTTTATACTTTCCTTAACAACAGGACCCAAGGAGAAAATCAAACGAGAAAACTAAAGTAAAACAGTTAAAGACTGTGTGTTACAGTAGAGTACATGTTGAATACACATGTAGGATGCTCCAAAGATCAATACTGTGGTAGCCTAGGAGGTCCAGGGGTCCAGGGCAGGGAGATGGGGAGTGATCGCCGATCACACAGCCCATGAAAAGTGAGATGTGCCCCATATAAGTCAAGCAGTACCGGCTGGACTGCTGTCTTCCCAAAAAGAGCGTGTATTGTTAAGGCGTAGGGGACATAGGGACGACTCTCTGGCATAGGAACATCCTGTGCCACAGGAATTTAAGCAGCTTACCGGTATGATGTCCTGACATGGTGTATTTGCTCACAGGACTCTATTTGTGACATTAATCACCTTTCCTTCATTGCAGGAATTTGTTGACAGAGTGCATGGTCAGGGATTGGGGTTGTTTGCGGGTTTCTTGAAGGATTCTCCAATAGTGATGATAAGAATTCTCCACTCTGACGCTGTCCTGCCACAAACACCCTCTGCCCTGGTCTCATCCTCAGCCTTATGTTCCACCTGAAAACAGATCTGCACAACTTCCTCCATGCGCCACGTGCCAGGAGGCTCCCGCTGCGCTGCCCTCCGTTCCGTACCTGGGAAGGACCTGGTTTTGCTCACTGTAGTGCTGACCTGTCTTAGCTGTCAGCTGCCCGTGTGCCCTTTCCCTGGGACCTGCTGAAGATGCTGCTGGTGACACCGGCCCCAGGCCTCTGCTCTGTGTCTTCCCTCACTCACTTCCCAGCCTGTTCTTTCCGATACCTTAATCTCATTTCCTCCTGTCTTCAACAGTAATAAACTGATGGGGGGAAAATCCTCTTCAGTCTACTTTTGTATTTAGGTTAGCACTAGTCTATTCTCCAAATTTTATCCTCTCTCTACCCCCATTTCATCTCCTCATACTCCTGACAAACAGGTGTTCTTACACACACACACACACACACACACACACACACACACACACACACACACACAGACACACACCATCTTCATACAATTATTTATTTTCCGAATTTGGGATAAACAAAGTATATAATTATTTCTAGTCGTCATCCACTCAAGATCTTATCCCCAAACCCCAAAGGCTTATTTTGTAATTGCAATCTAAGCTGGGTAATAGATTGTCCAAGCACACATGCTCCTCTTTTCATACATTCTAATTCATAAGCACCAGTACACAAGACAGGCAAGGGAAATGGAATTTTGGTAATAACCGAAAATGTCATGGAAATCTCCAGCAGTTGCAGGGCACACATACTAAAAATAATCAACCCCTGGAGCCACAAACAGAGGATTTGCCAGGGGAACAAAGGTGATGAGAGACTGCACTGCTTTTTCATGACACAAACAATTCTATTGAGTCTGTGAGTTTTCATTCCAAGACCTTCCAATATCATTCCGAATTTGATGAAGATGAAAAGGAACAGGGTCACGTGTCACGTCACTTATGATAACTTAGCCTTATGGTTGGCTGGGAAATAAGAGCAGGCATATGCGGCTCACAAATTTGCTTGCTATAAATTTCCAGCTCCTGTTTATAATGCACCTTAACAGAGAAACCAGCGCCAATAACATTATATAGCATGGCTCATGAATGCTATTAAGCACCCCTATTGCATGTTGCAAATTTAAAAGGGTTTTTAACTTTACAGACAACCCATAGGTTTATGAATTGAAAGCCACTAAAATAAATCATCCTCCGTAATGAAAAGGGAGGAGGAAAGCCTGATATAATTTCTATTTGTCAAGGTATAATGATGTCACCATGCATTATGCTCTGCACTTAAAGGTGGAAGCTATTCAACAAATCTCTCCTTGGCCAAACACGCCCAGATCCTTAATGGACAGCAAAGCGCGGGCTTCTGGGTAGTTCACACACAGTTCTCCAATGAGGACAGAAGGTAAGCCTCATTTTACCCCACCCTAAACAATTCATTAGAAGAGCAACCTTTAACACAGAGGGTAATGTGATGCCTTAAGATGAAAGGCTCTGATGGCTTTAAAATGACCTCTGAGTACTTTGTAGACAGTACAGCTTTGATTCAGTAGGTTTTATTTTGATCCCTATCATTGTTTATATTTATTGTTTCTTTAATCAATAATTCATTTGTATCACTAAAAAGACAGATTGTAGAGTAAGGGACTACTAGTCAAGTTTTATCATTAATAAAACATGTCTTTACTTACAAGGCTGCCATGCTCAGTTGGAAGCATTGTTTATAATTCAAGGTACCAAGCCCAGTGAGCTAAGAGTTAAATGGGGGCTTCAGTCCAGTTAACCTTTTGTGCCCTGGGAAGTCGGCTACATAGCTAGGAGAATGTGCTAGAAGTGGAAGAGATTATTGGTAGCTGTTGCGTTTGCGGGATCCTGGATGGAGTGCAAACTTAGGACAGCTATCTTAATTCTGTCTGTGTCAGCAGAATGATCGTCTATGTGACAAAGACAGCAGTCTCCGCACAGGGCTATTACACAGCATCATTCCTTACCCCAGGATTCAATGCTGATTGAATCTGGCTCAAATCTGCCCAGGAGTTCAGAGAATGGCTTGCCCTTCCAAACAGTCAACAGATGTTGACATCACTCTAAGCCCTCCCTGGGGTTCCAAAACAATCTGCTCCTTGAATTGTTCCTCTACCATGTTCAGCAAAACTGCATTCTCAAGACACGGCCTTTGAACTTCTGCAAGGGAACACATCTCTCATCCAGCCTCCCACCTCCATTGTCCTGCCCGAATCAGACAGGTGAGTCCGAGGGCTCCACTTTTTTTCAAGCTGGCTTTTCTCAAAGCCAACTCCTGCAAATCAACACATACAAGTGGTTTCCATCTGGAGTCAGGAAAGAGGGCTCCCTGTTTCCCATGGGATGTAGGGATTAGGAGGAAAAGAAGAGATGGTTGTCCTCTATCATCCGAGACTCGTTTTTGCAGACAAGAGATTGTCTCTGAAGGTACCATGGCCATTGTGGCACTTGAATAAGCTCCTGGCAGGAAAGATCTGAAGCATAGTGACAAAGCCAGCCCTCCTAGCCTAGCATCCCGCCAAGGTACTTCACCATGTTGGCCTTTCCGGTATCAGAGGTTGGACATTCCTCGGTGTCTTCCAGGATTCTACCCAAAGATGAATCCAGACTCTAGGAATGTCCCCTGCTCTTCACTTCTAGAGTACATTTACAGTGTGCACCCTAAACATAGGATTTGGATTCAATTTAGAACCAAGAATCAGGCTGGAGAGATGGCTCAGAGGTTAAGAGCACTGGCTGCTCTTCCAGAGGTTCTGAGTTCAATTCCCAGCAACCACATTTTTGACTCACAGCCATCTGTAATGAGATCTGGTACCCTCTTCTGGCCTGCAGGCATACATAATAACTAAATAAATCTTTAAAAAAATAGAATGGAGAATCTCAACCCTTCATTCTGTGTGAGTTGTGTATTAGTGACTCAACCAACCCAGGAAAGGCTTCAAGGTCAGGAGACTTAGGTTCGAACCCTGCATCTCCTCACTACCGTGTGACTTTGGATAAGTCTTGCAACCCTGCCTGAAGTATGGTGACAGCCGTACTTGTCTCTCAGAATCATACTCTTTCACAAAATTATAAGCATCTGACAAGACACAGCATTGCATGCATATCACAGTGCACGCAAATACAGATTGGTATGATTTTCTTACCAATAATAAAAACTTAAAGTAATGCTGTGTATTTCTAAACTACCTTTCAGTCTGCCTTGTTTAATGCCTCCATCCCCTTGCACTACATAAATATTTAAATGATGTACTTTTTAAAAATGTCACCAGTTGTGGTGGCATGTGTCAGTAGGATGTGCTGAAGAAAATGAGGCAAGAGAATCATGAATTCAAGACTAGACTGGGCTACACATTTTTTTAAAGTATTTATTTTTAATTAATTATATTTGTGTTTGTGTGTGGAATGTGCATGTGTGTCCTCGTGGAGGACAGACACATCAGATCCAGGGGAGATGGAGTTGCAGGCCATTGTGAGTTACTCCATGTGGGTGCTGGGAACTAAACTTGGGTCCTCTAGAAGAACAGGATATGCTCTTAATCACTGAGCCAATCTGCTGCCATTTAAAGATAGCTTGAGTGTACCTGATAATTAAATGTTGATTTTTTTCACATATCTAAGAAAAATTCCCTCTTATCTATGGTATTATACACAGGGAAAAAATCTCCACTGTGGAACTGGTAAGTGCAGACATGGGTTGGGATGCATGCATCCCCTATGGGGGTAAACTGCCAAAAATGGAATGGAAAGGTTGCTCAAAGACGTTTACTCTGCTAAGGAGAACAAGTGTCTGAGCCTGTGACAAGTGCTTATATACAATCTGTATATTAATTATGTCATCGGAATGTATTAGGTAGAGCAGGTCACCCAAGGACTTAGTGTTTGGTTTAAACTGTCTTTGATGAAAACAATGAGAAAAGTATTAAAGAAGTCAAAGACTTTGCGATGAAATCAGAAGCCTACAGAGTCTACCCAATATGTTCTGTGTTTCTCCCCTCCCCCATCATGGCTTCCATCTTGTTCCTTGGCTGACTTACCTGGAGACTTTGGCATAGCTGTTCCCTCTGCTTGGACGGCTCTAGACACCTGTGTGGCTGGCTAGCTGCTTCCCTTCCTTCCTTCAAGTCTTTGCCCACACTTCCCCTCCCCCACTATACTCCTACCCTCACCACTCTGGTTAATCTGTAGCTTCTCCTTCTTACCCTTTGTTGCCATGCTGTGGTACTTGTTATCTTTTAACACCCTACATAATATACGTCCTGATTAATATTTGCCACTTACTAGTATGCCCATGGCACTCAGAAGTGTCTGACATATTCATCTGGTTTGAACAAAAGAAGGTGTCAGGCATGATGATTCAGGAGACGGTGTCAGGAAAATCACCAAGGTCTACACGTCAAGTTCCAGTCTAGCTGGGGCTACACAGTGAAACCCTGTCTCAAAAAAACCAAGCAAATAAAGGAAAGCATGGACAACATAAAGGATTCTATACTGTCTTTAATGTGGTACTTGACTTCAGATCTAGGAAGAGATTACCAGAGAAATTGCAGAGACCGTCTGGTAATGAGGCAGAATAGAAAGGGAAGATGAAGGGGACAGGGAAGTGAATGGACCCTTACTCTGGAGTCTGGTTGAAGGTCCAGGTCATCTGAGAGTCAAGAATTCCAGCCTGATTAATATAATTACATAATTTGTCCTACAGGCTGTCTACACCTGTAGGAATAAAAGGAATAAGCAATATTCCTTTTAAATAAAAATTCTTCAGAAGGGGATGTTAACCGTGAATCATGCTTGAGACCTAATTGTACACCACCTTTCTTCTTCCCCAGCTATAAACCTGCAGTTCTCCAGGACCCTCTCGGGAAACCTCACTTACAGTCCAGCCTTCAGTTGCCTTGACCTCCACAGGACCCCTTATTTTTGCTCCTGGGTTTCTCTTTTCACATTTCAATCCCATCAAGACATTTCCGAGGCCAACCCAAAAGGTGCAACTTGAAAACCATCCAAATTACTTCTAGGACTACTAGAGGAAATCTCCCTTGAGAAGCCCACATTCAATATTTGGGCATGAGGTAGCCTTCTTCTGAGTGCCTCTTTTCATAGTCACCCTGTGCTCAAATCTGTGCTAAACAATCATCTTTATAAAGTCATTCGTCTCTGCTTCATATTGGCTTGTCTTGAAATTCTCTTCTGTGACCAAGAGTCCTGGCTTCATGTCAGAAGAGATCTGTATCTACTGACCATGCCCCACTGTCACTGAAACACTGTGTGTGTGTGTGTGTGTGTGTGTGTGTGTGTGTGTGTGTGTGTGTGTGTGTATCAACAAAAAACGTGCTGAGTCCTTATTTCCTGCCATTCCCCAGTCCCAACCACTGCCAATAAGGTAAACTTAATCCTGTTATAAATTACAAAAGCAGATTTTCAAAAAGGAATTAGATTACTATTGATCAACAAGTGATGAAATTCTCTGCGCATGGTAGAGCCATGAACTGCTTTTTACCCTCTCTCCTGGCCCGGGCAGATGCCTAGCCTACACTTGTTCATAGATGGCTCTATTCAGAAGTGGTTGAAGTTCATAGCCCTTCATGTTAGCAGGAGTTATTTCAACAAGTTCACCTTTGAAAGAGAACATGACACTCTAAATGACAGTCTGTCCTGGATTGTTGGGAGCCCCAGTCACAACGACCAGAGCTTCCCTGAGCAAAGACGGCTTGATAGATTAAAGCATATATCTTAAGCACCAATGTTAAAGTTAATGCAGAAGTTCAGAGGTGCAAAATAATTCAAATGTTCCCAAGTGGTAGAAATAACATCTCTAAAATCTCAGCAGTGAGTTATGGATATGTGGAATATTAAAAATGCAAAGCTAACTCAATTTGCATTTGCAATGCCCCCTAGCTGTTACTGGGAGGAGGAAATTGCTTTCTGCTGGATTCAAGGGCAGACTACTTAGAGCTACGTTTAAGTCAAGGAGGAAAATCACTCATTTTTATTCTACCACTTAACTTGTGCTTATGTAATCTGTCTGGCACTGGAGTCAGTTGTCTGGTGTTATTTTCAATCATAGAAAGAGAATATATAATTCAATCATTACACCTTTATTTTCACTTGCTTGGCGATCTCAGGGTGCTTTAACAGTGCCAGTAAGCCCCAGCCAGCCATCAATCAGCACTCTGCTCCGGGACTATCCCAGACAGAGCACCAGCCACAAGTATCATTTTTATATTAAGAATAGGGTATTAAGAGAAGCAAGGTTACATTTAGCCATCAAAAGGGGGACAGAAAATGATTCTCTCATGAGCATCACCCCATTTACCATGTATAAGTCATTTTTCCCCAGCAAGTAAATTTTCAAAGGATGACTAGTTATGGACCTAACCTAGCAGCCAATACATCGCAAAACAACACCCCACTTTCAAGACTGTGTTTTCTGCTTCACCCTTCCCCCATCTCTTTGCCGACATGCACATTCACTGGGTCCAGGAGATATTCCTTATCAGGATTTCATACAGAACTTGATGGACATTGTCTATGCTGCGTTTTATGTCTTGACACTGGCATTATATATAGCTCCCCTTCAGCAATTTGGAAAGACGTGAAAGCCTTTGGTTTCCTAAGGTAGAAGCCAACAGGAGAGACAGTATGAAGGACTTAAGTTAGAGGACAGTCAGACAAAGACACAAACAGTGCCATGTTGTTGGGGCGTGGCTAGAGACAGGTGTGGAGCAACACAGTGGTGAGCCTCATTGGCCAGAAGTCCCATTTGGAACATTGTTGGTTCACTTGCCACTGATATCTATGATATGTGACGACACTGTCAGTCAAATGTGTCTTTGTTTCTTTTGGTCTTCTCATCAGAAGCCACTGCTTGTCATATCTTGGGTAGATGTGAAAAGAACTACTTCAGTCAGGCAGGGAGGTAACTCAGAGGGCAAAGCTCTTGCAGTGCAAGAATGAGGACCTGAATTTGGATTCCCAACCCCAAGCCAGGCTTGGTGGCACGCAACATCACAGTACGGGTGGGGGCTGTAACAGAGACTCCATGGCCACCCCAGCCTGTTAGTCTAGACAAATCAGTGAGTCCCAGGTTCAGTGACAGACCTTGTCTCAAAAATGAGGTGAACTGCAATAGAGAATCTACCAACAGTGGCTCACACCTTTAATCCTAGCACTCAGGAGGCAGAAACAGGTGGATCCCTGTGAGTTTGAGGGTAGCCTGGTTCCAGGACAGCCAAGACTACACAGAGAAACCCTGTCCTGAAAAACAAAAATCAAAACAAGATGAAAAGACATTTGACATTTACCTCTGGCCTTCTTCATAATGCAGACATTGGTACAGTACAAAAGGAAGCACATTTGCATACATGCATAGCCCCCCCCACCACACACACACCTCTGCTGCAGTAAAGGCATCACACCCAAAGATTCTGATTCATTAGGTATGGAAAGGATCTCAGGGCCTACAGCTTAATAAGACCTCCCACCGCTCCCACACGGTGGTGCCCTGGGTAATTTGGAGCTCCTCTTTGTGAAATGACTTTTTGAGAGTGACAGAATAAAAAACGATGCTGCTCTTTGTCTAGCCAGAATAAGAATTCCCCTCCCCCTTCTCTCCCCCCCACTTCCTTTAGCCACACACTGACTAAAGGGACAAGATTATTCCTTGATTGTTGTCTCATGAAATAAAAAATCTTTTAGGAAAACTGTCATAATAGGTAAACAAGTTACTTTTGGTTCCACAAACAGGAAGAAATTACTCCCCAACACCAAAAGTGGGGCATGGAAAATCCCTAGAGGGTAGCATTAAAAAAAAAAAAAAAAATTGAACTGTCTGTCAAACCGAGCTTTATAAGACACTTCCCACTTCCTCTGCTTCTCTAACATGAGTTCCCCTGGCTTACTTGATGGTTCTGTTTGGAACACTCAGAAAGATAAATATGCAATTCAAGGAACCGCTGGAAACACAGGCTTCGCTTCTGTGAGAATGCCAGTTGAAGCCGACTGGGATCTCAACAGCGGAGAGCCCTTGTGAGCTTTACAATTTCAAGCCCACTTTCTGGCTTTTCCAAGACAGGGATTCTCTTTGTAGTCCTGGCTGTCCTAGTACTCACTCTGTAGTTCAGGCTGGCCTCGAACTCAGAGATCCTCCTGCTTCTGCCTCTGCAATGCTGGGATTAAAGGTGAGGACCACCACTGCCTGGCCCATGTAATATTATTAAACAACAGGTCAGACTACTACTTTGGAAACCAATGTGGTGGAGATGAGGATAGACTAGTGAGTGATGCTCCATCTCCACAGTATATAGAGCACAAGAAGGCTGCCCATTCATCACTATTGATGGAGAAATGAGGAAATCCCCAAAACTCCAAAATACTAGGATGCCTTAGCTGAGAGTGCCAAGGGGTGTGTGTGTGTGTGTGTGTGTGTGTGTGTGTGTGTGTGTGTGTGTGTGGAGGGGTAGAGGAGACCCCTAGTAAAATATAATACAGTCCCCTGTGGTCTATGCATGTCATGACTCACCTGTTTCACTCCTCTGTAAGAGGGCTGTGGGAAATGGGCGATTTATTCATCTGAATTAAGAGGTATAAAAAAGAGCAACTGGAAAGCGGCTTCAAACACTGAAATTGATGTTCCTTTTGACATTGGCGTATTTGATTCCTGCTGCTGCCATCACTTTGTCTCCAGATGTGAGCCGCCTAGTATCTGACAAAAGCGCCCTCCTCTGTGTAAGTATGACCTTCTCTTGATTGATAAATGAGGATTCCAGGCACAGAGGCACACACCTGTGACCTGGCGGTTGAGAGGTAGAAACAGGAGGACCAGGAGCTCAATGCCACACTCCAGGGCAAGCTCCAAGCTCAGGAGTAGCTAGCTGCTCAACACGGATCAGACGCCATGGTGTTTGTGTTTGTTTGTTGTGCTTTGTTTAGGATTTCTTTTAAGAGAAGGAAAGAACATGGAGTTGGGTGGGTAGGAAGGTGGAGGAGGATCTGGGAGGAGATAAGGAAGGGGAAGATAGTGATAAAAATATACTCTATGGAATTCTTAAGAGATAAATAAAGACCAAAAATAATTTAAAGAGCTGAATGCCACCTTTGACTACATGAGGCCCTATCTCAAAATAAGTAAATACACAAACAAATAGAAAAACAAATGTATAAATAAATAAATAGGCTGCCTTACTTCAAAATTGTTTTTTCCCCAGAATTGCTTGCTGGCCATGCACAGTAATCAGTTTAAGTCTTCATGGAAGAAAACAGCTGCTTCCAGGACAGTCTTTGGTCCCAAGGATCTAACAACATACCCACACTGTAACAACATAATATCATAACAACTGTAGGAATTATAACACACAGCAGGAAGCTCATTCCATCGCAGAGAAAGCAAGGCTTAGCTACAGGATATACATTTAGGTAATAACTCAGGGTACTGCTACAGACAGGTCAGTACAGTGTGGAAGCTGGCCCAAGGGGAAATTGTTACAACACAGATAACACTGGGTTAAAGCCACAGAAAAATGAAAAGAGGAAAATCAGACTGTTTAAACATTAAACATTTGTTTAAATATTAAAGTAAAGTTAGCCTGACAGCAAAATCGATATTAAATCAGGCCTGGAAAGTGTTTTACGACCTCCAACACTGAGCTTCTTAGCTGTAGTCTCATAAATGATGTCACTTTTGAGCACGGTCATGGCTGCCAGGAGGCAGGTCAGAAATGCCAGCTTTAATTTTAAAATGTTAATTTGTGATGTAATTTAGAGTTTACACTCAGGGACAAATGTCGCTCTCTGGGCATGAGTCCTTCAAAGTGCTGTTGTGCACAAAATGTATGCCCTCTGAGCGGAGGTCTCTCCCCTGTAACCGCCAGGCTTCCAGGGGGCCTGCGAAGTCTCTTCTTGGGCTTGAATTAAGGGAAAACAATCATAAATGCTTTAAGGTTCTTTTCCAGCCACTAAAGACAGATTTTGAGGAAATTCTTCTAGAGCGAGGGGGAAAGGAAGCTGTAAAAATCTGTAGCTGCTATGATCAGTTCCTGAGTAGGTTGGAGCTCAATGTCAACAATGCACACAGGGCAAGGTATTAGCTAAGGAAGCAGCCTCCTGAATATGTGGGTGTACACTGTCTTCTTCTCTGTCTCAACCCTGTCTTTGCATCAGCCCACCAGCATGAGGAAAAGGAGTCATTGTCTGCAACAATCACAATCGTGGTGTTCCGTACTCCTACAAACAACGAGATCTTCCGTTATCGTTTCTGAAAACAAAACAGTAGTCTGTTCTGTCCAAAAACTTGGGGGTTGAAAATTTGTGAGGCAGCTTTTACTCTTATCTTCTGCAGAGCTTATAACGCCATCCACCCTCCAGAAGGTACAGAAGACTTTCTGCCCATCTCAGTCATCTGTAAACTTAGAGACATAATCCTGCCTGTGAGAGATGTGTATGTCCCTACAAATGTGGGTTGTAATAAATTCCTCTGTTTTCTCTCTGTTGCAGTTCTGTCAAACTTCCCCAAAAGACATTGACAAGGAAATTGTCCAAAAAAAGACACGGTTTCTAATTAGAACAGCATAAACAAAACAGCCTTCATTTTGCAGGTGGGAAGTAATGAATGTTCTTCAACCCCTGCTCTAACCCTTTCCCTGGAGAGATTTGCACTTAGATTTTTTTTTCTGCTATAGAATGGAGGCCAGGTATTCTGATCTGAGTGTGGGAGAATACCCAGAGGCTATTGAAAGGAGTAGTCTTGGAAGACTTATGTAAAAAGATTAGTGTATACTGCCTGTTGGCATCTAATACAACACGGGAAGGCAGTAATAGCAAGAAAGTTGATACCCCACTCAGACTTACAAAAGCAAGAATGTGATAGACACCTTCAACACTGAGCAGAGTGGTGGTGACCACCCCACAATCAAACTCTTTCAGCTGATTCCAATAAAGGACCAACCAGTGTCGGTGTAAGTATTTCCTTTGTGTGAATTTGTGACGTAGCCGTGTTCACCAATGCTCTTTATTGACCCAGGGTTGAGGGGAGTAACATTTATATCATCTGGAATTCTAACATATCAAGCTTTTCCTTAGACAAAATCTGATGCTTTGCAAAAATAAAGATTATAATATAGATCACTGAAATGTTTCTTACTGTGGTGAGGCTAACCAATTTGCCCATATCAGACATGGAATCCAATACAGGACAACTCCTGGCCTTCAGAGGATCTGTAGGTCAGTAACTCAGAAAAACCTGCTTACTCCTCACTGGACGGGTATGTGAAACAACACGTGCAAATAGAATGACATCAACAAGACTGGGACCCAGGTGACAGCAATCACTCAGAACGCAGCTACACTGTCCTTCCAGTCTCCCAATCCGGGCCTATCATTTGCCTTATCATCCTTCCCTGGGCATTAGTGCAAAAGTACCACACATCCATTTATTCGTTGAGTAGCCTGTAGGTAGCTGAAAACTCAGACAAACCTGCTGAACAAGCAAAGGAAGAGGGTGAGCTCGGGAATGTAGAAAGCCCGGACAAGAACAAAGGCTATAGATGTGAATCCCTATGCCAGAGAAACATCAAGTGCCCCCAGGACAGAGGCGTTATCCTGGAGTATGTGCTCGTGGGGACAACTTGGAAGTGGTGACTGTTATCCAGACATCTATCAACTGTTACTCCCAACCCCCCATTTTAGCAAGAGCAGCAAAGGATACGCTCAGATAGGCAGCTGGAGTGATCTAACTTCAGTTTCAAGGGTGTTTAGCGCAGAAGACATTCTAACTACTAGGATACCATCTGCAAAACACAGCTGTTGATTCCCTTGGTTATCTTCTATCTAAGTCCTTGCCTACCCAATAATACTCTGACACCTGATATTGGAAAACAGCATGCTTGTGGACAACAAACCAACACAGCAATGGCAGTAAATTTCTATAGCTTTCTCAAGAGCATGTTTTCCTGGCAGCATAGGTTTCCAGCTTAAAAAACAAAAACAAAAACAAAAAAAAAAAACTCAGTGATAACATTTGACATAAAAAGGGAGTACAAGTCTTCACCATGAGTGCTTAAATTGTGTTGGATTTAAGGTTGTCCTTGAACCTGTGAAAGAGTTTCTCCACTCATCCAGAGGAGCCATTTTAACTACAGCAGACTGAACACATAAATCACTACTGGCAAGAAGGCAACTTCATCACAGATGTGATGGGGATGCTCAGTATCCTCCCGGAGGTCCACAGTGGCCGGTTCTGTGAATGAAATCCATGAACACACAGATTTCCAATGACAGGTGTCAAAGTAAGACTGGGTAGGTAAGGAATTAGATATGAGGTGGCCAAGGACACCAACAGCTCACATCTGGGTCTCCTAGTAATCCTAGAATCTGTCCTCTTATAGTTAGATATACTTGAAGCTAAAGTTGGGTTGCTTCTACTACATCAGAAGCTCACACACCAGGGAGTTCTCCTACATCTGTGCCCTAATGAAGGGTCAGCATCCTCAAAAGTCCTGTGGTTACTATAGCGTCATTTGCATTGTGGTGCCACCCTTCATTTGTGGGAATCATGGGAAGAGGCACTTTTAAAGGGAGATCCATTTCACCATGATTTGAGAGGGAAAAATATTAACTGAGCTCACAATGTGTCACCCACCTAATAAATATTCATTAGACCTTTACCATAATGCAGAACCCTCTTGGACTGCTCCCTGCCTTGGGGCAGACCACCCCAGTCCCTCTCTAGAATGTCTGCTTTGCTTATTTATTGCCCAATAATGTATGCTGTGTATGCTGTCTATATCTCTTGACTTCATTCTTTCCTTTGAGAACACATGAGCTGAGAGACATCCCTCCATACTTCTCCTGCACTGTCCCCGCCCCTTAACATGAACTCCTTCATGTTTACAACTGATTGAAGAAAGCATTCAAGGAAGGAGATGCGACCAACAGTGGATAACTCATCTCTAGAAGGATAGTGAGAAGAAACAAGGCCAAACAGCCAATCTCTTCAACTCTCTGACTATGAATCTAAGGAGTGAAAAGGAACAAGTCTTCCTTGTAGCTGCAAAATGAGACCTTAACCTTGGGCAAGAAGTCAGGCTACCCAGAGCCCAGGTTCGCTGCGCTGACTTCAAAGGTACCGAGTGGCTGTGAAATTCCCGGTGGCCTCAAGCTGCAGGTTTTCCATGTGCCCTCATTAAAGTGGGCTCCTACAGCCAGACTGTCAGCTTCAACAGAAAACTCCTTTTAATTTTAACTGGAGTCCTGGGTATCAGAAGCAGTGGAGAAGGGGGATTCATTTATGAGTTTCTATGCCAGATTATGGGTTTTATTTGCCGCTTTACACAACTTTTCAGCCTGTCATTTTGGTAAGGTTAACCCCAGTGTAAAATGTTCCCGTAATTATGCTCGGAAACACTCCCAGCCTGCCGCGTGCCAATAAATGCCTGGAATAACTGTCAGGCTAAATGAATCCCATTTGGACAAAATGATTATTGAAAGTTATTTTAGTTCCCTATTAAGCAGTTGTGGAACAGAGCTGTAATCAAAATGTTTATTTCAATTAGAATTATTATGGTCAATAAAAATCTCAAGTAGAAAGCAAACTACACTTTATCAAATAAAGTGAAGGCCTCTCTCTGCTAGTTAAACTTTCTTCCCCACACAGCCTCTGTGGGAAGCTTTGACAAGAGGTACAATTACTCGCCTTTTCCACGACCAGTTCACGGTTTTATGGTCCAGCCTCCCCTGACAGAGCCACTTGCCCTCGGGGGACAAACCCTCAACTTGAAGTTGCCATGACAAGCAGCCAACGAGGCCCCATTTTATGGTTACATAGCATGGGAATAGCATGGGAGTGCCACCTCATGCCAGACTGGCCGAAGGAAAAGCCATGGGGTTATAATCCACTGGGACTGCTTTTTCACCCCACCATCCCTGTCCCTAAGTGTGCAAAGACACTCTCCTTCCCAAAGCAGCAGGACACCTTCCTGGTGTCCCAAGGGTGCCCAGAGAGAGAGAGAGAGAGAGAGAGAGGCTTCTGCTTATTAACCAGTGTAGTCGTCCTCACCAGGATATGGCCTGGGGAGAGGGGAGTTTGAGGGCAAGAAACGAAGCATCTAATTGTGCCTTCCCATCCACAGCCTGCCCTTGAGACAACATCTTGGGCACATACAAGAAATGTGCCTTTTCTCTTTATATTACAGCAGAATCATAACCTTCGGGCCTAAAAGGTGTGTGTGTGTGTGTGTGTGTGTGTGTGTGAGAGAGAGAGAGAGAGAGAGAGAGAGAGAGAGACAGAGACAGAGACAGAGACACAGACAGAGAGACAGAGGCAGAGAGACAGACAGAGAGACAGAGAGAGGCAGGCAGAACAGACATATATATATATACACAGAGAGAGAGAGAGAGAGATGGGGTGGCGGTGTGTATACACACCATAGACCACCTCTAAAATCAAGTCGTGTAAATTCCCTGGGTGTAAGTGTCTAATCACCCTATATTTGAGTGTGTCAAGTGACTCCAATACAAATTCATGGTTCACACTCCCCTTTGGGGCTGTAGTTCCAAGTGTGGTCCCTGAATCAGTATCTTTGGCTCCATCGTGGAACTAGTTAGAACTGCACATTCCCAGTCCCCTACCCATAATGATGTCATCAGAAACTAGCTCCAAGTTAGGAGACCTCTGCCTTGATGACCCTCTGGGAACATGCAAAAGCATGTTAAACCTGGAGAATCACCCCTGCAAGGAACCATCCTTTAAAAAGTGATGGTGTTTATAAGGAACTCGCCTGTTGAGCGATGCCAATTAGCCCTTAATGGGCATTAAGATGAAGGAAATGGGAGGAGTGTTCAAATTACCAGATGTTTTACACCACAAGGAAGAAAGGTCTCTCTTCCGTTTGAAATGTGAACTAACCCCATAGGTTTATGTGTTTGGGAACTTGGTCCCCAGCTGGGGGTGGACCTTGAGGAGGGACCTAGCTGGATGAAGTGGGTTGCTTCGCTAGGGATAGAACTCAAGAGTTTCTTTGACTGGTCCCATTTCCCCTCCAGTCTCTGCTCCTGACTGTGGATACAATGTGACCAGCAACCAATCCTTCCCTCCATAGTGGATTGTGTCTCTTTGGCAATGGGCCCTTCCTTCCTCAGATGGTTTTGATCAGGTATTAACACAGCAATAAGAAAAGTAATAGAGTCTCCAGGAACCATTATTGTAAAAGCCAGAACTGGCTGGATGATGAGGAACACATTAGCAATAATGGTTTGAGACTCTCAGGCAATATCTTTAAGGAAGCTAGAATGGGCAGAATAGGAGCCCAAACTTCCCCGAAGCCAGCTCTTGAGTCAGGAAAATGCGTGCAGTACTTCTTTTCCATACCTGTCTCCATTCCATAGAGCATTTATAGGTTCACATGGCTCTTAAGATGTCCAGAGCATCCCACAACACAAGAAATCGATCTGTGCAAAGATGTTAATGGATGACAATGTTTTGTTCCTGCTTGTCTTTGAATCATTTGCATTTTAAACAAAGCTCCAAGTTCAGACCACTTGGCTGAACTTGGAGACTCACACAGTGCCTCCTGGGGCCATATCCAGTTCAAACCCTCTGGGTCTATTCACTAGCTCAACATCTGTAAGAACAGTGTGAAATGGGTACTAGTTTATACTACATCACAGGTGAGAAGATGCAGGCAAATGGAGGAAAGTGGCACTCCTGGATCACACAACTAAAATGTGAGTGGGAAACCAGTGTTGGCCTCACAAAGTGGATTAACTTCTGTGCTATGCATCCTGTCAATCAAATGGACATGACGCCTCTGGGCTGGGAGACTCTGGGTAGAAGACAGCTTCGGAGAGTTATCCACTCCACACTTGGTAGATCTCTTCATCCACACTGCATATTTCAACCTGACATACCATCCGTCCTTGTGAACTTGCTGAGCCCTGGTCTTCATCCTTTTCTCCTTCTCTGTTATTGCCATGGGCATCTGACTAATGGAAATAAAAAGCCCTGACCCAATTATGCTTGAAGGATTTGCTTTCTTATACAAAATGTCACCCAAGTCAACAAAACACATGCAAATCTGGAAGTAGCCCAGAAATAGCAAGTTGCAGAAGTAGCTCACAGAGCGGTCCAACATCAGGACCAAACTCCAACTTTTGAGCATAGCTCCTGTGGTCCATGTGGGAGAAGAATCAGAACAAACCTGGGCACTTCTCTCCCACATCCTCTCAAAAGTTTAGGCAAAACAGTTTTATATGAAGCCAGGGTTTGATGGAGCTTTCTAGACAATCTGTCAAAAACTGCCATGCTGTTTGAATTTCCTTCTGTCTGTAAAGACAATGAATGGGACCTTGAAGCTCACTGTCACTCAGGGATAGACCTGCACTGCATATCTGACCCTCCCTGGCAGAAGCCTTCTCCAGCTAGATTGGGGGAGGGTCGGTAATCCTCAGCATCGCTCAGTAATCCTCAATTTTTATCCCTTGACACTTTAATTAAGGTAATTTAACAGTCTGTTAAGCACAATATGAAGAATTTCCTGGGAAGAGCCAATGAGGGCAGAGTTTATAACAGGAAGATATCTGTGAAGGGAAATCCAGGCCGTCTAGAGTTGGAAAGAGGCCTGGCTAATACTTAGCCCAGTGATGTAACTTTCCCAAGGTCACACTGTTAATTAGCACCTCCCTGGGCCCTATACTAGACAAGAAGCTGGGATGTTAAGTGGGAATCTGGGTATCTCAGACTGTTAGCTCTTTTCCAGAGAAGCTCAGCATCAGGACTTCTCAGAAAGTTGTGGTCACACCAGGAGCTCTTGTAGGATCTAGGGAGATGGTCCCAAAGGCTCAGGTTTTCAGACTGGGGACAATTGCCAAAGACAGTGTGAGATCATCCCTCTCATCTTACCTTCTATCGTTATCACAGGTCGGAGCTTCGACTTCCTGCATGGGTGGGATATTGGTGATGCAGGGGAATCTCGGTAATGCAGTAAGGGCCTCCTCTGCCTTCTGGTGGTTCTAGTGCAAGCAGAAATAGCACAAGTGTCATTGGTCATTTTATTCAAAGAGCAATGGGCCTTGGTATTCAAATGTGCTATTCTTTGGATAGACTTTTTTTCCCCTAATACTCCAAAGAATTTTAATTTCACATTTTGTGAAACAAACAGTTCAGATTTATTAAGTGAAATGCATTTCATACTAAAAGCAGACCACATTTACCTTTTTCTCCAGATGTTAAGCCCATGAGTATTTTTCCATGCATGCCAAGCACCACTGGTGTTTATTCTGATTATTCCAGCTTGGTTGGCTAGGTACATATAGTCAAAATAATGCAGTGGGTTAGATTTCAAGACCATTTATAATATTTCATGACCCAAATTCTGAGATCCTGGATGGCACCAACCTCTTCTCTCATGTTAAGAGTGACCACCAAGGACAAGAATGAGAAGCTGAGTCAGAAGACCAGAAGCCAAGTGAAGGGGAAGATGGCTGGAGGAGGTTAGAACAAGGATGTGAGATGGTCATAATTCTAGTGGGAAATGATCCACCACTCAAAAGAAATGACAAGCAAAACTCTATTTGCACTATTTGCACTAAAACTGAGAAACTAAACTTAGTAAAAGAAGAGAGACAAATGCACAAAAGCGGAGAGCAGCAGAAGAGCATGGCTGAGTGAGGATGATGCAGGAGAGACGGGCAATGGGAGGAGAAATCGGGATATGATGGGGTAAATCAGCATTTGGTAGGGACTGGGTGTCTGATCTCTGAAGCTCCTCCCCAGCACAGGAACACAGAGCCCCAGCTTCTCCCATTGGACTCTCAAGGTCACAGATGCTCAGCCACATGTGACAGAATCCATACATCGTGTAACTTTACTTTTTGATATGTGTTCCTTCATATCTGCATTTTGACTGTTTCAGTGTATAATCAACTGTTGCAGGAGAAGGCTTTCTCTAGGCATCTGTAACTGCAGGGAAGCAGAAACAGACATGGTGCCTTGATTAATAAGGGCAATAGTTGCTAAGGGATTCTAGTTGCCAAGAGTTTCCTATTTATTTTGTTCTCAAAACAATCTTGCAACATACATCTCATTTCCATTTTATGAATGAACAAATTAAGGCAGAAAATTTAAGATCAGAGAGCTTGAAGTAGAAAGTCGAGGGTGTGATGTTTCTAGAGTTTGTTTGCAAAACACAGTTGTTCACCTGCCTAGGCAGCAGGATCTTGAGAAGCCTTTAAAAACAAAACAAAATAAAACTTTTTTATTTATTCTTTGTGTCTTTCATATCATGCATCTCGATCCTATTCATTTCCTGTCCTTAGTATCTGCCCACTGCTCTTGCAACCTCCCGCCCCCAAAAATAAAATAAAATTTAAGAGAAAAAAAAGAAAAAGTCTCATCGTGGAAGCTGTGGTGTGACACAGTGATTCACACAGTATACATTTTAGTCCATATATCTTTACGTTCAAGTGCATTGCAAAGTCATTGGTCTGTTTCAAGGCCTCTGGTTTCTGCTACCTTATCGGTGCTGGGCCCTCACTGGAACTACTCTTGGGTATCCTGTTGTTGTCCTGTGTACTGGAGATTCTCAGCTTTGGGTCTGTCTGTAGAACCAGCCCCTTCATGTGTTCCAGCAGATCATAGATGAGTAGATGTTGAAGTGGGCCAACTCATAACCCTGGTTCTAGACCTGGGCAGTTACAGGGTTAATAGCTCACCAGCTCTCCCCGTCCTCACCACCAGGGTGAGCTCTCCAGTACTGCCCTGTCTAGTTCAGCCCTTGCAGAGATGAGCATGGGCTGCTTTCACACCCTCGGGGTCGGTTCTTCCACATCTGGACCATCATGGCCAGCTCCACTGTGTTGAAGACGCAGGGGCCACTCTCCCAAGTGCTGCAGCTGGTGAGGGCCAAGGACAGCTCTTCCGCTCTTATGACCTCAGGGCCAGCTCCCACACCTGCCACAGGGGCGGTGGGGGTGGGAAGTCGGAGGAGCATCTCTCCCACACCGCCATATGGCAGATGAGGAGCCGGCCAGATCTCCCACGCTCACTTTTCTCGGGCAGGTTCACCCATACCCCGTCAATTGGGTCAGCTCTGCTGTGCTGCCCAGGCAAGGTGCAGAGCCCACTTTCCCAAGTCAAAGGAATGTGAGCGATGTGGTATTCCCAGCTGGTAAGGGAGAGAGGGTCCGCAACCTCGTCTGTCTCTCCCCTACTCACGATGCCTGCCGCATGACAGATGAGTAGTGGGGACAGCTTTCCCACGCTCTCAACGTTGGGGCTGGCTCACCCACACCCACAGTTTTGCTGTGCTGCCTGGAGAGTTATAGTGCCCTCTCTGGAGTGCTTCAGCCAGTGAGGGGCAGGACTAATTCTCCCCAGTGTTGCAGTCAGTAAGGGGCGGGGCCAACTCTGTACAGCAGGATCCTCTGGCCTTTGGTGATATCAGGAGCCATGGACATCAACAGAGACCGTGGCTGCATCAGAGCCTGAACCCAGACATGGGCCCCAGCAGCAGCCCAGAGACATCGCCATGGCCATGGCCATGGGTAGCAATCAAGACACCAACCTCAGCCTACCCCTCACCTGTCACAGGACATGAACTATATATTCTCTCTCTGTCTCTGTCTCTCTGTCTCTGTCTCTCTCTTTCTCTCTCTCTCCCTCCCTCCCTCCCTCCTTCCCTTCCTCCCTCCCTCTCTCTCCTGTAGCACACCCATACATTTATTCACCATAGTAGTGCCCATCTTCCTGATGTCACAAGGTGCAGGGTAGGCCGGTGTTTTTTCCTCGGAGGGCGGGGCAGACCACCCCAGGCCCGCATGTGAGTATGTGAGTCTCCTTGTCCCGCCTACAGTATCATGGCCCTAGGCAGGAACATGCTCCCTCATGACAAAGACATCGTAACAGTACCCAACGCCTGGCGGCCCAGGCTTGGTGTTGGTGTAGAGCAGTGCCTGGAGCTCTTTCAAGGCCGGTGACAGAAAGCTTGGACGAACCCTTTCTTAACTGATGCATAAGTGGATGTCATACAAAGCATTTTAATGTAAATCCTCTTCTTTGAAATCCTATATGAACTTGTGTAGTATTTAATTCTTCAATAACGGAAAGACTTCCAAATAAGCATTGGGTTCTGTATTTGATGAACATAAAGTTCCCAGGCACTGGTGTTTCTCATTGGGATCTGTGGAGCAGAAGCAACTGTGCCATTACTGTGTCAAGTGCAGACTCTGTCCAGACCACTGAGCCCTTCCTTCAATTCAAAGGAACCTTCTCTGAGGGTTGTAACCGACTCCTTGAGTCTCTAGATGATGTGAGATTATCCAATGTCTCAGAAGCATTCTGGCCATGAGAAACAAGAAATCAATGCTTTCAAGTTCAAGAGGGGATGGACTCAGAATGCTACATTATTGACAGTTGATGATAGAAAAATCATCAGCTCCCCAATTCAGAAAACCAACTACGAGAGACGCCAGCCTCTGGCCATGACCCCAAACCACAGGAAATTCTAAGAGAAGGACCCAGATAATATTTGCCTTACATCTCACTGTGGAGTAACTACACCATGGCCTGATGATATTTCCCAGCCAAACACAGGCACTTGGGAATATAAACCCATCATGATTCATACTTGGCTAGAGAACAAGATGAACATAGAAATGAAGGTGCTGACAGCTCTGGTTCTAGACAAAGCCAGAGCAAGATAGGAGTCAGAAGAAAAGTCAAAGGAATGTGAGCGATGTGGTTTCCCACATCTTCAAGCTGCCATGGCCCAGAGATTTCTCCCTGGGGAAGGACAGCCATGCCCCTACTAGCATTCAGCCGGGATGGGAACCTGATCATGTGACAGCCCCCACCCCCTTCTGCAGAACAGCTGTGCGGGCAGAGTGCCACCTTCCCCAGGGTTCTCATGTGTTTTGACTGACACATATGAAACACTTCAGGCTTTCAAGGGATGGCCAAGCAAACCTTGGATGGAAGGATCAAACTTTAATAAACTTCCATGTCCAATGTTCTTGATTTTGGCTCAATTGTTTAGAGTTGAAGGAAGGCAGATAAACAAAGCAAACCCTTAATTTTGTATTTACTTAGATTAGATTCATGCTTAATCACCACAAAAACCAGTCACTGCCCGGGCAGCCATCAAAATAGGCAGGTATACTTACAAAGTAATCAGAGCCTAACACAAAATAGATATGCTATAGTTACATAGTTGAACAAGCCATAGGGTATCACATTATTTCATCTTAAAATTCTATACATATATATATATGTATATAAATATGTGTGTGACATATATATGTAATTGTGAATATAGATATATATGAAATTACGGCATTACCCTGATTCGAGTGGCAATGCTTCTCCCTAAAAGACATAGCCTATCTACCAGTCCCCCACTTCCAGGTATGGAAAACCTTTCAGTCAGAGGATCCCAGGAGACCCACAAAACAATATAAGCTATCACCTTTCCCTTTGATTATCTCCCAGAAATTTAAGGTAAGACACTGTTGTTCCAGACACCATATGATCCATCGCAGGACTTGGAGGAATGGGGCTGGAACCAGCCTGGAAACCTCCTCCCTGGGGACCTGCTCTCATAGTAGCATAAGGAGCTGTGAAAACTGCCAAGGGAGAGAAGCCACCAATAGTCCTCTTCAGCTATGACAAATACAAACCATAGTACTCAACACAGCAAGATATCCACAGAGATGCAATAGTAGCACTTAGATCATGGGAGGAGCAAACAGCTGTCTAGTTGAACTTAAGGTTCATTCAATAGAAGGGAATTCATGCCTTGTACAGTAAACCTAGCCAACTACCCATGACCGATGAGGCCATGGACCCTAGAGAAGCCACTTCCCAAAACCACTGCATTCTAAATACCTGTCCTTGTATCCACAGGTAAAATTACCTCTTAACTTTCGTCAATAAAGCTTGCTTTTTTTTTCCAAAAGAAGCCAGTACAGAAAGCCACAACTGGCTAAAATGTGGAGAACAGCTAACTTTGGGGAACCTATCCCCAAATGATACATCTACAACACAACTCCTACATCTAATGCTCAGGGAACATTAAGGAACATTAAACATCTAGAAAGAATCATATGGAACTAAGTTCAGAGAGAAAAGTTTATTTCCATTTCAATTAAATTTATGCTGAAGAACAATAGCAACAAAATCTTCAAGAGCATCATAAAAACCTCTAAATTGTTGTAATAGTTCCACCCTGGGCCCTCCCTTGTGAAACACAAACAAAACTGCATTGCATTAGGATATTGGAATGCTCAAATCCTACTTAGTCAATAGCCAGATGTGTAACTTTGAAACGTTTATTTAACCTTGGGAATCTTCCATGTCTTCGTTGGGAAAATATGGATACTATTTCCTCCCATGCCTGTATGAAATAGCCATCTACAAAATACTCAATAAACAGTGGCTATACTAATGATCAAATGATCATTAATAATGAGAGAAGTACATCAAGAATTATCGACTTAGAAGCTCTGTAAGCTTGAGCAAGTATCTTAATCTCTCTGATTCTTAAATTGTTCATTTAAAAACTAGACATAATATTTATTTCATAGGCTTATTAACAAAATGCATATGGACATACAAACACCATCTAGCTTACCAAGTATATGCTTGGAGCTCGGTACAAATTCTCATTTCGAATGACTTTATATTGCAATATGAGGTTACATCTGCTTCAAATGTAAGAAAAGCCAGAATTAACTACCAAATCTCATTTTACCACCAAATACATATCTTGCTATTCAAAATCCAATGACAATGTTTTAAAACTTAATTTAAATTCAAGTATAGATTAAATTTGTAATTAGAAACAACAGATACTAAAACACATAGTATGTTGGATTTACAAAGCAACTTGAATAAAATTCCTATGACTAACAAGTTATTAGAACAAAATAGAAAGTGATTAAGTGAAAATTATAATCATGGTTATAGCATGGTGGTGCACACCTTTAGTCCCAGCACTCAGGAGGCAGAGGCAGGAGGATCTCTGTGAGTTCAGGGTCAGCCTGATCTACAGATTGAATTCCAAGATAGTCAGGCTACCCAGAGAAACCCTGTCTAGAAAAAAAAAAGACTATAATCATGAATCTATAAAATTACACTTCATATTATTATATAAATTTCTACTTTTTCTATAGAAGCTATAGAAGATCAAAAAATTCCAAGCTTTAAGATGAATTCTCTATTAATTAAGGCTCAGTAAAGGGCTAGAGAGACGCCTCAGTGGTTCAGAGCACTTGCTGCTCTTGCAGTGGACCTTGGTTTGGCTCCCAGTGCCCATGTCAGGTGGATCATAACCAAGGGTCCTCCGTGGCACTGCATACATGAGGTACATACATACACTGACAAGCAGTCACATAGACATAAATAAAAGGTTTTTTTTTACATAAATAAAGGAGTCTAAGTAAAATAAAATCCATCTGTGGCTATGACAAAGATCAAAAGATATTTGAAAATCATCTTCAAAAGCTTTTGACACCAAGCTGATGTGAAGTTCCAAAGATTTAGCATTCTCTGAACTCTAGACTGGTTCACTTCGTAACAGATAAAGGCCACTACAGCAGTTAGGAAAACAGACTGCAAATAAGATACCAATTGGGTTTATTAGTCAGTAAAAAGTAAAATAACATTTCTTGAGAGTTCTTCTGTTTTGTATACCCAGGTACATATTAATACCACAAAAGATTTTACTATCTAAGAACTTTTATCTTAGGATAATCTTGAAACGGTAGTTTCTCATTTAACATAGGTAATTTTTCATTACTAAACCTGTTTGTACAACTTGGGTGTTAATCCACATTAGAGAGAACAGGGAAAGGAACTGGTCTTTTGATAGTTAAGCTTGTGGATGCAAACACTGAGCTCTGTAATTGGCTTGAGAGATTAAGTATCAGTATTGTATGAAGATGAGAAATCCCACACACCCCTCCTGACCCACTCCTCCCTATCCTCACTCAGAGTTTCCAGATATTATGTGGTTTTCTCTGGAAAGAAGGGCATATAAGGTAGGGAACTGAGAAGTCCAAGGAGTGGTTCTAGTATATTCCTCTTCCCAGGAGAGATCTGCTGCTCAGAGCCAATGCCTTGTGTCCCAATTATGTTTCAGACACTTCCAAAGAATCAATGTTATTTGCTATTATTGGAACAGACTCTTATCAGGCCAGCCTGTATAGATGCAAATGGAATGACAATAGTTGACTTACTCAACTGAACCATTTGTTATTCTCTTATAGCACAATAAATAAATAAATAGCTTATGTTTTAGGCAGATACATATGTTAAGCATGTGTTTGACCAAAAGCTGGCCATATGAATAAATACATAAGCAAGTTAAAAGTATAATTTACATTGGACTTCTCACTACCCATACATCTATTCTGTTTACAGTTTTTAGGAGATCTAAAGTCAGTTTTAAAAGGACACTCCAATGCCAAAAAACAGGAGGAAAAAAGCCTCCTGGATTGCTATTATGTCAATTCTTTCAATATACTTCTTAAAGTCTGAGGGTCTCCTAGCAATTTTTCATATAAAAGATTTCTTTTGGTCTTGATGTACAAGCTGTCAACAAACTCTCCGATTTGCTTTATGATGCTGCTTCCTTGCCATCACTCTATTGTCTCATAGCTGTCTGCTTGTTTCTGCACTGATTAATTCCTTCTAGTGTGCCTGTGTGCCTGGTTTGGGAAATAATGCCCACTTGGAGAAGTTCGTTCTTGTAAAAATGAACTGAAATGAATAAATGTAAATAGCTCATAACTAGAAAGGGGGAGGGAGATGATTAATAGAGACCAGTTTTATTTCTAAATCAAAACATTTATTTGCCTAAGAACCGTGATGGTCCTGCTGAGGTTGGGACAAAGTCCCAGTGTCCTCCCTCTGAGGTCCATTCTTGCACACTCCTTGGATCAATGTTTGCTCTTTAGTTTACTGATGAGAGTGAAGACTTTCCAAACAGAGGAACGGGTCTACTTCAGAAGGTTGACTTCTCTGCTTTATTAACCTGATGTTCTCAGGAGAAGCCACTGCATTGACCACATGCTTCAGAGACTTCAGTTGGAAATAACAATACAATGTTGTCAATAGCAAAACAAGGGCTGAAGAGGTGCATTTCTGGCCAGGGTTAACTCCTAGTCAGACACTCCTAAAGCTCTGAATGCACATGGCTTTTCAGTGTTTGGTTTTAATTATTGTTATAAAAATATTTTAAAATGATTCATAGAAAATAAACTTCAGTTATGAGTAAACCCCAATACCATGATGGCCAAAACACTATCGACCAAATTCTTTCCCCTGCAGAGAGCAAGGATTGTAATTTGATATTCTGAAGGCGACAGCCAGATATGTAAGAAAGACATGGAGTGCAGAAAAGTCACACTTCAAAGACATTTCAGCACCCAGAACCTCTCCATGCGCATGAATATTTAAAATGGTAAGAGTCCCTCAAAAATTCAACAGCAGTTTGCATGAAACATAAAATGTGCATCACACATGTACTTTGAATTTTTAATGAACCATTTGCTGTTTGTAGCAAAAGTGCTAAAAGTCTCTCTAGAACATAAGACAAGAAAAATTGACAAGGCCAGAGTTACAATACAAAGGCCCTCCAAGCTTAGAAAGTCCCACCACTCAGGAGGTCTACAACTAGCAGAGGGACACTGAAAGTCTGGGAAACAACAATGAACTGTCCTTTAAGATTCTTTTATTCTACAGTGATTTACATTTATAAAGCTCATTGCAACATTTTCATATTTATAAGAAGGATACATGCAGTGTGCATGATAAACCCTTCAGCACAGCAGACGTTCACGGCCATGATAAATGTCCAAAGCACTAGACATGGCTGTGTGTCTCAAACATACAACAAAACAGGGAATTCTTGACAATTCTAGATGACTCAAAGCCATCCCTTCTACCCCCTTCCATTCTTCAGTGTGGCTGAGCCTGCGATGGCAGTCTGTCCCGGGGTATATACATGGAAACCAGCAAAAGCTTTAGGATAGGAAGAAATGTGCCATGAAGGGTGTTTTCAATGTTTAATATTGTTAATTGTGCTTATTGCTGTCTTTCCTGATTATAAAATCATCATGATTATAAAATCATCATAGGCTCTTTGTGGAAATTTTAAAGCAAATTCGTTGTCTTACCCTCATGAGCTTTGAAAAAACAAAAGTATCTTTAGGTACATGTTTACCCAACTCAGCAGTTCAAGATCTATCAGTCAAAAAGGAAACCTTCCAAAATGGATGTCTAAGTTATGCCGGGGATTTCTTATAGGAAATGTGACTGATGTAAATCTGAGCTTCCTTTTCTCTTCACCTCTAGAATTTCCCTGAACCAAAAACACTAATGAAAATAAGCGCTTTAAATCCTTTCAGGGGTTTTTCCAATATATACTAAAGAAAAAATGCAAGAGAGCAAAGCAGCAAGAGAAAACACTCAACCGCTTCCACAGCAACCTCAGTGACCACAGTTCAAAGCCAGTTGGGAGAAATGGTGTCATGGAAAGTCGGGCTGGTATGGGAACCGGCATGGCATGTCCCTTTGCACAGCCATAGTTTCAGCAAGTGCTGCCATGAGGGGAAGCTGTGATGAGCAGGGCAGGAAAAGGCAAACAATGGTGTGATGTCTTTATATCAAAAGATAGATCATTTTCATCTGAAAATTTAAAAGTCTTTGTGACAATTTAAGCTAAAATAAAGACTCCCCTCATAAACCAAACTTCCTGTCTTTGACATTCCTATTATCACTAATTTTCAATAAAGTACAATAGTTCTTGCTAAGCAATATTAAAACCACCCATGTTACAAGCTTAGTTTTATGCAACACTCCATATGGTGGATTCATAATAAATTTCTACTGGGAATACAATCATAAACTGCTATTTTCTGCTATAAAATCCATTAAAGTACAGACATGCACAAACAAGGTAATCTGCAATAAATTTGAAAATGTTAAGATACTACAAATGTAAATGTATTCAGTCCCATTGCGGTGCATGTAATTTCCATAGCTTTATTAGAAATCTTGCCTTAGCAGTGGCTTGGTGATAGGTTATAAATATAGTAGGAATGAGTCAGCACGCAAATCCCTTCTGTGGAAAAAAATGATTTAAAAAGGTTTTATAGCCCAAAGCTGCTTGTTACTTTGTAAGAGAAGTAATGTAAGTTTCTGTTGGAATCTTCTGATACGGGAATTCACAAATAATCATGCAACAGCAAAAGTCTTTGTAAAAATATTTCGTGTGTGTGTGTGTGTGTGTGTGTGTGTGTGTGTGTGTGTGTGTGTGTGTGTGTGTGTGTGTATGCGATTATTTATGTAGGTCACAGATATGGCATTTCCCAAAGAAGCATTGACCCACGGACTTCCTTCTGCACACACTAGAGGACACCAGAGATGAGCAGTGCATCCCTGGAAAAGAAACGATGCCAACCCCACAAGCTTCAGTGCTGGAGGCAGAAATTGTGTCTCTAGTTACAAAGTTGAACAGTGAGAAGACTAAAGACAAAACTTGGGAACAACCCCAGGAGTGGGGGTCATGAGAAAGGCATCACACAGCAGGAGGCCCCTGAGATGTGAAGAACTGCAGCCAACACGGGGTGCTGAGGAAGAGAAGCTTCCAGAAGAGGTCCCATAATTAGAAGAAAACTGGGAAGGACAGGAAAACCAAGGGCAGACAGCCGGTATTGGGAGTCAAAAGCCCGCTCTACCCTTTAAAAGACTAGCTCTGGAGCCAGTCTGCAAGAACTGGGGAGTGGACAGACAGCAATAGTACCAAAACTAGACACAGACTACTTACAATTAAAGAAAGCATGAGTGGCAGGTGCCATGGTGTACTTCCAGAACCCCAACACTGAGGAGGCTGAAACAGGAGGGTGTTTAGCTCCAAGCCCCAGCATAAGCAGCTACCTAGGGAGATCCTGTTTCAGAAACACACACACACACACACACACACACACACACACACACACACACACACTGGTCTATATGAAGAAGCCATTCTTTTTTTTACTGAGGACATTATAAGTAATGTGTGAGAATAGCAAAAGCTCTTTTAAAACAAACAAAAAAATTAATCAGGAAGAAATAACCTGGTGGCATGGGTGGGCATAGAAACTACTGAAGGAAGAGGAATCTGGGGTGTGAGCAAAATTCTAACTAGAACTCACAGGGCTATTTTGAGAGTGAAAACCAAGTGAAAAATGTCAAGTATAAGATTATTCTTATTTGACGTTTTTATACAGCAGCAACTTATAAAAGCATCAAACCCTGACATAACCCTTCCTCTAGCATTTTAACACATCATTATATTGTTAACAATGTCAAATGGCTATAATCATTCTATGACTTCTTAATAGATTACTTTTATCATAAAAATGTCATTTCCAGGATAATCTGCATCCTCACATTTTTATGTTCAGCTATGGTCTTAAAATGTCAGGAGTGGGAGATGGCCATGTCTACCCTTCTCAGAGCATTGCTAGAGATTCTAAGAATGTCAACATGGACTAAGCCTTAATTTAATATGGCTGCTGACCTTGATGCATGTTTCCTACAACTATTCTACTTTTACAAATAATAATTTCAAAGTGTAAAGATTGGGGAAGACGAGATAGTTAAAGCCAGAATCAGCTTTAACTTTAGCCACCAAGAGAAATCAGAATTCAACTGAGTCTATAACCCTCAGCAGGTGTCTTCACGAAAGTGCCAGGCGGTGATTTAGACTCTGTACATAAGACCACACTCTATGTCGCAATTTCAACAGAATCACAACAGGCATTGTGAACTCCACACGAACAAATAAGCACAACCGTGTTCTCATAAAACCTTATTTACAAAAGCAAGCAATAAGCTGTATTTGTTCATGAGCTACAGCTTGCTAATCCATGATCTGGTGTGGCCACCCACAGTCTAGTAAGGATTGCAGCTCACATCTAAGCAAACACTATTTTCTTCTAAGTTTAACATGATACCTAATTAGTTAGATAAGATCTTATTAACTGCCAAGGACTAGGTGAGCCATTTTACACAAATCCTCTTTTATCAATTCAGTTGTCATTCACCTTTTATTTTTTGTAGATGAGATAACTAAAGTTCAAAGAAGTTACATGGGCTGCAGAAAGTAACAGAAGCAAAACTTGAAATAAGCAGCTGGAGCAAGGTTGTGGCCTTAAATGCTCCGCACCTGCTGTTCAAACGTGGCACTTACAGATGTGAATGAAAGACCAACTTGTAGAAAACACATACACTTCCAAAACAAAGGTTGTAGGGCAAGCCTTGCCTTTAAACTCACAGAACTAAAGAGAGAAATCCCTTAGCAGCTAGACATGCTGCGGTGTCCCCACAATGACAGATCTGACTGTGACAATGCCACTTCACGTCCAATAACACACTGGAGAGCATGAGTTTTCCCCCAAATTGGAGTCTCCAGTCAGCAGATGCTGTGGCCAAGTAGGTGCTCTCGGCAATCACTGGGGGGTGGGGGGAGGGGAAGCCCTTAAACTAAGCAATAAGAATATTCATCTTAAATACCAGGCAAAGATGGAAATTAGGCTGACTTGTAAGGCTGTGTAGAAAGGGGCCTGAGCTCTGAATCCCTCACTGCTCCCTAGACTCATTCTCTGCACAGATAACCGAGATGATATTCCCAGCACCTGTGTAAATGTTTATACAGCATGTTCCCAACTCTCAGTGTGCCCTGAATAGGCAAGAGTTATTTTATCCTCATCATACAGAGGCAGTGAGAGTGGTCATTAAGATTCGGTGAATGAATTAAGGCCACACAATAGGCTGAGACTGGATCCTAAATCACCTCAGGCTCTTTCCTCTCAATTAGGCTGCTTTCCCAAGTCCCAGATCAGCCCACAAGCCAATAACTTGGAAAAGCAGATCACCAAAAATGGAACAGCATCATATGAACACAGATTTTGTTGTTCTTATTAAAATGAATGTACTGAAAAAGAAAATCAGAGACCCCAGATGTCAAGTGGTTCCTCTCACTGTGCTGAACTCCAGGCACACTGTCATGATGAGAAAAGGAAAGTCTGATGGTAAATCTGAGCCCCGGCCACCCAAAATTTAGATGAACATCTCTCAATCCATTCTGTCCAGAAGTATCCCGTGGGGGTGGGGGGCTTGGCTCCGTGTGCTCACGACAAGTCCAAGCCAGTGCTGGACCAGTGGGTCACTGAGAAGAAGAAGAACATGGAGGCTCCATCCATCCAGCGTCCACCAGTGTGCACACATTTCATACTCCTTGTGTAACTTCCCCAAACTCAATGTACCCCAAACCCAAGTCAAAAATGCAAAACACCCAAATGATAACAAAGTTTGTCAACCAAATTCTAACTATTTATGTGTTATTTATACTTGCTTCTGTGTTCCTCCAAATACTGAAGCATCAGTCTTAGCTCTGAGTGTAAACATGGTTGTTGAAACCTGGTCATAAATAACAGAGGACGAAGCCTGTCCCTGTGAAAAAGATAAAGCCCGTCATTTCCCCTTATAGCTGACATGGATATTGTTTATACACACACAGTGGGGATGGGGGAGACCTTACCTTTTCTAGCCTCCTTGTTGAAGAAGAAAATGTCTAATTTACATGTAGAGCCTACAAATTATAGCCATGTCAGACAAGGAAGCAGATGAAGGCTGTGATTGATACTCCAAAATTTCCGTCCTGATTTCCCTATGCTCAGAATTAGCCACTCTATAAATCAAACCCGCATAGGAACATCTGATGTCAAAACCAAGAGGGCACATCTGCAAAAAGCATCAGAAACAAAGAAACTGGGCTCACCCCTCCCCCGGTCCCACCACCATTCCCAGCACTAACTGAAAATACCCCGTCCCTTTGCAGAAAACGCGGCAGTGGCCGTTTTCTTCCACCCGTGTGTATAGAAACCAAGAGTGAGCACTATGCTCCAGAGAATGAAGAGCTGTCACTGCCACAGGGCACCCTTAGTGAAGCCTTAGCACGTCTGCTAAATGTCTACTATTGGGACACCTTTGTTGATTGGTGTAGTGTCCTCAATGAAAAGAAAAATCCCTTATTTTTATCTTTCCTTATTATCAGTAGCAAACACAATTCAATCTCTCTGACCTGTAAGCTTTGACCTCCACAAATATGAAAATCTTTTGCTCTAAGTAGTAAAACACCTAAGAGTTGTGAGCATGGACTACAGATTTAGCAGTGCTGCTACAGGACACTATCTTGGCGACTCTGAGTCCTGGGTCTTCCCTCACCATTAAACTCAGCACCACAGACAGAGAGAGAACACACGCTGGCTTCTTTCCCCGGAGCACTGATGGGTTTACAAGCATGAAGGTGCATGGGACACTACCTCACCTGCATGCCCCACACAAAGGAAGCATCTGAGTGGTAAAGACTGTGACCTCAAGGTCCTGTGCTTATGAACAATAGACTCACACAGCTGATTCTGAGGTCATAGAGAAGGTGTAACGTTGTAACACATTATAGAAATGAACAAAAATAATGATGAAAAGAAGACCACTACCACCTCCCCATCAGGAAGCTGTGAGGCATCATCAATTTGGTGGCACGGTGTATCCAAGCTGCCCCCTCTGTCCTTCTACAGCCAGTGTTACCAGTTGTGGGAGAATTTAATAGGATGCCCATTGTGGTAGTTTGAATGTCATTGGCTCCCATAAGCTCACAGGGAGTGGCACTATTAGGAGGTGTAGCTTTGTTGGAGTAGGTGTGGTCTTGTTGGAGGAAGTAACGTCACTGTGGGGGTAGGCTTTGAGGTCTCCTATACTCGTTATGCCTAGTTCACTCACTTCCTGTTGCCTCCAGCATCAGGATGTAGCTCCATCTCCACTCTCAGCTCCCCAGCACTGTCTCCCTGCACGCTGCCATGTTCCACCATGGACTGAATCTCTGAGCCTCAAGACCGCCCATTGAGTGTTTTCCTTATGAGAGTTGCCGTGGTCATGGTGTCTCTTCACAGGTAAGATGCAATGGGTATCTTACCTAACTAAGATACCCATTGAATATATTTAGGATTTGGAATAAAAGAACTGCTGAAACCATTGGAGAGCCATTAACAATTTGCCCTTATTTGATATGTTTGGTGTTCACAAACTCAGGGGTGGTGGGACTTCGCTGAGTTAACCCTGACTTCATGTCTAGCTAACTTGCCAGGTTGTATCCTATAGTGCAGGGCTTCTGCCCCTGAGCTCAGCCTCTGCCCCTGGAGACAGCATTATCTGTAGCTCAAGGCTCTGTGCAACAGTTTAAACCTTACTGCTAAACAGGGCTAGAAAGTCAGTCACTTACCTGGCCCTGTTCTACTGGTGGAATTTGAACCACGAGTTTTTGTTGTTTTGGGTAAGTTAATCAAACTGAAGACTTTCCACCTGCCTCCACAGATAGCACCCCTTTCCCAGATAACCTTTGCTTTCCCGTCTCCATTGGCTGCTATATCACTACCTCTTTTACTCCTCTCATACTCTGCTAAGACTGCAAATGGCCCACCCTGAGCTCATCGCCCTGTTCGTCAGACTAGCTGTTCTCTCGTAACCTGCATTCCCCACTCTTCACAAGTTGGGTCACGTAAATGGAGCCAACGGCTCAGGTGATTCTTTTCCTTTTGGTTAGCAGCAGAAGGAGCATGAGGAACACAGAAAGTTAAGACATCCTCTCACTAGCTCTGCTCCTTATTCCACACCTGGATCAGAATCTATGAGCCCAAGTTAAGACCCAAGCATAGCACTTGAACAGACTAGATACATGTAAGAGCCGCCTCCTGTGAAGGGATCGAAGGGTCTGCCTCTTTGCCCATTGAATGACTATCCAGGAAAACCTTTACTTTGCAAGCTTCTCGAATGTCCTAATGTTGTGGTGGCGCCACCTTCCCAGAGCCTTCTGATTTTGTCCCTACTCAACCTCAGTCTTCTAGCATGAAGGACATCCCAGTCAGATGAACGCATCAACTATGTGACCCACTGAGTGACAGGTTGCAATGCTGCATAAAGCACTGACGGCTCTCATTATCCCCTTGACCTAAAGCCCCAGAAAGGCAACAACAAGAAACCTACAGAAAAAAAACTGTCTTGTAGGAAATACACGTTCTTGTTTGAGACATTTGTTTCAGCGATATAGACTCAGCAATCTGGGCTGCAATTGGTCCTTAATGACAAGCAAGATGAGGATGGTGTCAGGCAGCGATACTGAGGACTTAATATATGCCAGCTTACAGTCTAAACACTTTACATACAATCTTACCTAATTATGCAAGTGAATAGGCCAGAGAAGTTTCTCTCAAAGGCTTTGGTTTTCAGATCTATGACACTAAGGTAATTCATCGGAGGATTGTGAAAATTAAAGAGACAATACAAACACAATTATTAAATTCTGAAGTGCTTTCTAAACATTCTTCATTAGTTGGGGGAATCTAGTCCTTCCAAGGTCATTCAGCAAAATCCCAGAGCCACGTCTGAATTTTGCCCAATTGTCAAATGTCCAGGCCTGGCAGTGGACCCTGTCCCTTCGACCATAAACTCATCTTGGAGAAAACAGCTTGCATAAAATATGGACAGACACTTCTAAACAAATCATTGTGAAGGTTGAGATAGCAAATCTCTCCTCCTGCTCCCAATAAGGCAGGAATATAACTAAAATAATAGGATAGGCTTTGACTTCACATAGATGTTTCTAAAACAGCAGTTGGATGATGCCAACTTTAGGGCTTGGGGTGGGGCACTAGAAAGTTCCCAGGCAGAGAAGACCATGATAGTTTCCTGTCCCTCTGCATGTCTCTCAGCCCAGAAAGGGCTTCACAACAGGGCCTGGCTTCCAGAATGCCTTTCTTAAGAACAAAGGGCTTGATTGCAAGGCTTTAGATGGTTTTCTTGTGCTTTAAGTGTTGGCCTACCATTTGTTTTTTGAAAACCAATCTCACATGTCCCCAAGAACGGAGCTGCAATTCCACGTTTTCCATTTTCTTCTCTCAGCCCCGTCTTTCTGAAGCCCAGACTGAGTGGGCAGTTCTTCCCATGAGCCTCATGGAGCTACACTGTACTCTCGGGAGGGGACCATGTCTCACACACCTGCCCAGCACCCGAAACAGCACACCTTTCCAGACACGCTGACTAGTCAGTCATACAGTCTACTGGGCTGAATGTTCACCCCAGCATTGAGATAGTGGGCACCACCGTCTGTGTCCCTATTCACTAGCCCGTTAAGAAGGTGCCACCTCGCTGCTCCGTTACCTCCTCCCCTCCTCCTCCCCCTCTTCTCCTCCTATCATTAGACCACACACCCTTTGTCCAGTTGTCCTTGTCATCAAACTCTGCATAGAAAGGCACCAACTTCCTATTCAGGTCCTTGTTTCTGAAGATTCCCCTGCCACACACAACTTGTGTTAAATAAGTGCACATGCTTTTGCCTTGCTGTCCCCAGTTTTCTGTGGAGGCTAGAGCTCTGACTCCAGGGTTCAGAACACTTGCTGCTCTTACCTAGGTCCTGGGTTCAGTTCCCAGCACCCACATGGCAGCTCAAAACCATCTAGGGGATCACACTCCTCTCCTGACATCCTCTGGTACCAGGTACACATAAAAATAGATACATATTTAATATTATTTTGTCATAGATTTTAAAAAATATTTTATCCCCTACAGTTTTTGGCACCCAATTAAGAAGGGCTGCAGTAACACACATCCCCCAACCCTGAACCCTGATAAGATCCTGAAACAAATGATTGGATATGACAAAAACTAATAAATTCTCAGCAAGGTACATTTTACTAGGTCACTGTCTACAGTGTTCTATGGAGATGCAAGCAAACACTTCACTATAGACCTTTACAGATTAGACAGACAAAGCCACGTATTTGGACTGTGTTCCCCATCTAAATGCGGCTCCACATTGAATGTGTCCACTTTTTATGATCTTCCTCCCAGGGGTGGCTACTGCCCCATCCGTACAGCTATTTTCATAAGAACCTGGCCTGGCGTACTGCCTGTTAGGGTTATGCACTCTGCTTATGCTTTGGGCCTTAAAATTAAATTGTAAATAATCAAACTAGAGCTACTAGGATGCCAACCAACTTTTGGTTTACTTTCCTACCTTTCAGAATTTATAGAGAAAACTTAGGAAGTGCTTCCCTCCTCAGAATGGCTATCACGCCCAGGATTTCACTTAAATCATTGCCCATACAGTTTATCTTGTATATTCTGAAGATTTCCCACATATACCAAATGTTTGCAACTCAAAGTCCCTGTTTACCTGGGTCAATATTAATCTTGTTTGCTTGTTTGATTGTTTGGTTTTGTTTATTAGAGATGAGAGCTTATTGCAACTTGCTACAGAACCAAGGGTGACCTTGAATGACCTTGAATCACTGATGTTCCTGCCTCCACCTCCCAAGTGCTGAGATGACAGGCACATACCACCACTTCTGGCTCACTTTAATGGGGGGGGGCGGTTCCAGACCTCAAGACCTTACAGAAGAGTAAGAAAAAATCAATATCAGTAATAATTAAGCAAGGAAAACTTTAATTGAATTAGAAAGTTAACTCTTGTATTGATTTGCCCTGAATTTCAGACTGAAGGAAAATGGGAAGTAGGAGAGAGAGCTTTGCCTTAGGGCTCCCGAGGATCTCAGCAGCGAACAACGAATTAAATGCAATTCTATTTTGAGAATTAAAATGAAGATGCTTTCTATTTGTCTTTACAGTTTCTAAATTGTTTTAAACACAGTATCACTTGTGAGAAGAGCCAAATGAATAGAGGGTTTTTTTTTTTAATCCTGGACCCACCAGAGGAATGCTGTGGGAAGAGGTTATTGCCAACCTCACCCAAAGCTTCAACACTCAGTGATGGAGAGCACTGGCAGTTGGCATGGGCCAGGAGCCTGTTAAAAACACTGACATGCAGCTCTTGGTTCCAAATGAGCACAAGACCAAGAGATTTGCAACTAGTCAATTGGACGGGCACTTCTTACAGTGAACATGGGTGACCTTGTGGGATAAAATGGAAACCGGGGGAAATGCTCACAAAGCTCACATCCGTGAGGTTTAGACCTGTTTGTTTTCCTTTGTCTTCTTCTTTTTGGTGGTGGGTGAGGGATGTAGATGTAGAAGCCAGAGGCTGACATCATTGGCTTTCCTGTATCTCCCACATTGTTGTTATGGTTGTGGAGGTGGTGGTGCTGGTGGTAGTGGTAGTGATGGTGATGCTGGTGGTGATGGTGGTGATGGTGGTGATGGTGGTGTTGGTGGCGGTGGTGGTGAGGGTGGTGGTGGTGGTGGTGATGGTGGTAATGCTGCTGGTGGTGGTGATGATGGTGATGGTGGTGGTGGTGATGGTGATGGTAGTGATGGTGGTGGTGGTGGTGGTGGTGGTGGTGGTGGTGGTGGTGGTGAGGGTAGTGGTGGTGAGGGTGGTGGTGGAGAGACAAGCTCACTCATTTGGCCACACTGTCTAACCAGCAAGAATTCACAATGCAGGGGATCCATCAGAACCACTAGCCATGAACCATCAAACTATGCAATAATAGAACACTGTGAGAGAGGCTGTTATTCTATATTAGCCTGAAAGCAATTTATTAGCTAGGCGATTTATAAGGAAGAAAACTGAGGCTAAGGGTCACTTACAGATGAGGGAACTGAAGTCCAGAGAACTAGGGGTTGCAAACACTGCCTCTTTCTGCATCACAGTCCCTGTGTTTAGTAGACTCTGTGAGCTACCACTGCTAGCTGGATTAATTCTTTGGCTCATGAAAAGATAAAGATGTAATTTTTTTTAGGTTAGGAAAGGGTAACTTTCACCCAGCTCATTTGGTCTCAATTAGTCCTATTTGATACATAACAAAGATTGGGTAAGAGCTTCATGTTCCTGAGAATATTTTTGTTTTTGAGAAAAGAGAGAAAATGAAATAAGAGTTTTGAGATAGTTGGACCAAATCGGGAGCAATAATTGATTATGGATTTGTGTCTCAGAAGTTGTCTTTACTTTTCCATGGCAGGATGACAGGTGTCCAACCACACAGCTGAGGGAAACCATTGCTGCTGCTGACCTACAGACCCCCAAGAGTGCTGAGGCTGGTGCAAGACCCCAGCACTGCCATGGTGCTATAATTCCTCACCCCTTACCCGTCACTAAATTGCAATTTAAATTCCATCATTCAAAACTGCCTGATCTGAGCCAGATGCATATATCACAGAAAGGTATTAAAACCTGACCTTTTATATCCCTAATAAGAAATGTCACGAGTCCATCACAGGATCATAACTTCCTCTTGAATTAGTGCTAAGAAAGATTTGAACTTCAAGGGGGAATTCTGTGATTCCAGGCAAGCCTTGGGACTCTTCTGGTAACCACTTAAAATTCTGAGTTCTAAAGTGGGGGAAATAGAGCTTTTGTGCTCCATTGCAGAAACAATAGTGGACATGTAACTAGCAGTGTACTTCGTGCAGAAAATGAAAATGAACGCACTGACGGGTCTCTCAGAAGTCCATCCTAAAATTATCGGAAACTCACAAAGTCGGTGGCATTGCAGTGAAGACCATAAAACTCAAAGCAATTATCCATTGGCTCTTTTGCTGGCGAAGGTTTATATCGCATGCCTTCTAGTGTAGATGCCACAGAAACTCTGCCAAGAACGCTGAGGGGCCCGGCGGACCTCAGCTTGGTTTTGGGGTATTTATCATTTTCAGCTGAGCAAATAGCTATGGCTTTATCGGTGGGGAAAAAAAGGGTATAGCAGCATCCTCGGCACTCTGGTGTTTTCATTCCACAGCACACAGCAGCCGACTCCATCTTGGTGTCCCCGTGTTTTCATTCCACGGCTCATGATAAAGCAACTTTCTGCCCTCGGGGAAGCAGCTTTGCCTTCGACAACACAAAGGAGATATCTGAGCCCTTCCTAACGATGTCTCAAATAAATAAGAAAGAAAATACCAGAAAGAGATCAGAAAAGGAATCATCCAGTCACAGTGGAAGGAAGGTTCTAATGGGGAATTGTAAATCGAGGACCCTCCCCCCCCCCACACACACACACAAACGCTGAGCCAGTGTCCAAAAAGAATCCGTGAAAAGGCAGGATGGCTTTCTCCGCATACGTTTGTGCTTCTTTCTAGTCAGCTCGTGAATATCGAGAACCGATTTTATATTTATATTATACACATATATTTGAGCTCTGCCTTAAATAGACAAGATTGGGCATATACGCCACTAGGAAATTCATTTCTCTCTTCTCTACCACAATAGGAGCCAATGAAACTCTTGGAATAGCCATGCTTCTCGGCCTTCACTGTGCCTGCAAATCACCCGAGAATTTTTTAAATACTGATATGAGGATACTGACCTCAGCCATTTTTATTTAATTAATCTATAATAAGACCTGAGCATGATCCATTCTGTGTGTGAAGACTCCCCAGGTGAGGTAATGTGCAGACAGCGCTGAAAATCTGGAGCTAGAAAAAGGCAGATGTGGAGACTTGGAATTACCCTTGAATTTTTCTATCAAAACTCTGTGAGAATCCCAGCATCCATTGTGCCATGGCTCACAGGCTGGGAAAGTTTCCCTGCAGTGTAAAAAGAGAAACAATAATAAAACATCAGCTTCAACATAGCTGCTATTCTTTGGGAATTCTGTTTATCAGAAAGAAAAACAGGAATTGTGGGGCCCTGGTTAATTTCTCATCCCTGCGGGATGAGAAAAGGGAACTGTGAGGGCGGAGTCTAGAGCGGCTATGGACAGATGCTTCGCAGCCTGAGCATACCCCCTTTGGACATGGGCTTTAAAATGGATCCAAGAACAACCAACTGGTGGCTTCAGCACTGTGATGGCTTCCGGGTACTTTAGTAAAGAAAGCACAAGATTGTCTCAGCCAGAAGACAGCTTTCAAGACCAGCAAAGAGACTCAATGGGTAAAAGACTTGTCAGCAAGCTCTACACCCTGAGTTCAGTACTCAGGATCCATGCAGTGGACCGGTAAAATTGACTCTTGCAAGTTGTCTTTTAATGATGCTCATGCTCATAAGAATACACACACACACACACACACACACACACACACACACACACACACACACACACATACACACACAGCAAACAAAATAAATGATGCTTTAAACTACTTTTTTTATTATTTTAGATGGTAATTACATCATTTCTCCCTTCCCTTTTCTCCCTCCATCCCTCCCTTGTAAACACACCTCCTTCCTCTCTTTCAAATTCATGGCCTCTTTTTCTTTTATTGTAGGTACTGTGTGTATACCTACACACACACACACACACACACACACACACACACACACACACACACACGTCCCTGAGTATATAAATATAACCTACTAAGTCTGTACAATGTAACTTGTGTGTATGCTTTCAGGGCTGACACCAGGGACTGGATAACTAATGGGCATGCCCTTCCCTCTCAGCATTCCGTTTCTCTCTCAGCATTCTGTACTTGACTGCAGTCCTTTGTTAAGAGTGGGCCTCTTGAGCTTTGCCCCTTCCATGCTAACACACGCTCACATCTAAAGATTGGATTGGAGTGAGGAACCTCACATGAGATGAGATGTTTATCTTTCTGGGGCCAGGGTACCTCGTTCTTCCTCTCCTCTGCAAACCTCTTCATCCATCTTAGTGGCAGTGGGAATCACAGATTGTCACACAGTACACACTTTTGCTCAATCAGCTTTACTTGCAAATGTTCATTACAATGAGTCATTCATTGGTCTGGTTAAAGACCTCATCACTGGACCCTCACCAAAACTCCTGGCTGTTCAGAGCCATGAAGATCCTGTGGATATCATTCAGCAGAACCCAGTCCCTTCAGATCAGCATGGCCCCACTGGGCAGTGTGGCCCTCAGACACCAACATGTCCCCAGGTGGTAGCCCAGAACCCAAAATTCTGCATGGCCTTCAATGGTAACAGGACCCAAAGACAGACCCTGGCTGCAATAGGGCTGTGGACCCAGATACACTTCTCAAAAGCATGGTCATCATAATGTCATCTACTTATTTGGTGCCTCAAGTCGCCAGGTGGGCCTGTGGATGTCTTCCTGCCAGCCCAGGCCTTGAGGAGCCAGGCTGGCCTCAGTGGGATCTTTTCTAGTGGCATCCATTTAACTGCAAATTTCATGATTTCATTTTCTTTCCAATGAATTGCATTCCATAGAGTATATTTACCATGTTTTCATTATCCATTCCTCTGTTAAATGATGTGCTGGTTGTATAATAGTCACAACCATTTTGAGGGCTTGAATGAGTTGGAGCGGCCATTGGTGAAGATACAGTAAAGCCCCAGGATTGAAGAGGTCATGGAGAGAAGTTGAGGCTCAGCATCAGTTGTGGCAGGGACAGAGTACCTGAAGAGAGGCCAGGGAAGGCCATTGGTAAAAGTGCAGCTCAGTTGCTGTAGGAGATCCAAGCATTTAGAGATCCAAGCATTTAGAGTACCATGGGACAACCTCCAAAACTAGCAGAAACCATGGAATGGACCCCACCTGAGTCTACCAGACAAGCTGTGTGTGCTGTGTAGGACAGTCAGAACGTTCAACTGTCCAAGCTGTTTGGAACCCAGGAGATCATGAGTAGATCCCAGACACTGGGCACTGAGTTATTTACACTGTTGGAATTTGGTTTTGCTTTGTTTGCAGTGTGACCATGCCCTGGTTCTTTGCATTTTTACTTGTTTGTTTGTTTGTTTGTTTGTTTGTTTGTTTGTTTTTTAATTTTGCAGTACCCCACAACTGAGAAATCTTGGAAGTTTAGAGAAACTGGATATTTTACAGAAACTTTTAACTTGAGATTTTTGGGTTTTTAAAGAAATTGAACTTTGGGACTGGAGAGATGGCTTATCAGTTAAGACCATTGACTGCTCATCCACAGGATCCCAGTTCAATTCCCAGAACCCTCGTGGTGGCTCACAACTGTTATAGCTCCAGTTCTAGGGGACTTGACACCCTCACACAGACACCCATGCAGCTAAAATACCAATGCACATAAAATAGATTTAAACAACTGAGTGGAGTTTTTTTTTATTGAAATTTTGGAGAATTTTTAAGGACTATGGGACTTTTAAAGTTATTTATGTTCTACATATAAGAGTGTGGAGATGAACAAGAAAGAAAAGTTTTTAATTAAATAGCTACGTATTTGTGTGTCAATCTGACAAGGGCTCAATTGTGCTGGGTAATTTTATGTCAACTTGATACAAGCTAGAACCATTTGGGACCAAGGCATCACAACTTTAAAAATGCCCCCACTTAATTAGTACTTGATAGGAAGCATCCAGTGCATTGAGGTTTCATCCCTGAGGGACAGGTGGCCCTGGGGTGTTTAAGAAAGCAGGCTGAGTGGCTCACATGCAGAGTCGCTCGAGAGGAGGAGGCCAGTAAGCAGCATTTCCCATGGCTTGTGCTTAAGTTCCTGCCCTGATTTCCATCAATAATGGACTGCGATGTGTAAAGGTAAAATCAATGCTTTCTTCTCCAAGTTGCTTGTGTCATGGTGTTTTATCCAAGCAGTAGAAACTCTAAGAAGCACAGATTGTTTCTATTTCCTAGCTAGTATGACTAGAGAAGCGATGAGCATGCCTGAGCAACCGTCTGTAGAAGAGGGTTCGAGTCCTTTGGGGAAATGCTGGAGAGGGGTATAGCTGGGTCATATCCTAGATTTATTTTTCAACTTTTTGAGCATTCTCCACTTTGACTTGCAGAGAGGCTGGACAAGTTTGCAATCCCATCAAAAGTGAGTAAAGGCTCCCTGTCCCCCCCACACTCTCTCCAGATTTGTTTCCAAACAACATTTTTTTATAGATGACATCTTTCAAAGTGTGAACTTCCAAGAGTGCAGCCTTCTGAGCTTACACGGGCTTGGTGCTGGCACAAGGCAGCAGAAACCTGAGGGCTGCTGCAAGAGTGAGAATGAATGGTCATAGCTATCACGTGACCTCCTACTCTCTATATGGAACTGTGTTGTAGTTATCCATTGCTGCATAAGAATCCACGCAAGAAGAAAGAGGCTTTAAAAGCCTGCAGTTTATTGCTTTCCTGGTGCTCTGCAAGCTGCCTGGCTCCTTCCTAGCTCTCTTACATACTCTACTCGTGGGCAGACAATGGCTATAGGCACTGAAAGCCTTTTGTTTGCTTGCTTGTTACTTTGTTTCAGAGCAAAAGCAGTAATGAATGAATAAACAGTCACAAGGCTACATTTCATCTTGAGATGACTTTTGTGTTTCAGGTTGGACTTCAAGATGGCACATCCAGCGTTCATTAATACGTGGAAGTCTCTGGAAGCTCAGCTACAGCAGTCAACCACAGGGCATATGAAATGTCTCTATGTTGGCTACATGCTGAGAGAAAAAAACAGAGAAAATAGAAGGCACCACTCTCTGGAAAATACCATTTCCACCATATTCCTTCAAACACTGCAGACACAGCAGCAACAGCCCAGATTCAAGAATAAAGGACATAGACCCTGCAACTAAAAGGACACATTTTGAAAAAAAGATTGTACATACAGCCATTCTGATCTATCCCCAGCTTTCAAATATATTAAGTACCCCTTCTTATTCACTCACTATTTATTCGAGCTTTGAAAAGATTTTCCCACAGTTTCTTGAGAGCAACCTCACCAGAGATTCCTTGCCACATGTGCCTAGCTTGGAACTTTTGTTTTTTTCCCCCAGCTATCAGGATAAATTTGCAGTAAGCATTTCTCTGCATCCAGTTTCCTTTGGATCTAAAAGTGTATTTGTACACAAGGAGTAGGGCAATACACAGTTAGCATGTAAGGGTCAAACTCATAGCCTGGCTTTATAGCCTCTCCAGAACTAACCACAAATTGTGACTGTTGGACGTCCGCCAGCATCAGCCCCACAGTCCATAATGATCCAACTCCCAACAGTTTCTGCATTGCTAATGGGACTCAGAAATCAATATCTAATCACACTTAGCCAGAGTCCAGTATTCTGTGCACTCAGCACCGGACCATTTGGTTTCTAGGTATAGAAAAGTTAGCATACGAAGCAGAGAGTTCATCAGAAGGAATCACATTAAAAATATTACAAGTGTGGTGCAAATCACTGTCACTGACATTTATTGAGCGCTCACTTCATGAGGGACACAGTCTGCCAGGAATTTTAACATAATGCAGAGGAAACAACAACAACAAAAATACTGTTTTTGACCTCAGAAACTAATGTTATCCTTACACCACACACACACACACACACACACACACACACACACACACACATACACACACACCACATGGGAACACAACAGTCAGATTCCTGAGCATTGTTTGTTCAGATTACTATTTGAAATCTCTTCATCGGCTTTAAAATCGTGTCAGGTGTTTTCCTGGTGGGCAAGCCTCCTGGTTCTAGTACTTTTCAATGAAAAATATATGTAAGGTATCAAATAGGCCTTGTAAAAGCATTTATGGACCACAAGAGGCTGGATCTCTATAGCATCTGCTTAATTTGACAGAGACTTTCAATGAAACCCATGGCAGTAAGGATGTCCCCTTACCTATTGCCATAGGTAGGCTCTTGTGCCATCCAAGAAATAGATTTGCCAGTCACTTCCAAGGGGAGAGTACCTCAAACATCAGTGTGTGCACAAGTCACCTGGGAATTGTCCAGATGTGGATCCAGTGACTTTGGGGATGCTCGCGTTGTCAGTACTTACACAACGCTTTGAAAAGTAGAAATGCAAGTTACCACAGGACAAGTCTTACATTCTACTGGAAGTTTCCAAAGACAGACTGAACAAAGGCCCCTGGGTACCTTCTCTGTGCCCCTCTTCCTCTCTCATTTAGGTTCCAGAGTACATAATCAAGTTGAGCTTCAAGAAGAGCTTTGGTACTATGACAGTGTTTCATGTGTTCCAGGTTTGACCCTTCAGCCCAGGCTATGAACACTTACAGAGGACACTGTGTGCTGATTTTACAGCTTGAAGTCCATCTCCACAGAGTCACTCCAAGTTGACTGTCTGTTTGATGCCCCCACTTCCCCCAAAATGGATGTCCATGCTTACACCCCTCCATGGTCCTGCAAAATTCTTTCTTGACAAGCACTAAATGTTCTCTAAGTAAACGCCATTTTGTTTTGATTTGGTTTGGGTTTTGTTTTTGTTGTTTGTTTTGTTTTGCTTGTCCTTTGCTTAGAATTCAAAGAGCTTTGTTGAATTGTTCTAAATTCTGAATCTAAATTCAGTTGAGTTTGAGTTTGAATTTTCTAGCTATTTTCCCTATGTGGTGGTTAATCTTCACTGTCAACCTTCTTGCATGGAAAGACTTACTAGGAGTTGAATAAAGCATACCTCTGGGCACTGATTAAATCCTGGGGGCTCTGTCCTAATCAATGACTTAGCCCGGCACTGAAGAAACTGTTTGGGGTCAGGGAGAGATGTGACCGTGCAAGGCGAACCCTGGCTGGCAAAGGTGGGTCACTAGCATTTGCCTCTGACTGTGTATCTTGCCCTCCCCTTATTCTCTGCCCCAGGCTGCTATGAGCAAAGTCCTTTCCATGCCACTCATACTCATCACTTTGATATCTCCCTTGCCTAAAACCTCGTAGGACATTTGACACAGACAAACAAAAACAACCTATCATTCCTTTTCTGGGACACAAACTTTGCCAGTCTAAATCCTGTCACTACAACACACTTGAGGACTTTTCAAATATTCACTGTTCACAATGACAGGCAGTCCTACGTACAATTGCTTCCACGCGAGTGCCACATATCCCTTTTTTCTCTCTCAACATTTTAATGGTGAATCTTGGACTTTGGAAGGCAACTCATAGAGCAAGGAAGTAAATAACTTCTTGTTAGTATTTTTAAAGGTTTGAAGAACTAGCGAGTGTCTAAAAGGGTACAATAAATTAATCAATAGAAGTCTTAAGCATTGTCTAATCAATATGAGAGTATTGACCCATGCATTAGAATTACTTATCCTCAATGCTCAAGCCTTCCAAAGTACTTGAGAAGTGTAAGGACCTGAGAATCCTCATTTTACAGTACAGCCTAGAGTAGGTGACCAGAGTCTAGACTTCAGTGCAGTTTGTTTCTGCTCTATAATTGCTTTTTAAAATAATGCAATTTATTGAAAATCCTGTACATGTAACATTATACTTTGATCATATCCACCCTTGATCACCATCCTCTAAATCCACCCAGTGCCCCCACTCCATGTCCCTCCCAACACCGTGTCCTCCTTTTTGTTGTTGTTATTGGTAACACACCAAGTTCTAATAGCACTGGCCATATACATAAGTATGGGTAACCCACTAACAGCATGTACTCAAAGGAGAGTGATGCTCTGTGCTGGTTAGTTTGTCAACTTGACACACACATGGATCACCTGGTGTGATGATTTGTAAGAAAATGGCCTCCAAAGGGAATGACACTATTAGAAGGTGTGGCTTTGTTGGTATGGTATATTTGGAGGTATATTCTTGTTGGAAGAAATATGTCACTGCAGATGTGGGCTTTGAGGTTTCATATATGCTCAAGCCACTCCCAGTGGCTCAGTCCATTTCCTGTTGCTTGCAAGATGTAGGACTCTCAGCTACTTTGCCAGCACCATGCCTGCCTGCACACCTCCAAGCTCTCTACTGTAGTGGGATATTCACTGTGTCTGCTTCTGTGGCACTGACCATACCCATCAAGGGGTGGAGCCAGGGACAGACGTGACCTGTGGAACTAGGTCTCCGAAGGAGGCGGAGAACACTCTCTTACTGGCGGGATGCAGAGAGAGGAGCATCCAGTTCCTTTTGCTGTGTTCATCTGTCTGTGTTGTGAGTTGTTTCTCCCTTAATAAACATCTATTCAGCCTATTTGTTTATCCTGACCCTTATTAAACCGCAATACTCTACCATGATGATAATGGATGAACCTCTGAAACTATAAGCAAGCCACCCTATTTGAGTGGTTTCCTTTATAAGAGTTGCTGTGGTCATGGTGTCTCTTTACAGCAGTAGAAATCCTAAGGAAGGTACCTGGAGAAAAGCAACCTCAATTAAGGAACTATCTCCACCAAATTGACCTCAAGCATGCCTGTGAAGAGTTTTCTTGATTAGTGATTGATGTAGGAGAGCCCAGTTCACTGTAAGTGATGTCTTCTTTGCACAGATGGTCCTGATGTATAAGAGAGAATCTGAGCAAGCTGTGAGGAGAAAGCAGTAAGTAGTGTTCCCCCATGGCTTCTGATTCAGTTCCTGCCTCCAGGTTTCCGTCCTTCTTGAGCTCCTGCTTTAGTTCCTTCAATGATGGGCTGTGATTGGAACTTGTAAGCCAAATAACCCTCTCTCTCATCACAGTGCCTTTGTTCATGCTGTTTATCACAACAATAGGATCAAACTTGGACAGTTTCCTTCTCTTGGCAACCATCCACTGTCACTGTAACTCCTCAATAAGGGGAATAAGAAGTTTGTTTGAACTTTTACTGGCTTGATGTTGTACATGTTTGTGCAGGCAACTATACTTGCTGTGAGTTTGTATGTACAACAGCCATGCCTTGGCTAGCTTTTCTCCCTACCCAGCTCTTACATTCCCTTCATCCACTCTTCTGAGATGTTTCCTGAACCCTGGTTGGGAGAGGATGAAATAGATGACACATTGACAGATGAGCACTCACAGTTACTTACATTTGGCATTCTGACCGTTATAATTTTCTGAATTAGCCACTACCCCCTGGAAAAAAAGAATTTTCTCTAACCAAATTTGAGAACACCCCACTGTATGAGTGTAAACACATATATTTAGAAGGCAGTTTGGTATAACCATTCATTATAACAATTAATATTATCGGTTCATTTCCAGGGCTGGGGTCTTCCCAAACATGAGCTTTTGACAAGAGTTTCAGTTCCAGACACAAAATCCCTCCTGTGTAACTTCCCTCATATTCATGTAAAAAAAAATTCATGCCCCCATAGTTATCATGCCACTATTGCACAAGCACATATGTCTTTCTCAGCAGATTGATATTATAGCATGCAGTGACAGATAACATCATTGATATGTTTTGTCCTCCAGCAGCCTACATGACAGCCTCTAGTACTGTGTAAGCTAGCCAGGAGGGAAACAGTTTCCTGATCAATTGAGGTTGGTTTCTCTGTATCCTGCATCCAAAGTAAATGGCATCTCCAGCAATAGAGTCTTACCATCTAGTTATGGTAACAACCAAAAAACAATGGCAATAGCTTGTGTTGTTTAGAGTAGATATTCATAAGGGGTTATCCTAAGGCTAGCACTGAGATTTTCACATAATGACCCATGTCTTTTAGGAGCAGGTACTTCTGTTGAAAATCCTTATTTTTAATTAGCTTACAAAGTGGAAAATTTCCATAAGGCTTCTTAATGCATCCTTAGTTTTAGTTAACCCACCCCAGACCTTTTCCCCTATCTCCATACCCTCATCCCTACTTATTCTCTGACCTGGAGTATTCCCCCCATCCTTTCATGTAACCTGCACAAATGAAGGGTGTGTGATAAAACTATGGTTAAAACAGTAGCTGCTTTAACTCAAATTTCACTTAGCAAGTTCTATAGCTTCAACAAACAAGTGGGGCCTGCGTGAGAAGCTGAGGGTAGTTAGAACAAGCTGGCTTTTAGCAAACCCACCCAAAATGCATGTTGCTTAATTGCAAGCATGGCACAGAGAATAGTGGAGATGCACACACTGGAGTTTCATTCTGCAGCATCGACCTTTAAATACATTTGCACTGAGAAAGATAGAAGCCACCCCTGACATCTCAAGGGCTGACGTATCATGATTACTCGGGCCTTGGCATTCTCCTAGTTATCACAAACAACTTAGCAGAAAAGCCGTGTGTGACTATGTTACAAGATCAAATACAGCCACTTACACAGACAAAAAGATACACACACACACACACACACACACACACACACACACACACACACGACAAAAATTATGCCTTGCAGTTAATGGAGGATTGCTGCTTTTTCCCTGGCTATAGCTTTGGTTTTCTTGCTCTCCCTACAGAGGTCCACTGAGGTATCCAGGCATAGGAACATCCCTGCTTTCAGACAGCATCCACTCCAGTCTTTAATGCAGTGAAATTGACACCTGACATCAACCATCAGAGTTGAATAGCTGATCAATGGCCCTTTTATTCCATATAGCCATTTTTTTTTAGTTTCATGAAAACCTCACTATATTAATACAATCTATGAGTGAGTATAAATTTTGGCTGCACAGTTATCTGCTAACCTCAATCTTGCCAGCCCAAATTTAATTTCTTTATGTGATATCTCCATCTTCTATGCTATGTTCTATTTTTACATGCAAATAGCTCTGTACTTTTTCCCCCTTTCAAATACAAATTAGCAACAGACTGTCATTTGAGGATTCCTGGCGAAGTAGAGTGCCACCTGTTCTTGGCTCCTCCCACCCCCAATTAGTTTTTAAATTGTTTTTCATCTAAATTGAATTTGCCTTATTCCCTTTCCTTTCTATCAATCATTGTCCTTATCATAGAAAATGATCATGGAATGTGCTAATGCCACAAAGAGGATAACTTCAGGGAAGATCGGGCTACACACGGGTGGAGTGATGCAAGAGAGAACACTGAGATCGCTGTACATAAGTGACCTTGGACTTTATCTCTTTGCACTTGGTATCCTCTTCCACAACCCAAGGTGAAGACCCAACTTCTACGAAGTCAGACTATTGGCCTCACCAGTCCTCTGATCTTCGTGTGCCAGACAGTCTCCTTCATTCCAAGACTCACATTTGGAGACTAGTTCGCCCTCCCTGACTTCCAAACCCCATCCCCAGTTCACTCAAGAACCGCAAACAGCTGACTGCTGTGATTTCCCATGAGTCAGTGCTCTGCCCACTGGTTCCATGCTCTTCCCTTTGCAGTAGTTCGTATGAAACACAACAACCTTCAAGTGATTGGTGAAACGTGTGGTCCACTTGTATGACTGATAACAAGTGTGACAGGCTGGACGGCTGTTAAGAGAAGCTTGGCTGGGCTTCTAATTTTGAAGGCTGCGTTTTGGTGATACCATTCCTGATGGCAGTCTCAGGGTACACAGGGATCACACGGAAAAAGACAAGGGAACACACACACGTCTCTCCTGCTCTGTGTCCTTACAGAGCCACCAGGATTCACTTGTGTAATCTCATCCCTAATGACCTTATCTATGCCTATTGCCTCCATCTCTAAACACCACAGATGGATTAACTCTCCAAACAGCCCCCAAATTAAATTCCATCCTGAGCTGGGGTGGAGCAGGGAAGTAATCCCATTCTCAAACCACAGCAATGAGTTCCAGAACCTTTGATGGACTCAACTCAAACTCAAGGAAAGATTTTTGTTTGCTTTTTATTACTGAATACTTGAATGAATGATTTTCATGATTCAACTTCAAAAAGTATAAAAACATGTGTAAATGATGTTTCCAATCCTCCCAGGTTCCTAGCCCCAACTTTCTCTTCCTATTAGCAGACACTGCTTTTTTCTCATATCTGCACAATGTGATCTTCCCACCCCTGCCTTTTTTACCATCCCCGCCTTCTCCTTTTCCCAGCTTTCTGAGAAGCAGAGAGGCTCACAATGCCCGATTCTGCCCTCCTCTTCCTCATCATCTTCAGTTTGGTGAGTGCTTGTGGCTCCCTGCACTTCTTCTCCAGCTCTTTCTCCCAGGCAACCAGCTTGTTCACACATGGGCTGTTGACCCACCACCATCTAGAGACTAGATGGAGGTGCTAGGCAGAGGAATGAGGGATGAGAAAGACTATTTATAACCAGCTGCTTCTTTGGAACCATGTGGGATACAATGCTTACCAGCTTCCTTTGTCAAAATGACATGATCCCTTTTCATGAAAAAGGTGATCCTCACCTAGAGAGCCTCTGAGACTATGAATATCAACCTTGTGATGATCTCTGACACATTACTAGGGTGATGGTCAGTAGCCCCCTTTACTAATGTCTTGGTCAGCAGGCTCTTCCCTTGTCAAGACAAGGCAGATCAGCAATAAGAAGGAAATCTGTTTTACAGTCTCCAGAAAACAGGCTGAAGCCAGAGGTGAAATAAAACCTGGTGTGCCCAGAAATACCATAGGAAGATAGAGTAACTGTTCTGTAGTGGGATTTGTACTTGGAGGTTCAGAAGTCCCCTCTTGATGCTGTTACTTACAGACCTTCCTGCTAAATCTGGCCACTTCCTGAGTTTTAATTCAGAAACTTTTTCTTTCTCTTTAGCTCACTCTGGCCAAAGTCCTAAGCCTGCTTGCCTTGACAACCCAGAGGTATGTGCTCTTGTTCTCTCTCTCTCTACTAATTTATTTTTTTTTTGCTTATGGTCTTAATAATTTACAATTTATTTTGTTAAAGTACAAACATTTTTAAGATGACAATTGTCCTCTTAGAGGGGCTTGACTTAAGTGGCAAGAACTGTGTTAGTCAAAGACAGAATGCCAGCCTTCACGGCTCTCTTTCTCATGAAGGTAGTCAATTCTGAAAATCATTGTCATGAAATAGCACATAGGGAAACGGTGATATATCATCTCTGCTCCCACACTAACCCCATCTGTATTTTTCTATATATTATGACTAGAACCAACTCAAGGAAGAAAGTTGATTTTGGTTCGTGGTTCCAGAGCCTAGAGGCATCTGTGATAGAGACAGCATGACTACAGGAACAGGAAGTTGGCTCATGAATACAGGAAGTTGGCTGATCACATTTCATCCACATCTAGGAAGCAGAGAGAGAACTGGAAGTGAGGTATGGCTATAAACTCTCACAGCCTGCCCCAGGGACATATGTTCTTCAGGGGGGCTCTATGACTTAAAAGTTCCATAACTTCTCCAAACAGTCTACCAACTGGCAGCCAAATGTTAAATACATGAGCCTATGAGGGGCTTTCTCATTTAAATCACAACACCAGCCCTGAATCCTCTCTTCACAAATCTCAGCAGTGGCCATGGCAGATCTGGCCAGAGATGTAACAATTTCCAAAATGCTCTCAGTAAATAATGTCACATTATACTCAACACTCTCTCAATCAGAAAGGACAATTAAGAAATCACCTGGATTAGCCAGTATCACAGACTGCCTTTCTTGCCATCACCATACATCCCAAGACATATTCTGTGCACTTATTGTATCCCATCAACAGTTCTAGGTCCGCAGATGTCAACAATGTGGCCCTTAGATCAGCAGCAGCAACAACAACTAGGAGCTTCCTGGAGATGAAGTTTTAAGCTTTATCTAGAGTTACTAACCAGAACCTGAAGGAAAGCCTGCTAGTCTGTGCTTTTAACAAGTCCTTCCAGTGATTTCCAATGGATACTAAAGTTTGAGTCACCATTCTAGGCTTCCAAGCACAAAGGAGAGAACACATACCTTGACCTCAACTATTAGATTCTCTAAACCAGTGAAATAAACAGACAAGCAAAAACAAAAAAGGCATTAAGGCATTAAAGATCATTATTACAGTAAAATCAGTCAAGGGAGCTGACCATTAGCACAAAGACATCTGCAGATTTGTGAAGAAGGATCTAACCATACTTGGACTCTCAGGCAGCCATCTTGCCTCTCTGGGACCCAAGGTGTGTATACAGGGAGCATAAACATTGTTGAACCAGTATCTAGTCAAAATAGAAGATTCAAAAAACCTTTTCTGTGCTTGATGGCTCCACCCACACTATAGCGGTTATAAATCCAACCAGGCACCAAGTATTCAGAAGAGTCAAGAGGATGAACGGAGAAGGCTGTGTGGCTGATTTTCTGTGAAGAAAGGCAGCATTTATCCTCTGTGTGGATGAAAGATGAACACTGAGAGAACCCAAAATTAACCTCCTTACAGCACTAACGCCTTCCTAAGAAAAAAATGCAATGAGTAGCCCCATCTTCTGGAGACTACAGGAATATGATCCAAAATCCTTGCTGAAGCAGCTCTCCATGCAAACCCCTTCCAGAAGCTGCCATGCAAACAGGAGCCCATTAGTCCTTAACAATTACTTAAGTACTGCTCTCCATTAACAAAGAGGCATTTTAGGCTCATCAACAATCTTGTAAACAATTTCTTACAAAGAAGAAAACTAAAGAAGCCCAGGAAGAGTGGCATTATGGGTAAATTGTGCCCTCTCCCAGCAGCAAGAAGCGATCACTGTGAAGTCTAAGCACTCCATAGTTCAGAATATGGCCTGATTTGGCTGCAGATACAGCTCCAATGATGTCCTACTGGTACTCTCATAAAGAGGGCAAATTTGAACACACACAAGCACACAGGCAGATGCTGTGTGCAGATGAGGGTAGTCATCAGGGTGGTACTCTACAAGTCAAAAAAAATGCCAACAATTGCCAGGAGACCACAAGGACCTGGGCAAGAGACTAGATAAACTCTCCCACACAAGGATAGAAGGAGTCTTTGGACTCGGAGCCTCCTTAAGGTCATAAATTTTGTTGTCTGGGTCCCTCAGTCTGTGGGACTTTGCTATGGCACCTCAGCAAACTAATGTGAGCAGATTCACTACACAGTTTGAAGATTTGGAGCACAGGAGTTTTTGGTGGCATGCCACACACTGGATACAAAGGAGAGTCCGTGTCTGCCCTGCTCTGCCAGATGACTCCTTGGCATCTCACAGGCTGTCTTTCAGTAGCAGAGGGGCTCCAGTTGTACCCATGGAAACAACAGAGCCTGCCAATGTTCCAGGGTACATGGGGGACCCAGAAGGAGGGCAGTCATGTAGAAGAAAGAGGAAGAGGCAGAGGCTGCCTGCCAGGTTGGCATGTGACAACCCCCTTTCCTAGGGGCCTCCCAGAATCAGAGGGAGAGTCATTACCCAGCAGGAGGCCTCTTCCCTCATAAGAAGAGCAAAAGTCACACAAACAACCAGTTTAATGCGATCAGCAGTTTAGTTAAGAAAATGGCCCCGAACTCTGAGCTCTCTCCTGAGATTGTGCTGTTCATTTTGGGAAACTCGGTATGTGTTCATTCCCCATATCATTAAGGTGAGCCGCTAACGGGAATGATCTCGCATCTGGAGAACACAGCCATTTGGCAGCGTCTCGGAGAGGATGAGAGGAAATGTGCTCCAAAAACACTAACAATTTCAGTCAGCTATTTTGACCACCAGTCAAGTATAACTTATACAACTATCTCAAGATGAAAAATGGGAAGGAAAAGGAGGAAAGGAAGGAAGGAAGAAAAACAAAACAAATTTGTGTTGTAAAACTGTCAAATCGGTTACCTGCAATTTTGTTTGCTCCTTAAATAAAATATATGCTTTACTGCAAGACGAGGCCTTGTCTAATGCAATGTCTTGCACCTTTTTAATGGAGCTGTGCAAAGAGACATACCAATGGAAGTAACATATTGGTTCAGGACCCCTCAGATCAATTTGTGATCAAAGAGTGTGATGCATAACATAGGAAGAGTATAGGACAGTGACCAGAAGCCGCCTCTGCGTGGCCTGGGTAAGGACAGGAGTCAGTGTAAGGATGAATGTACTATTCCACAGAGAGGAAGAAGAAGGGCTTCAGAACTGATGAACATAGTGATTGAATAACTGCCCGTGCCTAAGAAGCAAACATGGACATAAGGCAAGTGATGCTTTGAAAAGAAGCCCAAGCTACTGCAGGACTCCCCAGCCAGGCAGTGGGATTGAGGAGAAGCGAGATCCTCCTCAAAGGGTAAGCCAAGCTACCCGGTAAAGCGTCTCTGTGTAGTCCTACCCCAGCACAATGCTGGCAGCTTCACAAGCGTCAAACACCAATACAAATTATGGAGAGACAGTGAGTTCTCTTACAGACAGGTCACAGTAAGGAGAAATGAAAGTGTATAAATTGGTGTGATGCAAAGGGCGGAGCCTGGGTATGCTGAAGAGGGAGTCCACTCTTTAAAATGAACTACCTTGGAGATCGAGGATAGGGAATAAGCAGGAGCCAGAGTGCCTAGGATGAAGCTGGCATGGTCCTCGGATGCGAGGCAGACCTGGGAGACAGTTCTAGAATTGGTGGTGCAGAAGCTATGGGGCCAGAAAAGCACATGTGGCCAGAGACTTAGATCAGACAGTGATGTGCAGAGGGAAAGGCAGCCGCTCCCTGAGTGGCTAAGAGCAGACCCCGCTAACGGAGAGCAACCGAAGCGTGAAGGTGGTGGGTGGATAAGCCTTGGCGCCACTTATCTGCCATTCAGTTCTGTGGAGTCTGAAACTCTGAATGGAGTACTTGGCAGCCACATCTGTATCCAGCCAGTAGGGCAGACTGGACTTCTGGAGATTGGAAAGGACCAAGCCCTGTCTCCGTTTGTACAGATCTCAGAACTCGGATTGCTTCCCCACAGCCAAAGCCCTTGGGGAAACATCACCCAGCCAGAACATTAGCAGAATTAGAGAAATCTTTCCTCAGCCAGAAGCCAGGATTTGTAATAATATAATAAAGATTATAGGTGATGTAGATAAAGAGTTGATGGAAAGAATGAGCACCCTCCCCGCCTCAGGTCATAACTACTCCTGCTCCTGACTCACTCAGCAAATTTCCCCAGTGAGTAATCTTCCAGCCCCACCGTGAATACCTTGACACAGGAACATCTCCTCCTAAACCAGCCCATTACATTCTTTTAATTTGTTCTTACGAAGTACATTAAATAACTTCTCTGGAGTTGTTACCGATAGACCTCATTGGGTCTACAAAGTCCTTCCACTCAGTTTAGTCTTTTCAATTTAAGTTGAGAATCTTCCACACCCTATACCTCCTCACCCCGGAGATTTCTCTTTTCAGAGGGTTAAAATGTCTCAAACTCCTTGTCGTCTTATATGATATTTAATTTTGGTTTATTTCACTGTGGCCAAACATCATCCTTCAGACCGTTCTCTCTGTGGATTGCAGTACCTGGAGTTCAGAAGGAGCTGTGCTTTTCCAGAATTTTGCTGTACAACTTGTGGGTGTGAAAAAGGACTAGATAGTAAACAACTGCACAATCATTAGCCGTACAATCTTTTTGCACAGCCACGCAACTCTATCCTTGTATCCTAAATGCAGCTGAGGACAATATATTGATAAATAGCCGTGGTTGTTCTCGGAACTATGTTTGGGATTTTTTTAGTTTGGATTTTTTTTTGTTTGTTTATTTGTCTTAAGGGAAAAAATAGAAAGTGGGTGATAGGAACCAATAGGTAATAATTTTCTGCCTTTTGTTTCAGATGGTTCTTTCCTATTGAAGTTGAAGGTAAGGCCCCTTCAACTGCACACTAGAAGACACTGCACACTAGAATACAGGATGCATATCATTTCAGCTGGGTCTCACCTGAAAGCCTCCTTCCTGTGGTCTGGCTTCCATGGTAACATAAAACACTATGCAAGCTGCCAAGGGAGGGAAGCCATTAATAATCCTACACAGCCATGCCACATTTGAACCAGAATAGTGACCGGTATGGCGAGATAACTGCAAAGTTGTAACAAGTGTCCGTCACATGTTGGTGGTGACCAACAGTTTCCTAGTTGGATTTAAGATCCACTCAGCAGCATAGAAATCATACCTGCTACTAGAAATCTAGTCAACTTCCTGGGGATAATGAGGTCATGTATCTTATAAGAGAACCTACTACCACCACTTTGCCAGAACAGCATAATAACTATACTCCAAATCATACCTGTATATCCACAGACAGATGGAACTACCACCTTCATCAAAGAAGCCTCTTTTTACAATGAATGGAGACTATCACAGGAATCCACAACCAGACACAACACACAGACCAACAGATTGTGAGGAGTCCTGCCCCAACAGATACGCCTATACCACAACTCCTACAGCTCATGGGTCATTATAAAAGATGAAGCAGGAAGATTACAAGAGCGAAAATACCAGAGAGTCTGCTGTGAGACAGTCTCTCATATAAATGAGATCTGAATAATGGCAATATCAATAGACATTCTAATGCAGAAAAAGAGAAATCTCACAGGGCCACACCCCAGGATGAATAACTACAGGCAACTGACTACTAAGAGAAGGAGAATTAGCCTATCCTAGATACAAGCTGCCTAATTGGTTACAATATACAAAGTGGTTAGCCCACATAACCACATACACACGCAAACACCACAAATGGATCCAGCAGGTTGAATTTATATATTTATGTGTATATATGCAAGTGTGTGTGGCAATAATTGAGGAGGAGGCTATCAATTTGAGAGCTAGGAGAGCACAGAAGGAGTTGGAGGGAGGGGAGTTAGGAGCAACTTGGGGAAGGAAAGGGAAGAGAGAAATGATGCGATTACGTTTTAATTAAAATGTATAAAATTTCTAATACATTTATTAAATAAATAAAAAGGACTCCCATTGGTTTCATCACACTGCTGCACATGCTGTCGCACTTGCCCTTGGGCTGTTCGACATCATAGTTTCTATTTGTGTCAAAGGACATACAGGCACAAGAATGGGAGTCCTCCACTTCACTTTCGGTGTAGGCAGCCTACACACACCCATCCATGAGCCAGAGCCACTCTGTTTAACACAGACAGAAGTGTGTGGAGTTGAGAGCAGATGTGTCACAGACTGGCACATCCTGAGGAGAGCTCACACGTCATCTTCATGAGTCCATCTCACCTCTCCAAACTGACAAGCATTTCATTCTGTTGTCTGCTGTGGAGACCCACATACTCTTTACTTTGTTTATGAATTCTTTTCTCCTTTATTCATGTTTGTATCGTTAAGTTATTTGCATGGCAGCAATTAATTAGTTGCTAATTACACAGAAAGCCATGAAGTTCCTTTCAGCAGCCGGTCATAATTCGATTCAATGTTTTTTTTTTTGTTTGTTTGTTTTTTTTTTTCTCTGACTTAGATATGCCCTTAATTAAGATCTGCTGTGATTTCCTGCCTTGATGATTCAGCCTGGATAGCACTCCCACCCTATCATTGGCTTATGAATGAAAAGAAGCCTGGAGTGTGACTCAAAATGCAAATACTAGCCCCATTTCCATGACCTTTTTAACTTTAGAGTTTAGGTAAGTGAATTAAGTTCTTTTCACCCTTGTATCTTCATGACTAAAACAGAGAAAATAATGTTTCCCCTACTTACTTCACAAGGTTAATTTAATTACCAAACACAGATATCAAGTTTCAGGTTACTGTTTCTATGTGTGCAATGTGTTACTTTATAGAAAAATATTTGTGATGTACTGAACAGGGAAAAAAGCCTTCGGCATCGGCCCTTAACTTCGTTGCCTAGAACCAGTTCCTCCTTCTTATTAAAAAGTTCTGTTCACCTCACCCACTGCAAGACCCAGGGAACACTGCAGAGAAGGAAAGGAGAGGTTGTAAGAGCCACAGGCCTGGGGACCAGGGCGGGGGGTGCGGGGACATGCTGCGAAACACTTGGCGACAGCAATCATGAACATAGCACAGCAACTACACTGTTCATATCTGCACAAGCCTACACTATTCATATCAGCATATCAGCAACCCACCATGGGTGGGGAAGGCGCTCCTGAGTCCCACCCTTTCCTAGCAGCTGTTGGAAGTCAATGGCTGCTGGAAGGCATATGCTATTTTCATCAGTGGTGTCCCCAGCACTGGTGCAGTGTCTCTATCCATGTTCACACAAGCAACTCTCATCCAGCTCAGTGAAGGGGAAAGACATGGGACCAGAGAAGAGGCTAATTGGGAAGAAGGTGTTCAGGGCGAGTAGGATGGGGAAGAGAGAGCAAAGGGTGGACACATTCTTAATACATTGTATATACATATGGAGTCCAAAATGAGTAACATAAGGAAAAATGGTATCCTCCAGCCACAGCTTTGTCCTTGGCTGTGTTCCTCCATTCCTTTTCTTTTCTTTCTTTCTTTTGCTTGTTTTGTTTGTTATTTTTTGTTTGAGACAGGGTTTCTCTGTATGGCCCTGGTTGCCCTGGAACAGGTTCTGTAGATCATACTATCCTGTTTGTTTGGTTGGTTTTTCAAGACAGGGTTTCTCTTTACCTTTGGAGCTTGTCCTGGAACTCACTCTGTGGAGCAGGCTGGTCTCGAACTCACAGAGATCTGCCTGCCTCTGCCTCCTGAGTGCTGGGATTAAAGGTGTGCCACACCACACCCAGCTTCTATTCCACTGACATTCTGTGTTCTCCTAAACAATGTCATGTGCTGTCACCAGTTAGCCATCTCGTTCTCTTACAGAGAACTCCCAGGTCAAAGTCCTAACCACAGGCTTCTCTTGCCCTCTTCATCCACATGACAGGTAGATGTCGTAAACTGGATTCCCCTCTTCAATCCCAGCTAGACAGACACAAAATAGTACCTGCAACGCTATCCCCAGCCTAGTTAGTGACTCACCCAAAACTAAAGCCAGGTATTTAGTCTAAAACTGTTTTTTAATGCAGTGTCTCCCAGCCTACCTTGGCTGCTCTAATTCAAGCTCTTGTGGTCCCAAGTCCAGATTACTATTGGTGCCTAGTGTCTATCTTCCTGCCTCAATAGCACCCTTTCCCAGGCAACACTGTCACTAGGGCCGGAGCAGTCTTCCTAACATACACATCTAACCACAAATAGACTCCTCAAGACCTCCTTGTATGATTTTTAAAACTTGCCAGTTTGGGGCTATACTCACCACCTCAGCATAACCCTGATGATTCCCTGTCCTCCCTTCCCTTCAGCCTGTGGCCTACTATACTACATTACTCCTGTGAAAACCCTTCAGGATGGCTCTGAGCTGTTGCCCAACATGCTCCTTCCCAGAATGTGCTCCCCATCTAAAGACTTCTGTCTTCTCTCTAAGAGTCAGTGCAGGAGCTCCCTTCCCAGTGGAACTCTGCCTGCCCCTAGCCCACAAGATAATGGCCCCTCTGAGCCTCTGACTGCTGTTCCAGATGCATCTGTCCCATTGGGCATGAATTCAGTATTTGCTTGCCTAGCCTTCCATGAGATTGGGAGCTGGATAAGGACTGAGGCACAAGTCTTATTCAACAACACAGTCCTGACACCTTCCAAGGAGCCTGGTTGGTTCTCAAATGCTTGTGAATGGGTGGATGAAGGGGCAAGTGAATGGATGAACTGTAGTAGCATCACAACATGGAAAATAACACAAACTGGTTGTTAGGGAAAGGCATTTTGGAACTGCAGTCGTGTTGAAAGATGGGAAATATAGTCATTTTCTCTGTCTGTTAACATGGTTTACATCAAATCTTTTCTGAAGTGTTAAAAGTTAAATCGATTTCCAGGAAAACATGACTGCTGGTGTTCAATATGTCATAAGGAGAGCACTTTCCACACACATGAAAAAGAAAGTTCACCAGCACACATGTGGGATGGTGTCACCTAGAAGCTCGTGCCCTCTGTTCCTCCAGACCCACATTTGCAGACTTCTAAATGAGCATGCTGACTAGGCATCTGTCCAGGCACAAAACTGGAATATTCCTTGCAGTACAATGAGTCACTTCTCTGTCAGGACCTGCTCAGTCCCAGCTAAAAGTTGGAAAAGACAAAGGGAGAACCAGGGTGGGGTGGGGTGGGGTGAGGGGACCAGGCCTACCTGGCCAGGTATGAAGAACAATGTTCCAGCTAGACAAGGATCTCCACTAGAGCAAGAACACAGAGCCATGTCTATTATGAAAACAGAGGGTCGGATTCTACAAGCGTCCATGAGGAAGCCAGAAGAGGTCTTTTGAACACACACGTAAGGAATCCTAACGTGTTGAGAAATGTTGATAAACTAGGCATTGTGACCATGAGGGAAGCCCCACTTGAGGCAAAGGCAGAAACCAAAGCCCACAGAGAGAAGCAAATATAGGTTCAAAGTAGTCACAGGGGAGCAGGTCAGAAGCAGCAGTAACAGTTTTCTTATAGACAAACTTCACACCACAAGACAATGGCAGTGTCATACTGGGCCTGTAGCAAGGGTGTTCTTGGTCTGAACAGATAAATAGGGTGTGTTGGACATTTAGGGTTTGGGTACCCTGAGCTGCTTCCCCATATACTCCTGGCAACAGAACCTGTCTTTCCTGTAGAAGAGGATGAAGGTGATGCTAACTCTCTCCACCCCAGACTTTGAACCCACAACCTCTCCAGACTGCTGTAAGGTAGACAACTGTAAGTCTAAGGTGTCTGAAAGCTGTGTTGTTAACATGTCTGAAGAATGAACAGCGAAAATCAATACAATTGAGAGGTATGGAGAATGGAGACTCAGGAGTAACCTTTAACCTTGAAGAAAAAGATGCATTTGAGTCTAAATAGGTATCTGTCATTTGCAGCTGAAGAAGTTTCCCCTTATTGTTAGGTCACAAGTCGGTATCTGCAGGCTTGGGGGACATTGCCAATGGACCCCTCCCTAAGAATCAAGAACTAAAACCACAGGACTCTGCTGGCTGCTCAAAAGAATGGAATCTGAATGGCATCCCTGTCCCCAAGTAGAGACATGACTTGCTGAGCAGCCCAGAAGGTTGTAAGAGTACTATCCTGTCAGGGGCTTTCTGGGAAAGTACAAAAACATCTCATTTTCTTCTATAAGAACCTATCAAGTGGGCTTTCCCCTCACCTGGGCAACCTGTTCTACAGACTCTGGAAGCCTCTAAACTGTAGGATAGAGCAATGGTGCCTTTGGCCGTTACCCCCTGGGAGTGTTCTGGTCTGCAGTGTCCCTTTGGCCATTACCCACTCTCACCTGTCAGGAATGTGTTATCCTCTACTCTATAATAAACTCTGCCTGTCTACACTCTGGGCATCTTGTGAATTCCCTGGGAGGATCGCATAAGGACAACAAAGAAGAGGGGAGCTTAGGGCAGTGGTTCTCAACCTGAGGGTCGAGACCCCTTTGAGGAGTAGAACAAACTTTTCACAGTGGTCTCCCAAGACCATTGGAGATATCAAATATTTGCATTATGATTCGTAACTGCAGCAAAATTACACTTATGAAATAGGAATAAAAATAATTTCATGTTTGGGGTCACCACAGCATGAGGAACTGATGGAAGGGTCACCGCATTAGGAAGGTTGGGAACCACTGGTCTAGAGCAGCGGCTATAGCTTGGGGCTATGTGAAGGCTAATGTGATGCTCTTGAGAACACTGGCAGATGTTTGAGACAGGGCAGAGGGAGAACTGGACAACAGCTCTACCGAGGAAGTCTCACAAGCCTGCATCGGACTACCAAAGTGCATGTTCTCGTTCCTTTATTTCTGAGAGCACAGGTTAAGTCCAGGTTTTCAGTCCCAGCTGTCATCTACACCCCTGTTCCCCTTTGTTTGGAAATGTGTCACACCCGACTGTGTGACAACACGAAGCACCTAAAGCCACCAATCCCGGGGGTCTGAGAATCATCTTCTGGGTAGCACAGTCCCTTTTGGAGAAGGGAGGAGGAGTTAAGGCCAGACTGTCTCATGATCTGAGAAGTCAGCACAGCCTCTCCCTAAGGGTTCAGTTTCCCTTGAAACTAAAACTGGAAATAGCAAGCTACTTAGACCTGCTCCCTGCAGGGTCCCAGAATAGCCCCACTAATTAGCTAAAAACAAACCCTGCTGTTTGTTTGTCACAAAAGCAAGCGGCAAGCCTGGGAAAGAAAAGTGGTTATTCAGAGGTAAATAGCAAGGGAAGATGGGAAATGCTTGATCTCATATATAGATATGGCCTTTGCGTTCCCCAAGTAATTACTTTTGGTTTTCTTTCTTTCTTTTTTGTTTTTCCTAAAAGTGCACTGAGATTTGAAGGTTAGTAAGAATGAACAATAAAACTGGGTACTAAACACAAATGAGTCTCTCAGGGGATAGAGTCAAATGAGAGAAAGCCAAAGACCCCGCGCTGCGCTCTTTGCAAATTCAAACTTCATGAGTTTTGTCAGTCCCTCTGTGCCTATCTGACTTTTTCTCTTAACACCAATTAACTAAAAAGGAACCTCAAAGTTTGGGTCAAAGCCTATGATTTCCAGATAAGAGATCACATCAATGTTAGAGAAAATACCAGATGCCCCATATATTCTTCATTCCAAAGCCTTCCACGTCTGTGTTCCAGACAGTCCTGAAACACGATGTCTGTAAGGTACAAATTCATAGCCCTGACAGGGACTGTCAGAGATTTCATTTAAAAACACTATCAAAACCAGGAAGGTGGTGGCCAAATTGGAGAGGGTGTTTGATCTTCTTCCAAGTTTCCATGGCTGTGAGGCAGAGACCAATAGTAAATCATTCTTTATAGTCAGTCCTCCTGCTTCTTGTGAACCAGAAGTGAGTTTAGAGGGCCTTTCTTCCTTCCTTTCTCCCTTTCTTTCTTTCTTTCTTCCTTTCTTTCTTTCTTCCTTCATTCCTTCCTTCCTTCCTTCATTCCTTGCCAAGCGCTTCATGACATTGGTATGCCACTTGTGAGACAGGCAGAGAGAAAGTACCACACCCGGAAATAATCATCGGTCACCCCAGTGCATCATGGACATTAAGGAGGGCGAGGGCTAAATGAGCACAATGGTGTGAGAAGCCTTAAATGAGGTAATGTGTGGCTCATTATACTTACAGACAAGGGGTGATGGTCCCCACGACCTTTCTACACAGCAGAAGCTTCGCTTTATGTCTTCCCTGTTACCAAAATTAACAGACAAGGTGAATGAAGTCATTGCCAATGTTCCTCACTCAAATTGAGTGTTGTTGCTGCTGAAGCTAATGAAGTCTAACTTCTATCCATTGTTCAGTAGCTCTGCTGTTCCTTTGCATACATTTGTTTGTCTATTTTTGGAAGAGCAAATTTACACTTTCCTCAGCCCATCCTCAATCGTAGATAATAAAATTCCATGTCCTTTTTAATCTTGGGATGTAATCTTTGTCCCAGAGACACAATCACCATTTCATATAATGTTTTCACCTTTGCGAGATGCGGCTTTCTTTAATGCTCTAGGAGACTATTCTAGAATATCCACATACTCTCAAGGTTGCTATTTCTATATGGTTCAAAAATAGGACAAATTCTACCAGAAAGCAAACAGCGTGAATACTGAAATGTTCTTTTCAGAAATAATAATATTTAATTACGTGGTAAATGGAAGAAACAGATCCTCCTTAGGATCCCAACTCAGACTTTTCCATTTTGACATGCCAGTCGTGCTATGCTCAGAAGCAACCTACTGCTTGCAGAGATTACATTGTTAGCACCATACAACAATCTGCAGTGATTTGGTTATTTTCAACCACTCTCCAAATGACAATATTCCTCTAACACAGAGGCTGAGAGTTTATGATTTTTTTTTAACTCACACACACACACACATTTTCATGCACTTTCATCTTGTACTGAAAATGTAATAGCAAAAAAAAAAAAAAAAAAAAAACACACACAGAGAAACCATAAGAAGATATCATCAAAACATGCTCTCTTTGGAAACTCCTAGAACAAGATGCACCTATGGGGTGTGTTGTGTGCGTGCGTGCGTGCGTGCGTGCGTGCGTGCGTGCGTGCGTGCGTGCGTGTGTGTGTGTGTGTGTGTGTGCTTATGTATGTATGATGAATATGTATATACCTTTCAGTATAGACAGGAAACATCTGTATTTAGAACATTTAGGATTTAGAACATTTAGGCAAGGCAAAGTGTTTGTCTTATGTTACCTTTTTAGCTGTAATTCTATATTTTATGTTGTATGAAACTCTAAGTTTGAGCAAAGTCGGGGGGGGGGGGATTATCCACCCAGTATTGTTCTGAGGGATGAGATCTTGACTATCAGAGGGACCTGAGGAACAGGAAGGGCCAGTGGGAGTGACTGCAAAGGTCCCACTAAATCGACAAGCTCCCTGAAGCGGCTGGAAGCTGGGCTGTTTCAGTGAGTAGAGTCTGCCCCCCTGTGGAAGCAGTGAGAGACTGCTCTGACAGCCCCGGACTCCCCTCACGCTTCCCTGCCCTGAGCAGGTCTGAGCTGTCAGTCTTGTCCTCTGTGTCACTCCCTCCTTTTCTTCTCCTTCCTTTGGTCTTCTTCTCTTCCTCCATTTCCATTTTTCTTGCCTTTAGGAATACTATTTGGTGGCCGTGAGGGTTGAAACTGATGTGCCCGCTCTATCTGGGGAAGAATCTGCACTCTGTTTTTAAAAATACAGATAATGAATAATGACCTAAAGGACAAAGCCACACCATCCATCCTTGTAGATGGTGAGCCACGAGTCCAGATCATTAGGTTCCACGGCCTTGGCTCAGTTGCTGGAGTATATGGATAGAATAGGTTTGTGTGGTGGCAGAAACATGAAAAAGCACAGTCCCACAGGGACTGAGGAGGCAGGACAATAAGGCAAGTTCTCAACTCTCTTCAAAGGAAGGACACCTAGCCACCATTACCACTGAGATCCTGCCAAGAACACGAACATATGTGTTATCAGTAAGCAAATGCAAATATAATCTCTTCCTCTCCTGCCTCCATCCAACCAGTGTGGTCCCTAAAGCAGTGGCTCTCAACCTTCCTGATGCTGCCATTCTTAATACAGTTTCTCACGCTGTGGTGACCCCCAATCATAACATTATCTTGCTGCTACTTCATAACTGTGATGAATTGTAGTTTAAATATCTGTTTTCTGATGACCTTAGGCAACTCCTGTGAAAGGGTCATTCAACCCCAAAGGGGTCACAACCCATAATTGAGAATCACTGCCCAAGAGGATCCTGAATAACTGCCTGGCTGGTCTCAATCATAGAAATTCGCCTGCCTCTGCCTCCAGAGTGCTGGGATTAAAGACATACGCTACCACCACCCAGATGGCATAATCGTTTACTCACCTCTGGCACATAAATCTTCAGTGGTTGATCCCCTCAGATACTAAAGTGTACCATCTTCAAGTCATAAGCCAGTTCTCCCTAGTTTTCCTTCATTTCTCCTTATGGCGAAGCTGACTGACTCCTGCCTACTTTCAGGACCTTTCCCACTCTCCACAGCACAGCCACACAATCTACTCAATGTTAGCTACATGCCTTTCCTTCCGCTTCCGCTTCCGCTTCCGCTCCCGACCTCTCTCTTGCCTGTTTAGGTTTGTGTGCTTACACTTGTTTTATCTGCTTGTTTCTTTTGCCTGACTTTGTTTGCAGACTCTGAGCTGTTATCCCAGAATAGTCTGTCTCAAAACCTGTGACATTTTGTGAAGCTTTGCTCAGTCAGCAAGGCCTTTTTATTTTTACAAAATAAACATCTTCTCTGAAGTTAATTGCTTTAGTGCAAAAAGCAAGACCTGTCTGTCACTCAGGGTGTTTAAGTAAAGGGCATTTTCATACCTGTATGAAAAGCTCTTATTGAGATATAATACATACATTTTAATACAATTGTAATTTACAGAGCTATTAATCTTCTACGGCAGGAGGTGGATGAGGGTAGAGAGGGGGAAGTTTTCATAAACTGTCAAGGAAGCATTCAAGTGGCTTATGCTACTGCCAGAATCCTGAAATGAAATTATGACCCCCATAACTCAAGTTGTGCCTGCTCTCACCATTCTCTAATGGATGATTGGAAATGTAGCCTTCAACTCATTCCTGTATATCCTAGACCTTTTGGTCCCTTCCAAATATGCCAAGAAGCCCCCTAGCTACCACATGATCTGCCTCATGTTACAAGTTACTGCAATAGTGTTTGTTGGGGGAAATGCTGAGGGAGGTTTCACATGGCCTTCTCAACCCAAACATTGTATGGGACTGTAGTGAGGAAACCCACTTCCATAGCAGTAGACAGGAATGCCACCAAGTCTGGAAGCATTGCTCATCCCCAGGAGCAATAATACATAATGTACAAAATTACCACAGGTAAGGAAGAACTAAACACCAATGAAATAATGTACCAAATGGCTATTGCTCATATTTCAGCTCAAATTTTGCTATTTAATTAAAATATTTAAATTCAGAAGAAATATTATTCTATGTATAATCCAGGTGGCTGAAGAGTTGTCTTGGTGTTTAAGCTCTTGCTGTGCAAGCATGATGACCTGAGCTCTGATCACCAGCAAGTGTGCTACTGTATATCTGTAACTCCAGTGCCATGGGATAAAATTAAGTATATCATAGGGGCTTGCTAGCTGGGCAGTCTAGACAAAACAAACAGTAAGGTTCAGTCAGAGATACTGCCTCAAAAATATGGTGGAGAGCAATTGAGAAAGTTACCCAATTTTGACCTCTGACCTCCACAGGTTTCTACATGTCAAGCATACCTTCCTGTGGGTGCACATACGCACATACCACATATACATAAAACAAAGAAGATTAAATATATAAAAACATAATCCACAATTTGCCTGCACTGGAATCACCCAGCATGTTTTGCAGATGCAGAGCCCAAGGCTGCAACACAGACATACAATCAGAATCCTGTGAGCAGAGCCTAGGGATATGAATGTGTGGTGAGTACTTGGAATCATTCTTATCCATCCCACAGCTGAAAGCCTCCCTTCTGGGGGTTTCTGCTTCTCCTTTATGACACTAAATGTAGTGTTCCAGGGAGAGCCTGCCTTACAGAACCAGAGGAGAGCTAGATGTGTTTGATTGACCATTTCTGCCATTGTGCCTATTGGCCAAAGCTCCAACCCACTCTCCAGCACACTCACGCTCTGGGCCCTCATCTAGCCCATGTGAGCCCTGGGAACATATATACCCTTCCCTCCACTTTCCTGCCCAACAAAGCATATCTGATCTATGCCTGATTTCCCTGGGATTTTACTATTGCTTAGGGAACAATTTAGTGTGCTGGCTGAACCATGCTGAAGGATTTAAATAGGCATTTCTTGCATATGTGGCTGAGAAAAGGAACATGTTCCAGGAGTCTCTGCCTTCTTAATCCTCCCAGTCAGCTCTAGGCCATCTGACTATCACTGCAAGATCAAGTTCTACACAATTTTATTCCTCAAATGATTTAACACCCCCTCACTCATCACCAAAGCCATCCTCTGATGACTGAAGGTGGCCAGGGCTCCCAGAGCAAGTCCTTCCTGCCTCTCCCTGTGTGTCCTTCTGCTTCACAACACAAAGCTAGCAGTGTGCTGGCTGCTTTTGTGTCAACTTGACACAAGCTGGCAATTTGGGAACAGGGAAGCTCAGTTGAGAAAATGTCCCCACCAGATTGGCTATGGACAAGGCTGTTCTCTTGATTGATAATTGACACGGAAGAGCCCAGCTCACTATAGGCAGTGACACTCCTGGCCTGGTGGGCCTAAGGGCTTTAAGTAAGCAGGCTGGTGGAGCTATGTGAAGTACATCAGTGAGCAGCAATCCTCCATGGCTTCTCCTCCATGCCCGCAGCTTCCTTCCCTGTTCCTTGCTCCGGCTTCCCCACAGTGACGGACTTGGAAGCTGTAAGGTGAAACAAACTCTTTCCTCCATGCTTTGGTCATGGTGTTTGATCTCAGCAATAGAAATCCTGACGAAAACACCCACACTAACCAGACCACATGTACATATGTACTCAGTGTCATCAGGGTGTCCCACCCCGGTGTCTTTAAAGACAGGCATGAGCTTGGAGGGCAATACCACTTTTGTGTGGCAGAGATAAAACCAGATCTATGACCTTCTGACCTCAGTACAGGACACTAAACGGCCTATGGTTATTGTTCCCAAATGAACTTTAAGCTGCCCCGAGTATATTTTTTCCTGGTCCTTAAGCACATGTCCACTTTGTTGATGTCCTCCATCATCCTTATCACATTGCCTAGGTTTGAGTCTCCCCCTGGATAATTTCCCCCTAATGTCTATTCTGATTAAAAGCATCCAATAGGAATGACACAACACGTGCAGATACTCTACAAGCGAAGCTCACAGCCCATGTGAGCTGGCCCTTACTGTGTAGTCCAGTGCTCTCCCGGTGTCTCTGCCAGCTTGTCATCTGGCTGCCTATCAGCTGTGGCTAGCTGAGCCATCCATCAGGTTACACTGCAGTCTAGTCTGCCCTGCACCAAGCCAGATTCTTACATGGATGATGAGAGGCGTTAGAAAGATGGAAGCGGATCTTAGAAGTCATAACCAATTCCTCCAAACAAATGGACAGGAATCCTCACAGATCTCAAGGAGCTTTTATACACACCCTATATTTCAGAAAGACTGAGCTCAAGTCTCTACCCATTGGGCTGCATCAGAACCCTGCAAGGAGTCCCACAATTATTATCTCTTGTTTGTAAAATTCATAGCATACTATTTTCCTTTTTATTGAAAATATATTTTCAATAAATATATATTGAAAATATAATTCTTCTCTCAAATAATACATTCTATGGTTTCCCCTCCCTCTACTCCTCCCAATTCCTCCCCACCTTCCCTCCATTCCCTCCCTTTCTGTCTCTCATTAGGGAAAAAAAAGAACAGGTAATGATAAAATATAAGATAAAACAAAAACTATCACATCGAAGTTGGACAAGACAAAGCAACGAAAGAAAAAGAGCCCAAGAGAAAACACAAGAATCAAACACTCACTCACACACCCAGGAGTCCCATAAAAACACTGAACTGGAAGCTATAATAAGCTATAATGTACACAGAGGATGGGTGACCCGTGCAGGCTCTGTGCATGCTGCCACAGTCTTGGTGAGTTCATATGAACTTTGCTCCTGTTGATTTACAGGGACTTGGTTTTTTGGTGTCCTTCATCCCCTCTGGCCCTTACATTCTTCTGCCTCCTCTTCCTTGCGGCTCCCTGAGCTCTGAGGGGGTGGAGGATTTGATGGAGTCATCCCATTTAGGCATTTAGAGTTGAGTGTTCCAAAGTCATCCCCCAACCCTTGCAGTGTCTGGCAATGGTTCTCTGTATGTTCCCATCGGCTGTAGGAGGAAACTTCTCTGATGATGGATGAACAAGGCACCAATCCTGTTTGTCTTCATAGGTTACCTCACTCAGGATGATTTGTTTTTCTAGCTCCATCCATTTGCCTGCAAATTTCATGATGTCATTTTTTTTAAGTACTGAGTAGTACTCCATTGGTAAATGTACCATTCTCTCTAGCCATTCTTCTGTTGAGGAACATCTAGGATGTTTCCGACTTCAGCTATTATGAACAGAGCAGCAATGGGCATGGTTGAATGAGTGTCTTTGTAGCAGGATGAAGTGTCCTTTGTGTGTATTCCCAAGAGTGGTATAACTAGGTCATTTTTTTTTAAGTCTTAGAAAGCCCTTGAACTCTGGAAAATGCTAATACCGTGTATGTGTTCTTTATCCAAAGCCAGTGAGGGAAATCTAAGGGCTAAGTCTGCTATCAAACATGACACAGCAACAGCAAGCAGCAGCAGCCATGTGTATTAATTAGAATTTGAGAAACAAATCTGAGAACATTTGGTAGCTTATTAATCTGCTTTGTCTATTGTGTATCCCCTTGTCTCCAGGAGCCTGAGACAGGAGAGCAGCTGGGAAGTCCTCCCACCAGTAGGGAAGGGCGTATCTACAAGAGAACGAAGGTCTCTGAACCTTGCTTCTTGGATCCACTGGGCAGCTGGGAGATCAGGTTTCCTTAAGCAGATCCTGTGAATGCTTCAAAACTCCTTCCACGTCCCGGGGCTCGTTTCTGCTTTGTGTACCTTCACCAGCTCACCTGGTTTCTGTCTCCTCACACTATTCACTGCAGAGAAAAGTGAGGTCCCCAGTGACGCTCAGGCAGCTGTTCCTTTGGAGGTGAACTTCGGTATCACATTTGGTTATTTTTCTAAATTAGCTCATTCTGCCTATAGCAAAGCTTTTCATCAAATGCCTTCGTCAAACTTGGCAGAGCCCTACGTCTGGCTTTGCTCTGTGAAGCAGGTAATGAAAGTTTCATTCATCTTCCTTCTTGTCTTGCTTCCTAAACCCAGACGTTTCACTTGCCTCATTCACTCCTCGGTAGAAACAAACTGAGAGCTTCATAACTAAATGGCAGTAAGCGAGATACTGGGCAGTTGCCTTAAGAGAGAAAATCCTGCTCTTGTTTCAGAGTGACAGCTAGGCACAGTGCTGCATGCCTGCATTCCCAACACTTGGAAAGTGGAGGCAGGAGGGTCGGAAGTTCAAGATCATTCTTTGCTACATAGTAAGTTTGAGTCCAGCTTGAGCCTCATAAGGTCCTGACAAAGGAAGGAAGGAAGGGAGGAAGGAAGGAAGAAAGGAGGGAGGGAGGGAAGGAGGGAGGGAGGGAGGGAGGGAGGGAGGGAGGGAGGGAGGGAGGGAGGAGAAGGGAAGAAAGGAAGGAAAGAAAAGAGAGGGGGAGGGGAGGAGGGAGGGAGGGTTGACCCCCAAATCATGTGTTTGCTTTTCTTCTCATAATCTTAGCAAATTCCTCAGGACGCCCTTGTCTTTCGAGACCTTCACAACGGGAAACAACAGGCCAATTACGTTGTAGTTTATCTCTTAGCTTATCTTTGTCCTGCGTTTCCTCAAGATTGGATTCAAGGGACTTTTTTCTTTACAGAGGTGATGAGTCCCTCTCATTACACCCTGCCAGGCAGCAAACAGTCCCCATTCCTCCCTCACAGGTGATGGCGCTGAGTCTTCCTGTGAGGAGCAAGACTTCTTCAGAGTGATCACATTTTTTTTCTCTGTGTGTACAACAATATCTTGCAGAAGGAAAATACAAGGTGGAAGGAGAGGCTGCCCTCAAGGATTTCAGAATCCAGAGGCTGCAAGGCCCCTGGAGCAGATGTAGGGCTTCTGGAAGCATTCTTCCTGTGCCTTGAAGGGTGGCATGTCTGGTGGAGCAGTGCTCCCCTCAGACGGCCTCCTGCCTGTGGAATTTTCACAGCCCTGTATCATTCTTTGATTTGTATCTGTTCTCTCCCTTTTGCTTCAAGCTGACAGTGTGCTCATAGAACATTCTTGGAGGCCCTGGGGCCACTTGTGTGTGTCACAGGGATACTCGCCACCAGACAAGAGAGATTTCCCTTATCTCTATCCCTGGTTTCTGCTTATGTGGCTCAACAGATCCCTGTGTGATTACATATTTCAGCCTCTATGTCCTTCTGAACCAGCCACACCCATGGTTTTGTCTCCAGACATACTTTCCAGACAGTAAACTGAATTTTAGTGTCTTTTGCAATATGGGTGAGCTGGGAATTTCTCAACTCCTCAAGTCCTAATTATTCTTCTAAATAGTTCTTCCTTCAATTTGCTTTTTTCCTTTCACACTGTATTATTAGCAGCAAGAAAAAAAGGTTGTGCTTTCATTTCTAAGTTTCTTCTATTATGTCTGTCTTCCATTTTCCAGTCACATGTTCCTGCCTCCCTTCTGTGCCCTCATCAGAAGTGATTCTAGAATATACGCTTTTAGCAATATTTTAGTCTATTTATGACTTGAAGAATTTTCTCAAATCATACAGATTTAACCATTTCTTCTAAATGATCATAAGCAGTCTTTAATGTTGATTTATCTACTCGAGGCCTATGCAAGACAACCTAGGCTTATATTCTGGAGAGATGACTCAGTGGGTAACAGCACTCCCTGCACAAGCATGAGAATGAATTCAAATATCCAAACCTCAGGTTAAAAAAGCTGCAGTTGGTTGAATGTTTACACATGTGTGCACGTACGCACAGAGGCATACACACACACACACACACACACACACACACACACACACACACACACACACATGCTCTGAAGGGAGTGAAGCAGAGTCAGAAGGATGACTGGAGCTTGCTCCAGGGAAGAAAGGAGAGCTGATAGATCAGGGTGACTGACAGCCTTCTCTGGCCTTCATGCACATAGGTGGGTGCACGCTCCTGTACACCCATACTGTGTTCAACACACATGTACCACACACACACACACACACACACACACACACACACACACATTCTAACTTCTACTTATTTCCCAGTCCAAAGTCACATGGGGTTTTCATTCCAGCAGACCCAGATGTCAGCATTCTCTCCTCAGCATACTCTCCTGGTTCCCTGTGGCAGCAGTCAGTTACCACAAACTTAGCGTTTTAAAGCAATGCATTCTTACCTTAGAGCTCTAAAATGGGAGGCTCTAATAGAAAATCTGGGTTGGTGTTTTTGTTTTGTTTTGTTTTTATGGGTTTTGCTTTGGCTGCCATCTAAATGTCTATCTCCGGTCTTACAACCTTTTTCCCCCCATCCTCTAAGCCCCTTCCTCCTCCTTTGACTTCTATGTCCACCCTTACAGCTTTGCTCTCAGTTCCTGTCTCCCATTCTGTTATCCTCTTGCATGGACACTGGGAATGTGTACTGGACCAGCCCTGCTAATCCAGGAGCACCCACCATATTAATATACTTAACCAAACCTGCGAAGTTCCTTTGTAGTCATGGCTCTGGGAATTAGGAAGGGACATTACTCCATCTTCCACAACCAGCATGTAATCTAAGGTCTATCTGTGAACCACAAAGATACACACAAAAGTGCTTGAGTTAATCCTTTGGTTTCTGTTATCATTGCCAATAATTGCATGGGTAATGGGTGGTGGAAGGGAGGGCAAAAAGCAGCCCTATTCCTGCACAGGAGGCATTTCTTGGTCTATTCTGTTCACGTCCAAACAGGTAACCTGGAAGGGTCCTCTTATTCCACAGTGAGATGAGCTGTACCTCATTTGGATCACTATGACTTTGGTTTAGTTCTCAAACAACAAGCATTCCTTTAAATACAGCCTCTATCTCCAACGATTGTGTATCTAGCATAGCTTGGGCACCATCAGAAGAGACTGAGTTTGCACCATCAGAATGAAGCTGTTGTGCTGGGTGGTGTGTTTGTGTCAATGGCATCAAGAAGTAGTACAGAGCTCACAATCAATCACGTCTGAGCTCCCTTGTTCCCAGGACATCCCCTCTGGGAAATGTGTACTAGGTTGACCTGAGTTTGCTATTAGGAGAAAAATATCTCATGCCCATGAATGGCCAGAGTAAAAACTTCTCCAAAAGGTCCCCATAACTCCGTATACTCCTTGTGTTGTTCATCACCCAGGGGAAGCCAAGACAAATAATTTGAGATAGCCACGTGAAGTGGCTATGAAACATGTGTGGACCAGGAAAAGGTCAGGAACAAAAGGTCAGCACCTAGTGCTCTACCAGTCATTATGCCCTTAACTCAAGATGCAGTTTCCATCTGCCTTTATGTAGGCTTCTGTTAGTCCTGCCAGGGACGGCATGCAACAGTCCTGAATGGGAAAATTCCCTCCAACCACATATCGGCATTCACAGCAGAAGCCCAAAACACCGTTACCAGCCATGCACTGAGCAATGGACACCTCAACCATGCCTGGCCCTGAGTTTCACAATGAAGCCTTCCTTGTTCCTAACTGTGTTCATATTCCTTAAATACAGGAATCTAACCTGAGTTAGGGTCTCCATCAAGTCTCCAAACCCTGCTGTTTGGGTCAGATGCTAGCAAGGGCAACTGTGCAGGGAGGAAGAAAATGTGGTCTGTGAACTTTGCTTTTTCCTTTTGAGGCCTCTCCTAGAGAGCAGCATGCCTTCTTCTCTTTTCTGTTAATCTGACCAAACACCCTGACAAAAATGAGCTAAGGAGTTGTCAGCTCACTGTTCAAGGCACAGTCCATCACAGTGGGGAAGTCAAGGCAGCGGGGGTTTGAAGCAGCTCATCCTATAGCATCCGCAGTCAGAAATCAATCAATGCACGCTACTTCCCAGCTCGTTTTCTCCATCAGTCATCAATACAATCCAGGATGTCCTACCCATGGGACGTTCAGCCCACAATTAACTCACATCACTGATCCAAGGTAATTCCCCACTTGCACACCCAAAGGGCTGTCTAGGTGCTTCTAGATCCTGTCCTTTTGGCAGTTGACACTAATCATCACAGGTGCCTAAGCACTATGCTATATCCTTCCTCGTGTGCCTCCAGGTACCCAGCTAGGACCAGGGTGAGGAGTCCTTTTCTCTACCTGCACATTCACCATGTGTGTAGTTCTACTGAATTGTTTTTGAGACTCTTGGAGACTTTTGTGCAAAGCACTCCAGGCTCTCAAAACGTAAGTTGAGCTGCAGCCATGTCTGGGTGTGTGATTGCAGAACCCGTGCCCTGCTAGGTAAAGCTTTTGATCGGCTTCCTGTCCTGCTCGTGGCTTCAACATTTTCATCTCATCTACCCTGATGGTCTTGGTTCTTGTAAAGCTCTATATGCATAGCAGAGTCTTCACGGCTGGCATCAATTGTATCTTCTCTCTTAGGAGACAGAGACACCTCACGTACTGGATGGAGCCATATAGGTGGCTTGCCTTTGATCTTATAACATCCTTCCCTCTGCCTACCCATCTGAGAGAATGACCGATGGCCAAGAACCATTGTTCTTGGTGGTTTGCTTAGTTCTAGTCTTTGGCACACTCTGCTCTTGCCTTAATTCAACTCAACTCATTTATTTACAGATACAAGAATTGTGAAACGCAAGCCTCTTCCCTATCTTCCACACAGATTTCCCTCCTCTACTACCTGGGCACAATCCTTAGCTATCAGGTCTCAGGGAGGTTTTTTTTTTTTGTTTGTCTCTTTGAACCTAGGAAATTCTTGTCCTTCCTCTGCCAGAAAGCTGTATTTCCATCATTACTGTGTCCTTACTAGCCAAAGTTCATAGTCTCAATTTGATTTTACCTTACATTTAAAATTATTTATTTTATTTTTCAAGATTCTAATATAATTACATCATTTTCCCGTTTCCTTTCTTGCCTCCAACCCCTCCCATATATTCCTCCTTGCTCTTTTTCAAAGTTATGAGCTCTTTTTTCCATTAATTGTTCTTGTGCTGCTGGTGGTGGCAGTGGTGCTGGTGATGATGGTGTGTGTGTGTGTGTGTGTGTGTGTGTGTGTGTGTGTGTGTGTGTGTGTGTGTAACATAGTAAGCTAGCCTATGAATATTTGGTGGATGAATCCCAAAAGCACAAGTCTTGGGTCAGGGAAAGCAGATGTGACAGCTTAGAGGCAACAGGCTCCTGCCTGGGCAGCATGTTATATTCTCTTAGAAAACTATGGGGCTTCAAGAAGCCACTGCTTGTGCTTGGCAATAAAGAGGCCTTCTCAGTCTCAAAGGGAGATATTACCTCAAAGCTGCCCACTGCTGATACAACCCTGAGACAAAGCCTGAACAGAGAGGTCAGGGTACATCCTCAGCACACACAGCAAGTCCTGGAGAAGCAGAGAGGTCAGGACACATTCTCAGCACACACAGCAAGGTCTGCAGGAGCACAGAGAGGTCAGGGTACATCCTCAGCACACACAGCAAAACCTGGAAAAGCATCTGTGTAAGTTTCTCCCAATAACACCAGCCTCTTGAGGAAATAATAATCATAATTTTAAAGCACCTTCTTTCACTGTGGCATTTCCCAGTTTTCCAGTTCACTCAATTCAGAGTTGGGAAGAACTTAACTATTCTTCATTCTATCCTGAATTAGTTAATTCTCTTCTTTGGTATATAGTAGGATAAAAGAGACAAATTATACTCTGGCCTTTCTTACTTACCGAAGCAGTTCCAAGATCTTGAAGCTTCTTTGAAGGCAATTCTCACCTTCCCTAACTGGGATTTAAGCCATTTATCCATTTCCTCACCTAGAAAATGGGACTTAAAAGGACATTCCATGGGTGTGGTAATACTTAAATTTGACAACTTGTATTAATGGTTCTCAAAGTGGGATCACTAGGCCGTAGCCTTTGCATCCCGCTAGCTGCCTAGCACCGCAGCCGCTGCGGAGGTGAGAACTCTGGGGTTGCCCTCACCCTCCTGATGTGGTTTGGCACCTGTTCATGAGATCCCAGTGCAGACTGAAGTGTGAGGCCACTGGCAGATGAAATCACCAGACAAATGCATCTGTTTCACTCTTTCCGCCGGGTTCCTTAGATACCAAGCCAATTGCAGCTAAGTCATGGGACTATTGATCCTCGCTCTATAGTCAGATGGGAACACTGGGCCGGAGGCAGGTGCAGACTAGCTTAAAGTCCCACTATAAATACCAACTCTGACTGCTAGTCCTCCTCAGTATTCTCCCAGCTTCCCTAAATAATACCTCCATCTGTATTTTTCTCTTTATTCTTTAAATCAAAAGGCTGTTTCAATAGACCACTGTATGAATATAGGAGTAGCTAGATGGCTGTCTACATGGCTGAACTCTAAGGAGGCCAGTAATACTTGGGGTTATTGGCTTCAGAATCATTCATTGCCAGATTCACAGCATGAGGGTTACATTAAATAAGGTAGGCACGATGGATCCTGCATATTTGCTAATAAAAAAGATAGAGTCGGCAAGAACAAGAGTATTCACGTAGTGAGTATCTCCTATTGCCAGGCACTATGCTACATATTTTACATTTCAATTCAGTTATTAATCCATTATCTACTGCAATAACAAAATACCTAAGGCTAGATAATGTATGTATTTAAAGCATTTATTTAGCTGCCAGGCAGGAAAATCTACAACTGAGCCATGCATCTGTTCAGACCCTGGGGAAAGACTCATGGTATTCATAATGGGCATTAGTATCATAAGCGAGAAGAATCACATGATAACAAGAAATTGAAGAAGAAGTGGCAGTCTTGCTTTTTTATAGCAGCCCTGTCCTGAGAACTAACCAGGGTCCCACAAGACAGCACTAACCAGAGCCACCCAGTCATCTACACATAGTCCCACCTCATGAAGTTTCTACCGTTTTCCGATGTCATGACATAGAGGACAATGCTTCCAGCACATGCATTCTCGGGGACATACTCAAATCATATCAAAACAATAGCACTGTCTCATTTGAACAAAAATGATAAATTATCTTTTTTTTCTTTAGACATACTTAAATACTTCTAACATTTCAACATAGTCTTCTTCTATCTAGGACTCATCATATGTTTTTCATTGTGATCAAATGATAGTAGACATCTGGGGGAAGAACAGGACTTCATAACAAGATTTCCAGCGAATTCTGTTTGCGTGCCTTGGTTCCATTAGGTTTGCAATGTCGTTTGGAAAAATGAGGTTAATTTTGCTGCAGATTTATCGCTAGTGGGAACGACTCTTCAACAGTGGTATGCCAGAGCTTTGGTGGTAGAAGGCTCTTGGTTACTTAATTGAAAAGGCAAGTCATTGTTGAATTTCAAAAGTCCTGGAAGAGTTTTTAAAGTAACTTAATGTAGCATTTTATAGTCGCTTTTGTAGTTTCAAATGCAATGGATATTGAGGGATGTATACAGCTCTGATGGCTTAGATTTAATCAGACTTCTCGCTTGCTTGCTTGCTTGCTTGCATAATGGTTTATGGTACCTTTGATGATTTGCAGCTAACCTAGCACTTTTAATAATTCACTGTAAAAGCATTTAATTTTTAATGGACAAGAAGGTAACTCTTGCATTGGTAAGTGTGCTTCTGAAGGGGGTGGAGGAAGGGCAGTGTATTTAAATTCCAAACATTATTGAAAATCATGTCTTTTATTACCCAAAACCAAATGCATAATTGAAGAATGTACCTAATCCGAAATTATTGTTGGTTCTTTACTTACCTCTAAGATAGCCTTGCATTCACAATACTGCCATGGGAGCATTCTTTTCAAGTCCTCATCCTCCATACTGTTTCCAATATTCTGTCCTTTCAGAGACAGCATAACTACCATATTCCATTACATCTTGCTAATCAAGAAAAGCCCAACATCAGAATGGATTGCAATGTCTGGAACATAAAAGAACTATCATTTTCTATTCCTTTTTCTTCAAAGTTTTCCTAAGATCTCCGTATAATGTGCATGCCTAGGAATGATTTCACAACTAGTCTTAAAAATATCAGAGTTTCCATGTGGAAAGAAAAATGGGAAGATGCCAGGATAAATATTGTTTTAAGACTTGATCGAAGACAAAACATATCTTGCCTTCAGAGGCACATAAAACAAAAATGCTGCAATCACTAAATAATCCCTTTCTCAGATACGCCATCTGTAAAAATAAGAATGGCTTCGCAGAACTGCTTTCTTGGGAATAGTGCAGCAATGCACAGCTCTGAGAAGGCTTCTGCTTGTCTGACATTCCACAGTTGACTGTCGCCCAGATTACCCTGAGATGGGCTACAGGGAAAACTCTGATGGTCAAGGGTCCAAGCCCACATGCTCTGTTTCTGGAACACCTTTGGAATTCAGACGTCAGACCTACTTGAGAAAATGAAATTCTCTCTCTTCGTCTTGGCTTTCCAATGGTCTGCAACAAGGAAGCTTTGCTCCAAGAGTTTTTACTCCCTGGAACTGCTGGGTGCTAAGGCCAATGAGTTTGTCATTCTCTGACAGAATGAGCCTATCTAATGATGACCATCTATGCTTGGTTTCCTGGGATGAACCTTCTGAGTGCCCCAATTGTATGGCATCAATCTCTTAGCTTCTGATAGACTTAACTATGTCAGTTCTTTTCTCTATGAGCCAGGCGTTCATTTATACCCAAGTTGAGGAACAGAAATTTCTAGAACCCGTCAAATTGTCCCACAGACTTGAGGAAGCAGGAAGCGCAATGAGATCTGAGTAAGGCTACCTTTGCCAATCAGAGAGAGAGAGAGAGAGAGAGAGAGAGAGAGAGAGAGAGAGAGAGAGAGAGAGAGAGAGAATTCTTTCCTCCAGCTCCCTCAAATTCTTCTTGTCACTAATATGGAGATTCAGAGGCAGGGAACCCTTAGAGACTGTCTGGCAGTCTTGAGTATTTTTGAATGAAAAAAAGTATGAGCAACATAACTTTCCCAAGATTACATGGATGCCAAGAACTAGAGTGTGCGCAACTCTTTTAATTTCTACACTTTCCCCATTACAGTGCATGTCTCTCTCTCTCTCTCTCTCTCTCTCTCTCTCTCTCTCTCTCTCTCTCTCTCTCTCTCTCTCTCTCTCTCTCTCTTTCCCTCCTGTCTCCATGCCCCCTCCCTCCTTCCTTAGCTACTAATATCATTGATCTGTTCTTTTGTTTTAGACCTTCTGGTTCCAAGAGTAATCATGTCACTTGGCTGTCATATTCATTTTCATTGCTTAAAACCTAATCAGGGAAGGAGGGGGAATGATGGACCTTCCTGTCCCCAGGCCTGCAGTAACATTTCTGACTGAAATGTTTCTGACTGCAGTAACATTTTCTTCCGCCTCTTCCTCAACTCAGGCATCTGACCTCATTTTTTAACATTCTGATTCCTTGAAAATGGATAGCTTGACCCCACTCAATTTGCCACCCTAGTCTCTAACACAGAAATGCATAAGATATCCTTATCTACGTGGAGAGTTTGTGATCCATCTTCATTGAAGAACAGTACAATGCAGGAAAATATGTTGCTAATATAGCTTTCTAGCAGAGACTCCACCTTGGCCTGGCCCTTATGTGACCCCACACTTACACCAACCAAACACACAGAGTAACAGTTCTACGTTAATGCTGGCCATTCTGTGAGCAAACAGTTGGAGTACAACAGGCCAGGAACATTGACATCTTTATTCTAGTACATCTTCTAGAAGTCTGAAAGATTACAGGAGGGAAAGATCTAGGAAGGGAGAGAGGAAGAAAAGAACAGATATGTAAGCCATAATAACAGCCCTAACCTAGAGTGTATCAGGAAAAAAAAGGAATTATAAATTAAAAAGTTAAAAGTACAACATAGTCAAGCCTATAATTCTATAATGCTAGATTTTTAATGAAAAGTAAAAAGGGTCTATGAAGTCCATGTTTTCAATCAGCAGCTGGGGTAGGAGGAAGGTATGTTCTGAGTAAATATAGATAAGGAAGAATGCGTGTTTTAGAATGGGTGTTGCACACACACACACACACACAGGCACGCACACACATCACTCATTGCTGTACAAGAGGAAATAGACTGAATAACAGCCAATCTTGAACTTTTGGCAGAATAAATGATTAACCATTTGACATCAAGTCAACCTCAGTTCAATCAACCCTGTGGAAATTAGTCACTCTGGAGGAAAACGTACTTAACTTGAAAGGGTTCATTCATTACATATCAACACACGCTGCAAAGATAATCTCTCTGCTTAAAGTTCAGACCCACTTACTCACTCATTCCTCCCTTCAATTATTTAACAAAGAGTTTAAGTTCTTACAATAAGCCATGTATACTTTGTAGGTCATAGACAGTAAAAATATCCTCCATAAAATAATGAAGATCAAAGATTTTATATATATAGATATATATATATATATAATATATACACATATATATACTTATCTCATAATCTGAACATAATAAGAAAATATAAAATAAATATGATCTAAAATAAGCAAAGGTTTACCCCCTCCCCAAAAAAGCACTGACAAGATGTGTGTAAAGCTCAGTGTGTAAAGCAGTTTGCCACCAAAACTGATGACCTGGGTTCAATCGCCCAAAACCACTTGGTGGAAGGAGACAGCTGACCCCCACAAGTTGTCCTCTGACCTACACACACACACACACACACACACACACACACACACACACACACACACAAAATCACTCCATCAATCAATAAAAATAATCTAAAAATTTTAAGAAAATCAAATACTAAAACTTAAAAAGAAGCCAAGTCTATAATCTTCTCAAATTCACCCATTAATCTAATATTCCTCAGTGGTTTGTAGATCTTACCTAAAAAGAAAAGCAATTATTTTGAGATGGCAGTGTTTTGGGATATTTGTACATCGTGTGCAGGTGTGTTGCTGTGATTGGTGTAATAAAAAGCTGAGTGGCCAATAGCTAGGCAGGAGGTATAGGTGGGTTACCCTGGCAGAGAAAGAAAGAAGAAGGAGGAGTCTAGGCACATGAGAGAGACCAAAGGAGACATGGAGAGTAAACAGGAGTACAAGGTGGAAGAGAAGTAATACTGTGTGATAGAATGTAGGTTAATAAAAATGGGTTCATTTGTTCTAAGAGCTAGTTAGGAACAAGCCTAAGCTATAGGCTGAGCTTTCAAATTAGTAATAAGTCCCCATGTTGTTGTCTGTGAGCAGGAGGCCCAAAGGAAAATCTATCTACATGGGAGTCTCACTATGTAGCCTTGCTGGCCTACAACTCAATGTATACACTATCAGGCTAGCTAGCCTCAAACTCATCAGCCTCCTGAGTGCCAGCATTTAAGATATGTGCCACCATCCAACAACAACAAAAAAGAATTTTATAGGTCCTTTTGTAAATTTAAGAAATGCTGAATTTTACACCAATTGTCTTTGAAAATTTCATTCATGCATACAATGTATCTTGATAATCCTCACTCCCTACCCCCCTGTTCAGCACTCTCTAGGCTCTCCCAGCATACCTTCCTTCTAATTTAATGCCTTTTCTTTCTTCTTTTTTTAAATTTAAATGACCCACTGCGTCTCATTAGTGTTTCCCACGTGGGCATAGGTATGGGGCCATCCACTGGGGCATAGGCACCCATCAGAAGCCACATCACCAAAGACAAGCAGCTCTCCCTCCACCCGCAGCCATCTCCTGCCAATAGCTCCTCATCAGCTAAGGCCGGTGCCTCACATGCCCCTCTTCTACCCACGCTGCAGTTCTAACTGGCTTGATTTTGTGTAGGTCTTGTGCAGATAACTACAGCTGGTATGAACACATGAATGCAACATCCATGTCCCATTTCGCAGCTTTTCTCTCTGTCTTCCTCTCTTACATATTTTTCTGCTCCTCTTCCAAAATGTTCACTCTATGAGCACAATGTCCCACAATTGATTCATGATCACTTATTCTCAGGTATGAGTCTCTACATTAACCACTACCTACTACAAAAAGGTTAAATGAAGCATAAGCTATGTGTAGCAAAATATATACTTAGGAGGCAGTTTGACAACATGACCATTTTTCAAAACAAATAGGTTCTCTCTTAGGATCTATGACCTCCATAGCCGTGAATTTTTATCAGGTTTACAATACCAGACCTCAATTAATTCCAGTCCTTACATTACAGGCCTCAAACCCAATAAGAAAGTGGTTGGTTACTGCACAACTCTCCTTCCACCATTGCACAGTGGGCATATCTTGCCTGGCAGGTCAGTTTTATAACACACAGGGCCTGGGGCTCGGTAAGATCTTAGATGTCTTTTCTCCTTTGGTCTACCCAGCACCTGCCAACAATATGAAAGATAGCCAACAGGGAATTTCCTTGTTAGTTCCAGCTTGATTTCTTAATGTCCTACAACTGAAGGGGATGGTGTTTTCAACAGTCTTATCATCTAGTTATAGTGGGCAACCAGGAGTAACGCAATGCCTATGCTGCTTTGGGTACCTCTGGGGCTTCCTGACAAACAGCTTTCTTTATAACAGAACCCTTAAATGTCACAACATTTGTATCAACAAAATGCATGAACTAGTGCATCTAAAGTTTGTAGTAAATATTCCACGGGCATAAACATGGAGTAGGAGTAGAGCAGTTCATAGAATAAGCTGTGTGTGTGTGTGTGTGTGTGTGTGTGTGTGTGTGTGTGTGTGTGTGCCTCTGTATGTGTGTGTGCCTCTGGGTGTGTGTGTGTGTGTGTGTGCCTGTGTGTGCATGTGTGTGTGTGTGTATGTGTGCCTGTGTGTGCATGTGTGTGCCTCTCTGTGCATGTGTGTGCCTCTGTGTGTGTGTGTATATGTGTGCCTCTGTGTGCCTCTGTGTGCCTCTGTGTGTGTGTGTGCCTCTGTGTGTGTGTATGTGTGCCTGTGTGTGCATGTGTGTGCCTCTGTATGCATGTGTATGCCTCTGTGTGTGTGTCTGAGTCTGTGTGTGTGTGTATGTGTGCCTGTGTGTGTGTGGATGTGTGTGTGTGTGTGTGTGTGCACATGTGCGCGTGTGTGCCTGAGTCTGTGTGTGTGTGTGTGTGTGTGTGTGTGTGTGTATGTAGTTCGCATTTGTGGACCTATGTTCATGTGTATCTTAGACTAAGACAAGAAACCTTGATTGTGACCTTCACTAATGGGTGTTGTAGCCTCTCTTGAAGAAAGTAATAGTCAAGTCTCACCACACATTATTTATTCATACCAATATTGTCATTCTAATAGGGTTGTTGTTATCTTCAAGGATCCCTGAGACTATGCCACCACTCTGTCCATGTCCAAGATTCCAAGACTAGAAAACTCAGACTAAGATAAGGAAGACATGCACTTGCATGAGATTGCTGATTATGTAGTGAATTATTATAGCAGGTAGGAACTTAGAAATGACTATCTTCTTTATAGACTAACCAACAAATAAATTAATAACCAGTTCTTCCCCAGTCACGTCATGAGTACAAATATTATGTGCCAAGTAAAACTCCTTTCATAATTGTGAAAGGGACTATTTAGCATATTTTGAGAATCACTAAATATTAATCACAAGTAAGGGGAAAATACAGCTAGGCCAGGCTGCATAGGAAAGATCAATGAACCAGCTCATCACTGATGCTCTGAACAGAACTCTAAAATTCCAGACAAAGGATGGCTTCAGAACTATTACATGGTGCTATTTAAAACATGTGCTACCTGTATAATAGGCTAGAGAAGATCTAGTCCATTGATGATGGGAGATTTAGATCTATGGCCTACATTATCATGATGATGAATCGTCTATTAATATTAAAGTTCTATCCATCATTTTGGATATTTCCCTAGAGTTTCTAACACGGCCTAGTGACTACCTTAATATGTAAATCATTGCCAGTGAATACTCTCTGCTTATAACTTTTTCTCCATTCTATCTTTTGTCCATAATAGTTTGTTTTGTTTTGTTTTTTATTTGAAGAAACAAGAAACTCATTCTCCCTTCTGATTGCTATGTCATATTACCCTCAGAAAAGCCACGGTTCAGCTGTTTGATATCATCTCCCTTTTCCCTCTTGTTTGCTGATAGTAAAATTAGCAGCACTAAGGAGCCGACTCTGTGGGCTTAGGAAACTTGGCTCAAGCGGTTCGAACAAGCAATAAATGCTGGCCAGCTTTTATTCTGTAGCTCGTAAAACATTGGATTCCATAGCTCAGATTCTTTGGTCTGTGGCCACAGTCTACAAATGTCACATTTCATCAAAGTCACTCCAGCAACTGCTGTTCACAGGCATGCCCAGAGGAGCAAGAGGGGGTGGTGTAACGCAATAGGAGACAGAGGTCAGGCCTGCAGGTACTAACTGTCATGCACAGAGAACACCGTTGCCCAGGGTCTCCAACACAAAAATAATCTGCAGCCTCCCCAGTTCAACATATTTGAGATTTGGGTGTGAGAAAATAGCAGGTCAGGAATCATTCAGTAATTTTCTTTCTGGCACAGGATCCACCAGCCTTGCAGCCTGCATGCATCCTGTGTCTTCCACACACATTCATTATCTCTAAAAGATTGTGAGCACAGTAGCAGCAGCACAGCCAATAACCAACATTTAACCAGAGCTTTCTGGGCCGAGGACCCAGCCAGCCATGCCAAGGATGTGCTAGTGTCCTGTCCAGATGGGCCGTGGAGAAGCTAGCGGGGCCACTGGACAGACAGCAGATGGACACCGGGTGGCTGCCCTCTATCTCACACCTCTATTTCATTCAAGAATGTGGCCAGCCCACATCAATTTCATCCCAGAGACAAAACAAACACCCTCTGCCTGGGCTCCCTCCTGAGGAAGAAGATCCCACCCAGAGCACCCCAAAATTTCTCTGCCAGTTTCTTAGAAGTGGTTAAGAGAGCCTGGTTGAGCCACTACTGCTAGTCAGGGAGAAATTACCTGACAGATTTTTCATTCAAAAAACTTTATAAATTTTTAAATCTCACTCTTTCAAAATGAGCCATAAATGGGTCAAATGATATAGAACAGTAAAATGGATGGGATATGAATTCTTTATAATTATGGAAATGATATCTTCCTTATTGGTCACATGAGTCATGTAACATGTAATTCCTTGCCTTGGGTTATTAATAATGGATACACAGTTATCAAATTGTTCTAATGAACACTTCTAAAATACTTTCTGTCACTGGAAGCAAATACTTTAGTGCAGATATTCTTGCAGGACTGAATTGGAATAACCCATTGCTGCTACTTCTTATTTAGGGTAAATGCTGTCAAAATCTGACAAAGAACAATAAAGCTAACTACCAAAAGAGTGTGTACACACTTATATGTGTTATTTCTCCAAAATAGACACTCCTTTGTGATTGCTGCACAGTTCACTATACACAAACAGGGAATTTGTATCATGTCACTGAGGAAGACTATCCAAGTGTTGGGCACAGAAATGTCAAGTTTGCCAACTTAATAGAAAATGTAATTTTCTTGCTCAAAAAGCAAGGTTTCACTCTAGTCCGTTTCATTAAACCCTTTGACCTTAATAAGTTCAATAGGAAGAAATAAGGGAAGCCAGTATCACCACTGAAAAATAAAGGGTTTTAAACATTTCAGAGAGGTCCACAGTTGAAAAGAGTTTAAGACCATTCAGGGATCAAAACATCTGGTCTTAAAATCCTTGGGACTGGGTTTCGTATCTGGTGAGAACATAATTCTGGAAACAGGAGTGCCTCCCAATGCCAGAGAGAAATACCTGAGCCAGGGTTTCCACCTGCCAAGAGAAAAGGGGAATCTTAGAGGCTCTCATCATTGCCTCTGCTTTTGATGGATATGTGGAGAAAGAGCTGGGAATTGTGCCCTCAAACACCCCATGGGGAAAAAAGATCTAAAATTTGTTTTGTTTTGTTTTTACCGCCAAAGCCCCATGTGAGCTACAAAAATATCACACAAGAACACCTGCCTGTGGAAACAAAGACCCAAATTGCCCTGCAGAAGTGCTATCTACCTCCCTGCCCAGCTGGGCTAGAGGACTGTCACTGCACCTCCACAGAGAGACAAAGGGACATCACACCAGCATGATTAGTTCTGCCTCTGGCACAGTCCTAACTGAGGCAGTGCCTCAGAACTGGAGTCAGGGAACAGAACCCATCTTTGTACTTGACACCATCTATCTAAGTGACTTGTGTCCTGTCGGATGACCCACCCAGCAGTGCCACCCACCCCACTCCTCTCTCCGCCTTACCTAGGGCCTTCTGTGTTAGTACTATGACCCCACCAGTCCAAAGCTGATTCAGCATTGGACACTTTATCTACAGTGGGCAAATAGGAGTCCTTCCTTGACATCTTGAATCTGAAACTGAGCAAGGTAAGGCAGTTTTTCATGGGGTGGCCAAAATTGAGACTATGTAAATTTGGAAAGTATTGAAAAATGCATAGGCAATTTTCTTTCATCTAGAAAGTAGTCAGAGAAGATAAGAAAACAGATGTTGGGGTATAAATGTGATTGAGAGACGGGCCTGATAGTGATGCGAGTCCTTGACTCCAGGTGTTCCACAGACCCCAACCCCATTTGTAAGGCATCCCAGGATCCTTAGAATAAACTCCTTGTTTTGTTTAAAATTTTGTTAACATGTAACCCAGGAGACATGAATAAACTGTCAGGAAAAGGAGAGCCTCATTTTGCAGCTATGCCAATAAGAAACTTTTAATCACAAAGCATTTGTAAGAATTGCAAACCGCTGAACAAGAAGATCCAACATGTGCCTGCAGTAATCTCTCTCCCTATCATTTCTCACCTCATCCCACCTGGACCAAATACTAGGTCTTCCTTCCCTATATCTCTTTTCACTGGGACAGAATACATTATATGTGAAGGGCTTTTGAAGGGATAAGTTTAAAGAAATCAACCTGGTCTATGAAAACATAGGAAGGGCACCAACTGCTCTTATTGAGAGAGTGAAAGATGGAGCATGGATGGATGGTCCACTTAGTGTCCACATCCCTTTGGATGCTCCCAGATCATAGGTTGCTGGCTGTCTCTGTCAATGAGAGAGAGTTCTGTAGACTATGGTTCATCAGCCAAGGTCTACCATTGAGTCATTCACATCTGGATTTGTAAGAGACTCCTGTCCACAGAGCTGGCTGTGCATCTAAATATGCTCTAAACTAAAACCTTTCCCAATTTTATCTACTGTGTTTCTATTACACCCTCTCAGGTGAGAAATAACCACTCTTTTGGACTCACCAATCTAAAACCTGGTAAGTTTTAAAACCCAGTATGGAATTAAACCCATTAGATAATTTATAAGGATTATATTAACATTTATTTAGTTAATTTAACCTCAGTTAATATGAAAACTTACAGTCTAGATCCAGAAGATTGTCAGAAAAATCTCTTTTAATTAAATTTATGCCCAGAATCACAGTACATTTTACATGTGCTAAATGCACACTAAAGTCAATAGTGACAATTCAGTTGAAACAGACATTTTATGTATTTATTATGGAGTCTCCTGACTTTCAGTCAACAGATCTGCCATGTTATAGCTTCTGCTACATCATGGACCCATCTTACAAGTGACTCAAGTGACTGAAGTAGCCTCTGGGAATAAAGTCTCTACAGGATCTCATAGGGAGAGCAAAGAATCTGGTGGGATTGCCAACACCAAAGGTCTGGTAGAAGAAAAAAAAAGAGTCAAAGCACCAAGTGTGGATCCAACAGTGGTCCAAGCTACATCAGCCTCTGAGAGAGCTGAGCAAGCATGGCTGCTGGGGGACCTCAACAGAAGCTCCCAACAACGACACCCAGAAGCACAGGAACAATGGGACCCTACAACCAAGAGAAATCCAATCATGTGCATGTTCCAACATGTCATCCAGATGAAAGAGCATGCATGTGGTCCACATTAGTCATCACGCCCCTTCAAATTAGATACACATCTGCCCTTACTTCCATGTCTGTTTGAGATGGGAAGCCAGCTGTGCTCGCAAACATCCTCTATAGCTCACATCAATGAAGTTTAAGCGACAAATTCTCTTCTTGGAGACAGCCCGGCTACGGCAGTGAGAAAGGGTACCCTAAGGCTTAGGCTGGGTCTTTCCTACACCATCCAAAGCCTCAGATTTTTTTTTATTAAAGCAAATAGTTACTTTAAAGGCACATTCTACGTTTAGAACACTTCTAAAGACCACAAGAAGGAATAAAACAAAGTGTTGGAAAGGTACTCACCAACTTTGGTTAAGAGCTAGCAAAATGGTTCGGTGGTGAGGAGCACATGCTCCTCTAGCCTAAGCACCTCAGTTTGATCCCCAAGGCCCCAGTAGGAAGGAGAGAACCAACTCGTGGAAGTTGTCCTCTGACCTCCACACATATAGTGTGGCATGTAAATGTGTGTGCACACACACACACACACACACACACACACACACACACACTAAAAAAAAATTAAGTTGCACTATCCTGCTCAAGTTGGAATATTGAGAAGGCTGCTTGCTTGTTTTTCAAAATATATCAAAAGCAAAACAGGCTAAAAATAATCCTAGTACAATTTCTATTTCCTACATTTGTGTAAAGCTATGTGTTGTTTTAACTAAGCATCTGGTCTTTGTCCCTCATGTAAAAATCCCTAAATTTTTTTGAGTCTTTGGCAAGAGGTACCAGAACCCCGTTCCAAGCCAGTAAAAATCACACATTCTTCCCAAGAGGGAAAAAAATGTCAATAAAATAAAGCATTGAAAAAATGTAAAAGCTCAAATAGGAGAGCTATGAAGGCTATGCCCTAATCAGCCTTGCAAATTGTTTTAAATTTTTTAAATTCTACTACTTGTAAGATTTAACACTGGAGGTTTATTCAATATATTGCTATTAAAAAAAAAGAAATCTCCTTCCAACATGGGGATTCAGCCAGTTATTCACCCTCCAAGAATAAATCATGTGAATTAATTTTTATAAATATTTAATGTCTATTCTTGTATTGTACAAATTGATTCTTTAGGTTACTTCAACTAGAGTTGAATTTCGACATCTCTCACTACATGGAGAAATAATCCTTGTCTCACACTCGCCTCAGTACCTTCCCAGTCCTACCATTGTCATCTGTCACAGAGAAAGCCAAGCCATAAATACAGTCTTGCAATCAAAATATGACAAGTTCATTATAACAAGAGACTCATAATTCTCAAAGCAGAGGAACTATGGTTACATTTTTAAATAATAATTTTATACATTCTGTATATGGTGCTTTACTTGGAACAAAGACCGGTATTTTTTTTCTCTCTGCCGTACATAATAGTGAAATTAATTATATCATAATACCACCTCCCATCCCACTCAAAAGAGCCAAAAGTTAACAGATGGCTGCAAAATACTTTGGAAACATGAAACACAACACAAGAGTCTGATATCCATACATTCTTCTGTGTAACTCAGCAATTGGATTGCGCTTAGGTGGGAAGAAGTAAACATTGGAAAAGGCAAATATCCCAGAACTAAATGGCTGGGTTGGGAGTGAGAAACAGGGCTCCATAACCAGATTCATCTGGACTTTAAAATTGGCCACCCTAGTAGACCTCACCCATAGCTTAGGAAGCATGCCTCCTAAGTTAAGCATGAGTTAAGTGAGATGCCCTTCAACATAGGGTTTTAAAACGTGCAGCCCATGGTGCACAAACAATCTTTTAGTTTAAATACTTTTCCAGAAGCCAGGGTAGAACAGCACCTTTTGAACTTGGGTCACTCCCATTCCTCATTGGCAGAAATTATTTGTTCCCCTTGATCATTACATGCCAGAAAGCAGAAAGTTTCTAATAGGCATAGAAAGATAATAAGTAAAGAGCCCTGCACCCAAGCCTGCTGCTCCATGGGAGAGCCTACAGCACGGCCAAGAAACCCTCCCTGGGGCTGGGCATCAACTCAGCAAGACCCACTGGAGCCCACTGATCTTGAGGTGTGATTAAATGCAACAGGACAAGCCTCAGGTGGCAGTGCATTTGCCTAAAACATATAAAGCATCGGGTTCAGCACCCTCCAGCCCTGAAAATAAAATCTGCTATACACCTGATCCCATTTTCAACTCCTTCATAACTGATTGAGCAGGAAGAATCTCAACATGAGATGAGCCTCATTCCGAGAGTCTTACAGTCCAACATGACAATATTAACACTTTCTGATTTACACCTGATCCCATTTTCAACTCCTTCATAACTGATTGAGCAGGAAGAATCTCAACATGAGATGAGCCTCATTCCGAGAGTCTTACAGTCCAACATGACAATATTAACACTTTCTGATTTCAAGAAAGCGGCAAAACTCAAGCTCTCGTCAAAAGCTTCCTCTTTCATAGTCAAGAGGAAATTCTAAACAAAAGCTGGTAGGCAGAGCTCTCCAATTTCCTGAGTATCCCTTGCAATAGAGAATATGCTCTGATCCACACTGGGACAGTCCTCCTCTGCTCTCTGAGTCTACAGAACATTGGGGCGGTGGTCATGGCAAGACAAACTGTCACTTGAAGTTTCACACCAAGAATGACTTGCCACAGCATGTGGTGCCTCCCTTGGGAGCCAAGCCTTTGCTATGTGTGAGAAAGAGACAGGCAAGTAGACAGATACTCCGTCCCCATGCATATCATGGGCACTGGGCTGGGGGCAAGAGAAAGTGCAACCATTTGGAAGGAAAGGGTTCTTAGGAAGCAGAGAGTTAGGCCAGAGAAACGAGCAGAAGACAGGTTATAAATGTGGGCTTTCTGAGTGATTCGGAGGTAAATGGGAAGCCACTGGAGGTATGAGGAAGGTCATAAATAGCTGCATTGTGGAGAAAGTGTCAAAGAAGAAAAGAGAGAGGGGCTGGAAATACAGCTCACTGATTAAGAGCACTGGCTGCTCTTACAGAGGCCTAAGGTCCAATACCTACATGATGGCTCACAACTGCCTTTAACTTCAGTCCCAGAGGATCTGATAGTTCCTCTGGCCGCTGTTGCCACCAGCACATACTTGCATGTAAGCAAGTAAATGTTCTAGACAAAAGGAGATGGTGTCTTCGATGGAAATGGAGAAAAATTAGCAAAATTCCTTAGACGTTAGAAGAGACCAGGCCTCACTAGAATAATCAGTAATTGTCCACACCTGAGTTCCAGTCCCGGGTCTGACACCTATATAAAACATCTCCATTTCCCTTTCTGAACCTTGGCTGTTGTTCTCATGGAACAGTACGTGCTGGTGAAATAATTAAGAAAGTTAGTAAATTCACAAAGTACTTAGAATGGGTCTTGGCATGTGTGATGAGTACATAAAAATATTGCCCACTATTGAGTATATGTTCAAATCTAGACACAACATAATGAACTTCAGAGTGGGACAAGGAGGCAAATGAAAGAGAATAGCCAGGGATGACATGGGGACTCTGACTTAGACGACTGGATAGATGGTAATGAATGTACAATTACTGACTGTGCCTCGGCTCCAAATCTACCTTTCAGCGAGGCCATGGGCCCAACCCAGTAAGCATCTCTCCTTCGAAGGAGGCACATTGTGCTAGAAAAGCCTCTGGCTTCAGGGTCGTTGCTTCACTGTTCTCTCATACATAGCTGCCACTGGTGCATGTGGGGGATACCATGTGTTCACCCACATAAAATCCCAGTGGAAACTGCCCAGGGGTCACACAGATATCCCCGTTCTTCACCTGTGCCCAGACAATCTCACGCTTGTGGTGTGTACAAGCAGACCCAGAGACAGTAGCAAATTTCTCTGTCATCCATATCTTCTCCAATATGATCTGAATCCTGGATGGTTTGCTTTCTCCCTAGATATTCTACTTCAGCATCAATGAATGCCTTTTCCCCTTTAAAATTAATCCTCAGAGGTGGGGGAGATGGCGCAGTGGGTAAGGGCACTTGCCACCAAGTCTGACAATCTGAGTTGGTTCCCCAAGACCTAAATAGGAGAAGGAGAGGGCTGACTGCAGCCAAGAAGTCCTCTGACCTCCACACATGTGCCATGCCATGAGCACACACGCACATAATATTTTTGTAATCTCTGAATAGAACTTCAAAGTAAAGCTTGTACACGAATAACACAAACCAGCAAGAAACATAAGTAAAATGTGTATGTCTGTATATCTCACCAAGAAGTCCCAGGCTTCTACATCCACATACATGTATGCAGTGGTACATTTCGCCAAGGGTATATGGTGGTTTCCTGCAGTGTATGTCCTACAAGGTGGTTCTCTATTTGTTAAACTTCTCAACGCTAAAATAAAAAACATAATGGAAAATAGCCAACTTCCATTTTAGTTGGATTTTTATGATGGGAAACCTAACCCGGTGGAGCAGGAGGATAGTCAGGCACAGGGCCCTCCAGATAACCTCTAACTGATGTATCTGTACCCTCAGCACCACTGAAACCAGTGGCCTGCTTAGAAGTTCTGCAGTCTTTGAAAAGGACTAGACACAAACCAAATTTTAGAGGCCCTGGGTGGTGCTTCCTACTTCTCCCAGGGTGTGAACTTGAAGGGAACAAAAAAAAAAAAAAAAAACCTTGTCCCTTGCTTCATCCACTTCTCAAAAGTTTGGCTCTATTGACCACAAAAAGGGAAGTCCCATCAGCAGTTTGCAAAAGAACAATTTGGAAGAGAAGTATATTAAATCCTAAGGGAAATTAAACCCAAATAATCTAATAACAGCATTACAAAACTAACACAAGACAATGAATTGAATTAATTGCCTCCTACTGTGGGGATTCTTGGCTACCACAGACCAAAACAAATGAGGCCCACAAAGTCCACTGCCTTGAGAGGTCCCAGGCAAGTGTGGTCCTGAGGCCATGGAGAGTTTACCTGCTGCCTACTCTGGCTTATGTAGAGACCTTCAGGATGGAGAAGGGTGGTCACTCCTGCCGTCTCACCACCTTGAGTCATGTACAGAGGTTAGGGACGGGGGAGACAGGGGTGGGAGAGTATAGAGCAATGACAGACGTTTTTGCAAGTCACTCTGAGTGCCTCTGTGCGGAAGTGGATGGATCTCCGTGTGAGGTCTAGTTCTCTTAGGGGGACAACAGCTCTGATGGGACCCATAGTGGCTTCTCTGGAGCAGTGTGTCTGGTGATAAGGCAAGTCTTTAAGAATACCAGCCACCTACTACAAAAGGGACTCGCTGTGGCATTTCAGTAAACACACATTTATTTCTATAAATTGTCTTTTAATGCCATGATGTCAGTATGCCTGTGGCAGGGTGAGATTACCTAAATAATATGGGCCCTGGGAGTAACAAACAGAGCATGTGTGTGACTAACTTATCCCCTGCTAGATTCTTTAGCTTACGGATTTTGAGCAGGAGGGTAGGACGTGGTGTCTTTATAGGAATAAAATCCTGGTGATTTATATACATTTGCCAAATTAGACCCTCAGGGCAAATAACAAACTGGCTGAAGTGTCTCCCGGAAGGCCTCCTGAACATTCTCGCTGCTGCTCATCCTCCACCTGACAGCTGACATTTATTCTTGGAGCTTTGTGTTAACCGAACAACATTTTACAAAAATAATTAATCCATGGCATTTTATTGGGATACTATGGCGACTTACAACTTTTTTCACATTCTTAATTTAGATTGACATTTTGAAACTATTATGCCTAACTCTTTTGTCTGAATTTTTTAAAACACAGCTAGTGTGTATCGAATCCTTTTTTTTTTTTTTCTTTTTTCTTTTGTAAGCTTCCCTCAAAAACTAACAAAAGCATCAAAAACAAAAGATTTCTTGTTTAAGCTCAGAGAAATAAAACATCCTGTTTGTTTGGAATCCTGATGACTGGTGCCCCAATCTTACCTAATTAGGAAAGCCTTGCTAATGAGGAAGGATTTTTTCAAAGTCAATGGATTTGCAAACACAGACATTGTCTTCCCCCAGAATGAATTAAGCGCCTTCCTTACATGCATATTTTAGTTATACACTCTAATTAATAGTACTACTTAAAATGTGTGGAATCCATCTCTTACAGTATAAAAACACTATGAGTTCTCTTCATGTAGACGCATAGACACCAGGCTGAACATAACTCAATTTTGGATTTAGGCAGAATGGAAATTATTTCATCAAAGCGATTCATTTTGTTGACTTTAGCCACTTCAAGCTTACTAACATCAAACATCTTCTGTACAGAAGAATTGATGATGCCCCATTTTCACAGCAAAGAAAAGGAAGACAAATATTCCCAGGTAAGTCTTAAAATCTACCCAATACAATGGACATTCTTATATTTATGGTTGTGAGCCTAGCCTTTAACGGCTGAGTTATCCCTCTAGCTCTACAACGGACATTCTATATACACACACTAATGTAACTGACATTCTATACGTACACACTAATATAACTGACCTTCTATATGTACACATATAATGTAATGTAATGTATAATATAATGTAAATGACTTCCTGTGTGTACACACTAATGTAACTGACGGTCTATATATACACACCATGTAACTGACATTGTATACATACATGCTAATTTAACCAACATTCTATATGTATACACTAATATCAATGACATTCTGCACATACATACATGCACACATTATATTCCTGTATCTAATGCTTCTGCAGAAACTAAGTAAAAAAATAAGTTTGTAATTTATTTTATTTTTGGTTTTCTGTCACACTTCAGCTTTTCTATGACAATACATGATGTCACTTTTTAAAATGTAGCACAATAGCAATCAACCTGGCCTCTCTAATGACAAGTGTACTGCTCATGTGAATTAGTACATGTCAGTTGACTCAGAGGTGCATGCTTATAATAAAGAGAAATAGAAATAAGATCTGGGTGCATTCCAGCTGGAAGCTTGCATGATAAGCACAACGTTTGTACTTTCTCCTTAGCAATCACAAGCTGGTAAGTTTGTGGTGTCTTTAAATCTAGGTAAACTATTCATCCCTACATCAGGGAACTGCAAATTATGATTATTTTCGGTGTTTATGTATTCTACAAAGTTTCTGGTTAGCATTGTCACTCGGGTTATAATCGGAAATGAATTATTTAAGTTTTTTAATGTGGTCCAATGTTCAAGGTAGAACCAAGTCTAATTAAATATCCACAGCACTTCATGAGGGTTGGGTAAGTAGGTTTGCTGGAGATATAGGAACTCACAAAACTTCGACTCTTGGCTGAAAATGTCATTTGTAGTCTAATTAAAGAGCAAATGGTTTTTTGAAACATGGTTTTAAAATGGAACTTATGACAGAGTAAAGAGAGAAACACAGTGGAACTGTCTAGAACCATACCTGGCCAGGCTGGATCCAATTCTGTGTGCCATTGGCCTTTAAAGGGGGAGGTGAGACATGAGGTCTGCAGAGGGAAGGGGAGTTTTCTCTAAAGTCATAATAGAAATATATAAAAAACATTCCATAAACAATATGAATCAAAAACCTGGGAGAGAATGACTGTAATAAAATAAACTTTCACCTCATTTCAATACTTCATTATATTCCTGCTGCTTAAACATACTGCTGCACTCACTATATATTTTTATTAATATTTTATAGTTGTCTTATAATAGTCAAGGGACAGAGAAACTAGATTGCTTTAAGAAGCTTAATACAAATTATTTACTTAAAAATTCTGCTTATAGGAATGCAAACTTTGTTTATAGCTAGAGCAAGTCTGCAGCTTGAAGTCTAGAGATTTAAGTTAATTTAGGATTTAATCTATAGCTTGTGATAATAATAAATTATTTTAATTGCCATTTCTAACTATAGCCTACAGGAATCTCAAAAGGGGAAAAGGAAAGAAGTGTCAGTTTTCAAGAAGTAAAAGATTGGGGAGCAAAGAATGTTATTAAGATGAGCCCAGCCCCTGCCAACAAAGTGCCCCACTCAGCAGCCAACCTTCCCCTGAGATTTGGGAGGACCCTGGAAGAGGACAGAAGTACCAGGGCACGGACCAACATGGAGGCACGGACCTTGAGCCGTGTCCCCAGCCTGCCACAAAGGTTTGGGAGAACGACAGCCAGGAGCATCCCCAAGACACTGAGACGTTTGCTTCAGAGGTTCTTGCATTCGATGGCCACCAGTGAGTTGCTCTACGCCATGACTTGCCAGCATGGAGAAATCCAGAGTCCTGGTGGAAAGCAACCAAGGTAAGTGTAGGAAGCTGGTCAATGACATGGCCAGAGAACTAAAAACTGTGCGTCCCGTACTGTCACAATGGAGTGCTAAGAAAGCTAGCTTCTCAGGACAAAGACAACAGCACAGGTAAGTAACCTGAGCTCCTCAAGGACAGGTGTAAGAAGACCAAGCCACAGGTTACCATCAGGCTGACAACTTATAGGCCATACACTAAGTCCATGCAATGACAAGACTACAGATTTAAGTTAGGACATATTGTTCAATGTTACATTGTTTTAAAATAAAAGTCCCATGTGGGAGAATTGTTCCCCAGCACAGAAGATACCACCATCTCAATCAGATGGCAAATGCAGGGGTTCCACCCGCCCCCCCAGCAACATTTTTTTTGGATGGTGTAGGAGATGGAGTCTGGGCCTTATGCATGCTAGCTAGGCAGTTGCTCTACTACAGAGCTACCACCATCCTAGCCCAACTTTAAATGAAAGTTTTCTTTGTTTTCTGCATCTGGTTTTATAAATGAATCCTCCTATAGCCATTCTTTGTATTAATTAACAAATATTTGTTATCCCTATATAAATCAAAATGTCAGTTACTACATAAGATTAGAAAATATTATTTCTAATAGAGACTATATATTTTTAAAAAGTTAAAGACTGAAGGAGGTAGGGTTGCAAATTCTGTCACCTAATCAGAGAAGCTGTTTCAGAATACATCTCATTTACTGTTTCCAAAAACTTACTACCCTCTATCATATCATATGTTTAGGATCAGTTACCTTTAATAGACTTTCCTTTCACTGAATCTCATCATTGTATCTACTGTCATATTCGTAGAGCCTAGACCTGTGAATGCCCCCTAGTAAGTCCTGGGTACTGGAGAAAATGAATGAGTGTCATAAGAGAGGCACTACGGACGGAGAGTGTATCTCTGGGCAGGAACCCAGTGACATTTCCTTGGGAAGGCAGCCAGACTCTGAACATGCAGAGACTGTGGGGAGGAGAGGGGTCCCTTCCAGACTAAATGCTGAGTGTAAACAAAGGCACTGAAGCGAGGCCAGCCATGGAGAGCTGAGATCCCTTTTTCAGGACCTAGAACAAGGAAGAGTCCGGGACAAGGGCAGAGGGTAGAGTGCCAACAAAATGCAGACAAACAGGGCCCAACAGGGGTTGGGGTCTCAGTCATCTGGAGATGGAAAATTGCTGCTATTTCGCTGAGGCCCTGGATTATAATGCAAGGTAGACTTGGGCAACCAAGTCAACAGTAAATGCCCATCACAAATTCAAAATCCACCACGATCTCATTTATTTCAACTGCAACCCAGTACAGCTAAAGTGTAACTAAGAAATCACAAGATGATTTTTTCTTTCTTGAGGCATCATCTTACTGTGTAGATCTGACTGGCCTGGAACTGGCTGTAGACCAAGCTGGTCTCAAACTCTCAGAGATCCTCCTGCCTCTGCCTCCCAACTGCTGAGACTAGTGTACCTCCACACCCAGGATGGGTTGCGTCTTTATGTACTTTGTTTGCTAGTACTCTGATAGATGAGAACACTCACTCTGTCCTGTTACATTTAAGGAGACAAGCATTCATGGAAACAGACGATGAAGAAGGGAAACATGAAAAATAGGAGACCTGAAACCTGACCTTCAAGATGCTACGAAGCTGTGACCTGTGGTCTAAGCAGCTCGGTGGTGTTGACAAGGAAGAGCATCAATTTTTCCCGTCGGTTGGTTGTGTTGATGGTTATTAACTAAGCCGAGAAATTTGCAAATGTTAAGTTGAAGAAACTTTTATCAAAATAAAACAACATTGTAAATAAAGAAGCCTCTGTCTAATGGAAGGGAAGGAATGAGAGAAGGGAGGAGGGAAGGGAAGAAGGAGGAGAGGAGAGAGGGGGAGAGAGGGAAGAGAGGGGAGAGGACAGGGAGGGAGGACAGAAGGAGGAAAAGAGGGAAGAAGAGAGGGAGGAGAGGATAGGAAAGGAGGGAGGAGAGGGGAGGGAGGGAGGGAGGAAGAAAGGGAGGAGAAGAGAGAGGGAGAAAGGAGGGGGGAAAGAGAGTGAGAAACAGAGACTGAAGCTACATGATTACACATTATAAAATCACACACATGCCTCTTCCTCCCCATGTCCCCTCCAGCATGAGCACTTCCTGCCTCTGTGTCAATGGGTCTATGGGAGCCTGCTGAGCCCAGCCCAGTGCTAGCTGTCCAACACCCACCTCCACCTCCAGCTCAGTCATCCAGCTGCTGAGATTGTGGGTATGAGATGCAGCCAGCCTTGGCTCCCAGCCAGCTCCTGTTCTCCATGAAGCTATGAGGCCTAGCTAGGACTCACCTGGGCAGAGCCTGGGCCCAGCTCCTTGGGTTTGTTCCTGCTTTCCCTCCTTTCAGCAGGATACCCTCAGGTCTCCAGAGCCCCATCAGACAGCCCGGTGCCTTCCGAGGTCAAGCCTGGGCTGCATTTCCAGCAATGCAGATGACAGGAGGTCAGGTCTTCCCACACTGCTCTCACAAATGAAGAAAACCCTACTATTAAAAAAAAAAAAAAAAAAAAAAAAGGAAATCACACACAAAAAAAAGTTATATAAAGACATAGCTCTATATTGCAAGGAGATTCTCCCTACATGAAATTTTCTAATTAGAGACACACAGACACAAACAAAAAAAAAAGTGCAAAATTACACTTCTTAAAAAATCAAATAGAAAGAGAAGGGGAGGAGAGGAAAGCACATGGGACTAGGAAGATTGAGTCAGGGGAGGAATAGATGAGAGAAAAAAAAGAGAGAGAGATATCATAAAAGAGGGAGCCATTATAGGTTTGAAGAGAAAACTGACTCTAGAGAAATGTCTAACCCCAACTAACAATTTGAGCAATAGTAGAAAGGCTACCATAAATGCCCTTCCCTGATAATGAGATGATGACTAACTTATCCACCATCATAGAGCCCTCATATAGTAGCTGATAGAACACCCACAACTAAACACTGAGCTGAACTGGAATCCAGATGCAGAGAGGTAGGACAAGGCCAGGCTACAGAGACCCACAGAGACAGCTGACCTGAACAAGGAGGAGCTAATGGGCCCCCAGACTGATGGCTGGGAATCCAGCATTGGACCAACTCAGATCCCCTGAATGTGGGTCTCAGAAGGCCTGTGCAGTCTAAGGGACCTCTGACAGTGGAACCAGGATGCATCCCTGATGCATGAAAGGACTTTGGGAGCACATTCCCCATGGAGGGATACTCCCTTAATCTAGAGACAGGAGAGAAGGCCTAGTCCCTACTCCAAATGACTTGACAGATTTAGATGACCTCTCCTGGAAGGCATCACACTACATGTGGAGTGGGGGGAGGATAAGAGGGTGGTCGTGGTTGGGGGGATGGGAGGATGGGAGAGAGGTAGGGAGGAAGGGAGGGAGAGGGAACTGGGATAGATATGTAAAATAAGAAAAATAAATTTAAAAACATCAAATAAAGCCTAGTGGTGGTGGTGACACACACCTTTAATCCCAGCACTCAGGAGGCAGACGTGGGCAGATCTCTGTGAGTTTGAGTCCAGCCTGGTCTTCAAAGCTACACAAAGAAACCCTGTCTTGGAAAAAAAAAAATTAAAAAGAAGGGTCACCTGACAGATAATATGGTGAAAGTTAATGATTGACAGGAAGTGGACCAAGGTAACAAGTCACTTGTGAACATGTTTTATTAAAATGATTTCTCTTCTCCATGTCACTGTTAGAGAATCTGTGACAGATGGTCTCACAGACACCTCTCTGTATAATTTTACAGGACAGAGGAAACCCTGAGATCTTAGCAGGATAAAAGACCATGACAGCTGATGTAGTTAATGTCCTTTTATCTATATCCAGAAACTCACCTCTGATGCATCCCTTTGCTCTTTATTTAAAATCTTAAGCCTTTAATTTGTTGGCCACTCCTCAACTAGCAATTTCTCAATGTAGTGAAACCACACATAAATGCACAGTGATGAAACCTCAGTCCTAGGAATATGAAACCCTTCATCAGCTGTAACAGGCTTACTGAACAGCCCAGCTCCACAGGGAACCACAGGAAATGATTTTCTTTTTCTCCCATCAGCTGGGCCTTGTGACTCTGCCACCCCTGCTGAGTAGAGATCCATTAACAATACCCTGGACAGATGCCATAACATCCTTGGTCACTTGGTGATATTAAAAAACTCTGTCATGTCTGGGTAAAGACACCAACCTCATATCCAAGGCAAACTGTCCCCTCCCTCATCACTGGCAGATCCATGGGCCCGGAAGGTCCGCAGTGGGAATCAAAAAGTTCTACTCTTTGCTCTGCCTCGGTGGCCGTGTGGTGGGAGGGAAGATGGTAATCTAGAAAACAGTTTGTCCCCTTCTCCAGAGTGACCGGGTGACAGAGAATAAAGGGAATTCAGGGAATGAGGTGCTCATGCAGTCTATGTGAAATTGCGACTGCTCCCTGTGAATTATTCAGGGAGTGGGACCAGGCTTTCACACTGCCTAAGCCATTGACCTGGGGGCCTACATGTGGCTGGCTTTCTTCCTACTGCCTCTATTTGTTCTCCCTGTAACTTCCTATTGCCAGAGAGAAAGGCTCGCCCACCTTTCCAGTAGGCACTAGTTGCATAAACAAGACAGGACACACTGGTCACAAGAGAACAGGAGAGGCTGCTATGGAACTCACGTGTCCCAGGGACCTATCTAGAAAGCTTACAACCTTCCCCCCAACAACAACAACAACAACACACACACACACACACACACACACACACACACACGCACACGTGCACACACACGCACACACATGCACACACACACACACACCAGAACCCCACGCACACACACACACCAGAACCCCACGCACACACACATACACACACACTCACACCAGAACCCCACGCACACACGCACACCAGAACCCCATGCACACACGCATACACACACACCAGAACTCCACGCGCACACACACACACACACACACCAGAACCCCACGCGCGCGCACACACACACACACACCAGAACCCCACGCACACACACACACACACACACACACACACACACACACACACACCAGAACCCCACGAACACTGAAATCGAAGAGACCAAAGGCCACACATGGGATCCTAGAGCCAGAGAACTGAGAACTTCACCTTTTAATCCACTATAGCAGCTGTGACAGCAATTCACTCCATACGTGATCTCTTTACCTCCTCTTCCCTGCTATTTAGCAGGGAAAAAAGTCGCCTGTCTCAGGACGACTTGAGGTTTGTATATCACACCACTCAGTTAGATCTTAGGGCAGGCCTCATTGGATTCCTTGAGTTCTTCCCAACAACCCGCACCCCTATGGTGCCATCTTCCTTGAGGCCTCCCCAGTGCTGAGGGGATTACAGCATCGTGCCCCTAAACCTCCAAAACTGTGGGTTAAATCATCTCTTTTTAAAATAAGGCACCAAATTTGAAGTATTTTGTTAATAGCAACAGAAAATGAGACCTGCCCCTTCCAAAGGTCATGACCCCTATCATCTCCTACAACATTCCAAAACTAGTGCAAATATCCAGCCCATAGACAAGCTTAAGCTATCCAGACCATGCCACTTGGCTTCCAGGCAAGGGAGCTAGAGCAGGGATCCTCCGGACCTCTCATCTGCTGGCCTTTGCTGCTCGCCCCAGAGTGGCTCCATGGACCAGTGACCTGTGCAGTCTCACAGGGCCCCAGGCTCCATGCTAAAGTTTGGAAATGATTTGAATGTGACCCTCAAAGGTTCATGTGTTAGAGTCTTGGTCCCCATTATGAGTTTATGGAGATGTGAGCCTAGGGGTCATAGGTCACTGGAGTGCCACATCCACAGGGCATTACAGAAGTATTCATAGAACGCCTGGGTGAGATTTTATGACTTTAGGTCACACTGACTCAAGTCTTCTGGTTGCCTTTTTCTCTTTTAATCACTCCTGTACTAACAGGCTCCCACCATTATACGTCATTATGGTAGCGATACGAAATGTGCCCCCAAAACTCATGTTTGAGCAGTGACTGGATCATGAGGGTACTAACCTCATCAGTGAATCAATCCATTGTGCATCGAATTTATACAAACTGGAGTCATCTGAGAGAAGGAACCACAATTAAGAAAACGCCTCCATAGGCGTCTGGTGGTGGATCAATGTTTATCCCTAGTATAAGAATGGACTTTGGGAGCCCATTTCACATAGACGGGTACTCTCTCAGCCTAGACACATGGGGGAAGGCCTGAGCCCTGCTCCAAATGATATGACAGACTTGGAAGACTCCCCATGGAAGACCTCACCCTCCCTGGGGAGCAGAAAGGGGATGGGATAGGGGTTGAGGGGAAACAGGAGGAAGGGAGGGTACAGGAACTGGAATTGTGATGTAAACAACTGTTTCAATTTTAAATTTTAAAAATTTAAATTTTAAAAATTTCTTTATATAAAGAAAGAAAGAAAATGCCTCCATAACATTTGGCTGTAAGGCATTTTCTTAATTAATGATTCATGGGGGAGGGCCCAGAGCATGCTGGGTGCTGCCACCTCTGGGATGGTAGTTCTGGATTCCATAAGAAAGCAGGTTGAGCAAACCTTCCAGCTCCTGCCTCCAGGTTCCTGCCCTGTTTGAGTTTCTGTCCTGACTTCCTTCAATGATGAACAGTGATATGTAAGTGTAATGAGGGTATATAAACCAAATAAGCCTTTTCCTCCCAACTTGCTTCTCCCCCCTCCACCCCACCCCCTACTCCCACTCCTCACTCCCCCACCCCCAAACCCGAGAGAGGGTTTCTCTGTGGCTTTGGAGCCTGTCCTGGAACTAAGTATGTAGACCAGACTGGCCTCAAACTCACAGAGATCTGCCTGCCTCTGCCTGCCTCTGCCTCCCTAGTGCTGGGATTAAAGGTATGTGCCACCACTTCCCGGCTGCCCCCTCCCCCCCAAATTGCTTTTTAGTCATGATGTTTCAACGCAGCAATAGTAACCCTAACAAACACAGCCATTAATGAGTTCATGACCTGATAGCCACTAGGAAGTGAGGCCTAGTTTATTATGGGCGGTGTCTTTGAAGGGTGGGTCTCACCTCCACCTGCTTCCTCTCATTCCATTTCCCAGCCCCCATGTGGTGAGACTGAGTGAATGCAGCCTGCACTGAACCAACTAAACCCTCTGAAACCAAGACTCAGAATAAAGCCTACACTTTTTTTTTTTGAAACAAGGTTGTTTTACATGTCAATCCCAGTTCCTTCACCCTCCCATTCTCCCCTATCACCCCCACCAAACCCAAGCCCATCCCCTTTCTGCTCCCCAGGGAGGGTGAGGCCTTCCATGGGGAGTCTTCAAAGACTGTCATATCATTTGGAGCAGAGCCTACCCCCCCCCCATGTGTCTAGGCTGAGAAAGTATCCCTCTATGTGGAATGGGCTCCCAAAGTCCATTCATATACTAGGGATAAATACTGATCCACTACCAGAGGCCCCATAGACTGCCCAGTCCTCCTAACTAACACCCACGTTCAGGGGATCTGGGTCAGTTTATGCTGGTTTCCCAGCTATCAGACTGGAGTGCATGAGCTCCCCCTTGTTCAGGTCAGCTGATTCTATGGGTTTCTCCAACCTGGTCTTGACCCCTTTGCTCATCACTCCTCTCTCTGTAACTGGATTCCAGGAGTTCAGCTCAGTGTTTAGCTATGGGTGTCTGTTTCTGCTTCCATCAGCTACTGGATGAATGGCATATAAGGAATCGTCAATCTCATTATCATGGAAGGGCATTAAAGGTAGCCTCTACACTATTGCTTAGATTGTTAGTTGTATCCATCTTTGTAGATCTCTGGGCATTTCCCTAGTGCCAGATTTCTCCTTAAATCTATAATGGCTCTCTCTATTATGATATCTCTTTTCTTGTTCTCCTCTACTCTTCCCCCTGCATACACTCTTTTTAAATTGTTACTCCCAGCTAATTCTGTCACGGTGACAGAAGGCTGACTAATGCATGTTATCCACCACGTGGTCCTCACCAGAACTGAGCTTATACCAGTTAACCTCTAGAACTGTGGCCACTTTATAAAAGTAACCAGCCTCCGAGATTCATTATGGTAATAGGAAACAGCTTAATACAGAAACTTGGTTCTGAGGAGCCGAGCCATTCCTAAAACTATAACTAAAAATATGGAGGCAGATTTAAAATCAAACCCAAGTGATGGGCAGATGTTGGAAGAGTTTGAAAAAGCCGAAACCATGAATGCTGTAACTAGAGTATAGGTGATTCTGGTCATGGCTCCTAAGATGAGGGGACTGGAGAACTACCCATTGACACAGATGAGGGAAGGTTCTACCAGAAATCAGGTTGAAGGCCATTCTTAGCACACAGCCGTAAGGAATACCTTACCCATGCCTCAAGGCTCTGTGGAAAGTTGAAATTTAAAACAGGGACTGGTTTAACTGCAAATTTGGAAGAAATTTCTAAACAACAAAGCATGCACCTGTGACACAGTGTTATCACATGGACCTGTGACAGGAGAGCTGACTTTGTGGGTGCACAGAATGCAGGAGTTACGAGGTCACGGGCACTTCTACTGATCTTTCAAAGGAAATCTCAGGCAGCCGGGCAGAAGGTTACTGCCCAGAGAGCCATTGATAAGGCGATGCTGACTTAGTATAGCAATAAAACCACAGCAGAAAGCATGTCACACTAGCCAGAAGGCCACAGACTGACAAAATTGATTAACTACTCTGCTCTCACTGTCTTGAAATTTTCAATAATTCTGACCAGGAGCCCTGTTTGTTATTACAGCCTGTTCTGCTTCCTTCAAAACTGACCTATGAGCTTCTTTGAGATCCAATTCCCAATCCTTCTATCTATACTCTCTTTTCACTTTTTTGTGGTACTGGAAAGCAAACTCAGGGCCTAGAATATGCTAGGTAGACACTCTCTTGTTGGACTACCTTTGGACAGCAAACACAAAAATAATGACCTAGAAGCCTGATGGTGGTGGCTCAGATCTTTAATCCCACACTTAGGAGGTAGAGGCAGGTGGATCTCAGTGAGTTCGAGGCCAGCCTGGTCTACTGAGTGAGTTCCAGGACAGGCTCCAAAGCTACAGAGAAACCCTGTCTCGAATAATAATAATAATAATGACCTGGAGATTTGTTATTAATTATGGAGGCGTGGCCTTCAGTTTAGGCTTGTCTTAACTAACTCTCATAACTTAACCCACGTTTTTTGATTCATGTTCTGCCACATGGTGTTACCTCTCTTCCGTTTTGCACCTCCTGTCTCCTCTATGTCTGGCTCAAGACTCCACCCTTCTTTCCAGAGTCCTTCTGTCCCCAGAAGTCCCACCTAACCTCTTTCTAGCTTTTATTATACCAGTCACAGCAATACATTTTCACACCGTGAAATATTCCACATTTGTCTGTCATTACTGTTACTAATCTTTATTTTATGTGGGTGCTTTGCATGCATGTATGTCTGTGTACCACATGCACGCCTTGCATTGACAGAGACCAGAAGAGGAGATCAGATCCCCTGGAAGGGGAGTTACTGTTCTGAGCCACCATGTGGGTGCTAGGAATCGAACCTGGGTGTTCTGAAGAGTAGTAGCAAGTGCTCTTAACCACTGTGCCACCTCTCTAGCCCCTCTTTGGCCTTTCTCGGTAAAAAGTATACCACACTATAACATCTCATTGTACCCTCTAAATATACTCTACCATAATTTTCTATGTGTAATAAAAAAGAGACTCAAATTTAGAAAAATAAGTATGCATTCACACATACAAAGCCTTGGTACTATTGTAATCAGTATCTCAATTGGCATTCAGAGTTCATTTCTCCATTAGCCATCCCTACCACCCCCTACCACCACCCATGCTGTGGCCTAAGCTAGCAGCTTTCCTCCAGCCTCTCTGTTTGCTCTCAGCCTGGTTGCTTGGAAGAGAATCAGGATGGGATGAGGCAAGGGGAGAAGACAGACCCTTAAAACCAGAGGCTAGCCCTTTGCCTGCAACCCTAGTCACATCGGCACACCAGAAGAGGGCACCAGATCTCATTACAGGTAGTCATGAGCCACCATGGAGTTGCTTAGAATTGACTCAGGTCCTCTGAAAGAACAGGCAGTGCTCTTAACCACTGAGCCATCGCTCCAGCCCGGAAGCCCACATCTTGCCATGCTTCCCTGGCCTTTAACATTTGGAGCCTTTGTTTCTCTAAACCGCAGAAAATATATTTCCTCAACAAAGAGAAGCAGAGGCTCGGGGGGGGGGGGGTTTGATAGCAAGGAAGGTAAGGACTGTTGGAAAACGTTTAACAAACCCAGATGCTGGACTTTCTGTCTCTGAGTGAGGGAGGCATCTAGCCTCAGTGTAACTAAGCTACAGCCGCATCTTACAGTGGGTTATCTGTGTTGGGAAATGTTCAGCTATTAGATTTTGGTGTTGCAAGGAAGGCTCTGCTTTTGACCTCTGTTGCACAGAGGGATTTCTCCCAGTAAGGAGTGATGAGAGCTGCTGAGAGGGTGTTTGCTCTGAAGCCTTAGCCAGGCCAAGATTTTTCTGGAGAGTTCAGAGTTCTTGGGAAGACTCATAGAGATCTTTTCACTTTAAGTATGAAATGTTTTCGTTGTATGTGTGCCATGTGCATGCATCCCTGGTGTCCATAGAGGTCAGAAGAACCCAGACGGACCACAAGGACAAGGGCTTGTAACCACTGAGCAACAGATTTCTTCTAGTGTCTAATTCAATTTATAGATAATTGATGTTTGGGAAAATAATTCATAAATAATCACAATCTGACAAGTGATTTATCCTGGATTTCCCCAAAACACTGGCTTTTCACAGCAGGAAAAAAAAAAAACCAGAAAGCATGCATATATATATATATATATATATATATATATATATATATATATATATTTCATTCTATCATCCCTCTCTATCTCTGTGTGTCTCCCTCTCTGTCTGCCCCTGTCTCTCTCCCTAGGACCACCACCACCCTGGGATTGGAGCCACCTTACATCCCAGCCAGCCTGGGAATCGGAGTAGAGGGGAGGCTTCAGGGAAGGCAGGGAGTAGGTCAACCTGATACATCGATGATCTTCATGGAAGTGATTTCTACATGGTCTCAGCACCACATTCCATACATCATGCTATGACAAGACCTTGGGAAAAACAAAAAAAGGAAAAAGTGTCCTGACTTTGGAGCAATTTCTCACAAGAAAAATGAAAGGCCAGTGTACACCTGACTGTGATAGGAAATGGAATAGGCCAGAAGCTGCTCCAGCTGGTCCCCATACCCTGCGCTCTTTTTCCTTCTTAAAGATCTGCTTGGGACACCACATGGTCCCCCTCCTTTAGAAGTTATCACAGGAAGTTAGCACACTCACTGCACAATGAGTGACCCCAGCTTCATGAGCTTTTCTGAGAACACTGGCTTCTGTACCTGTGTCTATGTAAATTCCTTCATCAGGAAAGCCTGTTTCCTACCAATCAAAATCCCTGGGGGCCACTCAAATCTGGATGTAGGTGCATGCAACAGAAAACCTAAATGATACTGTTCTGACCAAAAAGGACGTCTTTTTTCTCATATAAATATATATGAAAAAACAAAAAACAAACAAACAAAAAAATGGGACTGAACTGGTGTTAATCCCACTGATAGAAAATAAGACCACTAGCATAATTTAAAGCCAAATTTGAAGCAAGCTTTATTAAATATTGGCCAGGTGGATGGACTCTGTTTTCTCGAGGGGGGAGTGAGTGTGGCCCTGAAGCAATTTTGCAGCAGCTTATGTGTTGTTTTGTTGTTGTTTTTTTGTTTTGTTTACTCTTTACTCTTGGGGGGGGGCTGCCACCAGCTCCCAAATAAATCACACACAGAGAGGATGATTATTACTTATAAATACCAGGCCTCAGCTTGTCTTGTTTCTAGCTTTTCTTAACTTCCATCTTTTCTTAACTTAAATGATCCCATCTATCCTTGGCCTCTAATCTTTTTCCTATCTTACTTCTATATACCTTGCTTTCGGTCTTCCTCTGTGGCTGGCTGGGTGGCCAGGTGGCTCTCCCCTAGAGCCCTCCTCTCCTTGTTCTCCTGCTCCCTGAATCTCTTCCCAGATTTCTCCTATTTATTCTCTCTGCCTGCCAGCCCCGCCTATCCTTTCTCCTGCCGTGCTATTGGGTGTTCATCTCTTTATTAGACTATAAGGTGTTTTAGACAGGCAAAGAATCACAGAGTTAAACAAATGCAGCATAAAGGAATGCAACACACCCTTGTATCCTTAAATGTATGTTCCACTGCATAAACAAATGCAACACACCTTAAAATAATATCCCACAACAGTTTAAGTACTTCTCATTCTGTCCAATCAGGAGCAAGTGTACATCCTGACATGCTTTTTGCTTGTGAACCTCCTGCCCACATGTGATGGAGTACATGCAGGGCAGATTGGTCAAACGAACTTATTTAGGGGAGTGAAAACATGTGGCTTGTTATCTCCCATAAACAACAGCCTCCAGCATTTCAGGAACTACCTGTCCTTGGGCAAGGGGCTTGCAGATCAGAAGCATTTTTGTTTCATGAACTTCTTAGGCATAGTAATTAAAACTGACAATGTAACGCTGGCTTCCACAGTGTGAGAACTCCACACAGCCAACGGGGAACCCAATCTTCCCCTCCACTGGGCCTCAGCAAGCTACTGGGTCTCTTTCTGAGGAGCACAAACAGAGCAAAGGCAAAGAAATTCTCTATTTCGAAGAAACTTTTCTTCAAGCTCTAACCAGTGACTTCCTCTTTTGTGAAACTGCCACTCTCGTCTGCAAATAGGAAGTAATGCAGGGTTTCCACTTGGATGTGGCCCCAACCATTATTACTGTGAAAGAAAAAGGCAAGATGTGGCTATTGAATGGGCAACCTCTATAAGCCCACTTCCTTGCTGCATAAAATATGTACCATATTTTAATTGTCTCATTCACTAGACAATAGTGAGCCATTGAGTTTGGGCTGGGGACTATTTGTGCATCACAGGTTGTTTGGCAGTACCCACAGTTTCTATCTATAGCATCACCTGTTACGTGCCAATGGGACCACTCTTCAACTGTGACAATCCAAAATATTTCTAGACACTACCAATGTTCCCTGGAGGTCCAAATGTTCCCCGGAGAGCCACTTAATTCAATTGTTTCTTCCTAAAACTTGTGACTATTTATTGCTCTAGTGATGATGTCTGTTTTAACATTTAGTGCTATCCCATTAACACTAACTTCTCCACATGAGAATGGGGCTTAGAAAGAATGGTCTGAAGAAACAAGAGACAGCAAGTTGATATCAACCTGCCTGAAAGGTTACAGGCTTCCTCATCCCCTGCGTGCCCACCAGCATGCAATGGCATGCCCTCCAGCCCCATAACATATTAACCATGCAGCAAACGTGTGCTGAATTAAGCATCAATGAGAAAAAAAAAAAACTACAGGAGCCAGGACTAATTCCTTAGTGTTTGAAAACACCACACACAGCTGTGCAAGGGAGGAAGAAAAGGGAGGGAGAGAGGAAGAAAGGGAAGGAATGGGGCAGGAGGGAGACAGGGAGGGAGGGAGGAAAAGAGAGATAGACTATAGATTTGGGGGAAGCATTGCTTTATCTCTTCCCTGAGGCATCTAACTGATGAGGAGTTCTCACCTCATCAGTATCTAGAGGCAAGGGGTACAGCATCACAGAAGCAGGAGGGGACCACTATTATCTTGAGTCATCAAGGATCAGCTAATCCACGTTTCCTCTTCAGCAGTCAAAGTGTTTGACAGTACATGTCTATCTGTACACACACACACACACACGTTCATATGTGTGCATGTAGTACAGGTACTGTTTTTTGTTTTGTTTTGTTTTGTTTTTTTCTTTTTTAAGAAACTCATCAAGTAGGCTAAGCCCCAGTGATCCACCTTTTTCTACATCCTCAGCATCAAGATGGCAAGTGGGCCATCGTGAAACTCAAGCCATTGTGCCTGTAAGGCAAGCGTTTTACCAACAAAGCTATCTCCCCATCTTCCAAAGTGGTCTTGTTGATGAAGTCCAACTTCACATTTCTGCTTCAGCCGTAGTGCAGGGCCAGAGAGGTACAGAAATCTTGGTGAGACTGACACGTGGAATTGAGAAGCAGTGGCCAGAGGTGCATCCTACCAATAGAGGTCTTGTGCTCCTCTGGCGATTTGCAGTCTATTACGGATTTTCTACAGGAAATGGAACAAGAAATTGAAGCAATTAAATCAACAGAATGCCCTGACCCTGCCTGCATGAAATGCAGTAGACACCCCACAGCTTCCCACAGATGGACAGATGTAGTTCTATGTTCACTAAGATTCAGTTAGGAAATACTAGCCCGCAGGAATCAGCCCCTCTTCACTATTCCCAGTCTATGTAAACCTCCACTTATTAATTGACTCAGTGTCTGGAATGTTTATCAGACGTTGCATATTTCATCCACTGTTGTGTTCTTTAAATTGGGGGGAGTTTGCTTACCTTTTGAATTAAATTTTTATTGTGATTAAAAATCCATATAATGTAACATTTGCCATCTTAACCTCCTATAAGTATGCAATTCAATAGATTAAGTGCATTTCACTAGTCTTCTTCTGGAGTCTGATTCTATTCTTTATGAGCATGCTGATACAATGTAAGCATGTGTAAAACAAAACAAAACAAAACAAAACAACAACAAAATGAAAGAAAAAAGAAATCATCCCATGAAAGCAAGAGGCTGATGGTTTTCAAGAGGCCTGGACTATATTATCTTCCATCATCCGGAAATGTTGCAACTTTTCACTAAGCATTTTTCTTTTTATACTGTCTTTAAGCACATCTCAAAGGAGGCTATGTTGCCAATCATTTCCTTTCTCCCCTTTTATTCATTCATGGCTCTTGACACACAGAGCTGACCTGGGTCCCAAGCTCTCACCTGGGAGAGCACAGCTTTCTGGGAGCAATTGGATATAAGGAGACACTTGAGAATGGTCATGAAAATGAGGAGTCTGATTAAGTGAATCCTCCTAAGGAATGAAAAGCTGTGATTGCTTGTGTGCTGTTTTGCAACACTTTCCCTTGAACTTGAGAACTCATTCATAGTCTTCCCAACAGCTCATTATATCACTTCCCATCTGTTTTGTATTAAAGTCAATTAAAATTAAAAACTTTGCCCTTGATGTCTCAGAATCTACATTAACAACTAACCCAAAGATGTCCAAAGATAACTAATGAGAAAACTCCTTACAGAATGCATCATGGAATTTTCTTCTCACAACATAAAATGAATATGATGTGTATAATCCTAAATGTAGCTAAGGAAATAGCAAGAATTATTACCCATATCCTCATCCTCAATATAGGAACTAAAATATGAATGGAGCCAAACAGGAAAATCACTATTAGAATCAGGAATGGAACTAAATTATAACTAGATTGATGTCAAATTAACATTCTCTTTGTGGAAATAGAAAAATATTATTTTAATCCTGAAGGAAAAATATCACAAAATTGATTTTACTTCTTGCCCAGATTTCTAGGCACTGGTATATTGTGGTTAATAAAGCAGAATTGATTATTCTTCTTTTGTAAAGTATGCAATAAAAGTAATTAGCTATGGCAATACATCACATTATTTTCACACTTTCAAAGCTAATTGTGTCTTTTCCCTTTGTAATTTAAAACGATAAAGTGGAGCCAACATTGCAAAATTACTTTTAACCACTTGGGGGCAGAAAATGTTTCACATCTGTATGTTACCAACTTTAAATCCCTAAACTTAAAAGGATAGTCTCCACTACAATAAAAGATGTTTAGGTCTTCCTGTGTCCTGTACAGCACACTGCACATGTAATACTCAGTTGAAGGCCTTATGGGTTTTTAAACTTTAAACTAGATAGTCTCCTCCTTTCAACAGTTCACAGGAGGTGAAAGTAAACATCCCTTTGAGTCTAGCATATCCTCCAGAAGAGCCAGCGTGCTTAAAGCAGGCTAGCATCCCCTGATCAGAAGCAAGGCTTTTTCTCAGTTAAAGTATCTGGAATGTGCCAGGCAGTGATGGCACACGCCTTTAATCCAGCACTCGAGAGGCAGAGGTGGGTGGATCTCTGTGATTTCGATGCCAGCCTGGTCCACAGGACGAATTCCAGGATAGTTAGGGCTACAAAAAACAAACAAACAAACAAGCAAACAAAAAAAAAAAAGAAAAAAAAACCCTGCCTCAAAATTCAAAATTTAAAAAAAAAAAAAGCAAAAAACAAAAATCTGCAATGCAAGACAAAGATGGTGTTTATTATAGACCTGGATAATCACTGGATTCATGCAGTATAAACTCAGCTGTTGACACTGGGATCTTTGTTATATGAACTTCTTTACTACAAGTTAACAATAGCTCTAAAGTAGTCAGCATGTTCTTAGTTTCTTCTTAGTGTATCTTGGTGACCTAATTAACATTTGTTTCCCTCCCAATGAAGCTATTTGCGTTTCAGTAACTAAAGCATTACTTTGATTACAACGTCTTCACTTTCTCTCTCTCCATAACTAAAACGAGTCATGGTAAATTATCCCATTTGAATGTCAGTCTGAGTGGGTGACATTTCAACTACTGCCCCTTTCTCCTCCCTTCCTTGTCAGTCTTGGCCATGCCCTACATCACTGGATAGCAAGTGGGCAATGGTGGCAGGCTGCCTGGGGGATGGGGCTGGCAGGGAGCCAGGGATTACCCATCACAGAAGTTGATGACATCTCTGATGCATGAGGCTCTCACTTGCCAGTCAAAGCTCATACAGCTTTCACTTTGCATGGCTTTACCCACCACCCTAAATCATGTCTGTTCTAAAGCATTTTTCCTTAAACAATTCTTCCCCCTCCATTTCCCAGGTCTGTGCCCCACACTCACCCAACACTAATAAACACAAGCAATGGCATGGAAACTCCGGGAGTGGAACAGGGTGGCAGGGTCTCCTCTTCTTCCATATTAAGAGCAATGTGATCTGAAAGCAGGGCTTTTAAACTAACTCTAGGCAAAGAAAGGTGCAAGGAGAGGCTCAAAGTATGTATGTGTTTGAAAATGTCATAATAATCAGGCCATTGTTTTGTATGGTTTATATATGGTAATAGCACAGAGAGGGACTGGCGAGACAGCTGGGGGGTAAACGTAGCTGCCACCAAGCCTGGCAACCTGAGTTTGACCCCTGGGACTCTCAGGGTGGAAAACTAAGTCCTACAAGCTGTTCTTTGCCCTGCACATGCGCACCAGAGCGCGTGCATGCGTGTGTGTGTGTGTGTGTGTGTGTGTGTGTGTGTGTGTGTGTGTGTGTGTGTGTGTGTGTGCACCCAAACGCTAAGTAAATGATTGCTTTTCAAAAGCAGAGAAAGATGCTTTTGAATACTGGTGTCTAACTACTGCTACCTAGTTTTCTGGCAGTTTCATAGGCACTAGTCTTCTGCGGCAACCGTAACACCTAGTCGCCAGAAACTGGTGCTTTGAAGAAGAGGAACATACTTTCCACAGATGGAGCAACTGGGAGTCTGAGGCCAGGGCACCAGCATGGCCGAGTTCTGGAAGGACTCTTGCTGAGGACTCTTGCTGGCTTGCAGATAGCCAGCTTCTCTTCTTGCTGTGTGTTCGCATGGCCTTTCCTCGGTGCTTTATGGGACAGCTCTCTCCTCTCCAGCTCTCACTACAAGTCTCGATTTTGCTCTTTTCTATAGGATCAGAACTCGCATCTTCTTAGCCCAATTTCTTCCCACGGCCCTGTTTCCAGGTATCAGTTGCACACTGGAGGTTAGAGCCTCACTATATGAAGTTGGGGAGGGTTGAATATAATTTAGTCTAAAATTTGTGCCTATTATCCATAGGCAACTACCATACTCTATTAAGTATCCCCTGTGAGTTGAAAAAAAAAGAAAAAATCAGCATTTTGACCACACCCATTTCGTGTTTCGGGTCTCCAGCAGTATCTACTTCAAACTTGTTTAGGATACCTTCTTTTAGATTCCAAACATCTCAAAACAAACAAACAGCCATGATTGTACCTGTATCACTTAAAAATTCCTTTAAAGGGTCTGGGGAGATGGATCAGTAGTTAAAAGCACTGTGTGCTCTTCCAAAGACCTAGGTTCAATTCCTAGCACCCATATGACTGTAACTCCAGTTCCAAGGGATTTGATGCCCTCATATATACAAACAGGCAGGCAAAATAAAATATTGTTTTTAATTCCTTTAGACACTAAAATGAAAAAGATCATTGACCAGAGGAGAAAATATTAGGAAGACACCCAATGACTTAACTTGTCTGAGAAAGAATTTCCCACTTCTAACTTTGGAATTTCATACCCATCCAACTTCTTTCTCAACAGAGCATAGACATGGAAACATCTGCACCATAGTCGACTCCAGACACCTGGTCTCCCTTCAAGGCAGGATTTGTTGTCCCATCCTGGCACAGACTGCCCCTACCACACCAAGCTCCTTGGCCTTTCAAAATGCCTTTCTACCACTAACACAGGATCAGTGCGGGAGTATAAAGGTCACCTCCACCCAACCTGGGACTGCTGTGACAGACTGTGTCTGCTCCCCAGATCCAGTGTTAGCCTGCATTGTATCAGACCCTCCTCACAGACAGACATCAACTTCTGCCCACAGCTCAAGCTGGCTTTAAACTCCTGGCTTTCCTAGCTCTACCTCCCCAGTGCTGGAATTACACAAATGAGCCACTGTGGGTATTGATCTTATTGTCTCCTCTGTTGTTGTGATAAAAGCAAATGAAGGGAGAAGGGGCTTATTTTGACTCGAAGTTTATGGCAGTTTGAATGAGAATGGTCCCTATAGGTTCATATACTTGAATGCTTGAACCCCCAACTGGTAGAAGTGTTCAGAAAGGATTAAGAGGTATGGCCTCATGGAGGACATGTGTCACTGGGAGGTAGGGGGTGGGGGTGCTATTGAGTTTCAAAAGTCCATGTCATTTCAGCTTGTGCACTCTCTCTCTCTCTCCTCTCTCTCTCTCTCTCTCTCTCTCTCTCTCTCTCTCTCTCTCTTTCTCTCTCTCTCTCTCTCTCTCTCACACACACACACACACAGAGAGAGAGAGAGAGAGAGAGAGAGAGAGAGAGAGAGAGAGAGAGAGAGAGAAGCTCTCAGCTACTGCTACAGTGTCACAGCTGCCTGCCTGGCCATGATGGTCACAGACTCTAACCCTCTGGAACTGTAATTCCCTTATAAACCCTTCCTCCTTTAGGTTGTCTTGAATATGGTTCAAGGATACAGTCCATTTGGGGCAGAGAAATCAAGGCAAGAGCTTGGAGCAGCTGGTTGTGCTGCATTCTCAGTCAGAAGCAGAGAGTTGAATGCATGCTCCTTCTGTCCAGGATCCCAAGCAGTGAATGGGGCCACCATACTTTGCAAGCACCATTGTGTCCCCTCGATGCACTGTTAATCATCATGTGATCATATGCTTTGGATTTGTCTCTGGTTCTCTATTTCATTCCACTAGTGCCTGTCTATTACAGTGCCAGTGCCAGTACTTATCATTTCCAGTCTACAGCCTGGTGGCGTAAGGCTAAATCAAGGAGGAGGATGTTTTCAGCCCATTGTTCTCAGAATAACCCTAGATTTTAGGAGTCTTTATGATTCCATATTAAACTTTGAGATTGATTTTTTTTATTTGTATAAAAATCTGATTAAAAGGTGAGAAAACAGGAACCTGCATAGATGACTCAATGGGTAAGAATGCTTGCTGATCAAGCCCAAGAACCCAAGTTCTGATCCCAGCACCCAAGCAGAAAGCTGGGTGTCATCACATATTATGATGCAAGGACAGTGCTGTGGGTGGATAGAGACAGCCTAGCTCCCAGTCCAGCCAGAGAGTCTATCTCAAAGGAATAAGATGGAGCGTGATAGAGGACAGTTGATGCCATCCTCTTCCCTCTGGGAGCACTCACACATCAGTGTAAGAAACCTATGCATATATGACACACACATACACACACACATATGCATATACTACATATACCATACAGGTGCACATACAATGCACACATATACCACACTCACAAACACATTTATATACATATACACGTGTGCATATATCACACACATATATATGTCACACACACACACGTGAGCAAATACTTGAATAGTCATGACTTCAAAGATGCCACAAAAATAGCCAATGGCAATATTTAAAAAAAAAGTACCCAACATAGCTGGGCATTGGTGGCACATACCTTTAGTCCCAGCACTCAGGAGGCAGAGGTAGGCAGATCTTTGTGAGTTCAAGCCCAGCGTGGTCTACAAGAGCTAGTCCCAGAACTGGCTCAAAAAACAAAACAAACAAACAAAAAAGTCATTCAAAGGGGTTCATGAGGCCACACACTACCCCTCCCCAGGGACTACTGGCAATTGGTGGTTGCTGGGAGCAGGGATGTCACTATGTCACTTTCTTCAGTGGTGTAGGCACTGACAAGTTGCCCATGTAAATAACCCCCAGGAATGATCAGGCAAACAGATCTAATTAAACTCACACAGAAAGGCAATGTGAGAGCAGGAGGGAGGCTTGATGGGGAGAAGAGAGGTTTCAGTGGGAGCAGGGAGAGGATGAAAGAGGGGTATGGAGGTGAGGATAACTAAAATTCAGGGACTAACAAATGAAGGGAGAAGTCATTTAACTCATCCAAAGTGTAATTTTCAAATATAAATATAAATATATATATACTTATATATGTGTATATACACATATATATGCATATATGTGTATACACACACACACACACACACACACACACACACACACACACACACACACACATTATATATATATATATATATATATATATATATATATATATATATATATATATGCGCACAGGAGTTGTCTTCCTGGTAAGTAGCTACACACTCTGAAACCAATGAGGTACAAAATGTCATGTTTTTAAATGTAAATTTTTAAAAAGCACTGACAGGGGCTTTATATTTTCTAGGCAAGGAATAAGATCCAGTTTTTCTTCATTTAAGAAATATTCTTGTCTGCCAAGAATTTCCCTCTAAAACTTAATTCATTTTTCAAATGCCACTTTGTTAAAGGTCTCTGTAAGATTTAAAAGAACGGTTATTGTTATGAGTAGTTTTCTCCCTGCCAGCCTGGGCCCACTGCTGTGCCAGCCCCAAGTAACACACAGAGACTCTGTATTTGATACAATGCTGTTGGCCAATTACTAGTTTCTTATCTGCTAGCTCTATCTTGAATATTAACCCATTTCTATTAATCTAAGTACTTCCATGTGGTCTTACCTTACTGGAGAGAGGGGCTGGCGTTCTACCCTCTAGGTCCTCCATTTTGGTTCTCCTCCCTCCTACTTCCGGAATCCTCCTTGTCTCCTAGTCCCACCTATCTTGCTTTCCTATTGGCCAACAGTGCTTTATTCATTAACCAATAAGAGAAACATATTTAAAGAATGACATCTCCCATCATCTCTTCTTTTCTGTCTAAAATAAAAAGAAGGGTTTTAACCTTAGCATAGCAAAATATATCACACAACAGTTATCAAATAAAAATCACAGTTAACAATACTTAGTTCATTAACATTTAGCAAGATTTAAATATTTTATCATCTATCTTGTCTTTGTGAGTCTAAAGTCCTATATGTAACTTATCTTTAATCCCAAGGATAATTATAACCATAACTACCTGTCTTCAAAGACCACTCCATAAAAGACCACAGAAGGATAATATATATATTCTAGAAATAACAGACACAACTTGCTGCCTGGTCAGTCACCCGAAGTTCTTCTGTAATGTTCCATCTTCCGTCCATAGGCCATAGTGTGTCAGGCAGACTCCTCAGCAAAGCAGGAAACTTTAAACTGTCCACCTGTATTGGCAGTTTTTCAGTCACTTTTATGTGTCCTGCAGAATGTCTGGCAGACTCTTCCATGAAGCAGAAACCCTGTAGCACTGTCCATCTTGTTTCAGCAGTTACTTTTCTGTGGGTCCTGCATGTCCAGTTTATACAGCATAAAGTCAAACAATCCAGACAAGAGCAGTATCTTGTCCAAATGGCTAGTCTTGCCATATTAGAGGCAAACTCCATAATGAGTTTCTTTGATGTCCATCTTCCATTCTGATGCAGATGCTATTGCCAGGAGCAATTATGTCTCACTGTCAAGAAATTTTAAATGCCATATTCTGTAGGTCTTTGAAAGGTTTGAAGAATGCCTATTCATCTTAAATACATCTCTGTATATCTAGAAAACTTAATTAACTTAACTATGAGTTTTGACTATCATAGGTAATTATAATATGTGTTAAATTATACATTACATTTCTAAATGTATTAAACACAATACCTAAACCAGAGGATAAATACATATATATCACAAAATTGACCTTAAATTCTTATCAATAAATGAAATGAAAATCAATTCCAAAACAAAGCATTCATATCTATACCATAATCTCCTTTCTACCTTTAAAAACAGAATGATTGTGATCATTAACCATTTATAACCAACCCCATTTAAACGAAAACAAACATTTATAAACAATATTTGGGAATTTGGGCATCGTTCTTTCCAAACTGCTTCCTGCTGGTAGGGGGTGCTGTCACAGGGATCCTAAGAAGACACAGAAATCCTGGCTGTAGTGGTCTGCAAGGCTGCTTTGTCCCAACTGCATTGAATGTTGGATCACCTGGGGCGCTGTTTCAGGGGGTCTGGCCTGATCAAACCATGTTAGTCCGAAAGGAATCTACAGCTTTTCATTTTCTATGGAAACAAAAATAGAAATACTTTTCCCCAGTAATCTGTCCTTAGACTTAAATTTTGGAGTCAAAGCATTTTTAAAATATGTAAATTGGATTAATCCAGCAGCATTTGTTTTAACGGTTATTGCTATTTCCTCAGCAGTCAAATAATTTAAAGATAACAAAACAGCATATAGTATCCACACTCTTTTTGTGCTTCCCATCTTTAAGTGGCTTTTGTTATTACTCTATTTTTTTTTTATTTTTTCATTTTTTGAGACATGGTTTCTGTGTGTAACTTTTATCTGTCCTGGAATACCTGTATACCAGGTTTACTTTGAAATCACAGAGATCTACTTGCCTCTATCTCCTGAGTGCTGGAATTAAAGGCATGTGCCACCATACGCAGCTACTCTCTCTTTCTTTTTAAAACCATATTATCCTGTTTCTTTTTCTCTCCCAAGCCTGCGTATATTTAAAACACACTGTAAACCTTTAGCAGTTTTTCTTAATCTGAATCTGTCTTTACTGTAAGTCTTTATCTTTTATCTGGTAAACAATAACATTGCTAAAATGAAAGCCACAGCTATGTTAGCCACAGTCTATCCAAGATGGTACCTTTACCGCCAGCACTGAGAGCTGTACTCACTGCCTTGGTCTAGGCTGCCATCCAGCAGCATGTTGCCGGCTTGGAGATGTGGTCACTGCCATTGCCAGCTCTCATACTCACCAGTAAGTTGTTAGTAGAAGAAATTGTAGTAGTAGTAGTAGTAGTAGTAGTAGTAGTAGTAGTAGTAGTAGTAGTTGGGTATCTCCCTTGTTGGAGATTTCTCTGAAGACTACTCTGGCTTGTGTCTGTCCACCCACACCCACACAGTCCTCTTGTGGCTTTCTTGCCTCTTATCTTTTGTTCTCTCTTAATGAAGTGTCCCTCCAGGTTTTAAAGAGAAGATTCTCCTTCCATTTAAGACCCTATTATATCCTTCTAATGTTCTCCCAGCTCGGGGCCCCAGCATGGCCTCAATGCTCTTCCTCCTAATGAATCTTCTCTTTCATTCTTGGAAGGTATTTGTATGCCAGCCTCCTTTCATGAACAGACTACCCATAATTTTCCCCCTCTTAAATTCTATTTAACATACATTTAACTTAGAGTTGCCACAACTCTAAGAGTTCCCTAGTGTTACCACAGGCATGGACTAACAATGAATCTTCATCAAATATATCTGTTTCTTCCCAGTAACATTGAAGCCATGACTAAACAAGACCAAGGCCCAGCACAGAGAAACTTAGTATGGAAAGTCCTAGAAGGCTGGTGTTAGAATGCCGATGTGCAATGGCCCCCGACTGGCTATGTTTCCAAATGTTTGGTCCTCAGCTGATGGCACTGTTTTGGGACATTGTGTAACCTTTGGGACATGGGGCCTGGCTGGCAAATGTTAGCTATCCAGGGCAGGCCCTGATGGCTAACATACTCATCCCCGCTTTGGGTCCTGTTCTCTGCCTGCTGATCACCTGAGATGTGAACAAGCTGCCCACAAGTTCTCGCCACCTCAAACAGATCATCTCGGAAACTGTGTCTCCCCATGGTGGAAGATACCCTCTGCAACCCTGTCAGGCATTTTGTCAACAGCAATGAAAAAGAGTAATCCAGATGGGGACATGGAACAAGCTGGGCAGACAGCGAGTTGAGTGGGAGATCCTGCAAACCCCAAAAAGATTAGGATGGAGTTCTATCAGAAACTGAAAACCAAACCTGACAGGTAACTGTCAAAGCCACCTTTCCTTCTCCAGCAAAGCTCGGGGTGGTGACATACTGCTGTTTATTGCTCTGAAGAGACACCATAACCAAGGCAGCTTAAGAAAGAAAGCATTTAGGCAGTGGTGGCCCATGCCTTTAATCCCAGCACTATAGAGCTAGCTCCAGGACAGCTGGAGCTGTTAAACAGAAAAACCCTGTGTTAAAACAACAACAACAATAATAATAATAAGTATCATTATTAGTTATTATTGTGCTCTCTTCAGCAGCATACTAAAATTGGAACACCATATAGATACAAGATTAGCGTGGCCCCTACACAAGGACACACAAATTTTTGAAGTGTTCCATATTCTGTTTAAAAAGGGAAAAAATTAATGAAGTTTCTTTCCTGCCTTGTCCCTCAGCCTTTTAGTCCCAAATAAACACACGAAGGCTTATAATTATAAACTGTCTGGCCAATGGTTCAGACTTCGTACAGGCTAGCTCTCTCTCTAATTATTAACCCATTTCTATTAATCTAAGCATCTACACATAGTCTTGGTTTGCCTGTGATGCCTGGTTCTCATTCCCTTGGCAGCTACATGGCATCTCTGGCCTCTCTCTCTGCCTCTTCCCAGAATTCTCCTAGTCTAGTAGCTCTGTCTATGCTGCCTGCCTAGTTACTGGCCAACGAGCATTTATTCATCAACCAATAAGAGAAACATATATTCACAGCATAGAAGCACATCCCCCCGAGAGAGTGAGAAAGAGAGAGAGAGAGAGAGAGAGAGAGAGAGAGAGAGAGAGAGAGAGAGAGAGAGAGAGAGAGAGAGAGAGAGAGAGAGAGAGAGAGAGAGAGAGCATTTATGACTCGCGTATAGTTTGAGAAATTCATTCTTGCCTCATTTTTAGTCCCACTGCCAAATTCACCTTTCTGTATCGTTTCTTTCAGGTTGTTCTTCAAAGACACAGACTCAGAAACCTAAGTCTGGGTGACATCTTTACTCTGACCTCCCCCTTCTCTTTCTTTGGACAGGGTCTTAATGTAGTCCAGGTCAGCCTCAAAGTCTCTGTAGCTGAGGATGACCTTGAACTTTCTGAGACTGGTGGTCCACCTTCTAAGTGCTGGGATTACAGGTTCAGTTTTTGGTTTTTACTTTCTGTCAAGGTTGCAGTTAGAACTGAGATAATGTGGGAGGGGCCAGACCTTTGGGTCAGGCAGATAAACAATCTCCACACTCCACCATCCCTTTTCATTCCACGTTCAGGGAAAGAGAAGAGGCTCAGGTCTGAGCTTGTAGAATCCTACGGACTCCTTCTTGGAGCTCAATGGTGCTGAAAATAAAAGTAAATTCAAAAGACTAGTGAAAACGAAGCAGTTTTTAATACTCAATTCTGTGGAAATCAACACCAGCACTAAGAAAAGCCAAACATGGTTGGGTACTGATTTGAAGCAAAACAATGGGTTTTAGATTCCCGATGTGGAGAAATTCTTTCCACTCTTCCATCGGCCAGAACTTGCCCCCTTCCCAAATTCCCCATCTTGTTGGTTTAGGACAAGAACTTTACCGTAATTTGGGCCTTGAGTCTGCCTTCCCATTCTCTGATAGTTTTCAGCAGGCTACCAGGGGCTCTCCATTAATAGCTGTGAGACAGATAGGCTGGGTGAGCCGCCAGCGTGGAGAAGGGTACTTAGCGCCTCGGGCTTTTCTGCAACTCTGACGAACTTAAAGCGCACCTCAAACTGCAAATGAACCATAACAACATGTCTTACACCGAGACCTTCGGGCTGTCCTCCCCAGGGCCAGAGCTTTTGCTCAGCTCAGACCTTGAGAAGGCAAACTGAGCACTAGGGCAACTGTAGTCCTGAGTCCAGGAAGAAAGAACTGCCAGGCAGGAGCCACCAGAGGGCGCCTGGAGTCAGCCTAAGGCCCGGCCTGAGGCTCGCCGGGGCGGCAAGGGTTGGTGTAAGCGGAGCCTCAGTGCGGGAAAGGGAGAGGAGGGGAGAGGCTGTAGCCTGAACGAGGCAAGGCCCCGGGGCGGTGGGGAGACAGGCGTGAGGCGCGAGGATGAAGCCTGTAAGGGCGGTGCACTGCGGTGGTGTCCGACCAGAGTGAGAGGTTGGGGCGGGGCCGGAGGGCGGGGGCGGGGCCGGAGGGCGGGGGCGGGGCCTGGGCTCGAAGGCGCTAAGACCCCCAGGGTGGGGGCGGGGCCGGAGGGCGGGGGCGGGGCCGGAGGGCGCGCGTGGGGTCGAGGGCGGAAAAGCCCATTGTTCCACCTTTCCGCTTGTGGCAGATCCCTCCCGCCTACTTCCGGCCCCGCTTCCAATCTTGGTGGCCCGGGGTCTCCCTAGTGGCTCCCTGGGCGACCTGAGTGAGCTTCGTCGGCCCGCCACCGGGCGCCCCACCCTCAGGATGTGTTACCTAAGTGCGCGGTCACCGTCGCCGTCACACACAGGCAGCCTCAACCCCGCCCCCGGCCAGCCCGCATCCCTCCGGCCTTCTTCCCCCGCACCTGCCCGCACGCTCCCGGGGCCCGCAGGTGCGGAAGACCGCGAAATTCCACGCCCCGCGGACACCCGCCAGCTCCTGTGACAAGAAGGGGAGGCGCGGGCTGGCGGGCGTAGCTCCCGGGCAGATGTGCCAGGTGCGTGCGACCCCTGGTGCCCTGGGCGGGCGCGACAGCCCCGCAGTCCCGGAGCCCTCCGCCCGGGCGGGCTTCTCGCCAGCGCTAGGGGGGAACCCGGTGTCCCCCACTGGGGACACAGGTCCCGGACCACCTAGTTTATCTGTCTGCTAGAACGAGTCCTTGTCCAGAATCCTCAACGCCTTTCGAGCAGTGGTTCTCAACCCTCCTAACACTGCGATCCCTCTTTTTTTTTTTTTAACTTTTTAAAATTCATTTATTTTTTTTTACATTCCAATCCCAGTTCCCCTCCCTCCTCTCATCCCACTCCCCCGACTTAACTCCCACTCCACCTCCCATCTGCTCCTGGAAGAGGGTAAGGCCTCCCCTTGGAAGTCTAAGTCTGTGCCATCATCTTGTTGAATACTTTAATGCGGTTCCTCACGTTGTGATGACACCCCCACTACAACATTATTTTCGCTGCTACGATTATGAATCGTAATGTAAATATCTGTTTCCTGCAGGTCTTAGGCGACCCCCAAGGGGGTAAAGTGGGGGCCCATAGGTTGAGAACTGCTGCTTTAGAGGAAGGCTCTTGTCCTATTAATGAGTCAGTCTCCCTGCTTCATAGAAAGGCCACCATGGTAGAAAGTGTGTTAAATTTGAGCAAGAGTGAATTGTAGTAGGGGATGTGTTCGTTACAGGTTCTCCAGGTGGTCAGTTTAAGTTACTTCCAAGAAGTTTGCTTTAATTACACGAGTTGCTGTTTATTACAGGTTTGACAGAGTCCCCAAACCCTCACAGGTAGTAAGAAAGCCTCTGGTTTTTGTGCGTCGATGAATTGAAGAATTTTGGCAGCAGAAAATGTTTCCTACCTAAGGCAAAGTCGTAATACTAACCGAGACAGTTTCCAAAACTAAAATCGCCCTCACCTTTCATCTTATTTGCTCTCCAGACTGCCTAAGTATAGGCAAGAAGCATGGAGGTAATGAATGGCAGGGCTTACTGCTGCAGGGATCTTGAAGGAGCTGACATCCTGTCAAACACCTTTTACTCTAATGAGCTACACACACCACTCGAAACAACTACTCGCCCAACGGCTTCAGAAGACAGGTAAAATAGAAATCAGAAAGAAAGAGTCAGAATGCAAAAAGAGATTTTGATACATCAGTGACTCGCCCTAAGCACTTTCGCTCTCCAATATATCACATGAAAAAGAAAGCAAAACTTGCTGAGCGTTGGTGGTACACGCCTTTAATCCCAGCACGTGGGAGGCGGAGATGGGGATCTCTGTGTGTTTGAGGCCAGCCTGGTCTACAGAGCTAATTCCAGGACAAGCTCCAAAACAATAGAGAAACACTGTCTGGAAAAACAAAACAACAAAAAGCAAGTCCTAACTAAACTATGCATGGTTATTCTGTTAAAACTGGGAAAGTATATTGTCATATTCTATTTCAAAAAGAAAATAAAAAGAAAGAAAAGGCAGTGGAGAAACCCACAGAAACAACTGGTCTGAGCTAATGGAAGCTCACTGACTCCAGACTGACAGCTGGGGAACCCGAAACTAGGCCTCCTGAATGTGGGTGACAATTGTGGGGCTTGGGCAGTTTATGGGGCCACTGGCAGTGGGACCAGGATTTATCCCTAGTGCAGGAATTGGCTTTTTGGAGCCCATTCCCTATGGAAGGAAACCTTGCTCAGCCTAGATATAAGGAGGAGGGCCTTGGCCCTGCCTTAATAGGATATGACAGACTTTGTTGACTCCCCATAGGAAGCCTCACCCTCTCTGAGGAGTGGATGAGGGTGGAGTGGCGGGAAGGTAGAGGGAACTGGAATTGGTATGTAAAAAAAGATTGTTTTAAAAAATAAAAAAAGTAAACATCAAATTCTTCGACTACATTCTAGAAGAGAGAGAGGTGTGTGTGTGTGTGTGTGTGTGTGTGTGTGTGTGTGTGTGTGTGTGTGTGTGTGTGTGTTGCAGGGACTAAACCCAGACCTTATGCCTGCTAGGCAAACACTGTACCACCAAGCTACACTAATACACCTCAGGAACACATCTGTCCTAGACCTCTAGAATGGCCCCTTCCTTCACTCTGAGATCTACCCGTTTATTGTGGTATCTACTAGTAGCATATTCAGCAACACTCTCTGCCCAGAAATACTCCCAGAATATGTTGTAACAATGATTGTGTGTAAGCCCTGCACTGTGTTTGGTTGTGACTCTATCAGTCCTCATGACAGCCGTGTCAGTGAGCACTGGTGTCCTTTCACCTATGATGGATAGGGTATAAGCAAATACTTTGCCAAAGTCTCTGGCTCAGCTTTCTTCTGCTTGATTAATTTGAATCATTTTGAGAGGAAGAATAAGTTTGTTTTTAAGTATCTTGTGTATCTGGGCTTGTTTTGTATATTTCTAATGTCATTTGGCCAATCCATAACAATGCTTGGTAAGAAGAGGCCAGGTGATGACTAAGCTGGTAAAGTGCTGACCACATAAGCATGAAGATGTGGGTCTGATCCCCAGCACCTACATAAAGAAAAGCCATGTGTGGCAGTGCGACCCTGATATCCCAGGGCTGGGGAGGCAGAGACAGGAGGATCCCCGGGATCCTGGGAGCTCAGCAAACAGCTACTCCAAGAAAATCAGGAAGCACCTGTCTCAGAAATAAAGTGGAGAGTGATTGAGGAAGGCAGTCAGTGTCACTTTCTGGCCTCACACATCTGTAGAAACACATGCACAAGCTTTTAAAAATTAAATTTTAGAAACTAGACAGGAAGCCACTTTACCTCAGTGTAAACACTTCCAAAGTGGAGCTGGAAAGCTAGCTTAGCAGTGAAGAGCACTTGCTGCTCTCCAGAGGACTCAGTTTGGTTGTAAGCACCCAGGTTTGGCTCTCTTCTTCCATATCAGGCAGCTCACAAACACCAGTTAGTCCAGTTCTGAAGATCCGGCACCCTCTTCAGGCCGCCAGGGCACCTGCAGACATATGGCATAGATACATACTCATAAAGCAATAAATAAATTGTCAAAACCAAAACCCTCTGCAGTGATGCAGTGCTACACACAGGCAGTCCATTCCAGTTTTGACTGGCCTTGGCTCTTGGGTCGGTTTCTTTGAGATGTTTCTAAGAATACTTTTTCTTCCTTGTGACTTCTACCTGCTGGTTCCAGTTCTTTGCCTGCTAGTTCCGGTTCTTTAGTCTGAAAATATGTAATAAGTCATTATCCCCAGGCCAGGAGCTCTTCATGGGTTTAAAGTTTCTTCGGACTCCCTAAGTATCTCTTTGTCAGCCCCAATACTGGTTCTTCAAGACTCCGCTCTTACATCGGGCTCTTACTATCTTATTTAGACTTCATGCATCTATTTCAATTTATAAGCAAGCTCTTTGCAAAAGAAAAAAATGGGTTCTTGGAGCCTGGAGAGATGGCCCAGGGTTAAGAGCCTTTGCAGGACCCAGATTCAGTTGCTAGCTCACAGCCCTCTGTAACTCCAGTTGCTTGGAGTATGATGCCCTCTTCTGATTTCTTCAAGCACCAGGCACACATGTGGTGCATTTTTAATTATTATAAATATGTAAATAAACATTTTGACATGAACATTGTTTTCTAAACCAGGAACATTTGAGAAAATTAAGTGCCCATATGGTCAGCTGTCCATAACATATGAGGCCACTGTCCAGGAATAACCATCCCTGGCTTCTAATAACTAAACCTTTTTTTCCCTTTGATTTCATGTGAGCTTTTGTTTTTATTGTAATCTCCAGACAGAAAGCCAGGATGACCATGTGTTCTTTCAGCCCTTTCTGTAACTCCTCATAAGAAACCCCAGGCAGCCTAGAAGATCCTCTTTCCCTCATTGTTCTGAGATGCTCTGAAAACTGTCGCCAGGACAACAGCAGCATCTCTACTCTGTCCTACCCGAGGCTTGCTTCCAAACAAGTTCTAGATCAGTGGCTCTCAATCCAAACCCAAAGCAAAATGATAGGAAGCAAAAAGCCCCTGCATTCCAGGAAAACACTCTTCCTGATGGTAAAGATGAATCGAGTCCTTGGCATGTTAGCTTTCAGAAGCTTCATTTTCTAAGCATATAGGCACACCCTTGCCAAATGTGGCAGATTTTGAGTTAACGTGGCAATCTTAATGATAATATACAATTCCCTGTGCCAGCCTACTTTGTTCTTCTCATAGTGGGCAAGGCAATCAGAGTACATTAAAATCATCTAAGGATAATCACATCAGCTTATCCCTGTAATCAAGGCACTTTGAAGGTTAAGACAGAACTATTGAACTAAGGACCATTGCTGTGAATTTAAGGACACCCTGAGCTCTACAGTTAGCTCAAGGCCAACCTAAACTACCAACTAAGACCCTATCTCAAAAAGAAATCATCTGAGAAGCTCCATAAAAATGTGTATTTCCAGGCTTAACCCGTCCATATTCAGGCACACTAAGTGGGAGGAGAGGCAGAAGAACCTGGGCAAGGCGGGGCTAGCAGAAAGCACTGTAAACAGTAGGAGAACAGAAATAGGGCTCTGGCTTACCCAAAGATCAAAGGACAAGCTAATTTTTACTTCTATTACTTTATACACTTGTGTCTTAGAACAATTATAGCAGCCACTATTTTATAACGATCTCATTTGTTCTCCTTTGAGAATGTTAGTAAATTAATAGGCACTGTTTTCTTTTGTATTTTTTCCCAATAGTTCCAAGAGTTTCTTGCCAGCATGGATGAGGCACCAGGTTTAATTTCCTCTGTGTGTGTGTGTGTGTGTGTGTGTGTGTGTGTGTGTGTGTGTGTGTGTGCACATGTGCACATAAATATGCACAAATTAAATGTACCTGTGGCTGGGACAGTCCCTAGAATAACTAGCCTTATCCCCTCTTCCCAGTCAGCTGACTTCTTGTCAGTTCTGTAACTCATCAGGCAGAGAAATATATCAATTAAAAAGCATCTTGAGAATTGCTTAGGACTTCAGTACAGGAGGCTCCCATTTTGCTTCTAGGTTTACATCATTGCTTTTTAAATTTTAAAACACACACACACACACACACACACACACACACACACACACACACACTAGTTCTCTTCCAGCTTTAAAAAAATGAGAGATTTGTGTAAGCTTTCTTGTAACCATTCCTTCCAATTGTTACTAGTCAAACTGAGCCCTCTAATTTTGTGATTGATACTCAAGATTCTACACAATGACTTTAAAGTTTTGTTTCGTTGCATAACCTTCCCTCAAACAAAGTAAGCTATTTTCTGCGGCTACAGAGTGAAACATCAATAATTTCATAATCATTATTTTTGTTTAGGAGAAGTGTTTTATTTGAAATAATTATTTCATCCTAAAACCTCAACTTACATTTTAAACAGTTCCTCCTATACAATGTTATGAATATTAATACTACAGAATGGGGGTTAAGCAGACTTGACTATTTAAAATAAAAAGAAACAAACATGCTGGGTGTGGTGGTTCATGTCTATTAATCCCAGCACTTGGCAGACTAAGGCAGTTAAATTACCATGAGTTCCCCACCAGCTGGGACAGAAAGAAAGATTGCAAAGGATCGAGAGGGCCAAGGGTGATTAAGGCATTACCTCTTATTTTAAATGTTTTTTTTTTCCAATTTTGCAGCTTCACTGGGTGCCATTACACATGATTGATTAACATTATTTTTGGCTCATCTTCTGGGACAATGTAATTTATTGGGGTCAGATATTGAGAAATTGACTCATTTATGATTTAAATATAACTTTACAAACTTAAAAATTAAAGCTTAGCTTTTCATTAATCACAAGTGTTTAATATTTTTCACTTGTCATATTCCCTAATCCATGTGTGTTGATCATAGTCGGAGCTGGAAGAGGGGGAAAGGTCTGGAAGCTGTTTGCCAGGACCCCACAGCAACATGCCCCACACTTTCCTAAACTGTGGTGCAGCACTAAAGACATGTTCTCTGTAATGAGCCAGACAAAATATTTGTGCTTTACAGTTTTATCATAGATATTCAATTCTGCTGTCATAGGGTGAAGGTAGTCACGAACTAGTTATCATACATAAATGAAAGGCACTATTCCAGTAAAATACTATTTGCAAAACAGTTAGTAGGGCCATAGCAATTTCATATGTTACTCAGTTCCATTTGTTTTGTTTTGTTTTGTTTTTTTGTTTTGTTTGGTTTGATTTGATTTTTTGAGACAGGGTCTCTCTGTAGCTTTGGAGGCTGTCCTGGAACTAGCTCTTGTGGACCAGGCTGGTCTCGAACTCATAGAGATCCGCCTGCCTCTGCCTCCCAAGTGCTGGGATTAAAGGCATGTACCATCACTGCCTGGCTACTCAGTTCCATTTGCAAGTCATGAGTGTTAATTCTCCATTGTACTTACCAGTTACTACTGGGAAAGGGTCATCTAAGGCATGTACTGTGCTGACAGAGAGACAAGTACCCAGCAGCTCATGCCTGTCCGACTCTGCCTTCTCTATACTCACAGGACAGTCCACAGGGCTCAGGAAGCCCACAGAAGACAGTTCTGCTTTTCTCTCATACTGTACTTCTCACCATGACCCTCTTCCACTGTGCCCACAAGTTCCTGACCTCTAGACACGCTCTAAAAGTAGATATGGGAAACCATTTTTATGGTTCATGCAATCAACTAAGTTCTACTCAAGTCTTCATAAATCGTCCAAACGTATCCAAATACCCAAGTTAGGATGGAGTAGCACTTTTAAGCCTCTGGCTTGAGACTTAGGCTATTCCTGTTCAACACTTTGACCCACAAAGAGAACTCTATTCCTCAAGTCCCCCAGCCATTCCTCAGTTCCCTCCAGAGGGCCCATTGTTGCATAGCATTTGTCAACCTAGGGAAGCAAGTAATGTCTTCACAGTATTACTACTGATTTTTTTTTTACAATACTCCAAGTCTCCTCAACAGATGATGCGAGGAAGATCCAAAGGAGCAAGTTTGACCCTTACCTTATACCATACATAAAATTTACTCAAAATGATTCAGAGATACGGTGTAAAAGCGATAACTGAAACTATAAAACTCATGGAGGGGAAACAGGAGTAAATCTTTGATTTTTGAGTAGCAGTGTATTTATATATGACATCCTAACAAAACTAAAAGTAAGCCAGGTGGTGTTGGCGAATGTCTTTAGTCCCAGTACTTGGGAGGCGGAGGCAGGCAGATCTATGAGAGTTCAAGGCCAGCCTGGGTCTACTGAGCAAGTTCCAGGACAGTCTCCAAAGCTACAGAGAAACATTGTCTTGAAAAACCAAAAGAGAAAGTAAAAATGAATTGAACTTCATCAAAATTAGAAACTTTGGTATTTCAAAAGAAACAGAGTGCTCCGTGAGGTTCGAGGTCAGCCTGATCTACAAAGTGAGTTCCAGGATAACCTCCACAGGAATACAGAGAAACCCTGTCTCGAAAAACAAAACAAAAAATTATGTTAAATGATCAAAGCCAACATAAAGACTACATAGTATATGGTTCTGTTTATATGAAGTGTCCAAGCCAGGCAAGTCTAGTAAGAAGGTGCTTGGGGTAGAGTAAAGGTGAGTTCCTTAGTAGAGCACTAGCCAAAGAACACAGGGCTTCTTTTCGAGGCCAGGAAGATATAAAATAGACTCTGGAGGCTGCTGTACACACTTGTGGGTCAACCAAAACTGTAGAATTCTATGACATGTGAATCTCATCTCAATGAAGCTTTTGTTTTTTACACAAAATAAACACAATATTTGTGGGGACAGCTAACTTCATCCTTTAGCAGTCAGAGAGTGTATCATAATCTTAGAGTTCTATATTCTGAAATGATGACCTAAACTCCTAATGAAGTAAATGGGTTTAAGATGTAGTCAGGCAGTGTCAAAAGTCTGTCATTTGTCACAGGTATCAAGAGCTGAGAGAGTCAATGCCACAATGTAGGCTCCCATGGGGTGCCGAAAGGGAGTATGGTGGCATTATTCCAGTTGCTCTTCCTGAAGAACACAGGCCAAAATGCGAGCCTCCCTGTGTCATGGGCAAAGGACATCAGCATTATGGATTTGGTGGAGAGATCTGGCCAAAGTAAGTGAACTTTCTGGCATTCACATAAGGTCTTCATTAACCACTGCTTGTTTTTATTGTTAGTTCTTACTAACATATCTGCTTCTAGATTTTACTGTTTATGAAAAGGCAGAAAAACTAGTTTTATGCTTCCCAATTGTGAAATCAGTGGTAAGTCTGTAGGTTTTGTTTTATGTTGCTGTCATTTGAGATATTAAAGTATTGTGATTAGAACGTTTGATTAATCCCTCACTTATCTAAAACAAAATTAGGCCTGGAGTGGTGTCTCCGCAGTTAAGAACACTGGCTGCTCTTCCAGAGGATCTGAGTTCACTTCCCAGCACCCACATGGCAGCTCACAACCATCTGTAACTCCAGTTCTGGGAGATCTGACTCCCTCTTCTGGACTATACAGACTGTACATGTGTGATGTGCAGATACACATGCAAGCACATACATGCATATACATAGGATAAAAATTACAACTGAATGTGAGGAAAGATAGAAAGAAGGGATTACGTTAAAAATGTTTTTATCTGTGCAAAAAGCTCACCCCAATTTGTGCAGGTGTTGTTGGTTTGAGACTGTTTTTTAGTTTGTTCACCAATCTTGTTAAATTATTTGAACCTGTATGGCACTATGTTCATGCTGATTTCCCCTCATATATGTCTGGGGTGGGGTGCATGGAGGTCAGAGGACAACTTTGAAAGTTGGTTCTCTTCTTCTACTATGTAGACTCCAGGAATTGGTAAGGCTTGGCAGCAAGCACCTTTACCTAAACTAACTGGCCAGCCCATATTTTCAAATAATAAACTACGGCGTCATGCCTTCAGCTAGAGTATTCAAAACACAAAGCTAAAGGAGCCTAGGCCTCGTGGCACAGCATGTAATCCCAGATGACTAAGGGGCTGAGGCAGGAGGATCAGAAATGCAGGGCCTGGGCAACAGAAAACAAAAGAAAAACAGAAAATAAAAGGGGGGGATTCAGGCTATGAATATAGTTCAGTATCCAGTGGTTCCTAGCATGCACAAGGCCCTAGATTAAAAAAAAAAAAAGGCAAGCAGCAAATTAAATTAAATGCGTCCTTGTTTGCTAAAGGTTATTATATTTACCCAGAATGGAATCCATAAAACCATGGCACAGAGCCCACTTTCTTTCCTGCCTTATCTAACACTCCCAATTGTCTGGTTTACTAACAGTCTAGATAACTAGTTGCATGTGAAAGAAATAAATTAGGAAAGATAAGCCACAGCTAGACAATAAAATATTAATAATAGGGGCATGTGCAGCCAGTGACCTCTAAGTATCAACAAATAAGAACAAGGCCCACATTTACACTACAAGGACATTTGCTCAGCTATGTTCATAGCAACATTATTCCTAATAGCCAGACCTTGGAAACAACCTAGATGCCCCCAACTGAAGAATGGATAGAGAAAATGTGGTATATTTACCCAATGGAGTACTGCTCGGCAGTAAGAAACAATGACATCCTAAAATTTACAGGCAAATGGACAGAACTAGAAAAAAGTATCATCCTGAGTTGAGTTAATCCAAAACCAGAAATACAAATATAATATGTCCTCACTCATAAGTGGATACCAGACATAAAACAAAAGATACACAGCATATAATCCACAACCCCAGAGAAGCTAGAACCCTCTTCCAGAAATAGATGGAAGAAGATGCAGAAATCCACAGCTAACCAATGGGCCAAGCTCCTGGAGTACAATCAAAGTGAGGGAGGAGCGATAATATGAACAAAGGAGTCAAGGCCATTGTAGCATGTCTGTTTTCCGCCAGCCTGCCCGCCCCTGGTCTGGTCCCCCTGTCCTGCTGCCTTGCCAGCCCCCAATAACACGCTGAGACTCTGTATTTGATACAATCCTGTGGGCCACTGACTATCATTGTTTATTGGCTAGCTCTGTCTTAATGATTAACCCATTTCTTTACTTATCTAAGTATTTCCATGTGGTCATCTTATCCAAGCATGGCGGCTGGCATCTTGCTTCCTCCCAGCTCTACATGCTGACCCCCCCTTTACTACATCCTCTTTCCTCCTTGTCTCCTAGCCCCACCTATCTTGCTTTCCCATTGGCCAAACAGTGCTTTATTAATTAACCAGTATGAGAAACATATTTACAGAATGACATCTCCCATCAACTCCTCTTTTCTGTCTAAAATAAAAAGAAGGGGTTTAACCTTAACATAGCAAAATATATCATACAACAGTTATCAAATAAGAATCACAGTTAACAATATTTAGTCCATTAACATTTTGTAAGACTTAAACAAAATCTATCCTGTCTTTGTGAGTCTAAAGTCCTATATGTAACTTATCTTTAATCCTAACTAAGGAAAACTATAACCATAACTATCTGTCTTCAACTCCTTCAAAGACCATAGAAGGATAATATATAAACTCTAGAAATGACAGAGACAACTCATTGCCTGGTCAGTCACCTGAAGTTCTGTAATGTTCCATCTTCAGCCGATAGGCCATAGTGTGTCTCCAGACTCCTCAACAAAGCAGGAAACTGTCCACCTGTATTGGCAGTTTGTCAGTCACTTTCCTCTGTGTCTTGTAGATTGTCTGGCAGACTCTTCCATGAAGCAGGAATCCTGTAGCCATACACACTTTTCTCTCTGAAATCCTCATTTTCTCATATACATGTTAATGCTTATTGTGGCCTTTCCCTATATGCATACCGTAAAACTTGAAAATTTTACTTTGATATTGATATTTAAGTTTTCCACAAGGAATAATAACAGTTCCTAACAGCAATCCTTGAACACTCCTGAAAGAAGATGGGGCCCCAAATGGACATTTACATTCTACTCAACCTGATGCATCTGAGCTACAAACTTATAAGGTGTTATAACCAGTTTGGGACTGCTTTGCCCAAGACAACTCATGACTACCTAGCTGTAATGGTGCACCTTCTTATTACAACCTGGCCAGAGTTTCAAATAGAACTCCAGTCAAGCATTTTCTGCCACACAATGAATACCTACATATGTCACAGCCAGTTCTGTTGAGAAATTTAGTTGCTAAACATTTTCTTCCTACAGGATCCCATGGAGAAATCATCATCCCATTTCAGCAGGAAGTAATCTTAAGATAACGATGCCCCACTCTTGGAATTTAGGGATAATTTTCATCTTCATAGGGTTGGTTTTAGTTACTTGGGATTGGGTATGGAAGGTGATATTTAGACTCAGTTATCTCTTTTAGACAGGAATAGGGTATGGTTGGGAAAGGTATGGTTCAGAATGGATATAGGTAGATTAGCCTACCTTCTTGTGAATTATTTAGTAAGAGTGAGATATTAGTATTACAGCTTACATTGTTATATATTCTTATCTGTGGTAACCTATGTACTGGAAGAATTGTATATTTTGTCATATTGTGTGAAATCTTTCCATTTATGTTTTATGCACATTAATCTCGCCATATTCTATGTATGTATACTTTGTGTTCAAGACACAAAGTATATTGTGTATTGATACAATTTGGGATATTTATCTTGCTGCACTTTAGAGCTACCTCTTGTCTAGACATTTCTACTCTACCTCTACTTTAGGAATTTACATGTGCATAGTTATATTGTTTAGGTATGTATCCTTGCTTTACTCAAGGAAGTTTTATTCAGGTTTTTTAGCTAAGTTCCTGAGTATTACAGATTATCATCACCCATGTTTCCTTTACCTATGAGATTAGTCAGACATAGATGCTTAATCTCCAGCCACTTCACAGACCTGCAGAACACGGCATTTAAATGTTTTAATATTAGTACTTCGCTGACATGAGACACTGTTGCTCCTGACAGCACCGTGCACTTTCCCGAAAGTATGTTGGACACTGTTGTTGCTCCTTCTGGAGTTCATCCTCGCTTCGGCTATGGCCTCTTGGGCAAGGAACTGCCCCTACCTTGACCAGTGATCTGTACATGTGGTCCTATATGCTTGCAGGAGACAAACAGAAGACTGCTGAACCTTGCCAAGTCAGGGTAAGACAGCCTTTCTACCTCCCTGCTTTTGTTGTGGTCTGTCAGGTACTCTTGGCCTTAGCCAAAACTGGCTGTACCAACGTTGCTGTGAGACCTTGGGTGACTGTCCAGGTAGCTTGCTGTTTCTGTCCTCGCTGCATCTTTTGGAAGTTGCCCACCCGCACTTCCTGTCTACCCTAGTATCGCTATTTTCCTTCTCAGGTCTTGATGAGGTTGTACATTAAACTATCACAACTATTCTCTCTTCCTAGTAAATATATTAGGTACTAGACTTAAGCTTTCTAGCTTAGGATAACTCTATTGTAAACTCCGTTATGCCTTCACCCTAGGACTAGATATGTAGGTCATTTTGTTCTCGATTTTCCTTTTCTTAGAGCACACTTGTTATTCACTGTTTTGTATATAGTTTTGTATCAAGCCCAAATCTTTTCTTTAGACTAAAAGGGGAATTGTAGCGAGATATTTACCTTGCCTGCACCTGTGGCTTAGGCCATACCCATTGGAGGTAGAGACAGGGCCGGACATGACCTGGGGGAAAAGGCTGGGAAGGGTCAGGGCCACTCTCTTTGGTGGTGGACGCTGGAAGGCTTAGGATCTGGTGGAACCCGCCACGTTCATCTGCCTATGTTGTGAGTTATTTCTCCCTTAATAAACATTTATTTGGCCTAATTGTTTATCCTGATCCTTATTAAATCGCAATAGGCCATAGTGAAGAAACCCACAAAAATAGCTGTCCCAAGCTAGTGAGAGATGACTGACTCAGGTCTAACAAATGGGGAACCAGCATAAGACTGAACTAGATTCCATTAGTAAGGTGACAATGGTGTGACTAGGACAATATATGAGACCACTGGCAGTGGGTCCAAGATCTAACACTAATGCACAAACTGACTTATCTGAGCCCATTCTATATGGAGAGATACATCCCACCCTAGACATAGGGGTATGTGTGGGGGTAGAGAGATGCCTTGGTCCTGCCTCAAGGAGATAATAGGACAGACAGAGTAGACTTCCTAGGGGAGATCTCACCTTCTCCAAGGAGCAGATGGGAGGTGGGGAAGGAGTAGGGAACTGAGATTGAAATGTAAAATAATAATAATAATAATAATAATAATAATAAATGCAAGAAAAAGAAAATAGGAAATAAATACCTCCAAAATTAAAAAAAAAAAAGGCCCAGCAGAGAGCAAGTGGGAAGATTCATACATCAACACACATTACAGATAGTGAAGACCTCAAGTTGGAACACTTGTTCAACAGACTCCACTCTCAGAGATGCTCTTAACTTCTATAAACTCTATAAACTCTTGGCTGTGCCTATAAACTCTATAAACTCTAGGCTGTCACTCTTCCCTTAAGCTAGACATTGGAAATCTGTAGAACAGGGATTTGACCCCAGGTTTGTTTGATGCTAAAGCCCCAGATGCTAACACCTGTTCATTTTATTGATTCACCCATTTATTCTCTGTCTGTTCCACAACTTGAACATAGCAAGCAATGACTTAGTATGGGGGTTATAGATCTTTGAGGAATGCACAGTTGTGGCCCCAACATTTGTGTGGGAAAAGTACACAATTATGCTGGGCATAGTGGTGCTTGACTTTAATCCTAGTACTAGGGAGGCAGGGAGGCAGTGGATCTCAGTGAGTTAAAGGCTAGCCTGGTCTATAAATAGAGTTCCAGGACAGCTAGGGCTATGAAGAGAAACCCTGTCTCAAAACCAACAAACAAGCAAAAGTGCACAATATTCTAAAAGAATTAGAGGTATGTGTGCACACAGAACTTCGATGTGTTAAAGGATAGTCAAAAAGACTAGTTTTAAACATTCAGAGAAATCCAGTTGAAATTATTGGGCACAGCCTTAAGATCCTGGAGAGGGAGTACTATTCCCGTTAGAAACATAACTCTTCCCTGCCCCAGAGTCTGGGTTAATTTATCTGTTTTCCTCATGCCCTTTTATGTCAAAGTTGTCATTTTAGCATACTTTTCTCTTGAAAACATCAGTCTTCTAGCACACTGCAAATAGCTTGGCAAACAACTGTAGAATAGATTTATCTTCTTGTATAATAAAGACTGTCTTATAGTACTTTTCTTTCTTTCTAAAAAGAGCCTTATATACAAAATATTTTCCAGCTCTTTGACGGGTCAAGCCTCAATTATTTCATAAGAATATTGCTCTTGAAATCATATATCACCTTCCCTGGATGGAGAGGGCACAATTCACCCCCTCGTGGGGGATATGTGTTGGTTATTTTTGTCAACTTACACCTGTGAGAGAGGAATTGTTTCTATCCAGTAGGCCTGTGGACATGTGCGTGAGCATTTTCCTTCCTTCCTTCCTTCTTTCCTTCCTTCCTTCTTTCCTCCCTCCCTCACTCCTTCCCTCCCTCCCTTTCTTTTTCTTTGTTTGTTTGTTTGTTTCTTCAAGACAGGGTTTCTCTGTGTCACTTTGAAGCCTGTCCTGGAACTTGCTCTGTACACCAGGCTGTCCTGAACTCACATAGATCTGCCTGCCTCTGCCTCCCAAGTGCTGGGATTAATGGCATGTGCCACCACCACCTGGTTGTGAGCATTTTCTTGATTAATGATTGATATGGAATGGCCCAACCCACTGGGCAGTCCCACCTATCATGCTTCCCTATTGGCCAACAGTGCTTTATTCATTAACCAATAAGAGAAACATATTTACAGAATGACATCTCCTATCATATATCTAAGGAAAACTCTTTAAAAGGATTTTCAACATATTCACTCAACCCTAGTGTGTAAGTTTCAGAAATTCTTAGTGGGGTCAGCTGTCTCCCATTTTATCCTTTTACTGAAAGGATAAAATCAACAGTAATGAAAAAGGTATGGTCTTGTTCTCGCTCTCATGAATGCTTTTATTTATAAGTTTAGACAAGTTAGTAAAACTGTTGATTTCTCTAGTTAAAAAGTGAGTAGATTCTTCACTAAACTATTGTGAAATGATAAAAAGCTATTAACTAGATCTGTAGTACTCTGTGAACTAAAGGATTTGTGAACTCTTTCTTGATGGTGGTACTTAAAAGTTAATGGGACTACATGAAGCCAAACTTCTAATGTATAAAAGATGAAACAGATACAACATTTATCACCAAACAAGAACCAAACAACAACAATAATGAAAAACCTTATGCTATTAATAGGAGCCAACCAAGGAAAGAAAAGTCTATGTGATTTATTCCAGGCTCTAACTTAATGTCTTCCAGGACACATTTAGAGCCAAGCATTTCTTTGTCCCACAGATTGCAAGATGCTTAGTTTCCCTCACTCTTCACCTATAAATAACCATTAGCTGTGGCAAGTGGAATAAAGCCACCACTATTCACTCCCATGCTTTTCCTGAAAGAATTGGAGCCCAAGATTGGGGGGTGTGGCAGACAATATTGGATGGGTTGTATCTAATCCCAACCCTGCATTCCAGACACACCCAAGGCAAGGTGAGCACACAAAACCTGCAGTTCTCCAGTTTGAAGAGACAGGAGTGGAAATCATTAGCAAGGGGGAAACCCTAGAGAGGTCAAAGGGCCAACAGTCAGTGACCCCTGTGGAGTACAGCAGACACCTGAATGGATTTGCTGCTCACAAAACCCCTTTCAGTTCTTCCCTCTCAGAAAGACGGCACTGCATCATGGGTAGCATGAGTAAGATGTTGAGGCATGTGAGCTACAGGACCTTCATTTGGCTTACTTCCCACATTTGGAACTTGCCTTGTGGCAAGATAAAATGCAGGGTGCCAATGTGTGTCCTAAGTCCCACCAATCACTCACTTATGCACTAGCCTGTTAGGAGTAGTTCTCTCCCCCCCCCCCCCGCCCTAGTCCCACAGCCGTGCTAGCCCCAAATAACACACAGAGATGCTGTATTAGGTATAAAGCTGTTGACCTATTACTAGCATTTCTTATTGGCTAGCTCTGTCTTAAATATTAACCCATGTCTATTAATCTAAGTATTTCCACGTGGTCTTATCTTACCAGAGAGAGGACCAAGCATTCTGCTCTCTCTGTCCTACATCTTGAAACTCCTCCCTACTTCTTCCTCTCTCCTCCTAGTCTCCTAGTCCCGCCTCTCATGCTTTCCTATTGGCCAACATTGCTTTATTCATTAACCAACACGAGAAACATATTTACAGAATGACATCTCCCATCACTAGACTTTGATTTGCCTGCTAAGTCCTTGGTGATGAGACCACTGGGGAAATAAAGGGTGGATTCAGAAGTTATTGGGAGGCCCAGACTCCCTTGACCACACCTCTGCACCCCATTTCCCTTCTTAGAGAGATGCATCACTGACACGTGAGGGTCTCCTTCCACGCCTTTTGGTACTTGGTTCCTAATAATATTTTGGTGTGTGCCCATTGAAAAGATATGGTGAGTTTTTTGGTTAATATATGGTCCTATACAATCATAGTATTAAACTATTTGGATTTTTTTTTATTCTTTACAATCCAGATAGTAAACATAGATCCATTTTATTTTAATCTCAATATCCACAATTCATATGAGCCAAAAATGAGACACATACTCTGTTATTTTACCTATACCATAATGAACTGCCTTATACAGGGCTTTGACAGCTCATCACAAATATTCCTTTAGAACAAATCCGAAGTAGAAGTTATGGGTCATAACATCTAAGTGGTTCTTGTTGTTTTTCAAGACAGGGTTTCTCTATATTGCTTTGGAGTTTGTCCTGGAACTCACTCTGTAGACAAGACTGGCCTCACACAGAGATCTGCCTGCCTCTGCCTCCAGAGTGCTGGGATTAAAGGCGTGCACCACCAATGCCCCGCTAATATCTGAGTGTTTTTATATGTGATCCAGATAATTTATATTCTTGTAATAGTGTCCAAATGCACCCATTTTCTTGTGTCTCACCCTCTACTGTGTTTTCCAGCTGTACAGTTTTTGTCCATTTTATGAGTCAGTCCATTCTCATGATTCTGAGAATATGTTTCTTTGATTACTAGTCATTTATATACATTTTTATTTGTTTTATATAACAGCTTTTTTATTTCCTTTCAGCTCTTATCCCTTATTTATTTGGTTTTTATTTTACTTATAGATTATTTTTGTCCTTTATAGTCAAAATATGGAATACCAAAAATATATGTTAGGGACACGACTCAGCAGTCAAGCACTTGCCACACAAGTAAGAGTCCCTGAGTTTAGGTGTCTGGAAGCAGACACAGTGGTATGCATGTGACATCCTAGCAGTGCTATGACAAGAGCAGACATGGAAACAGGAGAATCCCTGGAGGTCACAGGCCAGCTACTCTGCTGTTGGCAGTAGTAAACTGGAGACTGTCTCAAAAGTACATGAATGTGAACACATAAACCCTCCAAAACAAAACAAAATCTATTTACCAATGGAGAAGTTTAAACAATTGTATAGATTTGCCCCTTCTTGAGCATTAAGGAGAGGGTATTTCCCTTTGAAATCATGTCTATGATGTGTGTCTGTTTGTAGATATGTGCACATGAATGGAGTTGTCCACAGAAGCCAAAGGTGTTGTGAGCCACCCTTGTGTGCTTGGAACTAAACTCTGGCCCACTGCAAGAGCAGTACACATTAACTGTTGAGCCTTATCTCTAGCCCTCTTTTTTTAGTTTTAGTTCTTTTAAACAAGGAATATTTGTGCAACCCAAGCTGAGCTTCAGCCTCCCCACCTCGCCATGCTGCTTGTGAGCTTATGGGCATCTGCCGCCACTTCTTTGCCGTTTAGGTTTTACAGTAACTGAGATTATCCCCTTCGAAGTGCTAAGTTGATTTAGTGAAGTTTTCCCATCTTGTTTACTGAAAACTTCTTACTTTTCAACTAATTTAAAGCACTCCCTTTTATACATTCAGTATAGAACTCCTATATATCCATGTCTGTATTTATGTTTGTCCTTTACCATCTCATGGATATGCTGTTATGTACAAATGTGTTCAATTGAACCTGCTGTCTCCTCAGAAAGCTTCCTATCGAGCAGTTCTACTACTTGACACAGAACAAGAAGAGTGATGTCTACGGAAATGACTCTCTGTAAGTCCTGGGCTGGGGCTGTGCTATGTGACATCTCAGGTATTTTAAGTAAAAATGAAGTATATGAGAAATTTTGAAGCCATTTTATAGAAATAAACCTTTCCTTCCTTCATACTATCACCAACACCAGAAATCAGCACTACACAGATGGAAACAAATAGATGATGTGCAGTCTTTAAACAAGCCTATGAAAGTTAAGGGCTGCTGGAGAGCAGGGCAGGCCATCATGGACCACAGCCCAGCCTTCTCCCAGGCTTCTCACTCGGCCTAGTGAGGGTCTGTTAGATGCTTTTAAAGATTCACGGAAAATGGCAAGGTCCCTGAACAAAACTGGGATTTTATATGGAGAGATTATTATAATCACCTACTCTTGGTAAAATCACTGTCTCTTTTTGGATAAAAGGGGTATTTGTTACTCACATTCATTTAAGGTAATGTCTTTCATATTAAATTATCATTCTAAAATGGTTTCTTATATATACTGAAATGCATTTATTTTAAAATAAAAATAAAATGCCATGACCTTATGGAACCTAATTCCATGTGCATACAGCAAATTACAGAAACACTGAACACTGAACCCTTAAGATTAGTTCCAAGAAGCTAATGCACTAGAGGGACTAAGCCACTAGAGGGAGCCAAAATTTGTCTTTGCTCAAGCTTTACCCATTTGAGTTTTTCATTAACTCAAACATGACAAAATTAATGGATTGATGTCAAGAAAATAGTGTCTCTGAACATATGTTAATTTGATTTGTATATTTTTAAATTTTAAATTTTTTAAAAAATATTTTCTTTCTGATTTTTTTTCCATTTTGAATCAAGTCGGTTTTGGTTATGAAATATATAGCAAATTTTGTCACACGGGACATTTTAGATGCCAGCCTATGTTTTGTTTATATATAGTAGCCAGTCCAGCAATCATCACTTACTGCACCCCCATATTTCTGCCTCAGCAACACAGCTGGAAGACAGGAAATGTTTTGTTTTTTCCAGTTCACACCCACAGAATTCAAATAAAGATTTCAAAAAGTTGTGGTCATTATAGAATAATATAATTACATGGCTTGTTTTCTTGTGAATATATCTAGCATGGAAGATGCCTAAAACACTTAACAGTATATTCAATTTTCTGATTTATTTTATTGTGAAATGGTAACATTGATTATTTTCTCTACCTGAAGTCTTTAAGAGTCTTATTAACAAAGGCTGAAAGTAATTACTGATATCAAATGTCAATGGATAACTGTCCCTCTGCAGAGGCTTGTTTCCAGGACTCCTGGATTATCTCTTGGTCTGTGGGTTCAGAACGTCAGTGCCTCTGGGAAGTTGGCCAGTTTTGTCCTCTACTCTCTGATTATTGCACAATATTTACTGTCATGAGAGGTTGGCAGCTGTGGGCAAAGGGACAAAGCACACCCAGTACTTATATATCATCCCCAGCCAGGCCACATAGGTCATTTTAGGACACATAATTGCATCACACATGATGTCAGGCTCTCAGGGCTCTCTGGCTACTACCTAACTATGGCAGAGGAGGTAAGAACAGAAGCCCTCAGCCCCTTAATCTTCCCTGCAAATAAAAATGCAGGGTGACCAGGACTAAGTTAGGATCAATGGAAAAATCCATCAATAGACAACTGAGATATGAAAACACTAAGTCTGTGTTTTATCATTGTGCAAGGCAATAAAAATTTGCCTACATGCCACCGTTTAAACACAGAATGTATCTTAATAGTCTTAATTTTCTGATAGGAGTTCAGACATTTAAAAGCCCCAACTTAAATTCAGACTTTTGTCCCTGTTTTTATTCTAGGTTACCCAAACCACCTAATTCAACAGTAGGGTAAGTATATAGTTTATATTTCCTCCCCATTGTAATAAAAAATGAAAATGATGGCATTGCTTATGACTTAGGTAGGTATGAGCACAGATGAATTTTTTTTTTTTTTGAAAACTGCATTTTAACTGTTGGAGAACAGTCTGGTGCAAGTCCAAGACACTGAAATTTTTATTTCTCTTCACTTATATCCAAAGCCTTTTTAAATGCAACTTTATTTTCCTATAGTTTTAGGTTATCTGTGTAATAGAAGTTAAAGCAGTGGCTTCCTCTTATCCCCCTACTCTCCCTACTGTGCACCTCTTACGCTCATACTTTGCATAGCAAATGAATCAAGAACGATACACTGTAGTTACTGAGTCCTCACTTCAGATCTGATCATTTTTGCATGCTGTCCTTTTTCTGTTCCAGGACTGCACCTAGAACACCACATTGCATTTAGTGGCAGGTCTCTTTCGATGGACAGCTCCTTAGATTTTACTTGTCTTGATATTCTTAAGTTTTGAGAGTTATAAAATGTTTGTAGACTGGCCCCAAATGGAATTTGGCAGGTCTTGTTTTTTATGGTAAGACTGGAATGGTGTGTTTGGGGAAGGAAGAGCACAGAGATAGTGCTGTTTATATACTACCCTACCCCACTTGATTGATTGCTGATGTGGCCCTTGATCACTGGGCTCCCCCACTGCAGTTACTCATTTTGTCCTTTCTTCTGCATTGTGGAAAGCAGATGTGTGCAGAAGGCACCTAGAATTCTGCACTACCTTCTAAGAGCAAAGCTTGTTCACAAATTACTTAGGGCTGGGGTAGAGCTCAGATGGTAGAGCGCTTGCCTAGTGTGCTCCAAGGCCCTGGGTTTGATTCACAGCACATACCTCTCCGCCCAGAATTCTGGGGACAGAGGCAGAAAGATCATGATCTTAAACATCTTCCTCAGCTACGTAATGAGTCTGAGGCCAGCCTGAGCTACCTTAGTCTTTGTATATGTGAATTTTTTTTTTTTTTCTGGTATTCTGCATGGCAGTCCTACATACTCTTTTGAATGGTGGCTTTGTGTTGGTTTGGTGGTTTTCCTTTAATCACTCGTTTCCCCCTTGTGGATGTTTGTTTTGGTTTAGGAATTCATTAACTAATCCAGGGCCACTTATTCTGATGTCTTGCATTGGCCATAAGCCGCCCTTTGAATCTGTTTCTGCATTCTTTTAGTATTTCCCACACTGTAGTGGGCTGTGAAGAGGGTTTTTGTTCGTTCGTTTGTTTGTTTTTTTGTGTTTTACCTTTATTATTCACTTACTTTCTGGCACCATAAGCTATTTCTGGGTCATCTTACTTATTCTGTCCACTCCTAGAATCAGCCAGAACCTCAAGAAACACAAGTCCCTTCGATTAGGGACTGGCATAAGAAACCAGATCTGAGCAGCAGGCACTCTTGGACAAACTGAGAATATTAAGCTAACATTTCAAAATTGTGTTGCAGTGAAAGCAAAGAGCTACTCAAAAAGCTGCCAGAATCCAGGCTAAGATTGGGGTTGGAATTAAAAAAAAAAAAAATAACCTGTGAAGAATTCTTGTTTTGGGTTATATTTCTTGGGTTCATCTTTCTTGTGTCTGAGCTTGTAAGTGGCAGGCTAGAGGTGCAGCATTGTGCTGTAGGAGGGTGGGCTCCTTCTGGGAGCTGTGAGGGGATCTGCTCTGCCTAGCCCTGGGATCTGCTGGCAGTCTTTAGATGTGTCCTCTCAATCTGTCCTCCCCTGTACAAATTAGCCTTCAAATTAGGGGCCCACCCCACTTTCTAGTATGACCCTTCTTGCCTAATTACATCTACAATGATTCTGTTTCCCAATTAGTTTACAATAGAAGGCCTTTGGGTTGATTTCAACCCACAGACTGAGAGCAAACACACTTAAACCTCCGACACCGGTCTTGTTTTCTTGAATGTAATTATAAACACCATTCTCTATTCTATGGCCCTCTCAATCTCAAATTCTTCTTGTCCACACAGCTCTTAACATTCTTTTAGTCTGCAGTGCTCCAAGCAATAGCAAAATTAGATCCCTCTGCCTTTTTAACCTTTTCCTTCAGTGTGCTAGCAGTTTTAATTTCTAAATGGTGTGTGTGTGTTGTTGTTGTTATTGTTGTTGTTGTTGTTGATGATGATGATTGCTCAAAAAAACAAGTGGCCTGGGTTGGAAGTCCAGTCTAAGATGTTGCATTACTAGGCCTGCTGGGCCAGGTGCTTAAAATTATTTTGTAAAGTAAAACATATGGATTGTCTTAAAATATGAAGTGGAGATTCAAAGCAACAAAAAAAAATTCTTCGTATGTGTCCTACAAAATGTAAAATTAATACATTGTCTGTTTTATATTAGTCATATAGGAAAGCTACTTACTAATAATTAGATACAATTATTTTTAATTACATTAGTTTTGATTTATCCAGCAAAATTAAGATTTCATTGTCTGTAGTAAATTTACAAAATGCTAGCTGCGTGAGTATAGGAAGGGTCTGGGTCATCCCCACAGTGAACAGAACAGCATCTGTAAGAGCAAAGAATCCCTGTAAATATTTGATGGGTTTTTATTGTACTTCTTTCTGTTTTTATTTACTCAATAAATCTTAGAGAAATCTGCTCATCATATCCAATCCAACATCCCTACCATACGCACATAAGCCGCGGCGCCATGTTTCCGACCTTCACATCACCTAAGGACCACTACACAGGCGTTAAAGCCCGCATGCAACAGCCTTTTCCTCCTACGATACCAACCAAGCCCTATGATACAACGATTTTGAAGACAAGAGGTAAAAATGTGCCTTGAAATCAAAACTGTTTGACTTCTACCATTGGTATGAATTCAGTAGTAAAATCAGAGAAGACAAGGACAGCAGAATACAGTGACCTATTAGCACCATATTAGGAAAGGTACCCCAGCTTACCTGCAGTCAGCTAAGAGCACACCACACAGTTCAACCAGACTCTGCAGACACTATGGCTGCACTTCAAGCATGACCTCTGTGATAGAAGCAGAGCATCTCCACTTGGTCTTGTTTCTTGTTACCTGGATTGATCTGATCTCTTCAGAATAACTACTCTTGCTTCAATTTTCAGGTAACCCTTACAGATATGAACTGGTTGATTTCCCCATGGATTCAAAGAAAAAAGCATTGACTTGGCCAGGTCAGGGTGTGTATTATGATGTAAGTATCTTTCCAAATTAATATCCTTTTACCTTCTACACTTATAAAATGCACAAGATGGGGGCTGGGGAGATGGCTCAGTGTGTAAAGAATTTGCTATGCAAGCATGAGACCTGAGTTCAGATCTCCAGTCCCTACACACAAAGCTGGGATGCAAGGTGAACCTGGCCGGCCAGCCTAGCAGAGTCAGTGAGGCCCAAATTTAGTGGGAGTCCCTGTCATACAATTCTGACATGGATAATGATAGAGGGAGCCCCCCAGTGTTAACCTCTGGCCTCTATGGGTGTTCATGCATACACCCCTTCACACACACATGCCCACTGCCACACACGAACATACACGATGGGTATTGTCAAACACATATGTGCTTAAACTTAGATGGAAAGTGTGCAGTTTTAACTTTTAACACTTTTTATTTATTAGCTGGTTTAATATAATTTGATTTTATTTTATTAGCTGATTTCATATACTTGGGATAGTTGTGGGACATTTCCAGAGTTATAAAACAAAGACAAAAAGTGTTGTGTGTGTCCTTCAAGGCGCACTGAGGGAGGACTGCACGCCACATTCTTTGTATTCTGTAACTCCATCCTTGGGATTCATAGTATGCTAAGTAATTAAAGTTATTTCACCTGTGCATAGGAGAAATGGGAGAGTTTTTAAAGAAAGATTCATAAGCCATTTTCATTCCAGTCATTATTAGTACATTTGTATCAGTCGAAAAGAAAACATGATATGTTAAATTGCTTCACACAAACCACTTTGAGAGACATCATTTAACTCTTAAAGTAATTTTCTAAGATTACTACCACCAAGCCCATTTTATAGACGGGGATACTGAGATTCAAGTTTATGACTATGCAATAGTTAGAGTTCAAGTTTGTGAGGCTTGTCTCTGTTCTTCACCTCTGTACCCGAACTCCACATAGATAAAATGGAAATTTTCAATTCTGAGAGAACACATCTAGGCATTTGCAGATAATAATAGCTACCATTTACCAGGCCAATGGTTTTTAAGAGGCAGTGACGATACTTCTATATATTAGCTCCTTGCACCCAAGAATTTGTTAGCTAGGTAAACGATTAACAATGGAAGGTTGGAAACATCTGAGCTTTACCTGGAAAACCACAGTGGCAGACCACATTTGGTCACAGTAGTGACACACAGCTGTCAATAAAGTAAACAATTCCTGTTGCGTTCTAAAGTATGTCTAAAAGAACCCTTTACATGATCATTTTAAATGGGTCTCTGATTTTTTTTTATCTTTAAAATTATTTATTTAAAAATTAAACTGTTATTTTATTTTGTTTTGGTTTTCAGAAACAGGGTTTCTCTGTAGCTTTGGAGGGTGTCCTAGAACTCACTCAATTGACCAGGCTGGCCTCGAACTCACATTGATCTGCCTGCCTCTGACTCCCGAGTGCTGGGATTAAAGGCATGTGCCATCAATGCCTGGCTAAACTGTTATTTTTAACATTTTGCAAATAAATAAAAACATCACAGGATCGGATTCTTTCAGGTATACAGAAACATGAGAGGTTATTCTTGGAACCGCCCCATTATTTCATGTTCTGACAGCCCAAGTCTCTGCCATGTGCTTCCTTCACGTCACTCCTCTTTGGGCTCCTCTCTGCCCACGTGGAAGTGAGGCCCAAAGAAGTGGTGCGTGAGGCAGGCCTTCTGGGAGCAACTTTCTCCTCCCCTCCTCTGCTGTTCCCTCGGTAGACTCAAGCCATGCAATGCCCTCTTCAAGGGCCTTTCATTCCCCAGGCCTCCACTAAACAGTTTGTTTCTATTGAAACATACCTGGGATCCAAGTCAGGAGACTGGTGTTCTAGTTAATGCCGTCCACTGTTCGCATCTGCTGTCTCCATGACAAGGGACACGTATTATTTCATTTTGAGCTTTGATTAATTATCTGTATGGTTTCAGTAAGTCTGGCCTACAAATGTGGAAAGTTTGGGGAATAATATAAAAATGAAAAATACTAGATAAGACATTGTTAGTCCAGCAGGAATTTTCTTCTCTTCTAGCACCTACCATACTCTGTAGTCAAGAATTTTCCACTCTGATTTTATAGTCAACCAACTAACTTACAGCTTCTTTGAGAAGAGTGTTCTGTATTTATATCTTCCACAGTGTGTGTGTGTGTGTGTGTGTGTGTGTGTGTGTGTGTGTGTGTGTGTGTAGGGGGTTGTTTGTTTGTAACAGGATCTCCCAGAACCCAGGCTGGCATTGTACTTGGTACATAGCTAAGAAAGAGCTCATGACCCTGCTGCCTCCTTCCCAAGTGCTAGGGTTACAGGTCTGTGACACCACACTGGTTTTGTTTTGTGCAGTGTTGGGAATGGAACCCAGGGCACTGTTCATACTACACATTCACACTAGCAACTGAACCCTCATAGACAGTGCTTCCTACATACATCTTCTGGCTTTATTATTTTTCATGTCTCTAATGTTTAATCTCACTTTTGTGATCTGTTCTAACTAGTCGTAATTTTCAACTGTTTGGTCATTCTTCAGGCTCATTCCTAACTTTAATCAAGTTTTGCCGCAACAAAACAAAATTGATACTGAGTTAGATGGGTATTGAAGGAAACCCCCCACCACTACCCTGCCATAGTGGGGGGGCTTTCTCCTGGACCTGGGCGCAAACCACGCCCAAACACCTGTTTTGACAGAGAGATCCTTTATTTAAACTGGGCAGAAAGTTAAAGCCACTGCTTTCTAACTCAGGTAGCAAAACAGCAGCAAATGACCTTGCATGTGTCATTCTCAAGAAGAGAAGAAGGGGAGGTCTGTGTTAGAATGGGCTAGGATGCAGTGGTAAAGGAGACAGGGGACAATGGAGAAGGGGAAGGGGACAACAGAAACGGGTTAGGGGTGCTTATCCTAGAGGAACAAAAAACTCTCAGGATAGAGAGGAAAGAGATGTGGCCCATAGGAAAATGGCAGTTCATAAAGGTAAAGGGAGAACCCCATGTTAGGATGAGGATGAAGTGTTTAATTTTAATTGGGTATGTTAATTAGGTGAACCAAAGGGGTCTTCTGATTGCTGGACTTCAATACTTCAATAGCTAGACCTTGGTACTCAGCCCCATGAGAAGGAAGTGACCAAATAAGGGAACAGACGTAGGGGACTAGCTTTAAGAATGTAATCTAATGATTTTTAGCAAGGCAGAGGGAATCAGACAGAAAGGCGAGGCCTGCCAGAGCTGTGCTTGCCACACTCAGGCTGGCCAGAGACCCTTTAGGTATACCCTGGCTCATCATCTTTTATTTTTGGTTTTATATGTATGTTTGCTTGCATACTTGTGTGCCACGTGCATGTCTGTTGCCTGTGGAGGTCAGAAAAGTGCATTATATACCCTGGAGCTGGAGTCCAGATGGCTGTGAGCCGCCACCCGGGTGCTGGGAACAAAACCCTGGTCCTCTGCAAGAGCATCCGGTGATTTTAACCTCAGAGCCACGGCTCCAGCCCTGTCTTTTACCTTCTGCGAACTCATGGCAATGCCCTGAGCTAGTCCTCTCCCGTCTCCCTCCTCTCACTTGACTAGGGGGATCAAAGGTCTTCGTTTTCCTCCCAGCATTGTATTTGCGTTAAGAGTTTACACAGCACCAGCCCTTCCTGTCACTAGAGCAGTGGCTCTTGCCCTTTGCTGCACACTTGGAACACTAATCCTTCTGTAGGGCTGGCTCACAGCAGGCCTGTCCAAGTGACTCATACACATGCATGGAGGTGATGGTAATAATCTGACAATCATTTTCTACCATGTCACCTACCACAAAGAGGAGGAAACTCCAGAAATCGCATTTGGCATTTCTTATGTAAACCATCAAGAAAGTGTGATTGACATTGGTAAACATCTGAAGTCGCTCAGTTTCTAGCTCTAAAGCCTACCACCTCCATGCCCTGGGTAACAGATATATTTATATCTTCAGTGCTTCCATGTCCTAATAGATGAAGCCAGACAATAATAAATTTTAATTGAAAGGCTTGTTCCAAGATAAAGATGCATATGAAAGCCCCTAGCACCATATGAGCGTATAGTACAATACAATAAATTTAACTACTTTTGGCAAAGAAGTGTGTGTGTGTGTGTGTGTGTGTGTGTGTGGGCGTGTGTGTGTGTGTGTGTGTGTGTGTGTGTGTGTCTGTGTGTCTGTGTGTGTGTGTGTGTGTGTGTGCGTGTCTGTGTGTGTGTATGTGTGCGTGTCTGTGTGTGTGTGTGTCTGTGTGTGTGTGTGTGTGTGTGTGTCTGTGCATGTGTCTGTGCATGTGTCTGCATGTGTGCATGTGTCTGGGTGTGTGTGTGTATGTATGTATGTATGTATGCAGTTCTCCTTCCAAGGATTATGAGATGAAGCTTTTGGCCACACTGGCCCCTGGACTTAGTTTTTAACAGAATACTTTGCCATCCTGTCCTCATTCTCTCTGATACACATGGAAGCTTATGTTGTCAGGCTCAAGGAGCTCCAGGCCCTCATTCCCACCCAGACCCCCACATCATCCCTGTTTGGTCTGACTGTCTCCCCAAGTCATCACTGAGCATTTGTGCTGGAAGCACGCTGCCTCCTGCTTCTCCTTCCTTCTGAGACCTCCTCTCTGGCTATTGCCAGACATCACACAGCCAGGCATGCATCTGCATCCCTTTTTCTTTACAGTTGTAAACATAAGCAAGTTTTAATATTTGATAATTGTGAGCTGTGTATGCCACTATTTGCTGAGGTGCCTCAACCCCCTCTGTCCTTTTAGTTCTCAAGAACAGAGCACACTTACTAGGTTTGTGATATAAAAAGTCTTTAGGATGAGATGCACTTTGTAATCATCTTTTGAGTAAGATGAGATACAATCCCAGAAGGAAGTTACACAACTTTAAACTTAAACAATTTTCAAAGTCTCTCCAAGCCCGTTTATTAATTTAATGTTCATTGCAAACAGCTTTCCTTAAGGCTAAGTATCTAGACAAAGCCTTGGCTTCTCTTTGAAAGAGAGCTCACTTATTTCACCATATGAAGGCGGTAAGCCACCTGGCTTCCTCTTTCCAATTGGAAATGCTCCCCTACCTCCTGAGACAGCTGTCACTCCACCATAGCACCTGAAATCTAGATTCATCCTTAAATGACCATAAAAAATTGGCGAGCACATTTTCACTCAACCGGCGACACTCTTCCACACTCCTGCCTACTCCCTTCCCTTCAGTCCTTCCTCCCATTGTCCTAACTAGATGTCAGAAGAAATCTAGCACTTTATTTGTTCCCCTTTGTGTTTTTTATCATTCCATATGCAAATTAAAGTTCACGATCATAACTTATTAGTGTGATAGTGTAATTAAATGAAATGGTCTCCAATAAAGAACTAGTGTCTGAAAATGCTAACGTCCTTCCAGAGTGTGGTGTAGTATCTACAGTAAGCCTTTTATTACTCCCTTACTAAACCTGAGAAAAACTTTATCATTCTACAGTAAAGCAACCAAAAGAAAAAAAATTTAAATATAATTTACTATATCACTACTATATGTGGAGATTTATGGAGGTTTGGTGCCCAGTACAGAGGCCTCAGAACTTTGCACATAGCTCTATATTTAATAAGTACTGACTTAATAAGTGTTTATTAATAAGTACTGACTTAATAAGTGCACTGTGGTATAGAAGGGCGGCTAAGTAGGTAACAGCACTTGCTGCACGAGTGTGAGGACCCAAGTTCATATCCCAGCACTCAACGTTAAAAGCTGGGTGTGCTCTATGGGTTCGAGGCCAGCCTGGTCTACAGCTCAAGTTCCAGGACTGGCTCCATAGGTACTAAGAAACCCTGACTTGGAAAACAAAATAAAAATCCGGATGTGGCATGTGCAAGCCTGTGACCCTGTGCAGAGAATGGGACAAAGATAGGAAGTTGCTGAGGCTCTAGATGCTGGTCTAGCCCCAGGCTCAGTGAGAGACCCTATCTCAAGTGTGACAAATAGGACGCCTGACCTCCTCCGGACACACACACACACACACACACACACACACACACACACACACACACAATTACTAAGCTACCTGTACTTCATAGGCTCTGTTGAAAACCTAACATCCCCCTTGTAAACTGGAGTGTCTTCCTAGAAAGTAATGTGCCAGCAATGGGGAGTCCTGCCTGCCTATGCTTACCTTTGTCAGACTGCTTCTCTCTCACTAGTCCCTCAGAATAACGTCACCTGAACACAAATGTGTCCTGGTTATTAAACTCCTGCCAAAACACCTCAGGTGACACTGAATCTTGCATTTCCTACTGAATTTCTTGTGTCCTAGACTGCATTTCAGCCAGTATAAAGTACATTAGCCTGGCCTCTTAGCATAGTACTTGAAGAAGGTCCATGTTTTTTTCAAATAAGCTAGCTCTCTAAATAATGAAAAAGATAATGAAATATAGAGGGCTTTGTTTCCTGCCCCCTTCCCCCAAATAGATATTTTTTAAAGGGGCTTCCTTTACCTCTGAGTAGTCAAGCCATAGGTTGATTAATGGTATATAAAAGTAGTTATTTAATATTTCTTGAGACAGACTCACAAATACTCTCACTAAAATGAGAGTTACTTCAACATTATAAGAATGCTAGCAACATTGTCAACCCAGGCTGAGGGACATTCATGATTATTCCTCTTGCTTCCTTCCTCTTGCTATGTCTCTCTGTGTGGTGCTGGGACCTTAAGAGTAAGGAGGCTTTTCAACACATGTACTCACTTCCCACCCCACACCAGACTCTCCTTTGTATCCATCTTTAAAGGCTGATACAGCCAGTACACAGCTCCAGACTAAATGGGTGGCCCAAGATGGCTATTGGATGGCATGGGAGTGATGGGAGGATGGAGCAAGGAGAAGAGAGCGCTACAGGACCTGAGGCTGCAGGCAGCATCTGGCCCTTCCTGAGCCACCTTGTCTTGATGCAAAACTTTTAACAGACTAACAAGTTTGAATTCTGAACTGGCTTTCCAGGTTGTTAAAACGGCATGTCAAAGTAGATAGTAGTTTATTTGTTGATTTCAGGTGAACTGTTTAGACAAATGGTAGGTTTCCATCTAGACTTTAAACCCCCTACCCTGCAAATATTAAAGGTGGGCTTGGTTTGCAGGCAACAAGTGGCATCACCTTTGTAATGTTCCATACTGCCCGCCTCCTCCGTACCTCTGCTTCTGCAGGTTCTTGTCTCCATATCTCTGCCTAGTTGCTGTGGTGTGACATAACACGACCCGTCTGGTCTCCTTCCTTTGCACCCTGTTCCTGGCCTCACGTCTCCATTCAATTAGAAGCTCCAGTGAACTTCCAAGCAGTTATTAACCTCTTTCTTTTTCTTCCTTTCTTTCTTAATTTCTCTTTCTTTGTCTTTCTGTTTAATTTAAATTAGAAACAAGCTTTTGTTTCATGTCAGTCCCAGTTCCCTCTCCCTTCCCTCTTCTCCTGCCCCCCACCAACCCGCTATCCCATCACTCTTCTGCTCCCCAGGGAGGGTAAGGCCTTCCATGGGGATCTTCAAAGTCTGCCATATCATTTGGAGGAGGGCCAAGCCCTTCCCCCCATGTGTCTAGGCTGAGAGAGTATCCATCTATGTGGAATGGGTTCCCAAAGTCTATTCATATACTGATCCATTGCCACAGGCCCCATAGATTGTCCAGGCCTCCTAACTGACACCCATGTTCAGAGAGTCTGGGTTGGTTCTATGCTGGTTTCTCAGCGATCAGACTGGGGGTCTATGAGCTTCCTCTTTTTCAAGTCAGCTGTTTCTGTGGGTTTCTATAGCCTTGTCTTCACCCCTTTGCTCATCACTCCTCCCTCTCTGAAACTGGATTCCAGGAGTTCAGCTCAGTGTTTAGCTGTGGATGTCTGCCTCTGTTTCCATCAGCTACTAGATGAGGGCTCTAGGATGGCATAAGGTAGTCATCAATCTCATTATCTGGGAAGGGCATTTAAGGTAGCCTTTCCACTGTTGCTTAGATTGTTAGTTGGGGTCATCCTTGTATATTTGTGGATATTTCCCTAGTGCCAGATTTCTCTTTAAACCTATAATGGCTCCCTCTATTATTGTATCTCTTTTCTTGCTCTCCTCTATTCTTCCCCCGACTTAATCTTTCTGCTACCTCATGTCTTCCTCTCCCCTCCTTTTCTCCCCTTCTCTGTCTCCTATCTCCCTCTCTCCTCCCTCCACTCTCCCAATTTGCTCAGGAGATCTTGTCCCTTTTCCTTTCTCTGGGAACCATGTATGTCTCTCTTAGGGTCCTCATGTTTCCTAGCTTCTCTGTTGGTGTGGATTGTCTTAACCTTTTAAAAACAGCTGTCTGTGGTCATTTGCATTTACCCCTTCTTTCTTGTCCTGGCCAGTGAGCTCCTGGAACATTTGCTTTTGAAGATCCTTCTTCCCTGCCACAAACATGTCCATGCAGATACTGACTAAAATGTTTACATGCACACCTCTTTAGAGACTAGAAAATAAAACTACAGTTATCTATAAAGAATGCCGTTCTATTGGAATGTGAGTGACTTAACCCTTGGTCAGAAAGCTGTAGCCAACATCATGCAGTTTCCTTCCAGGCCAGAAGACAAACAGCCACTGTGAGCCAAGTCAGCCAGCAGCACACAGAACCCTCTGTCTGTCTAATGAAGTTGTAGAGGGAGGATATTCTACGTTCTCAGAGACTTCCAGAAGAGATGTGTCTTCTTTTGATAGAATGTGGTTATAGTAACAGCCACCATGCCTGGCTTGAATATGGCAAAAAATAAGAAAGTGGCCTCAACTGCTTGCCTGCTGGGACAGAGAACCAGCATATATTCTGGTAGATACAAATAATAACAGCAGTCTCTATGTTCATATTCTAGTTTCCTAAATGTGTTGAGAAAAACAAGCCAATATTCTACCCCAAACCACCTAAAACCTTTGCTCCTAACTCATCTTTAAATCCATGGGATGTTGTGGACACTGCAAAGGAAGCCAACATACAGAGAAACCTTGAGAGGAACCACTGGATCACTTCATACAATCATGATTTTACAGGTATGAGTTCACACTGACACAAGTAGTGAGAACGGAACACTCAACAAATACGATCACAAGCGCCGTCTTCTGTTCTGTTCTGTTACTCAAAGAAAAACTAACCCAAATTAGTGGGAGAGCTCAGTTTCTCTCTTTAGTGGGTAGCAGGGAGGTGGGGCTGGTTTATATTTTATTGTTCTAAGTTATATGATAAAGAGTAGCTTAATAACCATTAAGCCAAATAATAATAAGACAATGTTTCCATTAAGGTCTGGGTCCCATGAGCCCCCTTGAACTGGATGATTACCATGAAAAGGAGGTAGCAGAGCTAACTGGACAGATAGGATTTGACCCACAGCCTGTAAGTAATTGCAATCAACTCTCAGTTGTTTGGGGGAGAATATCCAGCCCTAGTCTCCTTGTTTTCCCATGTTTTGTGTCTTGAATATTGGTGACCACCCAAGTAAAAGAAAATCTAATTGGTTTTGAATGATAACAATGAATTTATTGGAACTGATTTGGATACCCTTGTCACTATTTGGAAAAACAAAACTTCACAGTACTATATTTTAAACATATTTTCTATCATGCTAGTATTGATAAAATAATTCACAAAAGAATTTGCTTATGACGAGTAAAGCTAAACTAGTAATGTTATGATTCCTAATACATTCTAGATCTAGATCTTTGCAGATTTGTGTCTCTTACACGTTCCATTATTTTAAAGAAAGTAATAACTTCTTCCTGGTAGTCAGAATAATTGAGAGTTGGATGAATTACAATAAAAAGCCAATACATCTTTTGCCTATAGTATTAGAGAATTGATTACATAAATGGCTTGAAATAAATTATCAGGCCCTGTAATAAAATAATGTAATCTGTCACATAAATCATATAAAGAATATAATTTCATGTGGTGGTTTATCCTCTATAAATATAAATTTTGAAAACATAATTTTGAAAGCTATAATTGTGGAAATATATAAAACTATAAGCATATGAAAATATGGATTATTTTTAGATCACACTGAGCACTCTAATTTTATATTAGCATAAACATTTGTATCCTGAATTGGGTTTTATCAGCCAATTCAACCAATTTACTGTGTTTTATCAGCGGCCAAAGGGCTTTTAATTGTTTTAATTTTGCACTTGCAATAGGCATTCTGTTGGATTAAATATATGCTCTGACACCGAGGTATGCTCAACATACATGACCAACTCCAGGAAAGCATATTTAGTGGTGATAAAAATCCCTATGCAAACTTTTTTCAGAATGAAATGCAGGTACTAGGGCTAGAGATGTTCAGTTGGTAATGTCCTACCTTAGCGTACATGAAATCCTGGTTTGATTTCTCAGTACCTGATAAACTAGGCATGGTGGCACATACCTATAATTCCAGAACTTGAAAAGTGGAGGTGACAGGTTCAGAAGTTGAAGGTCACACTCAGCTGCATACAGTTCAAAGCCATCCTGTGACACATCAAAAGAAAGGAGTACTAAAAGCTGTTGCTCAGAGCAGATACAATTAAAGCCTGATATCCATTTCTTTAATGACAGATGTAGTAAACTTACCATAAAGCTGGAGTCTTTCTTTGGTTCATAGTATGTTTACTAACATTTGATTAGCTAAAGGTTATAATTAATGATCCACTATGGAAATTCCTCCAACTAGGATAATCCAAAGGGGTGATCCAAAACTTTAAGTCCATGCTACTGTTAATATTTTATCACCACTTTTATTTTTAAACATTGGCTATCATGTAGCCCAGGCTGGCCTCAGACTTTCTATGCAGCTCAGGATGACCTTAAATTCCCAATCCTGCATCTATTTCCCTAATATTTGGGTTACAGACTTTTGTCACTATGCCCAGCTTTATGAGTTATGGCAGATTGAACCCAGGAGTCTAAGCAAGTATTCAACCAACTGAACTACGTTCCTAGCCCCTCCCCACACACTTATCATAATTGCCTTTCCCTGCTACTGACATGCTTATACTGCTTTTTGGTGTTTGTTTTAGCATATTATCATAAAAATTTTCAAGCATACAGAAATAATTTTCACTTAAGACCCGTATGCTCAACACCTAATCATACTCAGTCTTTCACATAATCTATTCCCTTTAATCATCCACCAATATTTTTATTATTTTTACACATTTTAGAGTGAAGTATAGATCTTAGTATACTTTATCCATTAAGATTTGGCATGCTTGTCCTGTGCCTTTTTCTGCTCCCCTGTGCTCAGTCTTAATGGGGTAGTCTGGTAGGACACAGCAGTTTCCCTGTCAGTTTAGGGGGCCTGTCCTAAGAATAGGACTAGCTCTTAAAGGCATGAGAGGACAATTTAGAAAAAAAAAAAAAAAAGATTTGGCATACATACCATTCATTTACCAGAGTTAAAATTCTGTTTTTCTGCTTTTCACTCAATGTGAAGTATACATTCAATAAAACTGTACAAACCATATGTGTACATTTGTTTAAAAAACAAATGTACAGCTTTCATTCAAGTTTCTGCCACAATATAGAACACAGGTCACTATCCATGCCCTCATAGGCCACCTCTTCCTTCTCTACTATCCACATAGCTCCAGTAATAGTATCCCTATTATGCTTCTTATTTTTGCAGTTTCTAAGCCTAATTGAATCCATACTTTACAAATGCCTCAAAAGGAAACATAGATGGGACAGTAGGTACACGTCAGTGACAGAGCATGTACTTGGCATGCACAAGGCCCTGTGTTCAGTCCTTAAACCAATAAGCAGATATCAACTGAACACCTCAGACAGTGCTTCTCAAAGCATTTGCATGCCAGCAGCCTTAGAAGCACCTGAGACACTTGTTAAAATGCATGTTCCTGAGTTGGGAGGTTAGCTCAGAGTGCATAGGTTTGTTCTCTTACACACCCTACCCAAACAGAGGGATCCCAGAACCCTACCATAGATCTTCCAAGTCCTGGTCTTAGAACTAAAGCTTAAGATTCCACTTGCTGACAGTTCTGAAGGTTATTCTGATTCAACCCAGGCTTAAGAACTCTCACCTTGCCTATATGGTTTAAAAAACTGCACAGATAGTTAATGTAATCCTGATCTCATAAGCGAATCCTTCAGTATCTTTAAAATTTTGAAAGCAGAGAATTCCCACACAGGAAAGCTGTCTATAACCAAGTAAAACTATACTTTCTATTTTACCAAAAGCCAGTAAAAGAAAAAAATGTATTTACTCGACCCAAATTTCAGTGAACTCAAATAAATACCAAGGAATCTTAGTGTGCTTAGTGTGCTCACTTCCACTGTGCTCCTACTTACTGATAGTGAAAATGGGTATGAAATTGGTCTACCACTTGTGGCCATATCATTTTAATGCTACATTTATTAAACAGATAATTTTTCTCCCTTTTATTCCACTGATATAGCAAGAAAAATTTCATCCTGCCTTAAAACCTGCCAGACCTTTGGAAGGTCGAATTGCCCGCCTTATTCAGAACCAACGCCCTCTGGAGGCTACAGTACAGCAAGGACCACCTTCCTGTCCAGATTGTACCCCTAGAGTTTTGTGCGCTTTTCATACATTCATACCAAGTTCTACAGAAATGATGGCAATGAATGATAACCTCCTGCCCGGAATTACCCATAAAAACCAGGATATCGAAGAGAAGATTAAGGAAGAACAAAGTTTGATGTCTACCTATACACTCCCAACTTGTTATCCAGCAAAAGACCTGATGAATCTTTATGACCTAAAATCATTTCCAAAGATCACAGACACTAAAAAGACAAATGATTTGTACTGGAGACAGCTGGAGGTGAAGCCTCTACCCATATCCTATTCTAAGTCAAATCATTACATTGATTATGAACCACTTAAATCTGCTTTCCGTGACCCCTATACTATATGTCAGAGCCCTGCTCGCCTTAGTAAGTCTAATATTCTACAGAACAAAACAGATATGGATGATTTCAATTTTGGCAACTTTTCAAGTAAACCAGAATTTTTGGGCATGGACATGGAAAACAATGAAGAAACAAGACCTATTTTGGGATGGATTCCTAGAGCTGGAGTGCCCAAGCCTCAGACCAACTTGCTAGATCTTAGGAACTCATTTTCAAAGTCCATGGCACAAAAGCGTTTGCATGATTCCATCCAAGAAGAACAAAAAGATCTCAGGGATAAAATACACTGCGGGAGGAGACATCAGTTCTTTGGCCACAATGCCCATTATTTCTATAATTGAGATATCCCCTCTTTCCTTCCAATCCAAGCCTCTTGCAAGAAAATAAAATATGTCACAGAGTGCCCTGCATTTGGCTGGATTCTGTTTCTGTATTGAACCATAATGGCATTAATGAGGTTTGTGTTTTTAAGAATCTAAGTTAGGATCTGGTCCGAGGGACCAAAATAATGTCCTGACTTCTCAAAACATTTAACAGTCTGTCAACAAAATATCAGAGCCAGAAAAAAAAATCAGTCTTTAGTCTCATCTTCAAAGTATACTCTGAAGAAGTTTTCCAAAGCCAGGAAAATCAATGTGTAGACAAAATTTACATCATCATTTTGTGAGAAATGAAAACTTGAAAAAATTCAAATATTGAAGATTTGACAGACAACTATAGAAGGTATTATGCTTTAATAAAATTAATATGTCAACAATCTCTTTCTGTAAATGTTTTCACACTATAATGGGTAAAAGAGGTAAAATTCATCTCTGTGAGTTCAAGGCCAGCCTAGTCTATATAGTGAGTTCCAGGAGAGCAAGTCTATGTAGAGAACCAGTCTCAAAAGAAACAAAGAGGGGGGTACAATTTAAATCCCCAGTTAATTGAAAGTAGAGTGGCTCTCCAAACTATAGAACTTCAATAAAAAGTATGTCAAGTCAGTGGGAAAGATGAATCCTGAATGTTCTATATGTACACAATACAGGTTACATGTGTTTCCTTCCTCTTAGCCTTGTGATTGAAAACCTATACAGATAAAATTATTTTGTTACAATCCAGACGACTTATATTTTCAGTTTTGGCAAGAACAACTGTGGCTTGCTGCCAATTATTCCAGAGCCCAACATCTTCATCTTTGAAGTGTTTGCCTACTGTGTAGGTAACTCCCTTATGTATGTCAACACATCAGTGTACCAAGGGGTATGTTTGTAGAAATTCTCTCTCACTCTCTGTATTTGTCTGGCCATCTTAGCCCCAGTGTGGGGTCAGAGAGTAACCTCTATGAGTCTTCTTCCACTGTGGGTTCCAAGGATCCAGCTCAGGTCATCAAGCTTACATGGCAAGTGGTTTTACATGCTGAGGTATCTCACTAGCCCAAGAAGTACACTATAAAAATATGCCAAGCAAGTTAAGCACCTTGAAGAAGTTAAGAGTTGAGAGATAAACTGAGTTGCTTATGAGAGGCTCAGACGAGGCCAGCTGCCCCAGAGAACACAGGCCAGTCAAGCTACATGAAAGAAGGGAGATCAGCTGAGCTGCCTAAAAGAGAAAGGTTCAGAGCTGCATGAAAGAGCCTCCAGCATGATGAGCTGCATCAAGTTATACAAGCTCCAAGTTACTAGCCTTTGTGAACTGTCACTGGTGCTGAGGCAGGCTGTGAAGCAGCTGTCTTTGAGTCATTTCTATTCCGATAAATAACCCCTCACCTATATTCCTATAAGTGACACCAGTAGAACTCATTGGTACACAGAATATAGTTATGTGTTTTACATTAATTTTGTCTTTATGACTAACATGTACATTTTTAAAGATTTATTTATTTATTATGTATACAGTGTTGGGCCTGCATGTGTCCCTGCGGGTCAGAAGAGGGCACCAGATCTCATTACAGATGGTTGTGAGCCACCATGTGGTTGCTAGGAATTGAACTCAGGACCTCTGGAAGAGCAGTCAGTGCTTTCAACTGCTGAGCCATCTCTATACCCCACATGTACATTCTTAAACTTATTCTGAGCTAAAATTATGACTTGTTTTGCAAATTTTATTTTATACAGCATTAGTAGGTAGGTTTTAAGGAAAGCAAAATTTCCATATTGAAATACTATCGTGCACTACAATCACATGACAATTCTTAAATTATTCATAGTCTGTGTAAAATTCTTGGCTGGAGCATAGCTCAGTGGTGGAGTCCTTCACAGGTTTGCCTGGATTCAGTCTCTAACACTAAAAAGTTTATAATTGAGGCTCTGGGTAGAAAACCCAGCCCGGAAAAGCACTTGCTCTCTAACCAAGGGACCCATATAAGCCAGTCTGGGGCTCAGCCACACCTGTAAATAAGAGTGCTCAGTCGGGGCAGACAGAGGATCACCAGGACTTGCTGGCTGTCAGTCCACCTGAAAAACTCCACATTCAAGGAAAGACCTTGCCTCAAAGGAAAAAGTGACAGGAAAACATCTCAGCATGTACACCCACACATACATGTGCATATAACACACACACACACACACACACACACACACACACACACAGAGTTTCTTTACAATCCTTTTGGGCTGACAGATGACACGTAGAGGCAGTTACATGCAGGTCTGAAGACAATGCCATTCACACACCTGCATTTACACAAAATAAATTAAAAATATGTAAATACCTCTTTAAAAAGTCACTGGGATGACAAGGTGATGGACAGTACAGTGACTCTACTAAAGCAATTTGGTTCTTTTATTACCTAGTCACAGAACATGCCACAGGACTGGACTTCTAAGCATCAAATGTTGGGAGGTACAACGCCACAGTATAGGAACCTGGGAGTTTCCCCTTCTGTTTTCACTGTATGACTGTGTGGTGCACACAAACGGGGCATAGTGTACACAAAGTCAGAGGACAATGTCCATCGTGTGGGCCCTGGGGACTAAACTCAGGTTGTCAGACTGCAGCAAGCACCCACTGAGCCATCTCAGAGGCCCAGGAACTTAAGTTTTGTTCTGTTTTACCTTTCTTTTTATTTATTCTTAGTGTCTTTCACACCACTCATCTCAATCCCATTCATTTCCTATCCCTGTGTATCTGCCCTCTACCCTTGCATGCCACCCCCCAACCATAAAATTTAAAAGGAAAAGAAAAAAATAAAGAAAAAGAAGGGGGAGAGATCTTGTCATGGAAGCTGTAGTGTGACATAGTGAGTCACGTAGTAAACCCTTTTGCCCATATATCTTTACTTGCAAGTGTTCGTTGCAGAGAGTCACTGGTCTGATCTGAGGCCTCTGGTTTCTGCTACACCATCAATGCTGGGCCCTCACTGTGACTCCTCTTGGTTATCCCGTTATTGCCCTGTGTTACAAAGATTCTGCAGCTTTGGGTCTGCAGGTCAGGTCCCTTCCGTGCTTCAGCAGATCACAGCTGGGATGAATATTGGGGTGGGCCCACTCATAACTGTGGTTCTGGGCCTGGGCAGTTGCAGGGTTGGTCAGCCCACCAGCTCTCCCCACCCTCACCACCAGGGGGAGCTCTCCTGCATTGCCCTGGGTAATTCACCCTTTGCAGCCATGCCTTCAGGATCCGAGCTCCTACACCTGAACCATTAGAGCCTGCTCTACTGTGTTACTCAGGCATGGCATAGGGACCACTCTCCTGAGTGTTACAGCTATTGGCAGGTAAGGCTAGCTCTCCCACCTGCCTCAGGTGTTGGTGGGAGGGAGGGGGACAGCATCTCTCCCCGACTTGTGCTGCCACATGACAGATGGGTAATAGGGACAGCTCTCCCATACTTACAACTCTGGGGCTGGCTCACCCAAAACCTGAAGTTTTAGTTATATATTTTTTTCTTGGGCCTCTAGGGTGTACAACTGCATTCTAACTACAGGTATTTACCCCCTACCATGCAAAAGTACCACAGATGCCTCTCCAGCATTGTTAGTCATCAATCAAGAGGAAATCTACCTTACTCCCCATTCTACTATTGTGGAAACAAAAGGCTCTGCTCTTTAGTGAGAGAATACCTATACTCCACATAGATCATTAAAAAGTTCAATGGTGCCAGGGGGAGGTGGAGTGGCACATGCTTTTGATCCCAGCAGCACTCAGGAGGCAGAGGTAGGTGGATCTCTGTGAGTTCAAGTACAGCCTGGTCTACAGAGTGAGTTCCAGGATCCAGAGCTATACAGAGAGACCCTATCTCAAAAACAAACAAAAAGTTCAATGGTGACAGTTTGTAATGGAGGATTCCAGGTTGAAGTAGACTATCCATCCAATTTCATTTACTCTTTAAAACGGTCAAAGAATGCTGCCTGGCAGTGGGTGGTACACACCTTTAATCCCAGCACTCAGGAGGCAGAAGCAGGGAGATCTCTGAGTTCAAGGCCAGCCTGGTTAACAGAGTTCCAGGACAGTCAGGGCTATACAGAGAAACCTTGTAAAACCCCAAAACACATTAAAACTTATTATTTTGGTTGTTAGATCATGTCTTCTGCTACAAGCATATAACACACACACGCACACACACACACACACACACACACACACACACACACGAAGGCATAAACAGCCAACACTACACAGCTGAATCCTCAAAAGGCTTAGCCAGTTTTTCACAGCAAGTGGAGGCAAGGGGCTGGAGTAACAGGCCAGGAAGCAGGCTCTCAGCTGTCTGGGTGCTCTCTTCTCACCATCCACTCCACAGTGCAGGAGAGAACAGAAGTTCTGCCATGAAACGGTTATGCTGAGCACTGGATACTGTCCTGAAATTGGGAAATGCATTATGCTCATGAGCATCCTAGGAAACAAATCTTCAAATGACCTTGTTGCAGGCAGTATAGCTGAGGGCTGTTGACAAAGATATGGACAAAGTTAAGAGACCTGCCAGGGGCTAGTGAGACTCCAAGGCACCTGAACAGCAAGAAGCCTTAACCCAGCCCTTTGGAAGTTTCCATGCCTCCCATTGGCCTAGACCAAGCAAAAGCTGGGAAGCAAAGGGCATAGGGGTAAAGGATCCCAAGAGATCACCAGGTTACGGCAAAGAAAGGAAGGAAGGGGGTCATCATAAACAGTAAGTTTTAAGAGCACTGAAACTGAATTATCTTCTAGGTAACTGGCTACAGCTTTACACCAGCATTGGCTGCCTCACCTTGCGAGTTTCTATAATAAAGATGACTTCCCTTAAACTCATGAACCACCTCTGCTAGCTTTAGACTACCCTGGAGCTTCCTCGCCTCTCAGTACTCATAAACTCGTGACTTACAGTGGATTAGGCTTGGCTTAAGAGAATTGCTCTAGGTCACTAAACTGCCTTGATGCCAGGGATAAGATGTCTCATTTCCTTGTATTGCCGGAGCAGTGATTTCGGTTTCTTTCCTTCCATAAGGAAAGTCTCACCATTTGTCACAGAAAGCCTGATTGCTGGGCTGTCCTCATGGTCACCATGCTTATCTGACCAAGCTTAATGCTTTCTGGGCTTTAATTTTAAAGGAAGAGATGTGGTTCTCTGCTTCTCATTTGAACACTCAAAGGTCACTGTGGAGTTATCAACTGGCCTAGATATAATTCCTTTGTGTCTCAGTGGAAAGCAGAGAAATGGGGGAATGGTAAGTCGGTGTGGCAGTGAGAACACAAACAATTGTGTCACATTGCATGCATGCATTCCTGACTCTCTAAAACAACTATAATAGTAACATCAAAGATCATCTATTAAGGTCACCCTAACAAGTACATACTAGCAAAGACTGACATATTGTAGACTACAAAAATGTACCATAAAGACAGGAAATGAGTTATATTAGTCAGGATTCTCTAGGGTCACAAATCTTATGGAATGAATCTCTCAATTTCTTGATTGACTGACTGATTGGTTGGTTGATGATAGATAGATAGATAGATAGATAGATAGATAGATAGATAGATAGATATAGACAGACAGACAGACAGACAGACAGACAGAATGGTTTTGATGGAATGACTTGCAGGCTGAAGTCCAACAATGGCTAGCTGTGAATAGAAAATCCAAGAATCTTCCATTGTCTGTCCAGCAGAAGGTGTGGCCCAGATTATAGGTGTGCCTTCCTCAAGGTCTGGATCAAAAGCGTGTCTGTTGTCTTACCTCAAGATCTGAATTACAAGTGTGCCTGCCATTTCTGGATTATAATTCATTTCAGATATAGTCAAGATGACAACCAAGAATAGCCATCACACGAGCACATCCTTTAAAACATAAAACAAACAAGCAAATAAAAACCAGCATCTTCAGATTTGTTCCATACAGGGTCGCCACAAACCTGTAATCGGAAAGGAAAAGACAGGATGTACAAAGAGGAGGGAAAAAGCAAAGCATAATAAAATGATGGAGAATACTTGTACAGATAGATGAGAGGAGATTTGATAGGATTGTCTATGTGACTGTGGATGATGAGAAATTCTTGACAGACTGCCTGAAAGCTGGAAAAACCAGAAGTGAGTAGCATAGCTAACTTCAAACCCAGAGAGCCCCCAACCAGGGATTCTAATAGTCCAATTCTGCCTGAGAACTGAGGGTTACTGGGGAAATTTCCAAAGGTCAGAGAACCTAGAATTCCTTGTCACATGGCCAAGAAAGGAGCTCTGGCTCCTGGAAAGACAGCAGGAGTGCCCCTTGCTGTTTCTTTGTATCTTCTGGACCCTCCACCATTGCATGTGTGTGAAATGGGTAAAATAATAAAGGCACCAGACCCTCACTCAGCCCCCTGCTTTAGCAGCCATGACAGGCTGCAGAAAAGACACACGTAGGCCTCTGACTCAACACATGACACAAAGACACTTCACATCCTCTATCCTCCCAGAGCCTAGGGCCAAACTGAACACAAAGAAACTCCAGACCCACCCCCCTAGCCTCCTAGATACTTGGTTCCTGAGAACTGTTTGGCCACAAAAGAAACTCCAGGGGAGACCAAATCCTCCCCTGTAGTCTCCAGGATACAGTTCTGAAAACTACTGGTATCTATGTTCAACAGGCCATCTGCAAGTAACTAGACAAAGCCATAGAAACTACTGACCATTCCCTCTCTGCACTGACCAATGAGAAAAGGTGTTCACAGTGGGTGAGGGGTTTGGTAGTTATCTATTGTTAAAAAGATATAATGAAAGGGACGAACAAATGATGGGGGAATGTCCTTCTGTACATATGTTTCTCTTATTGGTTGATGAATAAAACACTGTCTGGCCAATGAGGCAGGAAGATAGGTAGGACTAGGATAAGGAGAATTCTGGGAAACTTAGGCAGACAAAGTTGTCATGTAGAGCCCAGAAAGAGAGGATGTGCCAGGCGTTTTCTGGTAAGCCAAGACCACGTGGAAATACATAGATTATTAGAAATTGGTTAATAATTAAGACAGTGCTAGCAATTAGAAGTCCAAGCCACCAAGAGTTTTATAACTAATATAACGTATGTGTGTTTACTTGGGGTAGAAGGGCAGTGGGACCAGTCGTAACAAAGAACTTCTCACAACAAGCAAAGGCAAGAATACAAACCAAGTGAATGGGGGTTAAAAGTAGTTTACATCAGACCAGGAATTTAAGAGAGTATAAATAGAAGCCTTAATTAGCAGGGACCTGACATTGGACAAGGGACTTATGTCTTGATTAGGAACAGACAGGAACTGTTTCGACCATAAACAGAACTCTTAACCTGCAAGGTATATTCTTGGCTTCAGTTTGCCATTAATATGTGTGGTATTATATTTTCAGTTTCTGTTTTACAGAACCAAGGGGAGCGAGGGATCTGAAGAAGTGTTCCTCCCATTAGGCCCTTCCTCTTAAAGGTCCTTCCACCTTTCAATGCTGCCAATTGCCAAGCAAGCTTCCAGTACAAGGACCTTTGAAGGAGAAACTACACGGAAACCGTGTCCAAGTTGTAAGTAGAGACCCACTGGCTTAAGTAGCTGCATCTTGATGTCTGGTAAAAGAAAGCATGAATCTCCAAGAGGAAGATCTCAACCCAGGCCCCAGAGGGTTCCCAGGATCTTGGGAAATTCTAAGCCTGAGATGCCAATGAAAAGCAACAAAGATAAACCCATGAAAAGATAAAATAGGAAGCCATAACATATAAACAAATGACCAATAAGGTAAGAACTCCTCAGATGCCATTCTTCAAACCTAAGATTTGGCTTTGAGTTTTTGATCTACTGCTGGGCATGGGGCCTGGCCTTTAGTGCCTTGTACACCCTGTGAGACTCTGTTACCTCCATTAGAGAAAAGTAACTTTTCTTTTGCAAATAGTTTCCAAATTGAGATAGCTTCTTGGTTAGAGATGGAAGATCATGTCCACTTCTCCCTTAGTGGTGGGACCCATCTTGCTTGGACTTGTACAGGTCCTGTGCACACTGCCACAGTCTCTGTGAGTCTGTATGTATGACAGTTCTGTTGTATCTGGAAGTTATCGTTTCCTTGTTGTTTTCCATACCCACTGCCTCTTACAATCTTTCCACCTCCTCTTCCTCAAAGTTGAGAGAAATGTTGTTCATCAAAGGTATGTAAATCCAAGGCAGACAAGACTAATCTGGTTCTTCCCTTTGCCAATGAAGAGTTAATTATATTTGATGCTTCAGATACATGTGTAGCAGCATTAACTAGGCATTTCTGCCCACGCTGTTCCAACCCCTCCTGGCCTCCTCTTCTGAGCTCTAACCCCTGCTGGCCTCCTCCCCTAGCCTCCAACCCCTCCTGGCCTCCTCCCCTAGCCTCCAACCCCTCCTGACCTCCTTCTCTAAGCTATACTTTTGATTTGCTAGGACAGCCCAAGTCCAAAATCCAGCTGTAATCAGCATGAACTGAGCACACTATCTGCCTCCAACCAAATGATTTCTTGTGGCCTCAGATACATATTTTGATTGACAGGAGAAATTTTAATAAGTATTTTTCATATTTTTTTAAAATATGTAACCCATTATACTGTTAAAAAGAGGCATCTGCTTTAAAGAGTTAGAGCTCTTACCAGCCACTGTCTTTCCTAAGGAACAAGACAGGATAGAGTAATAGAAATAAAACAATATGTAGTTTATTTCTCCTACTCAATTCATTCAGCTATGCTGGCTTTTTGTTGCTGTTGCTTGTGTTTCATGTATTTGGGGGGGGTTGTTTTGGTTTGCTTTTTAAATAAGGTTTCTTATATCTCAAGTGGGTCTTGGATTTATTATGTAGTCCAAGATGATCCGCCTCTCCCTCCCAAAAGCTTTCTGAATGTCAGGCAAGCATTCCACTCAGGTACACACCACTTGAGCATATTGAGTAAATAGTAAATACCATGACTCTTTAGAACTTAAAAGTAGTAACACTATAGCAGCATAGAATCTATGGTTTGTTTGCTTGTTTGTTTAGGATTTGTTTACTATGTATACAGTGTTCTGCCTGCATGTATGCCTACAGGCCAGAAGAGGGCCCCAGATCTCATTATAGATGGTTGTGAGCCACCATGTGGTTGCTGGGAATTGAACTTGTGGTCTTAACCTCTAAGCCATCTCCCCAGCCCCTATGGTAGCTCCTTCAACACAGGAAGGAGTGACTGTTATTTTGGCTGCCCCACCCACCCCTGAGAGAGGGTTTGTGTAGCTCTGGCTGTCCTGGAACTTGCTCCGAAGAACAGGCTGGCCTTGACCTCAGAGAACCAACTGCCTCTGCCTCCTGAGTGATGCTTTTCCCTTGTCCGTCCACAATATTCATAAATGAGACTTTTTAATCGACGATGTCCTCAGCTAGAGAAATATTCAGCTGTCTGTGTTCTATCCTCTTCCTCATTAGAATAAATTTGTTTCAAGGTCTCCTTATGTCACCCATCCTGGCCTTGAACTAGCCAAGGATGATCTGGTCTTCTCATTCTCTGTTTCCTCCTTCCTAATACCAGGGTTACTGGTGAGCATCACCACCCCATTTTATGCTATGCTGTATTAGGGAATAAAATGTAAGATGTCAATCCATTTACTTGTTCAACTGAACTACTGGTGTACAAAATCTGCAGTAGATTGTTCCTGAAAATCTTGTGGTCAGCCGAAACTCCCTTATAAACTAAGAACAGTAACTTTTAATATACAGAGAGAAGGTACTGGGAGGACAGTGACTTGGTGAGGACTACATTTCCTTTGGAGAAATCTGGAAGGCAATGTCAGGACTTGGTTTGAGGACATACTGAATGCCTATGGATTTGATATGGCAGGTCAATAAGGACTATATCAGAATCTTCAATAAGTTAGTTCCCTAAAAAGCTACAAAAGTCTTGACTATGTTGTGAGATCTACTGTTTTACAGTAAGATGTGGCAGTGTTGTGTCAGAGAAAGAGGAATTAAAAATTAGAGGCAGTTCAAAATAATGAACAGTCAGACCTATCTATGGATTCAACATCCATGGATTTAAAAAAACAAAAAGTAAAAAACAGATCACTTCGCATCCGCGTCCTTGTCACGCGCTCACCGCTCCCAGCTGATCAACACCACAATAGTGCGACCCGAAAACAGAACCCAGGGAAAGGACAGGCGCTCTTTAGAATTTGGGGTCTGAACTTGGAAGAGCAATGAAGAAAACTTGCAGTGTCAGAAGTTAGCGTGTCAGAGAGTTCGATTTAAAGTGCAAATGAAAAGTGTGCTAACAAAACTTCCATCCCCAATAAGGTCAGGAGGGATGCAAGTCCAGTGGATTTCCAAGAATCAGGTCAAATCCTCTTTTTTCCTCAGAGCTTGCCTGCACAAGCTCTTTTTTTCTACAAACACCGAGGGAAGGGGACAGAGACTCCAGGCTGAGATCCTATCTGCCCCAAGTGCCGCACCTTCCCTAGCTCTGGGCGCTAGGTCACAGGGAGGGCGGGAAGGTTTAACCGAGTGAAGGTCACCAGCAGGCGTCCACTCCCAGGCTGGTGCAGTTGCTCCAGGCAGAGTCTTGATCAAGCCTGGGTAAAGGTCGCCAGCTGACCGGGCGGCAGTCGCGGGGATCCCCGCGGGCGGCGGCCCAGGCAGTCTTCAGTCGAGTCCTCACAGCAGCACGCCGCGCCCCAGATCCCGAGCTAGTCCCCGCCCCGGCTCCTGCACGCGCAAGCTCAGGAGCCCGAGAGTGACGTCACCATGTCTACGACTGACGTCAGAGCGCCTGTCGTAAGTGCCGGGCAAACGAGGCCTTTAGAGGAAGGGCGCCCTCTGCGCACATCCTAACCTGCTAGCCCGCATGCGCGCGCACCTCCGCCCGTGCGGTCCCGACGCCGAAGCCAATGAGACGCGGCTACGTCACGTCGCAGCGCCCGGCGCTGCCGTACGTCGAGCCGCGGGCCCAAACAACAAGTGCGGTTGCACCGACACCGGTACATAGGCGCGGGCCAGCGTGTCCTTGGGCTAGAGAGCGGGACGTCCGTCTTCGGGTCGCAGCGGTCGTGGTGTTGATCGGCTGGGAGCGGTGAGCGCCTGACAGCGACGCGGGGCGGGAAGGGTGCGAGCAGGCCCGCGCGGGTCTGACCTAGAGGGGCATGCAGGACTGCGGCGGGGCTGGAGGCGGCGTGGGTGCAGGGCCGGGCCCCCGAATGCTAGCGACCACTGGCCCACTGCCCTTTCAGAGAGCAGAGGCTGCTGCTACTCAGCACCTGGACGGTTCTTTTTTTTCTTTTTTTTTTCTTTTCTTTCTTCTTTTTTTTTTTTTTTTTTTTTGATCAGGCATCCGGACGGGTAGGATTCTTCATTTTCTGTTTTCCTTGACCGGCCTGGATGGGATGACCTCGTGGTCACCCCCGGGATCTCAGGACGTGAGAGGGAGAAGGTTACTGCCTCAGCCCTCTCTTGCCTTCCAGTGCCAGACTAATGCAAGAGAGTGACTTAACCTCCAAATGAAACCAGAGTAGCTGAAAGCACTTACGACACCTCCCCCAACCCCATTGGTGTATTTTGTCTTGTCTTTGGAAGTGTCTTTAATTGGTTAGCAAAAACGTTATAATTGCAGTGGTTTTGATTTAATGCAATTTCATATTTGTGGCTTTTTGACCTTTCCTTCAGAGGTTTGAGTTGGGTTCCCACTTCCCTTCCTGGGCACGAACCTATCATGAGCATAGACTGGCCTTAAAGTGTGTGTGTGGGGGGGGGGGTCTCCTAATTAGTGTGCGAGCTGTTGGAGAATATTGCAAGTGGACTGAGTAAGGTAGTATCTGGTCTAGTGTTAAAGGACATAGAATAGCAATGGGTTGGTAGTTGGATGATTTGACTGGTCATTAGGATCCGTTATGTGTGTTGTGTGAGCAGGTTATTTGAACTGTTGTTGTTGGGTCTTTTAATTTTTTAGAATTAAAAATGGGTGATGTTGAGAAAGGCAAGAAGATTTTTGTTCAGAAGTGTGCCCAGTGCCACACTGTGGAAAAGGGAGGCAAGCATAAGACTGGACCAAATCTCCATGGTCTGTTTGGGAGGAAGACAGGTCAAGCTGCTGGATTCTCATACACAGATGCCAACAAGAACAAAGGTAAGTGGGGACTGTTAAATCACAGCACAGATTGCATTTCTGATTGCATGGGGTAACCAATGACAGACTTATCAGGAGTATAAAGCACCTAACCACTGCATCCCTTTCTATTTAGGCATCACCTGGGGAGAGGATACCCTGATGGAGTATTTGGAGAATCCCAAAAAGTACATCCCTGGGACAAAAATGATCTTCGCTGGAATTAAGAAGAAGGGAGAGAGGGCGGACCTAATAGCTTATCTTAAAAAGGCTACTAATGAGTAATTCCACTGCCTTATTTATTACAAACAAATGTCTCATGACTTTTAATGTGTACTATAACTTAATTCATACACCAAAATTCAGATCATGAATGGCTAATGATGTTTTTGTTGGGCAGTCCTGATTTAAGTAAAACCGACTTGTAGTAAAGTGGGTATGATCTTTTTTAAAATAACAATTCCAGTTGCATAAATATTATTGCTCTCCCTTTCTCAAGATACAGTTGGATTCAATTATTAAAGTTCTACTTTCCACAAAGATGGAGATATCACCTCAAACCTATTAAATGGCTTTATACTTAAATTTATATAACCTGGCAGATAAGCATGTTTAAAGACTGGGTAAATTCTGTTACTGTCTCAAAAATGAGAAGACTAACCTGTGTTTCAGTTTGTATTCACTGGTCTGTTACAGGCAATGGCTAAACACCAGGAAGTAACGATCTATTCCTGACTTGATGTCATTTAATTAGAATTCCCTAAGTCAAAGGATGCTGCTGCCTTTTACCAATAAAAGGCACTTACTGTGGTCTATATATAATAACAAATAAAGAGTATTTAACATTTCTTTATAGTTAATCTATTAAGTTAAAATACTTTTAGAAACCAGCAACTTAGACCTAATTCTTAAAGATTAGGTCTAAGTTGTAATTCAGAATTGTCCTTAAAAACCCATTCAGAAACACACAAAACAGGAACTTCTTATATATGTGTGATTGGTGGTGGCACTCTTTGCCAACTTATTAGATGGAAAGATTAAAATAAAGGAGATAGTTTGTAAGTTATCAACAATAAGAAGATAATTAAAACAGTCACAGATGGAAAACACTTGATTGTGCTTTATTTAACGACTGTTGCTGAAGTTTTAGTTTAAACCTTCCGTAATGTAAAGCCATGGTCGAGTGATGGTGTTAACCTTGACCTCTGGGACAACTCACACTAGAGCAGCACTTCACCCTTCACTGAGCAGAATGTGATGTGAAGGGGGAAATTATGCACTCACTAGAAAGTGCTAGGGAATTGAGGTTGATAACAGTGTCTTGGCTGGGAAAAGGCCTCATTGATGACTTCACAGGTGTGGAGAAGATTAAGTAGATAGACCTCCAAACCCTGACAAAGCACTTTGTGACATAAATCTTAATTTATATAAGAAATAGAAGTCTGACAAACAAATTTGGAGTTTGAAGCAGATGAATAGAGCTGGGTCTTTTTGTTTGTTTTTAAGATTTATGTGTATGTGTGTTTTGTCTGCACTTATATCTGTGCGCTACACATGTAAAGTACCCCTGGGGGCCAGGTGAGGGTGCTGGATCCCCTGGGATTGGTGTTTGAAGGGGTCTTCAGTGTGAGTGCTGGGAATCCAAGCTGAGTCCTGGATCAGCCAGTGCTCTTAAGCACTGAGTCATCTCTAGCCCTGATAGGTTTCTTACTAAGACCTTCAAAGGTTGAGCCTCTGTAACACAGGACTTGTTGACTATTAAGTTTTAGTAACAGCTTTCAAAGGACACAGCAATTGGGAGACAGAGGCAGGCATATCTCAGTGAATTTGGGGCCAGCCTGGTCTACAGAGCGAGTTCCAGGACAGGCTCCAAAGCTACACTGACAAACCCTGTCTCGGGAAAAAATAAATTAATAGAAATAAAAACACACACAGTTAAGTTTCACTGGTTCAAATGGCAAAACAAGGTTGTGTTGCTCATATCATAAATGGACAAAGCTTAAAGGTCAGCTAAATGAATTACCTTGCTAGCTATCACACAGACTACACTGATGACTGTACTTCCCAGGGTGACTTATAAACTTCATAGGAAATGAGTTTTAAAAGATTTTAAAAGATTTATTTTCTAGCTGGATGTGGTAGTGTATGCCTTTAATCCAAGCACTAGGAGGCAGAGACAGAAGGATCTTTGAGTTCAGAGTCTAGTCTACAGAGATCCTAGACAACAAAGGCTATCTAGGGAAATGGTTCCAAAGTAATAAGGATTTATTTATGTTTTATGTGTATGACTATTCTGGGTCCTCTGTAAGATCAGCAAGTATTCTTAACTACATAGTCATCTTCTAATATAGATACTTGCTTCAATAGCAACTGGTTTGCTTTAGGGCTGTGCTCCTGTAGCCCTCACAGATGGAACCAACTCAGTCTCCACATTATTCTCAACGGGAGCCTCATGACTAAGGCATCTTCCAGATCATTCCTGACACATGCTAGTGGGATCCCACCTACAAGAACTATTGTCTCTGCTGCCCATCATCACAGCCACTAAGCACTTGAGCTGGCTTAGGCTCTCTAACACCCTCTCTTAATCATCTACCTACCAGTGAATGTCTGGTGATTTACCTAGACTAACCAAAACCCCAGGCCCCTGTCATTTTCTTGTGACCTCTGTCATTAGCCAGCCTCTTGGGATTTCTCTTCTCAGTCTTGAATTCTCTATACCCTCTGTCTTAGTTATTTGTGCTTCCTTTTGTATCTGCTCTGGAAACTCAGCCATCTGCTTTTTCCATTCCTATTCCTGACTTGAGTCTTAGAAGAAACCCCATGTGTCTATGGTCAGCCCCCCTGTAATCAGGTCAACTCTAAATCCACTGAATCAATAGACACCCTATCAGACTGTCATTTATATATCCAATTTCCCAGTTCAGCAGCTATTGTCATACTCCTTGAGTATCTTAGCCCTCCCCTGCCCCATCTCACAGCAAATGGCTCTCCCATTTCCAACATGAGTTCTTTACCTCCTGGTTACAAGGAAGAGTCATCCACTTTGCTGTCTGCTTTGAGCAATGAATGCTGTTTCTAATCTAGAGATGGCCCAGAAAGTTCAGTCACACCATCAGTAGCTCTGCACCATACAGATACCTAAGGATAATCTAACACAATACGCTTAGCATCCCTCTCCCAGAAGCTGCAATGCTGGATGCTTGCTTGCTTTTCGGTCCAGAAACTCCTTGGGCAGCCACACCATAATACAAATATGCTGTGTGTATAAATTCTTAAGTCCTAGCTTTTCTTATTTAGCATCAGTAATGCCTTTGTAATTGTTCCTACCCAAAATAGGCCTGTATAGGTCCAGACTAGAGATGACATACCTTTCCAGCTAGAGTTATAGGTGAAACTCGGATCGGAGACTTTCTAAATCATATACACAGAATTTGTACATAATATATTTAAAGCATGACTTTTTGTAGCTTTTACTGGTGAAGGTTGGAGGAAAACAGGCCCCAAAGAGTTTGAGGCCTCTGCTGACAGTGACAGAGTCAAGCACACTAACCTAGTGTACCCTAGATTCCTCATCTGTAAGCTGTCATTGTATTAGCTTTTAGAGTTGTGACGATTTAAGAAACTGTATGTGGCATGTTAACCACTCCATTAGATAGTTTTGCACTAGCTGGACCAGGTATACTGCTGTTGCTTACAGATATAATTAGGAGTAAAGGACACATGATTTCTCCAAGTGGAGTCAACCTGAAGCTCACTGAAACAGAAGTGCCATTAGAGACATGCCATGACAAAGGCCTGCCATTCTGAAAGTTCACCTATCCTTGTATGAGATAAAAATTATGAATTGCAACCTTCACATTCCCCTAAGAGCATCTAAACCGGCTGAGTTCTGGTAAAAGAATGGGTGTCTAATGTTCATGCACTCATCTCCTAAATGTGTCTAGTTTTCCAGTAACCTGACAAGATTTGGTTAGTTTGTTGTTTTGGTTGGTATGTTGTTATTCTGAGACAGAGTGCTTGAGGTTAGTCACTTGGGATCCTCCTGCCTTAACCTGCTAAGCTCCCAGAGCCTGGCTGGCTGTAACAAGTCTTAGCCAACTTTTCCTGGACCGTAATGGTTGTCTCAACAAGAATGGAGACAAATCGAGATGGTAGTGTTTGCATTCGAGGCAGAATGGGGTGGGGAATGTTGAGTTGCCTGTCCAGTCTTCTGCTTCCCTGGAGATTGAATACAGGTTGAAACAACGTGCTGCCGTCCTAGTACCTAGCCCACTTGTTTGGAGTAGTATTAAGTAGTTGTTCTGTTGATGAATGTTGGTTCTGGAACAGCAGCTCTTGGGTGATTCTAGGGTGGAGAGTGTGTAATACAAAGCTCAGTGTGCTAGCCCAGTGAATAGTTTGCCGAGTGCATAGGTTAGACATGTGAGGAAAGCGATCCGTGAGAATCAGACTAGATTAGGATATTTAAAAAAAATTTTGGGGGGGGGGTAATGGAAGTAATAAAAAAGGCTTGCCCATTTCAGCACATCTCAAGGTGGTGAGGGGTGGTTTTTGTTGACTCAAGGTTGGGTCAAGAGTCAGGTAAATTCTCAAATGAAGTGTAGCTGTATCTACTGTGTTGTTTTGTTAAGAGACCTATAAGATTCTGACCTGCTAGAAGATTCTGATAGCTTTCTTCCTGTCCTCCAACCTAAATTTGATAAGCAGGTTAGTTAGCATCGAGGTCTGTATTGGGTAGTGTGCAGTCAGGGCTGAAACAGTAGCCTTTTTCTCTGAGAGTTCCCAAGCAGAATACCTTGGCAGTGGAAACAATGTATCATAACCAAGGGCAACCTCTGACTGCAAATGAAGGCAAGGACATGTCCCTTAAATAACAGGCACAGCCTCTGTCCATTCCTCATGGACACTCCTCAGTCTCATCAGTAGGCTTCTTTCTATCCACTCCTACTCTCTACTCCCTACTCATTTTCTCCATTGTTTAGTAATAGAGCTGTCCACTTCATACCATGTGTACACTGCACTGAATAATTCTCACCCACGGTGGGGGGCACGCCTTTGATCCCTGCACTGGAGAGGCAGAGGCAAGCAGATCTCTGTGAGTTCAAGGCTAGCCTGGTCTACAGAGTAAGTTCCAGGACAGCCTCCAAAGCGACAGAGGAACCCTGTCTTGAAAAACCAAAATAAATAATAATTCTCACCCACACCCTCTCTTATCTCCCTCACACCCCTTCTCTACTTACCCTTTCCACCTTTATGCTTGTTTTGTGATCCACCCAGTTTAACCATCTGTATGACCATACAGCTAGAACTATCCATGGGAGCCTGGTAGGCTAAGCACTGGGTGCACAAATGGAGACCAGGATCCTCCTCTCCCTGAATCGGAGTAGTCAGTAGTTCAGAGGGATGGGCAGGGCCCATGATCCCCTTCCCCATTCACTACTGCTTGTTGATAGGGCCAGTCTTGTGCAGGCCCAGTACAGGTAATCACAGCTGCTGTAAGCTCATTATTGCAACAGTTTTGTCATGCTCAGGAGATGGCATTCTGTAGCCTTTCTTCCTATTTACCACACTCATTCTTCTACAGTGTCCCCCAAGCCTTGGAAGTGGTGGTATAGATGTCTTGTTCGGAACTGTGCATCCAACCACCGCTTACTCTCAGCACCTTGAGAAGCCTGGAATCGTTACAATCACAGCTGCTTATTGCAAAGCAGCCTGCTATTGAGGCTGAGGATAGATAGCATTTGTCTAGGGCTATAAACAGATATTTAGAAGGTAGTTTTGAGACTGTGTCAATTTAGTTTAGCAAAGCAACAGAAATTCCCAACTAGAGCCTATAACTTCCCTAGCCAAGTGTTTTTGACCAGATTTACAATACCAGATGTAAATCCTCTGGCACAGGCCTTAAATCCAAGCAAGTTGGTCACTCCCTTAAAATCTGTGCAGCGTTGAGCTCATCTTGCCTGGCAAGTGAGTAGTGTAGTTCACAGGGCTCACAGCTGGGTAAAACTGTTGATGCCTTTTCTCTCCCAACAGCCTGCATAGCATCTTCTGGCACTACAGCAGGGAGGAAGTTTCCAACTCAGTTCCAGCTTGATTTCTCTATATCCTGCAACCCAAGTGTGCCGCGTCTTCAGCAATTGAGTCTCTCATCTAGCTGTGATAGACGGCCAAGAGGACCAGCAGGCACTTGAGTTGTTTTGCAGGCCCCAGGGCCTCTCTGACCAGCAACACACGCAGAGGTACTCATACCAGACACTTGGGATTTTGTTCAGTAACTCATGGCTTCTATGAACAACATTATCCAGCTATGCAGGGCATCTTCCTTCTAGCCACTTTTTAAAATTGTATTTTTTAAATTGGGTTGCAAAATAGTAGGTTTCCATAAGGCTTTTTCATAGTACACCGTACACTTTGGTTTACACTCTACCCCTCACCCGTTTCTTGCCTTCCACCCTCCAACTACTATCCCTGCTTAAACGTTTCCTTGCAAAGTTTTTGTTTGTTTGTTTTGTTTGTTTGCTTAGAGTTTTGGTGTAGCCATGGCTCTCCTGGAACTTGCTCTATAGACCAGACTGTCCTTGAACTCAGTGATCTTCCTGCCTCCAAGTGCTGGGATCAAAGGCGTGTGCCACCACCTAGCACATGCATGCAGGAGGCTGAGGGGAAAGATTTCAATTTTTAGGTCAACTTGTGCTGCATAGCAAAGAGGGAGAGAATGAGAATTAAAACAATAAACAGCTGACTCAGTCAAGAGGACTGTGTTACCCTTCCCCTCTCCTTCCAGGAACCTGGAGAGATGACTGCTGAGCAGCCACGTTAGTTGGTGGTGGCACCTGAAGGTGACAGCCAAGTGCCTGAGGATGGTGGAGTGGGAAGATGGAAGAACCTCCTGTCCCATTGATGGTGTAATGCAGCTGTCATAGTAGCCCAGACTACTTGGCCATTTAAAGAGAGCTCTTTCTTACTTAAATCCTTACTGTTTCAGCATCTGTTGCATGCAGCAATTTTAATCCTGATACACCTACTCATATAATAGTGTCCCTTAAATAATGCCTTTGATACCATTCTTACCTCCCCCCAATCAGGAATGGCCATATCTATAAGCATCTAAAATACCAATGACTTTATGTCATTTAGGCCTAATCTCTCAAGTCCAAATGCTATACATTTGTCCGCATTTTAGACACCTTTGATACCCCCATACATACTGTGATAAGCTGAAATGAGGGTGCCCCAATATGTCCATATTTTGACCTCTCAAACCTTCAAAGTTGCATAAAAAGGCACCAGTTAGAAACATCACAAACTCCTGTTCCCTGGGGAGCCCCTGTCTCTTCTGACGCTTCTGACTCTGCTCCAGGCACCTCATCTTTAGCTCTGCATTAGGAAACTGGGTGAGGGTCCTTGAGATGGCACTGTGGGTAATGGTGCTTGCTGCTTGACATTGATTCCTGATAGGCACATGAACGCAGAGGGAGAGAAGTGACTCCGAAAAGCTGTTCTCCGACGACCACCACGTGTGTGCTGTGGCATGCACACTTTCATCACTCACATGCATCACCCACCACGTGTGTGCTGTCGCATGCACAACCCCCATCACTCACACACACAATTCTTTTACAAAAGAGAGAGGGGAGAAGGTTGGAGAGATAGCTTGGTGGTCAGACACTTTCTATTTTATTGGGATCCAATTAGACTCACAGCACCCATAACTGCCTATGTTTTCAGCACCAGGGACTCCCCCCCCCCCCCCCCTCTCTCATACACACACACTCACACACTCTCACTAACACACACACAGAGAGAGAGAGAGAGAGAGAGAGAGAGAGAGAGAGAGAGAGAGAGAGAGAGAGGAGAAATAACAAGTCTAGACAAACTGTTTGGCAGGGGCATCAGATTGCACCATCCAACCACCCAGTCCCTTTACCCTGGATCCTGCTAACACTACAAGCATGTACTGCCACACCCACTTTTAGGAGGAGCTGGTGATCAAACCTAGAGTTTGGGGCCTGCTAGGCAAACACTCCACCAGCCAAACTGCATCCCTAACCCCTAGAGCACCTTCCCTAGCACCGAGTAGCCTCATAGCCCTGCTTTTCCCCAACCTCAGAGTTCACCAGGTCATAGTGACAGCACTTGGCCTTTCTCCAATTTTTTGAAACAGTCACCTGGCTGCTTTCCCAGCCCTGCAACTCTGTAGTGATTGCTGCCACTCCCCTTAAAATCCTAGAGTAAACGTTCTATCAAGTCCCCAGTCATTCAGGAAGAAAGCTCATTTGAGCATCCATACACACTGTCCTCATGTCATTGTGAGAAACACACCATGACCAAATTTAGTTTGGGGAGGGAAAGGATTTATTCTGCTTGCACTTCTGGATCTAACATTGAGGGAAGTCAGGGTAGGAACTCATGGAAGAAGTGCTGCAGAAGCCATGGAGGGACCAGGTTTCTGGCTCCTCGGGCTCCTCCTTAGCTACTCAGAACCTTGCCTAGGACAAGTACCCCATATACATGTCATGTCCACAGACCAGTCTGGTCAAGGCAATCCTTCAATCAAGGCTTTCCTCTCTGGTGGCTCTGGCTAGGCTTTGTCAAGCTGACAACTAAAGTTAACTAGCACAGCTATATTGCAGTCTTCTCCATTTGTGCCCTCCCCCCAAAATGGTGGTGGCCCTCTTGTAGAATGTATTCTCTGCTATGGATTTCAAACGAATCAAATTTGTCATCTTGCTAAGTAAAGGCAAATGTCTTTATTAGAACAACCTCGGTAACTTTTGTGTAGCTACAGTATTTTGTATTCTAATTGCATGGCTACCAGGTGTCCTTTCTGCCGGGTTTCATTTATCACTCAGCAGTTCCGTGGATGACAGGGTGAGTGAGACTTTTTAAGTGGTTCTGCTTCACTCTTAAAACGTAGCCATTGGATCCCACAGAGCCCATGGTAGTGATTAGTATTGAAACCTAAGTCTTCACTCAGGACCGACAAAACTCACTGTCAGGACTGAAGCAGAGCATGCTAATTAGCAGGTAAGTGGGGAACTAACATCCAAAGGACTCTCCACTTACAAAACCCTTGATCTTTCAAGTATAGCTGTACCTCCTGCATACACAGTTTCAAACTCTGGCTAGTCATAACTATTCATGAGCTTTAACAACAAGAAGGTGAATATCTCAAGACAGTCTATCACCTTGACCTGTTAAATGACATTGTTAAAGGCTGGAAAGAAAACTTAAGACCATTATGCCTTCCATCAACAGATAGAGGAATAAGGAAAATATGACCTACATGAGAGCCTGAGTTCACACTTCTAATCCCAGCTCTGGAGAAGCAAAGCCAGGCAGAACTGGCAGTTTGCTGACCAGATAGCTTAATCTGGCTTAATCAGTAAACTCCAGACTCCATTGGAAAATGGGTGGGTAGAGGGAGGGAAGAAAGAAAGGGTAAAGGCAGACAAGATCTGAGGAGAGCCATCCAGGGTTGTTGTCTGGCCTCCACATGCGCACACATGTACACACACATGCATACACACAGAGACTCTGACAAACCTGGAGGCTGTGGTGTAAAGCAAAAGAAGACAAGCACAGAATGACTAAACCTAAAGAAACTGAACTCACGTTTTAGGAAGGAATATTGGTTACTAAAGGTTCACAGGAGGCTGGGGATGAGCTGGTGTGGGGAAGGGATCTTTGGAGAGCTGTGGCACAGCAGGGGGACTATAGTCAACATCTAGGTCAATATTTCTGAAAGATTCTAAGTGAATAATCAGTGGGTAATGGTTATGTTAACAGTCTTGATCTTGCTGCAATGTGCACCTACACTAAAAAACCACACTGAGCCCCACAAATACACAGGTATTGCACTGCACAGTAGGTAGTGACTGAGAACATGGAAACTGCTGGGACCTCGAATAATTTGTTCCTAAGAAGGAAAATAGGTTCTTTGTTATGAGTATGTTTTTCCCTGCCACCGGTCTGGTCCTGCCGCCACGCCAGCCCCCAATAACACACAGGGACTCTGCATTTGATACAATCCTGTTGGCCAGTTACTATCATTTCTTATCGGCTAGCTCTGTTTTCAAGATTAACCCATTTCTACTATTCTATATATTTCCACGTGGCTCATCTTACTGGCCAGACTCCTCCTTACTACTTCCTCTTTCCTCCTTGTCTCCTAGCCCTGCCTATCTTGCTTTCCTATTGGCCACAGTGCTTTATTCATTAACCAGTATGAGAAACATTTACAGAATAACATCTCCCATCATCTCCTCTTTTCTGTCTAAAATAAAAGAAGGGTTTTAACCTTAACACATCAAAATATATCACACAACAGTTATCAAAAAAGAATTACAGTTAAGAATATTTTGTCCATTAACATTTAGTTAGATTTAAGAAAATATTCATTCATCTATCCTATCTTTGTGAGTCCAAAGTCTTATATGTAACTTATCTTTAATCCTAACTAAGGAAAACTATAATCATTACTGTCTTCAACTCCTTCAAAGACCACAGAAGGATAATATATAAACTCTAGAAGTGACAGAGACAACTCACTGCCTGGTCAGTCACCCGAAGTCCTGTAATGTTCCATCTTTAGCCCATAGGCCATAGTGTGTCTCCAGACTCCTCAACAAAGCAGAGCCTTTCCACGGTTACTCGAATTGTTAGTTGGAGTCAGTCTTGTAGTTCTCTAGACCTTTCTTTAGGTTCAGTTTTCTCTTCAAACCAATAATGGCTCCCTCTTTTATGTTCCAGTAGCACAGACACTGAGATCAACAATTAATAAGTGGGACTTCCTCAAACTTAGAAGCTTCTGTATGGCAAAGGACACAGTTGGCAAGACTAAACGGCAGCCCACAGACTGGAAAATTTTTTTTTTAACCAATCCTACATCTGACACAGAGCTGATCTCCAAAATATACAAAGAACTCAAGAAACTAGTCAACAAAACACCAAATAGCCCTATTAAAAAATGGGGTACAGAATTGAAGAAAGAATTCTCAACAGAGAAAATCAAAGAGGCTGAAAGACACTTAAGAAAGTGTTCAATATCCTTAGCTATCAGGAAAATGCAAATGAAAACAACTTTGAGATACCATACTTTACTCCACCTAGATGCCCCTCAACTGAAGAATGGATAAAGAAGATGTGGCACATCTACACAATGGAATACTACTCTGCAAAAAAAAAAAAATAACGGAATCTTGAAATTCGCAGGCAAGTGGATGGAACTTGAAGAAACCATCCTGAATGAGGTAACCCAGTCACAAAAAGAGGAACAGGGTATGTACTCGCTCATATATGGATTTTAAACGTAGAGCAAAGGATCACCAGCTTATAATTCACACCACCAGATGAACTGCAATACAAGGTGTATTCTAAGAGATTCATATATGGTCCCTCACAAAAGGAGGAAGGGACAAGTACCCCAGAGCACATGGGAAATGGGGGGGGCAGTGAATGGAGAGAGAACTAGGAGAAAGAGAAGGGGAGGAGAGGAAAACACGTGTGACTAAATAGATTGAGTCAGGGCGAGGGGGGGGACATAAAAGAGGGAGCCATTATTGGTTTACTCTATTTCTTTTTTAACTTTTATTTTTACATATTTTGAGATAGGGTTTCTCTGTGTAACTTTTATCTGTTCTGGAATTCACTTTGCATACCAGGTTTACTTTGCAATCACAGAGATCTGCTTGCCTCTGTCTCTCCAGTGCTGGGATTAAAGGTGTGTGCCACCACACCCAGCTACTTCCTTTTTTCTTTTATAAACCATTGTATCCTGTTTCTTTTTGTCTCCCAAGCCAACGTATATTTTAAAACACACTGAATACCTTCATTGCCAGCCCTCGTACACACCAATGAATTGTTAGCAGAACTCTTTAAAAGCAATGCGGTTTTTTGCCACTTACACTAATTCAGGAAACCTCCCTTAAAGGAGCTGCTCAAATCTTTACTTGTCTCTCACAAAAAAATCCAACCCAGAAAAATGTTGCTACCAAGAAGCCTTGCTTGTCTCTGTTCTTTTGTTTCTAAAAACTATTTTTTAAGCTTTTGTTAAGTTTTAAGGGAAAGTTCTCAATCCCACTTCTGACACCATTAACAACATCTCCCATCAGTTCTTGGCACAGCCACTTGGCAATATGCCAGTGAGGTCTAAAGTTCATACTCATGATGACACAAACATGAAATACCACCCCCACCCCCTGTTCACATGTAGAACACTTTGTCTCCAACTAGCCGCTCTATTTTAGAAGGTGCTGGACACTAAAGCAAGTGCGGCCAGCTGGAGGAGGTAGATCCTTGTGGGCATGGGTTTGAAAGTTTTTTTTCTCTCCGGTCTCCTCTCTGTCTGCTTCCTGTCTGCCATCAGACAAGCAGCCTCTGCCACGTCCCCTGCCACTCCCTCTGCCACATCCCTTGCTACCATGATATTCTGACTCATCATAGGCCCAGAATTAACACAGTTTAGGACCTATGGAGTGGAACTCTGAAATCTTCAGTTAAGGGCTTTCTTTTTCTCTTAAAGTATTCTCCCAGACGATTTGGTCACAGTAATGGAAAGCTAATTAACCCACAAAACTGGGACCAAAGAAGTAGGGTCATTGATGTGACTAAATCTCGCCGTGTTGTTGTTAAACCTTGGGACCCGCTGTGAGAAGACCTTAGAAAGCTTTAGAGAAAGCCTGAAATGCTATCAGAGAAGTCAATGGACAATTCTGATGAGACCCAGAAGACCCACCATGCTGCTGGAATGTAGATGGTGAAGACTGTGGGGTTTCAGAGGAGAACATGGATGCTTTTCACATGTGGACCAGAGGTCATACATGCTACATTCAGGCAAAGACCCTGTCTACAGATTGTCAGCACTGTAGCACTTTGTGGGAATTGAGCTGAAAGACGATCAACTAATTAATCCTAGAGAGGACATTTAAGGCATACAGGATTCAGGCCATGGCATGGGCATTGGCTGCTTTTAGACAGGTTTGCACTGAGAATCAGAAGCAAAAAGCAGAGCAGAAAGAATTGGAAATCTTGCAGTTTAGTTAGAAAAGCCTGTGTAAAGTTGTGTCTTAGCATTTCTATTGCTATGAATAAACACTATGACTCAGAGCAGCTTGGGGAGGAAAGGCTTATTTTAGCTTACAACTCTCAGGTCCCACTCCATCACTGAGGTAAATCAGGGCAGGAACTCAAGCAGGGCAGTAACCCCTAGAGGAGCTGAAGCAGATCTCAGAGAGGTGTGCCTCTTACTGGCTACTGGCTTGCTCCCCAAGGCTTGCTCAGCCTGCTGCCTTACAGAACTCAAGACTACCAATCCAGAGGCGGCACAGCCCACAATGGGCTGAATTGGTAGTTAATAATTAGTTAAATACCCCACATTAATCACTAATTAAGAAAACATACCATAGGCCAAGTGTGCAGGGGCCTTTTCTCAGTTGAGGTTCCCTCTTTTCAAATAGTGTAAGACCCACGAGAGCGTGGTCCCTCACGCTCCCACTCAGGAAAGGCGCCCCCCCAAATCACTCACGAGAAGCGGTCTTTATGCAAACGCATAAGGTCCTTTATATTCCAGTGCACTGGGGCCGTCAGCCATACACCATGCAGGGTAGAGGGCTGAGGACCTCTAGCACAGAATTGAGACAGCTTTTATAGGGTTACAGCAAAGCCCTCGCATCGTAAACCAATCACCTCGTAGCATCCAGTGTGGACCAATTAATTTAAAGTATCCAACCCTGCCCTTAGCTCAGGAAGTCTGCTTTCCCACGGGCTTCTGGGTGTTCATTCATTCACAGGCTGACGTAAACATTAAAGTAGGTGACCGTCAGCTTGGGATTTAAGACTCCCATCTTCCCGGGTTCACTGGAGAATTAGGCTATATTTTTCCATCCTAACAATAGCTATAGCTTGTGGCAAGCTGACATAAAACTAGCAGCACATTGGGGCTAAGGAAGAAATGGCTTGTGAAGAGATGAGCCAGATACTTCCTATGGGGGTGATGGAAATGATTCCTCTCAGGAATTGACCGGACACCACTCAGCCTCACAGACTCAAAGGTATGAAATGATAAATTCACTGGAAAACAGGCTCCTGAGAAGAGAATCCCGCTCCAACGGAGCTGCCTGAGAGTTGTTACCTCAGGACTCATTTCACTGGGCTCCCGTGCTCAGGCATCCTCAGCTGCCATTTTCATGGACGCTGGTGAAAGACACAGACTCCCAGTCAGAAACAAAGGTCATTTTTTTAATTTTTACTCTTATTTTTATTTATTTTTTATTTTTTTTATAGACAGGGGTTTTCTGTGTAACAGGCCTTGCTGTCCCGGAAGTAGCTCTGTAGATCAGTCTGGCCTTGAACTCACAGAGATCCACCTGCCTCTGCCTCTGCCTCCCGAATGCTGGGATTATAGGCATGCACCACCGCCACCTAGCTTTCTAGATCAATTATTTTTGGAGTTCATCAACAATCCATACATACCCGGCCTTATGGTGCTCTGCTTCTCAGGGACCCGAAACAGTAGCCCAGCAACCTGGATCTGAAGCTCTGGACGGAAACAGGCTTTCTCCCTCTCACTTGATGTGCCTCGGAATCCACGGTGGCAGACGCTGAGAACAGTACCTACAGCGTGAGAACATCTGTGTCTCAGGTGCCTACCTCCCAAAAGGGGAGGAAGATGTAAATCATTTCCCCATTTCAGTCCTTCCGAATTCAGAGAGTGGAAAGCAAGGGAGTGGGAAACAGCCATGGATTACATTGGCCGAGTTTCTTCTGCATGGGTGAAACAGTGGACCAGATTCTTTCACAACAGTAGGAATGAATGACATCTGGGTGTTTCCCGTCTATTCCCTCCTCTAACCTCTGTGCATGCCCCCTCCCGCTTGTCCTCCTCCACCCGCACTGGTCCCGTTGGAGTCTCAGAGGACACAGCTTCTGTTCTCTTCGCTGCCCTAGTACTCAACACCCTTCTTAGCAGTAAGAACTAATAAACACCTCATGACCAGTATGTGTGATCTTCCCAGCTACAACTTAGCTCTGTGGTGGTGGAGACACTCCCTTTGTTTTTTATTCCCCAGGCTGCTATTGATAAATCTTAGCTAATTACATGAGGCAAGGATCTTAGATTCCCTCAAGAAATGGGGGCTTACTAAGAGTAGGCACGCTCATACTTTAAGGCCGTGCTAGGGAACAGATGACAGGGTTTGCCGTTTTCACAGGAACTGTTGGATCTTTAATCTCCTGTGCTGCCACTCACCCAACACCCCTTTGAGTCTTTTATTTTATGTTTTTATTTTTGGTTTCTCTCCACCTGCTGTGGACTAGCAGACCTCCCTTCATTCAAAGGGAGAAATTCCACCTGACCTTGTTATCTCTCCCTGACAGGAAAAGGGTGAACCAAATAACTTCCCAAGGAGCCATGTACAAGTTTTTCTCGGTCCTGCCAGCTCCCAAATAATAGCATTAATAATAGTATTAATTATGAAAGCGTGGCCTTAGCTTAGGCTTGTTTCTATCTCGTTTTATAACTTAAATTGAACCATTTCTATTACTCTACGTGATGCCATGTGGCCCATGGTATTTACCTCTCCTCCTCCACGTTTCTTAGGAAGCTGATGACTCCTTCTTTCTTCTTCCCAGTGCTCTGTCTGCCCGGTAGTCCTGCCTATACCTCCTGCCTAGCTATTGACCATTTACTCCAATCTGTACACTGTGTAATCAAATATCTCGAAAGAGCCAGATCTGATATCCATTCTGATTGGTAGCTATCTCTTACTCCAAACCAGCCTCCAGCCCACTCCCATTGGCCAGGGCTCCCTGGTGCTCTTTCCTCAGCAGCAGCCCGTGGGTCTAGCAGGCCTCAGGAGCGGATTGATCAAGAAAGGCTTTCCTGGAAGTCATGTTTATCCATGGGGGAATTGCACGATTGGGTTGTGTATAATCTAGAATCCTGTGCAGTAAATCCTGGATATTTGTTGTGGACTTAACATTGAACAAAGGCATACATGTCCTGTTATTTGAATGTCAACTGTCATTGTCATTTTGAGGTAGGTGGAGTTTGTAAATCTGTCTCTCTTTTCACAGTGGGTCCCCTGCTTTTGACTGAAAATCCTGCCTGTGCTTTCCAATGGTGTCTAGAGCTGTGGCGGCTCAGTTTAAATGATTGCTCATCAGAACGTGTGCTCCTTTCTCTCAGCCATTCATAGCTGAGCCTTAACATAAACAAATAGTTTGTGTCATCCTGATTTAGCCTGCATGTACTGTATCTGCCTTAAATCTTTCTAAAACACTCAACATGGATTCTAAAAAAAAAACACTTTACACTGAATATTTTACACACATCATTTATCTCATTTGGTCCTCCTAAAGCCCTATCAAGTAAGAATTAATTCTATTCTACATATTGGAAATTAGAGCTTGTGAAGTTAAATAACTTGGTCAAGTTGGTACAATGGGTGTGTATAGGAATGGAGGCTTAAAGTGGGCATCAATGTCCATGGCATTTGGACTCATCTGTGGTGAGTCATTCCCCGGTTCCTGGAAGACACGGTATCATTTGCGGAACACGTAAGAGTAAAATGAAGCCCCGCCCTCACTTGATCACCACTCTGTGCTACAGTGCCTGCCGTGTCTAATGCAAGTGACAAGCAGGGTTCTATGGTTCCACAGTTCATCTAAATTCTCAGCTTACTCTCAAAGATTATTTTATATTTTAACTTATGTGTGTGCATTGCATGCAGTGTGTGTGTGTGTGTGTGTGTGTGTGTGTGTGTGTGTGTGTGTGTGCGCGTGCGCGCACGTGCGCGCGCATGACTGCAGGTGCCTGTGCGGGCCAGAGGCATTGGATCCTATGGAGCTGGAGTTACAGGTGGTAGTGAGCTGCCCAACATGGTTGCTGGCAGCAGAACTCTGCAGAACAACTGAGCTACTTCTTCAGGCCCTTCTACTATGTGTTTTTAATGTATACTATATGAAAATACTCCTTGAACTTCTAAAAAATTGTATTGAAACTTAGTTATTATAATGCATGATAGAGTCAAAAAAAAGGGTCTGGGAACTCCAGAAGAAATAAACAGAGAAAAGCCAAGCGTTAGAAAGAGTTGGGTGAAAGAGAAAGGAGAGAATTTTGTGGGTTTGGTCACCCAGAAGCTGGTTATTTGAATACACGATTCTGAGAGTGACTGTATCTTTTGAAAACTGGAGACCAAATCCTGACCCTTCCAGTAACAGCTGCAGCTCTTGGTTTCTGCGATCATGCGGGGTTAAGACAGAGGTGTGTGATTTAATGTCCTACTATGGTCTTAGCAAAATAACTGAATTTAAAAGAAGAAAAAAACAATAAAACGAAAATTGAAATCTGAAAACAAAACAAATCCCGTGGAAATCGTGGGAAGCCCCTGTGCTTGGCCCTGTAGTGAACACAAGAGGGCGCTAGGCTCACATGCGTCACAGGCTGCCAGGGAACACACCAAATCACATTCATGCCAGTATGTTATTTGAGAGGCATTTCATAAAAGTCTCCTTTGCTTCTCATCATTATATCCACCTCTTTGTTTAGTAAATATCGTCTCAGTTAATTTCATGGGTCTCGAAGATTTGCCTGTCCATAAATTGAGTTATTTATCTAAAAAAAAAAAAAAAAAAAAAAAAAAAGTTTGGTCAGGCATGAGGACCCGAAAGAAAGGTTCTAAAGACCTTGGTGGAGACCCAAGGAGCCTTGGCTAGACTTCAATGCTAGAATCCCGTAGGACTCAGGCTACCTGAGCTGGAGACTGTTTACACTTCCAACTCCCATACTCACAGAGCAAGCTCCCATAATTCCTCAGCTTCTCACAGGCATCTGTCTGTGCCAATGCCAAGGTACACTCAAGAAAAAAGAAATCTAACTTTAAAAATCCGTTTTTCTTTTGGTGGTAAGACAAAGGAAAAAGTCAGATAAAAAAACATTTGGTGGCGGCCATAATTTTTATTTTGTGACGCTTGATAGACCAGGGAAGGTTAAACACCACTTTAAAGTAAAAAACACAGATTTTACTTTAGTGTCTGGAGAAGCCATTAAAAGGAAACAGAGCTGGGGGACAATGGGACTTAAGGGTTTTGCCATGGGTTTGAGGTGGAGATTGTTTGTATAGGTGGCCACTGTCAACACAAATGAGGGTTCCTATGCGTTGTCGCATAGGAAGATCAGAGAAGGTATAGGGTTAGGACCCACTGGCATGGAGGACAGGGATGGAGTCGCTAAGAATGGTGTATTTGTACTCTTCTAGTTGCTATGACAAAATACCTAACAGAAGCAACTTAAGGAAGGCAGGCTCTGTCTCGGCTCACGGTTTGAGGCTGCAGTCTATTGCGGCGGCGGGAGTGTGGTGAGGGCATTTGTTCCATTGCATCCGCAGTCGGGAAGCAGAGACGGGTGCTGGCATTCAGCTTGTTTTCTCCCTTGTATTCAGTTCAGTCCCCCAACCTCAGAACAGCGACATGCACATCGAGGACGGGTCTTCCCTCCTCAGCTAACTTCCTCACAGGCACACTCAGGGTCATGTCAAGTTGATGATGAATATTAAAAATCAGATGAGGTCATTGTAGACAAAGAAGGTGTCTTAGTTAGGGTTTCTATTGCTGTGACAAAACACCAGGACCAAAGAGCAAGTTGAGGAGGAAAGGATTTATTTGGTTTACACTTCAGCTTTGCTGTTCATCACTGAAGGAAGTCGGGACAGGAACTCAAACAGGGCAGGAGCTGATGCAGAGACCATGAAGAGGTTTTGTTTTGTGGCTTGTTCAGCCTGCTTGCTTATAGAACCTAGGATCAGCAGCCTGGGGATGGCACCACCCACCATGGGCTGGGTCCTCACCCATTGATCACTAAATGAGAAAATGCCTTACAGCTGGGTCTCATGGAGGCATTTCCCCAGCTGAGGTTCCTTCCTCTCTGATGACTCTAGCTGTGTCAAGTCGAAACACAAAACCAGCCAGTGCAGAGGGTATGGGGCCCCTTGGGCAACCTTAGGGGCCTAGAAAGTAACAAGGACAATGGTGTTGGGTTCTGCACTGTTGACTAGGGAAGTCAACAGTGTTAGACGCTGCAGAGACAAAAATAATTAGGACCAGAAGTTTTAACCTGAAAAACTTAACAGTGCTTTAGAGGGTGGACGGGAATACCTTGTCATAGCGGAAGCAAGGACCTCGAGCTGGAAGCCAGCTTGGCAAAAACCACATGACACTAACTGCTCCTTTTCACTACTGCTATTAGAAAAGCATCACAACTTAGTGACTTCAAAAGCTCAAATTTGAGCCCTGTAGAAGGTCAACACACGTCTTAGTAATCACCAATCAAGATGTCCATTTAAAAAATAATGGCTAACAGATCTGATAGTTATATTCTAAGACACAGCCTCCAGCTGCAACCTACATTTACAAGAAATCCCTTAAGGGTGCAATGCAAAATCCAGACTATAGACAACTGCACTAATGACTCACTTCTTCCAAAACATTGTCAGAACTCAAAATGAAGGCAATCCTCAGTTAGGAGAGCTAGAAACACATCACCCAATTGCAATGTATTGATTTGGTCTGAATCTTAACTCAAACTTAAAAATGTATAATAAGGCAAGTAGGGAAACTGAAGCAGCGACTGGATGTCTGATGATATTAAAAATGGTTTGATTGCCTCAGGTGTTACAGTGAAATAGCTACAGCAATGTGGTGTCTGGGACTTGTGTTAGAGTCAGCTAGAGGCAAAGCCAGGGTTAGGTGGGGTAAGAGAAAAATTGGATTGACCAAACTAATAGTGTGGCAGCAAAGTGATGGAGACGTAGGTATTCTTAATTCTTCTGCTGCTTCTCTAAAGGTTTTCAATATTCTATAATTAAACAAAATATCATCAAAAGGTAGCTTAGACAGTATGCATACGCTAATATTTTCTCTTTTGAAGTAAGGTTTCATGTTTCCCAGGCTGGCCATGAGCCTCCTATGAGGCTGAGGATAGCCTTGAATTGGATCTTCGGCTTCCATTTCCCTAGTGCTTGGATTACAGGTGTGTACATACCACCCAGTTCATCCTTCCTCCCTCCCTCTCTCCCTCCCTCCCTTCCTTCCTTCTTCCCTCCCTTGCTCTCTTTCTCTCCCTCCTTCCCTTACTCCCTTCTTTCCTTTCTGAACAATTTTGTAAAAATATGGAGAAAAAGAAGCTAAAATTATGTCATTAAAATAAGTTTTAATTATCCAACCGCATTAACAAGAAATGCAAACAAATATAGAAAAGGGCCAAAAATGTGATCCATATATTTTCTTTTCCAAATGTTCTTCATAGCAATAATAACAATTATGAAGTGTCACTTAGCACATTTGTTAGCACACGATGAGAATTTTTCTAAACATTTAAAATACTGCTCAACAGCTGGGGAAGTAAACAACATGCCCCACTCCTTAGTAAGCCTGTCACACACTGGTAATCAGATGCTACTCTGCTTCAAGAAAGAAGTGATTAGTTGCTTGTGGTGTTGCTGCAACAAAATATCCCACAAGAACAATTTAGGGAAAGGGTTACTTTAGTTTCTTGCTCCAGAGGATCTCTGGCATCTTGACAAGGAACATGGGAACAGGAAGTGGCTGGTCACATTGTGTCTAAGCCAGGAAGCAGGGAACATGAACACTGACTCTCTTTTTTAATCAGGCCAGGACTCTAGTCCATGGGATGAACCACCTCCACTTAAGGGACTTTTCTACCGCAATTAACCTAGTTTAGAAAATCCCTCATGAATGTGTCCAAAAGCTGAATCCTTGTTAATGTTGGCTGTCAAATGGACGATACCCACCATCAGAGAAGGCAACTTTGAAACCTGGGTACAACACTGATGAGCCTTGAAAATGTTAAGTGAAATAGCCAGGCACAAAGAGATAACTTTTGTGTGGTCATTCCACTTACATGAGGTACGTAAGAGCCCTCACACTCACAGAATGAGGAAGTCAACCAGAAGTTGCCACAGGCAAGCAGGAGAGGATGGGGTAGCGTTGTCTACCAAGTGCCAAGCTCCCGTCTGGGATGACGAAAGCCAGTGGGAAATGACCAGTGGTAACAGGCAATTGTATAGATGTCTTCCATGCCTCTTAGCTATGCTCTTAACAAAAGACTAAACTGCTAAGCTTTTCACATATATTTTATCACACACATACAAAAAAAACCTATGAAACTTTTTAGTTGTTTAATATAGATTAAACTGCTAATAGATGAGTTTGACCTAAAACTAAACCTGACTTGAAAGGCAAAGATTTTTGTCTGGACTGCCTGCATCTCCAGCACAGTCTATAAAACACTGCATGGTGTTGTTTGTGTTCATAATTTCACAATTATTTTCCTCTTTATACATATTATCATTCTTTGCAGTGGGTACATAGTGTATCAGCGAGTAGGCCTGTCACTATTTATTGACCTCCCCACTGTTGTCTTTTTTTTTTTGTTAGAGATTCTCAATTATAAAGACACTACTGCAAACTTATTTTTCCATGTATCTTAGATTTTTTAAAAATGCACGTTAACTTTTACAGAAAGATACAAATTTTATGGAGTAGAGGAGTCTGGGAAATAGGAGGGAGAAAGAGACTGGCTGCAGGTTGCTAAGAAGTCTGGAATGAGATGCAGGGAGGAGGGGAGGGAGAATCAGGACTATAGCCCCGATGTCCCGATGTTTCCTGGGAAAGGAGTTGGCACCTTCCTAGAGAAGTGAGAGGGCAAAAAGCATCAGGAAGGATGCGTGGACTGTGGAGTCTGAGTTGGGGACAGGGGACTGAGAGAAAGTACACCGGGTGGTGGCCACAGTCACGGAAGGGTAAGGAATGAGGGTCATGGGAATGTCCAAGGCATGGAATTCTGGGAACCAAGTAGCACGTGGACAGGAGTATGAGCCTCAAGAGCAGCAGTGGTGACACATTTATGTCAGTGTGTGAACTGGTCGGTGACCAGCCAGCCAGCAGCTGTGACTGTAGGTGCCCTCAATGTCCTGGAAGAGGACTGGGAAAAGTGAGCCAAAGGGACCACAGGCTAGGGACAAGCCTGGTGGGCTTGGCGGCAAGCAACAGCCCCCTTTCTGCTGCCCGAGATAGAGCTGCCCTGTTCAATGGTGCTGTCACCCTGATGGCTACACCATTCGTGAAACACTGATAAATGTCACCATCATCACTACCTGTCATCACCACCCCGTGGAACAATCCTTGCCAATTCACCATGTACCAAGTAGTACTTTACATGTCATGTCTCAGGTCCTTCTGGCATAATTTCGCAGCAACTCTCACAGATCTGGTCCTGTCGCCTGGTGAGGAGACAAAGGCTCAAGGGTGCACTGTCCCAAGCTTACACGGAGTTACACTACTCCTCCAGAAGTCTGTACCGGGGAGGAGGGGCGGGGGAGGGAGCATTCCAACCCCACCTTGGGGAGTTTATTCCTCTATCATTACACAAGAAAGCTGAGCTCTGTGGCCTTCAATTTCCTCTCCAGGGTTAGGAAAAGAATCTGAAGGTGAGAAGTAGAATCCAGTGGGGGCAGGAAACAAAGTCTGAGAGCTAGCTGGGGAAGGAGGAGGAGGGTGTTAGGAGGAATTGCTTCCTAAGGTGGGGAGCAAAGAGGAGCTCAGGAGGTCCTGGATTCCCCCATAGAGAAGGCTCAGGCTGACCCACGTGCTGCACTATCTTCTGTGTCCAGCAGGTGGCAGTGTCCTCATCAATGCCGCAGGCTATCTTCAGTATCCCCGTCATACACAATGAATTTATTTGAAGTTAATTTTCAAATTTTTATTTAGAAAATCTGTCTTTAACAATGTAAAGAGTTACTCACATAATAAATATTTTCCAAAGCAGTTTCAGAGATTTATAATCCCACCAGCCACCAGAAATATGTAGAGCTTTTAATTCCTCCTCACCTTCAACATTTTCTTTCAATATTTCCCTTCTCCCAACTCATCCCAGACCTTCCCCTACTCTATACCTTCCTTCTCTATCTTAGAAAACAAACAGTAAGAAAAAGCAAACAAACCAAGATTTTAAAAAGAAAAATAACAGAGAAAGCACAAAGAAACACACACAGGAAAACCATAAAAACATAAAATTGGAAAACAATATACAAGCAAACAAAAGATCAGTAAGACAAATTTTTTTTTTTTAAAAAAAAAAAAATCCAAACAAAGCAATATGAGATGAAAAGTCTACATATTACAAAAGAACCATGGAAGTCATTTGTGCTGGTCATGGAGGCCACCTACCCTTCAGTGTGTTAATAAACCCATGACACTCCAGTGGAGAAAGCCAACATTTCCTCTGCAAGTGGGTGTCAACCGGAGGTAGCGTTCTTCCAGGGATGGGAGGGGGCTCATGTCCACTCCCCCCCACCCCACCCCCAGGTGCTGGGCTCCATCTGGCTTGAGCCTTGCAGGCTTGTCAGGCCGCCACAGTCTCTGTGAAATCCTAAGTGCTCAGTCCTGCTGTGTCTGGAAGACTGTCTGTCCGGAGTCTTCTATCCCATCCCCCTCCACCCCCCCCCAAACACCTCTTAGGAGCTTCCTGCCTCCTCTTCAGCATAAGTTCGTGATCCCTGAGAGGACAGTTTATAAACTGTATTTTATCTTATATTTTGATTTCATAATACATATTTTAATGTTAAGTTTCCCTTTTAGGGAAAATATATCCCCGCCCCCATAGTGTACCCTGATTACTTTTTTTTTTCTCCCTCTAATCCTTCCAGTTCCTCCCCTCCCATCCAGATCCATCCCCTTTCTGTCTCTCATTAGAAAACAAACAGGCTTCTATGGGATAATAACAAAATATAATAAGACCAAACAGAAACTAATGTCAGAATAGGACAAAACAAACAATCAAAAAAAGAAAATAATTCCAAGAAAAGACACAAGAAACAGATATAGATGCCATGATCCACTTATTTGTACACTCAGGAATCCTATAGAAACATTAAACTAGAAGCCATAATATATACATACACACAGCACCAGAAGAGTAAAAATAGAGAAAAAAAATACACATAAAAAATTAAGATAAAAAAAAAAAAAGCTCTGCCAGGCCATGGTGGCACATGCCTTTAACCTCAGCACTCGGGAGGCAGAGGCAGGTGAGTTCGAGACCAGCCTGGTCTATAGAACAAGTTCCAGGACAAGCTTCAAAGCACAAAACAAAACAAAAAAACTCTAACACATTATGACACAAAGAACCCCCAAAGGCATTATTGAACTTGTTTTCCGTTGGCTATCCATAAAATTAGCTTTGAATCAGAGGCCGGAGATAGTTACTAACCACCCAAAACTAACCATAAAGGTTTTGGAGGACTGACGACAGAGAGACAGGAAGTAGTAGGGCAGGCCTTCAAGAGGATCTCAGCCCTTTTGGATGGAGGAATGAGAGAAGTAGCACTGGGCGCTTCTCCACTGCTTCTCCGTGGAGAATTATTAGATAAGCACAGCCTACCCTTAAGAGTAGTCTGTTTTCCCCGTGAGACTCCCTTGGAGCAAGCTAAATTTTCATTTGCAAGTGGTTATCAGTTGGAAGTAGTTTCTGGGTTAGGAATAGGGTCATGTATCCACGTTCAGTTCTAGGACCTCTGCAGGCCCTGTGAATGCAGCCTCAGTCTCTGAGTTCATATGTACATTTGAAAGACAAAAAGTAAAGTCCAGTTAAGGAAACCCCTTAATTGGAATGCGGGGCAGTCTGACCCTGAGAGCTAACTCAGGCCACTATGACTCAGCTCCCTGGAATTTGCTAACTACCCACAACTTTCTCTCACAAGGCCCTAAGATAGCCAGGTACCAAGAATTCAAACTGCCCCTCTGGTCAGTGTGTCAGCAGGTGGTAAATAGGGTCCTTAAGAAACAAAGAGATAGCCGAAACTCCTGTTTGCTTAGACAAGATCAATTAGCACACCCTGAGGCCCTGAGGTCTGCTGACCTGAACAGTGAGACCATCCGGCCTCAAAAAGATAAATAGCATACTAGAACCCATGACTCTGGTCATGTACTCAACGGACAGGGGGTCACAGCCCCTCCCTAAGCTTGTGGGTTTTGCCTTTAAAAATACCCGCACCCAAAGAATGTTGCTTCTCTCTAGCCTGAGTGCTGAGGAAGCCCGTTTGCGCAAATGTTTCCCATTCATTAAAGCCTCTTGCGTGTTGCATCAACTGGACTGGACATTGAATTCTTGGGGGTACCAACTGAAACGGGCAGACTCCTCATTCTGAGGATCTTCCACATTGTCCTGTTGATTTATAAACAGACTTCTTTCTTCCACCCTTCTGACTCTTACACTGTCTGCCTTGGCTTCCACAGGGTTCCCTGAGCCCCGAGGTGAGGGATGTAATGGAGATACCCGGCTTAGAGCTGGCACACTCAGCTTTATTAACACCCCAGGGCCAATAGCATTCTCTGTCCCCACCACTAGAAACGCTAAGTCAGATGGCTTTCTGCCCTGCCTGGTTCCAGCCAGTTACTGCCCTCCCCTCCCCTCTCATCCTTTCTGTTTCCTGTTAGGATCCAGTCTCCATGTCTGGGAAAGAAATGCAGAAAGGACCAGTAAGGAAACAGAGAGGGAGCTGCTCTTTGCTTCCTTCCCAAGTTCAAGTAGAAGAAAAGTCTTCATCTTTGAGACTAGAGTTTTGACGAGTATATGGGATTCAAGTTTAGCTAGTGACTTGCCCTGGAGAATTAATTACCCAGGAGGAAAGCTGATGCTGAGGCAACCCACACTAGCACAATTAGAATACTGAAGCCTACATACACTCATTAGTTAACAGGCCCTTTGGTGCCTCTGAGTGGCCCAGCTGCCATGTCCCTTTTGTAACAGTTTCCACAATGCAACAGGAAGTGATCCCTGGCCCAGAAAATGCTGTTGGTTCCAACACTTGGGCCAGGGCAGTTCCAGTTGTTTAGGGAGGAGGCCAGACCGATGCATTGTCAATAATTCAATAATGCACCCACGTAAGATTGCCAAGGAATGTGAGGTACCTGAACAGATTTGCTCTGGGGATAAGAGATGGATACGCAGTGTGGAGAGGGGTTGATGTTAGAGGATCTGTTGGACTATTGTGACCATGCCTCCAACATGAATTCCATAATAATGCAGCAAAAAAGTGTGTGAAGATTACAGATCAGAAAAAAAAAAAGAAATCACAGATCAGAGAAATCCACACAAAGCAATGCTACACTGGCTTAGAATGTAGCAAAAGTTCCACTTACAACAAAGAAAAAGAAAAAAAGAACTCACATCAATTGTTTCAGGAAGTAGATTTTGTCAAGGAAGTAATTTTTAAATTCTGGGAAAAGAAAAATAAAAGCAAGGTGTGGATACAAGTAGGAAGTGGACATCTGCTTAAGACATTCGGGAGACGCCCACTTTACATCATCTAAGCCCCTAAGAACAGGGTGTGGGAAATCCTACACTTCCCATAGTGACTCCCACTGACCAGGCCTCTCTCTCACAGTGACCCTACTAGCTGGGCTCCCTCCCAGAGTGACCCCATTGGCTGGGCCACTCACCAACATTCAGCACTGAAGACTGGGACAAAAGTGAAGTGAGCAGTCAGTGCCTGAGGTCCCAGACTCCCTGTGCGATGGCACTGGTGTAAAAAACGCTGCTGTGCTCGACACCAAAGCTATCTTGCCACCAGACAAGGCTGCCTGCCAGTTAAGATAATGCCACAGAATATGAGCATCTAAGAAATAAAGAGCTAATATAAAGACGCTGGTTATTAAGAATAGTGTGCTCTCTTCCCTCGCTCCAGAATGCCTGGAAGTCCCTGCAGCTCCCACATGCCTCCTGTTCTCCCTTAAGTTTCTACCATGGCAGATTTAGATGCTGGAGAGAAGACTGGCCTAGTTTGTCTGCATTACAGCAGCAAATGCAGAGTGAGGCCCCCAGCCCAACTAAAGCCTCCAAGCAAAATGGAAAAGGAAATCACAGAACGGAATTCTCACGGACAGGAGACCGGAGACGGTCTAGCCAGCTGCATACACAGCTCCCAGTGTCGCCACTTTAATGCCTTTGTGACCCCTCCCTGCACCCCAGCAAAGCAGAGACGGTAGGAGAAACTACTCCGCTGTGGTGGCCCTTCAGGTGGCTGGGAGAAATGCTGGAAGTGGATGAGGTCACTTGCAGGGCAATGCTGAATTAGCTCACTCCGATTTCTCTCACAACTCGGTTACTAGCCTGCATGAGAACAAACCAATGACATATTCTGCTCTTTTCCAGAAAGTGGATGCATCCCTCCCTTGCTCAGGGTCAATATTTGTGGAGCTTCTGGCTTTGGGACACTAACACAGGCAGGTTTCGATGTTACAGTTGCTCCCTGTGGCGTGGACAGAAAGGATTTTCCAGGAGATGGCAAATTCCTCTGGATTATTGGTGCGTTCATCCTTTTCCTTCTTCCACAGCTTATTTTTGCAGTTTAAACAAATCTTTAAGACAAATGGAGAACTATTAGGTTTCCTTATGATATTTTTACTCAGATATGTCACTACACCTGGCACTTCAAGAGTTAGGAACAATCTGGCAGGAAACAACAGTTACCAATGATAATAGGACACAAGATGGCGACTCTGCTGCTCCTAAAAACAAGGTGGAGCTGGTATTAGGACACAGGTGCAGAGCCCCAGGACATGACCTAGAAAGCCCTTCACTGCCTGGCAGAGCCAACAGAACTCAAGGAATGAGAACAGGGACTCATGGATCTGGGTTAGAACAGGCACACGGTCAGTATCTTCAGGATGGAGCAGAAAGTGGAGAAATGGGGCCCCTCCCAGTACCAAAATATCAGTCCCAGCAGGCTTATAATACAGATTTTCTCTTTTTTCAAATAAGAAAGTCAGTGTTTTTCTATTGGCTTTTATGCATGTTGGACAGCAAGTCCTCTCGGAGTCGCTGCCATCAGATCAACAGTGCATTTAAAACAACTCACTAAGGGAATCAGGATGATTGGCCACACAGAATGCACAATAGAAATTTGCTCTGGCCTGAGTCAATTATTGGAAGCAACAGGACTGAGAAGGCAGAGGAAGTTTTGCCTCCCTGAAAAGTGTTAAGCAGGACCAATGATTGCATCCTCAATGTTACACATTAAACATAACGTTTAAAGGGAAAAACACTTGGCCCTCCCTTTCATAGTTGTACAATTTTCAGCCTTTGTTCTTTATTCTTGCTTTGTATCTATAACATTGCATAGCCACCTGGAATAGCTTAGATGCTTGGCCAGGCTTGTGGCCCATTTCAGAGATATGAGCCCTCAACCCTCCGTTTGGCAGTCAGCATGGTTGCACATTAAACCTGAGTTAGATATAAGTCCTTTAAACCAGGATTTCCCTGAGGCGTGAGAGAAGACCATGTTTCTGATATTTGATGGCACTCTGACTCTCCAAGACTGTTAATAAGGTTAACCTTGAATCAGGGTGGAGTCAGGAATAGGGGAGGTGATGGGAAGGAGAAGGAAGAGACTTGGAATGTGATGCTCTTTTTCGTCTGGGAAGTGTGGAGAAAGGGTCAGCTGGTCGTTCCTCCACCGATTTCTTGATCTACCAGGTTTTTACCCCAATATTGAACTCCTAAATTTTTACTAATAATGGAACAGTTTAGATAAATGCTTCAACCAAGAAGAATAATTCACTTTTCAGGGTCTCTCTTTGATCATAGATACATGTTTAAAACAAGGGTGAGCCTTGGTCCTGACTCAATGAGAGGATGGGACAGACTTAGCAGACTTCCTAGGGGAAGCCTTACCCTCTCTGAGGAGCAGATTGGGGGTGGGGAGGGAGTGGGTAGAGCGGGAGAAGAGAAGGGAGGGGGAACTGGGACTGGAATGTAATAATAATAATAATAATAATAATAATAATAATAATAATAATAGCAACAACAAGAAGAATGAGTTCTGGTGCTATTACATTTAAGGCCTGAGTGTCTTTCTAGTCTCAAGGGGACCATTAGGAATAAGCCATTATGCATGAGCCCTTGCCAGGCTCCAGGGAAAATGTTATTTCCAAGGAGAAGACTTGGGTTTTTAATGGGCACACGATGCATATTCTGAAGGTTTGGGATGAGCAGCAAGCATACTGAATGTGTCCAGTGCATGCATTATGGTGTAGAGTAGTTACCACTGCTAGCTTTGCATCTGCAGAAATCGAGTTAGGTCTTATATAGTCACCACTGGAAACAGCTGGGTCCTGTGACAGTGGAAGATAAGTCAGTGACAGTGATAGAGGAGATCTGTCAAAGCCTGTGTGGATAAAGAGGGCCTTGACCATGATCAGGTAAGTTAGTGGTGGTGGCTGACACTAAGGAGGGGTGCTGTCACATCTCACAAAGGAAGAGGATGTAGTGTTGCTGCCCAGAACATGGCAACTAGATTTGCCTTCTGCACACATGTGGGTGATCCCTGGAACTCCACCACAATTGGGTTATGACATCACCGTTACAGCTTTCCCATGTCTAATTCTGGAACAATGTAGTGTCTTTACATTTGCTTTGACACAAAGCTCTGTTGTGGGGTAAGCCCTACCAGCGACCACTACATGGACACTCTTACGACTGAAAAAGTCTTCATTGCCAGCAGGCAGCTGCATGGAGGACTTTCCCAAGTCTCTCAGGCCAGAGCCTGCCAGCCCTTTGTCCTTTATGCACAAAATCCCCATCCTGCTTGGCGCACTTCAGTTAGCAAGAAGCAGAGCTACACAAGTCAAAAAGCAAGCTTAGTACATGTAGGGTCCAGACCCTGGCAATGTGGACCGGGTCTTTGATAGAGTAGGTCTTTATTACCATTTGGCAGATGTTGGGGACCTATGTGCTGGGTTTGAAGGTCAAAGCGTGCCTCCAATGTGGTAGTGAGCTGTGGTAGTGTCTGGGAGCCTGTTACAGTTCTGGCCTGATGAAGGCTTGCTACCTGTCCTTGCACACTGGGTCAAAGGCACAAAGCTCTGTGACTTTGAACTTTTGTGAGCCTTCATGCCCTTGTAAGGAGAGTGTTAATGGTGCCTGCTTCCTCTGGTAGTCACAAGAACTGGGGAACTATAGTGATTTGTTTCTTTTGGGGTACCAGGTATTAGCGTGTGCCACTAAGTTATATACCCAGCCCTGTTTTTGTGTGCTTTTAAAAGACAGCTAGGTAGGCATGGCCTTGAAAAATCCTTATTAGCCTTTTGACTTTAGACCTGGAGGAGCTATCAGTTCAATGACTCCTTTATCTATTTTGGGGAAAAAATAACCAGAATAGTAAATTTTAATTTTTTTGAACATGAACATCTCCAGTATAAGTACAAATAAAATTTCATATGCCAGTGCATTCATTCTTCCAACATAGGATAGATTCTGTTTAATTTATTTAACAGAAAGTGTTTACACAACCTTTGTATGGACCAGACATGGGACTCATGCTTCATGAATAATAAAGAACTCCTTCTTCATAAGAGCCCATATTATGTAGAAAGTGAAGTCACTAGTTGGTCACATGAGAGCAGGATCCCTTTTTAAAGTATGCTCTTGTCTCTGTGTCTTTTAGACTCTGGTTTCTGATGAAAAATCCGTGATGGTTTCCCTGTGTTATTTTTACTAGTTGACCTTAAGATTTGTGTGTGTGTGTGGTTTCAGATATTTGGTTATAAAGTGTCTAGGAACTTTAAGAAATATTTAATTTTGCTTGGGAATGGCTGAGTATCTTAAGTCTCTCTACACATAGGTTTTTCAGAAAAATTGCCAAGTATGCAGCCGTTATTTCTTCAAATACCTTTTCTTGTCAATTTTTTTTTCTTAGTCTCAGATTCTAATTGTATGTATATTTGACCTTGACCTTTTGGTAGTCTTATCAGTCAGAGTTTACCTGAGAAACAGAACAATAGGATCTTTCTGTCTATCTATCATTTATCTATCTATGTATCTATTGTCTGTCTGTCTATCTATCTATCTATCTATCTATCTATCTATCTATCTATCTATCACTTCTATCGGAGAAAATAGCTTAAGGGAGGAAGGGTCACCTGGCTCACAGTTTGGAAGCATCAGCTCCCGGTAGCTGCCTCCATTGCCTCTTAGCCTGATGAAGTAGTGCACCATCATGGAAGGCTGTTGTAGAGCACAGCTACTCAGCTGTTAGGAAGCAGAGAGCTGTAACAGGAGGGGTCAGAGCAACAGACTGCCTTGGGAGACACACCACCTGCTATCTTCTTCCTCCTGAGTCCTCACCTCTGCCACCTTCCAATAGTCCATTTCAACTTTGAATCCGTCAGTGAATTGAACCATTAATTAGGTCGGAGCCCTGGTGATCTTTGGGAAAACCCACAGACATACCCCAGGGATGCTTTACTGATTCCCCAGGTATTATCCATCTAGTCATTGATGATGGTGATTAACCATCACTCCAGGGGAGCCACTGCAAAGGCTTACTTTGAATCCCATGCTCCAAGAACCACATACCATGTCTGGACGCCATGCCTAGAAACAAAATATGAGTGTTCAGCTTAATAAGATGCCCCTGGGGAGCTTTGCTTTCCTGCAGTGCTGTGGGCCAAGCCCAAGGCTTTGGCACACAATAGACAAGCACTCTACCACCTGGTTACACTTCCCGCCCATCAAACAGAAAGCAAATTTGCCATTCTATACTTTTGTTCTCTGTAGTGTCTCAGTGGGTTGAATGAGACACACCCAAGTGGCCAGGATGCTCTTTGCACATTCTTCCATCTCAAATGCTTTTCTCTTTAGAGTCATGCCTCCATAGACATACTCAGAGATATTTCGGCAGGTCTTCTGGGTGGTGTATCCTTCTTGGGAGCATTGTTGGTGCCTGTGAGTTTCTTCCCAGATACAGAAGATTGTTGTGATATTTGCAATATGCCTGTAATAAGTTCCCTGTAAAAAGTGTGATGCTGCTTAATTTTCAGTATTCCTATTGAAGAAAAAGAATCCTATCATTGTCTCAGAGGGTTATGACTGGATGTCTATTTTAGTTTACATTTTCTACCTCAAATAGAACAGTAAAAAGAATCTAAATATTTCCTGCTCTTTGGAACAGTCACTTGCTCACATTGGCAGAAGTTGGGTACCTGGGTCAGAGACATCCACACCCTCGCCTCCTGGCCCTTAGCCTTGGCTTTGGTGCTCTGGTCTCTTTTGTCTCATTTCATAAATAATAATGACAGTGATGCCGTGGTGACAGTGGCTTGGGTGGGTAGTGGGGTTTGATCAAAGATCTGTCCTGGGGAGAGGCAGCCTCTCCTGTTCTGGAAAACCATAGAACAGAGTCCAGGGCAACATGTCAGCTTCAGTTGTCCGCTCAGTGAATTCTATTCATTTTATACAGATGCACTTCTATGATGTGTTTATCTAATACTTCTTTAGGTGGGAGTCAAATATTGGGGTTAGAACTTGAATGATCAGAGAAGTGGCAGAGAAACAGCAGTGACTTCCTATCTCTTCTATTCCTCCATCCCAAAGGACCAAGATCCTCTTTAAGCCCTGCCTTACTACTTTCTGTCTATCTGTCCTCATCCTCTAAAACCTCTATGGTTAATTTTGGTCCACTAATGGCTAGCTCCGCCCTCTGATTCAAAGCAAGCTTTATTGTCAGAATATGATCAAAATATCACTCAGCACTCTTAAGAAAAGATTATAACTGAAAATAATGACAAAACGTTTGTATAACTGTCCCTTGACAAGGTTTCCTTTTATCAGTAATTTTTGGATTGAGCAAAATCTACCTTTTGTTGCCAGCATTTTAAGGGTGTTTTGTAGGAGGATCATTCATGATATCAAGCCATGAATTTCTCCTTCTGTAACAGGTCCCTAGACCTTAGCACAACTGACTTCGTGGTTGAAATGTCACTTAGGCTACAAAACACAGCATGTAGTTAGCACCACCTGACAAAATGAAAACTCTAAAAGTCCATAGTTCTGGAAAAGTATCTATATGTACTGATTTTTGGCTTCTGTAGTTCTGCTTCTGTCTTCAATAATATTCCAAATACCCAGCATAGTTGCAGGCTGTCCAATAAAAACTTTCTATTGGCTTAAACCCATGTCGGAGTTGTCTTCTCTGGTGGAGACTTGTTGATCAACACTCATTGATCTAAAAGTCTACAACGCAGTGAACATAAACCACACTATCTTCAAGCCTCATGAGAAATGTTCTGTGTTTATAAACACTGTATTCTACAGAAATTCCATGAAAGATTTAGCAGGCAGAGGGAGTAGAGCGCTTCCTTTAAAATCCCAGCTCCTGGAGTGGCTTCCTCAAATCACCTTTTCTCTTCACTTTGGAAGTCTCCATGGCCTTAGCTTTTGGATATCTTTCCTGTGATCCACACTATATCCCATGACTCCTGCTGTGCCCCAAGCCACATTGATGACCAAGATCCATGTGGATGGCCATGGTCTGTGCCTCAGAGGCCATAGCCATGGCCCATGCTACAGCTAGACATTAAGTTAGTGTGTGTCCTGCTGCGGCCAGGGGTTGTGTTGATGTCTATGGCCAATGTTGTCACAGAAGGCCAGGGGTATGTGCATGGTCTGTGTTGCTGCCAAGGGCCATGATGGTGTCCATGGTCCATGCTGCAGAAGAGGCTGTTTGGATGTCCACAGTTTGTGCTCCCACCAGAGGCCAAGTTGATGTCCATGGTCACGTTACAATCTAAGGCCATATTGATGTCCATAGTTTGTGCTCTTGTCATGAGCTGTGTTAGATTATGTGGTCTATGTTGCTTCCAGAGACCATGTTGATGTCCATGGTCCATGCAGTCATTGAAGGTCATGTTGATGTCCCTGACCCTGCTGTGATGTCTGTGGTCCATGTTACCTCCAAAAGCCATGGGGATATCTGTGGTTCATGCTGCCACCTGAAGCCATATTGATGTTTATGTATGATCTGTGCTGCTCCTGAGTGCCAGGTTGGACTCTATGGTCTGGCTTTGGCCAGGGGGCCATGAGGATGTCTGTGTCTGGTGTCACCACAGAAGGCCAAGTGGATGTCTACGGGTTGTACTGCCGCCAGGGTCACATTGATGTGTGTGGCCTGGCTGCCCCCTGAGCTCATGTTGATGTCCGTGGATGTGCTGTAGCCAGAAACCACGTGCAAGTGCATGCTCCGGGCTGCAGCTGACTATAAAGGGCAAGGGAGCATCTTTTGCAGTGGCATCGATGACTGCAGACTCACGGTTGAGAAAGAGAGACCTAGAAGGCTCCTGTGACCTCTTCCCTGCCCGCCCCCAAGAAGAAACAGCCTAGACAGGATTATGCTGAAGATGCTGAAATGTAGCTCTTCACAGTTGGTGACTTCAGGGTCTGCAGACTGGCCATGTTCCAGTGAGTATATGGGCAACACAAATTGGACTTGGCATTTTCCCCTTCTTCTTCATTTGTTTGGGGGTAGGGAGCTCACAAAAGTAAGGGATAGACCTGGGAGGGCTGGAAAGTGAATGTAATCAGGGTGCAGTATGTGAAATTTCCAAATAATCCATAAGAATATTATGTTTACAAAGAAAAGAAAAACGAAGGCGCGGACTTACACAGCTCATCCCCGTTTCCAGTGTAAGAGCCAGAGCCCTCAAAAGTGCCCGATATCCGCTTCACTGACATTCAACTCCACATCAGAGTACGTTTCCTCAGGGGCTATTTTCCTGCCTGGAGTTCACAGTGGAGCAGAAACAAAAGCAATTGGCCACCTCAGTTCTTTACTAGAGCTCTTTTCTTGGTAGGAAATGTCAGGGCCAGATTCTCACTTCCAATCCAGTAGGCAAGAAAAGTGGTGGGAGGGGGGTGAACTGGGGTGGGAGAGGAATAAGTGTGGGGGGGGAATGGGGGTGTCCAGGGATAAGCATTCAGCATGGAGGGGGAGGAGATGGGGTGCTATCCGGTGCATGGGTGTCCGCTCATGGTTGCAGGTTTTCAGTCTGTGATGATGGTGGAAGGCAGCAGAGCAGGAGGGTTCGTGTCTTGGCCGGTCAGAGCAGCGAGGGGGATACTGAGCTGAGCTGTCAGGCTTCTCTTCCTCTTTCTAGCCATTTCAGGGCAGGGTGCAGCCATGGTGTGGTCACCTCCAGGATGAGTCTCTCCCTCAGTCTATCCACTCCAGAGTACTCCCGTAAGAGCGAGAGGTGTGCCTACTTCTCCTGAAGGACTCTAAATCCAGTCAAGCTAACAATGGAAATTAAATGTCACAGTCACTTTGCTTTCCTTCTTGTTTATTTTTAGTAACAGGCAGCATGAGAATGAAATCACATTACAGGCTTCCTTCCTTCCTTTCTTCCTTTCTTCCTTCTTTAATGTATTCAAATGAAGAATTTGCAGTTTCCAACCTTGACAGTAGGAAGCAGGGCAGCCCTTGCTCTGTGAGCGATTTGCAAAAGTGCTTTGCTCTAAATTGTGAAAATGGGCCAACTGGTGGGATTCTGACTGGAATGCCACTACAGCATTGCCCTTTCTAGGGCCAATGAGACTGTCATGGAGCTTTCCCTATATGACAGTTTCCTTCATGTCTTTTACAGGGTTAAGATGGCAAGTTTCATATTTTATGGCACTTTTTAGAACAGTCATATCAGACAAGAAGCTTCACTTCTGGAGTTCCCATTCAAATGTGCATAAAATACTCTAGTTATCAGTATACATGAGCCTCGAGGCCACCTAGACATGCATGTTATCAAACACTCACTTCCCACCCCTTCGGCATCTCCTGAAGAACAAAGACCATTTAGAACAAGAGTAGCCACCAAGAGCCTGTAGAAAGATGGATGCAGGGCTGGAGAAATGGCTTGCCTTCCAAGCCCAATGACGCAGAACCCAAGAAAACGGCAGGTGCCATGGGTCATGTGGATTCCCAGGGCTTCTACCTGAGTTAGGAGGTGAAGACAGGGGTGGGGTGGGGAAATGGGGGTGGGGGGGAACATAATCATGTGGGCCAGCTCGTCTAAACTAGGATAAATAGGCAGAGGCAAGAAGAAAGGCCTCACCTCAAAAGGGTGGGAGAAAGAGACTAACTCCTAAAGGTTTGTCCTCTGACGGCAAAGCATGCCTGCCCCCCCCCTCAGGCTTTTCAAAGCAGTGATAATTTTCAAAAAGGTAATTTCCGAGGTAATTGTTTTATAACTTCAAAAATTATTTTTTTTATAAAAGATAATTTTCAAATTATGGTGTAACCATTTATGTCTAAATACAGATGTGAAATTGAAGATGTATTTAGGGTGTTATTAATAAGGAAACTAGTAAGGGTCCTACAGTCAGTGTGGTGGGGAGGCTGAGGATATCTATCGCCGAGGAAAACTGAAGTGAATGTTGGGCAGAAGCCAAGCCGGGCCCTGTGAAAGAAGGAAGTCAGGGAACCCTGAAGACCGCACAGACCTGTGTGGCCATGGACAACAATCGTTTTCTGTCAGTAATTTGGTTCTTTCAGTCACAAAATAGCTTCCATGGATCTTGGATGGGATGCCCCTAGAGGGGTTATCTGAGATCTAGACAATATAATTTCCAACAAAACACATTTTTTTCTCTGTATCTGGAGCTGGCTGAGATGAAGCCAACAACGAAAAAATCGGTATCAGCTTGGGATAGGATGAAAAATATTCTCTACCAAAGATGTGGACGGTCCACACCCTGACACTCTGATTCATGTTTTATTTGTCTCAGAATCCAACTAGGAGGCTAATTTGCACGTCCAACCAATGGATTTTATTTATCTTCTAACCCCACCGAAGTCCTGTAGGTACCACGACCTTTTCTGATATTTTGGCTGTTACTTTGGTGCAAAAACATTTTTACAGCTACTCAAATTCCCCTTTTATTATTCTGCATATTTTCATCTCTTCACACAATTTATTCTTTTCAGGATTTTTAAAAAATAGAGATTGTGAACAAAATATATCCTTGACAGCCAATGAAACTGTGAATTACTGCATCCAGAGAACTCCAGGGGCCTCGAGACCTTCGGCAGCATCGAGCTATAGGGAGGAAAGAAATGAAATTTAAAGCTGCCTTTAAAACAGATCACAGGTCTCTCTCTCAAGAGAGCCGTAAATTAAAAGACAACCCAAATCCCTGGGACCAAGTGGTTTTTTTCCTATGGTTTGAAGCCAGGGGAGACCATGGGCCAGACATGCCCATTTTGAACCTGATCTGACTTTGCATAGCAAAAGAATTGCAACAGCTGGAGTTCAGAAATTCAGGGGCAGGGAGTTTTAATTACCTTTCAAATTACCTCAAGAGCAATTAAACTGTGCAGGTGAATAAAGCAGTTTTCATTTATATTCAAATTAGATTGTGATTCTGAGGGCCCACTCTCCCCATTGAAAAATGTTATGCTTGCCTATCTGAAGAGACCCCTCCCCACCATGATTCCAAGGACCTTTAAGGCTGTATATTTATTTGAAAGGGATCAATCAGCTTTGGATTCAAGTGGGGTAGAGGCACATATCAGCTAGTGCCATTCACACGACTACCACTAGGTGTCGCTGTTGAACCCTAGTAATTCATTCTGCCTAATTAGTACATTTCCATCCTTTTCCTGTTGTAGTTTTATTTATTCGTTTGTTTATTTATTTATTTATTGTTTTTCTTTTGTTTTGTTTAGGGATGGATTAAAGAATGAAGTTTAAATTCAAAACTCTGTTGATAAATAATCATGATATGAGGGTAGGGTTTAAACGAGTCCACCAGACCCAAGATAAATGATAACTAGGTATTTATTAGGGAAACACTTACACAAATAATAGTAAATAACCGCCGAGGTCTTCCTGCTCTAGAAAATGCAGTCACTGCCCTTCCGATGCTCTCACTGCAACCCAAGAAAGCTAGCCAGCTCCTCCACCTTACATAGGGTCACATCTGAACACCGGAAGCCACGCCCATACGGTGTGGCTACCATCACAAGTTCACTGGCAAAACAAGATGCCACTACAATAATAGGTCACAGTTCACAGGAGAAGCTTAAGCATGGAGTTGTTGCCACCTGGCTGTCCTCCCTCCATCTGGACCGTGCCAACAGGGTTCACACTCCAGGTGCTCTTAGGACACGCGTCCTAAATTCCAAGATTGGACACACTGGGATGTTTGCTTTGGGAAGTGCATCCTGTTGCACCCTCACTTCTTTCTGTTTTAGAGAACCAGTCTTGGCAGTGGCATGCTGTCCTATAGCGCCTTTACAGAAAGCTCCCCCCCCCCATCGCCCCGTCTCTCTTCTAGATTCTGATTTCCCAGCCCTACTTACTTCAAGCACTGAGTTGACTGTGCTTACTGTCTCCGCTTCCTTGTCTCCAGTTTCTTCTCAGTCTTTTTGTCCACATATTCCCTGCAAACACCGATTGCCAGACCCTGGGCTCAGTTGACCACTGCCCTTTCCCTCCTGGCTTGTAACCAACACCTCCTTACAGGGTGAAACACTCCCTTGCCAGTTCCTCTCTTCTGCTTTTACCTTTGGCCTTCCTAGTCTTTTAGTTTTGAGTGAATCCCCTCACGTCCGTGACTGACATCACGGCATCCTCTCCAGGCATGTCTGCTTGGGTCGTGGTTAGCTTTAATTGTCAAATTGAGACAACCTAGAGTCACAAGGGAAGATAGTCTCAATGAGGGATTGTCTACATTGGCCTGTGGGCCTATCTTGGTGGGAGGGTGTTCTTAATTGAAGACACAGTCCATTGTGGGTGGCAGCATTCCCTAGGGAGGCGAGCAAATCAGCATGTATGCATTCATTTTCCTCTGCTTTCGATGTGGGTGTGGTGAGACCCGTGTCTCAAGTTCCTGGCCCTGGGGCGTCACTGAAGCCATGCACTAACCTGGAGATGTGAGCTGAAGCTACCCATCTTCTCCCCTGAGTTGCTTTTTGCCAGGGAATTTTTGCTGCAGCAACAGAAATGAAACTAGAACAATTCTCATGGTAACTTCATACAGCCCTGCGACCTTCTACACTATCTCCGTACACTGACCCCAACTGGGCTCTCCCCCTGCTGACCCCTTCCCTCCAGTCCAGCATCCTTTGACATCTCCACTTGCTCATCAAAGAGCTGTCTCAACCTTCGTGCGTCGGCACCCAGAATCTCAGTTTTCCCTTCACACCCTACTCAGCTCTCGCTGGTTTCAGGCTAGTATTTCATTCACCCAGTTGCTCAGGCCAGAGCCGGAGGAATCATCACAGATTCCTTTCTCTGAGAATACACCCACAAATTTAGTCTATTGGCTCCAGCTCAGCCTCCTGAGTGCTGGGATTGAATCCAAATGTATCATTAACAGAACATCTCTCTCCATCTCCATGATCACAACCTTGGATTCATATAGTTTTCATGGTATAATGAAACATCAGAAGCAGGCTAGCTATGAAGAAGAGATTTATCTAGCCAGAACGCCAACAGCACAGCATGCTGGTACACTTTCTGGACTGGGTCCCCCTCCACAGCGTAATGCCATGGTCTGTAGCAACTGCAGGGATGGGTGAGTGGGAAAGAGCTCACCCTTTGGAACATGAAGCCAGAGAGGCTGGGAGGGTCCAGCAGGCTATTGTAATACCCCTTTACAGAACTACCCAGGGTCTCAGGAGAAATACCCCATCCTTCTAAGTTCCTGCCGCCGTTGACCTAAGGGCCTCCCACTAGACCCTACCTTCCAAAGCCTCTACCTCAGGGACCAAGTCGTGGACTGAGGGAAACAAGACACATCTAAAGCACAGCACAGACCCACAGTGCAGGGCCCGCTGCTGTGACACTGGGCCACACTTTTGCTCTATGAGTCACCTGCTAAACAAAGTGGACTTTTACCAAAGTTAGTCAGCTCAGGTGCCTGCTCAAAGCATTCCATTGGCTTCCCTCCTGCATCCTAAAGATGCTATCCAAATGGCTCTCTAAGGCCTGCCCAGCCTTACGATCCCACTGCTCTGGACCTCTCCTACTTTAATCTCTTCAGCACTGTAACCCACTCACGCACCCCACTTCTGGCCTGGCAGACAGATGGCTTCCACTTTGTTTTTCTGTATTGTACCTAACACCTCCTGACATTAGGTCACTGGGTTTTTGTTCTGGGACAAACTCAAGTTCCACTAGGACACTGAGTTGTCTTGAGTACAGTTCCCCAGCTCTCAGACAGCAGCTGTGATATAATGGACTGGCACTGGAAGGGGGACGGGGACAGGTGTCTCTTTTGAAGACAGGGACAGATCACTGGGACAGAATTTAAAACTTTGTCAGAACATTTTGACCTGTGTTGGTGTTTCAGAGTGTTAAATAGTGTATCATGGTTTAATAAGGATCAGGAGAAACAAATAGGCTGAATAGATGTTTATTCAGGGAGAAATAATTTACAAAATAGACAGATGAACACCAGCAGGTTCCTGGTCCCAAGGATGCCTCCAAAGATCCTCTCCTGTCCACGTCCATGTCCCGCCAGCAAGAGAGAACTCCCAGGCTCCTCCTCAGACCTAGTTCCCCAGGTCACTTCTGTCCCTGTCTCCACCCCAAATGGGCGTGGTTAGTGCCACAGATGCCCTTAAAGTGAATATCTCACTACAATTACCCTTTTAGTCTAAAGAAAAGATTTAGGCTTGATACAAAACAATATACAAAACAGTGAATAACAAGTGTGCTCTAAGAAAAGGAAAATCAAGAATATACAAACTTAAGACCTACATATCTAGTCCTAGGATGAAGGCATAATGGAGTTTACAATAGAGTTGTCCTAAGCTAGAAAGCTTAAGTCTAGTACCTAATATATCTAACTAGGAAGAGAGAATAATAGTTGTGAAAGTTTAATCTTCAACCTCAACAAAGATCTGAGAAGGAAAATAACAATACTAGAGTGTGGGAATTAAGACCTTGGCTAAGAATTCACTTCTTCCTGCTGCCCTCAGGGCAGGCAACTATAACTGCAGGAAAACAAAACATTTTTCTAAGGAAAAATGTTCCTTTGGTTTCCACAACCCTGAAAGCTCCCTAACCGGTCCTTGAAACGTGAGATGACAACTGCCCCCCCTCTGCTTCCTCCTCTTTCATCTGTTGCTGGGGTATAAAGCCAGCCCCCCGGAGTAAAATAAATGGAAAAAGAGCCTTCTTAACATCAAGCAAGAGTCTGTGCTGTTAATCCCGACACCCTCTGCAGATTCTTGGTCCCCGGCCGTGCAGGCACGGCAATTGGAGGTCCCACCAAGATTCTGAAAGCGAAGTGGACGGGGTAGTCCCTTGTGCCTGCCAGGACGTATTGGGGGTAAATAAACAGAAAAAAGAGAGACGGGGAATTCACCCAGAAAGGTTGAATTAGAATTTCAATTAAAGGAACTTCCAGAGGAACAGGGAAATGCAGTAAAGACAAAAACTCTTGAAGGCTTTTCAAAATCCATTCAACGGGCTAGTCCTTAGTTTATTATGGGCGGAGGCCTGAATATGCCCAATTGGGAGGAGGTCAGACATGGCCTGCACAAATTGCTAGAGAAAGAGGGGCCTGATAGTTTTCCCCTCTCCACCTTCTCCTTATGGAGACTGGTAAAGGATGCCTTGGTGAGGAACATCCCCCCGCCCCATCCAATCATTTCCTGGGACTACTGGCTGCCAATGTGCCACTGGAGACTTCATTACTGAGTAATTTGACCTTCCTGACACAGGGGAGCCTTTGCTTCCAGAGGGTGCTTAATGTTTCTCAATTGCCCAATGGGTCATTCTTGGTGCCAAACATAGTTTTGAGTAATGCTTCCATTGCTGATTTTCACCCCAGTGCCAGTATGAGCAATTCCTTGGGTCCTAGAGATGTCCTATACCCGAGCCCCTATGCTGGAAGCTCCCCAAAATTTATGACTTGCATAGGCCTTTGCCTTGGGACACTGCGCACCACCTTTAATGGGTCCTTGAGGGAGGGAGAATCTCTCAATTGTTCTTCCAGAATCTGCTCCCTGAGGAGCACCAGTGCCCTGATAGTACGAGTTCCTGCCCCATGGTGGTGGAAGACTGACATGAGAGAGAAGAGATTATCCTCTACCACCCAAAAAGGGACTTTGGTATTACTGCTACCATCGTTTCCGCCATTGCCTATCGGCAACCACTGCCACCATTGCAGGGATTGCTGTCGCTCAGTCCGCCACCAAAGCAGAGACAGCTGGCAGGCAGAGTCAGTGAAGCTCTAGCTACACAGAATACCCTGAATGCTCATTCAGTTTGGACTCAAACTTAAATCAGTGAACTGCCTTACTTCAAGAACAAGTTGGTGTATTGTGGTTGGTGCCTCAGGCCTCCTGCTCACACTTTTGTCACCTTGTTTGAAATGCAAATGTCTCTGTAGGGGTCAACTGCCTCAATGCATACTTGGAGGGGCCTTGTCTTTTGTAAACCAGATAGTAGAGGTCAACATGACTCAAATTACTCCTATTTCAGCAGAGGGCTGGTGGAATGCCATGTCCCAGATCAGAGGTTGGATACAACGTTGGAGTGGTGCTTTGTCTCTAGGGGTCTTGGGGCTGGTAGCAGCCAGGGCAGGGATTCTTGTGCTATGCAAGATCCGACAGTCCTTTTCACAAAAGGAACAGTTACATAGGCAAGTGTTGCTCAGTCTGGCCCATGGGTGTTCCGACAGTCATGATGTCTGGTTACAGATGCTGCAGAAATGAGGATCACCTATAATGGGCAACTTGTAAGGGAACCTCCCACCTAAGACATGGGGTTGCCAGGTCCCCTGAGGACGGGTAAGGGATGGCACACCCTACACGACCTAAGCCAGGGGTCTCTCATAGAAAATAATACATATGTAGCTCCTCTTCCATCTGGTGCCAGGGGTATAAAAGCCAGCCCCCGGAGTAAAATAAATGGAAAAAGAGCCTTCTTAACATCAAGCAAGAGTCCTGTGTTGTTAATCCCGACACCCTCCAGATTCTCAGTCCCTGGCCATGCAGGCACTGCACTAAGGTAGGCAGGAAGTGCAGATGGGCAACTTCCAAAAGGTGCAGTGAAGACAGAAACAGCAAGCTACCTGGACAGTCACCCAAGGTCTCACAGCAGCATTGGTACAGCCAGTTTTGGCCAAGACCTAGAGTACCTGACAGACCACAACAAAAGCAGGGAGGTAGAAAGGCTAGTCAGGAGTTGTCTCTAGCAAAACAGTCTCAAACCAGTTTTAGGGTGATGTTTGTAGTACAGATGCATCAGGTTGAGTCAAGTGGGAATGATGAAGTAGGGCCCCATCTTCTTTCTGGAAAATTCAAAGATTGCTGTTAGGATTGTTATTCATTGTGGAAAACGTAAACATCAATATCAATGTAAAATTTTTAAGTTTTAAGGTATGCAAATAGGGAAAGGCAACATAAGCATAAAAATATATACATGAGAAAAGTAGGATTTCAGAGAGAAAATTGCGTATAAGCAAATAAGTCCCCAGATTTTGTTTTCTTCTGTCTTACACCAATTGGATTCTTGATATAAGGCAGAAACTGTGAATTTAATCTTAACAACCTGCTTGAATTTAGAGAATGAAAGCCAAATCCAACTCCAAAGCCAGCATTTGTTTACATGAATTGGGACTAGAGGTGTACGCGCCTGCCCTCACCAGCAAGGAAGATGCGACTCCGGGAAGATCTTCTTCATGCAGTTTTAATCAGGATCCTTTAAACATGTTGCTTCTGGCCCGCGTGGAGGGGGGGGGAGAGAGGGAGGGAGGGAGGGAGAGAGAGAGAGAGAGAGAGACCCCGGGGACCCCTGCACAGGCTTAAATACCCTTGAGCTAACCAACCCCAGTGAGCATCGTGGACCCTGCAGATAGGCTACTCTAATGCGGAAGCAGACAGGCTGAACAGACTTAACCAATTAAGGGCTTGTTTACACCAGAGAGCCTTCACCAGCGGGAAGGTGTAAGGCGGAAGCCAGCGCCACTTTAAGGCGTGGCACTACGCGGCTCTCTACATAGAGGAATAGATAGTAAAGAGAAATAGATTTCTGTATAGAAATAGTTTACTAGAATTAAATATTGTTACCATAAATCAGATTCCTCTTCATTAAGTGATTCTTTCTGGAGAGCTATTTTCTCTTATGTAGGTACCTACATGTTCAGTGTCTTGGCTATTTGAAGATGGGTGTTCTCTGTTTTCCTGTAAGGACAAGAATAGAACACTTCCCCTACCTTTGAGAGGTCTTTGCATATTTCATGGAACCCAATTGGTTGATTGACTTGTCATTTCTCTTCATTAAGATGTTTGTCTCTTGTTCAACTGGATCTTAATCAATTTAGATGGTATCCATAGCTTTTCTTCTCCTGTAGATACAAATGGAAACCCCTACCTCTACGTAACACATATCCTGGTTTCCATACTGAGGTCAATACATCCTTGAAGTACACCGGCTGATTTAGTTCAGAAGTTTTTTCTATTGCCCAGTGTCTTTCTGCAGCTGTTTTTCCTTTTTCATTAGCATTTAGAAAGTTTAATGCTAGTAAAGCATTATGTAATCTGTGTTTGGGTGTCTTGGTTCCTCCTGCCTGTTTATAGAGCATTTCCTCTAAAGTAGGATTGGATCTCTCAACTATTGCTTGTCCTGTAGGATTGTGTAGTATACCACTTATGTGCTTTATATTATAATACTCAAAAAACTGTTTCAATTTGCTGGATACATATGCAGGAGCATTGTCAGTTTTTATTTGTGCAGGTATGCCCATAATGGCCATTACATCTAATAGGTGTGTGATAACAAAATCAGCTTTTTTAGAGCTCAGAGCAATGGCCCATTGAAACCCTGAAAATGTATCTATAGTGTGATCCATGTATTTTAATTTTCCAAATTCTACAAAATGAAACACATCCATTTGCCATATTTCATTCCTATTTATACCTTTAGGGTTACTGCCTGGTGGTAGAGGAGTTTGGTTATAGAATGAGCAAGTAGCACATTTTCTTACTATTTCCTTAGCTTGTTGCCAAGTGATAGAAAAATCCCTTTTTAAACCTTTGCTGTTCACGTGGTGTTTCTTATGAAACTCCAAGGCTTCTAGCACATTTCCTATTAATAACCAATCAATTTCATCATTGCCTTGTGCAGACCCATATGAGATCTGATGTGTGTTATATATATAGGATGAGTCCTATTTCTGATAGTATCTTGTAACTGAATAAACAATGAAGTTAATTTTGTATCATCGGGAATAAATTCTGCAGTATCAATGTGTAAGACAACTCTCTCTTCGTATTGAGAGTCAATAACTATATTGACTCTGTAAAATCCATAAGTGCCATGAGAATGGCATACGATTCTGTCTTTTGTACAGAATTGTAAGGACTTTGAACTACTTTACTTATTTTTCCTGGTTTATATCCTGCCTTACCAGATTTGTTTGCATCAGTGTAGAAAGTAGGAACTCCAGAGATAGGTGTTTTTCTTACAATGCATGGAAGGATCCAAATCGGTTTCTTTATGAATTTGACTCTTTCACTTTGGGGATAATTGTTGCTAATCATTCCAAAAAATTACTGCATGCTTTCTGCCAATATTCATTTTCTTTCCATAAGGAAGACATTTCCTCATTAGTTAAAGGTACTATAATTTTTGCTGGGTTCCTTCCTTTTAGTTGACGAAGTCTTAATTTACCTTTTATAATTAAGTCAGAGATCTTTTCTATATATGTTTTTAGTTTTTTATTCTGTTTATGTGGTAGAAATATCCATTCTAATATGATATCTTCCCTCTGCAATCAAAATCCCTGAAGAATATTCTCTAGATGGTAACATAACCAGAATACAGTCTAGTTTTGGATCCACCAGATACCTTTGCTCAGCTTTTATTTCTGGCCATGACCAATAACAATTTGTAACCAACCCCCATAAATGATAACAAAATCCATACCTCACGGAATGATCAAAAACCATCTACCCCACCTCTTGGGAATGTGGATGTTGTATCCTCTAGAATGTTTCCTGTTGTCGGGGGGGGGGGGGGTGATGGCATCTTTAGGGGACCCTGGGAGAGCTAGCTTACTATCCAGTCTCCATGTAATGGGAAAGTGCAAGGCTTCTGACATCCTTGCTGGAGTAGTTCATGAGGCTAGACCATCTTAACTAGCAGCTTTGAAATTGTTCTGGATTGCAGAGTTTTGAGGAAACTGCAACAGAGGTATTTTGAGGCTGGATCATTGGGCTTTTTGTCTTTATTTTTGTCTGGTCCCCCCTTTTTATTCTGAAAACACACAAACTTTAATATATATATATATATATATATATATATATATATACATATATATATATATCTGCATTAACATACATATGGAATGTGCAGTGTGCACAGCCAGTTAAAAATGATTGTTCAAAGTTTGAGCAGGCAAAAGGCACCTGTCAACATTATAAGTCCATTTGTTTTTTTTTTTTGTTTTAAAATCTCATTTATTTATTTTTAACATTTTTTATTTAAATTAGAAACCATCTTATTTTTCTTATCAATCCCAGTTCCCTCTCCCTCCCATCCTCCCATGCCCCCCCCAACACCCCCCCATCCCACCTCCCATCCACTCCCCAGGGACGTTGAGGCCTTCTATGGGAGATCATCAAAGTCTGTCACATCATTGGGGCAGAGTCTAGGTACTCCTCCATGAGGGAATGGGCTACCAAAGTCCTTTCATGCACTAGGGATAAATACTGGTCTCATACACTGCCCAGACCTCCTAAATGTTATCCATGTTCAGGGGGCCTGGCTCTGTCCTGTGCTAGTTCCCCAGCTCAGACATTATAAATCCATTTGTACTGAATAACCAAACTGTAATATAGATCTTTATCCATTGATATGAAAGGGTGGCATGTAATAAGTCATGAGTACTCTGTAGCTGACAAGATTTATTTTGTCTCCTCCGGTCTCAGAGCTGTTCCCACAGTAGAGGAATCAGCGCGTGCATCACCTGTCCTGTAATCTTTCTTGTTTTTGTGTTTCATGTCTGTAGCCAATATTTTCTGGAGCTCTCCCTCAATAAAATCTGATCTTTATTAATTTTGAAGGGAACCATAACATTTTGCTTTCTGTGGTAGCAAAGGCATAACCTCGCCCCCAATGCAACATTTTTAACTTTCATTTTGAAGTTAAGACATTCTTAAAATATATAGGTTGGTTTAATTTGGCAGTTTCCAAAAGCCAATGTCTCTCAGCAGCTCTTGGTTTTTTTGTTTGTTTGTTATCATTTAAAAAATTCAAAGTCAACAAAGCACCATACAGGATCCAGACACCATATGTATTTCCCATCTTTATGTGGCTTATTTTTTTTTATATTACTTCACTCTTTCTTTAGAGACTTTATTATTTTTAAACTATTTTTTTTCTATGACTATCTACACCCAGTTTTTCCTGTGCCTGTTTAGAGGTTTTCTTGGTCTGGACTTCACTGCATGCCTGCAGCCTTCTCTGACTGCATGAGCTAACCCTGAAACCCACCACACAGCTCTGTGCTGGTGGCTGGCTCTGTCCTGCTCAGCCTATGAGAGCTGAGCCTTATGTCAGTAGCACTGGCCAGGAGCAGCATTTACCTGCCCCAGGCCTGGGAATTTGCTGAACCTGTGCTGTTTCTACTTAGTGTGCCGGCTGCTCAGGGGCTCACTGTAGAGCAGCCATGCCTCTGTAAGCCGCAAGTACTGGATTACTAGGAAGCCGTGTCCATTTTTGTTTTTGTTTTGTTTTAAGATTTTTCAGGCCTCATGTGGAAATATGTGCCCAGAGGTTAGTCACCTTTAGGCTGCCATATCACAAATAACGACACAGAGACTTATTAATTGTGAAAGCTTTGCCTTTGGCTTAGATTTGTTCCACTAACTCTTACAACTTAAATTAACCTGCTTTTATTAATCTGCATTTTACCATGTGGCTTTTTACCTTTCTTTTATTCTGTATGTCCAACTCCCTCCGTGTCTCTTTGGCATCTCCTCCAAGCCTTGATTATCTCTTCTTCCTTCTCTCTACCCAGAAGTCCAGCCTAGACTGCCTGTCTAGCTATTGGCCATTCAGCTCTTTATTACACCAATCACAGCAACATATCTTCACACAGTGTACAAACATCCCACAACAAATGCGGGCTAACACTCTCTTGAGAACAGTTTTGACCAGGGGGTGGACTGAGATGTGAGGCTGTTCCCTGAGGAACACGACTGAGTGGAAAGGTCAAAATGAGGCCCCAGGTGACTTTGTGAAGGAGTTGGTGCCACTGAAGGTGAATGCATCCCTGTGTCCTGCCCGGAGCCTGCACGGAGCCCTTCCTGCCTGCTTGTTGTGAAGTCATTGCTCTGCACCCTTATCAGTGCAGGGGTATTTTAAAGAGACTGCACTTTAAGGGTGGAGGGACTGATGTTAACAGGTTTGATGGTAGCCTATTTAAGGTACAAGCTCACAAAACCACCAACGGCCGCTTCCTTTAGCACACGACCAGTTTAAACCACTGGTGTTTAGCTACAAGGCACTCTGTCATCACCTCTTAATTGCTTTTCTTCACAGAGCTCTATGATTGATAACTTCAGGCGGGATAATGTCTGGGGGAGAGCTACATCACAGGGTGGCATTGTACTGCTCTCTCCCTCGTCTTTTGAGGTCACACCAAAGCTGATGGCCTTCTGTGTTAGGATGTAATCCTTAACCAAGACTTGCTCCATGTTAGAGAGAAAGCTGAGAAAGACACTGTCCTAAAGATAGCCTCTGGCCCTGATATCTGGGGTATAAGGAGGCAGAAGACACTCCCCGAATCCACAGGTCCACTATGTGTGCACCCACTGCCTTCAACATAGTCTTTGACGGAGGAGGAAACAGATCAGGCAGATTTCGACACTGGAGGAATCTCTGCCAAGTTTGCCTAGTTGCTTCACCAGGCCTGTTGGCCCCTTTGTCAACCATTAACCAACTCAGTCCTCACAGACCTGGCTCCTCACGGAATCTTCTCTCTCTGCTGTCACTCAGCACACTAATTGCCAGCACAGGGATGCTCTAGCTACACATGTGTGGCTGGAGCCTTGGGGTCTACTGCATCTTACCCTGTGGTACAGCACGGCCCCTCCTCTTCCCCAGGCAGTTAAGCCTAGGCCAGCAGCACCAGTTGACATTTCACAGTCACCCCTGGCCCATTCCACAAGAGAGCTTCCTCAGGCCTCTCCTCTCACTCTGCACTTCTTCAAGGCCACCTGAGGACCTTTGCATGCCACTCTTCCAGGCCTGGACAGGCTGGCTCTTGTTTGCACATTACAGAATAGGGGAGGGAGAGCTGCTGCTCAGAAGTGAATGCATCTGTGTGGTAGTTCCTCCAGGACCAATCACCAGAGAGTGACTGGAGGGTGTGTGCGTGGCTTCCTGCTTTTCAGGAAGACATCCTGAAAGGGGCCTTCCTCTCTAAGGAAGGCACAAGGGATGAAAACAAAGAGACCGTGGTGTGGAAGCTGGCAACACAACAGTAGGCTTCTCTTTACCCCGTGCCCCTGGTGGTTCAGCCGGGAGACTTTGTCTCTGAACTCTCTGTTTTGGGATGGTATCTGGAGTACAGGGCCCCTATGCAGCAGTCTGTGCTGACACCACTGAGGGACAATTTGGTATCTTTTTGTTCATTAGAAAAGCTGTCCCTTCCTCAAGGATTTTGACTGCTCTGTGTTGCAATATTGTCATAAACTTGCTGGGCAAAAGGAACTGTGTTGTGATATTTTGTTTGTATTCTGACAAATAAAGCTTGCCTGAAGATCAGAGGGTGGAGCTAGCCACTAGTTAACCATAGAGGTCTGGAGGTGTGCACAGGCAGGAGACAACAAGTGATGTGGCTGGGTGGAGAGAGGACGTGATAAGGTGGGGCATAGACAGATGCTCAGCCCCTTTTTGGTCTAAGGAATTGGAAGGGTAAGAGGTGACTGTCCTTGCCCTTCTCTGATATTTCAGCTTTTACCCTGATATCTGACTCCAGGTTTTTATTATTAAGACTAATTAGGACCATGCTTCGGAACTAGGAAAAGAATAGTACCCTTGAGAACTGTGTAGTGTGGCGAGAAGAGGTGAAGAAAGGGACAGTTGTGGGAAACGTCTTTGGTGACAGACTTGGAAACTACACACTGTCTTGCAGGTCTGGCACAAGGACAGTGGCAGTAAAAATATCACCGGGGGTCCAGGGTGGGTAACAAAAATGATGACTCAGAAAAAAGTTAAGCATCTCCTGTGGGACAGTGGAAGATTTGTCATTATTGTCACAGGTTTCTTTGAGGCTGCTGGCACAGTAAGAAGGTACTGTGGACAAACGGATCAGGTATTTGTGTGTGTGTGTGAGGGGGGAGTCCCTTTCTGCAGAGCAGTTAGAAATGAGAAATTTCTAGCCAGGACAGCTTGTAAGTTGCCCCCAGATATGCTGGAACCGGAAGGCTCCTGTAGGGTTAAGGAGAGTCAGGGGTCCTTTACTTCTGCAGGGTCGAGCTTCAGACAGAAGCATGTGTTTGCTTGCTGCCACTGTGGCCAGTTGTATGCCCAAGACTCAGACTTGTTAACTCAAGTGCAGTTAACGGTCCTTACGGACGCCAAGCAAAAGAGCGTGACTGCTTCTGTCATCTCTTCCAGAGTACTTCTGAGCCCATTGTGCCCTCATTCCTTTAGTGGTGTCAATAAAGAAGACCAGCTAATGACCTTCAGACACAGATTCATTCATCACCAGGGATCTATACATTAAACTACAGAGAAGTAGGAAACAAGATCCAAGATGCCACTGTCCCCAGACTCTCTCAAGGGAAGGAAGGAAGAGACAACAGTTGCTGGGCTTGAGAGCTTTAAGTGCTGAGCCTTGCTCATGTGACAAACACCCGCCTGCCTGTATCTCTGCCACATTGTCTGTGAGCAGCATGGGGCGCATGCATATCTGTACTTTCTTCACAACAGCCTTATGACGCAGCGGTGCTTCCCGGAATAGTAGGCATGCTCCCCCAAAGGTGCCTACATCCTAACCTTCAGACTCCACAATGCTACCTTAAATGGGAAAACGGAGTTTGCAGGTATGATTAAGTTAAGGACCGTGGGAGAAGAGTTCCTGGATTTGGCAGCTAGGCCCAACGCCATTACAAAGATCTTAAAAGTACAAGTGGGTAGCAGACAGCTTATGAAATTTATTTCCCTAGTTCCGAAAAGAGAAGTAGGAGGCGAAAACCAGAGGAAGACAACCACACTGGGGTTCTCTGAACAGTGGGCAGCAAATTAGGACTTTCACAAAGTGAGTGGAGTGGTGGGGAGGGAGGCAGGCAGGCAGGAAGCAGGGGCTTCCCTCTGCTCTCAGCTCCTACCCTGGCAGCAGCTCCTACCCTGACAGCAGCATCCATGGCCTTGCAGATCCCTGGGTCCTCAGCTGCAAAACAAATGAACTGGATTAGACGATCTCAGAGTTTCCTTCTTGCCATACATTCCATTAGCTACCATCTGAAGTGGCAAAATCAAACCCCACAAGCTCCACTCCTTGATTCTAATTCAATTCAGTCACAGGGTCCCCGGGGAGCAACTGGCATTCTCAAAGATGGCATTTTCTTACAGGAAAGTTGGTTCTTTGTCAGGCATCTTCTTAGGAACATAGCTCAGAGAGACACACGTGTGGGCTGCTCATGTTCCTATTGTAGGTATCTGAATATTCATGAGGTCTGGAGGGACTGCTGCCTGTGACCTCAGACAAACCACTCACATGATGAGACACAGATCGCATTCTGCACGGTCTGCTTTTCCAGGGCTGTTTAGCCATGAGATGAGATCTGGTTGTAAAGATGAAGGGTGCTTTAACTTATAAACCATGCCACAAATACAAAGTGGTTTATTCTTACTAAGATTTGGGAGAGGACCAGATTACAAACAAGGAAAGACTGTACTAAAGCTGAGCAGGAAATAAGTGACCCTTGTCCCTGGCAGGCAGGAGATAGCTGGAGGGGGGTGACTTCAGGTAATGCTGAATCCTATTGCTTCCTGTGGTCTCTACTCATTTCCTGTGTGCAAGGTGACTGATCTTTGGTTTACCATGCTCGTTTGAAAGCAACCACCAGTAGACTGATGGAGAAGGAGGCGGACCACAGAGAGTGTCTGGGAAAATGGGCTGCAGACAATGGCAAAGGTCACCGCGGCTGATGTTGCTGAAGTGGATGACAGAGAGGCTCACAGGGCAGCAACAGAGTAGCCACCCACTCCCCTGGGGCCCAGGGATGTCCTGACCCACCTCTTTGTAGTCTTGGAGGCTCAGTGGCTTGTGCCTCTTAGCCATTCATCTCTCTTTTCAAAATTCATTTTGAAAAGTGGCATTCCATTGAATGAAAAAAGTAAAATTTCCCATTTACAGACATTTGGAACATTTCCAGTTTAGTTTTTAAGACTAAAGCTGGTAGGAACATGTTAATATGGCTCTTCTCATATAGATGTAGTTTATACCTCTTGGATAAGTTCTTATATGTGAAGTTTTGTAGATTTGTATTTAATTTTATAGAAAACTGCCAGCCTGATTTTCAAAGCAGCGTTGTTTTGACACAGCCTCAGCAATTTAAGAGAGTTCTGTTTTGTCGATGTCTCCACCTTTCGCTTTAATCTGTGCACTCCAGGTGACTGAAACATATTACAGCAATTTATAAATGCAGCCAAATGAAGGAACACACCAAGGTCAGCATGTCTGGCACCACTCAGCACTGGTACCTTCCATTGATACCCCAGTCCGGGAAAGCAAACTCGTTTCTTTCCATTCTTCTTTGTTAGGTCAAGAGCCCACATCAACAGCACTCTCCAGCGCTCTTGTGAGTCATTCTGTCTTCTCTGTTTCTGTTTCTCCAAGCCCAGCTCCCATCCGGACCTCAGTAATGCTCTCTTAATTGGTTTCCGTGTGTGTGTGTGTGTGTGTGTGTGTGTGTGTGTGTGTGTGTGTGTCTGTGTGTGTCTATGTGTGTGTGTGTCTGTGTGTGTGTCTATGTCTGTGTGTGTGCCTGTGTGCACGTGTGCATCTGTGTGTCTATGTGTGTGTGTGTGTGTGTGTGTGTGTGTCTGTGTGTCTCTGTGTGTGTGTCTGTGTCTGTGTGTGTCTGTATGTGTGTGTCTGTGTGTGTGTGTCTATGTCTGTGTGTGTGCCTGTGTGCACGTGTGCATCTGTGTGTCTATGTGTGTGTGTCTGTGTGTCTGTGTCTGTGTGTCTCTGTGTGTGTGTGTCTGTGTCTGTGTGTCTGTGTGTGTCTCTGTGTCTGTGTGTCTGTGTGTCTGTGTGTGTGCCTCTGTGTCTGTGTGTCTATGTGTCTGTGTGTGTCTCTGTGTGTGTCTGTGTGTCTGTGTCTGTGTGTTTGTGTGTCTGTGTGTCTGTGTGTGTGTCTATGTCTGTGTGTGTCTGTATGTGTCTCTGTGTGTGTGTCTGTGTCTGTATGTGTGTGTGTCTGTGTCTGTGTCTGTATGTCTATGTGTCTGTGTGTGTGTGTCTGTGTGTCTGTGTCTGTGTGTGTGTGTCTGTGTGTGTGTCTGTGTGTGTCAGTATGTGTCTGTGTGTGTGTCTGTGTCTGTGTGTCTCTGTGTGTGTGTCTGTGTGTGTGTCTGTGTGTGTGTCTCTTTTAGTTCAAATAACCCAATCTACACATGTATGCATTTATATAGAGACGCTCCTCCCCCATATGTAAACCATCCAGTTGCTTCCAGTGACACAGAACGCCGCTCTCTGACTCCTGACAGCTCAGGGTCTCATACATCTAAACACACAGGTGCTTGAGTTTGCACAGTTCACTGTCTGTGGGTTTTGCTATTGTGAGTCTGTCTCTAAGGCTCAAGTTCTTTCTTGGCTCCCTAACAAGTCAGGTATCTTAGCCAGGGCATCCATGGAGGAATGGCTCCTTAGGATGTCTCACTCCAGTAAACCCATAGCCCCCAGGGCCTTACCCAGAGTGTCTTGTGGAGTTTTCTGGTTAATTATGGAACAGAGAGAAGTGTTTCCTGCTGGGAACGTCTCCACAGGCAAGAAGATAAGTGTTCTATGGCCTGGACCCTTGACCTTGAACTTTACCACTTTGGAATTCTGCATTCGGCTCGGAGTGCCCCTGCTGCGTGGTGGCCACCTTTTTCTCACATTCTGTTCTGCAGCAGAGGCTGGGTCAGGGTTCTGAGGAGTGAGAGGGACAAAGCTCAGCAGCGGTGACGGTGCGCTTTATTGCTACACATCGAGCTCACAGAGACTCTCTCAGCGCCGCATTCCCAAGTCTGAAATTAAAATGGAGATCTCCTCCAAGCATTTGATGCTAAAGTGAAATCAGACTTGTCGACCAGATCTGACTCACAGGGTTGGATGTCTTAGTTCATTTTTATTGTGTGGGAATCAAGATTCAGTATGTTAAATAAGGTTTATTCGGGGAGAATTCACTTACACATGAAACAGATGACCTCTGGGGGTTCCCGCTCCACAGATGCCACCCTGCCACCTGGATGCTCTCTGAAACCCAACCAGGAAGTAAGAGAGAGCAAGCTTGGGTGCGGGATGCCCTCACCTCTGCACCTGTGACCACACACAAACGGGCGTGGTCAGTGCAACGGGCACGGGTGGGGTGGATATCTCACTATACGTTTTCAGTTTCTGAAACAATGGCAGAGATGTGCGGTCTGTAATGAATGGGAATTTGTTGTCTTATGGTTCTAGAAGCTGGGGGTCTGAGTGTCAAGCACCTGTTGAGAGCCTTCTTGTCCTGCTATCCATGGCTGGAGGGACAGGACAGAAGAGGGACAAGAAAGAGAGGGACCCCTAAATTCTCTCCCATAACAAACACACTCTGGGGATGACTAGGTTACTCCTGAAACTGCTACACTAATTTCCCCAGGAAAGCGAGGCTCTCAGGGCCTATCTTCACTAACCTCACCACTTTTCACCAGCCCGTTATGCTACTGCACTGGGGATTGTACTTCTAATGCCCACTGCCCAGAGAGGGGTGCGGTGCTCAAGCCCCAGCCCTCAATGACAAGTACTTGTGGGAACTGTAAGGATACAGGTCACTATGAGGTACTGTGAATCATGGACCCTTAGAGATATTTCCTGAGTCCTTCCATGTGGAGTCAGGCTGTCTTCTGTCGAGGGGATGACACATAAGGCCTCTAACTGATGTCACAAGAGCAATTTGGAAAGCTTGTCAACATTGTAGTCACATAGGAATATAGTTTATGTGACATTTTCCATGTGACCCAGACCCATATAATTAAAAACCATCTCCTCAGGCTGATCAGGCACATCCAGCTAATTTTAGATAAACAATAGATAGATTCCATAGATGGGTGATGGGCTGATAAATGGATGGTAGGTGATAGACTGATAAATGGGTGACGGATGGATGGTAGGCTGATGGAAATGGATGATAGATAACAATAGGCTGATTAATTAGAGGATAATCTCCTAGTAAGTACCACTAGTTCTCTTTCTAGAAGGTTTATTTTAGTGTGTTGCTAAGGATATTTGACTGACAGCTCTCTCTCTCTCTCATTCTCAGGAAAGAAAGAAAATGGTCAATTCTAACATTTCCTCCCTTAAGTAATAGATTCTTCAATCTGAAAAACACCACCAGCAGTGGCTATTTCCCAAAGCCTTGGAAGTATTCCACACCCACCAGCTCTGTCCCTGTGGAAACCATGGCTTCCCCCGCCCTCCTCTGCTTCAGACCCATATTTCTACAGCAGGAATGATATATTTGATAAGTAAGGTTCTATCACTAATTAACATGGGGTTATATCCAAATAGCTCTTAGATGTCTTTTTAAAAGAATCTGATGATGATGATAACAACAAAATAATGTTCTCTCTGGCATCCACCTCTATCAGATCAGAACGACAGAGCTGCATTAGCTCATTGAGGGTAAGTTCTTTCCCAATGATGCCGAAAGCCTACCACATACCCACTGTGAACCGAGGGAGAAAAGCCTTAGTCCCTGCTGTCAGGGAACACACAGTCCACTGGCAGGTTTAAAAAAAATGTTTCTATCCACAACACCTCTGATGTTGTGGACTCACCCTACTTTTTGAGTCTGAAAAAAAGGCTCATAAAAGAGGACATAAAAACAGTTCTCTCCCTAATGGTGTCTGGAACCAATCTAAAGAGACATTTTGTTCTTTTTCAGTCCTACCATTAAGTAAGTGATAGAATGGACTGTGCTTGTTGCTATGGTATAGAATGACTACAGAGAGGAAGGGAGTAGAGACAGCATTTTAGCTGGGGATGTGGGAGCCAGCGTACAGAGGCATGCAAGGTAGTCAGGCTGTGTTTGGTTAATGACAAGAAACTTATCACGAGGAAAACAAGCATCCAAGCAATGAACTTGTACACCCATGTGATCAGACAAGAAAGATGAGAGAATAATGAGGAGCCCCCGTAAAACACACAACCACACTATCAGGAAGCATTTGAAACCAAAAAGCTGTGTGTGAAAGACACAGGGGTCACCCTGCAGAGAGGCGCTGACAGAAAGGGACAAAGCTCCCAGTACTTGGCTGTTGGTAAACTCTGAAGAATAAGGGAGAATGAGCAGCCACCAGTTCTGGAACACAGTGTGACAGCACCCCAAACAGCCAAAGATACAACTGCTGTCTGCTCCGCAATCCTACCCCTGGGTGTGGAGATAGATATAATCAGAGTCTCAAAATCACATGAGCCAGCGTGTTCAGCAGCAGTAGTCACAGCAGGCAAGAGGAAGCAGCCCAAATGCCTATTGGCAAGTGGGAGCATAAAGAGCGTGCAAAGGGTGTGTTTGCACGCCAGCATGCGGTTCTGCCTTTAAAATGAAGGGCATCTTGGTATACACTAGTATGATGGACCTGGAGGACACTGCACATGTTAATTGAAATAAGCCAGAAGCAAAAGACAAGTCATGTGTGGTTCCATTTTTAAGATTTTATGGTGAACAGAGGTTTATTGTCTTATGATTTCGGATTCTGGGAAACCCACACTGTAGGGGTTGGTGTCTGATGGGGACCCTGTCCCATACTGTAGGGATTAGTGTGTTATGGGGACCCTGTTGCTGTATCATCAGTAAATGGTTGAAGAGGAAAAGAAAGCTAGAGCTGTGTGACTGCATTTATTCAAAGTTCTCAAGTTTACAGGAGGTAAAACAGTGGTAACCAGGGCTGTGGGGTGGAGGGAACTGCAATTTGAAAGTTAAAATACTCTGGATGGGGGCTGGAGAGATGGCTCAGTCATTGAGAGGCTGCTCACAACCACCTGTAATTCCAGATCTGAGGGAGCTGATGCCCTCTTCTGGTCTCCACAGGCACCTGCATACACACACACACACACACACACACACACACACACACACACACACACACACACCTTTTTAAAAATAATTAAAAATAATAAACTGTAAAAGGGGCAGTGCTGGAGAAGGGGGTCTGCATTTAAGAGCCCATACTACTTTTATAGAGGACCCAAATTGGTTTCTAGAACTCATGTCAAGGGTTTTATAACTGTAAGTCCAACGTATTCCTCTGGTCTTTGGGAATACCTACACTCCAACATGCATACAACCATCCAAATGCATAATTAAAAACAAAAGTTTGAAAATGATTTAAAATATTTATTTTATGATGTGAACGTTTTGCTTGCATATATGTTTGTGTATTATATGGACGTCTGGTACCCAAGAAGATCAGAAGAGGGCACTGGATTCCCTGGAACCGGAGTTGCAGACCTGAGCTGTGAGACACCATGTGGGTGCTGGGGATTGCAGCCAGGTCCCCTGTAAGGGTAGTTCACACTCCAGCCACTGCAGGACGGTGTCTTTGAGACACTCCTGAGGGAAACAGAGACAAGAGAATGATTGCAAACTCAAAGCAAATGTTGGCTACACAGTGAGATCCTGACTTTCTAAAAGGAAAAGAAAGGGGAGAGGAGAGTTGGGAGGAGAGTGAGGAGGGGGAAGAAAAGGTGAAAAGCTCTTATAATCTGTTTCTCATCAATGTTGATGTCCTTAGCAGAACTGAACGCGCGCGCGCGCGCGCGCGCGCGCACACACACACACACACACACACACACACACACACACACACACACACACCGTTTGAATGAGAATGGCCTCACACATTCATATATCTAAGTCTCTCCAGTTGGTGGAACTGTTTGGGAAGGATTGAGAGGTGTGACCAATTGGAGGAGGTATGTTACTGGGGTGGGGCCAATTGGAGGAGGTGTGTTACTGGGGTGGGGCTTTGAGGTTTCGAAAGGCCACACCATCCTCAGTTAGCTATCTGTTCCTCATGCTTGTGGATGAGATGTGAGCCCTTAACTACATCTCTAGCACCATGTCTGCCTGCTTATTGCCATGCTCACCCACAATGATGGCCATGTGTTCTAACCTGCTGAAACTATAAGCCCCAAACAATCACTTTCTTGCATAGGTTGCCTCGGTTATGGTGTCTTATGATAGCAATAGAAAAGTAACTAAAGCTGGATAAGCTGGAACAAACCTATAATTCCAGCACTTAGGAGGTAGAGACAGGAGGATGTCTGTGAGTTACAGGACAGCCAGAGCTACATAGCAAGACCCCTGTCTCAAAAACAAAACAAAACAAAAACACTAAATAAATAAACGAGAAAAGAAACAACACACACATATTCATACTCATACAGCATGCTACTATCTATCCAAGGTTTTATATGATATTTATATGAAGAATATACAGTTCTTGCCATTTGAGGCTGAAGAATCAGCTATGATTAAGAAGAGACCCACATCACTGAGGCCAAATTTTCTGGGTAGCACACAGAAGCTGTGGTCCAAAAGCTATATTTGGTGCTGGAAGCTGACCTTGGTTATATATATAAGTTTCTCAGGTACTACTAGATTTGAAGGCACAAGGAGATCAGAGAGGCATCAGGGATGGAGTCCTTGAAGAGAGGCCAGGAGAAGCCATGGATAAAGGTGCAGCCTCAGCTCAGCTACTGTGGAAACCCTAGTATTAAAGGAGTCATGGATAGAGGTGGGGGTTGGCACCGTGGGACAGGGTCAGAGTCCCTGAAGAGAGCCTGCCGAAAGGCTGTTGATGAAGGTGCAGTCCTGTTGCTGTGGGCATCACAAAGTTTGGAGATGCAGTGCCACGGGACAGTCACCAAGGGCAGCAACAGCTGTATAGTGTAGCCTGGCAGATGAGCTGTGTGTGCTATGGATGGCAGAGCAGGACAAGTGCTGCTGCCAAGACCCTTTGGAGCCCAGAGGGTCATGAGTAAGTTCTGGATATCAAGCATCAAACTTTGCAAGTCATTGAACTTTGATTTTGCCTGGATTTGATTATGCATATGCCCTTTGGAGTAAGGCAATGTTTAACTTTTACTTTTAATTGTTTTAACAGGAGCAAGCCAGTAAGTAGCATGGAGTCTGTACCAGCTCCTGCATTCAAGTTCCTGCCTTGACATCTTTCGGTGATGGACTGTGGCGTGGAATTGTAGGTGGACACGAACACTCCCACCCCAAGATGCTTTTGGCCATGGTGTTTTATTGCAGCTAAGACAGCCCCGTCAAAACTTAGCAGCCAGTTCTTGCTTTTTTAATGACTGTTTTTTCCATATCAAACAAAAGGTTGCTGGGAGTACTAATTTATTCTAGGGCTTGAAAATAAAAAGGGGCTTGAAGTATTTTATGATGTCAAAAGAGTGCATTCAAAAGGATGGGGCCTCTCAAAACAAAACAAAAGCAAACACAAAGCCAAAAGAAGGGGCTACTGTGGGTTTAGTCTCAGAAATAGAGCACAGAATTATAGATCTAATTGTCATCTTTAAACTAAAACAAGTCACCATGTCTCCTTAATTAAATTAAAGTTCATAGTCAATTAAATTTTAAAAGGAAAGAGATAATTTGCTCTTACTGAAACATTCTGTTTTTAAGAAGATGAAAAAGTGCAGGATGGGGAGGGTGAATGAGAACAGTCTAATGACACGCATATATGAAGATGCCATAGTGGAACCTGTTACTTTGTGTGCTAATGTTAATTGGAAAAATAGAAAGAGAAGACTATAGGCATGCTCTCTGCCTGCTGGCTCCACCGCTCCTTACCCATCCAAAGGGACTGAAACCTCTGAGTTCATGAGCAAAAATTATTATAATTCCCACTTTTAAGATGTTAGATTTTAGCCGGTGTTGGTGGTGCATGCCTTTAATCCCAGCAATTGGGAGGCAGAGGCAGGTGGATCTTTGTGAGTTCAAGGCCAGCCTGGCCTACAAAGCTACACAGAGAAACACTGTCTCAAAAAAAGATGCTAGGTTGTCTGTCACAGCAATGAAAAACTGGCTACCACAGAATTGGTACCCCAAAAGGGCTCCTCTGGTGACTATTCCTGATGATGTATTCAGGAGTCTTTGAAAATAGCTGAGATCCTGGAGGGTTTTACAGATGGACAAAATGCATTTTGCATTGTGAGGTGGCCAAGAGCCACTGAGCACCAAGACTGGAATGTCATAACTTGCAAGTGATATCTTTGGGTGTTAGGTTGGCAAGAGCTGATCTTGTGGTAGTTAATGCTGATTAACTTGATGGAGTTTAGAATCACCTAGAAGAAAAAAAGCCTCCCAGTGTGTCTGTGTGGACGTTTCTAAAGATAGTTAGCTGAGGTAGGACGATCGGCATGATGTAAGCAGAACCACCCCACTATTCTAGGGTCCTAGACTAGATGAAAAGAAACAAATGAATATACAGCTGACAGTCATCGCTCTCTGCTTCCTGAACCCAGATACCGGTGACAACCCACCTTACACTCCTACCACCATGGCACCCCTGAGATGATGCACTGTACCCTCAGGATGAAGTCATCTGCCCTTCCTTCCTTCTTTCCTTCCTTCATGGTATTTGTCAGCTATCTAGTCACAGCAATCGGAAAGATAGCCAATACCATCTGGGAGGCCATTTCTAGACAGAATTAGCTAAGGGAGAAGAGCCTCCCTGAATGAAGACAGTGAATGAAGACAGCGCCATCTCATAGGATGAGATCCCAGGTAGAATAAAACAGGAAGCAGAAAGCCTGAGAGCACAGGTACGTGTGCTCTCTCTCTCTCTGTGACTCTCTCTCTCTCTCTCTCTCTCTCTCTCTCTCTCTCTCTTCTTCCCCTCTTTGTCTCTCTGTCTCCTCTCTCTGTCTCTCTCCTCTCTGTCTGTCTCTCTGTCTCTCTCCCCCCTCTCCTCCCTCTCTCTGTCTCTGTCTGTCTCTCCTCTCTCTCTCCTCTCTCTCTCTGTCTCTTTTTCTGTCTGTCTCTCTGTGTGTCTCTATGTCTCTCTCTGTCTCTGTTTCTTTCTCCCTTCTCTCTCCTCTCTCTCTGTCTCTTTCTCTCTCTCCCTCTCTATGTCTCTCTCTCCCTCTCTATGTCTCTGTCTCTCTCTCCTCTCCCCTCTCTCCCCTTTCTCCTCTATTTTCTCTCTCTCCCCTCTTTCTCCTCTCTTTCTCTGTATCTCTCTCTCTCTCTGTATTTCTTTCTCTATCTATCTATCTATCTATCTATCTATCTATCTATCTATCTATCTATCTTTCTGGTTCCTGGCTGCCTTGATGTGAGCTGTCCTGTCTTGCTACACTCTTCCTACCATGATGAACCTCTGCCAGCAACTGTGAACAAAACAAATCATTCTTGAGTTGTTTGTGTCAAGTATTCTGTCTCACTGACTCAGAACATCTAATGTAGGAGGTAAAACAAAAGCAGTCCTTTCAAAGGTGCTGATTCAGATGCCCACGGTGTGGGAAGAGAAGTGACCCTGGGCACTCAGTACGTCTTCTTCATATCCAGTACCGTGTCCAAGAGTTCACGTGGTCTTGAGCACTTGAAATGTGGCCAGACAGAATGGAGCTATGTTGTAAGAGTAAATACCTAAATACCCACTGCTTTTAAAAAGGGATTACTACAAGGAAAATAACAGAAAATATCTGTTTAATAGTTACTCCAATACTGACTACACGATGAAATCACAATGTCTTAGATATTCAGCTAAATAAAATGCATTATTGATTAAAAAACAAGAACTTAAAAGAAACTGGGCAGTGGTGGTGCATGCCTTTAATCACAGTACTTGGGAGGCAGAGGTAGGTGTATCGAGGTCAACCTGGCCCATAGAATGAACTCCAGGATAGTCAGAGCCACTTGCTAACATACCTCACAAAATCAAAAGAATTTAAAAAATGTTCAAAGAGAGCAAGAAAAAAAGAGGGTCAAAGCTGTAGGCAAGTACTATAGTGATAGCTGTTATAGGTAGAACATACCAACCAAAGTCAAAATCAGTACAAGTTTGAAAATAATCAGTATATCAACATAGCATCGAATTATTGCACTTTGGATATTTGATTAATAATGAAGAAATCCAGCAGATGCCACCAAGTTTAACAGCACCTGTCATAAGACTCCTGATATAGTGTACAAAGAAGGGCACAGCAACACTCACATGTTTATTTGTTCCCACGATGCACAACCCCGATCTATTCACATTACTCATCTATGAGACCTAAACAGGGACAGTCCATAAAACCCCTGGCCACTACCCTTTCAAACAGTTAACGTCATAAAGGACAGTGAGATGGCTCAGGGACTAAAGGCTCTACTACCCTGTCTAACATGAGTTCAATCCCCACAACCTACATGGTATAGAAAAGTGACTCTCACAATTGTTTCCCATGTGTACCATGGGTGTGCCTGTGCACATGTACACACACATGTGTACACACGTGCGCATACACACACACACACACACACACACACACACACACACACACAAAGGGTTAGGGTCACAAAAGATAAGAAAACATTAGGGAATGGTCACAAATGGAAAAAGAATAAGGATATATGACATCTAAATACAATGTGGGATCCTGGGAATTGATCCTAGGATGGACAAAGGACATTCAGTAACTGGTGGAACTCAAATACAATGCATAATTTAGTTAACAGCATTTAGCCTTTGTAAGTATGTTGAGTTTTATAATGGAAGTTTTATAATTGTGGAAGATGTTAATATTTGGGGATTGTCTTTGTTAGGGTTTTTATTGCTGCAAAGAGACATGGCAACTCTTGTAAAGGAAAGCATTTAATTGAGGTGGCAGCTTGCAGTTTCAGAGGCTTAGTCCGTTATCATTATGGTGGGACATGGCAGCATGCAGGCACACATGGTGCTGGAGAGGTAGCTGAGAGTCCTACATCTTGCAGGCAACAGGAAATGGTCTGTAACACTGAGAGTAGCTTGAGCATAGGAGACCTCAAAGCCCACTTCCACAGTGATGCATTTCCTCCAACAAGGCCTACTTCAACACCTGAGCTACACCTCCTAATAGCACCACTCCCTTTGGGGCCATTTTCTTTCAAACCACCACATGGATATAGGTTTTTATCGATTCTTTTATAGGCCTAAACTTGTTTCAAGATAGAGTTGACAACACACCACCAGAGGCAGCACTGCTCTGATACCTGATGCCATGGATTGCTTTGCTTTTCTTGAACTTTACTCCAACTGAACCATATGTAGTCTTCTCATCCAATGAATGCTCCTTTTTTTTTTAAAGAGGTGGTGGACTCTAGACTAACTGTGCCCTCAACCTTTCTTTTACATTATATCTTCATACAGGGTCTCACTAAGTTAGTTATCTAGGTCTTGAACTTACTTACTCTGAAACCTGAATAGGCCTTGAACTTTGGACCCTCCCACCTCAGCCCCTACTGAATTATAACCCTATACCAACACACTCCGCTCTAGAGTTGAAAAAAATATTGATAAGCACAACTTTATTGGGGAAATCAATAGCATATTGAATTTTTAATGAATTATCTACAGCTGTTCTGACGCTTGCTAAAATACATGCTTGTTGGTGCACAATTACGTAGAATTTATGTGTACTGGTGTTCCCCTCTCCTCTTTAAACCATTCATTCATTGAATGATGATGCGTAATGTCTGCATCTACTATGGATGAGTAGCCTGGTGCAGAGGGCAGGAAGTTGGATGGCACTTTGTTTCTACTCCTGAATATTTTTCAGAATAGTGTTGAAAATTAACATGAACAAAAAAATTAATATAACATGGTTTAAGTGAATAAATAGGTGTGGTAGGTAGTTTTATGTCAACTTCACACAAGCTAGAGTCATTTGAGAAGAGAAAACGTCCCCACAGGATTGGTCTAGAGACAAATCTGTGGTATATTTTCTTAATTAGTGATTGATGTGGGAGCCCATAGTGGGTGGTGTCATCCCTGGGCAGGTGTTCCTGAGTTCTGTAAGAGAGCAGGCTGAACAAGACCTGGGAAGCAAGCCAGTAAGCTGTATCCTTCCATGGCCTCTGCACTAGCTCCTGCCTCCAGCTTCCTGCCCTGTTCGAGTTCTTCCTCTGCCTGTCCTGGATGAGAAACCACAGCTTGTAAGCTGAAATAAATCCTTTCCCCCTCAAGTCGATTTTGTTCAGGGTGTTTTATCACAGCATTAGGAACCCAAACTAGGACAATAGGAAAATTATCAAAAGCCTGTGGGGCAGCAAGAAGCTGACTTTCTCCCTTTAAAAACAATTTGGGTGTCTCATATATGGATACCAATGGCATCATAATCATGTGTAAGAAATATGCCATTCCACATGTAATAACCGCACAGCTGCAGAGCTGTTTTGTAACCTATAGAGAAAAGATGGGCATACCCACTCTTGAGGTAATCTCTGCATTGCCAGAGCAAGGGGTCGGGATGGGGGTGTAAGGCTTGAGTTTGCCGACTTCACACCTCTACCCCTGTACTGGCAGATTATGATGGCCATCAGTCAAACAATTATAAAGAGAGGAGATGTAAGGGTAGCTACAGCTTAGCTTGATGATGTGGGGGTCAACCAAATCTTCACTGAACGGGTCAACTCACTTGTTTCCTGTCTGAGATGAGATCCTGCAGGAGAACCAACTATCATGGTCCTGCCATAACTGCAGGGGATTGTATGTTTATTTCTCCGCTATGACTTCCCAGAGACCCAGCTGGGACCCTTGCTCTAATCTCCACCTCCAACCACACCTTTACTCTTGCAGCCATAAAATTTTGCTAAATCACTTTGTTTATAGTTGTTGTATGTTTGCACATGCATGTATGTGTCCTACAGCACGGAGGTCAGAAGACAACTTTCCTTCTATCATGTGTGTCTTGTGGATCAGATTTGCAAGTCATCAGGCTTGGTTGGCCACAAGCTCCTTTTCCTGCAGAGCCATCTTACTGACCCTCATTTTATCTGAATTAGCATATAAAGTCACAGGCTTCCTTATGCTTAGCTTTGATGGATGTTGTCACTAGCTCCCTCTCGATCTCTTCCCTGTCCCCTCCCACTCCTGTCTGTCTGTACCCTTCCACCCCCAGGCTTCTCCTTCCCATTTTCATGTTACATCTGTTCCATGGCTGTCTTTCCCCACCTCCCAAAATTCCTCCTTATTTTCTCTCCCAGGGTCTCTTTCTGACTTCCTGACCTCTACCCACAATGAGATTACACATATGTAAAAACTGTCTACATATGAGAGAGAACATACAGAATTTGTCTTCACAAGCCTTGCTCACCTCACTTAATATAGTATTTTCCAGTTTCATTCGTTTTCCTGCAAAATCATAATTTTAGCTTTCTTAGTGGCTGAAACTTTAACCTCTTCCTCTCTGGTGCCTTCTCTCTGACCACAATATGTTCAGATTTCTAAGTCTCACTCCCTTATTCCTGAAACCCAGCTGCAGCTGACTCTGCCTCCCACCCCCAGCAAAAGACAGATGGTTAGAAATAGCAGAACCCATATTTCCCTCCACAAAACAATAAGTAAACGTAGTAAATAAATGAACAGATGAGAATTTCCCCTTTGGACTTTTGCCCATTTATACCCACTCCTTTATCTCTTTCCTTCTCTCCCCAGAGTCTTCGGTACCTTAAAGCCACTGGCTCTAATACTGAGCCCATTGTTTATGTCTACCTTCACAAACAAACACCCACCACCCAACCGCAGTTTCCATCATGACTTGATCTGGGTTTGTCGCTATTGCATCAAGCCAGGCCCTGGGCAGGGTCCCATACACTTGCCACTCTCTCAAGCATCTAATTGGTGACCAATCCCCCATGAAAATGACCCCTTCAACACATCTCAGATTTGATCTGGAAAAAAAATTGATTTATGCTTAATAATATATGCTATATTAATATTTCATTAATTGCCAGGTCCATTCCATCAACTTCTCTGCCACCACTACGGCCTGGCCTCCGTCTTCCAGTCCTTTCCCTCCCCAGGGTAGCCTATCTCCCTATCCACATAACCCCCACATGGTATCCAGGAGTAGATCTGCCTTTATACCCACGGACTGAAACATTCTGGGCTTTCACTGAGCAGGCTTGCACAGTTTTTCTTGGCCCTTGCCAACTGCAAATCCTCGTGTCCATTAAGAATTGCTATTGAAAGTTTCTCTCATTGGGAGGTAAGCAATGCCAAGCATTTTACGAGCTGTTTCATTAATATTACAAAAGCCCATTTGCAGAAGTCTAAACCTAGGCCTAACCCTCCCCTTTCAGATATTAGAAACAAAGCCAGGCATTTGCTAAAATTTACATGGATTTTAAGTAGGAAAGCCAAGGCCGAGCCCCAGGAATCTGCCACTAACCAGGGCATGCGCAGGCTAACAAACCCAAGTGACCTCTGCACACACTAAGCACTGTGAAGCAGGTTGCTGTTTTGTTCTTTGGAAAACACTTCACCCACTTATTGCTGATGATGGAGTCTAGCTGCAACATAAGCCTTCGGGAAGATCTCCTCCAGAGACCATTACCCACCTCCGTTATTACCCGTTTCCTTATGCACACTTTCTGTCTCATCATTCAGTTTGGGCATGTTAATAGTCTTCTCAGTTCCCAGCAGCTGGAAAAACATCCGATACACAAAAGGCACAGGCTTTTAAAGACTTTTCAATGGAAAGGATCACTTTCTGTGGCAAGTTTAGTTTCTTTATTTCTTCGACCTTTTATTATTAGTGTTGTTGTTGTTAATAATAATAATAATGTGTCAGCAATGTATATCTGACAATTTAAAAAAGGAACTAAGCAGCTGGGTGTGGTAGCATACCCTTGTAATCCCAGCCCTCAGGAGGTGGAAGGAAAAGGGTTGAAAGTTCAAGGCTTGTCTGGGCTGTGTCAAAAGACCATTTTAAAAATCAATTAACCACTTTAACTGTGGACAGTAGATATTTCAGGTAAAGAACACCAATTTAAGTAGAAAACAGATTGTGTGTACGTGCGTGTGTGCGTGCTTGCATGCGTGTGTGAGTGTGTGTGTAAATAACCCCACCAAGGCCAAAAGCTCTGACATGTAAGATACCTGAGGATTTGTTCAAGAAATGGATGTGGACTTCTGTGCTTTAACTGACTAACAAAAGAAGTGACTAAGCCTGCAAACACAACTTGCTGAGACGGACACACAAGTGGCCGCTGCATCTGCTTCCCCATCTCTTGCTGCTCCTTACTCAGCCTGGTTCTAAGCAAACAAGGGTGGAGAATGGGACTGGGGTAGAAAGTCAGCCAAAGTGGAAAGAGAAATCAGTGTAAGGAAATACCACCTTCTTCTTTTACTTCCGTTTACTTCCAGAAAGTAATTGCAGATGAGCTCCTCGGGGGCTTGTTTGCCCCCAGAGGACCTGGGACCCCGGGCCAGATCACAGTTATATGGTGTGTCAGGAAGTTGGAGTCAGTGTGATCTTCAAGGCTGTGTGCAGTGTCCTACCGCGAGGTGGGCAGGGAGGTCGTTCTCTGTAGTGGGGACATAAGAGGTGGACACAGTGCAGGGAGATAAACCTGGGCTCATGAGTACGATGCCTGAGAGGCCACGAGGATCGGGTTCTATCTAATTCAAACGAAGTGGATCAGAACGGACAGGGATTCCAGCTGCCTGGGAGTATACCGAGCAGTCTTCCCAGACTTGTGTGCCCGTGTATTTACTGTATGCAGCTAGTGCAGCGGCCCCCAGTGCAGCAGCCCCCAGTGCAGCGGCCCCCAGTGCAGCGGCCCCCAGTGCAGCGGCCCCCAGTGCAGCGGCCCCCAGTGCAGCAGTAAGGAGGAAATTGCACTCTGCTAAACAGTGCTGAATCCTGTCACAGGTGAAGGTTACAACTGCTAGCTTAAATCATGCTCATGGGAGTAAATCTCTGTTTGCTTGCTTGCTTGCTCGCTCTGTCGCTCCCTCCCTCTCTCCCTCCCTCCCTCCCTCCCTCTCTCCCTCCCTCCCTCCCTCCCTCCCTCCCTCCCTCCCTCTCTCCTTCCCTCCCTCCCTCCCTCCTTCCCTCCCTCCCTCCCTCCCTCTCTCCCTCCCTCCCTCTTCCTCCCTCCCTCTCTCTTCCTTCCTCCCTCCCTTCCTCTCTCTCTCCCCCCCTCTTCCTCCCTCCCTCTCTCTTCCTTCCTCCCTCCCTCCCTCTCTCCCTCTCTCCTTCCCTCTCTCTTCCTCCCCCTCTCTCTCTTCCTCCCTCCCTTCCTTCCTTCCTTCTCCCCCCTCTCTTTCTTTTTTGATGTTTTTGAGACAGGATTTCTCTGTATATCCCTGGCTGTCCCAGAACTCACTATGTAGACCAGGTTGGCCTCTAACTCAGAGATCTCCCTGTCTCTACCTCCCGAGTGCTGTGGTTAAAGGTGTAAAGGAATATTCCACAGTTTGTAGCTGATGATGCCACATGTTTATGTGTTTATGTCATTGAACATGGGAAAACAGAGCTGGTAGTCAAGTGGAATCTTTGCCATTAGTGACTGGTATTTGCAGTGCTGCAAGGTGTTATACAAGTTACCAGAGGAAGAAAACACTCTATCTACCTGCTTCGTTATGCTTACCATAAGCTGTACTTTACAGCAGCTGTAGGAAGAAAGGGAAGAGAGGACGGCAGAAAGGGAGAGGGAGAGACAAAAAAGAGACAGAGGGAAGATCTTCTTAGCAAATATTTCTTGAGCACCTATTATGTGATAAGCTATCTGAACCTGAGGGTGATGTGGTCCTAATCATTAAAAAATTTCCAATCTGTGTTGGGGAGTGAATACAAAATAGTGCCACATTTAAATACAAAAATGGTAGGGAAAGGAATGACCTACCAGCCGGAGTTAGAAAGCATTCCCCCAAAGAAAAGCCTTTTATAGGGATCATGAAGGGAAAAGGGACACTTTCAAGGACAGTGGCAACACATAAAAAACAAACAAACAAACAAACAAAACAACAACAACAACAACAACAAACAGATTTATGGACGACCTTGGGGAACCTAGGAATGGGAGCAATGGGAACGAATGTGTAGATCTAGGCAATGTGGGAGGAGGGCTTGACTCATGGGTACAGGACATCACAGTGCAAACCCGGGCTGCTGCAAAAGCCTGCTGACGAATCTCTCCCATCTGGTTGGTCTTGCTCCCTTCAATCCCATTCTCTATGCTAAAGCCCTGGAAATCCGGAGCAGGCATATCCAGTCTATAACAGTAAAGAAAGCAGAACTCCGTTGCCAAGTACCAGATGCCCTGCAGAGATGCCCTGCAGAGGAGCGGGTGGGAACTTTTGGGCAGCAGTAGGGTGTTGTATCTGACTGTGTTGGCGTGTGTTGGCGGCTACTCTCTGATCTGGTCACTTAACATAGAGGTAACTGGATAGCGCTTTATTCCATGGTAATTCTGATTTTTAAATCAGCCCCCTTTCATTGCCATCACTATGGTTGGCAGAGCCTTCAGATTCTGTGTGGCTTCTGCTCCCTCTGCCTCCTCCGAGGCTGTCTCCATCCTCACCATGGTGCCCAGCCTTACTATATTTCTTGTATCTGCCCCCCTCACTGGAACCATACTTACTTGTTCATTTTGACTAGATTTTAGTTCCTCTCCCTGCTGCTCAGTTTGGTCAACTGGCTGCTGCTCATCTTTCAAGGGTCACATGAAATCTTAGGCCACTGATTTTCAACCTGCGGTCAAGACCTCTTTGGGGTCGACCATTCCTTTCACAAGAGTCTCCTAAGACCATCAGAAAACATGGATATTTACATTTTTATTCATAACAGTAGCGAAATTACAGTTATGAAGTAGCCACAAAAGTGATTTTATGGTGTGTGTGTGTGTCCACAACATGAGGACCATCTGGTTGCAGCATTAGGAAGGTTGTCTCAGACCCCCCAGGGGCCTGTGTGCTGTTTTGTCCACATGTGCCCTTTGCAGCCTTGAATAAGGCTAAGAGCAATTGTTATCGACTCTAGATGTCATACTTCAGGAGGACAAGGGCTAGCCTACCTACTCTCCAGCTGCCTAACCCAGTTCCTGGCAAGAGAAGGGATCAGCAAATGACATAACAAGTAACTGACAGGTTTTTAAGAAGGTCTAAGGAAGATAGCACATGTACTTATGAGTTTCTAAAGATGTCTCAACTAATCTATTTAAAATATCTCAGGTATTTCTGTTCCTCTCAATGGCTGAAAGCTTTTATTGCCGTGTAGTAGCATGAGGCCAGGCATGCTAGACATTCTTCAACACTGCTGTAGAAAGATCACCCTGCCTGGGCCTGGGCCACAGCTGTGACAAGCGGAAGAACAGGGAGGGAAAGTTGAAATGCGAGTGGCAAATTGGAAGACTTTCCAAAGCAACGGTGCTGGTGGCCAGAGAGAGAGGCTGCACCAAACAGAACGGGATGAAAGAAGTGTGAGCAGGGAAGGCTGAGAGGTACTTAGGAGACAGAAGCAACAAACTGAGGGATCAAAGGATAGAGCATCCCTCTTTGAAGACAGGGAAGGCTGAGTGTAAGGTGTGACCTTAGACCAGATACACAGCCTTTCTTTCACCTGAAAAACGGTTAAAACAACACTGGGTTTGCTAGACTGTTCTGCGACTTTATCAACTGAGGCAATGTGTGTATAAAGCACTGAGAGCCTTGCCTGGCACATAATAGTCACTAGATAGATATTGATATATACAGGAGTAAATGGATCTAGAGAAACCCAAGAGAGTAATGAAGAAGGAAGGGGAAAATGGATGGCAAAGACTAAGTGAATAGTGGATCTGGGGGATTCTTGAAGGTAATTTTTGTGTTTTGTTTTTTCCCCACCTCCCCACCCTGTGATGGTTTGAATGGGAATGGCCTCAATAGGCTCACATGTATGAATGCTTGGGGCCCAGTTAATGGAACTGTTTAGGGAGGATTAGGAGATGTGGCTTGTTGGAGAAGGTGCGTTACTGGTGGCAGGCTTTGAGGTTTCAAAAGCCCACAGCGGTCCCAGTCTTTCTCTCTTGCCTTTTGTCTAAGATGGAGATGTAAATTCTCAGCTACTGCTCCAGTGTCTGCCTGCCCCCACGCTCCCCACCATGATGGCTATGGACTCACCCTCTGAACTGTAAGCAACCTCCAACTAAGTGCTTTCCTTCCAAAGTTCCCTTCGTCATGGTGTTTCATCACACCAATAGAACAGTAACCAAGACACCCCGAAAAGCTGGTTCAGGAAATCTGCCTATGCTCTTTCTTCTTCCATGTATCTAGTGGCTAGAGTAAAGGCACTCTTTGTTTCCTAGGATGGTGGTGTAGTGACTTACACTGGACCTCTGATGTCAGTGGAAGCAGGAAGTAAGTGAAGGGATGAGGTGACAGGAACATGCCACAAGCATACCACATTCTTTTCTCCATTGTAACAAAATCCTGGAGGCTGGGAACTTATGGAGAAAAGAGGTTTATTTAGCTCATGATTTTGGAGGTTGAATTCTAAGACCAGGAGCTGGGGGGAGGGGCCAGTCAGTAAAGTGTTTGCCACACAGAATGGAGGTCCTGAGTTCACTCTCCAGCCCCGCCTGAAACCCCAGGTACAGCATGCACTTACAATCCTGGGGCTCAGAAGACAGAGTCAGGGACCCCTGGGCTCACTGGCCACCTGCTTAGCCTGCCTAATCCTCAGTCTCCAAAATGGCAAGTTGGTGGCTCCAGAGGAATGACACCCAAGGTTGACCTCTGGCCTCTACAAGTGCATGCACACATGGACAAACACACATGAGAGACTCCAAGATCAGTCCTCCTTATTTACATGTGTCCTAAGTTCATGGAGTGGCATTGCTTCAGAAAAGCTGCTGTCAAGGGGACTCCGGGGTCCTGTACACCAATGCATTATGAGGGCAGTGGCCCCAGGTACCTAATCGCCTTTTACCACCTCTTGGAACCAATTTTTCAGCACCCTGCCCTTTAAGGTTACTGTAATTACCGTTTTGAATGTCCACTGAAGGTCCACGTGTTAAAAACTTGGTCCCTGAGCTGGGCGGTGGTGGCACAAGCCTTTAATATCAGCACTCGGGAGGCAAAGGCAGGAGAATCTCTGTGAGTTTGAGACTAGCCTGGTCTACAAGAGCTGGTTCCAGGACAGGCTCCAAAGCTACAGAGAAACCCGGTCTTGAACACCCCCCCCCCAAAAAAAAACAAAAAAACTTTGTCCCTAGGGTGGCACTTTTGGGAGGTGCTATGGACCTTTGGAAGGTAAATTCTGGTAGGAAGTATTTAAATCACTGGGGACACGCCCTTGAAGGGAATTCTGGGACATCAGCCTCTTTCTGATGCTGTGTTGTATGTAGCATGTGCATGATGCTTGTGGAAGACAACCCCAGCTGTCATTCCCCGGGCACTGTCCTGTTTCTGGTTTTGGTTTTTAAGACAGTATCTCTCATCAACCTCACATTCACTAAGTAGTGTAGTCTGGCTGGCCTGTGCACCCGTTTCTGTCTCCCCAGTGCTGAGATTGCAACTGTGCCACCTCACTGGCTTCTCTTAACATGGGCTTGGGGCAGTGAACTCAGGCACTTCTGCCTCGCCTACTTACCATCTGCCCAGCCCTCTCCCATTCAGACTTTTTTTAAAAAAAGAATTGTCTCAGGTACTTTGCCACAGTAACTGAAAGTTGGCTGGTGCAGAGGGATCCATACCACAGCACCACTCTGCAACGGGCTCTTGAGGAATATGGACATAACAGAGGTATGGCAATCTCAGTACTGTCCTCACAGGCCTCCCAGGCGGCAGCATCAGATGTCTCCAGCTCCTATCTGTCTTACTCTCTCCCTCCCCACCCCCTTGCTCATTCATGTTCTCATTGGCCCACTTTCTCTACTCTGCTGTAACACTTACCATCACACGATACATTTAGATGTTCGTGTATATTTCTGAAAAAGATATTGACTTAAAAATCAAAAACCTTATACTTACTTGTCTTGTGCTCTGATGCCATTTGTTAGTTGCAAGCTTTTTATGTCATCTTTGTGGCTCCAGTATCTGCACATGGAGCCCAAATGTACAAGGCTGGATTATTACTTACGGCTATTTGCAACTTTAGTATCTGTAGATTGTTGTGGAATATCACTTTAACTATGTAAAGGTGTGTTTGTTACATTTGTTTGTGTTGAGGAATATCACTTTAATATGTAAAGATGTGTTACATTTGTTTATGTTGAGGAACATTACTTTAACTATGTAAGGGTGTGTTATATTTGCTTATGATGCATTCATTTAACAATGTAAAGATGTGTTGCGTTGCCTGCCTCAGGCACCCAATTGGCCTATTAAAAGGCTGAATGGTCAATAGCTAGTGGGATAGGCAGGTCTGGCAGGCAGAGAGAATAAGGAGGAGGAGGAATCTAGGCTCAAGAGAAGAGAGGAGAGAGAAGAGAACAAGGGAGAAAGAGAGGGAGATGTCCAGGACCAGCCAGCAGGACACAGAAGGATCAGGAAGAGTAGAACATACAAAATGAAAGAAAGGTAAAATGCCCCAAGATAAAACGTAGATGAAGAGAAACAGGTTAAATTAAGTTATAAGAGCTAATGGGACAAGCATAAGGTAAGGCTGAGAATTCATAACTAATAATACGTCTCTGTGTCATGATGTGGGGCTGGTGGTCCAAAAAAGCCTGCTACAATACATCTTTATAAATCTTTGATTTTGTACCTGACTTCCTCCCTATTTTTTTTTTAAAGACAGAGTCTCATGTAGCTCATGCTAGCCTCAATTTGTTATATAGCCAAGTCAAGGATGACCTTGAACTTGGGATCTTCCTGCCTCCATCTCCAGAGTCCTTGGATTATATGCCACTACATGTGTTTTATTCGGTTCTGGAGATCAAATCTGAACACAAGGCTTTGTGCATGTTAGGCAAGCATTGTACCAATTGAGCTACATCCCCAGCTCTCTCCTAGTTCTGACCTCTAATCTTCTCACCCTCTCTCGTATTTTTTCCTGACTTAGCCATTTTGGAAGCTTTGGACAATTTCTTGCCCTTGTTTCTTTCTTGATCTCCCATTTGGTTTTCCAATTTCAGTACCATTTATCCCAATCCTCCAGTTTAGGCACTCCTCCGTGCGCGCATGTTGTGGAATGTTTTTACACTGTGTGAAGATGTATTTCTGTGATTGGTGTAATAAATAGCTAGGCAGGAGAGATAGGTGGGACTTCCTGGTAGAGAGAGGAAGAGGAGATAATAAGAGCATGCAAGAGAAACCATTGAGACATGGAAGGAGTTGGACACACACAATGCGAGAGAGCTAAAAGCCACATGATAAAACAGATAAACAAACAAACAAACAAAAAATATGGGTTAATTTAAGTTACAAGAGCTACTGGGACAAGCCTAAGCTATTGACTGAGCTTTCATAATTAATAATAAGTTTCTGTGTTTTTAAATAGCTGGTAGCCCAAAGAATATCCAGCTACACACCCAGGTTCCTCTCTGTATGACTGGACGATGGTCCTGCCCTTGAGCGTTTGTTTTTGTGGTCTCACCCCAAGGCTGCAGTGCCTCAAATGCAGGAATTATACTTGAGTTAGCCAGGGGTCAGTTTGGAGCAGAATACCCTCTGTTCTGGTTTCCTCATGTTGCTGTGATAAAACATTCTCAGTAAGAGTAGCTTTGGGGAGGAGAGAGTTTATTTGGCTTATATTTGTGGATTAGAATCCGTTCATCCAGGGAAGTCAGGACAGGAACTCAGGCAGAAATATAGGAATGCTGCTTGCTGATTCACACTTTAGCTTTCTTTTATAGGTCAGGTGCATCTGCCAAAGGATGGTTCTGGCCACAATGGGTTGGTCAGGGAGTGGCATTATTAGGAGGTGTGGCCTTGTTGGAGTAGTGTGTCATGGTGGGGGTGGGCTCTTGCTACGTTCATCTCAGTGTGACTGTCAGTCAACTTCGTGCTGCCATCTGGTTAAGATGTAGCACTCAGCTCCAGCACCATGTCTGTCTGCATGGCACCATGCTTCCTGTCATGATGATAATGAACTGAACCTCAAAAACTAAGCAAGCTACATGGTGTCTATTCACAGCAATAAAAAACAAAACAAAACAAAAAACCCTGAGACACATGGTCATAGGCCAATCCTTCCACAGAGACTCCCTCAAATGACTGTAGACTATGTCAAATGTATAGCTGAAGCTCACTAGGACATCCTCTAGCCAGTTTAAGCAGGAAGAATTATTTAGAGAGGGAAAAGTAGACTCAAGACTAAGTTTCTGGGAGCACTCAGCAGGCCTCCAAGGGTGCTGCTTACTCTTTGGTGCCAGGAAGTCTGTATCCCATCAGTACCACTCTCTGCATTAACCAGGAACCCAGTTCTCCCACAGATGCTCCATAGTAAAATGAATCTGCTGAGCTGTGATGTGCATTCTTAGTGGTGTACCTTGTGCCAGGCCACATCAAGCCCCATTTGATTCTGAGCAGTTTTGAGACACTGCAAACAGGTCATGGTCTCAGTGATCCAAAGAGCTTCAGGTGGTATGAGTTAAGTTCATCTAGTTACAAAGCACAGGTGGGGGCTGCTGGGGCCAAGACCAAAGCCATTATGCTTCCTCTTTCTTGGCAAATGAGATTGACTTCCCTCCTACCAATAGGGTTCAATGGTGACTGATGGAAATTCAATTGCCCGGCTGGATAGTAATTAAAGATAAGTATGTTCTTAACCCTATTCATCTCATCAGCTCATGACTGATAGATGGGAAAACACTCTCATAGAACACGGAAGTATCCCAGAATCTTGGGAATAGGAAGTAATTTAGGAATCATAAAATATAATACTCATAAAACACCACTATGAAGTCTGAGAAGAAAAGCAAAAACATGTAATGAATTTTATTTTATCTAAATGAACTCAAGATCTGTATTTATTCTAAAAAACACTTTGCCTTCTATTTCTTCTTTTTTAACCTCTGCTGTTTTAAACTTTTTATACTCTTACATATGCATATGAAGTATTTTGGCCATTTTAACCACTCTGCCCTCCTCATCTACCTCTACCCCCACTGCACTCTGCTCCCAGGATGCCCTCCTCCCACTGTTAAGTCTTTTTGGTTGTTGCTGTTTTGTTTTGCTGTGACCCTCTGACATTGATTAGGTGGGATGCTTTTATGAGCATGGGTATGGGGTTATTTATTAGAACATGTGCAGTGTACTAGTAACTATGTCACTAGAGAAAATGAATCCTTCAGCAACCATCCACTACCAACAGCTCCTTGAGGAGAGGTGGAGCCTCATGAGGCCCCTCCCACATTCAGGATGGAATGTTGATGGGCCCCAATTGTTCAGGTGCTGTGAGTTCATGAGTGAGTGCAACACCCATTTAATGATCAGAAGATAAGAGATTCACAGAGTTTCCTTTCTTTCCTTCTTACACCCTGTCCCTATGTTTCCTAAGACTTGGAAGGACTAATATAGATTTAGGGCCTTGTCTTTTTTGTTTGTTTGTTTGCTATTTTTTGTTTTGCTTTTTCGAGACAGGGTTTCTCTGTATTGCTTTAGAGCCTGTAGATCAGGCTGGCCTTGAACTCACAAAGATCTGCCTGCCTCTGCCTTCTGAGTGCTGGGATTACAGGCATGGGCCACCAAAGCCTGGCTGGGCTTTGTCTTCTATTTAACATATATTTGTAAATCATAGATTTTGTACATTTAGGGTTTTGTTGGCAAAATGAAAATTAGATGGTTCTTGGTTGGTTGGTCTTCTCTTGAAGCGACCTTCCCATTTTTAAATCTTACTTGATCATCTATGTTGGGAAGTTCTACATCACTTCTTCTTAATGGCCACATCAATTTCATCCTTTACTTCCAATTATCTAGGAGGATATGGATTCCAGGGTCTCAGGACTTGAACCTGTGGCTGGATAAGAAAGGATGTGTTTTATATGATTCCTGGCCACCATTCCCATCGTATATCATATGGAATTAGCTTGATCCTCTTCCCTTAAATGTGAGGCCCAGCTCATTTATAAGAGTATGAGCTGGACTTTGTAGCTTGTTTTAGTAGAATCAGTTCTTTCTCTTATCACACATGCACAGTCAAGTTTTACTTATCCTGAGTGCAGCTTTTGCTCCATAGAGGCAATGCTTCATCATAGCTATATTTTCAGTTTTGAAGGAGTGAATTTATATTGCACATTATACAGCAAGTAATAATAAAACGGTATGGTGGTTTGAATAAGAATAGTCCCCATAGACTTATATATTTGAATGCTTAGTCACCAGGAAGTGACACTATTTGAAAGGAATAGAAGGGTTAAAAGGTGTGGCCTTGTAGGAGGAAGTGTGTCACAGGGGTGCAGGGTCTGAGTTTTAAAAGCCCATTCCAGGCCCATGTCTCTGCCTTTCTCCCTACCCCTTCCCATCCTCTACCCTTGTCCCTCTCTCTGCCTATGGATCACGACCTGCCTGCATACCACCATGTTACTCATCATGATCATAAGGGATAAAACCTCTGAAACTGCAAGCAAACACCCAATTAAATGCTGTCTTTCATAAGAGTTGCCTTGGTCATTGTGTCTCTTTATAGTAATAGAAGAGTGACTAAGATAGAAGTTGGTACCAGGAGTGGGGTATTGTTGTGACAGGCCTTGCCATGCTTGTTTGAGGAATATGGAAAACTTTGGAAACTTTGGGAACTGGAAAAGCAGTTGCATGCTTTAATCAGGGCTTGATAGGCCATCCTGATGATAACATGGAATCCAGTGGTGCTGAGGGGGATTTGAACTGCAGGGAACTAGATCAATTAGTTTCAGAGAAGAAGAATATTGATAAATGGCCTAGAGACTTCTCATGTGATATTTTGGAGAAGAATGTGGCTGCTTTCTGTCCTTGTCCAAAAAGTCTTCCTGAAACCAAATTGAAGAGTTTGGATGAATTGCATTGGCAGAGGATATTTCAAGACAGCATAGTATTGACTGTGTCATGTGGTTACTAATGGTCTCTCTTATACAGATCTATAATAAAAAAGAGAAAGTGGGACAAGGAGCAATGAGTCGAACTAGAATCCAGATGCAGAGAGAGAGGACAAGACCAGGTTGCAGAAACACACAAAGACAGCTGACCTGAACAAGGAGGAGCTAATGGGCTCCCCAGACTGATAGCTGGGAATCCAGCATGGGACTGACTCAGAACCCCTGAATATGGGTCTCAGCTAGAAGGACTGAGCAGTCTAAGGGACTTCAGACAGTGGAACCAAGATGTATTCCTGATGCACAAAAGGACCTTCTGGACACATCCCCCATGGAGGGATACTCCCTTAACCTAGAGACAGGAGAGAAGTCCTAGTCCCTACTTCAAATGACTTGACAGATTTACATGAACCCACCTGGATATTTAGCCCTACATGTGGAATGGAGGAGGGGGGGTGGGAAGGGAGGGTGGTCAGGGTATATGTGAGGGGGAAGAGAGGGTAAGAGGGAGAGAGGGAGGGAGAGGAAACTGGGGTTGACATGTAAAATAAAAAAAAATAATAATAAAAAAAAGAAAAAAAAAGAAATGAGAACTCCCCCCCACAAAAAACCTAAAACAAACAAACAAACAAACAAACAAACAAAAACAAAAACATACAGTTTGAGGAGAAAAGGAACACAGAGAAGTATAATGGAGCTATGTCCAGTGCTCAAGGAGATAAAATGTTTAAAAGAAAGCCCAATGCAAATGGGATAATAGGAATGGTGGCCTCAGGGCAAGCCCCAACCTGCTAAATGAAAAAGAATTAAAGAAAAGATTAAACAATGAAGGAAACAATTAGATACAGGAAGCTGATGCAAATGTAATTGAAGGAAGGAGCCAAATTTCAGACCCATCAAGCTGTAGAAATTGGCATCTTTGGCCAACTTTGGCCATATGGTTCTGGCTTTAGAGTCAAGGATACGTGAAAGGGGTTGTGGAATCTTCCTCAGCATCTAAGGGAAGCTGCTGAGGCTAGGGACAGGGATACCTCTGCATGGAGGCCCAGAGAGGCCAATAAGTGAAGCCTAGGTTGTGTCAGAGACCTCAAGATGTTGGAGATGCCAGAGTCATGGGATGCCTGACAAACAGAGCTGCTGACAAGAGGGAGAAGTGTGTTGCAGTCATCAAAGCTGAAATGAGTTGGCGATCTGAAGGGTGTCTTGACATCAGACATGGAGATGCAGAGTTAGGAGTTTGCCTTGCTTTTGTCTAGTATTTTTTTCTTTTGGAATGGTAATGAATATCCTGTGCCATTGTATGAGGGAAGTATGTAATCTTTGTTTTCATTTTTATTTTACAAGGAATTACAGTTAAGAGATTGCTATGAATCTCAGAAGAGACTTTGAACTTTGGACTTTTAAACAATGCTGAGACTGTGGTAGACTATGGGAGTTCTGAAGTTGAACTGAATGCATTTTTGCATTATGATATGGCTACAAGCCTTTGGAGACCAGAGAGTAGAGTGTGGTGGTTTGAATAAGAATGGCCCCCAAAGGTTCATATATTTTGAATGCTTAGCCATCAGAGAATGTCACTATTTGAAAGGATTAGAAGGATTAGTAGGTGTGGCCTTGTTGGAGGAAGTGTATCATGGGGGTTATGCCTTGAGTTTCAAAAGCCTTGCCAAGCCCAGAGACTCTCTCTCTGCCTATGGATCAGGATAAGGGTCATAGCTACTGCTCCAACATCAGCCTGCCATGCTCCCTGTCATGATGATAAAGAATTAAACCTCTGAAACAGCAAGCAAATCCCCAATTAAATGCTTTTTTTCCCCCATAAGAGTTGCCTTGGTCATGGTGTCTGTTCTTAGCCATAGAACAGTAAGTAGGACAAATGGTGAGCACCAGAATGATATAGTACAGTATCAGACCAGACACGTCCAGCATCTGGCAGATACAAACTGGGATGTCCAGAACAAAAAGAGTCAGGTGGAACACAGAGGGTCCCAGGCAGAATATCTGTTCCTTGGTAAGCTGTTCTCACCATAGGCGTCTTTATATCATGGACTAGACAATAGTTTAGTCCTTAGCTTTGGGAAGGTGCTGGAAGTGATTCACTTCCTAGCTGTGTTCAAGAACACAGTGAGGTTTTTTTTTTTTTTAACCCAATCTAGTCTCCTTCTGTTCTCAAGGACATGGTGTCTACTCTTGAGCTGTCAGGCTCTCCTCCCCACCCCTTTGTGCAAGGTGGGGGTGGGAGCAGCCCATCCATGGATATGGGATCTCGGAAGGTACTCTAAGACAAACATGGTAGAGTGTGAAGTGGCGATTCCAACTCCATAGCCAGCTTCTCAGTGAGCTTAAATAGTGCATGGTAATTTACTAACACAATGAGTCACAACAGCTTTATTCCAAAGCTCTTTTGTTTTGTTCACAAGTATACTTATGGATGATCTCCACTGAATACACACCTATTGAATCGAAACTCAATCTTTATGATGAGGTATAAGAATCTAAGACTTCAGATGTGGTTTGCACGCACTTACTAACTGAAATGTGCACACTTCACTGTGGCTGCTTCCCGGGGTTACATGTCTTGCTTTCCTCTAGTTTTGTCCCATTTCAAAGGACTGAGTAGGAGCATTTCAAGCCTCAGTGTTCCCTGTTTTAAGATTAGGGACGTCTGTCCATAGCACTTGTCTTGCCTCAGTGGTCCTAGCCCTGCCAGTTTCTGTCAGGTGACCTTGTCCCTGGACTGATCACACTACCTGTCATGGAAGTCCCCTGAGCCAGGCCTGCGGGCTTCTTAGAAGGGCTCAGCGTGTTCCTTCCACTGGAGACCGATTGAGCTCTGTTGGGGTGCTCAGAAGGCATGCCCCTTTCCAGGTTAGACCGTAAGGGATATGCAGATGAATTTCCAAGGGTGGAATCTCCACATTACATAGGACTTTTAAAGTGAAAGTTAACAGCATGCCTCCTGCTATTGTCCCTGCCTCGGGCCAGTCTTCTCCCCTAGCTCTGATGAAAGCCAGGGACCTCTCCTCTGCCATTCTCTTTTCACATCTCAGCACATTGGACTACTCCCCTCTCTGGTCACATGTCTATAAACTGTTAAGCCAAGTATGGACAAAAGGGAGAAAGACACTCCTTCTTTCCAGAAGGTTCCAGGAAAGTGAAAAGGGTGCTTCAAACAAACATTGACTCCCTTCATTTGTCAGCACCAAGGAGAGGAAGGAAGGGCTGGGATTAGGAATATGGTTCCAAATGGTAGGCATTAGTTAGGTGGGCACCAGCCAAGTGGGCATCAGCTAGGGCTACTTCAGCCTCCAGCCAGGAGGTGCTCAGGGTGCATCTGGTCAGTCAGTATGGCCCTTGAACCAGGGTTTGAATTTGGCAGGATCAAGTCAAGGGACAAAGTGACTTTGCCATTCATGAAGCTGACACATAGTGACATGGACTGCACCTGCTGGCTGAGAGACTTCAGGCATGGTCTCCCCAAGCCAGGAGATGGCTGGCAATAAATCTATGTCCTTTCTTCCCATCAGTCAGGGCCTGGAAAAAAGCCAATCATCGACCTTGAGAAAATGTCTGGCTTTGTGTTGTGATTTATCAAAACAACAACAGGGGGAAAAAATCAGTTGTCTTGGGGAACTGATTTATCATTAGCTTTCCCTGGCTCTGTGACCCCTTAAGACCTTGCTTAGTTGGCCACATAAAATGGTCATGGAAAGCAATTTATTCAGCCAAGGCATTTCTCAGATGTAGAAATAGGGAGGTGGAGCATCGGGGAAGGCCCCAAACCGACAGGGATTGGAGGTGAGTTCCGGCCTTGCCAATCCCTAGTGGAATAACCAGGTTCAGCCACTTAATCATGTAAGTGTTTCTCGATGATTAAAACCAAGTGCCGTGAGAGTGAGGAAGTTAATGTGAGAGAATGCGGTGGAAGTACTTTTTTTTTTTTTTTAACAGTATTCAGTTTTAATTAGAATTTCCAATATTGTTGTAGCTTTGTACTGACCCTGAGCTTGACTCTTTCATTAACTCACTGGTTTTCTTTCTGTTTGACTCTTGGTTTTGTTCCATGTGTGTGGCCTTATCAAACAGAGTCTTATGCAGTCCAGGCTGGTCTGGGTGACTTGAATCCCGATTCTCCTGCCTGTAACTCCTAAGGGCTGCAGTCATGGCTACCACTCCTGGTGACTCAATGTGTGAAGCCATCAAACCAGTACCACCATGTCATAGTGTGAGTAGCAGAGCCACTACTGCCATGGTTACAGGGGAGCCAGAATGGGAAAGATATCACTAAAGAGACACGAGGTTTGACAGGTCTGCTTTCAAATGATTGACACAAGTATGTAGGCTGCATGCAGTGGGAGTGTGGGAGTGTGTCCCCCTCCTTTGCTTCTTCCTCAGTTCATCCTTCCTGTCCTGAAAGTTTCACTACTGTTGTGGGGACAGCTATCTAGAACCCGGCTCAGGCTGACCGGACAGTGAGCAGGGTAAAAGGGAACAACACTTTCTCTCTTAGGGTTTCTATTGCTGTGAAGAGACACCATGACCGTCGCAACACTTATAAAGGAGAACATTTAATTTGGGCTGGCTTACAGTTCAGAGGTTTGGTCCATTGTCATCATGGCAGGAGGCTTAGTAGCTCACAGGCAGGCACAGGCAGGCTGGGGAGGTAGCCGAGAGTTCTACATCTACAGCAGGAAAGAAGAATGCCACATTGGGCCTGGCTTGAGTTTCTGAAACCTCACAGCTCATTCCCAGGGACGCATTTCCTCCCACAGTGCCACACCCACTCTGCAGAAGTTTTGCCAGTGAACCTGTAACGATAGTCACACCCCTTTGGGCGTGGCTTCAGGTGGCCAGAAGCAAAAAGAGGGAAGCCTGAGGTATGCTCTCGCTTTGCACTCTTTCTCTTGGGTCAGCGGATACGAATGGAAGGGCAGAGAAGCACTCCCGTGGATCTTTGTATTTATCTGTGTAAGTGTTCCCCACTAAACACCCATTTATCTTAGGCTTGGGAAATCTTTACACCCACACCTGCCACTACTCCAACAAGGCCACACCTCCTGAGAGTGCCACTCCCTATGAGGCTAGGGAGGCCATTTTCACTCAAACCAACACACTTTGGAACAGACCCCCCAAATGATAGTAAGCCCAGAACACAACAGATGCCATTTGTAGTTTGCCATGTGCTGTCTAGAGAAAAGAAGCTCTGCCTGCCACAGAGGTTCTGTTTCCCAGGCTGGAAAAGATAATTATGTGGAGTAAGGGAGGGGGACTAAAAATGAATGTGCATTCATAGGACAATCAGTGCAAGGGTTACCTTGCATGCTCCTCAGTCAATTCCTCAGATGCCTCCCGCCTCCCTCCCAAACCTTCCTCTGATCGAGCAGCTCTTCTCCTTTGCTCCCGGGCCCCAGCCTCGTCATTAGTGAGGGCATTGGCTTCCTCACTGCTTCTCCAGCCAGTGTGCACCATACTACCATGTACTCAGTGTGTACTCAGCAGCACCATACTACCATGTACTCAGTGTGTACTCAGCAGCACCATACTACCATGTACTCAGTGTGTACTCAGCAGCACCATACTACCATGTACTCAGTGTGTACTCAGCAGCACCATACTACCATGTACTCAGTGTGTACTCAGCAGCACCATACTACCATGGGATTCAGCCCTCAAAGGTGCTCTCATGTCCGGCTCTGACGGTACAGTTGCTGCCACAGCTACCCTGGAAGCTCGAAGGATATATGATTGCCTCAAGTAATGTTCTATGAACAGTCCAATCAGCTCCAGCCAATGAGGAAGGTTACCTTTGGGGATGGGAAAATAATTTCTCTGACCAAGTTTTGCTGCTTTTGTGAGTTGAACACAACACAGGAGCACATTGGGGGGGGCATAGTGTCTCACTATGTAGATCTGCCTGTCCAGGCTGGCCTCAGACTCACAGAGCTCTACTTGCCTCTGCCTCCCCAGTACTGTGATTAAAGGTGTGAACCACCATACCTGACCACAGGAGCATACTTAGTTCTTAGGACTAAAACAGAGGCCACAGCGAATCCCTCTTGTGAATGCTGTGCTATCAAAGTGCAAAGCATTAATGGGACATTGTAGAGCATTCTGCACTCGTAAATGTTACTTTCCTTCTCAAGCAAAGCCAACAACCAACCAACCAACCAACCAACCAACCAACCGACCAACCAACTAAAACCCTTTCCTTTGATTTTCCAAAATAATCCCAATGTTAATACACCCACTTCTAGATCTCACCTCACATGTAGAAGGTTTAGTTTGTGTGACTCTACTTAATAACTACAATAAATTATTGGGTGAAGTGTCTAGATTGAGCTACATAACTCTCTCTCTCTCTCTCTCTCTCTCTCTCTCTCTCTCTCTCTCTCTCTCTCTCTCTCTTCCTATTTCTCCTGAGTAATAAGACTGTAGTAAGGCTGTCCCCTTCTTCCTCCTACTCCACCTCTGCTCCTGCCAGTGTGCTAAACTACAGATTAGAGGCAACACACAGGGAAGCAAAGAGAAGCCAGGATGGGAACTGGCATTGAAAGGGGGCTGAGGGCTAGAGCGAGGCAGAAGGCAGGAAACTTCAGGGCAGACAGCTGTGAAGAAGAGTAAGAAATAAACATTTTATTGCTGTCATGGGCTATGCAGGGTATCTTCTTTAATGACACCAGAGAGACGCCACTAAGGTTGGAATTATCCTAATTACCCCTGACTGCTGGAATCAATATGCAAAAACCCTTCTGCGATGGAGCTAAGTGAAAGCCAAGGTTTTATTTCATCCATGTACAAGTTCGTGCAGAAGATAGAGAAATCTCTAAAATGTTACCAACTGCGGGGTTTAGAGGCTTGGACTAACAAAGGACAGGATGATGGAATGTGAGACTGTACAGTCATGGAGGAAGTATGATAGGTGTGAGCTACGTCTCGGGTGACAGAGGAATGCACGAGTCACATCTTCAACTGCTGTTAAAGGCATGTGTTCAGGGCACCGGGAATATTTGTGAAAATTATTGGGTCCCTGCGATATTTGACAAATAATGTATTCCATGTGAAAAGCAAGCTTCCTCAAGGTATTTCTAAGTAATTGTCTTTTCTATTATGTAAACTGAGGTCTCTGTTATTGTGGTGTTCACTGTAAGGATGCAGCCCAGATGAGCCAGGCACCTTTCACAAATGATCTTTGATGAAAAATTAAACAGACGGAGACTTCCTGCTTCAAACCTAATGAACAAACAGGAACACTGAACCCAACTGACAATTGCTTCTAGAGTCCTTTCAAATAAAACCATGTATACATCTCAGCTTTCTGGATATACTTCTCAGCTTTCTAGATAGTGAGTTAAAAAGACTGCTCTAGATCTGGACAGATTACCTGGCAAACTTGCTAATTATTTGGTGTGTGTCATTAAAGCGTTTTACAGTATGTTAGAGGGATCCAGCATGGCAACACAGGAGCTGTCTGAAGCTAAGCAGGTATTAAGCAGGTGGGGACCTGGCATGTGGCCACTGACACTGAGAAGTTTATGTTTCAGGAAGGTACTGCTTATGTAGCTATGTGATGCTTAAATCATAGCATGGGGCAGACAATAAAATGGGAATATCCAGTTCCCCTGTGGGTTTTTATTTTAAGCCACTAATTAAAACACACACACACACACACACACACACACACACACACACACACACACACACACACATTTCCTTACCTGTGTGTGCATGATTTATATGCTAAATAAAGTATATAAAAAGATTTACAAGTGGGTATTGATGCTTATTTTTGAAAAACCAAAGTGATGCATTAGGGGGAGAATGTATGAGAGAAAAACATTTACCTTTACTCTGTATTTCTCTATTTTTTGGCTTTTACCTAGAAGGATGTAGTCATAATCAATGAGTAATTGCATTCATGAAAATTAAAATAGGGCTGCTGAGATGCCTTTGATGGTAAAAACACTGGCTGCCACGCCTGATGACCCAAGTTTGATCCCCAGGTTCACATGGTGGAAGGAGAGCGCCAACTCCCATAAGTCACACCCCGTATGCCCCCATATATAACAATTTAAATTAAAATGCAATTTGGTTGATGAAAAATTTCAAAACAATGAAATAAGTAGGCTGATCACCCATACTTTCAGCTATAACTTCAGATCATTATGATAGTATGCTTGGTGGCTCTAACAAGATGTCATATACTGGCAGGGACAATAAACATTTATTTCCCATAGTTCCCAAGACCAGGAATTCCAGGTTCTGAATCCCAGCAGGAATCCGCTCTGTAGAGGCTTCTCTCTCAGACTCCTAACAGCTCGTTCATTACAGCGGCCTCTGACTGTATCAAGGGGGAGAGCTCATCTGTCTCCCATCTCTGATAACTCCTAACACTACCAGGAGACCCACCACAACCCCTGTAAACCTAGTCAGCTCTCAAAGGCCACACGACCTAACACCATCACATTGGGATCATGGCTTCTTCGGGGATGGGGACACAGAAACCAAAATAAAATATTCCTTCTCTAGTCACCTTTGGTCATGGTGACTAGAGAAAATATTCCTTCTCTAGTCACCTTTGGTCATTGGTCACAGCAGCAGAAATGTAGCTAATATAGTAACACACATGTAGGTGGTGCAGGCAAAGGACCCTATGGCTTCTGGGCTCAGCATTGTCTACCCACGCACTATATCTTTTTTTAAACCCTCTCTCTTTCGTTATATTTTAAATTAGATTTAAAACTAAGTTTTCTTCATATATTCTTAGTTTTAGTTAATCCCTTCTCCTACCCTGTTTCTGTTTAAACTTTGCTTCTACAGCAGTTTCTCCCTCTACTTTTATATTAGTGATTTTTCTGTTACTGTGATAATATACATTGACCCAAAACAACTTAGAGTGGTCGAATATTATTTTAAGGTGTGACTTTCGTCTATGCTGCATTTGTTTAACTCTGTGAAACTGTGTTACTGTTTCTGTCTAAAATGCCTGGTGGTCCTAATAAAGAGCTGAATGGCCAATAGCCAGACAGGAGCAAGGATAGGCGGGACTGCCAGGCAGAGAGGAGAAATAGAAGGAGAAAGGTGGAAGAAGAATCGAGGAGGGCGTCAGGGGCCAGTCACCCAGTCAGTCGTGGAGTAAGAAGGAAAGAGATACACAGAAGAAAGATAAAAGCCCAGAGGGAAAAGGTAGATGGGATAATTTATGATATGAAAATCTGACTGGCAGCAAGCCAAGCTAAGGCCAGGCATTCATAAGTAATAATGAGACTCTGTGTGTGATTTATTTGGGTGCTGAGTGGAGGGCCCCCTCGAAAAAGCCAAAATGTAAAAGATAAAACATCTAACAATCACTTAGAAGAATCCATGATGGCACCTGTTCCAGAAGAATAGATGCCATCGTAGAGCATGGCATGGTGGCAGGAGCCAGAAGCTGGCTGATCGCATTTTCATCCACACACAGGAAGCAGAGAGTGAGAGTAGGAAGCGGGGTGGGACTATAAACACTTAAAGCCTTCCCCTAGTGATGCACTCCTCCAGCAAGGTGTTACCTCCTAAAGGTCCCATAACGTCCCCAAACAACACCACCTCCTCTCCTGCCCCACAATCTCTTTCTGGCTTCCAGACCACTACAGACATTTAAAAGCAAATACTCAAATTCAAAACTTTGAAGCTATGACCTACATAAGTGGCATTCGACTTTTTGTAGCACTGCTTCTTACACCTGTGGTTTACAAACCCACGTGGGGTCATGTAACTGAATGTGGGGGCTGGAAAAACTTGGCAGCTGTAGAAATTTCTGTATGTACAAACCCCTCAAAATTAATTAGAAACCAAATGCGTAGTGAATCTGGGGTGTTTCTGGCAGAATCTAATGACTTTAGCATAGTCTTGGTTCTGAACATACAATATGCAAACTTTGAACTGGGTTTGCTCTCATGCCAACAATAGCAACACGCTTGCTTGCCCACAACAACTCAGCTCAGATTCCAGACTGTGTTGCATTATAAACAATAGTGTTTTTACTGTCCATACAGAGTTTTCTGCTTTTGCAGAAGCATAGTGCATAGGTTCAATTATAGGCAACATTCCCATCATGTAACTATAAAATTAGTACATCTTTGGGTCATGTTGTACTAGAATATTTGATTTTTAAAAATACTGTTTGAATTGATGCCTTAAGTTTCATTAAAAAATAAAATGCTCACCCAGTGATTGAGATAGTGAGTAAAAAATTTTACAAGTTCTGCTGTAAAGGACCTCAGAGACAGCCCTTCCAATGGACATCCACATCTGCTCTTGGGACACTTTGTCTAGGCACTGGATAGGTACATGAGCTGCTTTTGTGAAACCATGGGGTGCAATTGTCAGGAGTGACACTGGACAGGTTCCCAGCTCTGTCAGCACCAACCTGTGGAGCCTGTAACTAAGTGTCTCTCAGAACCAAGTTCCAGGTTCTCAGCTGCAGGAAGACCTTTCTGTCAAAGGAATGGAGCTTAGCAAGCATGATGCCCATCCGTGAATTCTGTGGCTGAGAAGTGGCTCCGTCATCTTGGTGATTGTGAAGACAAAAGCATCTCAAGTCCTGGTTCCTTGGATGTGGAGTCAGCTCCACACTTCCAAAGGCTGCTCTTGTGCTGTCTTCTCCTTACCCAGTCCCCCCCCCACCCCCCAGTGAATCCTACTGTGTCCCCAAAATAAAAATAATAAATAGGCAAACACTCAAATGTAGTAAACTGGAAACTATCAGCTTATCTTTCTTTCTCAATTCCAGAATTCTGCAGCAAAGATGAAAACTAAGAAACATCACAGCACAAAGCAAACCCAGTCAGCAGTAGGACAGAAGAATGAACTCAACTGAGGAAAGATTTGTGTGGAGGAAGACTGAGCTTCGGTGTTTTCCCAGAGTGATGGAAAATCAGAGAGCAGATAAAAGTCATGAAGGGTGGATTTCAAGTTTCTAACAATGTTGTTATGGGATATCCAGGGATTTAGAAAAGATAAAAGGGATCAATGGAATTAAAACAAAATCAAGTCTCAGAGTAAAGAAACAAGTCTTTAGTTCAGGAAGCCTTCATAAGAAGGATCCCTAAATACCGAACAGAATTAATGAAAACAAACAAAAAAATCCCCAAAATTTCTCAGTGCAGCTTTCTGAGCAGTCTGGACTTCAAGAAAAAAGAGAAAAAAACCTTATAATCAGGAAAAAATTAACATATTATTTGTAATGAATCAGAACTCCCTGCAATGGATTATCATAGAAACGAAGCAGTGCCTGCCTATCCAAACATAAATCAGAGAAAAATAAATGTAACTTCAGACTTAGAAAGCAAACCTCCAATGACTGTTTCTGACAGCACTAGGGTTTGAACCCAGAGCCTTGTCCATGACAGGTCAGCATTGTACCAGCTGAGCAATATCCCCAGCACTGACTTACATAATTACTTACAGTTGAAGTTGCCATAGCAAAAAATAAATGAAAGGGTGATTGAGTCAAGAGCTAAGAAATTATTCCAAAGTAAATAAAGACATTATGTTGAAAATTAAGCCAACATAACCCATATCTGTGTTTCCCAGTAGGAATGCAAGGCAAACCATGTCTGTGAGCCACACAGACTGTAAACATGTAAATTGGAATGATAAATGTGTGATTCAAAATCTTTCCAGTAGATATATTTAAAAGACCAAAAATGAACAGGTAAAATAAATTTAAAAAATATATTTAACCCAACATATTAAAAATATTTTCATTTTAAAACACAACCAGTGTAAAAATTTTAGCCATTTCTTTCTTTCTTTCTTTCTTTCTTTCTTTCTTTCTTTCTTCCTTTCTTTCTTTCTTTTTTTTCTTATAAAGCCTCTGAATTCCCCTGTGCTGTTAGGATCTGCAGCATATTTCAAAGCAGACCAGCCAAATCTTATGTGGTCCAAAGTCACATATGTCTGTTTTCTACCCAGATCTTAGTTTCAAGCTAAGAGTTCAGATGTTTTTGAGAACACCAAGATGTTGGCGGGGAAGAAGGTATGCTGCTTTGTCCCCGTCTCTGAGAGAGTCAGCAGCAAGGTTAAAATCCTGACAAAACATTAATCATCATTGCAAAACATTAGAGAAAGGTTCACACCCGCCAGATAAAATGCAAAACATGAGGAGAAAATAAACCAGAAACCACGACTGATAAGAAAAGATATCCACACCAGGATTCTGTGTGCTAGAAGATAAGGTCTGTGTTGAAGCAATAGGCTTCGTCAATGCCTCATACCCAATGGCCCTTGCTCACTGGTATTTACGATCTTGTGTAATCCTTTCTTCTTGAGGATGGGCTGAACCTACTGCTGTCCCTCCTGTAATAAACAGAACACTATGGGAGTGGAGGGAAGCTAGATGCTATGCCCTGAGTAACACTGGTGGGAGTCAGAAAGGTGGGTGGATAGGGGACAAAGCACTGAGGCACCTACAACTGAAAGACCCACAGAGCGCAGAGCGTGGACCCTCACGCCTGGATTCAGGAAAGGCGACACCCCAAATCACTCACCAGAAGTGGTCTTACTACAACAACATGAGGTCTTCTATATTTCAAGTGCACTGGGGTTCACAGGCATACGCCATGCAAGGGTAGAGGACTGAGGAGCCCAGTACAGAATTGAGACAGCTTTTATAGAGTTTACAACAAAGCCCGTGCATGGTAAACCAATCATCTCATAGCATCCAGAGCCCTTGCAGTACGGGCTAATCAGTTTAAACCATCCAAGCCCGCCAATCAGTTTTCTATAGCCCTGGAGGTCTGCATTTGCGCGGGCTCCTAGGTAGGGTGACAAATGGCAGTTAGGTTAGGTCACTGGAGCAGGGGTTTCACAAGCAGTTTATGAAGTCAGATAAGCGGCAAGGAGTGTGACCTTTCGCCTATTTACTGGCTGAGGACAGGGTCTGGAATTTAAGGTATTTAGTATTTTTAAACTTCTAGCTTCCGGGGATCATTGGAGAATTAGGCTGTATTTTTCCATCCTTACACAACCACATAAAGAAGTTAGAAAAAGACCCCTGCCTCACTTCCAGTAGCATTAGGGAAAGAACTAGGCTGCCTCCTGTGAAACCTGGAGCCGGGAAGTGGCATCTGAAAGCCATCCACAGAAACCAAGAAGGAGTAAATGCTGCTTTAAATCACTATGTTTGGGCAATTCTTTAGATTGCTGTTGTGGTTTAAATGAGAAGGCTCCCATAGGCTCATATGTTTGAATGCTTGATGCACAGTTAGTGGAACTGTTTGGAAAGGATTAGGGTGTGTGTGTGTTCTTATTCAAGGGGATGTGTTATGGTGAGTGGGCTTTGAGTTTTCAAAAGGGCTGGTTACATGCCAGCCCTCCAGGATGTAAAGCTCTCAACTACTGTTTCAGTACCAAGCCTGTCTACTTCCCACCATGATGATCATGAACTAACCCTCTAAAACTGTATGCAAGCTCCCTCCCCATCCCCCCCCCCCCCGCAATTAAATGCTTCCTCTTATGAAAGTTGCCTGGTCATGATATGTCTTCACACACACACACACACACACACACACACACACACACACACACACACACACACACACCACACTTCACAGGGACTGGAAGGGTAGCTCAGATGGCCAAATGCCTGAGTTCAGATTCCCAGCCCCCATATCACAAAAGCCAAATGGTAGTGGTAGAATCACGGGATTCTTGCTGGCAAACAGTGTAGCTCAACTGACAAGTTCCGTGAGAGACTTTGCCTCGAGGATAAGGCTGAGGGCAATCAAGGGAGAAACCCGATATTGCTATTTGGTCTCCACATGTATGCACACACATATGTGCCTGCATCCCTCCCACAGAAACACACACACAAAGAAACCCCTCAAAATAAAAACACGTGGCAGGTAGATAAAGCCTTATTGCTGTGTGACTGCATTTCCGGCTCTCTTCTTCTCCCTCTGGCGCGCTAGGGGAGCCTTTGACTTCTCCCACCCTCTCTTAACTGCTGAGTCAGAAGAGCACGCATGAGACAAGGCCCTAGATGCACAGCAAAGGCATAGACTTGGACTTGAGGAACACGTTTGTGATTTCTCATGTAGAAACTTCAAAATGGCTTGAGAAGCCTTGCAAATGGTGGCGGTGGTGGAGTTACAAAAGTTAGAATGCCTTTTAATTAATGTTTTATGGATAGATTTTTTTTAAATTCAACTTTATACAGAGACTGTATATGGGAAACTGAGTTTATTGGAGACACACACACACACACATATCAATACATATAATATAAAAATATATGCAAATATTTAATATGCAGTGAAGGGCTTTGTATTCCATGTCCTTCTGGATTGGAAGTCTTACTAGCAAGCCTGAGATGACAATATGATACTGAAGACACCATCTCATTAAAACCCCTTTGAGATGTTGACAGTGCCTGGCAGCCAGAAGACGGGACATAATTCTCACTGACAGCTATGACAAGGACGGGTGGCCCCAGTGGTGAGACATGAAGCAGAGCGAAAGAGGAGACAGTGGGTGGCGGAGCGGCCTTTCTGCGAATTCATGTAAAGCCTGGAGACGGCCTGGAAACCCACTGGGGCCCGTCTGACTGGTGAGCCCAGAACTGGGAGCTGAGGATGACATTTTCCTAAGGTGACTTCAGACCCACCCGTCCCTCAGGGTGCGCTGAAGACTGTAACGGCTCAGTTCTAGGATTCGGGGAGCCAGGAGCTCTCAGATGCTCTCCATGGGAAAAACCAAGACAGCGTGCAGAGAGGGATTTGGCTTTTTCAGTCGCCGAGGGAGAGCGGTTCTTTATGCATCCACTGCACATCCCCTGGGCAGCTCACCCTTTTCCTATGAAAACTGCAAAGCGGCAGCGGAGTTTAGTTTCCTCTAAAGTAACTGTTGCCTGAGCATCGGTGTTGTGCTGGGAGCCATGGGATTTGAACACCCTGCAGTGTATATTCTGATCATTGGTTCTTCGGGTCTAGCCAAGGAGAGATAACATGTCTGGTGAGCAGTCTGTGACAATGTCGCTCAGAACCTTTTTTAAAACTATCAGAGATAAAAGCTGAGCAATCCAGGGATATTTTTCTAACTCCATTTTTTTTTTTTTTTTTTTTTTTTTTAAAGATCTTGCTGAGTTGCCCACTGTCCTCACATTCCTTCTGCATCAACCTAATGTACCCAACACTGAGTGAAAGGACCCTGGCCTGCTCAGGCCTGGCAAGCATGGGCCTGGTCGGTCTTGCCTTTCTGTCCCATCCCCTCTGCCTTGCTGAAAACTATTAGATTACATTCCTAAGCTAACCACCGAGGTCTATTCCCTTATTTGGCCACTTCCTCCTGCTGAGGCTGACTACCAAGGTCCAGCTGATAAAGAAAGTATTGAAATTCAGCTATTAGACTCCCCCTTTGGATCACTCAATTAACATGCTCAATTAAAATTAAACACCCCATCCTAACACAGGGTTTCCCGTTTTACCTTTATAAGGTACCATTTGCTTATGGGCCATGTCTGCCTCCTTTCTATCTTCTTTCCCTTGTTCCTTCCCCTTCTCCTTTATCCTCTGTCTTTGCCCCTTATCCCAGCCCTTTGTCCTCTGGGGCAAATAAATCTCCTTTGTGCTGAGAACTTGGTCTTGAGGGTCCTGAACTGGTCCCTTTTCTTTTCACTGGGCCCAGCCTACTTACCTGTTCTTTAAACAAATTATCATTGAGAAGTTTGTGTATGTCAACCTCTGTACTGGGTCCTGGATAGAAAATAAATTTAGCAAAAGTCACTATTTAGTCAGGTGCAGTGAAGTGGACCTGTAATCCTAGCCCTCAGGAGACTGAGGCAGGAGGATCTCCGGTTTGAGGTAAGCCTGGGATACATGACAAGACCCTAAGAGAGAGGTATAGGGGAAGAGAGGAAGGGAAGGGAAAGGGAGGAAGGGAAGAGAGGAGAGGGAGGGGGAAGAGAGGAAGGGAAGAGGAGGGAAGGAATGAAGGGGAGGGAGGGGAGAGAGGGAGGGAAAGGAGAGAGAAATCCATTAATCAAATATAGTGGAGGTAAATAAATGATCAGAGAGATAAGCGTTTTTCTGGTAATGGACAATCACTTAGTGCCTGAGGCTGCGTGGTCTGGCAGGAGAGTCTGGCTAATTACATCCCATAGTCTCTCCTCTACCTGAGTACTCTTTGCCTCCTACAAAGTTGTTAAATCACGAAATCATAGGCACAGACATCATTAGTCTCCTAAGGCTCCCCTTCCCTGCCAGGGTCATGGTGGAGCTCCAGGCTCCAGATTCCAGTTTCAAATAGGCACTGTCCCTTTCTAATTTCTGTGGCGCTCTGTGGACAAGCCTTTGGCCACTCTGGGATCACTTTCTCAACTCTGAAATGGGAATAAGGTACATAGCCAGCATACCTAAGCAATAAATGACTGATATTTTTAGTTACAACCCAGACTGCCAATGTCTGTAAATAATGTGGACTTGAACCCAGGAAAATGGAGTTGCTTATCTGACATTTAGATCCATTTTTACATTATAGTTATGAAAATTTTTTTGATAGAAGACAAAAAGCAATGAAATATGTTTATGAAAGAAAATGCAGGTCTTTTGGCTCTCGTGTAGGAGGAGCATTTGATGGAGTTTCCGGCACATTAGCTGTATGCTTTGGCAACAGTCAAGGGAGTGGGGGCTCTTAAGTATCCTGTGTTTCTGGAAAGCCAGAGTCAGGTTTTCTGTTCCAGGAAGAGTGACGTTATACCGTTCATTACATCCAGTAAGTCTATTATCCTCTGTGGCACAGTTCTGTGGAGATGCTAGGCCACCAGTCCCATCATATTCTTGGCTCCCAGCTAGCTGTCACTGACACCTCAGTTTAATCCAGAAAGCAGACTGTGTCCAATGAGTCTACAGAATTCTCATGAGCTCCTAAGAAGGGGCTGTGTGTGCGCACACCTGACCCATCCAACTGAATGGTCAAGGGAGTCCAACACCCTCAAGTTGGAGGCTCAGAGGTGCGTATGGAGCAATGTTTAGATATCCTCACTCTGCAGGCACCCTCAGGCTTTGCAGCAAGCTCTGTGTGTCAGCTTGCTTGTTTCTTGGGTCTGACACATGCATCATTACTGACGACTGCATTTATTGTTATTGCATTTATTTATGTGTGTGTGTGTGTGTGTGTGTGTGTGTGTGTGTGTGTGTGTGTGTGTGCGCGCGTGCCACTGTATGCTTGTGGAGATTATACAGACAACTGATGGGAGCATTTCTCTCTTTTCACTAGGGTGGTTGCAGAGATTGGATTCACTTCAGCAAACTTAGTGGCAAGTGCCTTACCCTTACCTGCTGTGTCCTCTTACTGGGTTACTGCCCTCTCCTTTACTGTAACCAGCTGTGCCCTCTTACTGGTTTTCTCCCCCTCTTCACATGGGAAAGATGGAATGAGATTCGAGAGGCTAAGTTCAGGACCAGTACACTATTTTTTCTTCATTCACCATTTTAATCTTGTGTGTCCGTATGTACGTGGGTGTACACATGCCTAAGTGCACATACAAGGTCAGAGGAAAAGGAAGAAGTTGGTTCTCTCCTTCCACTATGTGAGTTCCAAGGTTTAAACTCGGGTCATCTGGCTTGGCAGCAAGTGCCATTACCACCGAACCATCTCTCTGGCCCATGGCCAGTGATGTGACCAGTATTTAAAAAAATTTTTCAACTTTGGCATCATTGGCAGTTTAGGCCAATAATTGTGTGTGTGTAGGGGGGAAGGTGGAGAGCATGGTAGGATGTTAAGCAACATCTACCTTCATACCCCTCACCCCAATTTTTATAATCCAAAATGCCTTCTCTGGGAGACAAAAATGATGTTAGGTAGAGAAGTACTTTTTGAATCTAGCCTTTCTAGTTCCAAAGCCCTTGATCATCCACAATTGTGTTGCTGTTCACATACATCATATAATTCCTTTATTTTAAACAGAAATGCAGAGGTGTGGTGGGTGGGGCCAGGTGTGCCAGGTAAAGCTCAGTACAGAGTGTATGCTCAGCACCCACCCCACACAGATTAACATAAGAAAGAAATGCAAGCAAGCTTTCTCTGTTTAAAAACAAAGTTGAACAGTATTATTGGAAATTGGTCCAGACCTGCCTGTCATTACATTGTCGCCCTCTTTGATATATATATATATATATATGTATATATATATATATGTATATATATATATATATTTATTTATTTAATCTTTTAGGGTTTCTTCTTGGCCCATTCACTCCCACATCTAATGCTGTAATCCTGTTCCCAACTAGGGACTATGTCTTCCTGGTGTAACATGAGTAATAAAACCCCAGAGATAAATACTGGGCTTCAAGCTGAAGATCTGTAAAGCAAAGCAGCCAAGCCACCACAGAGCTCTTACCTCTACTAAGGCTGGAAGGGGGGGATCCTGTCCTCCATGTAGCTGGAGACTCACTGCCTAAGACTGAAATCCGAATGCCAGGCTCCTATCTTATATACATCTCTAGTGCTAGGATTAAATGCATGAGCTTTGTTTCTCTTCCGATTCACTCTTACATAGCTCTGGGTAGCCTTGAACTCACAGAGGTCCATCTACCTCTGCCCCCTCCCCAAGTCCTGGGATTAAAGGTGTGTGCCACCGTGCCCAGCTTCTATGGCTATGGCTAGCTTTGCATTCCGATCCCCAGGCAAGCTTTATTAAGTAAGAAACAATGTATCGCCACACCTGGGCTGAGGAGGTCAAGGTCCCTGTGATGCCACTGTGTGCTTTCTGCCAATAGGGACTCTCCATCTCTCCAATGTGTTTACAGATGTAGTGTTTCTCCTGGATGCAAAGACAACAGTAGACTTATTTTCTTGCTTATTACTAATATATGAGTACGTACTTTAAAATGTATAGCTACTTCGATTTCTGTTCCACTGGGGGGAAGAGACCTGACAAGACACATGGCAAAGAAACAAATACCATTAAAAAGTCAGATCGCTCTGCAAAAAATCAGAACAAACGATCTGCATTGACTCTTGTGACAGCAAATATTGAGCACTTGGGATATCACTAGTCTCAACAGAGGGGCCCGGAAGTGAAAATATACACTGGGTTCCAAACTCACCATTTCTTATTAATCAATGTATTTAATTAGTTACATGCTAAAGTGGTATTTGGGGCACATTTTATTTTGTAATATGTTATTAAATATTTATGTTTATTCCTTTATTTTGAGACAGGGCCCCATTGTGTAGCCTTGGCTGGCCTGGAACTAGCTATGTAAATCAGGCTGGCCTTGAACTCATAGAGATCTACTTGCCTCTGCCTCCCGAGTACTGACATTTAAGGCATGCACCTCCATAAACAGCATGTTATTAAAATTTTAAACAGGGCCAGGGAGATGGTATAACAGGTAAAGAGGCTTGCAACCAAGCTTGATGTGTTGAATTTGATCTCTATGTAGTAGAGAGACCAGTCTCCTTGCAATGGCCCCCATTGCAAATTAAATATATTCATTTTAGAATTAAAAACAAAAATATATGGACTTTTGTTGGGGGGCGTTTCAAGATAGGGTTTCTCTGTGCAGCTTTGGAGTCAGTCCTGGAACTCTCTCTGTAGACCAGGCTGGCCTTGAACTCACAGAAATCCACCTGCCTCTGACTGCCCAGTGCTCGGATTAAAGGCATGCACCACCACCACCCAACTGAGTTATTTTTTGATTTGATTGGTATTTCACTGACTTACTGTACTGTCCCTTACTATGACAGTTTATTTGAGTCTGGGTACTTCAAAAGAAAAGAGGTTAATTTAGCTCACACTCTCTGGCTTCACTGATTCATGGCAGATGGGGTCATGGTGGGAGCACAGTGAGAGGAAGTGGTCATGTGACAAGACAGGCAGCTAGAGAGAGCCTGAGGATTAGCTAGGGTCCAAAGGAGCTTATCGTTAGTGGGCGTGCCCCCAGTGATGTTAGGACCTCTGTACTTCCTTTCTTAGAGTTCCACCCCCTTTAACGTTGGCTCACTGGAGACTTGAGTCTTTGGGTCACACACATACAAAGCACCACACATGCCTTGGGCATTGTCTCGGCCTCCACACCAGCTCCCCAAGTTACACATTTCCCAACAAGACATTGATTCGCTTCCCTGAAAGAAGCCCTGAGAATCCCGATGTGAACGCAAAGCCAGGGCCTTAAAGACTTTGAAAATGTACCTGATCAGCCTGCTCTTGAGAAGCTAGGAACAAACGTTATTATTAAAGATGTTTCATGCACAGACACGCTGCATATGAAGTTACAGAGACAATGTGCGGTGAGGAGTGGCAGACGTCTGCCTGCTGCCCGTGCAAAGGTCCACTTGCACAGCTGTGTCTGCCAGCATCTGGGAAGCCAGAGGCACAGAGGCTTCCTCCAATTCCTAAGTGCTGAGACAGCAGCCCTAAGTGCTTGTGTAAACAATGTGCTTTATGCTGAACACCTGCCTCCCTTCTGCATCTACTATTTGAATGCCAGGCTTTTTGTTTGTTTGTTGTTTGTCTTTCAGATCCAAACTCCAGCATCTGCAATAGAAATTTTGTCTTGGTTCATAACTACTCTGACTATGCAGGGGCTTGTGCCCCAACCATGATCAATGAAACATGACTATAACTTGGCCAGAAGCTTCAGAATACGTCTTTGGCTGGTAGGATGTGATTCAAAGAAGGTTGCTTTGTTTTTGTTTTATTTTTTATTTTTTTCTGCCTCTGGATATTACTATAGTCACTGCCATATCTGCACCACATTCAGACTAAGGAAGAAATCCCCTGGGTGAAGGGGCAGAGCAGGAAGACAGACTTAGGTCTTTGACGACATACTTGAGCTCTGATGTAAAACAACATTAACGTCAATATAGCGATAGACATCACACTATGTGTAGGTAGCAGTTTGAATGGCATTGGCCCCCATAATCTCATAGGAAGTGGCACTCTTAGGAGGTATGACTTTGTTGGAGTGGGCATGACCTTGTAGGAGGAAGTGTGTCACTGCGGAAGTGGACTTTGAGGTTTCCTATGTTAGAGATACTGGCCAGTGTCTCAGTCACTGCTGCCTTCTGGCCAAGGTGTAGCCAGCCCCATATCTGCTGGTATGCCTCCATGCTCCTCACCATAATGATAATGGAGTAAACCTTTCTTTATAAGGGTTGCAGTGGTCATGGTGTTTCTTCACAGCAATAGAAACCTTAACTTGGACAGTATACTAATTTAATCTATCATTTAAGTACTTTCAACTCAAATTTCTCTCCTTACAGACAATGAGAAAATAATTATACTAGCCACCAAAAGAATTTAGTTAATAGTTTTGAGGAAAATGTATTCATGCATTTTTTTCAATAAATTATTTATGGAATGTATTTCACAGAAAAGAAGTACAGTCAAACAGAATTTGTAATTCCAAGGAGATATAAAATCAATACCTAAGTAAATATAATATGAAGCATGTCAAGTTACATAAGAAGCTACAACATAATGTTGGTGTTAGACAAGTTGTTTTATACAAATGCTGTTGTGAATGTATGTTGTTTGGAATACAAGTTATTTCAAAGCCCTCTTTAGGGTCACTTTCACATCCCATTATCCAGAATTGGGGCCCATACGCACTCAAGCTCAGAGCAGTCACCACCAAAGAAAAACATCCATCACGACAGAGTGAGGTTCTAGACGCAACCAGAAAGTGGTTTGAAAGGTCTGGGTCTTTCAGAGAGGCCCCAACTTCATGTTCATCAAAGTGATGGCTGCTTATGATTTGGATGTGTTGTGGTTGAAGGTGTTGGCTCAGTTGGGCAGCCCAGAGAAGCAGGTTTAGCCTTTTTGACCTTGAGTGGATGTATTAAGATTTCCTTTCACTCTTAGCTGGCAGGTATATAGGCTACCTTCTCATCAAAGAAGAAGCAGGTCGGCTATGGGGTAAGCAATCAGGCTTTCTGACATTCATTAGCTCACTGTATAATTAGATATGTCTCCGTGTGGTGTGGGAGAGGATGGGATAGGCCACATGCTGCCACACTGCCACACCACACCAATGGTGCCAGGCTCCAGAAAATCAAGTTAGCTCTGTAGACACACTTGTCTTCTTAATCTGTAACTTCATTTTCGGAATTTCTCTAAGAGGAATGAATGTAAAGATTATTAAAATAGGGACCCATTAAATCTCCTTAGGACATACCTTAGCTGATGGGATTACTACTTTCAATCCCATTAATAACTATGAGTTAACTACTGTCAACATCATTTTTAAAATGAAGAAGCAGGGGCTGGAGCAATGGCTCAGCAGTCAAGACCACTGCCTGCTCTTCCAGAGGACCCAGCTTGATTCCCAGAACCCACATGGCTGCCCACAACCATCTCTGACTCTGGTTCCTGAGGATCTGGTGCCCTCTTCTGACCTCTGTAGGCACCAGGCATGTAAATGGTGACCAGATAGGCACTCAGGCATAAAGACAAACACTCTGCACATAAAATAAAATATTTTTAATGAAGAAGCAAAAATTTAAAAGGTGAAGCTATTTGTTTAAGAAAGAGCTGGTAATTGGGAGAGGCGGTGTTCCAATCTTGTTCTTTGTATTGAAAGTGCAGTTATTTCTAGGGTGGCACAAGTTTATTGATAATGCTCATTTTCATACATTTCACAATGATCACTTTGGCAAATTCATGATTTTATGTTGATAATCATGGAACAGCAAATCAGGAAAATATATATAAAATCAAATTAAATATAACTTACTTGTACTTATTTAGCCTAAAGTTACAGCTACAAAGAAAATACTAGAAAAAACATTGGATAATGGAACAGATTTCTAGTAGGTAACATTTTTATGGGCAATTTCATTCTTTTTAACACTGGTTATTTCTTTTTTTATTATTATTATTTTGCTGTACATTTTTTTTTCCAGCAAGAAAAATACACACATAGTGGTACCTGGAATTGAACTAGGGTCTTGTATGTGGTAGGCAAGTGTCTGTTCATTAATCATTATTCCTAGCTTAGGGCAGTATCTTTGTAAATTACTCAGGTTCGCTTAGAACTTGTGTCCTTTCTGCCTTAGCCTCCCAAATATCTGAGATCATGGAGCGCCTGACACTCACACCGTGTGAGATGGTGAGCACCAGTTCCTGCCTGTGGGCACTGATGTGCATGCCATATCAGCAAAACTATTTTCAGAAACGGCACCAGAAAACCACACTCACTTCTTGAAGAAAAGGACTCCTGGTGTGGACACGCTTTGTATCAGTGCTGTTGAATAGTACTTTGTACACTGTGAATTTGTTTTACTCTCACTGGCTTAATAAAGGGCTAACTGGCAATACCTATGCAGGAAGAGGTTAGGTGGGTCAGCCAGATGCTGAGATGCTGGCAAGAAGGAGGGTGGAGTCACCAGACAGAGGCAGAGGGAACAAGAGATGAGCATGCCATGCTGAAGAAAGGTATGGCCATGTGGTAGAGCATGGATAAAAAAAAATATGGGTTGATTTAAGTTGTAAGAGCTAATTAGTAAGCTATCTGCCAAGCACTAATAATTAATAATAAGTTTCTGAGTGGATATTTGGGGAATCTGTGGTTACCACAAAACCTCTCTGTGCCTACACACCAATGATTCTCAACCTTCCTAATGCTGCATGGTGACCCCAAACATAAAATCATTACCTTGCTGCTTCATAACTGTAATTTTGCTAGTGTTATGAATCATAATGTAAATATCTTATATGTGACCCCCAAAGTGGTCGTGACCCAGATTGAGAACCGCTGTTTTACATTAAGTGTACACTCTTCACAGACACATTCATTTGCAGTCGCAAACAAACACTCAGTTCGTTGTTTCAAGCATCTCCAAGAGCAAGGGCATCGCAGTTTCTTTCCCTAAAGGGCTGATTTCATCTGAACACAGCACCTGGTTGCTGGGGTCAGCAGGGGACTGTGTGCAAGTTACAGGCACCAAGGACCAACATACTCTCTGTTGACAGAATGCTATGGTCCGTGTCTCAAGAATTCTGTGGAGAAATGAAGAGCCCTTCACCAAGGTGAAAACCCCGCTTCAAGGAAAGTCAAGTGCATGCCCTTTGCAGAAGGGTTCCAGTGTTCATTCCTATAAATAGAGAAAGGTCTATGGGACCTGGGTCCTAGCAGGATGGGCACAGACAAAGGAAGCTACTTCTTCAGTTTCCTCTTATATCCTGGTGGAGCTGATACATGCTCCAAGGAACTGGGGCATATTAAAGAAAGAAAAAAAAAAAAGGATAAAATAAAAGTCATGTCATTTGTAACCTTGGTAACCTGGTAGTTTTAAAGGAGACAGCCACTGTCAGGTGACTGCACACATCTTTCTAGGACTGGGGCCTGAGCAGTCATGTCTACCAGGGCTGCCATGGGCAGCCTCTGTTAACGTCCACTCTCTGTGGTTCCTTTTATGCTTGTAATAAGTATTTGAAGGCTATCCTGCCACTAGTTGCTGAGACAGGCACATGAAAATGAGCTAAAAAAGACTTCTCACTGAGGTGCGTACAATCGGCGAGGAGGCAGAAATTGATGAGAAAACCGAGAATATAATCTCAACTGTGGCCGGTGCTATCAAAATAAACAAAAATCCCCCAAACAAGATGAACTTTCCAGGCTGTGTGGGAGGACTTCCCTGAAGAAAGGAAGACCCAGTGAGGCCTGAAATGAATCGCCGCTAACTAAAGAGAAGGAAGAGCACATGCCCGGGAAAGAGAGCGCAGGCACACCGTGCACCAGGACCCCTGCCAGGAGGGACAGCAGTACGGAGAGCTGAAGGGGGGCAGGTGGCACAGATGAAGTAGCAGGGTGCCCGCCACTGGAGTCCCGAGAACCATTCACAGAGATTGATTGTGTCTTCATCCCAAGAGCAATAGGAGGCCGGGAGAGAGTTCTATGACCAGAGGGTTTGTAGGTGCCTTTTTAAAAATTTATTTGCTTTAGAGTAAAGAATGGCTATGATAAGACACCATGACCAAGGCAATATATAGAAAAAGAAAGCGTTTATTTGGAGCTTATAGTTTTAGAGGGGGAGTCCATGGCCTTCATGATGGGAAGTATGGCAATAGGCAGTCGGGCATGGTACCTGAAAAACAGCTGAGAGCATACATCCTGATCCATGAGCAGGGAGAGAGGGGGGGGGAGATGGTGCAGTCTTTGGAAACCTCAAAGCTCACCCAGTGACACACCTACTCTAACAAGGCCACACCTCCTAATCCTTCCCAATGGTCTGCCAACTGGGGATCAGATGTCCGAGTATGTGAGCCTGCAGGGGGCACTCTCATTCACATCACCACAAGGAGAGTAAAGGTAATTTCTGGTCTGATTCAGTTTTTCAGCAAATAAGTGGTGGATATGGGGATGAGAATTTAGGAGACTCATAAAGTGCTATGGAAACACAAGAGTCACTCTGGGTTACTTAGTATATATTGAAAATTATCAGAGAGGAAATATCACATTTAAAAAAAATAAAACAACTTTTTCTGCTAATATATTTGCTATGGACCTTAAAGAAGGGAGGAAGGAAGGAAGGAAGGAAGGAAAGAAGGAAGGAGAAGGGAAAAGAAGGGAAAAGAAGGGAAGGGAGGGAGGGAGGGGAGGGAGGGAGAGAGAAAGGAAGGAAAGGAGGAAGGAAGGAAGGAAGGAAGGAAGGGAGGAAGGAAAGAAGGAAGGAGAAGGGAAAAGAAGGGAAAAGAAGGGAAGGGAGGGAGGGAGGGGAGGGAGGGAGAGAGAAAGGAAGGAAAGGAGGAAGGAAGGAAGGAAGGAAGGAAGGAAGGAAGGAAAGAAGGAAGGAGAAGGGAAAAGAAGGGAAAAGAAGGGAAGGGAGGGAGGGAGGGGAGGGAGGGAGAGAGAAAGGAAGGAAAGGAGGAAGGAAGGAAGGAAGGAAGGAAGGAAGGAAGGAAGGAAAGAAGGAAGGAGAAGGGAAAAGAAGGGAAAAGAAGGGAAGGGAGGGAGGGAGGGGAGGGAGGGAGAGAGAAAGGAAGGAAAGGAGGAAGGAAGGAAGGAAGGAAGGAAGGAAAGAAGGAAGGAGAAGGGAAAAGAAGGGAAAAGAAGGGAAGGGAGGGAGGGAGGGGAGGGAGGGAGAGAGAAAGGAAGGAAAGGAGGAAGGAAGGAAGGAAGGAAAGAAGGAAGGAAGGAGAAGGGAAGGGAAGAAAGGGAGGAAGGAAAGAAGGACAGAAGGGAGGGTGGGACAAAGCCCATGTGCTATCCCATATTAACAATCCCAACACTCCTATAACAAGATGGAAGAGAGACAGGGTGGTGTCCCAGAAGCTCAAGAGCTAGCTAGCCTGGAATACAGAGCACAAAAAACAAACAAATAAACAAAAAACAAAACAAAACAAAACAAAAAGGCCCTGCCTCAACAAGGGGGAAGGCGAGAACCAACTTTTCAAAATTATCTTCTAACTGCCACATGCATATGTGGAACACACGAGCCATCACATCAACACAGTTCTATTTCTCTCTCATGTATGTATGTATGTATGTATGTATGTATGTATGTATGATTGATATATATATATATACATATATATATATATGGTGCTAAGGCTTGGTTCATTCACCTTGCAGTACTGAGTTTGAACCTAGGACTTTGTACACGTTTTTCCAACAGTTACATCCCTAGCTAACACACTCAGTTTCTGGTCCAGCTTCCCTCTCATGTGCCTTTTGATAGCACAGAGGCTAGAAAGAAAAGAATTGCATCTCCTAGCTTCTCTTGCAGCTAGGTCTGCAGCTGTGATTAGGAATGTGCATATTAGGTGCATTCCTGCAGAGCGTGGGCTTAGAAATGGTATAATAAGGAGAATCTGAAGCACACATTCTGTGGTGTGGCATGTAAAAGAAGGGGTGTCCTGGCATTTCTGCCAAATCTTTCTGACTGGACAGGCAGACTCCTGATAGTGGCAGTAGCCGCAACAGCCTTGGCAGCCTAGGTTGGTAGTGCCTGGCAAACAATACACTCTATAATTCACGTGGGCTGTTCTTAGTAGTTACAGTAGATAACTGAGATGTGTGTGTTCTCAGAGTTGGTACTTTGAGATGACTCAGTCCTGAAGGAAACTGTCCCTTTCTGTCCCTCTGTCCCTGTAATGTTCATTTTTCATCACTAGAAGTCCAATGTGCTGTGCCACAGAGCCACATGTAATGTTCATTTTTACGTGTGTTCCCACAGTATAACAAGCTTAAAAGACTTGTTCTGCCAAATGCTTGTGAGCGAGCTAGAACATTCCAGAAAAGTTAGACATCTGATTTAACAAATGACTCATGTAGAATTAATTAGAATGAACTCTGATCTTAGGTTGCACAGATAGTATCTAAGTACAGTAAGCAGGAACTGGATCTAAACCAGGAACTCTAACAATATGGCAACTTCCTTTACAGGGATAGCTTTACTGCAATAAGCACACATTTTAAATCAAAAGTTAAAAGTGTCGACAAAGCTATGCCTGAAGTAACTCTCTGCAATAATTCATCCTTTCCCCCCCCCCGAACATATTTTTGGGGCCTCTCTCAGGACAGTTTCCAGTCTGCAGCTTGCATTGTAGTTATTTATATACATGTTTGATCTGCCCTATGGAGGTAACCATAAAAAGCAATAAAGGAAGGGACACCCTCTGATCCATCTTTGTATGTCACAAGGTACCTGCTAAGAATGGTCTCTTACACAAAGGTGATGCATGATCTATATTTAATCAAGGCATAGATGAATTCTTGTACGTTTTTGGTCATGAGCTTACTAACACATTTGAAAGACAGCTTCTGATGTGATCCTATGCAACAAAAATACTTTAATTCATTTTTTCATGTCAAACTGAAGGAAGGTGATGAGTAGGAATAGGGCTAGCATCACTGCTTTGAACATGCTCCTCCCTCCCTCTCTCCTTCCCTCCCTCCCTCTCTCCCTCTCTCCCTCTCTCCGTCCCTTCTTTCCTTCTTTTTTTATTTTTGAGACAAGTTCTCTCTATGTAGACATGGCTGGCCTGGGACTCACTATGTAGACCAGACTGGCCTCAAAGTCACAGAGATCCACCTGCCTCTGCCTCAAGCACTGGGCCAGGAAAATGCTTCAGCTTCCTTAGATGATGGGTATGGCAAAAAGAACTAAAGAGAGCAGGAGACTGAGCCTCTCGGCTGTGTGATTATGGTAAAGATGCTGGAACTCTGGTCTAGGGATCCTCCCCTTCTATAAAAGAGGTGAGGCTGACCACAGGACCAACTGTTGTTCCTTCTCACTCCTGGTCACCATTGCAGGGAACTGGAGCTTCAGGCATCCTTCAGCCCTGGGATGGAGATGTTAAGGTCATTTAGCTCAGGGATGGTCCTTCAGTATCCTCTTACACTGTAGAGAGCCGTGTAGTGCCACGCCTTAAAGTGGTGCTGGCTTCTACCTTACACCTTTCCACTGGTGAAGACTCTCTGGGTAAACAAGCCCTTAATTGGTTGAGTCTGTTCAGCCTGTCTGCTTCCGCATTAGAGTAGCCTATCTGCAGAGTCTACGTGGCTCACTGGGGTTGGTTAGCTCCCTCTCTCCCTTCCTCCCTCCCTCCCTCCCTCCCTCCCTCCCTCCCTCCCTCCCTCCCTCCCTCCCTCCCTCCCTCTCTCCCTCTCCCTCTCCCTCTCCCCTCCCCCTCCCTCTCTCCCTCTCCCTCTCCCCCTCCCCCTCCCTCTCTCCCTCTCTCCCTCTCTCCCTCTCTCCCTCTCTCCCTCTCTCCCTCTCTCCCTCTCTCCCTGCGGGCCAGAAGCAACATGTTTAAAGGATCCTGATTAAAACTGCATGAAGAAGATCTACCCGGAGTCACGTCTTCCTTGCTGGCGAGGGCAGGCGCGTACATTACACACTCATGCTGTTCTATCAAAGATGGCGTCCTACAATACAGTGTTCAGAATTTTGAGCCCTTGCCAGGCGGTAGTGGTACTCACCTTTAATCCCAGCACGCAGAAGGCAGAGGCAGGTGGATCTTTGTGAGTTTGAGGCCAGCCTGGGCTACAGAGTGAGTGCCAGGCTCCAAAGATACACAGAGAAACCCTGTATTGAAAAACAACAACAACAATACAAACAAACAAACAAAAAAAGAATTGTGAGCCCTATTTGAACTTGGTCATAAAGCCAGCTTTGACTTACTCCCGTTGTCTGCCATGATCAGGGGCAAGAGTTGCAGTAAAGAAAGCCTACAGGCCAATGCCTGCTCCCCCAGGAAGGCAGTGAGGCCAGAAGCTTATTTTTGTAGTGTACACATGCCAAGACACTGTACAAAAGGCTTTTACAGGATTATATTTAATCCTTACACAGCCTCAAGAAATGGTATTATTCAGATTCCCATTATGAAGATGGGGTTTAGGAAAGCAAAATTTACTGTGGGTTCATGGCCACAACCCTATCCTAAGCAGGTACTTCTGCTATCTCTTGATCTGGGGCACGGGCTAAGTGCTAAGCCAGTAGTTTTCAGCCAGGACTGATTCTGCCCTCCAGGGATCTTTGGATAATGTTTGGGGATTTTTGGTTGCTACATCTGGGTAGGATAGAGTGTTCTTTGTGCTTGGTGGGTAGAGGGTAGAGATGTAGCTTATAGGCTCTAGATATCCCTACTCACAAACAAAGAACTTATGGGCCCAAAATGTCAATCACACTGAGGTTTGGGACTCTGTTTTAGTCTGCATGGCAATTGTTTTCAGATTGCAAAACTTTTGAAGCAGCCCAATAAATACCATGACTATTTCCATCTCACAAAATAGGGAAGGTGGTCACTTAACCAGGCATCATCAGGACAAGAAGCTGGGGATCCAATTCTAGAAGCCCATGTAGCTCTTGCAAACACTCCATTCTGACCAGCTTCTTTTACCAGGAAAGCATACAAAACCAGGAAAGCACATTTCAGAGGCCTTAAACATTCAGCCAGACCAGCAAGATGGCTCAGGGAGTGAAGACACTGGCCACTGAGCATGAGTTTGATCCCTAGGACCCACATGGTGGAAGGAAAGAAGTAACTCCAACAAGTTGTCCTCTGACTTCCACATTTACACAGTGGCACACATGTACACACACAGAAGCTCGCACACGCACACACGCGTATACACACACACACATACACACACCATTGATAAATGTAAAAAAAAAAAAAAAAAAAAAAAAGTAAAGCACTAAGCCAACAGCAGAAAAATCCCCCATGGTGGTGGAGCATCTTCAAGGATCAACAGTATATGTTCAACTGTTCAGAGAAAAGAGCTCTATAGACTTACTATGCAGTCATTGATCTTTCTCTAGTACATTCAGATCACTGTGCTAAAATAAGACTGTGGAGAAAGCTAATTTTAGGACAGTAACGAGCTTTTGCAAGATAATTAACTCTGCGTGGGTTTCAACTTTAATCTTTCCCCTCTTTGATTTGTAGGAGCAGGAGCTCCTGGAAGCTTATTTAGAAGAGGAAGTGAGACTGAAGAGACTCACTGAGATTCCTCTTTCTTGGAGGCAAGGCAGTTTGGATATGAACAATCTCTCATCCTGTTTCATTAACTGTCTCCAAGCACCAACCAGACACTCAGGCAGCCTGGAAGAAACAGAAGAAAAAGCCAAAGACTGGATGCCAGTTTGAATAGTAAAACTGAAGCTGTCTGTCCAACCTGTGGCTACCAGGCCATTTGGTACAGGCTACAGCCTCCCTGGCTATGAATCAGGCCCCACACAATGTAAGTGTGTACGTATATAGTTATATATGGTTGCACAATCTCGAGTGTGCACTTTGGAGATGATAACCACCGTGTGCAAAGTCCAAAGGCTGGATCCCTCTGCGACGAAGACATTCCTTTGGGATGAAAGGCTTGTCTTCTACAGGAATGAGAATCCGGAAGCAACAAGGAAGTTTGGAAGCGGGGAGAGGGCTGGAGAAGGAGAGGACATCTTGGAGAAGTTATTAGAAGTAAAGTGAGGGTGGCTCAGACACCTGAGCTGGGCGTGGGCACGGTTGCCTTGGGTTCCCAGTGGCAGCTCGTACTCCTCCAGGCTTGGGACTGTGTAGGAAGCCTAGTGCTGAGGCTCACAGCCTCGAGGGAATCTGAGGTCCTAGCCATGCACCACCCCCATTCCAACCCCCTCCACCTGCCAGAGCCAAAACAGACAGCTCCAGAGAGTCTGAGTCAGCGTTTGTTCCAGAGAGCGAATATCCAAGCGTGGTGAATGAAACGTGGTTTATACAGTCGTGGAAAGCGTCTCAGAAACCTTAATACGGGGTCACCCTGAAAATGTCTAGTGCCACCAGTGGCGGCTGGCGAGTACTTGGCATTCTGGAGCGCCTAGAGGGTCAACAACAGAGCCAAAAGACTCAAAGTGCCCTGCATGGTGAGGCAGGCCAGGCGGATCTTAAAGAGATTAAATACATCGCGTCTGCAGTTCCGAGTGCTGGGAAAGCTCTTCCCCAGAGTGGCAGCGCCCTGCCCTTCCCGCCTCTCTCTCTCTCTCTCTCTCTCTCTCTCTCTCTCTCTCTCTCTCTCTCTCTCTCTCTCTCTCTCTCTCTCTCTCTCTCTCTCTCTCTCTCCTGCTTCCTTTCTAAAATGTAGGTTCCTTTATCGCAGGTTCAGGGTCACATCTGCTGTTGACATTTATCATTCCCTGCCCACCATGCCACCTGAGGCGCAGGACTCGGTTGCGGACGGCAAATTGACCTCTAATTATCAGTGGCTGGCATCCAAGCTAGGATTCCAGGAAGTGGGCAGTGATGTCGGATGGGTCTGGCCGTCTAGCCGGAGACTGCTGCTTTTTAATCACCAACTACATTGCATCTTCTTTCCTGGCCCTTGTACGGGGACTGTAAGAACAAAATAACCCTCCTTTCCTCACGCCTCCACTGTGCCCCCGCACCAGTCTGCACAACAGTGTCTCCAACATCAAGTCTCAACATCGTGTGTCTAACCCCCTCTGCTGAGCCATATCCTCAGGCTTTTCAGTGGACAAGTGATCCTCTCCTGTTGGATGGACTACTTTAGTCCCTTGGAATCTTCTTAAAACAGCTCCTCTGGCGCGGACCTTACCTCCCTCCCAGTCATTCAATAAACATTTACTGAGAGTCTGTAGGGCGCACACTGCCCTGGGATGCGGGGAGCTGCTGCCCCGCCCAGCCACACCTACCACCACGGTCCGCTCCTCTACACGCCCTGAACCCTGGGTGGCGTCACGGAATCCGAGTGCAGCTTCCAAGTGCAACGCCCCACCGCCTTTCCCCAGATGACTCCTGATTGGTGGGAGTGGGAGCCACTCTGCTGAGCCCCCCCCCCCCGTGTTGCTCCTCCTTCAAGGAAGACATAGGCTCCTCCTCCTAGCTCCCTCCCCTTGCTCCAGCTCCTCAGCTAATCACCCCGCGGCGCGCGCCCTAAAGTTCTGGGCAAAGTACTGAGAACTGGTCGCGGGATCGCACGCCGGCCAGTGGCAGAGGACCAGGCACCTCCGCGCCAGGAAAGCCGGTGCGCAGCGCTGCTTCCGCCCACCATCTGTTGGCGAGTGGAGCTCGGCGCCCCAGTCTCCTGCGGTTGGTGCTGGAACTGCCGTCGGCTGAGCCTTGCAGGGACCCGAGAAGCCGAGTTTGCGTCCTTCCCGGTCTGAAGCCTGCACTGGGGAACCACGCAGCGTCCACAGCTGCGGAAAGCTCAGGTGAGCAGCAGGGCGTCTGCCGGGCTGGTGTTGAGGTGTGGTTGATGACCGGGGAAGGTCCAGGCGCGCTGCTAGTCTAGGGTCCCGAATCTGTCTGTGCTGCTCCTGGTTAGTCCCGCCCCACCGGGCAGCCCTGAGACTCGAAGGTCGTCTGCGGTGTAGGAGCCAATTTTCTGGGAGAAAGCATCCTGGTGCTGTTCACGCTGGACCTGTATCCCTCGAGTGACAGCCCAGCCGGGATGGACCGGGGGAAGGAGGGGAGCGCGGGAGCCTGCATGCGGGTGCAGGAGGATGCCCTACAGTGGAGCTGTCCCGGGCACTCCTGGCATCATGCCGGGGCGGGAGGCAGGAAACCTGCTTAATTGGTTCAAGAGGGAGGCTTTACCACATCCGCGAGCTGGGCCCGGGCGGTGCAGGGCAGGCGCCTCGCTCTCGGGTCTCACCAGCCAGGTTGCCAGGCTCCAAGGTGTCTGCCCTGGGGACCAAGAACACCCTTCCCTTGGGGCTTCAGGAGCCCAGCTGGCGTCTGCTGCCCCTGGCGTCACCCGTGGCATTGCCTTGTGTCCTTCAGACACTTCTGAACCAGCTGTGCGCCTCCCTGACTGTTGGCTCTGAGTGGGATGTAAAGTTGTCAGTCACCTTGAGTCTGGGAACTGCACTGGGGCGTTTGAGTCCCCTTGGATGTCGCAGTGCTCTAGGTTCTGATTACTGGTTGAGGACATTTGGGTACTGTATTTTACACTGTAGCTGCAAAAGATGAATTTCAGAGACATATAAACAGGTCTGACTTTTGGCCGTTCACATTCCCAAACTAAAAGTGTCATACAAGAGAACCTCTTTCTGGCCACCGAAGACGTCAGTCAGGCAGACGGCAGTGCATCCAAGCTAAATGTCCATCCTGTCCATCAGCCGCACATTGTCCTGTTTAGAGCTCTTCACAGAGCTGAAAGCTGCCTGGGATGATCTTGTTTTTCCAACTGCCCGCCTCCTTCTGCTGCTAGGATGCAGGTTCCCTGAAAGCAGAGGGTTGGTTCTGTTACTCATTCTATCCCTCAGTGTTGAGAACGCAGCCTACCTACCACACTGCAGGGCCACAATACACGCTTACGGAATGAGTGAATGTAAGCCTCGCCGTGGTTATGAGATACTTATTTCACAGCTGGTTTTGATTTTCATCGTTTTCCTTTTTATTTATAAAATTAATAAATGGCAATAGCTACTGCTTGTTGCGCTTCCAATAACCATCAAGGTGTTGCCTGGGAGCTTCGTATAGATTGCATCATTGAACATTACAGTAGTCTGATTAGGTTTCTTAAATCCTTTTTTTTTTTTTTTTAAAGATTTATTTGTGTGTGTATTCACAAACCCGTGCTTGTGCATACAGGTTGGTGGTTAGAGGACAGTTAGACATTTTTTAGTGAATTGGAAATTAAGGCTCATGTGGGTTAACTAATTCCCCCAAGGCAAACATGATTCTAGGACTATGTGATTCTAGCCTGTTTTTCTCACGTGTTGGCTTGCTTCTAAGAGAGGAAAATATGATTTCTACTTTTATAGCCAATGGACATATTCAGCTGAAAGAGTTGCTGTTTTAGCCTTGAGATCTATTTTCAGTAATGACTAATAGTTGTAGGCCAGATACTACCAGAGTGCACAGGACATCTTATGTCCTAATCTTCACCATCTTGACAGGCTTCACCACCCAGGGAAACTGCAGCTGAGTTCAGGAATTTGCCTGGGGTCAGTAATAATTCTCAGAGCTCTTCATTATCTTTCTACTCTAAATCCTTAGTTCCTTCCACTATACTCTGATTTCTCTTGTCTCGCTATTTAATCAATGTTCGTGCAGTGATGCAGCTCACTGGTAAAATGCTCAAATGATATCTGAGACAGGGCTGTAAGCTTTGTGGTGCTGGCCTCAAATAGACCAGGTATACTGTTTCTGAATGGTCGAGGCTCTCACTGCCATTGATTTTTGTGGTTGAGTATATGGTTTCTGGGCTTGGTTGATTGGGGGCTTTAATAGGGGAGGAAAGGAAATCCTACTTTCAACCAAATCCAAAAAGAAATCCATCTGTTTCTAGTCAATGAGCTTGGAGTGGTGATGCTTTTCATCTTGTTAGGAAAGTGCTGGAAATCTGGGTAGTCCCTTTCTGCTCAGACCTAGAGACTACTCACTCCAGAAGGCTCTGCAGGGACTTTTCCATAAAATAAGGGTATTTCTGTTCTTTCCACCTTTGCATGACACTGAGGGTGTGGAGAGGCTTGGAAAGAGATGGTGTGGTTGCCTCCTCGAGGGTCAGTGGCAAAGAGGACAGGGAGAGGGACACAGGCATCCCCATTTCCTCTTCCTTCTGTGTCCAGCCAGTTCTGGGGCAGTAAGGCGTTTCTCCCTGCATGAGGGTCTGGATAACCCATCATGTGATTTGTAATGAGCTCCTTGGCAGGACTACCTTTTCTTAATTGACATTTCCGTTTCGAGAGCTCCAGGGAGGGCTGGATTAGAGTGCCCCTGGAAGTGAGATTGTGAGGCATCAGGGACTGTGGGAGCTGTTAAGCTGGAAAGCTTTCCATTCATAATTGAGAGCTGTACAGTTTTTCTGCAAACTCCCATTCTGTCTAAATCCACTTATTCATCAGCTTTCTGGCCTTCTCTAGAAACTTCTGTTTCATCTTCTCAGTTACAACTGTTCAGACCACATTCCTGTTTCCTCCACCCTTTTCTCAGCATCTTTCTTGGGCTTTGCAAAGCCCCTGCAGTGCCTTAGTTCAGGCTTTTCACTCTGCCTTAACATTGCCTACAAGTGGATTTTCCTTTCTCCTGTCTACCACGTGCAGTGAGGCAGATTCTTTAAGAACTGTCATTATTGTAGTGTTAAAAAATTCTTGGGTGGCTTTTACAGTTACGAACAATATTAGTTATAGCAGCGGCTTTGAACTTAGATGCAGAGAGTACTGTCATGAGGAGGTGCTGGCCATGCGTCACCTCGCTCCATCCTAAAAGCCACATCAAAGCAGGCAAGTTGTACTTCAGGGACAGGATGAGTCTAGGAAACACTCAGTTCAGTTTGATTCTAATAAAACGTTGGAGCTGAGAGTGAAACCCCAGCTCCCTTTCACCTAATGTAGACTCCTTAGGCTAACTCAGGGTTTGGGATGGTAGGTTCAGCCTTGGCTTTCACTTCAGCATTCCTGACCTGTGTGTTGTCACCAGAGCATCTGTCTGGTCTTGCCCATGTATGCCTATTGCCTTCAGCACTCTCTCACTGCCTTGCTCTGGAAGAACCTAGATCTCGTCAGCTCAGAAACTACTTCTAGAAGCATAATCTCTGGGAACCCAAACTGTCAGAGCACATAGAAAAAAAAACTAAAACAAGGATGGTCTAACTATGCATCCCTGGCTGGCCTAGAGCTCTTTGTATAGACTAGGCTGGCTTCAGACTCTGAGTGTTCCACCTGCCTCTGTCTGCTGAGTGCTGAGATCAAAGCTTGTGCCACTGTGACTAGCCATGTCAAAGCAGTTCTCCTTCTCCTCCTCCTCCTCCTCCTCTTCTTCTTTTTTAAAGTGTGAATGAGCTCCCAGTTCTGATCACTGAGTTCGCTGTTGATGCCTGTCCTTTTGTATCTCCTGGCCCTTCCATCCCCTTGCTCTCTGCCCCACTTTTTATATTTAAATGTGTTGCCCCTTTTAGACTTTATTTATAGTATTAATTATTTGTGCATGTGTGGAGTATTTGTGTATGTTCATACAGGAATGCATGCATCTGTCTCTCTCGTTGCTGTGGATTCTGGGGATCCTAACTCATGACTTCATGTTTGCAGTGAGCACTTTACCATCTCCCCAGCCCCCTTTCCCAGATTTTAAATGTCTTGAAGGCAAGGTGAGTGGATTCTTCTTGTTTCTAGTCTTAACATAAGGATCTGGTGTCCTATTGACAGAAAATACTCAATTAAAACATTAGACAATTACATTTGGTTACATCATATTTTAAAAAGCAGTTGGAATGTGCTGTTTTATTTTATTTATTTATTTTTAATGCAGGGTGTTGTTTTATGGCTCCAGGTTGAACTTAACTATTTTCCTGCCTTTTCTTGCTAAGTGCTGGAATTACGGACATGAGCTATCCTGCCCAGACCTATTTTCTAGTATTTGAGTCATAATGCTTTAATGCCCTTATAAGTTAATGCTGAAGCAACAGAACAGCTAGTGAAATCCCTGGGAAGCACCTGTTTGAGCCACATTTAAGGCCACAGGGGGAATCATAAATTCTTATATATAAAACACTGTAGGATAAATACCATGCATGTGGTACACAGTGTTTTTTCATGTCTGTGCTAATGCTGTTGTTATTGAAAACCTATTACAGGGTCTGTGAGATGGCTCGCTTGACAAAATGCTTGTCTTGGAGCTCCAAGGACCCCCGTTTTATTCACGGAACACTGGGTGCCGTGGCTGGTGTTTGTAATCCTAGGGAGGCAGAGACAATTGGATCCTGAGGCTTGCTGGCTATCCTACACAGATTATCTCCTGGATTCCATACACATGCACACACATGTACTTGAACTGGCACACATGTATGCCAACCCTCTCTCCCCCTCCCCCACTACAACTATTTTGGAATTCATTCTAACTTCTTGTGGAATTTTATTATCAATGAATATTTCAGAGGTTAATAAGATTTCGGAGGCTGGTCTGAATCAGGTCCAGCCCCGTCCAACCTTATAGCTCACCAGATCACTTGAACTGCTGAGTGACAGCACCCCACTGCTAGGGCCATGCTGGAAAGGGAGCTTTTGTATTATTCTTCATTCCTCCTTATCTGTGTTTACCCTCCCATTTCAGTGCAGACACAGCATCCAGGAAGCCTTCCTCTGCCTCCTTCAAATCAAATTGGAGTTGGAGAATGCTTGCTTTCTTATCATGTACTGTGCCTATGCATCTTGATGCTACACTGTGTGATATGAGATGGATGAGTAGAAGCATCTGGATTATAAAATGTTTTATTGACACTGTCATATTGGGGTCCTCACAGTATCCTGGTTTCTCTTGTGGTGCTGGGGACCTAACACAGGGCCTTTGAGGACTAAGAATGTTCTACAGAGGAGCTTACAAACCTCAGCTTGATTATCGAGACACCAAATAAAAAACCCAATGGTTAACAGAGAGAGCTAATGAAGGAGATGTGAACATAGATACAGTACTATAACTTCTGGCATTTGCGTGGGAAGTGTGGAGGAAATGAGGTACCCAGCGAATGGTTGATGGATGCTGAAGCTGGTGGCATGCTTCTGGGGATGGTCTTTGTGTCCACTGGGCAGCCACTGGCCATATGTGGCTACTGAACACTTACATTATGGCTAGTACTGAACAAGATGTGCTGTTTGTGTAAAATGCATACTGAATTCTGAAGACTGAGTATGAAAAGAATGTAAGACTATTTCAGAAAGATTTTTATTGCTTACATGTAAAATTATAATATTCCAGACATATTAGGACATAGATTAAAAAATAATCTCATTTGTTTCTTTTTATTCTTTTTAATTGATGACGACTTACGTTAAAATTACATATACTCTGTTGGACAATGCAGCTATACATTTTTATGTTTAAACATATATATTAATATAATAATATATTAAGAAAAACCAGAGACACCTGAAGTTTTTAGAAAAACATAGAGTGGAATATTTGTAAAATCCCTTATATGTGGAAAGTTTGGGGGTTACAGATTCATTTCTAGGTGTTTTGCAGAGGTCTCCAGCAGGCAGTATGACTGTGGCATTATACGCTCATGTAAAAACTGAAAATTCTACAGTGCATGGATTAGTAGTCCGAGAGGCTAGAATTGCTTCTTTGGCTATTTACCAGATTCTTTTGGTGTTGATGAGCTGTTTTCTTCATTTTGGAAGAACATAAGAACACAATTGGTGATATCATAGTTTCTGATCACATGACTTATTCTCCTGAGTTGAGTTTTTCCCGGACGGATCTGGTTTCTAATGGCCTCTACTGAGCATGAGCAGAGTATGATGTTAAAGGATAATAATGTGGTGATTTAAAGCTGAGAAGTCTGTTTCTTTCCTGTGAAATTTATATAGATGAAAACTCTGTCATGGTCTAGATGTCTGTGTACTCGTGGAATGAGAGGGGAGATGGTGCATTCAGTTCTTGGAGGATGAATACCCTTAGAGGAGTCATCCACATGCTGAGAGTGGTCCTGAATGGGAAAATCGCAACTTCCAGTCCAGTTGCTGTGGTTCCCAGTGAGGAGCCAGGAGAGGATCGCAGACTCTCAATATCCATAGTTTGCTATTTTCTTTTTTTTTCTTGTTAAAATGCTGAAATTAGTTTTTGCAATGTTGTGCAGGCCAAGAGCTTTCCTCAACAGACCATTTCTCCACTCATATGTTAAAGCATGTTATAGTAAAAATTTCCAGTCTGTCAAATATCCTAATAGTCATAAGATACGTACATTAAAGTTTAAGTCTTCTAAGACAAACATCCTTTCTGCATCATCAGTATTGAGCAATGAGCTGCAATGCTAAGAGGCAAAAACTAAATAACCTATGTAATTTTAATTTCACCAATGTCAATAAACTCTAAGTAGATGCCTCTCTGGAGTTAAAGCCTGAAGTAAGATTTTATGTTCATTCATTTCACAAGTATTTGTCAATCTCATTCCAAGTATCAGACACCATACTGGAAACAGGATGTGGTAGGGGATTAGCAGTAGAATCTACCTTCAGGACTCTAGAAGAGGATGTAGACATTAAACAGAGAATTCATTAATTACCATGGTGATACGTGGCTCAAAGAGAAAGAGTCTGGATTTTAATTGGTACCCTGGGGAGAAAAGTTCTATTTTCCTGTGGGTCATGATTCAGGCTGCAAAGATCTGGGCGAAGAGGAATCCCGCTGGGAGAAGGAGATGTGTAAAGTCCTGCCCTTTGGTGTCTTCCAGGTTGCAGGAAGCCACATGGAACTGGGGAGAAGGGTTTGAATTTCTCTGATGCTATGCACTGATTTGCTTGTTTACTAATGGGGATTGAGTCCAAAGTTGAGTTTCTGTTACCTTTGTAACTGAATCTGAACATGATCTAACAACCTGGCAATGGATATAGCCTCAAAGTAGCTTAGAAGTAGTTGCTGGCTCTCATTCAAGTGTAGCTCATTTTCCTGGACCTGAGATGAGTTGGGGGTATTTATTAGTTACTTTTCTCATTGCTGTGACAAAATTCCTGACCAGAAGCAAGTTAAGGCAGGAAGGGTTTGTTTTGGCTAATAGTTTAAGGGAAACAGTAATGATGCACAGATTAAGATACACGGGATGAGGATAAATATGGGTTATATATTTTATTCGGGGAGAAGTCACTCACACGAGGAACCAATGACCCGCAAGTCCCCGCTCCAAGGATCTGCACCCAGGCTGCTCTGTGCCCCGACTGGAACCAACAGAGCACGCCTGTGTGGACCCCAGACCAAATACCCCACACTCATGTACAAACCCAAATGGGCGTGGCCAATGCTACAGGTGCAGCTGGGTGGATCTCTCTCTACAAATCAGTCCATCGCCCTGGGGAAATCGTGGTGGTGGGAGCATGCTGGCCATGTTGTATCCACAGACAGGAGGCAGAGAGGGATAGATGCTCACGTTCTCCTCTTTATTTAGTCCGGAACCTCAGGTTATTAGAGATCTTTCCCTCCTCAGTCAAACCTCTCTAGAAATGCCCTCACAGACACAGTCAGAAGTGTGTCTCCTAAGGGGCTCCAAATCCAACCAAGCTGACCATGAAGATGAACATCATAGGCCATTTGAAGGCTTGAAACCTAGTGAGGAAGCCTGCTTCATTTTGTTCTCACAGGCTCAGAACAGTTTTCAGCTGTTTTCATGTATATGCAGACACAGCAGCCGTGTTTCCTTTGGAGCTTGGGGGTCACTAGAGAAGGACCCATGCTGCCATTTAAGGTTCTGAGGACCATAAAGAACAGACAGCAATGGCACCTAGCGACTGTGGATGAGCTGCGTGTCAGAGGAAAGTATTTGGTTTTAGTAGAGGTCAAAGGCTAGGACATGGTGGTCACAGTAGGAGGAGTTGAAGAAATATTATCAAAATATTTTTAAAATAAGTATGATAGGGGCTGGTAGTGGAGGTTGGGAAAGAAGGCAAAGATGGTTCTGTAGGGAAGCAATAAAGCTGGAATCTATGTCCTATCTTCTACCAAAATCAGTTCTAGAGGGGGCAGAAAGTTAACATTTAAACAACTAAGAAAATGAGGTAGAATCCCACTTTAGTAGTTAATGGAGATAGAAAATCCTTCCCAGATGCAACACAAACTCAGAAGCTATCAAGTAAAAGGCTGGTTCATCTGAATACATATCATTTTTTTTTTTCAAGATCAAATCTTTTTAGTTATGTCAAAAGACAACAGAAATCTTAGGGAAGTAGTAGTAATTTATACAGCACAGATGTGCTTTTATCAGTATATAAAGAGCTCCAACAAATCTATAAGAGAAAGGCTAGTTATTCTGGAGGTGAAGAATATGAGTGTATCGCCCATAAAACTGAACAGAGATGACAAACATACTAAGCACAAACACAAAAGAAGAAATGTGAATGAAAACCTTAGTAACGTGCTATTTCCCACATGCCAGGTCGGTCTGCGTTACACAGCATGGTAGCACTGTTGCGGACCTGAGAAAAAGGTGCTCAAGTACTGGTTGGAAGTTTGGACTAATCTCCGTTCTATGATCTGTCAAAATCACAAATATATGTACTCTGAATTAGCAGCTATGATTCCAGGAGTTTTATTGTACTGATATAAGACTTACTGCTAAGTTATAATACAAGCAACATGTAGAATACATGGATGTTTGGCATACATAGAATATCAACAAAGGGATTGCATGTCATCTATTGGGTAAAATGCCATGCCTATGTAGTATATTTTATATGTGACTATGCAGATAAGTATACATACATTTACACATACAAAACAAAGCTGATGGGCCACAGTCGGCCTCTAGGTCATGTTTGTTTCTTCCCAGGTTCTTGCTTTTGACCTGTGCTGACACATGAATCACTGTGGGAATAGGTACACCATGGATGTCAACAAGCTTGGCAAGGGTGTTTTTCCAGAGGGCTGGTTGGTAAACATTTACTTTTACTCCCTATGTATATACAAATATAAAATATTTTGAAGAATACATACCAGAATCCCCGGGGATGGGTTACTTATCTTAAACTGACTATAAAAGTAACCAGAAAGTACCTGCAGTCTTTCAGTTCCAAGAGTCGATGTCATTTATGATGCCGAGTTCCTAAGGGTGCTTCTGGTATCCAGCCTAGCTGGAGGCCTTTTCAGCATGGTATGTCCAGTAGCAACTTGAGAGAGAGGCAAAGTCTGTGATCACATCTGGGCCAGCAGTTCCGTGGATGTTGTGACCGCTGAGTAGGCTTCTAAGAGTCATCCAACCTGTACACCCTCAGGCCCGCCCCAGGAGGAAAGGGAGGACGTGTGATGGCACCTCAGGACTGTAAGCCAAAAGGTGGGTAGTGTTAGGATAAATGCGCGTGGGGAACCTTGGCGGATCACATGGTGAGCGAGGGACAAACATGCCAGGCAGACAGAGCTTGAGTGAGAAGTTTTATTAGAAAGGGGAGGGAAGGGGGAAGGAAAGAGAAAAGAGGTAAAGAGACACAGAGAGGACAGAAGAGGGAGACAGGAGAAGTCCTGTCTGTCCCAGGGTAACAGCAGGAAACAGAAGAGGGTGGGGGGAGGAGCAGGAAAGAGAGCTTAAGTGGGTGGAGGTCATTCTTTTAAAGGGGTCCTTTGCGTCTGGGCTGACCAGGGTACTGCCTGAGTGCATTCTGCCAGGTGACAGGGGCAGCCCAGCATAATGCCTGAATCCTTACAGGTAGGAGAAAGATAAGCAGCCACACCGATGATGAGACTCATATCCTTTATGGAATAGCTACTAACAAGGAGACACTGTCCTTTGTATTTACTGAAAGAACATCATCACATTTAATTCTGACAGCCACCTTCTAGGTGGGATTATGTTTCCATGCTACTTCTAGAGTAGAGGAGGGTAATTGTAAACAGGACAGATCTGCTGGAGTGGATGCTGATAGCATAGCCTCGGAGCAGGGTGCAGTGTCAGGGTATGGAGAAGTAAGCAGAGACAATGACATTCAGGCGAAGGGAGTGATCAGCCACAGTGGAAAGCAACGTAGGTTTTGTGGCTGGAAGGAAGGAATTGAAAGGAACCCCAGGTGTGCATGGCTGTTCAATTCTCTGCCCGCTGGAGACCCACCATATGTTTTGAACAAGGGGTTATGTGTTCGCCAGTAAGACTGGCAGTCAGATGCAAAGGTTAAACAGTACATTCCTGGGGCACTTGTTATGTGTCTACTGTGGGGAAGAGACTGTAGGAGGCAGAAAAATCATTAACAGTGAGCTAGACGATGCAGTGGCCCATAGAACAAAGGGTGCTCAGATGGTTTGTACACATTTTGTCTCTTGGTGCTGTATTGCTGTTTGAGACAGGGTCTCACTATGTAGCCTGGGCTGGCCTGGAACTCACTCTGGCCCTATAATTCAGGCTGGTCCTATAAATCACAGAAATCCATCTGCCCTTGCCTTCTGAGTGCTGGGATTAAAGGTGTAGGCCAGCACACGCAGCCAGTCTCTTGGTGTTTGATGGAAGCTTTATTTGCCTATGTGGTGGTATATTTATTTGTGTATTTATGTGAGAGTAACTTAAATAGAAGAGAGTTCTTTTTTTTCTCTAGAACATTCTACATGGGAATAAGCAAAGTTTGGTGAATGGTGATTTGTTGACAAATTTATATGCATGGCTTGTTTATGAACTGTATCTTTTTGTTTGTTTGTTTGTTTGTTCGTTTTTTTGGAGGCAGGGTTTCTCTGTGTAGCTTTGGAGCCTGTTCTGGAACTTGCTTTGTAGACCAGGCTGACCTTGAACTCACAGAGATCTATGTGCCTCTTCCTTCCAAGTGTTGGGATTAAAGGCGTGCACCACCACCACCCCGCTATGAATTGTATCTTTTAAATTAAGCAGCATCCACATCCACAGACATTCACTGCCTCTGACCTTGGGAGAGGGAGGCTGGTACCAGAGACTTTCATTTTACAAGTGTCTATCCTCACATAGTATAAAACTTGTCCCACTTAGGCTCCATAGCCCAGTGTGATCTTGAGCTTTTACATGCGTCATTAAGGGGTCATTTCAGTAATAACATGTTGGAGAAAAGATAAAGGTTGTAGCCAAAACAAGATTCAGAAAAAGTCTGCACGCAAGAACTTATTGCTACAAAACTGAAGGTAGTCTACTCCTGACGGGAAATTCCTGTTTTTCTAGTCTTTGGTCCCAGGGCTAGGAGAGCCTTGGGGTTTGTTTGTCACTCTCAGTTCCTCATGCTGTGGCCCTTGATGAGGGCTCAGAAGCCTCTCTGCTTCTTTAGCACTTGTTAGACTTATTTTCATAATGCAGATAAGGTGTAGGTGGGCACTTTCGTAAGATAGCTGCCTTTTCTAACTCAGGGATGACACTCTGCTTTACAAACGCTGGGATCAGAGGACAGAATTTGGATTTCCTCTGTAAAATGTGATGTGGGACTACAACAAATGTTGGACTCTCCTTCAGTGCCGAACTGTCCCGGTTTACCTGTGCTCCAGGAGATGAGGTCCTGATTAGCATCCACTGAGATTTAGCAAGTCATGGCCCCACCCACATCCTAGGTACTGAGCACTGCTTCTCCTTAGCTAACTGTGAAAGAGCTAAAGGAAACAAGAGCCTGATGCCTGCAAGCTGGGCAAAGGACCCAGCTAGAGGAGGGAAGTGTGTGACTAGGAAACAGTGATAGGTTTCTAAGCCCAGCACTACTGGAATGCCTAACTGAAATATTGATTGTGAGGCCCTGTGTGTAACAGTTTCCTCCCAGACAGAAACTTTCCTTCTGCAGGGAAGCTCCTTAGGTCAAAGGTAAACAACTCAAACTAACTTCAGGAAGTCCCTGAAACTGACCAGATTTACTAGGCCCCTCCCTGCCAGAGTAAACAATTAATGCTGGGAGTCCCTCTCAAATAGAAATGAAGCGAGCTGCAAAGAAGACTCTCAAAGGAGAAAAGCTGCAAAGAAGGTCCTGTGACCAGACTAGCTGCCAGGAAGAAGTGTAGACCAGTCTCTTGGAAAGGACTCTCTACAGTCTGTTGAGCTGTCTGCAGGCTGTGCAATAAATTCCAGGCTTTCCAGCTTTTGTGAACTGTCACCCATACTGGGGTGGGCCTTGATGATGCAGATGTGTTTGAGTCATTTCTGCTGCTGTAAGTAATCCCTCACCCATATTCCTATAAGTAACCCCAATAAAACTCATTGGTTCACCAAGTTGGACTTTGCTCTGTTACGGGATTCCTGTCAGGGGTGAATAGACATATGTGTTGGTCTCCCCAGGAGAAGTTTTGTCAAACAATAGTCATACCTCTGACTTGCAGATTTAGTGGGGCAGGGACCATAATTGGTGCCTGAACAGGGACCTGATAGAACAAAGATGAGTGGGGGAAGAGTGAGTGCATAGACCTAGATGAGGAGAGCAAGGCATGTTGCTGAGGCCGAGAAGCCTGAAGTGAGAGCGCTCACAGAGGGAATTACGATACAGTTGCAATCTCCTGTGTGGTGTGTGTTCCTCCGCCTGGGTCTTGCTATAGGTAGTGAGATGTGGACCTGAGGCTGAGTCATCAGGGGTGGGAGTGTCTGTGGAGAAATCCCAGGATGGCCTTCTTCATCTGTGTGGTCTGGGGTGGCATGCCTGCTGGATGAGTGGGGCCCACTCATGAATATGGAGATAACCTGAAAACAGTTGAACATTTAGAGGCAATTTTACAGTGTTTGAGATTATACAGTAAGAGTTAAGGCATCAATGGAGGTTGCCTGGCTTCTGTTGTGTGTAGTTAGCAATTCACCTGAGGTTGGGATGGCAGTCGTAACAGGAACTTGTTTGTACAAGGATCACTTGTAACAAGAAAGGGAGATATCACCAGTGTTCTTTGTGTTGGCTTCTGATTTTGCAACTAAATTAGATGAAGAGGAGGATGAGAGACAGGGGGTAAAAGCCATTAATGATACCCCTCAAGTCTAACTCAGTAGAAAAAAGAAAAGAGAAAAATCTGTAATGCATTGTGCAGATGGGGGCTTTAACAGATCCAAAGCTAGAAACTAGAGGGATCAGGAAATACTCAGCACTTGAACTGCTGGAATCTGGGGAGACTTTTAAATAAGCAGCTAAAGAGTCTGTCACAGCTTGGCTTGTGAGGTCTTAGGACATGGGAGTGGATGGCATCAGTCTGACTGCTGTGGAGGCAGGAAAACCGAGTTATGTAACTTCCCATCTCTCTCTAAGGCAAAGGCTGTATAACCTGAGACTGTATGAAGAAAATCAATCCCCAATGGGCTGGCTTACCAAAGACATTAGCAACGCTCAGTTGTATCGGTCTGAAGTCCCCAAAAGTATCAGGAACTAGAGGGTCACAGAGGAGGGATGGGTACCATGGAGGAACTAGAACTAAGGGAAGCTGCGTTTGAACCCAGTTCACTGGCTCAAATGAAACTATGTTCACAGAGGAGTTGAAGGAAAGGCTGAGCCTGCAGGGAGCTCAACACCAGTGTGCAGCTTAGTGGCTTTGCCGAGTCCTCTGGTGGGGCAAGGCTCTTACAAAGTAGAAAAGGCTTTGGCAGATCTCAGTGACTCAGACCAGCATGTAGAGACAGTTCACAAAGTGGCAGAGTAACCTAGAGGAGACAGTGACATGGTCAAGCAGAGGGAGGGGTCTGTCTGGGGTCCTCGAGGACAAATGTGACAGGATTTGAACTGAGCTGGAGTTCCTGAGGAAAACGCTGATAGAAGTCACAATGTGTGCTGAGAAGCTTCTGTCTGAGAAGCAGTTCAGAGGCATCCTTGACAAAATACGGGTGAAGGAGATCAAGCCTGCCCCAGGGTGGTAATCCCCCAGACTAAGGAGGCCACATTTCCCTCCAGCAAAGGGTCATGCTAGGGGAAGAGATGGTTTCCCAGTCAGGAACTCCCCCAACAGCCAGGTATGGTGAATGGACAGGCTAGAGGGATGCGCCAACCCAGGCCACTCTGACCCAGGGAGCCACATTCACCTTTGACCCTAAGTACATCTGAGGAGGTAAAGACAGACCCACTGAGTTTGTCAGGCATGGGGAAATGTAGGGAGGCTCCCAGGAGGAGCTCCAGGATATGAAAACACAATGGCTCATAGGGAAGGAGTGAGGATTACAGAGAGCTGTTCATGCTTGTGCCCAGCCTCGATCTGTGGAGGAAGCCACTGATACAAATGGACTGAAACTTTCCATTCTGATTTAGAGCTTGCTTGTGTTCAGTGTTCATAACTTGCTAGTTGTGAGCCTCTGGATCAACTGATGCTTTGAGAATGCCTCACCACTGTCTTTATTATGGGCTGGTGGTCCAGGACATGCCTTGTCCCGCTCACGCTCTGGAAATGGTTTTGTTGTATAGACATTGCTAACCTCTGAGTGTTTTACAGATTTGGAAAGCCAGTGGAGAGACAATGGTACTTCCACCCACCTTACAATCCTGCCATGGCTGGGTTAAGTAACTAGAAGGAAAAATGGGTTGTTAAAACAATAGCTACTGAGTTTAAATCCAAAAGGTGTACCTTATGTAGGTGAGAAAGGACACTCTCAGAAGTCATAAGGTCATTTAATGAAAGCCCCAGTGCCATCTCCTTATGAGTTGTTGGCCAGGGTGGTCCTTGAGGTCCCATAAACCATAAAGGCCATTGCTATTGCTATTGGTTATATGCCAGAACTAGATGGTAAGACCTATTGCTGAAGACACTGCATGTCCATACTTTGTATAGGACATGAAGAAATTAAGCTGGGACTAAACTAGAAGCTCTCACCCTCCTGACTGGCTTTTATAGTGCTAGAGGGGGCTGTGTAGGCTGCTGGTGGAGATCTGTCACCCACATTCCTGCTTGGCTATGACTATTGTTGTATTGTTATTCTTGGCTTGGCTATTGTTAAACACTGACATGCAAGTTAGGATGTGCCTGCTTGTGCAATAGTAGCTTGGCTATTGTGGTGAGACCAACAGCCTTCTGACTGGGTTTAAGGCCCACTCTACAAGACAGGGTGCAAGCCTGGTATTGTAAGCCAGAACCAAACCCGTGTTTGGGGAGGTCATAGGCCCCAATTCGGAAACAACTTCTATGGTTTTCTAGATGGATGTGTCACATCCCCTTCTAAACGTGTATTTATGCCCATAGATGACTGCTGTTATCAGCCTCAACCACTGGGGAAGCTCTTGAGTTCAAGTGACTGTTACTGTGAGATGATGGCCTATTTCTTAGCCATGGACATCTACAGTCAACCCCCAAGGCTCAGGATCATTGCCAAAGGGGCAGAAGGAATGTAAGAGCAGGAGGAAGGATAGAATATGACAGTTCCTTCCTAGATTGAAAACATTTCACCCTGCCGGGAAGCTTCCGTCTGTCCTTCCTTCTTCCATGCTTCCACCAGAGGCGGTGAGCAGGCCGGAGGAGGTGAGCAGGCTTCCTCCGCGGTGATACGTTGTGCTGCCACCGGCTCAAAAGCCAACGTGCCAAGTGACTGCAAACTTTTCTGCCTTTTCATTTGCTTTTCTCCCCGCCCCCAATATTATTGGAAAATTGTCTAACAGTGTGCTGGCTGGTCCCTCCCTCTCTCCTTCCCTCCCTCCCTCCCTCCCTCCCTCCCTCCCTCCCTCCCTCCCTCCCTCCCTCCCTCCCTCCCTCCCTCCCTCCCTCCTCTCTCCTCCCTCCCCTCTCTCCTCTCTCCTCCCTCCCCTCTCAGACCCCCCCTTAATTTACACTTCCTCCATATTTGGTCAAAAAGGGTCTGGCCTCCCCTGGGTATCAGAGTGCTGTCTAGTTTTTTTCTTTTTCTTTTCCCATTTATTTCTAATGTACATTGGAACCTGAGCCACAGATTGTTGTGGGCGGCCATGTGGGTGCTGGGAATTGAACCCAGGTCCTCTGGCAGAGCAGCCAGTACTCTTAACCTCTCAGCCATCTCTCCAGCCCCTATGCTGGCTAGTTTTATGTCAGCTTGACACAGGCTAGAGACATTCAGGAACAAATAACCTGAGTTGAAGAAATGCCTCTACCAGATCAGCCTGTGGGCAAGCCTATGGGGCATTTTCCTGACTGATGATTGGTTTGTGTGGGCCTAGCCCATTGAGGGCACTGCCCCCACCACCACTCCGCCTGGGACCTGTGGTCCTGGGTTCGAAAGCCAGTAAGCAGGGTTTTCCCATGGCCTCTGCATCAGCTCCTGCTTCCCTCTGGGTTTCTGCAGTTGAGTTTCTGCCTGGACTTCCTTTGATAAAGGAATGGAATGTGGAACTGAAAACCAAAATTAACTCTTTCCTCCCTGAGTATGATGGCCATAGAAACTAAAACACACAGCTACTCATAACAAAACAACCCTGACACAGAATGGCCACTAGCTTTGTTGAACAGGTGAGGAAAATTGGGCTTGAGGATAGATGAATGACTCACTCCAGGGGTGAATGGCTGGCGTGTGGACTTTGTTACTTCCGATAATACCGCCCTTCCACATGGCCCTGCAACACAGGAAGACATAGAGCTTCCTGCTCTGCAAACATGCAGCCTTACCTATGTTTGTGTGCTTTAATCATGCTCTTCCCACACCAAAAAATAGATTTAGTTTTAGAAGGGTTATGAGCAATAGAAAAGTGTGGCCATAGTGCAAAGAGCTCTTATCTGCCCCAGCCAAGTTTTTCTGGGTAGTAGTGTCTTAATGTTATCGAACCAATGAGCTGGTGCTGGCATAGAAATACTGAGAGTCCCTTTGCTGTTGTACTGTTCCTACCAGGTTTCCAGATTACATTAAATTGCTGTGTCTCCTGGGCTGGGCTCTTCTTGTCTGGTACAGTTCTCAGATATCTTAGTGTGTTTTGTGCTGCTAAAACTGAAAATATTTACTTACTTTCTATTTTATCTGTATAGGTGTTCACCCATGTAAAAGCTGTATGCAGTGATACATATAGTCCCAGAGCTTTAGAGGAGAGACAGGCAGATCCCTAGGGTTTATTGACCATCCTGCCAGCTGAACTCCATGTTCAGTGAGATACCCTGTCTCAAAAGATAAGATGGAGAGAAAGGAGGAAGTCATCTGCTACCAATCTCTGTTCTGTACATATGTGTGCACACATACACACAAACATGTGCATATTTATAAAGAGGAGAAATTTATCTTTGTATAATTTTGTGCAGCCGGGACATCCAGGATCAGGGTGCTGCCATCTGATGTGGCCTTACTGTGCTCTCACACTGTGGAAGGACAAGCCAGAGAATCTACTCTTGGAAATCCTTCAAACGGTCCATTCACAATGGCTGTGTTTCATGACCAGCAGCTCCCACAGCCCACCCTCCATGATTTGAGAGGGGTGGCTGTGTCTTATGGAATGGTCTGGTGATGTTTATGTGTGTGAGGAGAAAGGCTCACAGAGGTCATGTGGCTTTCTCAGGATGTCCCGTGGAGGCTATGTGCTACCATGGTGTGCATTTCTGTGCTTGGTGCATTCTGAGGGTGTGGAGACCTGTTTTGCCTTTAGAGGGTAGAGGATCTGGCTAAGTGTCCTGGCATTTGTCTGTATGGGAGATTTTTCCTTCCTGTTTATTTTTTTATTCCATCACTTACTACACATCACTGTAAATACATGGGTGTTTTCTACTGGAGGTTATAATCCAGGAGCACTGGGTTTGTTATTTCTGAGTTCTAGCCATGGGGAACTTCATCAGCTGGCTCCCATTTGCTTTTGATGTCTGTCCATCCTGTGACTTTCCTTACTAGTGTCCTTTCTGGTGCTCCAGGGTCTTATGCCCTTTTTGGTTCTCTAGGGTCACCTGTGTACTCTCTGTGTCCCCCAGAGTCATCTGGCTGTAAAGTTGGTCCTGGTTCATCAAGTCTACTTTACCACCCATACCTGGATCATGACCCACAGTGACAATCACTGATCTGTCTGTAGCCATCTCCATGTTAAAGAGATGGACCTCTGAAAGAGGCAGCCTATCTAAGACCACTCCCTGGTGGCCAGGACTACATCCTCGGCATCCAGTCATGTGCCCTCCGCATGTCTATGTATCGACTGATGTTTCCATTGCGGTCCAGGTTCGGCATAGCACCAACCCATCCAGGTCATTGTGTGAGCCAGTCAGATATGAATTTTCCTGCATGTGCCCAGGGCAGGGTCAGCAGAGGTGCTGGCATGTTCTGTGTGGAGGCTGCTGACACAGATCTGTGCTCTCTAGCCTGAAGAGGATTTTGCAATGTGAACATGTTGTAAACACACAGGCTGAGTACGGATGCAGCAGGCCTGCCCACGTGACTGGCCAGGCTTCAGTGGGGAGGTGGACCAAAGAGAAGCTTTAGAGTCCATTGGCTTCTTGTGAGCGCACAAAAGGTAGTGGATTCAAGAGGAGTGAGTGCAGGCAGTAAGGCCCTATGCTTCATCCAGTGGACTTCCAATAGTCGCCAGCGCCGAGCAGAGCAGGTAGACAGTGTCCTCAAACCTGAAGCAACCAGGCAATAGGATTAGGTGTAAATATTCACACATACCAAAGACAGTTTCCTTTTCAAAAATGTAAATGAAATTTTATGTGTATGTATGTTTTGTGTAAAGGTATGTGTGTGCACAACTTCAGTGCCCAGCAGAGGCCAAGAGAGGGAGTCAGGTCCCTGGAACTAGATTTACAGACAGTTGTGAGTTACCATGTGGGTGCTGGGAACTGAACCCAGGTCCTCTGGGAGAGCAGCCAGTGCTCTTAGCCAGAAAGCCATCTTTCCAGCCCCTGACATTTTTCTTTTTAAGTGAGGAAATATTATAGCCACCAGAAAGCTCCAAAGTTTCGGAGGCTAATACATGACACGCTTACTTGATATTGATTTTTCAGAGTGTTCCATTTCAAAAGACTTCTGTCTGTTTTATTTTTGTTTTTATTATTTATGTGTATAATCAAGGCTGGACTATCTGGATGAAGAATTGATCCTTTAAAAGTTTTGAAAGGAATGAGGAAGCAATAATATCTGAGGCCATTTGTTTGAAAATGAAAGACATCCATTCGGTATCAGAACAATAAAAAAGAAAAAGCTTTTGGTTTATGTTGATGAAACATTCACATTAGGATTAGCTTCAGGTCGAGGAGGGTTTGGGTACCCAAGCTCTGCTGCCCTGTTTATTACCACAGACTGTTTTCATCTGGGTGCCTTCTCAGGCAGGCTTTCTTCAGAGGAGGCCTCTTAGCAGTCTGCACAGGGAGCAATGGTTGGAGCCATACTTAATTTTTTTTTTTTTAATGTATAGAGTATACAGTGTTCTACCAACATGTGTGCCTGCAGGCCAAAGAAGGACACCAGGTCTCATTATGGGTGGTTGTGAGCCACATGTGGTTGCTGGGAATTGAACTCAGGACCTCTGGAAGATCAGCCAGTGCTCTTAACCTCTGAGCCATTTCCATAATTATTTGTGGGCTGTCGGTTTTTGCCTGGGTCATGGGCCTAGTCCAAATCACTTGCTGGGATCTGGATCTTCAGAGCAAGTGTCAGAAGTATGCTGTGGAATTACGGAAAGACTGAAATGTTGGTGTCAAAAGGAGGAATTGATAGGTCATTTCTGATTGATTTTTGGCCACCATTAGGATAAACACTTTGCTATTGGGTAAAGGAATGTAACTTTGACCTTCCCTTTTCCTTCCATAATGTGCTTGGTATAGATCATTAGATTAAAAACTTACATGAATCAAGAACTATTTGGTTCAGATTTTTTACTTGCCTTCTGCAAATGTCACTGTATCTTAGTGACAGAGACAAAGTGACAGACATCTAAGGCTGTAACTAAAACTGTGGCTGCATCCTCTGTCTTCCGTCTGGAGCAACACCTGCTTGGGGATGCATCAGTCCATGGGAACGGGTTTGGTCCCTTGACCAATGAGATATGGAAGGCATCCTATGTGGATTCCAGTTAGTCCTACGTACCACCTCCTAGTACAGCAGGAAGAGGCAGTCAGTCACACCCCCCCCCCCCCCCCCCCGCGGTTGTTCATTTCCTCCCTTCTGAGTCCTGTGGAAATCAAATTCAAAATGAATTAACACCCACTTCAGAAGAGAAGCCGTGGGGTCTGTTCATGGCCTCAGAGCACCCGATTGATGTCTTTATATTTTCTAGCTAAATATGAACAGTCTTTTTGTTTAAAAAAAAAATCTGTCCTCACCATGATTGTGCATTGAGTTTGTTTTCTCCAAGTTCTCTGCTTATTTTAAGCCTTGCTGGACTGGTTCATAACATCATGTCTTTTTGGTTTTTTTCTTTTTTTTTTTCTTTTTGATTTTCAAAATAATTGTGTCTGGGCGATGGTCATCACAAAACCCCCCTTGATTACATTTCTCCTCCATTTATGCAGCACCCATGCCTTTGTATTTTGAGAATATTTTTAGAAACCTAATGAGGCGGAAGGATTTGTGTATCATTTCCCTTAGCTTCCCTCTGTTCAGACACCTGCGCTTGCCAATAATTACCACGCCTGTGGTTCACATTCTTGTGTTCTCTGTCTGTTGTGCAGTGTTTTAAAACAATATTGGGGAAAAGCTGGGTGCGGAGGCTTATATCTGCACTGGAAAAAATAGTTTTGTGTTTTTTTTTCATGGTAGTTCAACAGAAGATGCCTCTAAAGAGTAAAAGCTATTTGAGTACCATTTCAAGGACACGGTATTGTATTTTCCTCTTCTTCTGTCACCCTTACCGATACAGCCTACCTCCTTTGGTCATCTTGTTTCTTAATAATAATAAAAAAAAAATGCTATTTGTGACTCCTTCATTTTTTCAGGAGTAGGAAATTGCTTTGTGTGGCATCTCTTGACAGTAGCTTTTTGGGTCAAACCAGTGTGAGCCAACTGGGTGACAGTCACCACAGCATCTAGAAAACATTTATTCATGAGAAGCACTTCCCTCTCTGAGAAGAAGGGAGGGGGTTGCTGTGGACTTTGAATGACAGTCAAACCACTGAACTGTCGGCGCTCACAGCATCCGCAGGAGCACATTCTGTGTGCTGGCCACTACACAATAACCAGACGAAGCTTTTCAGAGAAGGAAGCCCAGATCAGTTTTAAAACAATTTGCATGGAATCACTCAGTGGCTTACGCTGTAATTGAGAACATTAAGTGGACTGTCCAAGGGGTAACTTCATTTACCACGTACATACTAAAGGGTAAAAGGCAGAGCGCCAGGCATGTTTTAGCTCACATGAACTCATACCAAATGGGCGTAACGATTGGAGGTGGCTTTCTCCAGCTCGTTGTCTGCCACGGCCACTGCCAGCTCTGCAGCCCCCACTAGGGCTTCGTTTCACACTATCACTGAGCAGCACATTTGGGATTCATTAAGAAGTGGTTGAAGGCAAGGCGAGTTTTTGCTTACTGCAGGGGCAGGGAGTCTGCTTAGGACTTTATTGATGGGAAAGGGGCAAAGGGACGTATGGGTTTCTTTCCCTGACCTTAGAGTGCTGGCAATTTGATTTTCCTTTTTCCTTTTCAGGTCTGCCCTGTCTCAGCCAAGACCAAGAGACACCACCACTTCTTTCAGAAGCACCGAGCTTATTCAGGTATAGTCACCGGAACTTTCTAGAATGCTCTAATGGTAGTTCTCCTGACTTGATATTTGCTCTTGGCAGCACTGGGCAAAGCAGCTAGAAGAAGTTAATTCCAGTTACACGGATGAGCAAGCAGGATTGTGGGGGTGGGGAGGTACTTGGCAGCGTATGGCTTTGACTGGTGAAGCAGAGACGGGAAATGCAGGAGGACAAAGGTAACCTCTGTTAAAGGGATTGCAGTCAGCCAGAGGACCATGAGGAGAAAGTGATGCTGCAAGGCCGGGAGAACTAAGGGGAAAAGAAACAAGACAGTGTGTCTGCAGTGAAGAATGGGGTTTTATTCCTGTCTGGAAACCCTGTAAGTAGTTTGAAGACAGGTGCTAAGGTCACAAAGTGCAAGGAGAGTTCAGGTTTCAGGGACAGGCAGAGTGTCTGAAAGTTTTAGGTCTGCCCCTGAGCCTGGCTTTGTAAACTGATGGCTTGCCTTCCGAGGGAGCTTGTGTGTCGATGGAGGCCTTGCTGTGGGATTATGGTTGCGAGACACTAGATAGCAGGCCATGCAGTTTTATCCTTCAGTTTTCATGAGTTCATCAGACGAGCAGGTGGGGAATAAAGCCAGGGTGGAAAAAAATGATGAAGGATTGTATTTTAAAACTTAGCTGTTTTCTAGCCTGACTGGCTTGATGGGTTAGGGAAAGATAAAATAATTATATCTGCTGTGTGTTGCCCAGATGTAGCTGCATCTGGAAAGAACAGAAAGGACTGGTTAGCTGGGGGTGTGGCAGGGCTAGTGGTTAGCCTGGAACAGGCTTGACAGTGCTTCCCATCCAGGGAGATTGAATGAAGCCTTGAGACCCAGTGTGTGACACTACAAAGTAGGTTCCTGGATGATGATGGGAGCCACCTCCAGCTTCTTGTCCAGATGTTGGCCATGGTTCATTTGTATTCTGGGAGGATGTGGAAGTGTTTATCATGAAGGCTGCTCTTGGTCTTGGTAGCAATGCACACATTAGTGACCTGGGAATGTGAAGTGGGAATTACACCTGGCAGTTTGCAGATGGTGAAGCCAGTGGTAAGTTGGAGGCAGTTGGGAAACTGCCTGATGTCATAGCTGTAACTGCAGGACTTTCTTAGGGTCAGGAAGTAGTTTGAGTGAAACGGCTTGTGATTGCATGTTTAAAGAATATCCATTCTGTCGTCATTTATTGTACGCCTGTAAATTCAGTGCCCTGTCCCTTGTAGGTCCTAAGAATGTAACTGGGATGTGTGATCTTCACATTATAAACAGATAGTATGTGTGTCAGGTCTGATAAATGCTGTGGGGGACATTAGAGGAGAGATGAGAAGCTTGAGGATGTATAGCAGACCAAGAGTTGACCTTCACTTTTAATTAAGATGGTCAAAGACCCCGAGGCCACCGAAAGGCCTGTGGATCAGCCCATAGGCAGTGACTAGAATTCTATAAGAATGAAATTACGTCTGTCTTGTTGATGAAAAACATGAATCCCAAAATGAAGCAGGAATGAGTATCCATTCCCATCGTGGGAAAATTCTAGTTTGTTGCCTTATTGGTAGTGATCATCAGCTGGGAATATTGTTAATGGCTTTAAGAATATTTATGAATAAGAGTTACAACAGTAATTAAATTACAAATAGCTTGTTGGAAGCCTCCTATGTGCCAGGTATTGTTAAATGCTGGCAGTGTACACACAGTCCACGACACCCTGTTCCACGAGTCTTTCTGTGAGTAAGACACATTGAAGAATTTTAGATCACATCCCTTACCTGCTGTGCGGTCATACCTCCTCTCTCTCCTCAAATCCACCCCTTGGCACCTCAGCAGGAACTCATAGTGAGCCCAGTTACCAGAGTTCAGTGATGCTTCCTGTATTCTTGACTAAGATCTTTCAAAGTGCCTTTCACACTTATTTTAAAAGTCTTATTTTTGCTGGATGGTGGTGTCACATGCCTTTAATCCCAACACTAGGGAGGCAGAGGCAGGCGGATCTCTGTGAGTTCAAGACCAGCCTGGTCTACATGAACTAGTTCCAGGACAGCCTCCAAAGCCACAGAGAAACCCTGTCTTGGAAAAAAAAAAAGTCTTATTTTTATAATTACTTGATTAATTTAGAGATAGTGTCTTGCTGTGTAGCCCCACTAGCTGGGAACTCTCTTTGTAGATGAGGCTGGCCTTGAACTCACAGATACCCACCTGCCTCAGGCTCCCCTGTGCTGGAATCAAGTGTTGGCCTACCAGGCTTGAATCTACTTGTAAGTTTTAGAAGCATGGTTCAGTGATTATGTTCCTGCTAAAATCTTGCAGTTTTGAGACACGGAATGACTTTTTAAAAAATCTGCATATGTATTTTGCCTACATATATGTCTGTACACCATATGCGTGCCTGGTGACTGCAAAACCAGAAAAAGGTGTTAGATCCCCTGGAACTGGAGTTCCAGGTGGTTGTGAGCTGCCATGTGGGTTCTGGGAATCAAATCCAGGTCCCCTGCATCTATTCCAGGGCCTTCTTGCTATATCACAACATTGCAGAAAGCTTCACATAGCAAGCAAGTCAAGGAAAGCATAGTAGGTCTGTTGTCTTTTCTTGTGTGGTCATTAATAACCCTTATTACCTCCTCAAACCCCAGTTACCATCCTGTGGTCCACCTTCAAAGAGCAGCAACATGAATTTCTAGATTGTTCTCGGGACATTCAAACTGAAACTGTTTTTAGCCTTTGGTTTTTTATACTGTGCTGTTAGGTAAACTTTAAGACATTATTACTATTTTATTCATGTAGGTAGGAGGTAGGACAGGTAGGTGTGCGGAAATCATTATCCCTATGTCTGTTCCTGTGTCAGTTACATTTCTGCTGTTGTGATAGAATGCTGTGACCAAGGAAGCTGGGCTCATGGTCCCATAGAAGCGAGTGTCCATCATGGCTGGTGGCATCGCAACAAGCAGCAGGGTGGGGCGGGGGCAGGGAGCTGAGGGAACACACCTTTTACTGCATGAAGCAGAGAGAACACACTAGAAACTAGAAAAAGGGCAAGGCTCTGAACTCTCCAAGCTCCTCACTAGACTTCTCCAAATAATGCCACAAATGCCTGGCCCTTGGGGGATATAAGTCCCCCCCACCCCTCCTGGTTCTTTCTCGTTGATTTGATAAAATACATGACAGAAGGGACTTCTGGGAGGAAGGGGTTTGCTTTGTTTTTAGAGGGAATTCATCATGCTGAAGAAGGCATGGTGATGGGGTTATGCCACGGTGGCTTGCTCACATGTCATCTAACCAGGAGTCAGAGATCTCCAGCCTGGAATCAGAGGCAGGCATAGCCTTCACAGTCTTCTTCTCCAACCCCACAGGGGTCTACAATACCACATCCCAGAGGGTGTCTGACTTCCTGAAATAGTGTCACCAAGCTGGAGACAAGCTGCTCAAACTCTGACCCAGTGGGGGCACATTTCGTACTCAAACTGAAGCACACCCTCTAGTTAGTTAGTTAGTTTGTTTTCATTGCTGAACTATGTGAGTGATGGCCAAAAGTACCGAGTTCATAGAGTGGGAGTGCAGAGAGTGCTTGCCTGTCTAAATAATCTCTTCGCAGCTGATCTGCCCAGGCTAAGTGTGTCTCGAGTGGATGTTTATGTGCATTCCAGGCATGTAAACGGTTCTTGGCGTATGAGTAGCTATAAAGTCACCATCATTACACAGGTAGTTTAGAGCTATTTTGGTTTGATGGCTTACCTTGGGACTCTATGTCCTTATGAAGAAAAGATTAAAAGGTAACTGTCTCTTGATGAAAAGGATAATAGCTTGATGTCTACAGATCCTTTAAATTGAGTAATAATAATAATAATAATAATGATAAACTCTTGTGTCTGGATAGACAGATTATTCACAAAGCAGTACGTGGACTCCTGGGGCTCGGAATGTGCTTTATCTGAGTCACTGTGTATTTGAGCCTTGTTGTTAATTTGTTTCCCATGGAACCTGGGGTTTTTGGACGAAGCAGAGTGGAATGGATACCGTGTAAGTGGAAGAAAGGAATTTTGTGAGGGGAAACTTCATGCATGTGCCTGTCTGAGCCTTGCTGCTCCTGCACCCCTCTCTGAGTGTGGTCAACAGCTGAAGAAGCCTGCAGGACAGTTTTCCCTTCTGGACTAATTAGAAGGGAGATTATTTCCTTTATGAGCTTTTGTCTCCAGCCTGGATGCACGCTATGCCCTGGGTCATGTCATGGAACATTTAAAGGAGTGTCAGGTAGCACTGGCCCTGTTTTAAATGAAGTCTCATTGCCTTGGTCCAAAGGGACGTGGTGTTTTCTTTCGTTCATCCATCCCACCCATCTTTGCGTTTGTTCATTTAGCATTCATTATTTGCACTGTGCAAGGACCTTACATAGACGGTGGGGTCTGTCCCTAGCACCCTTCCACCAAGATAGTCCTTGGCTCTCAGCCACTTAGTCAGGATGCAAGCTTGCTGTTTCCTAATGTGCTAATTCTTTTTTATTTTCTTCTGAGAATCTACTTGGTTTTCATACTGAGAAGCATAACAGCCCTTGCTTGGTAAATGTCTATTTAAGAGGAATATTAAGTTTGGCCATCATTCAGCAGACACTCGGTACTTTAATAGGAGACATTGAAAGGCAACTTCTGAGCAACCTTTCCTGCAGAGATGGAAGTAAGAACCTGCTGGCATCTTCTCCCTGTAAAGAAGCCAGCCTGGGGAAGAGTCATTTGGTTTGGAGAGATAGGCGCTAACTCCCTGGCAGAGCTGACAAAGGCTGCATCTCAGGAATGTAGTCACAGATGGTTGTCTGAGCAATTGGAGTGCTGAAGGGAAAGTACTCCAGAGGTATGATGTCTAGAAAGGCCGGAGCCATTTAGATGAGTTCTGGGAAAGGCTTAAGGGGTTAGTGTGTTTACAGTTTCATCTAATGACGATGTGTTGTCAGGGCCTGGGAACCCTGATGTGAGCTTGCCATACTCTCCCTCTGGAGATGCAAGGCCCAGACTTGAGAACATTGTAGGATTGATTGTTCCATGAATTGCATCAAACTGGGGAAGTAATTTGAGCACTTAATGTTCCAAGGTAGCTCATGTAAGAACAACATTCATCCAATTTCAGCGTATTCTTCAAAGATGCTAAGAATAACTAGTTTGGAAAAGAAAACTGTCTGATGTTGCCAATGTTCTATACCAAATATCCCATAACAGCCAATGTGGTTAGTGGTTATGTGACACTGGCTGAATCTTGGAGCCTTCCCTATCCTTAAAATCAGAGATTGGACGCCTTAAACTTCATAGCTCACCCATTGCTGAATAGAACTGCCCGTGTCAGTCTAATATGAGTGGTTCAGGTGTCTCTCCAAGACTGTAGTCCTGTTGGAGCTCTTTGTTTGATGTTTGAACCAGTTGACCAGACAGCGCCCCCCCCCCCGCCCCCCCCCGCATTCTCTCCTGTCCTTCCTTTTCATTGTTTTGTGACACAGAATACTTAATCCCTTCCTGAAGAAGTGTTGCCATCAGTGGTCCCAAAGCACCCTCCATCCTTGCTTATGTCAGAGTAAAATGGTCTTGTGCTTTGAACAAAATGAAAGTGTTTGCGCAGTGTTCATTCACTGGAACCGAGTGTGCTGTGGATGTCCCACCCGATTCTAGAGATTGCACAGCAGGCCTGGGTCTAAAGTGTTCGGCTCTCCTCATTTTTGTTTTTTTAGATGTTTAGACCAAAATTAATAGGAAGATTCTCTGCAAACAGGTTATTCCCCTGTGGTGCTTTGTCTTTCGTTTTTGTTTGTTTGTTTGTTTTGTTTTGTTTATCTGTTTTTACTGGGAAGAAAAGCAAAGAATACTTTCTGAGCTCAGCAGTTTCTGGGGAAAAAGAAAAAAGAGCGTCCATGTGTCCTTCCCATAATTAATGCTAACTTTGGCTTTTCTCACCAAATTTCTTTCTAAGCTTTCGTGATGGTTTTGTACTTTCTATTGTACTCATAGTAGTGGACTTACATGCGTGTATTTGACATTAGTGTGACTTCTGGTTCAGCTTTACAGTCTATGCTCACTGTTAACCAGAAGGGATACAAGAAGCTCAATATAAATTCTTTATTCAATACTAAAATTTTGCTTTTTTGATCATTTTTTAAAATTTAAATTTGAAACAAGCTTGTTTTACATGTCAATCCCAGTTCCCACACCCTCTCCTGCCCGCCCCAACCCCATCCCATCCCCTTTCTGCTCCCCAGGGAGGGTGAGGCCTTCCATGGGGAATCCTCAGTATTTTTGCTTTTTACTTGAGCAAGTAGTTGACTTTTGTTTGTTCAGAAAGCAGAGAAGGAAACAACTTCAGGGTGAATTTGTACTCAGTGGTGGGAAAGGATGTCCATATGAGATTCGGACTTCTTCCCATAGTCTCAAGAGTCTTCATCACCATTTTCCCCATGCTCTGTCTCCTGGGACCACAAGCACTGGAAATAAATAATAAAATCTTTAAATTATGGTTTCATAAGGAGAAATTGTTGACTTAAATATTAAAGGAGCAGATGTATAGGGGCATGTATGTAATTTAACTAATAAAGTTCTAAGAGGCCCGGGGCTGCAGTGCAGGTGGGAACACATACCTGCTATATTGCCAAGCCCTGGGTTCACTCCCCCCGAAATAGAAATTTAAGACTCTTAGCTTTGTATAAGGTGAAGCTCAGAAGTACTTTTCAACTCAGGCTCCTGAGATTTTGTGACTTGACTTTTAGCTTCCCCACTGACTCGGAGGTTGTGCTTCATGATGACCCGTGTTCCAGGTTTCATAACTTTGCAAAGCCCAGCAGAGCAGACCTGTTCTACACTGCCTGCCCTCTTTCCTTGTATCCTTCTTGTTGTCAGCCGAGGAACTTAATGTGTTTTCTTGCTGAACTCACTTGATTCTGCTTTTCCCTTTTTGGGAGCTTTGGTGAGTTTAATTTTTCTGTCTGTCTTGGATTTCAGTTGCTATCAGGAATTAAATGACTATTGATACAAGCATTTTTGATTCTATAGAAACTATCCTTTATCACAACCACACCCGTGTGTGTGTGTGTGTGTGTGTGTGTGTGTGTGTGTGTGTGTGTGTGTGTGAAGGTGTTTTGTTTTTTTTTCCTGGTAAAGAAACAAGATGTGACGAATTCATTATCCATTTCCTTAGGAACTGTTATGCTGGCTGGCTGTACTGTTACAGAGTAAATGATTATTTTTGGCCTGGCATAGAAAGCTAATAATTTACAATAGAATTTCTGTGGAAAATAGTCCTCAAATTCCAGGCAGTTGATTTGCAAGCATACCTTCGACTGATAAGACACTACTTGTTAAATAGTCGACTAAGGCTGGGGCTTTGTTTTGGTTCCTTTAAGTTTGCCTTTGCCCTAGTTTGGTTTCATGAAAGCAGAGCCCAAAGCAAGGATTTCAGTTTGAGTACAGGTAGTTTTCTTTTTTTTTTTTAATGATCTCAGAAAGGCGGGGTGAAGGAGCTGGGACAAAGAACTGTTGACAGCAGAGTGTGTTGTGAAGGTTGATGCTATAGACAATTTGATTCTGCCCCTGGGCTTGTTGGGATCTGGAACATTTACGGTCACACCATGGCATGCAGCTGTGCTCTTGACCTGCTTGTGTTCCTACACTTCCGGGCGGGGTTTACTTTCTAGCTAAGCTGGCAACTCTGTCCCAGAGAAGAGAAAAAGAGACCCGTGCTGCCTGTGGTGTGGGCTTTCAGCTTGGATCCCCTCTATGGCTGTGGTTGAAACCAGTCGAGGTCGATGGGATAAGACAAGAGCCACCCTAAACACTGGCTCTCACCAACCCCATCAGGTTGACTGTGTGCAGAACAGGCAACTATTTCCCTGAACCCAAACTATACTTATTAGAAAACCACCACCACTTACGGACCACTAAGGAAGGAAATATACAACCTCGGTGATTAGATGTGCTGAGTAGAAAGCCACGATGGCCATTAATGGTGTGACACACCCGATGTCAGGAAATACTAGGATGTGGAAAAAGTCGATTTGAGAACTGATGAAACATGTCATCAGGTAGGCATGTGTGCCTGCATGTCTTATCATGGAAGGATATTGGAAATGAATTAAGTGTTGTATCAGTGGCTCTGATGTGAAGAACCAGTGGTAAGTTCTAGGTGGATTCACAACCATATTGCAGACATTAATTCTCCACAGCCTCGTGGATTTGCTAGCTGTGTTTACAGGTGACAGTGTATGGACATGGTACCATGAAGCTTTGAAAGAAGTAGAGGAGTAGAGGTTGGGAGAAACCGTGGTTTCTCAGCCTTTTGGTGAATCATTGACAGTGTATGTGGATCACATCTGAAACTGGTGGCTGCTGTTCAGATGCTCATGTTTCTGTGGACCCGAGCAGAACACCGGTCATTAGAACAGCTAGCTTTCTTCAGTGAGGCAGTCACAGCCATGCACTCAGTATACACAGAAAATATTTTTCCTAATGCAGATGATAGAACCACAATGCTTCTATCATCTTCGTGCATTCTTGATGACTAAGGAGGTAGTCCTTAGTGAGACCATCTTCAACATGAGAGCAGGCAGACATGTACTCAGTACAGAGAGAGAATCAAGATCCTGGGAAGTACAAAGATAAAGATGTCCCATCCATAGGACGGATAAGAAATAGTCCCACGGAGTTGGAACTTCGATGGCAGACATCATTTTGCCTCTAAAAGTATCTTTAGTGACTCAATTGTAGTGTTTTTATTAGTGATTAAGTCTGGGGCTTAGCCCTGCCTTCTGAAGTGGAATAGGTCAGAGTCAGATGTCTTCTCTGTAGGTGTCAACAGTCAGTTCCTCTGAGGTAGAGGAGGTCAGTGTCTTCTGTTCAACAGTACTTCAAATAATTGAAAATAGCAACTTTGTCTTCTCTTTCTGAGAGTGTTTTGAGACAGTGTCTCACTATATAGCCCTGGGCTATCCTGGAACTCATTCTGTAGACCAGGCTAGTCTTGAACTCACAGAGATCTGCCTGCCTTGGCTTCCCAAGGGTTGGGATTAAAGGTATGTGCTACTTTACCTGACAAGACTGTTTTTTCAGGTCAATGTTCCCAGACAGGAAGCCAAGAGAAAGTTGTGTGTGTATGTCTACCCATAGCATTCAGGGAAGCTATGACCTTAATCCATCCTGCTATCAGCTTCAGCTCAAGTTTCTCTAAGGGTCTGTGTGATTGCTGTATGATATTTGGAACTTGTTTTTATTTCCAGTAACATATTTAGAACTGAGCATTGGATTTTAAAAGACAACTGTTGTTAGTGTTTAATATCTGATATCAACTCCTACATTATGAAACATACTGATGGATGAAAGGTATGCCTACTGTGAAATCATCAGCATCAATCCCAGAATCTGGCACAAGAGAAACAGGAAGTGAATCCATATACATACATATTCATATACACACACATACATGTATATATATATATATACACACACATATATGTATACACATGTACACATGTATATGTGTGTGCATACATGTATATCTGCATATAAACACATATACACATGCATAGATATATACTCACACATATACATATATGTGTGCCCATATTTATATGCACATATATATGCATATGCACACATACATATATACATACATTTATATTCACATACATAGACACATATGTATTACTTCTGCTCATGTGGTTGTGAGCTGCCATGTTGGTGCCATGAACTGAACTTGGGTCTTCTTAACTTCTGAGGCATCTCTCTAGCCCCCATATAACTTATGTTCAGTCTTTAGGTAGTGTTCTGTTATTTACTTAGACATAGTGATTCCAAGATACTTTTCCTAACATTTGGCCTCTGCCGTTCGTGGATGGGTAGGGAAGTTATGTGGTTAAATGTTTCCTGGTCTAGTTGGTGGCGTAAACCTGGGAGAGCAGTACCTAGAAATGAGGTGGGCTAAAGTCTCATGCAGTAGCCAACTTTATTCAGAGCAGCAGACAATTTGTACTCGAGGATTAAGAAGAGTCGCCTGAGTGAGGTGTTCAGTCACAGGGACACATGGCAAAACATGTTATCCCATAAAGACATTTGAGTAACCGCAGGTGACGTAAACTCACTATTATCTGGTGCATCTGGGAGGAGCACAGAAACACATTCCAATAACAGTTCTGTGGTTTGAAGAACCCAAGGTCGCAAGACTCTTGTTTTCTTACAAATACTCAGAATTCCCCTGTGACTTGGACTCTGTTCTGACAGAGATAAAACAGTATGCTCAAGTTTGACTTCGAGAGGCGTTTCAGGTTAGTTGCTGTGGAAAGGTACTCCTGTGATGTGAGAGGATGTGACCTCCCAGGGGAGTGGCCTGGGAGCTTGGGGGTGGGGTGGCAAGGGTGTCAGTTGGGAAGTCAGTGCCAAGGTCTTTGAGCTTAGTGGCGTATATACAGTTCCACAGGTCTGGGGCCTGGGTCCTTCTGTGGACCTTGGATTCACCCTGGAATTCACCATTCGGAATCCCATAGGGGTCCTTTTCTCTGCTTTAATTCACTTTTGGAAGGAGCATAGTGAATAGTAACATCTCACATACTTCAGTTTTGTTTTTATTTTATTACATAGAATTACAGCCACTCATTAACGGAGCCTGATGTGCAGCCTATGACTCAACAGCTTGACCATCACAGGCTTGGGCAGTCTCCAAGCTTGTGTCTGGAGATCCCAAGTCTTGCTAAGGCTCAATGATCCAACCTCCTGTAGTGTTAGGACTGCTCCTTCTGCTGTAGTGACTTAAAGGTGACAGGATCGGATATGAGTAGTAGAGCTGTTGTTTTCATCTAGAAAAAGACCAAGAGCCCATTTGGGAGGGTGGTTACTTGATATTATAGGAAAGAGAAAGAAGGAAGACATCTTCATAGAGCTGGATATAGAAATGGAATCCATTTCTTTCTCTCTTGTCTCTCACACCTGCCTACTTGCTGCCAACCTTTGAACCACGGCAGGTGTGAGCATCCAGCTGCTGAGCAGAGGAGAGGCCCGGTGTACCCTAAAAGCTCCCTGGAACATGGGCAGCCTGCACGGTTGGTTGGTTGAGGCCTTTTGTTGCTTAAGAGTCCAAAGTCCAAGAACTGTTCTCTGATTCTTTTGTTAAAACATCAATTAGTTGAGCTTAGCTTATTTAATTAAATACGGTGTTTGCACAGAACAGAATAGCCGGTCTCCCTTATAAAGACTCACAGTCACAATATAGTTTTTACCCAACCATACATTTCCATTAAAACTAATAGGTACTTACCTCTTCACATGCTTTTAAGTAGTCATGGTAGGGATGCAGGTCAGTAGAAAGATGTGTTAAACATATTTAAGCTCTAGGTTTAACCTCCAGCTCCAGAAACAAAACAAAATGGAACAGAAACATAAGCCCAGAAGTCCCCTCCCAGGAACAGGCCAAGACTGTGCATGTTCCAGCTGTCTCCAGGTGCAGAGAGCATGGCAGGAGAGGCTGTATGTGTAAAAGGTTCTGTGAATTCTGCTGACTGCTCTTGGGACACTAGCTCCAGGATGCTAACTGCTGTAGGGATTCCCACGTAGGAGAAGCCACATGCAGGCATGTTAGCCCATAGCCAGGCTGAGGTCTCAGCTCACATCATCAAGGAGCAGGTTGAGGGGAGCTGTCTCAGACACCCACCCACTTGAGCCTGCACGATACTCCAGCCACACCTGGAGACGGATCCGTACTCACACAGGAAACCCTGAGCCAGTGCTGCCCAGCCCAGTTATTTCTGAATTCTTGACCCTCAAGTTAAGAGCCAAGCGAAATGGTGGTTTCAAACTATCCTGTTTTAAGGTGCTTTGCTACTTAGTAACTGGAAGACATATCATGTTAAGAAATAAAAATGGAAAAAGTAAATGGGGTGCATGTAAGATGTGTTCTGCGTCCCTGCCCCTGGCTTTTCTGAATAGCCTAGACATTATTTGAACCTCTTATCAACGGGCATTTTCTCCCCCTTTCAGTACTCAGACTGGAATCCAGGATTCTGGGCACTGGATAAGTGCTTGTTACTGGCCCACATCTTTAGCCCAGGACCAAGCAGCCTACCGTGTGATTGACGTGATTATGTTTGCAAAGGATGAGCTGACTTGCAGAGAGATTCCAGATGCACTGTGTACCCATCCTACCTGCTCTCCGGGTTTGTTCTTTCCCCTAGTTGCCAGGATTCACTTCACTGGCTCTGAACGTGCCGTTGCAGCATGTTAAACCACGCCTGAAACCACCGTTTTCATATTCAGGCTCCCTAGCTCATGCAGAACGTCTCAGCGAGTATCTGGTAGACACAGGCTTTGTGCCTGACATCAGTCGAGGTGCTAGGTGAGACCGAGCTTCAAGAAAGCAGTGGTTTCTGTCACCCGTTGTGTCCCCAGTTCTGAGAATCATACTTCGTGTTCACTCAGTGTTTGTCAAATGAGGAAACTTGAAGATCCTGTGTGAGGTGGCCAGAGCAAAACTCAAAATAGATTCTGTCCTTAAAAGATTGACTGGGGTGGGCAAGTTCTAGAAACTATTGGGGGGAAGGATGGCTAAAATTACATGGGGATGTTTCTGTTTTTATTTTATTTTTTAAAAGAACTAACTCAAGACAGGCTCTTACACTATGGTCAGGCTTAATTCACTACTGTAGCTCACAGCCATCCGCCTGCCTCAGCCTCCCAAGTCGTTGGGATCTGGGTGTGAAGCACCACTCCCAGTTTAGATGGTGGTATCTACTGATCCTGGGAAAAGAAGGCTTTCCACGGGAGGTAGGGCTGGTGCACGAGACAGTGTGTCCTCTTGATGTATTCTTTGCAATAGGGCAGACTTTACCATCAAATAGCCTGGTGGGTGATTTTGGACTTACTTGGATACAAGAAAAAAAAAAAAAAACCTAAACTCAGAATTTGTCAGGAAAAATAAATCAGATATTGACTCCCTTTGAGCCGGACTTACTGCTGCTTATTTTGTGGCCTCTCTCTTTCTCTCTCTCTCTCTCTCTCTCTCTCTCTCTCTCTCTCTCTCTCTTCTTTAATAATGTAGAGTGTAGGTTATTCATTCATTTAAAATGTCACTGCTTCTTCCTGGAAGTGGCCTGAGAATTAAAAAAGCTCTACTCTCCTAACCTAGAAAACCTCACAATGGCATGCAAATGTGGAGGCTCAGCCTGGCTGGTAAGGAGATGCATATCTGAAAGCCACCATGTATCTGACAGGTGTCTTCAGAGAACTAGTGTTTGACAGTGTGAGGATGGAGTTGGTAGTGTGGCCAGGCCAAAGGGGTTGCCGCCCAAGCATCAAAGTGTGGAAGGTGCAGATGCAGGGTCCTGGCCAAAGAAGACAGAGGCTGGCAAAGGGTCCGCAGTTAGACAAGTGCAGATGTCAGTTCCCTTGGCCATGCTGGGTCATCCTCATTGAAAAGGAGCAAACTGTTGCTAAGTTAGAGGAGCGGGTTGCACAGAAAAGATGCCTCGGAAGAAACGAATTATAGCATGGGAATAAATTCAACACTAAGTGAAAAGAAGAGTAAAAATAATGAATGAACGTCTTTGTACTCAGAGGTTTTACATTTCTTTCTTGATTTTCTTTATCTATTAGAAGAATGCTTTGAGTATTTACAGTTTCCAAACACACTGGGAAAGGAGATTACCTAACAGATCATTAGTTCAATTATTGCTATTATTGTTCTGTTATCATTGTACTCTGCTGTGTTTACTCTGAAGCTCCAGGTAGACTTCACATGCTGGGATGGGTGGAGTATGGTGATAAGAAAGATGCAGGATGAATATGAACATCATCATCAGTCCACCCCAACCTACTGGGTCCTAGTGAAGATATCATCGACACAGGGAACATGAACCCTTTGCTGGCGCTGTGTTTCCAGTTTATTAAATTTGACTTGTGTGATTTGTTTCATAATTGAATCTGTTTCTTAGCCTGATGCTAATATTAGATAGGTTTCCTCGGAGACATATATAGAACCAGGCTTAGTCAGAGTGCTAACTCTAGTCTTACGTAGTTTAGAGAAACCCTTGGAAAAGTGGGCTTCTTTTTAAGTTACTAAGGAACCCCACAGGATAAACGAAGCTGCTTTGCAGGTAAGGCGTGCCGTGCATTGCAGCCCGGCCTCGTGGGAGGGAGGGTGCAGCTTTGTTGTAGGACTGACCTTGAAAGTTCAGTAAGGACAGAAGAAATGGCAGCACCATTGAGAGTCGATTCTGGGTGTTTTTCAAAGGAGACTGTGGATCATCATACCCCGGGAATCCTGACCCCTGTGCCGGCAATTTCAGGAGTTTCTACCACTATTGGAGAGAGCAGGCACAGGCTGACACTTCCTATGTGCCAAGTAGGGAAAAACGACTCTGCATTCTCAAGTGTAAAACTCTGAAGACCCAAGGGAAGTGTAGACAGAGCCCTGTTCACAAGGGTGTCTGTAGATGAACCCTGTCTTTAAATACCGATCTGCCTTCCCTCCAAGCCACACTCAGTGCATGTATGCCTTCGGATGCAGAGGCCTCATCTTTGGGAACACACATTGACAGTTACCGCTTAGGAATGATGGGCAGATCTCGCAGGAACACTGGATGACTGCTTTTCTAGTCTTCAGGCTGCCTTCTTGAGTCATGCATTTCAACAAAAGTGGATTCAGCCTACTTTGCTCACATCTGTGAGTAAGCATGCCCCATTTTCTTCCATTTTATTTTTATCTGATTCATTTTGGTTTTCAAATTTTATGGCCATGAACCTGCTGGTTACTGACGCCCAATGCAGCCTTCCCAGAGGCCCAGGGACCTGATAGCTGAACACCAGGAATGGTTATCTTCTCTGGCTTCAGGTTCTTTGGACTTGGCCCAAAAGCTGGAAACCGCTTGTGTTTTCTGTTAAATAACTGAATGAGCAGTCTAAAAGGTGGTTTTTCTTTTTTTCTTTCTTGAAACCTCTGAGATAAAAGCAGCTATGCAGGCTGCCTCTTGGCTTGAGTGTTCTTGTTTCTCCCACAGGACCCACTGTGGTCTGACACTGAGCCCTGGGGACAGAAGGAGGGCAGATTCTCAGCTTGAACACAGCCAGTGAGTGATGGGTGTGGTGCCGCACCAGGGAGGCTGTGCAATGCAAGGGGTGTACATGGTTGAATCATAAGTCCCCGGGCTGCCACAGCCTAGGAGACTAGAAGGAATTAGTGCATAGCATGAGTTAATGGGCGAAGCTACACGTTATCTGGATGTTTCTTTTAGCTCCAGGTTGGCATTTTCTCTGGGACTACGCAGCCTTCCAAACCGGCATTGTCATAGCTGAATCCAGAAAGAACAATGGTGCTGCCCAGCTCCATAAGCTCCAGCATGCACAGCTAACTTGCAGGGCATTTTTTTTTTTAAAACCATAATTTTGAATAAGGATAGTTGGCTGTTGTTATTTATTTATTTAAGCTTGTTTAATGGCAATATTGTTATCCCACTTAATCAGGATGCTCATACGTAGAGGAACATTGGAGTGCATGGCTAGGAGCTGCTCCAGGCCCTGGGGCGTGTTCACATATAGAGGAAATTGATATGTATGGCTGAGTGTAACTGGAGTTTCTGTCCCACCAGGTCCCACTGCCCTTGAGCCCCAAATAAATACATAGATGCTATATTAATTATAAAACTGTTGGCCAATGACTAGGGTTTCTTATTGGCTACCTCTGTCATCATCATCATCATTATCATCATTATTATTATATTTTGCTGCTGTTAAATTTATTACAGGAAGTTGATTGCCAAATGCTGTATGATACTTCCAACTGTTACTAGGTAGTGATGCAGGTGAAGTCAAGGGTTGAGGAACATTAAAGGCTTCTGCAGGCAAGGTTCAAAGAGCCTTAGATGCCTTCCCTGAGGTGTGGCCAGGACATCAGGTCACTAGGCAGATGCCAACATCACTAACTTCACAACCAAGTGCACACTTTGGGTTGGCCAGGCAGACTGTTGCTGTATATAGAGGGTGTGGCCTCGTCACATCCACCCTTTCCTTCTCTGCTGTGTTGTGGGTTGGACTCACTGCTATGACTACAGCAGCCTGTGCAGGAAATGTGCGCCTTTTTAAGGGACACTTGCAGACATTCCCTGATGCCCAATGCTCTCTCTTAATTATTAACCCATTTTTACTAATCTGTGTATTTCCACATGGTCTTGGCTTACTGGAGAATGTCGTGACCGGCTACTTTTTTTGACAACTACATGGTATTTCTCCACAGTTTTTCTCTGCCTACCTTTCCCAGAATTCTCCTCCTCTCCTAGTCCCACCTATCTTCCTGCCTCTGTTGACAAAAAGAAAAGTGTTTTATTTATCAGCCAGTAAGAGAAACATATAGAGAAGGACACCCCCCCCCATCAAATGAGAGCAGCTGCTCCAGGCCCACGGGCATGCGTGTTCATATGTGGAGGAACACTGGAGCTCATGGCTGACAGTGTCTGCTCAAGGCTGTGGGGCAGTGTTACAAAGCATATGTGCACGCCAAAACATCTCTTTAAAGTTTAAAGAAAACAATGCTGGCCGTTTCTGGCTTCTAGGGTTTCAGAAAAGAACCTGAAACCTTACACCTAACAGGAGGAAGAATGTTTGCACCAGAGAAACCCAGAAACTCTGGTGCTTTGTGTCAAACAAACAAACAAATACACTCTCTCAGCTTTTGGAAGGAGGCTGGTTGGGTCAGCTGGACCTGACTTACATGTTTTTGCTGCTCATAGTAGGTAGAGTGGACGCAGAATCCCACAACAAAGCCTTTCTCTTCTCTGACTGCATTGCATACTATGTGGAAAACTGAGCAGGTCACAGCCTTATAGGTAGCTCCCAGGAAAGGCAGGACAGATCCTCCTGACTGTGCAACTTACACTGAATTTCAAAGTAGAAAAAAATGGAGAAAGAAAAAAGTTGATCATAATTTTGGAGGTCTTTGAATGCTGTCATTACATAGTTTGACATTTTAAATTTATTTTAATTAAAAATGTGTAGGGTGTTAGAAACCAAGCCAGGGTCTTGGGCATGCTAAGCATCCATTCTACCATTAGCAACATCTTTCCAGGTCAGGACTTTACTTTATAGATCATTTACATGAGGAATCCCATGCTGTGACGCGTTATATGCCACACATCGGAATGCATTGTTTTAGGCTAGATTAGTTATCTCTTCAACCGGATGCTTTTGTGGACAAATGGGAGTAGGTGCTGAGAACTGAGAAAATTCAAAGGAGAAAAAATTAAGTGGAGGAAAAGCACGTGTGACATTTGAGGATAGTTTGCACTGTGTGGTTCAGCGGTGGAACGCTGTGGCCAGTCTCCTGGGCTGAGGGGTTGAGACAGCTGGGTGCGGATCACTGCAGACAGGCATGAGAGTGGGCCAAGGCTCTAGGATAGCATTTGGTAATGTGTGAGGTGCTCTGAGTGGACAAGCCAGGCTGGAGCTGTTGCAGTTATCAAAGCTAAAGTAGTTACTGCACCTGAACCATGCAGTCAGCTAGAACAGGAACAAGGCAAATGCCGGTGGCAGAGACACGAGAGGCATCTTAGATGCAGTGAATTTTCTCATGCGTGTCTTCCCTCATTTCTTGTGGACACTGCTCATCTAGGAAGGAGGAGGACCGGGTGAGGAGGCGTTGCCTAGAAATATAGGCTGGGATTTCTAGGGTTTACAATATGCTGTCTGCTCTCTGCTATCCCATTATTATTCTCCCTAAAGAAGTGTTAAGATTGGTGTGGGAAGTGTTCCAGTTCTTCCCAGCCACCCCTGCTTCCCTTCATCCTCTTGGTGGCTGTCCTCTGATGTGACCTTGCTGGGGACTTGAGTTGTTCATCTGCGGTTCCCCATCTTCTTAGTTTGGTGACCTCCCACCACCTGAGCAGTCCACTCAGTGGCTACAGCTTAGGTCTCATTTCTGTGATGGTGACCTCTGCAATTCCCCTCTCTAGCATAGCCTCAGGATTTCCTGCCTGCCTATCTGCTTTCTCTCACCGAACCGTCTTCTGTGATTGAGTCCCTCGATCTGCACACTGCTATGTTCTCTGATGTGGTAGGATTGTACAGCCAGCCATCCTGATGACCTATCATGGGTACCAATAATGTCTCCTCCCTCTGAGTTTCCCTCTTGTATCTCCAGTTCTAACACAGCCCAGCTGTTTGCTTCTGTCTCTGAATTCACTCTTCAACTGATTGTTGGCTCCTTTATCAACCATTGATTTTTAACAGAACTCCTTGACAATACTGGAAAAATATTTGCAGATCCCAAATTCCCACCCTCTCAATGCTGCACTCCACACCTGCATGTTATCTTCACAAGTACAGACTTCTTTCAGATCTCCTCCAGCCTTGCCATTTGTCTTCATTTTTTTTCTAGACATAGAGTTACTAGGGGAAAACCATCCCAGCCTTGTTTGTATAGCCCCAGCCCTTAGAGCCGCTGTCATCTTTCAGACTCTCAGTGATTGGGCTGGTTCACTATACCCTAAATCCCCAGTCTCTCAAAACCTCCTGTTCGGGTGATTCTGGATGCAAGCAGCAGAAGAAACGAAGGAAAGTGTGGCTCCACGAAGAAGTCTGGAAGCTTGGACGCCCTCAGCGGCCCCACTCATCCCTTGAAGGGCCACATGTATTCAGTCCCCAGTCCCTCCCATTGTTCGTCCTCCAAACACTGCCTGTAGAGACTCATTAGCCAGGGGCTTATCTTTTGAGCTTGCTGAAGCTCATCTAGGTCAAGAGGCACAGGCTTACCCTAGAATCATCCAGATTTACAGCTTGGAGTTGAGAGTGAAGAGAGTGGTATTAGGCTTCTCATAGGCATAACTTTCCAGTGTATGGGAGTGTGTGTGTGTGTGTGTGTGTGTGTGTGTGTGTGTGTGTGTGTGTGTGTGTGTGTGTGTGGTGTGTGTGTTCAGTAACTTTGTGTAAGTGGCAATGATACTCCTGTGAGAGTGATTACTAGGCTGGTTGCAGTGGCCTTCAAAGCATGGCCTCCCTTGAAGCCTTTGTTCTCTGATTTGGACAGTGATTTTTTTCCCGTCTGTATTATTTCCTGAAGTAATTTTGCTCCTCTTTTCCTCTTAAGTCTGGCTGTCCCCACTGTGTTGACCTCACTGGCTTCTCTTGTTCTGCAGTGACCTTGGGTCATCATAATCCATCCTAATGATTACTATGATTTCATCAGATAGCCCTCTGCTTAGGATTCCCAGGCCTCCATTTCTCATGGACGTCTGACTCTTGCATCCTGTTTATTTATTTATTTTTTGTCCTTATTTGTTCTTGTGTTTGGCGTCTTGCTTAATCAGTTCACTTATAATGGCAAACAACATTGCTCATGTTATATGCTTTCCCCTAAGCGTGGGACTTTTTTTTTTTTCCTCTTTCACTTCTGTTCACATAATCTTAAAAAATAAATATCACAGTAACAAATAGCTTATCTAATTCCTCTTGCAGCTACGTACTGTCATATGACTAAAAGCTGGTCCATACATGTGCCTATGTGTGTGTATACCCACGTGCATGGGTGCATGTGCATGCAGGTGTGTGTGTGTGGGGGGGGAGAGAATGAGAGGCACAGAGACAGACTGACTTAGGAACTTTCCAGGAGAAAGCTCTTCAGTTGAGAGCTTAACTTTCCTGCCCCCACCCCCTTTCATCTGAAGACGGCAGAGTTTTAGAAGCTGCCTCGGACCTCGTGGAGATCTTGGAAGGATACTGGGTACTTTATGCCCACAGACCTGACCAGTCAATTTTGGAAAGTCTATCTGTGGCTTTTTATATGACAAGTGGTTTAATTCAGGATGCTGTAGCAAATTATCCCAAACCGGACAATTTATAAACATCAGCGTTTCTTACTGGTGACTTGGGAGGCTGGGCGGTCTGCCATCAAGGTGTTTTATGGCTGGTGTCTGGTGAAGAAAACAGATGGTGCTTTCTCTGTTTCTACATAGGATGGCAGGGCAGGGCTGCATACAGGGCCCTTTTAAAGTCAGACTAATCCTGCTCAGGAACTAATTACCACCGAGAAGTCTCTAATCCATCACATTGGTGATTAGGTGTCACCCTGTGAACTTGCAGGTAAGCTTGGGGGACACAGGCACTTAGACCGTGGCAGCAGTTAAGCTCTGGTTTGTTTAGTCTCCATTTGCAGGTGGTCGTCTCTCTTAATTTCAGCCAAATATGTGTCCTCCCAGATATTGCTGCTCTTCTTACCCAAGTGGAGCAGGGTTCTGTAATTCCCTCCCCCGTCACTGTCCACAGCCTATTTCATGGGATATACTTTGGGAAATATGGTTTGACCTTAGAAACATAAGACATAACAAACATACTATTCTGTATCCACAGATCTGTTCACATTAAATGGTGTGGCTGTTGGAAGCATGGGTACATGTGAAGTGGGAGTTCGTGTTGTCTTAGTGGAAACATCTACACCAATTAGCTTGGAGAATCACATGGCAGTATGTCTCTGATGTGAGATGCTTCAAAGGCTGCAGAATTGTAAACCTAGCAGTCTGCTTCTAGATGCATGAAGGGACACGCAGGTGTGTGAATGTGTTCGTATTTGCAAATTTTTTGGGGGGGCAAAAACTGGGAGCAAATGTCTAGGAACAAAGTGGGTTAGTGTATTTCACCAATAAAATTCTGTAGAGCAGCTAAAAGGAAGCAATCGGCATCACACGTTTCATTATGGGTAAAACTGAAGAGTAATGTACAAAAAGGCTGTTGATTGTGGTAGTATGAAGTCATTAGTTAAAATAAAAAGTATTCACAAATATCTTACCAGTTGCTAGTCCCACCCTACCGAAAGCCTCCAACTTTCCCTGAGCCTGTACCCTCTCACTTTCCCACGGTCCTCCAGAGTCTGGAATGGCTGTTTTCTACTGCACCTTTTTTTCTTTTTTTATTCATCTTGCAGAAGCCTACACAGAAATCTTCAAAGGCCAGAGCTAGGGTTCCTTTTTTCTCGAACTTTTCACTTTCCCTTATGGGTCAGAATTGGTTGTTTACTTTCCCACGAATCTGCAGAACTTAATTCTCACTGGAGGTATAAGAACTTGGCTCATGGTGGTGCGTTTGACCTTATTAAGGGCAGTGTTGCTAAGGGCATCTTGAGTCCCCAAGGCTCTTTGCCAGACTATTGCACAGGGCCATGGCCATTAAAGGTTGCATTGCAAGATTGTGTTCACTTCTTACCAATTGTGAGAGGAAAGATTGTCCCTAAATGAACAGCTTTCTTTCCCTATTGGGGCTCAGTGTGAAAATGTCGTACAGAGGAGGACGCACAAGCTCGTCTTCAGGGAAAACAGCACGCTTAGACCCTCTTCATCACCAGGTCGGTAGAGGTTGGTTGTGTGTTAGGGGAACGGTGGACATAGTCATGCTGGAGGCTCTAAAGAAAATTAAGTAAAAACAAAAACAAAGGGATTGCTTCTGTGAGAGTATGCTCACCCTACCGGATTGAACCCGGTACTGGGCAGGTACTGATAACTGAGCTGCGGTCTAGTCCCTTCTTTACAGTTTGAAACTTCTGAGAGAGGGTTCCTAAGTTACCCAGGCCTTCACTTCCGTCTGTAACCCAAGCGGACTTGAACTTGGGATCTTCCCCCTCAAGCCCCCTCCCCCAGTAGCAAGGTATTGGCTTTGGCTACCACAGCCTCACTTTCCTTCCTTTCTTTTTCTTCCTTCTCCCCACTCCCCCAGCTTTACTAATGCTATGCTTTTCATTGCAAGATAAATAGATAAATACCAGAAAATATGAAATACAATTTACAGAAGAAAATTAAATGTCGATTTATTTTTTTGGAGGGGGGGTCTCAAATACAGTGATTCATTGTGTGAAAGATGTCATTCTTTAAATGCTCCAACAAAACAGAACCTATGTATTGTGTCAGTCAGTAGTTGTCATTCTTTTTAAGTCCAGGTAGAATGGTAACTTAGTTGTCTAACACTTATGTATACAACACAGCGACCTCCAGATCAGGAGACAGATTGTTTTTAGCAGTGCAAAAGGTTCTGTGTGGTTTCTTCCTTGGGATGGAAAAATGACTTAGCTGCTTCGGCATCGCACAGCCTGTATGTATTATACAGTGTCCTGGAATATGCACAACACTCACACTAGACAGATGTCAGTTGTGTAAAACCCTGATGAGTTTCTGAAGCTCAGGAGAGCACAGCTGCTGGACACTGCACTAGTTCGTCGTGCTGTACGGGACATGAATGCTGTATGTGACATCAATCTCCTATCAGAGCTACACTTCCATATAAGATATTGCCATTAGCATGTGTTGAGTAAAGAATACACTGGTTTGCTCTGTAGTATTTTCACAACTTCTTGTGAATGTGCAGTTTTTTTTTTTTTTTTAAAACTCTTTCATGGCTGTTTTATTATCTTAGTGGGTATTGTATAGGCTATGGTGTAAATGTACCATCAATCATTTAGCCTCTTTTCTATAGATTTTTTTTTTCTATCACAAGCAGCCTTGGCTATGTTTTCCAAAGAGGTCTTAAAAGGGAAAAGGCACTGTAGGGTCCTTGTGACCCAGTGGCTGCATACAGTTTTGAAGATCATGCATTGCATGAAATGAATCTGTCCAGCAGGGTTAGAGTCAGAAAAGTGCTTTTATGCATTTCCCATCTGCTCGTTTCAGAAAGTCTAAGTGTTGAATGATTGGCAAGGAATAGAAGACAGATGAGAGTTGACTTTATTCAACTCATATTATGTACCATCACGTGGCTTTTCGAGGGTGACAACCCCCTAGGAACCACCCAGTCGGGCAAGCTGTCTTCACAGTTTCTATCTGGAGAGGAGGAGGCCTCTGAGCCGTCAGCCAAGTCGCCCTGGGCTTAATTCTGGGACCATTCTGGACATGAGTGACACTGTAGTGAACTTCCTCTCCTCCACAGTGACTGGGGACAAAGAGATAGATGTGTTTTGGGTAAATGTGCTTGTTATCTGAGAGCTGTGTTCTGTCTGGGCACAGCAGGCATCTTCCTCTCTGTCGGGCGATGAAAGGGTTTTATTTTGTTGACAGGTACTTGTACTTCACTTCTATTCTTTTACAGAAAATTCTGCCTTTGATCCAAGGAATTTGGTTGTTTGTCATTAACGCTTATACCTCAGACACGAACGGATTATAATGAAAAGATTATTGCTTCCCCGACAGACACCCAGCAAAGGAGACTTGCCAGTAAGATCAGTGTTGAGCATGCTGTGCTTATCTGTGTGATTTTCAAAATAAAAATCCTCTAAGATGATCATTACAGGTGTCTTTCAAGTGAGGTCTGTCCTGAAGTGTGAGATTTGGCTTTCATATAAAAACAACACTCCCAGATGACCTTATTTTCCATAATTTTTGATCTATGTTTGGTTCCGGCTGACAAAATTACTCTCTTGCAGATTTCTGTTTTAAAACCATTGTCCATCAGTTCTCTCTCTCTCTCTCTCTCTCTCTCTCTCTCTCTCTCTCTCTCTCTCTCTCTCTCTCTCTGTACCCTGTAAAGCTTGTCACATTTTGTCCTTTTCTTTTTCCAAGACTTGCCTTCTTTATCTTATCCATGGGGCTATTTATAGAACAAGCTGGTGTCATGCCAACAATTCCACTATTCATTGTTTTAGAGTTTTTATTTATTCCATACATTATACTCATGAAGATCTTATGTAGATGTGCTTGTGTGTGTGTGTTTGTGTCATGTGCAGGCCACAGAACAACTTGTGGGACTCAATTTTCTCCTTCTACTATGTGTGGTTTGGGGCTTGAACTCAGCTTGCATGGCTTGGTAGCAAGCACCTTTAACTGATGAACCATCTCACTGGCCCATAATCTCTTTCTTCTCTAAAAAGCGTACAGTTTTATGCAGCAACTTGTTTTCTCTGGAATAGAAGCAGATTGGGAAATGCGATCAGTGGTCTAATATTCACACTGTGGGTGAGTCTGCTCTGGGAATCAGACTAGCCTGTGACTGCCACTGTCTTTGATGTCTGGAAGTTTTGTCCTTACCTTCATAACTATTCATACACTAAGGAAAATGTTATACACATACAATTATAGAATACATCTGGGGACCAAATCAGAGTCCCCTGGGAAGGAAAACATTCTTCGGAAGGCTTGCTTGTGTAGCTGCTTTTGACCGTCATGGGTCTGATGACCTTTTTGACACGAGAGCATTAATAAATGATGAAGCTGAAATGCCTGTTGGACTCAGCCGGAGTTTTTGGTAGTCCTCACGGTCTGTGACTGAATGCCCCTCTTGCGGCTCCCTTTTAACCTTGTCCCTCTCAGCTGGTCTGCACTTTGCAGGCATCTGTTGGCTCAGCCTGTTGTCATTCTGTGAATCATTGCTGGCCTTATTAAACTATTTTAGGCAGCAGCTTGTCCATTCTCTTCCCGTGAACCGTGAAGCTTGGAGTTGAAGCAGCAGCCTCGGCCCTGTGTGGAATTTGAATGGAAGAGGAAGGCAGTTGAGTGGCTGTAGTCAGGCATTTCACCTCAGGACCTCAGGCTGTTTGCCTGCTGGGGCCGCCTTGAGTTTGAAATTTTTCTTTTGTTTTGAAAAGTAATGTCAGAAATGCCATGTACGTGGCATCTCAACTGCTTGCTGAAAGGCAGCTTGTCAATTGGGCTGTTACAACAAAATACCCAAACTGTGGAGCTTAACAAAGAACACAAATTTATTTCTCCTTGTCCAAAGACTAGAAAGCCTAAGATCCAAGTGCCAGCCAGATTGGCCTCTCCTGAGAGCATGTTTCTTGATTCAGAGGTGGCACCTTCTTGAAGTGTCCCTGTGGGATAAAAGGGGCAGGTGGCACTTTGGAGCCCCCTTCTGGGGGTATCCATTTCATTCTTTGTCTTCTTAATCTAATTGATTCTTTACCCACCTCCCATTGCCATCAGATTGGTGATAAGATTTTACCTTATGAAATTTTGGGGAACATAGGCACCAAGACTCCAGAGCTCCCTTTCTCCTTTCATTTTCCTTAGCATATTCAAAGTCCTTGTATGCATTGGTGGAGTTTGCTCACACATGTGTGCAAGCCTACCTCAGTGGCCAGAGCATTAAATTGGGGACAGTGTGCCTAGTCTTACACAGTAGCATTAAAGGCTGAGAGGAGAAGTTGGTTGATAAGGATACCAGCCAATCACAGCCTAGATGTAAACTGGAGAGGAAGACTGCTAGCATTGTTCAGAGGCATTTTAGAGCATTTGTGACGAGTGTTCTGTTTTCTTGATTATTCAGGAAACAGGCCATCTTTGCCTAGCAGCAAGACACATCACTGTATATGGAGGAACGAGGACCAAAGCTAGGCTTTCTCCTCCCCAGAGTATCTTCATTAAGCCCTGTAGCTCTCCACATGCTGCTGGCTCGGTGTCATGGTTGAGTTATTCTAGGCTCACTGATGGAAGCAAATTTCTTTTTGAGATGAGGTTTTACTGTGTAGGCCAAGCTGGCCTTTGCAGTCCACCTGCCTCATCACCCTGAGCACTGGGGTTACAGGCAAGTCTCTCCACCTGCCTCATCACCCTGAGCACTGGGGTTACAGGCGTGTCTCTCCACCTGACTGATGGCAGTGTTTGCTGTTTAACAGAAGTTACTTTTCTCTATGTTGTTTCACACTTTTCTTTAAAACCACCTTGAAATACGATGGAGGCAATATATTCATTTCCTACTGGTGAAGAGAGGGTTTCTGTCCAGCCAGGCCCCACTGCCCTTCAGTCCCAAATAAACACACGGGGACTTATATTAATTATAGATTTTTGGCTGATGGCTGGGGCTTCCTTTGGCTAGCTCTTTCTTAATTATTAACCTATTTCTATTAATCTGTGTATTTCCACAAGGTCTTGGCTTACCGGTGATGCTCAGACCCCTTTTTTTTTCGGCAGCTACATGGCACCTCTTTCTGGAGACCTGCTCTCTGCTCCTTTCCCCAGAATTCTCCTAGTTTGGTAGCCTTACCTATGCTTCCAGCTTGGCTGTGTCCTGCCTGATCATTGGCCAACACAGCTTTATTCATCAGCCAATAAGAGAAACATATATTCACAGCACACAGGACATCCCCCATCATACTGGTGCTCTAATGGTTCTGGAAGTCAGATGTACAGGAGCAGGCTCTGGCAAGAGGATGCTTCCACGGGTCCTGGCAGGGAGCACACTTCTTTTCCTGTCCACCTTGGGAAGCTCCTGCTGTTCTTGAGTAATGGCATCATCTCACTCCAGCTTTTGTCCCTCTGCTTCTGTCTCTACATTGCCTAATGCTCGTCCTGTTTCCCCATTAAAGGGCCCCTTTGATTAGGTTGGGCCAACTGGAGAATCTGGAAAAAGCTTCCCACCTCCATGGCTTTAGCTTCGCCATGCCTGCCCAGTCCCTTTTGCCATGTAAGGTAAACTTGCATGGATCGAGGGATTGAGACCCAGACATATCTCAGGCTATTAGTCTGTAGACCACAAATAGACACTTTCCTCACAGCCCAGATTCTCAAATTCTCTCTATCACCTTCTAGTCTGATTTTTCTTTTCAAATGTAGTCACGCTTTGCAGTCTGTTCTTGTACACTCTTCTAACCAGACATTTTGCTCCTGTGGTGTGGAATGCCCCTTTCAGAACAGGCCTGTTCTAGACATGGGGACCCTGACAGCACACTCCCAGTCACTGCAAATGAGCTAGCTCTCCTTGCAAAGAAGGGCTGAAGGTGGGGATGGATGTCGGGGGGCATTCTGACTGTCTGACTTCCCACAGCTCCTTTTCTGTCTCTGAACGTGTACTTCCTGTGAAAATGAATGTTAAGTAATTTTTGGAATTAAAAAAAAAAAAGGCAGCTCCATATCCTTGAATTTGGCAGTTAGACTAGAGGGAAGTTTGTTTTGTTTCCAGATATTGGTTATGTTTGAAATATTGTCAGTGGAATCTCACTGATGAATTCAGTTAACCAAGGGTCCTTCATTTAAACGTAGGTCCAAAGACTGGTGAAGTAGAACAGGCCTATAGTCAGTCCTAACTGCAGAGAGACTAAAGCAGAAGGATTGCCCATTTGAGGACAGCTTGAGCAACATAGAGAGATGGCATTTAGGACCTTTAAACCCTAGAGACATCACCAGACCTTCAGGGGACCAGACTTTTCTAGAAACAATGGCCCCTGACTTGCATTGGATCTTCAGGAAGTTAGTGATCCAAGAAAGGTTAATGGTTGCCTGGGTTGGCAGCAGGTAGATTGCTTTCCAGTTTTCCTTGGGCTTAGACCCTGGAAGTGTGTGCATGTTTCTTTTTAGCGGCAAGTGAGTGTCCCCATTCATGTGCAGTAGACCTCCCACTGAAGCCCATGTCTTTTTGCTATCAGTGATAAAAGGCTTATTCCGATTCCGCTGGCATATTATGAGCTATCTTTAGAACAGGATATGGAGAACCTTTGTTAAGGGAAATCTGAATCTTGGGCAGGCAATATATAATTTGTTTGTTTAGACAGGAATTGAAGATAAAGAATGCCAAGGTTTCTTCTCCACTATCCCCAAACACCAGATGTTTTAATTATATTTTTCCCCCTTTAGTACTACATACTTCTTTGGAACTAAAAACAAAACAAAACAACGCCCCCCCTCCAAAAAAAAAAAAAAACCTTCATTTTCCCTTTGGTGTTCTGCCTCACACCTGCTCCCACCTCTGGCCACCACTTACCCTGTCCTCCAACTCCTAAGTCCCTTCATAAAGAATGCACAGCTCCTGTCCTTCTCCTCAACAGAGCCTGCTTCTTTGCCCTCACCTTTTCCTGTGGAGATGAGGCTAGCATCTGGCATTTGCTTAGTTTTCTTAACACTGCACACATGAGGGTTACCCCATCTTCAGAGACACACATACAGGCTCATTCAGTGTCATTTAAGGCTCCAGAAGGAAAACGTGAATGGCCAAAAGGTACTTTCTTAAGGTTTTTTTTTTTTTTTTTTTTTTTTGACTCTGAAAGGGTTTTAAAAGTAGATATAATTTGAAATTAAGTTCAGATGACCACAAAAGGGAGGGTATTAATGTTCAGGGATCAACAATGCAGTGTGAAACCCCAGGCATAGGGGGAGCCGGACATCGAATGAAGCATCTTTTCTCCATGAATTCTTAGTCCGTGCACATGTACAGTGGGAATTAGTCCTTCTCATTGACTATGTTGTATGCAAACTCCCTTTGGAAGCCATGGGGAGCTATGCAAAGTAATGTGAACTACGAAAGGACTGTGGCACTTTCAACTAAACTGATTTACAACAGGAACCTCAGCATCACTTGACCATCTTACTTATTTCACATTTGCTTATTGGTGCTGGGGGAGAGGGGTATGCTTGTTCCAGGATGTGCATATGGAGGTCATGGGACAGCTGTGAGACTCAGTTTTCTTCTTTAACCATGTGGGTTTGGGAGAATCTCACTCAGGTCAGCAGGCTCGGTACCAGGCACTTTCCCCCACTGAGCTACCTGGTTAATTATTTTATTAATAGGAAAAATAAATGAGATGAGATATTTTGTTTTTCTGACATCTCGGAAGATGTCAGAAATGACAAAGTTGCTGATGACATTCAAGCCCCTAGGTGCTGACCCATGGTTCTTCTTTTTACCTAATTAGCCCAAGTTCCCCAAGTATGAGGCCTACATAAGGGTGAACAAAACAGATTTCATACTTTAAATTTCTAAATTTTGTCAATTGAACTCAGGGAAGTTCACTTACACATCCACCCACGTGACTCAATTGAAGCCTGTCACCCCAAGTGTTGGCCTCGATGATGGGAGCATAAAAAGGTGCTGCCATTTTGAAAAGCAAACTGCCGTTTGTAATGTTAAGCATACCCAGTTGCCTTGGTTGTGCTCCTACACATTTATTCTAAAGAAGGACCATTATACAGCAGGTCAAGGTTGATAATTAAACCCTGAACACTTCCTGTGTTCATCTGCTGGGATCAGAATGTGCTGGGATACTCCTGAGTGATGAAAAGTAAGACACCACTAATGCAAGCTATTTGACTAGTGATTATATAAACACTTACTGAGAGAAAGAAGCTGGATCCAGCTTTATACATCACACTGTCTCAGGGAGATGGAGTTCTCGAACAAGTCATGTAATAGCAGTAACAGAAATCAGACAACTGAGTGTTGGAGCTGCCGGCACACACACCACAGAATGTGATGGAGCTTTTGAATGAGACATGTTCCCTATTTGACTGAAGTGGTGGTTGTGTAGGTAGATATATTTGTTCCAAACTCATCAAACTGACACAGGGAGTGTATTCTATTGTATAAATGCTATACCTTAATAAAGGTTATTTTCAAAAGAAGACAGAGTGGCTAAGTCACTGGAGAGCAAAGCGTTCTTGGTCCAAAGCATAAAATATTTTTGCGATCTCATTGACTCATCTCTGCTTCCCTTTTCTGCCTCAAACTGTGGTCCTGCTGTCGCTGTCCCCTTGGCTCCCGTCTTAGCAGACAGAACTGGGAGGCAGCATACTGTGAGGAAACCGAACAGTGCACCCATGCACACAAGCTATTTCTGTGCCCACTAGGATATTTTGCCAACTTAAGCAACAATTGTGGAATCACTTTGAATTTCAGTTATTAATTCTTTAGTTACCAAAAATCTTACTACATACCTGTATATGCAAATAAAATAACACCCAGTTATTTTTGGTGCTTTTTGGTTCTCTGGAGGAAGTGGAGAGGGTTTGTAGAAAGAGTAGGTAGAATTTATTGTCATTCTCTGCTAAAAAAAAAAGTCTAAAAATGAAAATGTTGGCAATCCCAGTTCGTATTCTGAGTCATAAAATGTAAATCCCGTAAGCCTGGAGCTTAGGAAAATGCTATTCAGAAAACTCTAAACGACAGATAAAAATTATATATCTGCCTTATGCCAATTCCCCTGCCAGCTCCTCGCTTCAGGGCCTTCTCAGGGATGTCTAGGTCTCAGGCTGAAGGCACACGAGTCCCCGAAGTTGGGGCTATCATAGGGAGAACGAGGCATCCTTCCCCGTAGGAGCGCTCCCCCATTTTGTGCCTGAGGAGGCTGAGAGACCCTCTTGGAACCCGAGACTCATAGTGGCATAGCTGAATGGATGACCATCAGTGCCCATAGCTGCTCAAACCTTTGAAATGCCTGAGAGGAAACAAAGGCCACGCCCTGCTTCCACAAGAGAACGAATCAGAAGTGTACTCACCTCAGGCATCTGGCCAGGCAGCAGAGTGTGGAGGTGAAGACCAACAGGTCTGTCCTCTAAGACCTGAAAGGTTATTTCTCATTGTAGCAAGAGTAGCTGCTAGAACATAGTGAATGGGAAGGGTGTGTTGGGCTCCAGCATAGGGGTGCTAAGAGGTGGGCAGACCTCTCCCCCCATTAAGCTGCACTCCGAATGGGGCCACAGTTCTGTGCCCACCTTGTGGGTGGAGAGTAGCTGCGTCAGAGACTCTGAAACAGGGCTGGGCACTGTGGGTGGATGAGTGTTGCAGGAAGGTGAGGTTTGAGATGTGTAGTTGCGGGAACATGTAGTTGCGGGAACGGAGACGTATCTGGTGGAGGGTTCCGGGCACCCTCTTCTACATTGGTGCCCTCGGTGCTGAGTTCTTTGTTGGCTAAGAAGTTCCTATAAGAAAGTTCATCTGGAGATCCTTGGGCCATTGAACTGCACTCTTCAGAAAGAGGACTAGAACAGAACTTTTTCTTGAAAATGCCCGTAGATGTTTCTTACTGCAGCCAGCTTACCTGCTGTGTATGGAATGAATGTCCATGAAAAGAAGTCTGATCATATCATGCCATGACCTGGCATGCTCACACTGGAGCTGGGAGAACTTTGTATGAAGTGACATCTACCTTATCAATACTTCCCTGTGGGTTCCAATGGGTCACTATAGGCCACCCCAATTCAGAGTACCCAGTGGGCAATTGTTAAAAGACTGGGGGGATGACTCAGTCTAAGAGCACTTGCTGCATAAGCTTGAATCCCCAGCATCCACATCAATGCCAGGCGCGGCCCCACCCGTATGTGTATTCCTAGTATAGGGGGCAGAGCCAGGTAGATTCAGGGAGCTCACAGCTGGCCTAGTCCCACCCCATGCCCCACCAAAGGGTAAGTTTCAGTGAAAAAACCTAATTACAAGGGAATACAATAGAGATCAATAGAGGAGGGCTCCTGATGTTCTCTTCTGGCTTCCATATGTATGTGTGACACATACCTGTGCATGCAAGTACACACATGCAAATAATTGGTCCCACTCCTCTAGCTGGTTGTGCCTGTGTCTCCATCACACCTTTATAGAAGGCTGGCAAGGCTTTCCTCTAGTTTTTCAAGGGCCATTTGAATGAAGCAATAATTATCATTTTAGCCTCAGATAAATCATCTTGCCTCAGAAGTACGTTGTAAAAACCAAAGTATCTGTTCAAGTCACCCTTTTCCATATTTGAAAATGGGCAACTCAATTGGCTATGGAAGTGTAGCTATGAATCAAGCCCCTCTCTTAACTCTACCAACATTTGAACATGAAGAAGAAAATCTGCCCAGTCACACTGCTAGGAAGACCATCTCGCTTCTGGTTTTCATCCCCAACATGGACCCATGACTGTGTTTTCTGTAGCTAGAGAAAGAGACTGGCAATAAAATGTGCCAGCCAGAGCAGGAAATGCCAGACACATTTTAAGCCCTAGGAGCTGAGACTGTTCCTGAAGGATTTTCTCCTTGGTTTAACTTGGAAGGGAAGCTATTCTTATTGCACACACCTGTAACCTATCAGGCCTGCTCGCTGGCCATTGAAAGGAAGGTGAATTTTAACATTAAATGAGAGGGTCAGCTGGGGATACTTCATCTGGTCTTTGGGTGTTTAAGGTGGGAATTGGGGTCTTTCTTTTGTTCTAGAAAAAGCACCAGCCTATATTACAACAGGTAGACATGATCCTCAGCACACCAAGGATTGAACAATAAATAACCAAGTCAGGTATGCACATCCATGTTGGCTCAGAGCTTCATGGCCTGCACTGCACAGGGCTCCTAGGATTTGTGTTGAAGGGCTCACAGAGAGGGGTCACTTACTATGGCCATGGCTCAGTGAAGACCATACCAGAAGGATTTCTGCCTCAGTTGCAGCTCCTTTCACTAACATTGGGAGCTTGCATTGGAATTTAAAAATAAAAATATACCCTGATTCTGTGTTCGTGTGTTCGTGCATGCATGTGTGCGTGCATTCGTGTGTGTGTGTGTGTGTGTGTGCGTGCATTCATGTGTGTGTGTGTGTGTGTGTGTGTGTTTGTGTGTGTGTGTGAGTGTGTGTGTATGCCCATGTCACAGCACATTTGGAGGGCACCTTGCCTTTACCTCCTTTGACACACAGCCTCTTGTTCACTGCTGTGCATGGCTGGCCACATGGACTTTTATTGATTCCCCTGGATCTGCCTCCCATTGTGTCTTAGGAGCACTGGAATTACAGACATGCACTACTGTGTCCTGCTGGGTTCTGCAGATCTGAGCTAATTCAGGTACTCAAATTTGCATGACAAGTGCCTTTGCACACTGAGCCATCCCTCAGTCCTGGTGACGTATCTTAAATGCCCAGCTCTGTGGTCATGCCCCTTAGTAAGCCTCACTTACTTTTTTTAATGTCAAATAAGCATAGTTGCATTGTTCCTCATATTATAAAGAGCAGAACCATGGCCTGCTCCTCTGTGCTCACACACGGAAACAGAAGGGGTTGCTCATAGCAGGAGGAGAACAAGCGAGCAGGATACACTCATTCCAGGACCGGAGGGAGGTTAAGAGCCTGCGTCATCTCAGGGCCTCCTGGCCACCGTCAGATTGGCCAGTGGTTCCTCTGGGCCTCAGGAGAGCTGATTCAGTTGGAGATAATTGACATTAACAAAACATTTAAAAATGGAGTTAGCTCCTCAGAAAGTGAAATATTTCCCAGCAAAGAGTAAACTTAGCCCTACACATGGTGGGAAGGCACAGAGAAATATTTACTAAATAATGTCACCATGACAATAGGGGTGTGGGTGTGGGGGAGAAGTTTCTCAGAGTGACTGCTGCTTTCAGAGTCAGTAATTCTGTGTGGAAACCCACCCTAGTACCAGCAAAAGCCGAACTTCATAAAAACAAATACAAATGTGTATGGGAATCAAGGGTGAAGTCTACAAATATAATCCCAGCATTGGGAGGTAGACGCAAAGGGACCATCAGTTCAAGCCTCGGTTACATTGCAAGCTCAAAGCCAGCCTAGGCTACGCGAGACCCAAACATCACTCAGTAGTAGAGTGTGTTTGGCATACCTGAGACTTTGGATTAAATCTACAGCACCCCTACCCCTGCCTCCCCAAAAGGGGGATACATTTTCACAGTTATTTTCCCCTTCATTTTATTTTTGTTTGGGCATAAAGTCTTGAATAACCCATTATACAAATAGGAAAATGCAGGCAATAAGAAGGGAGAAATGGGGTGTAGCCTCCTTTCATGTCTTTGGATGTTTTCTTGCATCCTTTAATTTTTGATGTGTGGAGTTTGCTTTCTACTGCTGTTATAAAACACCACCGTAAAATGTGATGTGTGGGGTTATTCAGCCTACACTCTCAGGGAAGCAAAGGTAGGAACTGGCTCAGAGCAGCCACTGGGCGCTGGCTGTTCCCCATGGCTTGCACACCTTGCCTGTTTATCCATCCCAGGACCACTTGTCCTGACCTGGATCCTCACACATCAATCAGTAATTAAAAAAAAAAAAAAAATGCTTCATAGGCTTGCCTACAGGCCAGTCTGATGGGAGCATTTTCTTAGTTCAAGTTCCCTCTTCTCAAAATACTTGAAACTAATAAGCACATGTGTGCTATGAAAGAGAAGTGGGAAAAACAGGGCAAGAGGCATTTTTATATTTTTAATGTCTCGTTCTTAGCCATAAACGTTTCTTTTGGAGGTTGCATTGTTTGCTGTGTGAATTAATGTAGTCTGGTCTTTGTTTAACTTGCTTTTGCCTCTGCTTATTGAGACTGTATATACACTTTTTCTCCTATTGCAAATACTGAGTCAAAGGTAAGACTGTTTTTTATAAACTCTTGATATTGATGGCTAAGCAGGTTCCCCAAATATTTTCCTCCCCAGGCAAGCAGCATGGGGCATGACTGTGACAGGGAGGGGGTGGTCCTCACTCTGGCCCCTTGGAGGCAAAAAGGCTAGAACTTCTTCCCCCTCCCATCATACCACCCCCCCTTTCTTGCGTGGCACAGTTTGTATTTCTGTCTTTGCTGTTTGTGTGTCTGTCTTTCTCAATGCTTCTTCATGCAGCCATGCATGCACACACATGCTCAGGCTCAGACACACACACACACACACACACACACACACCTGTGCATGTGCCATTGTGTCTGTCTGTCTGTCTGTCTGTCTGTCTGTCTGTCTGTCTTTCTGTCTGTCTGACTATGGTCTTCTTTCCCCCCTGTCCCTCTCAGTGTGCCTCCCTCTCTGCCAGTGTCCACTCCTCCTTTCTCCACACTTGGGTTGCAATAGCTTCAGGTATCACCTGTCACCTAAGTTCAGCAGTCATCGAGGCCCGCTAGGGGTGAGGCTATGGGGGAAGACCGTCCCAGACACCATGGACTGGGGCAGCTTTGTCTCCTGGCTTGCCTGGGTCACCTGGTCACCTTCTCCTAGGTGAGGAAGATTTGCTTAGCTCTTCCTACTTCCTGCGCCTCACGTGAGGTGGGGGTTTCACTTCAGGGTTCCAGCTTTTGTTTTTCTCCACTGCTTTCCTGTTTTCCCTTCAGCACTGGCCTAGGCTGATGGGCTGGTGTGGGAGTCCGCACTGGCCCTGTGATTCTCCTGAGGTGGCTGTTCCTTTCACTGCGAAGGTGGGATAGACGCAGGAGTGCACAGAAAATCCTTGACCTGGAAACGGAAGCCAGGCTGGGGAATTTGGAACACATATTAGGGTTGGCAGCAAGGCTGTGAGTCAGAAGCAGGTGGTCAGGCTGAGATGATGTCAGACAGAGGAACTGGGTAGAACTGGTAGCTTAGTGGAGGAGGGCGGGTGAGATGGGGGAGAGGGGCTTGGGAGAGGCTCACATTGCTGCCATGCACTCCCAAACTTCCCTTGGAGTTAGACAAGATGCATTTTATTTCCTGCGAGTTTATAGAAACAAACTCCAAAGTGTCTCCTGAAAATGTAAGTTCTCACCCACCCTGCTCCCTAAGTCATGTGAACTCTGGTTGAGAAAATCAGGGCCCCAGGAGGCAGGCATGTTCAAGGTTATATTGCTGGCCAGGGCAAGCCTGACTTTGCAACGTCAAAGTTTGAGCTCTCCAACATCCAGCCTACTGTGGCAGCACAGGGGACTTGGTTGTGTGACACCGTGGAACTTCTTATAACTTATTGTAGAGTATTTGTATGCAGATATTGTATGCAGATTTGGTGGCGGTTTGCCTGTATGGAGATTCACTTGGTTACTTCAGTTGATTCAGAGAGAGCCTCTCCCTCTGTGGGCGGCACCTGTTTGTAGCAGTTCAGATAAAAAAGAAAAAAGGACACATCAGAAGGACCACTAGCCTCTGTCTCCTGCTTCCTGCTTCTCTTCCCTCTCTCCCTCTCTCCCTCTCTCTCCCTCCCCGCTCTGCTTGTCCCTATCTCTTCCTCTGAGCTTCATTTGTCATGTTCTCTGTCACAGGAATGAGAACAGTAGCTAATACATTCATTTCTACCACACCACAGGTTTTGAGCAATCTAGCCTTTTGTCGTTCTGTATGAATGTTGTGGTTTAAAGTCCCCTGTTGTGACCTCTGTCTCTTTTCATTTCCAAATAGGCTGACATCAGAACCTCGGCAGGTGCAGATGCCCTGTGGCGTCTTCTAGGTTGAACAGGAGTTTGTGGGTTTCCAGCAAGAGCTGTGCCTCACTCTTTCCCTCCAGCCTAGACGTCTTGGAGTAGAGAGGGTTTGTGCTCTTTCCATTTCCTGAAGCAGAGGCCAAAATCCTGCTTCTGGGCAGTGTGGACTTGAACTTGAAGGTGTTTTTTTTTCCCCTAAAAGAGGTATCACCATCTCACCATTCAAGTACATTTCTGCAGCTGCTCAGGTCGGCGGTGGCCTGGGCACGTGACCACATCTGTGAAAAACTGTGCTTTAAGTAGTTCCAAACAGTTGGTTCTCAAAAGTTGGATTTATCTGTGCTCTATTTGTCTTGGGCTTTGGACTGAAGATGATGGATTGAGAGTTCATTAAGTTGCACCGTGCATCTGACTAGTGAAGAGCTGGTCTGTGTGAACCTCTGTGTGCATCTCTGTATCTATTTTAACCTACGTGGTGGTATTTCTGAGAATCTGAGTGGTAACTCTCCTCCCCCTCTTTTAAATGTTGACTAACGTCAATGCTGACTGTAAAACAAGTGTACAGAGCAGAGGTCCACTTGTGTGTGCAGAGTGGGAAGACCATTTTAGCATCCCTTCCAAATTTGGCTTTTAGTCATTCCGCAGGGCTTTTAATTGGGCCCCTGATGGTGTGCAACAAGACCTGCAGAGATCTAAGCGGTGTCTCTCCCAAGATAGAAGCAAGCCTCTGACATCATGGGAACCCCAGGTTTCTCGGTGTGACTGTCTAGCTGCTTCTCGAGAGAAGGTGTTGGAGAGTCTCAGGATGCCTGTGTGGCCTAGTCACTGGTGTGGCCCCTCTCATGTGTTGGAGCTGATTTGACCTTTGACTGTTACCGTTCCATCCCTGGCTTTCCACGAACTCCCATATGATGTAGATGTTGGGCTTTGTCCGTACTGATCAGAAATCATGGGCTTCTGTGTTGATTTTAAGTTAAGCATGTTCTTTCAAAGCATTGTTGGTGGAATTTTCAGAACTTTCTTGAAACTCTCAAGGGATTTTTAAAAACATAATTTCTCCATTGGGGGTATTGTGAGTAATGTTGCTATGAATCTTCTTGTATAAGATTTTGAGTGACGTGTTTTCATGTGATTGAGGTTGTGTCTACGAGCAGAATTGCAGGGTCACCTGTTACTCCATTTCAATGTTTTGGTTGACTACAAAGCTATAGCCCCACTCAAAAGTCAGAAACTTCTCCCGTCCTCCATGACACTTGTTACTGTTTGTTAAATGCTAAAATTTTAAATTGTAGCCACTTTAGAGGGTATTTGACACTCTATCTTTCTGGTTTGCAGTTAGATATATTCCTTATGGCAACAATGTTATATGTATGCACACATACATACATACATACATATATATATATATATACACACACACACACACACACACACACACACACACACACACACACTTTGTATCTTCTTTAGAGAAAAAGTCTACTGTGGTCATTCTAGTTTTAAAAGTTACACTTATGCTGCTGAGCTGTAAATACCTCTTATATTGATAAATTCTGGACACCTGAACTTTATCAATGTATGACCTACAGCTTCCCCATTCTTGGGTTAGACTAACATTGGTGTTATCCTTTGAAAGACTGAGGTCTTTAGTTTTGGTGGAATCTAATTCAGCATTTCCCCATTTGTTGCTTGTGCTTAGGTGTCCTGGTGGAGAAACCTCAGCTCACCTGTGGTGGATTGAGTAAGAATGGCCCCCAGCTACTCATCTATGTGAATGCTTTGTCACCTGCTGGCACTGTTTGAAAAGATTAAAAGGATTAGGGGGCGTGGCCTTGTTGAAGGATGTTTGCTACTGGGGGTGGGCTTTGAGGTTTCAAAAGCCCATGCCAAGCTTAGAACCTCTCTGCTTGTGGCTGAGCTCTCAGCTACTCCTCCAGTTCCGACATGCTTTCTGCATGTCTAAGACATCATCCACGGTCAGGAAGCCTCTTACAGTTTCAGCTCTTAGCTTTAAGTCCTTCATCCATTTTGAGTTAATTTTTAAATGGTATTATATGAAATTTTAATTCCACTTGACTCCATCCTTCTGACTGTAGATTTTACATTGTCCAGCTGTCATTTGTTGAATTGTCTTGGTATTTCTGACAATTAATTGACCCTAGAAATGCACATGTTCTCTCTCATCTCTTGCCCTGTGTTCCCCTCAGCCATCAAGAAAGTCACCACCTGATGTGGGCCTGTACCTTGTACTTCTACAGCTGGTCATCACAACAAACGTCTTTTCTTCAAAATAGAATAATAACTGGCCAGGCAGCAGTGTCACATGCCTCTAATCCCAGCACTCTAGAGGCAGGTGGATCTCTGTGAGTTAAGGCCAGCCTGGTCTACAGAGCTAGTTCCAGCACAGCCAGGGCCACACAGAGAAACGCCTTCTGAAAAATAACAACAATGAAAGACTGGCTGGACCATAAATAAGATGGTTTGCCAGTCTTACTGATCTATATATACAACCTTACATCAACACACAGTGCTGGCTCCTGCAGCTTTGTAGTAACTTCAAAATCAGAATTGTGAGCCCTTTAAATCTGGGAGGGACTACTTTTTGATGTGATATTGATGTCTGCTCTTCAACCCCCACATGCTTTGAGGCTTTTTTCTTTTTTTTTCCTGTCTCTGTGAGTCATATTAGAAATGTTACTTTTAAGTGATCATGAATTCACTTTTAAGTCCGACCTCATTATTCTGTAAATGTATGATTTAGACAGAGTTGGATGTATCCTAAAAGTTTGACCATTTGGGTCCTTAACCTTAAAGTGTAAGCACAAGTCAAAGGAAAATCCTGACAGCTAAATATTTCACGAGAACGCTTAGCATGGTTCCCAGACATGCTAGGCTCAAAACATGTGTCACAGATACACTGTCTTTGCACCTTGTTGTGCGGCTCTGAATTCTTGGACAACATCAGCCTTTTTCCATGGACAAGCTGATTTCTACAAGGTATAGTTAGGTCTTAAGGAACCTATGCCTCTACTGGGATGTAGTGTTATTTTGTCAGCAGTGTCTAGAAGTGAGTGTATTAGTTACTTTTCTCATTGCTATGAGGGAATATCTGACAAAAGTAACTTGAGGGTGGGGTTATTGTGGTTCATGGTTTGAGGGAACAGTTAGTTCATCATGGCGGAGAAGGCTCAGCAGCAGGAGTGTGAGGTAGCTGGTCACATCCCATCTCCAGTCAGGAAGCAGAGAGAGATACAGGCTGGTGCTCCATTTATCTTTCCCTTTTATTCAGTGTGGGATGGAGAGGGGTACCCACTACGTTACTTCCCACCTCAGGCCAATCTCTCTGGAAACTCCCAGATTGACACATATGTACGTCTGTCTCCTGAGGTGGCTCTAAATCCTAAGCTGACTTGTTAACCATTGCTCAGCCCATAGTAAGAGCTTGCTCAGGGAATGCTTGTTAAGCGAATCCCAGATGTTGATGCTATTTTCTTACTTGCTCGAGAAATATAATGCTGATTGCTTGTACATAAGTAAGCCCACTAACATTTGTATGGATATTTAAGTACAAGGATAGTTTTCACAAGATTTTGTGAGATAATTTTCCATCTGATTTACAGTTAGCTTCCTTGAGGGGCACAACTTTCCCCAAATGGTATTGCGTTTATGACATCCAAATACGCCTTTTTTTTAAGGCGAATTGGGACAACTAGAAAGGGCTGGTTCTTGGTAATAAGCCTTAAAATACAAGAGGAGATGTGAAGAAGGAACATTTGTTAGGGACTGAGATGTGAGAGAGGAATATTCAAAGAGCATGGGCTCACAGGGAATCATGCCCCCATCTTCAGACATTGCTAATAGACTTCATACAATAGTCATTCATGGTTTTTCTTGATTCTCCATCCCTCCAAAGTCTAGACATGCAGCTCTGAACAAAGATCACCCTGAGTTATTACTGGCTGAGGTGAACCTGACTCATGACAAGCAATGGTGCCTGTGCTTGTTGAACCATTACAGCTGGCATGGACAAACCACCTACTTTCACAGGGACCAGGTTGTCTTGTGGACTCAGGGTAATTGCATCTGAAAGCAAAGCAATCAGGCAGAAAGCATGTTGAGAAATAGGTGCTACCTCAAAGAGCGGATTGTATTATCACATAGCTTAGGAATGAGCCATCCAAATTAGCAGTTTGGGTTTTGTGATTATTGGGGCTGTTTCTCCTGTAGGTTTCTGAGAGCCTTGAGTGTGTCAAGATGTGTGTCTTCAAGAGGGTGGGTAAGAGCAGCAGCTCCCAAAGTTGCCATTAAGGTCTTGTTTACCATCTCAACCCAAAGCCCTAAAGCCCACTCACCTAAAGCCCTTCAGTACTGGCAGTTAGCAGGGTGCATTTTAAATAATCACAATGCAGGGTAAGACCTGTGTTTTTGAGTATGGAGTCTGGTTTCTCGGTCTTCTGGAGCTGTTGATTTTATTTTGTTTTATTGAAGCTGTGTCTACTGTCTCACTAAGAACTTAAAGTAGGAGATGCAACCAAGCTGATCTCACTCTGTTTATATGCACATAACACTTGTAAACTATTTCTAGGCTATCAATACTTGGTTTTATTTAGGAGGGTTTTGTTTTTGTTTTTGAGTGACATGGTGTCACTCTGTAGCCCAAGCTGTCTAGTATTCCCTGTGTTACCTAGAATAGTTTTGCACTCAGCAGTCCCAAGTGCTGGGATTATTGGTGTGCCCCTTACTGTTGGTTTTGATTGTTACTTGGGAAACCTGTTCTCTTTGGCCTGACAGTTGTCAATGTAATGCATTCGAAAGTTCAGTTTCTACAACATTTGTCCTGATACTCCTGAAGAGTTCAGGGGAGAGGGAAACCAGGGGTGGAGTTGAACACATGAAAAGCAAACTGATGGGAGGCAGAGGCAGGCAGATCTCTGTGAGTTCGAGGCCACCCTGGTCTACAAAGCTGGTTCCAGAACAGGCTTCAAAGCAATACTGAGAAACCCTGTCTCAAAAAACCAAAAGAAAAGCAAAGCAAACTGATGACTTCTGCTATGGAATAGTATAACAAGGAAACCACCCACGGTGTGGGGGACAGATAAGCTTGCTATGACTGGTTTCCATTCTGGAGCTCTACCGCTGAAAAGCTATGTCCAGTTCAAGAGTAGGGACAGACAGACTACTCCGTGTTCTTGAGAACTCCTCCCCTTCCCCTCCCTTTACTCACACCCACCACCTTCCAACTTATAATTCGAGTTATTTACTTAACTGGAAAAAAATGTTAAGAGGGGAAAGAAGGTGGGAAGGGACAGAGGGAGGGAAGGAAATGGGACCGGCAGCAAGAAGGCATCTTAGTGGTCTATCTGCTTCACTTCTGTAGCCTGAGGGGTGTGTGTCACCTTCGTGATGTGACAGCATTGTGGTTGGAATTGCCAGGGGTGGGCAATTTGCGCTCATACTTTCAGTCAAAAGAGTCAACTCCCACTGTTTTTTTTATCAACACTCACCTGAGGTTTCTGCAGTGGATGGCTAGCCTCAGAAGTGATGCTAGGCAGCCTCTCACATCTTGTCACGCGGCTTGTCACAGTTCTCTAATAACTGAGACACAGTCAGAATAGAGAGCCAGCAAGTGAAGGGACCGGTGAGGTGACTGCCTGAGAACCCGAGGCTGGTAAGTGATGGGTGAAATGAGAGCAGGAGGTCAGAGAAACATTTTAGGAGAAGAAACCTCACAGCTCCAAAAAGTGATTTCCCTTTTATTTTTCCTTCAGTGGTATGTGCTTAATTTTGAAGATCAGTCAGAAGAAGACATTTAAAGGAAAAAGTCAAATATCACCCCAAATCTCAGCCAGAAAATCACCATAGTAAATTTTTATCTTAGACACATCTCTCTACCATATAGAGAGATGAATAGAGAAATAATAGTATAAGACTGGCTGTAGACAAAGTCTATGTTCCAGAATGAAACATTAGGGGTGTGTGTGTGTGTGTGTGTGTGTGTGTGTGTGTGTGTGTGTGTGTGTGTGTGTGTGTGTGTGTGTTTTACTTGAATTTAACAAAAGGGAAAGGAGGCTGATGTACTGTGAAGTAATTCTTTACTACAAGATTGCATTCTCTTGGGTTCAGAAGGGATGGAAACCACTTAGCTGGTGGGGGTCAGGACGCCCTGAGACCATGGATGGCATGATAAAGAATCAGATGCCCTCGTGGTCACCCCTACCTGTTTTCTTCTGTTTGCTGCATGTTTGTTTCAATGCTGGTAGACTGTAATGTCTTTCTGGTGTCTGTGACTCACACTAGCCACCGCCTACTTCTTATTCTTGATCAATGCACTGTTAACCACTGCCCTTTCTACCATGGCTCATTATTTTACTAACTTGATGTTTGGTGGATTTCATTTTTTAAAAAGAACACTTCGGGTGTGTTATTCCCTGCATTTGTGAATTCTTCATTTTTGAGGGTAGTCACTCATATTTAGTGTAGAGGGTAGTATCCTGGGTCCACACACATGCTGGCCAAGTACTCTATTTTAAAAGACAACTTTTCTTTTGTACAATTGTCTAAAGACAGTTTCCACTCCCTTATAGGGAGCTTGCTGTGGCTGGGATTTTTTTTTTTTTTTTTTTTTAAAGAAGACCTCATGTATTCCAAGGTGGTGTTGAGCTGCCTGTGTAGCTGAGGGTGCCTTTGAACGTCTAACCCTCCTATCTCCACTACCAGCAGAATGTTAGGATTGCAGACATGTGCCACCATGACTGGTATGACCTGGAATATGTATGTGGTGGGTAGACAAAACCCAGCACTTTGTGCATGGGAGGTAAGCTCCCTATCAATTGAGCTATATCACCCACCCATTGAATAGGAAACATCTAAGAGTCAATAAAGAAATATAGTTTGAGTGGTGGCTACAATAAAATTGGATTGGAAATTGGGAACCAGATTAAGTTTGAATGTTGGGAAACAGGCTATTTTCTTGGTGAGTTTCTCATGTCTGCCACATCAAATGATGCCTGTTGGTCAGCAGTGTGAGTGAGTGTCCAGGACTCTGTATATAAGCTAGGGACCCTGGTTGGGGACCTTGCCCTTCCTTCTCCCTGCTGTAAAGACTCTTGGCTGGCCAGGGCAGGCTTTTGTTGCCATCTGAAGATAATGGAACGGGGTAAATATTTTCATCCACCCACAAGTTGGCAGCTGGTAATTATTGTTTCAAATGACATTTTTGCTGTTGTCATTGTTCTGGAACGCCGTCTTTCACCTTGGATCACAAGCTGTTGTCTTAATTATGAACACTCTTTAGAGAACATTCTGAAATGGCTTGTGAACAAACCGCCATGCTTTTTTTTTTCTTAATACTTATAAATAGTTTTGTTATGTCTGTGTTGACAGAGCTAGACGTACATGTGAGGTTTTGGGGAGGCTTATTACTAAAAATCTCTGGCCACATTTTAAACAAGTACCACGTTTTACCCTTTATTTCATTTTAACTATACGGTAAAGGGGGAGGGACATTGCCTGGATGTGAATTAACACTTGAAGACTGAGCCATTGTAGTTGTCCATGACTCAGCATTGCCTGAGAGAGGGAGAAAGATATAAGCTTTGCATGGTGTCCCAAGTGCTGCGTGACTTAGAGTGCTATGTTCTAAAACTGTCTGCCCAGAACTTAAATGATTTTAAATTGAAATAAACATAAAATTACTTTGTTGCATAGGCCCATACCCAGTGCTCAGTGGATGCCCAGGGTATCTCTAGGCTCCAGTGTTAGCATTACTGAAGTCTTGCTGGGTAGCCCTGGGTAGCCACACGTAGGGCTTTCCCTTCCTAGACTGTTGGCGTTCACTCTGTTCTGATGAATGGCTGGCTCTCGGTCCATTACCTTGTTCCCTTGGCTTCAGTCATTCCATCCAGGTGCTATCACGGAGCTCTGCTTTCCCTGTGGCACTGTTGGCATCCTCTGATTCCAGGCCATATGCAGCCTTCAGGGTATCCTGTGAGGGGGTGGGACTAGATAGATTATTGCAGTACAGGATTTACTAGATAACCCCAGCTAAGGCCTACGTGTTTGCATGTTCTCACCAAAGGGTGGAATGGGGATTTTGACTGCAGTTCTCAATAGAATTGTTCTTTACAATAACTTCTGCTTTAGCTCCTTATTCCCTGTGGCTTATGTCCTTGCAGGGAAGGGCAGAACTGGGTTCTCTTCTTTGTTGTCCCCTTACTGACAGACCCTGATGTCTTAGACATTGTCTTTAAGGCTCAGTTGCCAATTGAGAATGTGCTCACAACCCAGCACATAAACTGTTGTGGAGGTGTCACCATGTAACACATGAGAGACAGTGAGGTCTAGTCTAAGGGACCTGCTTTCCATGTCATCATGGTTACATTTGTGGTCTGCCAGTCACTATCAGAACATGTTCCCTTTGATCCACCAATAGGTCCATGTACTAAACTGTGTTTGCGTCACCTAAGGGACTAGTATTAGGCAAAGGTGAGGCCTGTGGTTGATGGTCAAGGAGCTCTCTTCTGAGTTTAACCCAGAAGGGAGGAGTAGGATGCTCCTGGTAGATGGAGCCTGATGGTCTGTGGTGAGGAGACTGAGTTAGCTGCCCACTTACACATGAGCTCTATGGTCCCAGAGTCTCATGATCTCCACTTGCCTAGTCTGGAGGCCTGCCAGGGATGCTTGCCTGATACTAGCTAGTGCGGTGTAACAGACACCCCAAAACCTTGGCAAAGCTACACAGAGATGAGTCTCCAAGCAAAATGTTTTATTTATGAGTAGATAAGACTTAGACTTGCCGCCGTCAGCATGTGGAGGTCAGGATGGTCTCTGGCATGTCTAGAGGTCAAAGGCAAGATTGCAGGGTGCTACAGTTTGATTGTGAAACATCTCTCACAGGCTCACAGGCTCAGGCATTATAATTGGCCCCTAGCCAATGCCACCACTGGGAAGTGGTGGAAGCTTTAGGAGGTGGAGCCTAGCTGGAAGAAGTAGGTCGCTTGGGCATGGGCCTCAAGAGTTATAGCCAATTGTGACTTCCAGCTGCCTCTCTGCTTGACTGCTGAGCTGAGTCTCTGAGATGTGAACAGGCAGGCAGCTTCAGGCTGCCACCACCACTTTAGCTGCCATGCCTTCGTCACCTTGATGGACTGTACTGTCAAACTGTAAGTCAAAATAAGCCCTTCCTCATTGAAGTTGCTTCTCATTGGGTGTTTAGTTTAGCAATAGGAAAAGTAGTTATTCTAGAAGTTTCATTTGGACAGAGAAATCTAAGCACATGAGTTTAAAAGGAAGTTCACATGTATTTGCCATTCCCAAAGAGCAGTTGGTAAACACTGCCTAGCATGCGGTAGTGCTGAATATAAAGAATATAAAGCTTGTTTTAAGGTCACAATTGATAGTTCCATTATTAGCTGATAAGAAAACAAGTCTTTATTCTTTTTAAAAGATGGATTTACTTATTTTATGAATATGGGTATGCCTTTATGCCAGACAAGGGCATCAGATCCCACTATAGATGGTCATGAGCTGGGAATTGAACTCAGATCCTCTGGAAGAGCAGCCAAGTGATCTTAACAGCTGAGCCATCTCCCCAGCCCCATATAACAACAATCTTTTTTGAAGGGAGATTTTATTATGTAGTTCAGGCTACATAATAATCCTGAATGCTGGGATTACAGGCATGCACCAACATGATCAGTAAAAAGTTAGTCCACACGAAGCTGAGTGTGACTTTGCATGTGGGAGGCAGAAGGGTTTTTGGTTCAAAACCCTGGGTTACATAATGAGACTTTATTTCAAACAAAACAAACTCAGTTTGTTGTGGAGTGTGGTAGCAGGGCAGTTCCTGGAACAACTGATTATTTTAACCTCATTTCATCTGTGGCCCATTGGTACTATTTGACATGGGTATGGCAGAATGAATACTCTCTGTTGTGTGTTCACTTTCCACAAGCTGGTTAGCTACAAAAGTGGCGAAATTGACTTGGGCCCGAGATCTGCAATTTGGGCAGGACCCAGAAGGGCTGTGTTCTGTCTCATTCAGTGTCAGCTAGTACTTAAGGTAGGCTAGGGGCGGTATCATTTGAGGACTTGCTCACATATGTAGGGGTTGATGCTGGTATGAGCTGGGGCTGTCTCAGATTGTTTCCAGGTGGGCCTTCCCTTGTGTTGCCTTTGTATTGGCTACTCTGAGCATGGTGGCTGGAATTAGAAGTGTCCCCCAGGATTTCATGCTTTGACTGCTTAGCCCCTGGTTTGTGGTGTTATTATGAAGGGTGAGGCCCTTTGGCGGTTATGGTCTGACTGGCGGGAGTGGAAGGATATGGAAGGTGGGTCTTTGAAAGTGTTAGTTAGGCCCCATTTCCTCTCCTCTCTTTGCCATGCGGACAGGAGCTTCTGCCACTATTCCTTCCCCCTGGTGATGGACTGAAATTTTTCAGAAATCATGGGCCAAAGTAAACTTTGCACCCTTTTAATTCTTGTGCCATGATAAATTTGGTAAGAAGAAGCATCTTTGTCTAAGATGGCAGTTGTGCTGCCTCTTTTTTTCTTTCTTTTTTTGAGGCAGGGTTTCTCTGTGGCTTGGGAGGCTGTCCTGGAACTAGCCCTTGCAGACCAGGCTGGTCTCAAATTCACAGAGATCTGCCTGCCTCTGCCTCCTGATTGCTGGGATTAAAGGCATCCTCCACCACGGAGGGGCTGAAGAGATTGTTCATCCGTTAAACCAAAAATATAGTGTTGCCATTCTTAGTGTGGTCTTGGAGGTCTCAGGACATCACTCCTGCTTCCCTAGCAGCTTGAGGAGCAGGGGTGCATAATATGAGTCAGGTGGCATATCCCTGTCATCAGCATGTGGTAGGCAGAGAGACTACAGGTTCAAAGCCAGTCTGGCTTACATAATGAGGCTGTCTCAAACAAAACCAAACCACAGCGTGTTTTGGTTGCTATACAAACAACTCACTGGCTACCAAGCGCACAGGGTGGTATAGAAACTCAAGACGGAAATGAAAAGGCACCAGGAGAATCCGCATCTTGCATCTCTCCACTGTACCGGAGAGTAACAGTCGCACCATCAACACTGGTAAGAAGTAGGTGCCTCTAGGTTTTCCTTAACATTTTGGCTCTTAGCTGCCAAAATCCACTCCAGGTTTTTCTTTTGCTTTGTTCTGCCTTTTCCTTCTATTTCCACTTCCTTTCATATTTTTTTTTTCCTAGCTTAAACCCTTTGAAGCATCTCCTGTTCATTTCTTCTCAGCCGTCCTTCTGCTAAGTGTAAAACTTGATCTGTGTCTCTCGCCATCAACATTCAGCACAGTTGTGCTTTCTTCACAAGGTATGGCTTATTATTGCCCTGGTAATATTGGAACAATACCTCCCCAGTACATCTCAGGAGAGTTTGCTTTGAGCTTAGATTCTCAGTTAGGAGAACAAACTTCAAGTGTGCCTATCTGATATGTGACCCATCGGGGTATTTAGTTTCTTGTTAGAGCTCTTGCTTAATGTGTTTATAGAGGATTGCTCATTGAAGTTTTTACATTTCCAAAAGTAAAAGATGGTAAGTATGTTCTCATAAGTGATAGAGAAGTTTTAAAAGTATATTTTCATTCTCTATAGTGACTCCAGTGATAGTCTTTTAAGTTAAATAGTAAAATGCAGCAGGCAGTCGCCAATTGTTAAAACTCTGTCCTGCTTCCCCGAAGCAAGCATCAGTTAAGGGAGGGCAACGCCACCCACTAATAGAATTCAAACCACCAGATGCTATTTTGGGTTCTTGAGTGGTACTCTCTCTTCTTACCCTTTAAACTGCTAAGTCACATCCTGCTTTGCATTTTAATTTGCTATAAATTAGATGCCACAGGCATAGGTCTGGCATTAGACACGCAAGTGAAATTAAACACCCCAAGAGGAGAGGGCAGCTCTGTGAGTAAACCTATCCCTTCCATGTGGAAGACCACGTGAGCCTGCGGCTCAACCCTCTGGGAACCTCAGAAACGGGCAAGGGAATCTGTCAAGCTCATCTTGCCCTTGATGTCCAGAGAATCTGGAGAAGTTAATGTAAAGTACAGCTAGGCTTGGGGGTCTTGTAGCTTACCACAGTGACCCTGTGCTGAAGCCAAGATTGAGAAATATCACAGGAAATGGCCCCTTTGATCCAGCTCCCATCTTTGCCCTGCACATTCTTCTCTGTTTGGCTAGGCCCCTCCCCATCTTCTAGACTCCCACCTAGAACACCTGCCAGCAACCTGTGTGCTCTGCTTTCTTTCACTCGTGCACAGCTTATTTCCTCAGCAGAGTCGTTTCACCCTGGAATCCAGTTTGCCGAGGGCTGAGAACAGGTGCTTTCTAAATGAGCAATGGATGGGCGTTTTCCTAGTGTGGTGGCTCTCTTTTACCTGTCCGTCTTTTCCTGTGGCATCCTTTATTATTTCATGTTGCCCCATATGTGTCTTTTTTTGTTTACTTATTTGTATGTGTGTTGTGTGTTTGTGTGTGTACAGGTGTGCGTGCGCATGTGTTCATATGCCTGTAAAGCCCAGAGTCAGTGTTTTGCGTCTTCCTCAAGCACTCCACACCTTACTGTTTTGAGACAGTCTCTCACTGAACCCGGGCATCCTTCTCTCTCTGCCCCCAGCGCTAGGCTTACAGGTGTGTGATGCTATTCTTCTTAACGGAGGTGCTGGGGACCAAGGTGAGGCTTATTACCGCAGATAAGCACTTTACTTACTGCAGTATCTCTCCAGATCCTGTCTTTTTTGTTCGTTTGTTTTTTGGTTTTGGTTTTGTTTTGTTTTGTTTTTGAGACACTCTCACTGTGGCTTGGCTTCAGATGAGCAATTCTCCTGGTAGACCTTCCAGACGACTGGGCTTACAGGCCCACTTGGCTTCAGTTGAGAAATGGAAAAACAAATGACAAGAACCGAAACTGCAGGAGAAAGAGGAGAATGGTCTAGTCTCGACTCTTCCAATCAGGTATTAGAGTCACAGCCATTGAGCCTGGAAGCTCCTCTCCTCCAATCAGAATGTTTAATCCTCCTGTTCTGCTCTGGCTCGTGGGACCACATGGGTGACCCATGCAGCAGGAGGGGGCTGGTCTACTGGAGAACACGTGTGGTTGGCAGAATGGACCCCCACTGTTGATGAGGAGTGTATCTCCCCTGTCTGCCCCCTTCAGAATATATGGGATTATTTCAGACAACGTGACACATATCTAGAATTTGAGATTTTTCCTTGTTCAAACAAGGAAAGGATCTCATCTCCAGGGCATCCTATTTCTGGCCTAGAAGCCAATCAGTGAGGAGGTGACTGGCTCTTCCAATGAGGGACACAGAGGCTAAATCTGTGAGACTCAAAACGTAAGTGTCTTTAATAGAATTGGAGTCTGTTTTTCTCATTAGCTGTCCAGATACAGTTACTTTTGTGCTGGGATGGTGACCAGAAATAATGGCTTTCATTTCTAGGCTTAGTTCTGTGTCCTGGCAGGAAACGGATGGACCAGAGGCACCAAGTGATGCTACTACCGTTAGGGAATACTAGACTGTGGAGAGGAAGTTGCTCTGGAGGGTGTACAGGTAACTGTAGTCAGTACCATTTGACAGGCAGTGAGGATCACAGGGCAAGTGTGTTTGCCAAGACATTTGCTCAAGAGAGTTAAGAGAAAACTTGATAAGAAGAAGAAAGGACATTGAAACATGATTCAGTGGAGAATAATGCATTTGAGAACATTAAGGAAAGGACCACAGATGTCCTGAGAGTTGTGCATCCCTAGGTAGGATGCAGAAGGCTCTTTCTCAGAGACTGCAGATCTCAAATGACTGTCAATTGTGTTGCTAGGAAGGTCTATTCCCACTGCAGGTTTCATTCTGCTAATTCCTGATGAGCTCATAACCTTTTTTTCCCTTCTTCTTTTTCTGGTTTGTGTCACTAGAAGAAAATAACACAGGGTCTATCACCTTTGGATTTCCTTCCGTCCCAACAGAGAAGCATTGACCAGAGACATAAAGTAGCAGGGAGAGATGATGAACTCAGCAAAGAAATGTGCTTTAGACATGACCAAGCACTCTACAAACATTTCAGAGAGGTCACAGACAAGAGAAAGGGGACACGAAAAGGAAGACATAGCCGTGAGATTCTGTAATCCCCAGTTAATCCAGAATGAGTCCAGTGGACAGGAAGTGGCACATGTATCCACTTGGAGGATGTGTTCCCAGCTTAACAAGTCTTGCTACCGTTATTTGTAAGTAACTTTTCTATGGAGTGTAAGGATAAATAAAATACAGCCTGTACGTGGGATGTACATCACCATCTAGCAGTCAGGATCCAAAGTGTGACTCAAACTACAGGAAACATGACTAATACTTTCATAGACCAAAAGTGAAGCCAGAGTCCAAAAGAGAAACAAAGCCATTTGGGGATAGGGAGAGGTGGATGGAAGATTTCACAGAGATGGTGCTGGCTCAAATAGTACAAGGAAGATGGAGGACATTTCTGCAGGGAGAGATGAAGTGGGTGAGGAGCAGTTCCATGAAGGTAGATGAGTGAGGATAAAGGGTGTGATGGCGGCAGGACTGGGTACCATGAGCTTTTACAAGAGTGAACTTCCAGAGATGGCGCTTGGGTATGATGGAGTTTGGGTAATATAATTGATTGACATCTGCCTAGGGCCTCTGGGTGTTTCATTCGTCCTAGAACCCTGTGATGCTTTCTTATCATCAGTGCCCATTTTCAGGTGAGAAAACAACCCACACATTAAATGTAAAGAACTAGAGTTCAAAGCCCTGCATATAACTGTGTTGTGGTAAGTTTCACATGCTGGCCTTGCAACTCTACGTACTCTCGGCACACTGGGAATACAGAGCAGGAGAGAAAGTCTGGAAGGTGAATAGGACATGGACTATAAGATGAACTGAAGAAATAGAAGTTGAGTTACTCCCAGATCCTCATGGGGCTGAAAGTGGATTGGTGTTTTCCAGAATAAAAAAAAAAAATATAAAGCCAATTGGCGGTGATGAGTATGAGGGTATTTGGGGGTCTGGGAGAGGGAGTTTGTTGGGGTGAGGGGGGGATGTTGTTTGGGAAGTCAGAAGCCGGTGCCAGCTTGACCTCCACCGGCCAAGAGGTTTGATGTTGGAGGGACCAATGCAAGGCCACTCAGAAAGCTGTGTGCTGGAGGGAGGGAAAAGAATTGGGTGACAGCTGCCATACAGAAACTCTGAGAATAGTAAGATTGCCAAGAGTGGAATTTTAAAGAAAGAGTCCAGTAGGACAAAACTTTAGTTAATGCCCATGTGATTAGGTAAGGGGGGAAAAAAGAACCAGGAAGAACCACTTGGATCTACGAGCATGGTCCCTCCCACTAAGAGCATGGCCCCTCCCACTAAGAGCATGGCCACTCCCACTAAGAACATGGTCCCTCCCACTAAGAACATGGTCCCTCCCACTAAGCATGGCCACTCCCACAAAGATCATGGTCCCTCCCACTAAGAGCATGGTCCCTCCCTCTAAGAGCATGGTCACTCCCACTAAGAGCATGGTCCCTCCCACTAAGAACATGGCCACTCCCACTAAGAGCATGGTCCCTCCCACTAAGAGCATGGCCACTCCCACTAAGAGCATGGTCCCTCCCACTAAGAGCATGGCCACTCCCACTAAGAGCATGGTCCCTCCCACTAAGAGCATGGCCACTCCCACTAAGAACATAGTCACTTCCAGTAAGAGTGTGGTCCCTCCCACTTCTCAGCAGCATTGAACACAAGAGAAAAGGTATAGAAACTACCTAAGGCCCAGAGGCAGATGAATGCATCAAAAACACAGTGCCAGCATGTGGCTTATGTAGGACATCTGAAATACTTGCACTCATAAAAGTGATGATTGCTCGGGCCCGGCAGGCAAGAGAGAACAGGAAGTTACTGTGGTAGCTACAGAGTTGTGATTTTGCAAGGTAAATTGTAGAGAGCTGGTGTGCAACCTCGTATGTAGTTAATAAGCCTGTGCGGTACACCTGAAGTCTCCTAATTTCATACTAAGTATTCTGGCTGCAAGAAAAGAAAATACGCAGAACATATTCCATACAAATATGTGTTTAAGAGGAACCGGAAAACACACTGTCCAGCACACAGTCTGGGAAAACTTTAGGATTGTTGTACAAGCATGCTAGCTAGAGTCATGTCTGCAGAGTTACTATTTACAGTGAGCTGAGCTCACAAGAGAAGCCAAGCCCAGATTCTGTTCTGCAAGCCTGGATCCCAGACCCAGTCAGGGCGCAAACAAAAGCTTTCAGGCTTGGGTCTTCACAAAACAGTGACTGGAGTTGTTCTGAGCTCCATCTTCATCTACCTTTTTTTCTAAGGAGAGCTAACTGGAAAACATGGGCTGAATATGGGGAACATCATTGTGAACCACAATGGTGAGGCAGCAGGAGGCCAGTACCCAGCTGAGTCAAGGGACCCAGTGCTAGTTTGGCTCCAGCACACAGCAGAGGATGGGATTGCCTCAGCATTCTTGGGAGTTGGATGGAGAATGATTGGATAACAGTGATTGAAATTGGTACCAGGTGCCTTGGTGTGGGTGGCTGCAGGGAGGATGGTTAGAGAAAGGGACTTCATGAGAACCCAGATGAATTATTTTCAACTCTGGCTGCACACTGGGATCTTCAGATTTGATTTTACCTGAGGACATTTCTACCTCAGCTCCACCCTGGTGTGGCAGCATCCAGGGGTGAGTCCTAACTGTGCACAGGTTCTGTGCTTCCACTTCAAGATGCTTGAGTGTACTCTCATCCAGCAGCCCAGCTGCTCACGCTTAGGGCAGGAATCAGTTTGCAGGGCAGGAAGCAGCAGGAATCAGCTAAGATGTGTGCAGTCAGTCACCCTAGTTTCCTTTTCTGGTTATGTTATGAAGTCATCAAAATACCACAGATGCAGTCCTTTTATTTCTTCAAGCTCAAACCTGAGGGATGGAGAGGAAGACCTGTACCAGGGCCAGGAGGGAAAGATTTCTCAGTACTGCGATTTGGTACTGTGGAATTTGAATAAGACTGGTGTCTGTATGTGAGGCTCCCATAGGCTCGTATATTTGAATGTTTAGTCATCAGGAGTGGCACTATTTGGAAAGGATTAGAAGGTATGTCCTTGTTGGAGGAAGTATGTCACTTGGGGTGGGCTTTAAGGTAGTAGCCCTAGAATATCTCAGAATTCTGTGTTTCAGTTTTCTGAGGAGACACACGTAAAATCTTGCCTCTTGATTTAGCATGGGCATGGGGCTTGGAAGTATACAGAACTGATACTTCTACCCAGGGCTTAGAGCAGTGGTTTTCAACCTGTGGGCAGTGACCCCTTTGCAGGTCACATAACAGATATCCTGCTTATCACATATTTGCATTACAATTTATAACAGCAAAATTAGTTATGAAGTAGCAACAAAAGTAATGTTATGGTTGGGGGTCAGCACAACATGAGGAGCTGTGTTACAGGGTGGCAGCCTGAGGAAGGCTGAGAACCGCTGGCTTGGAGGAGATTGGATAAACAGCCAGCCAGAAGGACATGCCTTGGGATGGAACTGTAGTTTAGCAAATAAGTCAGAGTGCTGTTCCTATGGTGGGAGGGAGCAAACAGAGATAATGGGAGATCTTGTAGAAAGAATTCTGGCTTTGGGTAAGAATTCACCGCTGGGTTCCACAATTCTGTGAGTGACTGGTGATGGACTTGTACTTTCTGTTCCGTTGATATTGGCAAATGAATGGTTTGGGCACAGACCTGGGCACCACTGCCAAGCCCTGGGCCCTGCTTTACAGCTTCACCCATGGGTCTTGCTGACATTGCTTCTGAAGGACCAGGACAGGAAGGAGCAGGTGGTGGGAATGGTGTTCTGTTTGGGTATGCCATGTGGAGCAGGCATTTGGATCAGTAGACTCCTGAGCCCTGTCTTCCCTGGAGGGAGATGCTACAGTGAAACATATCCTTCCTGGAGCTGCCCTGTGGGTGCCAGTGTGGAGGCTGACTCTGAGTTCCCACGTTCATCCCCAGGGACAGTCAGACCTCTGGCCAGATAGATCAGCAAGCATTTCACATAGGTTCAGGGCTGCTTTTCTATATCTGAGGTGATTGCAGGCCAGACCTGCTTCCAGAATCTTCTGATCCTGCTGTTCTGAGGCATTTTAAGTCCCATCACCAAGTCTGCCCTTCTGATCATGTGTCTGAAGTGGCCGTGTTCTGAGATGTTCTCTGAAAAGGACCACAGCCGTGTCAGAATAGTTTCTTTTGCTACAGCATAGAAATGGGTACCTGTTTATGGTTTTCTGGTGCCAACTCAGAGCATGATTTATCTGTTTTACTGAGATATTGTAAGTTAATTAGAACCGTATGCCTTCTAGTCTTCATGAAAGTTATTTCTAGCTGTGTATGGAAAACTTGTTTCTCAGGCCAAACCTGGCCAAGTGTCCTGAGTGCAGACCCCAGCTGAACGAGCAAGTGTTTCCCATCATTAACCTGGTGTGTGGTGTGTGTGTGTGTGTGTGTGGTGTGTGTGTGTATGTGGTGTGTGTGTGTGTGTGTGTGTGTGTGTGTGTGTGTGTGTGTGTGTGTGTGTGTGTGTGTGTGTGTGTGTGTGTGTGTGTGTGTGTGTGTGTGTGTGTGTGTGTGTGCGCATGTAGAAGCCAGAGGTTGAAGGGTCAGGCATCTTTCCATTCACTCCTCATCTTAGTTTTTGAAACAAGGCCCCTCACCAAGTCTGTAACTTGGTAGTTCAGCTAGACTGGCTGCCTAAGAAGCCCTAGGGACCCTCCTGTCTCCAATGCCCAGTGCTGGGACTACAGGCCTATTCCACCTCTCCCACCTTTTATGTGGGTGCTGGGGATCTGAACTCAGGTCTCCTTCCTGCTTGCATAGAGAATACGTTACAGACTGAGCCATCTGCCCACTCTTACCCAGTGGTGATGAAATGTGACTTTCCCCTTCTCTATCTTCTCCCAGAGGGAACACGGTGCCCTAATGGTTTACAAATAGCACCTCCTCAATTGTGTGTGGTTTGTTGAAATGACAACTGTTGAATTTCTTTACAGTCCTTACTTGCTTCAGGTTGAAAGAGGCATAGAGGTCTCGGACTGTAGAAGCCAGGAGAGGAGGGGACGGGACTCAGCTCTGTCTGTTCTGTCCAAGCCAGGCACCTTAGCCTCATTTTCTCATTTCCTTCTTATGGCATCCTGAGAGGTGGATAGTGCTATTTCCTGTTTTGCATGGGAGCCAAAGAAGTGACTGTCTTTTTAAAGGAGCATTCTGAAGGAGGAGAGTACCAGTTCAAACTAGGCAGGCTCCTTCCAAGGCGTGTTGTGGTGTACATGCTTTCCTGTGTTCTTCCCCGAATGGTATCTCCTTTTTCATGTGAAGTTTAAAACAACATTTCTCAGGATCATCTTGTAAATATGTTGAACTTTATTCTTACCCATATGCAAACATTTTCAGAAGACTTAATTTTACATGCACGAGAATTTGCCTGAATGTATGTCTGTGCATCATGTACGTGTCCAGTGCCCCCTCACTGATGTCAAAGAGGACCTGTAAGACTCTGGAACTGGAGTTACCATGGTTATGAGACACCTTATGGGAATCAAACCCCGGTCCTCTGCAATAGTGGCACATGCTCTTAACTGATGGGCTGTCTCTCCAGGCCTCTCCCTCAGTTTTTGATAGGATTCTATTCTCTTTTCCCTGGTAGAAGCCCCCAAATGGCATGCGTTTGCATAAATTATGCCCACTGGACTTGTAGCTACAGCTAGGTTTTCTTCATCTTGACCTAACACCTTTTTAAAGAAGCTGAACAGTAGTGAGAAAGGCCCCAGCCCAGGTCTGAGACCTGGTTAGTTATCTTTCCATTGGCCTGGGTTCATCTGGCTTCTCCCTGCAGATATGAAGGCTCTGTGATTTAGAAGAAAGGGAGAGTCATGGGTTTCTTCCTCTCCGACCTGGTGGTAAGGCTGACTTGAAAGTAGGTCTGACACCGAATTCTATCATAGATAAACACTTGTAAAACAGGTAACATGCACAAGAGCATGCAAAACCCCACGAGGCCCCTCCGGCACACAGCAAGCACACGCAAGCACACACCTTTACAGGAGCGTCAGCCCCAGGAGATCCCAGAACTTCCGCCAGCTACAGAACGTTCTGTTTCTGAAGCCAGGTGGTAGTCACATACTTGCAGAAGTACAGTTCTGTATGTATACTAGGATGTACTTTACTGGGAAACCTCAGCCCCCCGCCCTTAAAAATAAATGGATATAAATGACCTTTCTGTGTGTGACACATCAGCATGTTCCTTGAGTTAGATAGGGGTTTTCCCATCTAAGGGTCACTGGGTGAGGCTCGAACACTTGAAGGTCTTTCATGGGTTGGTCCTCATCTCATCTCAGCGTCCCAGAGATCCCTGAGTCATCAACTCAGGCTCCTGGCCCCACATGCCTCCTGAGGTGTTTATCATTACGGCTTTCCTAGGTCAATACAGGCAAGACAACTACTTAAAGTAGAAGATGTCCTTTAGTTGAGGCCAACCCTTCCCTACAGTGGGCCCAAGGCAACCCTGCAGAGCTCCTGAGAGTAAATGCAAGAATCCTTCTCTCACCTGGCAGGGTCCCTGAGACTGCATGTGGTACTTGTCCCTGTACGGCGACACCGGTGGTGCCTGGGACCCCTAGACGTGGGCCACTGCTCCTTTATTTTCTGCTCTGGGAATTGAACCCGTCCTTTTCCTAGAATGTGCTCCGTTGTCTGTTAGAGGGCAGCAAGATCCCAGGGAACAAAACAGCAGTGTTTCCCTGGCTCCTACTCTCGGGCTGCCTTAGTAATGGGTATGGGAGGAAACAGGGAAGGAGAAAGGGGTGTGGTGCTGGCAGGGGCCTTCACCCTAAGTGCCAGCTCATTGAGTATTGTTTTCTAACCCACTCAGAGCCTTGGCCTACTGGATAGTTCACTCCAAAGTGAAGTTGGCAGAGTCGGGAGATAAAGATAACCCCTTTCATCAGCTGCCTGAGCCGGGGTCTGGACTTCTCATTTGGCAGGGTTTCATGATTCCTGTGACTCATTTTATTGCCCAAGGCATTCTCCCTCCACATTTCACACATACCTCTCCTCCCATGTTCTCCTTTATCAGAATGGCTTAGAAAAACAAAGCCTGGCACCCACAAACAGAAATCCTTTGTTAGTGCTCCTAGTCCACTTTAGACATGTTGCCATAGTGATGACAGTACACACACACACACACACACACACACACACACACACACACACACACGTACTCACGTACGTATGTACGTACGCTCATACTCTTGTGCTCAATTATCGAAGATGCCATTGATTCTTTTTTCCCTTTTGTAGACAACAGGCAACACTGCTAACTAAACAAACTGTTCATGTGTCTTTATAGCTTCTCTTGGCTCTTTTTAGCTAGTTTAATTTGCTCCTAATTCAGCTATACTTAGTCCTTCCCTGTAAGTAGAGCTAACTTTGAAGAGCCGGTGATGTTTGCTTTCAGGCCTATTCATTGTTGGAGCCAACTCGCGAGGCTTCCAGCGTGGAGAGTGTGTTAGTATAATGTGGTGCGTTTTAGTCGCCTTTCCATTGCTGTGGTAAAACATAAAGCAACAGAGGTGGCTTATAGATGGAGAGCTTTCCTTGGGCTTGTGGTTCCAGAGTGATGAGCCCACGATGGTAGAGCATAGGCATGGCTGAAGGGACAGGAAGCTGGGGGCCCACATCTCGAACCACAAGCACAAAGCAGAGAGTGAACCGCAGGGAGCCTTAAACTCTCAAAGCCCACCCCAGTGGCATACCCCCTTCAGTGAAGTCACACTTCCTAAAGCCCCCCCCCCCCCGAAACCAGTGCCACCAGTGAGGGACCCAGTGTTCAAATACATGAACCCAGAGTGGGGGGTGGGGCATCTCATTCAAAGTGCCACACATGGGAATTGGCTTCTGTGGCTGTAGGTCCCTTAATTTATTTTCTGGCATTTAGATAGCTCACTGCATTGTTTTGATTTTAGCTTATGGCTTTAGTGTAATCATTTTTAGAGAGCAAAGTGCCAGGAAGACATTACACAATTTGAGTATTTAATAATTAATCCTGCTCGATATCCTAGCTGACCAGTTGGTTCCTGGACAGTCATATACCAGCCTTCTTTAAAAACGGACTGTGTGACCATTCTAACTGGGTGGATTGAATAAAGTGCGGTCCCACTGTCAGCATGTGTGGAGCAGTTGTAGGATTTAGTTGAACTCAGTGTCTTTAGTAAGGTCCTGGCCTTCTGTAGCCCAAACCAAGCATATCAATTGCCCTTAACCAAGGCTGTGGATGAAGATGGTGTTTCCAGGGACTTCTCTATGCAGTCTCCCTCGGTAGAAGACTCCCTATCACTGACCGTAACTGGTGGCAGCTGGCAGCCTCAATAGCTACTTGGAAGTGGGGGTGACTGTCTATGCCCGGTTGGTGCTTTTCCCCACCCTAGGTACTTTGCTATCCATGAGTCCAATACATCAGGAGATGTAATAGCTCTTATTGCTGCACTTGGCTGCTATGGCACACCTATTCCCAGCTCCATGATTAAAGGCTAAGATAGTGCCTTCCTTGTGCTGTGTGACCTAACTCACTAAAGGCTCTGTAATCTTCTCTGTAAAATAGAAATGATATCCTTCCATCTGTTGAAGAATGATACAGCCCTTGTGGGAATCCTTGTTATAACATTTGGCACTAAGTAGTATGTACTCCATCCACTATTCACTGTTTAATTACCAGTATGTCTACTACTAGATGTGGGAAGCTTTGTTGTCCCCATCTGCTCCAGTTTTTGTTACATTACAGATGTCTTTAGAAAGGATTAAAAACATCCTTTGGGGTCAGCCTGGTCTACAGCACAAATTCCAAGACAGTCAGGGATACACAGAGAAAAAAACCCAAATAAATAAACAAACAAAGAAATATATATTTTAAACTGGGCAGTTGTTTTGTATGCCTTTAATCCTAGCACTCAAGAGGTAGAGGTAGGCTGAGATTTGAGTTCGAGTCCAGCCTGGTCTATAGAGTGAGTTCCAGGACAGCCATGGCTGTAAGGAGAAACCCTGTCTCAAAAAAAAAAAAAAAAAAACCCAAAATACATAAATAAACAAGTAAATAACAAAAAGCAGCAGCAACAACAAAAACCAAAACAAATAGAATATCATTCACATTGCATTGACCTCATCTTTTCAACCATTTCAACTGTCCTGTGATATTTAGTAGTTTTACAGTGTCATACAACCACTGCTACTGTCTAGTTCCAGAACATTTTCATCACCCCCAAAGGGACCCCTAATCATTAAACAGTCACAGTCCTTCCCTCCATGACCCGTGGCCCTGGCCTCCCTGCTCCATGGTTTGCTGACTGTAGATGTACTTGCAGACTATTGTAGCATGGTCTTTTCTGTTCGACCTCTTACCCTTAGCATGGTGTCTGCGAGATTCGTCTGTGTTTAAATATGTGTGAGTCCTTTGTTCTGTTCCATGTCTGGATGGTAATCTCTTACTGGTTTTCTTAGATTTAGTCTATACATTCATCAGTTTAGCATCAGTTTAGGGTGCTTCCTCCTTTTGTTATTATAAATTCTGCTGATTTAAGCATTAGTCTGTAATTTTCCCTTTGAACACTGGTTTTCAATTCTTTCAGAAGTAAAATTGTTGTGTAATGATTCTGTGCTTACATTTTTTGAGAGACTGCTGGACTCTGCTATGCCATGCTGTAAATTCTATGTTCACACCAACAATGGATTCTAACTTCTCCACATCCTTCCCAATGCCAGTTTCTTCTTCTTGTTGTTGTTATAATGATGTGACATACTCACTGTGGTTTGGGAACGTTTTATAGTACTGGTTTTATATGTAGCTCCATTCGGGTTACCATACTAATGTTACCAAACCTGAACCTTTCAAAGCTACATATATACATACACACAGGGGCGGGGGGGGGGAGGTGCGGAGTGTCTTTTGACCACCAGAGTCTGTAATATGTGGTGTGGCTTCACCGCTGTGGGCTAAATAGGGTGATGTCCAACCTCTGTAATTCTCTAGCCTCTCTAATAACTTTCCTTTTGGTTTTAGGAATTTCCTCCAAGACTTCCAAAATGGTTTTTAGGCACACTGGGTAAGAGCTGACACCTGCCTGTGTGGCCTTCAGCCTCTCAGTTCCACCATCTTCTCATGGCATTTTGATTGCACTGAGCCCAAGTGACCAGCTCTTCATAATGAGTGATGAGAAGAACCTGGGTGTGTCCCAAAAATTGGTTTCTCCTTCAAGAAGCACGAGTAGCTGTTCCTCCAAGCAAGGAAGCCGACAGGTAACCTTGAACTCCTGTCCCTCTTAAAACTGCAAATTGAATAAGAATTTGCAGGTATAGGAGTGTGTGCACATCTCTCAGCTCAAAATCAAGCACTTGTTTTCGTACCTGGCTACATGATGAGAATTGACTCACGGTCCTCCAGGTATTGAGAACTGAATTTGTACTGTTTACTCAACCTTTGCAGTCACCCACCAACATAGGTACTAGGGTTCCCATTTTCCCTCCAAGGAAGTGGAATCACACAGACCGGATTGCCTGCCTCAGAGAGGACCAGAAGCCAAACTAAAGCTCCACAGCTTCTGCCTCAGGGCCCATCTTTCGGTTTTTTTAGAGATTTATTTATTTTTATCTCATGTGGATGGGAGTTTTGCCTGCATGTATGTCTGTGCACTGCATGTGTATAGTGTACTCAAATGCTGGAAGATGGCATCGGTTGCCTTGGAACTGGAGTTGTTATAGCTGGTTGTCAGTTGCCTTTGTGGGCGCTGGGAACTGCACCCAGGTCCTCAGCAAGAGTGACAACTGCTCTTAACTTCTGAGCCATCTCTCCAGCCCCTTCCACCTTTCCTTATACCTTATTCACCAAAATAGCAGCAAGCACGTATCCAATAGTTAAATATACACCTCCACTTTCTTGCATTCACCAAACTCCTGAGGAAAGCATGTACCTCCAGATTGCCTGGGAGGCGCTAAAGCCTTGCCTGCTTTCCTTTTCTGACAGGATGAGGGAAGCTAGTGAAAGGGATAGTGACAGGAAGAAAACAGCAAAACAGGGCAGAATTAATGCCTAACTAACTGGCAGTGGTCACAGTTTGCTTCTTGATTTCCTTTCTAAAGAAAGGAAAATATGGCTTTGTTGGCAGATCTGCTGGTGTCCGATCCGTGGTAATAAGGGCCTATTAATCACTGCCATCCATCTTGCTTCCCCAAATTGGGGGTGAGGGGGCAGGGGATGTCAGAGAAAGCTGGATTTTTCAGCTGGAGAGGCCTTTGAGCTGTTCAGTGTTTACTGGCTCTACGGGCATTGCCTTTGCCCTGTGGGAAGTTCTGGCCTAAGAATCTGCTTTTGTCCAGATTTGGAAGCAATAATTAAGCCATGGCCCACCTCAGGAACGCTTTACAATGGTGATTTGGCTAATTGTCTCTTAGTCTTAGTTTGAACATTTGTCTCGGTCGGGGAACGTGCCACCCACAAGTCTATGATTTTCAGCCAATTAAAGTTTGCTGTGAGCTTGACATGTAGGGAGCCCTTTAAGATCTCTTTTGATAGTTAAGAAAGTTTTTGTTCTTATTGCTGTTGTTTAGTATTTATCTTGGCGTGCGTGCTCACACATGCGCAAGCCTGTTTGTGTCTGTGAGCACGGCTCAACCTGTGCCATGATGTGCAGCATGTGGAGGTTGGAAGACAACCTCAGGTGTAGATTCTTCCCGTTTTTGCCTTACGTGAGACAGGGTCTTCAGTGTTTTCCTGGTGCTTATACCAGGCTATTTGGCCCATAAACCTCTGGGGACTCTCCTGTCTCTGCTGCTCATCTTGTGAGAATGCTGACATTTCAGATGCTTGTGCTGTGGTGTGTCTATAGTGAACAACTCAGGGCCTCATGTTTGTGTGGTGGGCTGGCTAGGTTTTTGTTTGTTTTGTTTCATTTCTGTTGATGTTTTTGTCAACATGACACAAACTCCGGTCATCTGAGAAGGTGGAACCTCAGTTGAGAAAAATGCCTCCATTAAATTGGCCTGTAGACAAGTCTATGGGGGCTCATTTTCTATGAGTGATTGTTGTAGGTACTGCCCGTACCACTGCTAGGCAGTTACCCCTTGGTTGTATAAGAAAACAAACCAAGCAAGCCACAGGGAGCAAGTCAGTAAGCAACATCCCTCAGTAAGCAACATCCCTCAGTAAGAAACATCCCTCAGTAAGCAACATCCCTCAGTAAGCAACATCCCCCAGTAAGCAACATCCCCCAGTAAGCAACATCCCCCTGTAAGCAACATCCCTCAGTAAGCAACATCCCCCAGTAAGCAACACTCCTCAGTAAGCAACATCCCCCAGTAAGCAACACTCCTCAGTAAGCAACATCCCCCAGTAAGCAACACTCCTCAGTAAGCAACATCCCCCAGTAAGCAACATCCCTCAGTAAGAAACATCCCTCAGTAAGAAACACCCCTCAGTAAGCAACACTCCTCCTACTTTCTGCTCCAGATCTTGCCTCCAGGTCTCTGCTCTGGTTGCGTTTCTGCCTTGGCTTCCCCCAGTGATGGACTGTAATCAGGTTGTGTAAGCCAAATAAACTCTTGCTTCCCCAAGTTGCTTTTGCCTGTAGTCTTTATCACACAAAGAAAGCAAACTGAAACTGACAAGCACCTTTACCCACTGACTTACTCCCTTGCCTCTGGGATTTTTTATTTTTACTTTTTTAAGATTAAATTTGTTGCTGGCTAACGTACCCTGGGTCCCTAGAGATCTGGCCTCATGGGAGGAACTGTGCCTGCCCACTGGACCGGCTTCAGCCACCACGAGGGAGGAGTGTGTGTGATTTGTCCTCCTACTCTGGCAGCTTACTCAAAGCAGCATGTCTTTTCTGCCCTCCTTTACCCCACAGGGAGCAGAGGTCCAGTAAAGCAGCAATTGTGACAGCCCCAGCTGTGGCATTTCCATCTGCACTACAGGAATTCCTTCTAGCACGTTTGATGAGATGGGTTGACTTGGTTTTCACCATGCTGTCTTCCCTCCCAGTTCCCACAAAAAATAGCAAGAGGGTCCTACCCAGTGCTTCAGCTTTTCTTTAAAAAAAAATTACTTATTTTTTATTGTATGTACATTGGTTCTTTGCTTGCATGTATGTCTGTGTGAGGGTGTCAGATCTTGAAGTTACAGGCAGTTGTGAGCTGCTATGTGGGTGCTGGGAATTGAACCTGGGTCCTCTGGAAGACCAGTCAGTACTCTTAGCCTCTGAGGCATCTCTCCAGCCCACTTCAGCTTTTTTGACCACTCATAACATGGTCATCTTTTATATTATTTAAGATGTTCCACTTTAATTTTCATCATCAGCACACACAGTTGTCCTATGTGCCGGTCAGGTTTTTGTCAACTTGGCACAAATTGGAGTCACCTTCTAGGAGGGAACCTTGCAGAGTTGCCTCTGTCAGACTGACCTGTAGGTATGTCTGCGACACTGATTGATTGCTGGTTGATGTAGGAGGGAGCAGCCCACTTTGGGCTCTAGCACCCCTGCACAGGTGGTCCTGGATGCTATGAGAAAGCAGGTTGATCAAGCCATGGGAGCAGGCTAGTAAGCAGTGCTCCTCTGGGGCCCTTCCTGCGTGTCTGCCCTGGCTTCCTTTGTGAATGGACTCATCAGGACACGTAAGGCCAACAAACCCTTTTCTTTCCAGGCTGCTTTTGGTGTTGGTCACAGCAAAAGAAAGCAAACTAGAACACTTTATTGGTGTAAAGTTTATATTTCCTCTGACAGAGAAAGTGGAGAATTTGGTGTATTTATTTTATAGCTAGTCTGAAGTTGGTTATAAAACCCCTGTTTCAGTTGGAAGGACCGTGTATTGAGTTTACGTACTGTCCCATTTTCAGACAAAAGAACGTGTTCTGGCCCAGGGCAGCGCACATTTCCCATCCATGATTCCTCTGTATAAATCTTTGTTTGTCTCACATACTGACTGGGACACTGCTCGGGTCTCAGGAGCATTGGAAGCTGTCCCTTGCTGGCCCTTTGGGGACTCAGCTGTTCCCATTGCATCTGTCAGTTGCTAAATAAAGCACACTGCATTTCCAGCCTCATCACAGGAAGTACAAGTTAGGTGCTTAAAATGGCAAGATTTCCACAGTCACAGGCTGAACTGTGCTCGGTAAAATGTTCATTGGTGAAGACATGTGCAGTCACCTCCTCGTGGCACATCGGAGGTGCCACTTTGAAACCCCTTTCGGGTTCCCCGTGCTTTCCTTGTCTCTGGAGTGGAGTCATCCCCTGTTGACGTCACTGGCCATTATCTGTGGTCCTGGCTTTACTGTGTGCTCTGAACTATGGTTAGAGCCTCATCTTGCGTGTCTCCTGTGAGATCCACAGTCACCTGCCTTGGTTTGGGATGTGCTGTTGACTACCTTCCTCTCCCCGGGACTCTGATCCAGGTCAAGTGTCACGTTGCATTGGGACTCATTTTCCATGGTGAGAATGGGATGTCCCAGATCCCCATAAGACCAGCTGATAACCTGGCCCAGGTTCAGCTGCCTCCTTCCACTTCCCTGGATGAGCAGATGGCAAAACCTCCTTTCCCTGTGCGGTGGGGACTTCTCTCTGAATCATCTTGATCTGCAGCAGTGCGCCTGGCTGAGGTGGGGAAGCTCCCTTAGCTCCCAGAAGGAAGCCAATGGACACCTTTGCCCACCATACTATGGTTTACATTTTTACTTTGTTTTAGATCCATGGAGATTTTCAGAATTTTAGAAACATAATCTCCCCCATCCCCTTAGCTTTATTGAGATGCAACTAAGAAATGAAAATTTTATATATTTTTATAGTCTGTACTGTGCTGTTTTGATATTTGCATACAGTGTGAATGGTAAACACAGGCTAGATAACAAATGTATAAACCATTCTACGTTGGTACGTCTGGAGTGTGCTAGCAAGAGCATTCAAGATCTATTGTGGGCTGGGGAGATGCCCAGTATGTAGAGTGTGCAAACATGTGGGTTAATCCCTGAACCCATATAAAGTTGGGCATGGTGACAGACACTTATGAAACCAGCACTGGAGAGGTAGAGACAGACAGATCTCTGGGGTTCGCTGGAGAGCCTCATCTAGTGGGTGAGCTCCAGGCTAATGAGAGACCCTGTCTTAACAATAAGATATCTCCTAAAGTACAACATCTGAAGTTCTGTGGCCTCACCTGCACACATGTGAGCATGCACACCCATGAGGCCTGCTGTCCTGAAAAGTGTCACATATAACTTTCTCATGGTGTTCATAAAGGTATCTGTTCCAGGAGCTCCGCTTGAAACAGAATTTAAGAATGTGCAATCCCTTTGTGTGGAATGTAATACCAACTAGAGCGCCCTCCTCTACTCGTCAAGTGGTCTAGATTGCTGACAGAAATACTGTGTTAGCAGTTGCTTCACTCTATATTCAGGGAATGATGACACAGAGAAAAGTCTGTATGTGTTTGGGCACAACTTATGTTTGAATGTTTTCGGCTGACTCCATGGAAGACAGAACCTGAGGTGGACAATGTAATATTTTTCTCCCCATTGTTCCCATTTGCACCCTACATCTTCAGATTTTCTTTTCCCTGAATAGCTGGAACTTTAGCTTTTAACCTACACCCCATGTCCTCTAATCTACTGATGCGTTGCACTGTAATCCTGGCTTCTGCTTTTGAGAGTTCAAGGTCTAGATGACACATTTACGTAAGATGATGCAAAGTGTGCTCTCCAGTGCCCAGCATGGTGTCCTCCAGTTTCGTCCATGTTGTCATCAATGAAAAGACTTCATCTTTTAAAAGGCAGACTAATGTTTCTTTCCAAAGAAAGTATATATGAGAAAACGTGTCACGTGTGTGCACATACATGTGCATGTGTATGTACTAAATGTGTATACATATTACATTTTCTTTGGATACTTTTTTTTCCCTGTATGACTGTAAGACAGCCTGGAGATTTGTAGCTTTAAGCATTTTTACTCTACTTGGAACCTGGGTGACTGCAGGAAGAGGGCCCTAAGAGCTTGAATTTAATACTCCGTTACACAGATGGATTTGCACACATATTACACACACACATACCACACATTTCACACACATCACATACATATCACACTCTTATATATCATACACACAAATTTTTAAATTAGAAAATAAACTCCCCCTCTTGTTCATGAGACTCAGTCTTTCTAAATCCTTTTCTCTTTAAGTTTCATCCAATCCAGCCGTTGATTCGATCATGTCCTTTCTGTAACAGACTTGAATGTATAAAATGTCAGGAAGCCATAGACTTCTGTGTAGATTCTCTCATCCATGTATCTCTCACCTCTGTAGATTCCCCCATCCATGTATCTCTCACCTCTGTAGATTCCCCCCACCCATGTCTCTCACCTCTGTAAATTCCCCCATCCATGTGTCTCTTACCTCTGTAGATTCCCCCACCCATGTATCTCTCACCTCTGTAGATTCCCGCATCCACGTGTCTCTTGTTTTGTGTAGATATTCCCCTGTTCATCAGTGTTAAATGAGCTTGTTTTCTTGATGGAGGAAAGGAGAAATGGGCGAGGTAGTACATAGAAGTGCCCGGGCTGGCTCCTGAGGGATATTCAGTGCTTGTGGATTTTTAATGAATGGAGAAGCATGTACTGGCTGGGTAGAAACATTCCTATGTAGACTGTTCTGTGGATTCATGAAGCAGGCCAAGAGAGATGTAAGTAGGAGAAAAACTGCTATTTTTAAATGTATAAAATGTGAGTACTTCCAATTTCCTTTTGTCTTTTTCCCACTTTCCCCCTTCCATCCCTGCCTAGGAATTTCAAAGTACTGAAAGGCAGAGCGAGACAAAATGAATGGGTATCTGGCTTGTCTTTGTTAGAAGAGCCCTATAGCCAAGTGGTTTTTTTTTTTCTTCAACAGCTTCCATTGAGGAGCCGCCACTGAGCAGGAGATGTAAAGCTATGAAGGACAGAGGCGACAAACAGAGCATTACACATAAGAAACCAGCTGGCACAAAGCGTCTCCATTCTTTAATGAGTTGTTAGCATTAGCCATGACAATCAGAAAGGAGAAAGCGAGTTCTGCCAAAAGAGTTCACAAGTGCTGCGGCCACCTTAGCCTGGGACTTGAGAGAGAGATCTGTTCCCGGATGAGTCTCCCCACAGTGGCTCTGCTTGCTCTTGTCACCCCATTGTCTCTGGGCTAATCTTTGGTGGCAATTGAGTTCCCTCAGGGTCACCTAGTGAGAGTTAATTTATTCAGGCTAATAGATTATGCTAGACTTCAGAAGTTGCAGCCAGCCTGGGCTCCGCGCCAGAATCTATAGGACAGGTAGGTTGGCTGCGGGGAGAACTTGCCAAGTCTTGCCTGGTGACTTGAAGTACAGTGTTCAGGCCTTGGCATGTTCAGTTGAGTATCGAATGTGCTGAGATCCAAGCCGGGTGTGGTGGTGCACACACCTGTAGTCACAGCCCTGGGAGACTGAGGCAGGGGCAGTGCAAGTTTGGTCCCAGGCTGGGCCATAGTACTCTGTCAAGGAGGAGAAAGAGGAAAGAGAAGAAGAGGAAAAAAACTTGCTTTGGTCCATTGATTTATTTTCTTTAGAGGCACTGAATTTGATCAGGTTTCTTTTTAAAGTGCGGACTACGCCAGCGCTATAAGACGTTGAGGAGGTGTGACTGTGGGACCCTCCTGTCACGTGCCATTGTGTGTCTTCTGGTGGTGTCTTAGTTCTGCTCCTGTTGTTGGGATATCTGGGACTGATGGTTTCTAAAGAAGAAAGAATACTTACTTTGCCCTGGAGTTGGGGAAGTCCAAAGGTGAGCAGGATGCCGGCATGTATCCTGGCGATACTGTACCACTTGAACTCATGGCAGAAAGTGCAGGAATCAAAGTGCCAGGGCAGCCTGTAATGGCCATTGTAGCAACATGCTCTGGGTGACTGATGGAGAAGTCACTCCAGAAAGGCAGCCGTCCCTTATAATGCATTCCATGCAGATCTTTGTGAGCATCAGGGCCTTTTGGGGTCCTAATGTGTGTGACTCAGGGACTTAGGTGCTGGGCAAGCAGTGACCACCGGAGGTCAGTTTGACAGAAGCTTCAAGCCCACTATTTCATGCTCATGAAGGTTAAAGGCAGGGGTACCATGTGGCTTTAAGCAAAGTGAAAACACGCTTCATTGGGGAAACTCGAGAAATTAAAGAAAGGCTCCTGGGAAAGGAGGGTCCCAGCAGAGGGGGAAAAAGCCACACAAACACTGAACTGGCCTGGGGGCTTTTTTTATAAGATTTAAGCAGAACATGGACAAAGACTGGGGTCATTTCTATTGAGATTGGGTAATTCTCTGAGCCTGTCATAGCCACAACACTCTGAGCATGCTCCTCTGGCGTAACCAGGGAAACCGTTCATGTGCACTGACCATGCCTGCCCAGTTGTGGTGGTGGTCTTGCATCAAAGCCCCGAGGTGACCATGTACGGCTCCTGTGCTGCTCGCCCAGTTATGGCTGCGGTCAGGCACTTCCACACGGTCTTGTGTAATCAGGCCCATAACTGGGCCTTGACTTCTGCTTTGTTAACTGCTGACCTTGGCTCATCTATGGGATGCTAGCCCCAGCCAGCATTGTTAGTCACCGGCTTTTCAGGTGTTGCTCATCTCTGACCTTCACCGGCTGATAATTGAAATAGCCTTCCTTTGGTCTCACAGTTATGTGTCCAATGTGCAGTTTTACCATGGGCCTCTTCTGTGTTACTGCCTAGGGAGAGCTAACTCCTGCCTCAACTTCACCACTTCTTAAAGGCCATAGCTCCCCACACCCTACAACGACAAAAGTCAACGTGAGTTTCAGGGGATCAAACTATATATCAATAGCAAATAGTCATAGAATATCAAGGACAGCAAGCATTAGCTCTGGTGCCAGAGGGCCTGAGCTTAAGTCTTGTACAATTTCTAACTTGTCTGGCCTTGGACAGATCACACTCCCTCTGTGCCTTAATTTCTTATTGGGTTGTGCAAATTGTCTGATTACACAAGACCTTGTGTGGGAGTACCTGACAAACTGACCACTCTCCTTCGACAAGCCTGGAAGCCCCTGCGATCCTCATGGTACCCACAGGTGATTGCTTCCCTGCCTCATCCTTTGAGCTGTGGAGTAGAGGCAGGGTAGAGGCTTAGCATATATCTGGGCCACAGTGAGAGGAAGAGTTGGCAAGAGATGTTGTGGCCTGGGACCACCCTGGAACATCTCTACATCTTCTGGTATCTTCTCACAGCATCCTCTGGCATCCCAGAACAACTTCTGAGGTCCAAATTGTTTGTCTTGCTGTGGAAAGGAAACATGACCCAGACATGTTAACTGTTGTGTTCAGAGTCAGGTGACCAAGGTGCGAATGTTACAGTGTTTGGAAAGGGGGCTTAGGAGATGTGGTTCATTTAAAGACCTTGAGAAGGGCAGGGCACTGTGAGTTGTCCCAATGGGCCCTAAGTCAGTCAGCAAGGAATCCACATGGGAGAAACACAGGAGAGGACATGATGTGAAGATGGAGGCAGGAGTGGTTTGGGGCAACAAAGCACAGCACAGCAGGGAAACTGCAGCCTCCAGAGACCAGGGCAGCTCAAGCAGATTCTCCCCTGAGCATCCAGAGCCAGCCTGGTGCTGCTTACACTGGGTTTGGGACTTCTGGTCTCTAGCACTGTTAAAGAATTTTACACTTCAGAGTAGGGTGTTGGTAGAGCATCTCTATAATCCTAGCACACAGGAGGCTTAGAGAGGAGAATTGTAAGTTTGAGGGTGACCTGGGCCGTATGGCAAGACCTCATCACAGAGTGAAAAGCAGAGAGAGACTTATTGGATGTTTTTGAGCCACCAAATTTGTGGCCATTTGCCAGGACAGCCTCAGAAAATTAATTCTCTCAGTTGAGAGTCCTAGCTGAAGCCCTGAGTCCTAGGGTGCCACTCCTAGGGGTGTGGGGATGGTGCTGGCCTCAGCTCACATGCTGTGGCGTGTGGAGTCCTCATTTGGTACCTATAGATTTTCAGTCTGTAATGCATTTTCATTTTTCATGTGTACTAACTTCCCAAGAGTCACTGCTTGGTGGTATATCTTGGCATTTCTAGTGCGGGTGCAAAACGTGAGACCTTTGTATACAGAAGGGTTTATCACATTAAATGCCTACAACCCATGCCCATGATTCCAACTGTTTCATGTTAGTACCTCCCAGAGTGCTTCTATTTTTGGTTACACACTTCCATTAGCTCTTTGAGCACGCTGAGATGGAAAATGGAGATCAGCCTGTGTGTCTAGCTTGGACATGGGTTTTCTGGAGAGAAAGCAAACATTGACGTTGAGTGCGATGGCGTTTTATCTGAGTATAGAGTTTGCATTTTCTTCTCCCCAATGCTCATACAGTTCAGGATGCTGTATGTCACAAAGATGTTTTTTAAAACAAAAGGCAATAAAGATAAAATACAAAATGATGCTGTAAGATAGAAGGAACCAAAATGTCCTGCGTTCTTACCACTGGCCCCAGTCCCATTCACTTGGCTGCATCCTACCTGAAGGTGGTGAGTTAGTCCAGACTCCTCTGCAGTAGGCTGGCCACTGTCTTAGAAATAAGTCATTCTGAGAAAGGAACTGGAGAAAGGGTGCAAAAGGGTCATATCCTGGTCCCCAGAAGCCTCTCGGTTCTGTGATCCTCAAATAATTGCTTTCATTTAGATTGCTCATATCATAGGCAAAAGAACTCAAAGGTGACTGCCACATTCTCTTTCAAAGTCTGAAATTTCAAAACAGCTATTTATGTCTCTGGGGGAAAGTCATTGGTTACAATTCCCCTAGACACGAAAAGGCAAAAATACAAATAAAAGAAGGCCAGAATAGGCTGGGAGGTCATGCTGGGTGTGTGGTGGGTGTGGGGGCCAGGATGGGTGATCCTGAAGGAATTCCACTGAGTCTTACTGCACTTGTGGATACTCTTGTCAAGAGTTGACATTCAGCTGTAAGGTTCTATTTGTGAGCTGCAGATTGAGCCCACAAGTGTGTCCTGTTGCTTAGCAGTTTATAGTCTTGGGCAAGCCACTCTGAAGCTTCTGTGTTTGCCTGAGGGTGATGGCATAACTACCACAGGGCACACAGGACAGGTCATTCCCTTTATTTAAATTTCCTCATATGACTGATTTCACTGTGTGCCACATCCATCACCCTGCCATTGGGCAGAATGGCTTCAGGGAGTCTCTGTCATTAATAGTAGCTACACTTCTTGTTTATGGAACAGCATTGTAGGGAAAGAGGAAATGCACAGGGGATGTTTTCAGAGCTGTTAGGGCCTTGATACTATGAGAGGCATATTTAGCAATATCAATAACTTCCAAATATATCTGAGGAGCCTAAAAATTACTGAAGTAATTGCAGCTGTAATTATGCTAAGTGAGTCATCAGCAGGCTAGAAACAGTCTTTGCATGTGTCGCTAAGGCTTTTTTAAATGGTGTTTTAATTATAAAGCGTCTGTGATCAATGCAGTTGCAATAAGCATTTGTCTCTTATTTGGAAACCCTAGAGGGTCTCAGGTGGAACAGTGAGACAGTGGACAGCTTTCCTGGTGTCTTCCCCACTGTCATTGCCATCACTGTCCCCATGGTTTCTGGAGGGCCTGGGTGGGTAGTATTCTTCCAGTAAATACTTTGGGTGTTTGTGTTCTCTGGCTGGTCAGGTGATAAGCTCAGGAGCATTTGGGGGCCTGGATCCTTTTGTTATTTACTCTCCCGGCTCTCAGCATCTCTCTCCTGAGAGAAAAAACCCAGTTCCTGTTGGTATGTAGTAACTGATAGTCCCCAAACAGCCTTCAGAATCAAAGATGGCCCACCAGTGCCTATCGCCTCCTTAAATCTCTAAAGTACAGTTTGTACCTAAGGTGACATCACTAAAGCTGTGCTTCACAGGGTATGAGTTTTGACAGAATTTAGATGAGGTCCTAGAGTTCGTTTATTCTGTCCTCCTTCTCAAACTCAGCATCCCTTCTGTTTTCATTGGCCTGCTGGCCATCAGCCTCTGATGGAGCACCCCCATTGGCCTGCTGGCCATCAGCCTCTGATGGAGCACCCCCATTGGCCTGCTGGCCATCAGCCTCTGAGGGAGCACCCCCATTGGCCTGCTGGCCATCAGCCTCTGAGGGAGCACTCCCATTGGCCTGCTGGCCATCAGCCTCTGAGGGAGCACTCCCATTGGCCTGCTGGCCATCAGCCTCTGAGGGAGCACCCCCATTGGCCTGCTGGCCATCAGCCTCTGAGGGAGCACCCCCATTGGCCTGCTGGCCATCAGCCTCTGAGGGAGCACCCCCATTGGCCTGCTGGCCATCAGCCTCTGAGGGAGCACCCCCATTGGCCTGCTGGCCATCAGCCTCTGATGGAGCACCCCCATTGGCCTGGTGGCCATCAGCCTCTGGAGCACTGCCAGGACTGAGGAGTGCTCTTTTCCAGAGTAGCTGTGCCATTTTTGACTTATTATCAGATGGTCTGCCTGTAGAGCTGGCTCTAGGGTCTTGTGACTCGTACTCATCAGTCCTGGTTTTCTCTCTGAAGTCTACATCCTTCTATACAACCTGGTCTCCTGGAAGTGGTTCAGCATTAGCGGCTAAAGCACAGCCTCTCCCCCACCTGTGACCTAGATGTGTGTCTGTAGCATCTCTGAGTCCTTTTCACTTTATTTGACCTCATACATCAGTCTGCCTCTGGCTATTTTCCTTTCTCTTTTTCAATTTTTCTTTTTATTGTCCTTTGGCCTATTGGTGCTCGTAAAACCTTAGCTGAGAGAAAGACATTTAACCAAAGGCAACTTGGGCTCTCGGTGACTATAGTCTAAGGACCCGGTTGGTCTGAGATCAAAGTGGTTGTTCTACTAATTGGCAATCTGCTGATAAGTATTTCCATGTGTCCATAGAAAAATCATGAAAGGTAATGTTGGTGATCTTAGGCCTTTCTTGATAGGCTTTACAAGATCACAAATGCCTTTAAACTCATTAATGGTGTGTGTAATTAGCTGCCACATGCTTTAATGCTGGACACTGCCCTCTGATTTTTAAAAATCTCACAAACTGATCACAGACTAATTAGGACAACCTTCTCTCCAGTCCTGCCAGATCCCTCCCTACACTTCTCAGCTGCAGGAAGAATGGGCATTTCAGTCATTTCTATTTCTGACATCACAGCTCGAATGAGGAGAACTGGGCATGTGCGAGGTGCCTGCAAGCTATGCAGTGTACACACAGCTGTGCTGGAAGGAAACGCTTGCAACCCGTGCACTCAGCACTATGGAAATGAACTTGGCCCACACTCATGAGCATGAATAAATGCCTAGCTGTCTTTCTAATCACAAAGCAGTTTCTATCTTTGGCACTTTAGATGGTGTGTAAAATAGACTGAATTCAATGTCAGATGACTGCTAGACCGGCTTCATTTGAGCTTTAGCAGAAGTCTTGAGAAGCCCCAGCTATATTTCATTCTTCGCATATTCAATCTGACCTTTCAGTCTGATGATGGGACATTAACTCAGGCACGTAGGGCCCAGTCAGCAGAGTTAGCTGTTGCAGGACCTTGATCTCTGTGGTAGCCTACATCTGTCTTGTAATGTCTCAGGTATTTGTTTCCCTCAAGGTGTGTGCACCCTACCTTCAAATTAGCATGGCATGTGGAGGGCCTCAGGTGCCGCTTCCCACAGTCCCTTTAGCCCGGGACACTGGCATCTGAACGTAACTTTTTTTTTTTTTACATTCGTGTGTGTGTGTGTGTGTGTGTGTGTGTGTGTGTGTGTACATCCATGTTCATGTATCCACATGTGCACATCTGCGTTGCCCTGGCACATGAGGAGAGACCCAAGGACAACTTCCTGGAATCTGTTGTTTTCCTTGCATCATGTGGGCTCCCAGGGCTTGAACTCGGGTTTTCAGGCTTGATAGTAACTACCTTCATCTACAGAACCATCTTCCTAGGCCACATCTGCTCTTCCTCCCCCCCCCCCACATACACACTTTTTCCTGCTCTGGAAAGCAACTCACTTGAACACTACACCTGTGAGCACTCAGGGCCCTTCCCATACACTCCTGTTCTCAGATTTGTTCAGCTGATATATACAGAGGACACAGATGATCATGAACAAGGCTACAATAAGACAAGGAATCCACATTGGAGCTGGGCAAGCAGGCAGTGTAAGTTTGGGTTATTACTACCTGTCTTCAGATGAGTGAGGGGACTTTCCTGAGGGAAGTGGAGGTTTGGGAGAAAGAAAAAAACACCAGATGGTCAGTTCCTTCCAGGAGGGAAGGAGTAAATAGGCAGAGAGTCACACCATTAAACGCATGTGCTGATTTCTTATACATTTGATAGCTCTGTGAGATCAGAGACTTCAGAGCTCTGAGCAGGCCCGATGCTTCTTAACTCCTTCCGGTTGTCTCAAGAGGTGGGCCAGCCCCAGGATTTACCCAGCACCACCCGCTTTAGGATTTATTCCTTGTTCATCATCAGAATTTACTCATCTAAAACATAGGAAAAAAGCATTTTAAAACGATAGCAGAATAATTTTTAAAAACCCATAGGCTGTGCCCTGGGGTACCATTTGGCATCTTTACTACACCAGGAAATCCAATTCTCTTCCTCATTTTCTACATTCAGAAACTAAGAACCCTAGTTAACACAGTCTTGAAGGGTTACACAGGGTTAAGCATGATAACCTAAGTGTCAACTCACTGCATGTAGACTATGATAGTAGCTACTAAAACAGTTCCTCTGACTCTCTCATTGCATTTATTAATATCTACTATGGACAAAAGGTTGGGCTGGAGTTGTACATAAGTTGAAGAAGATGATATCTATGGTACTTTGTGAAGAAAAAACCAAAGCACGGGGTCTCAAATGAGAAAAGCAACAACTTACGAGTTAATTGAATGGTAAATTTTCTGGTAAGGCACAGTGAATTGTCTACCTCTGAGCTAGGGGTGGCTTCTTAGGGTCACTTGATGGCTCAGAGGTGGCTTGGGAAGAAGCAAGCATGGGAGTGAATATGGACCCAGGGAAGGCTTCTGTGCCTCCTCCCCGAGCCAAGGAGAGCCTGTTCTTCCTTCATGGAGCAAATCTGCCTTTGCCAGCCTGCTGCCACTCTCAAACCTAGGAGGAAGACGAAATGAGGGGGAAAAATAACATTTATTGGGAGAAAAATTACAAACCCTTCCTGGCTCATTGACAGAAGGGATAAGGGAACCTACTCTAGCCCCTGCCCTCCATGCCAACTGGATGGGAAGAACAAACCATAGTTCTAGAATTGTGGAGCACTTCAGTTCTAACTCAAGTCAGTAAAGCTATTTTTGAGATTCAATCCTTTCTCATCCAGCAGCAGGTAAGACCATTTCTACCCCCTCCCCACATCCCACCCCCAAGTTTGGCAGAGTGCCATAATGGTTGATCCTCTTGGCATTTGCATTGAGCACAGCTGAAAGGACAAAGCAGGTGTGACCTTTGGTTTGTTCTGCATTAGTGTTCTGCCGGTAGCCTTCTGCTTGGGAGGCTGGAGACAAACAATTCCAAAAGGCTCGTCCACTGGGGCGCCTTCCAGATGATTGAGCTCTTGGATTTTCATGCGATGATACCACACATGCCCATCATTCACAAATACGGATCTGTCTTATCTAACTAAAAACCAGTCATTTGGCCCAGGGACACTGGGTACACTTAAGTTTGTTCCACACTATAGTCTTCCAAGAACATAAGTCCGAAGCTTTGTTCTAAGACTGAAGTTATTTGTCAGATGCCCGTTGCTGTTCACAAGACAGGAGGAAGTGTGAAACACCCAGCCCCTTTGTGCTCTCAAGGGGCCCCTGCCCTTTAGGGATAAGGAAGCCTCATATATGTTACCATGAGCAAAGGGGAGTCATTGGCAACAATGGCAGAACACTGGTGTGTGGAGTAGTGGGATGAAGGCATGCTTCACTCTGGAGGAGGACACAAAACCTGAAAAGTGACTTCCCAAGCCAAAGTGAATGTGAAAGGCTGCATGCTGCTCAGCACTAAATAGACATTCTCCATCTGGGTGTGACTCGATGACCGGACAGCTGATGATGGTCAAAACGGGACCTCATTCAATGCCAAAAAGTTGCTCTAAGTTAAACACTGAATTCCCTCCTCCCCTTTCCCATTGAAGAAATCCCCTTTGACAACTCCAGAGGCTGAGATACCTACACTGGCCATTTTAAAAGTTGGGATGTGCCTCCGTTTCCAGTCACAGTAAAAAGGGCTCAGATAAAAGGCAAACTACCAAAGAATTCAGCTGCTGATACAGGGAAGGAAGGATCCTGTTGCTAGGATGATGCACTGAGCTCTGGGACCTTTACCTGCTCTGCTTCCAGGGGCTGGTCCAGACTCAAACTCCTGTGATCTCTGCCTGTACCATCTGCCCAAGTGTTGGGATTTCGCCTCAAAGCAGGGTGTCTACATGAAGTCTTAGTAAGAACATGTGTACAATGTTACCCAATGTGGGAAATGTCTTATAAGTAATGTCTGGTGTGTGTATTCAGACTCTTCCAGTTGTATTCCAGTCTGTGTGTATTCTGTGTATATTACGACATGATTAATTAATTATAATTAATCACCATCATCATCTATCCTATTCACAAGGTTATTACCAGTTTTGGGGTTATCTTGTGCAGATTTAGCAATGATTTAAGTATTTTGAAACATTTTCAGAATTGTTAGTGTTTTCCTCTTTATTTATTTTGAGATTTGTTTTCAGTCCAGAAACTCAGTAGCCAATGGTAGAAGATCAATTAAAGCAGCCATTTGTGCCTCATCAAACCCGAAAAGAGCCCAGGCCAAAAATACTAGGAATTTGTTGCTGTTTGTGTCATATGGTTTGCTGTTCTTATTGTTGTTTATTTCTTGTTGTATGACATAAGCCACCTTAGCCCCTCAAGTTTGGGGTTCTACCACATCTTAAACAGAAGTCTCTTGGAAGGGAGCGGGTAAAAATTTCAGGGGGAAAGGGTGAAAATACTTGTGACCAAACTATCTTTCTGATGTTTCTGCATTTCTGCTCCTTAAACCCCTGGAATTTGGAGGCAGTTATCCACTAAACCATTATTTGCAGGCAGCTTGTAAGGTTTGCTAGCTTGTACCCAGTCCCATTTTTAGCAGACATTTTAAAAGATTTATCTTTCAAATTTGTGTGTGTGTGTGTGTGTGTGTGTGTGTGTGTGTGTGTGTGTGATGTGTAGTAGCTATGGAGGCCAGAAGAGAGGTCACATCACCGGAGCTGGAGTTGTGGGCAGTTGTGAGCTGCCTGACGTGGGTGCTGGAAACTGAACTCAGGTCCTCTGGCTGAGCAGCAAGTGCTCTTAACTGCTGAGCCTTCTCCCCAGCCCTCCTTTTCAGCCATTCCTTAGGTGGTCCCCTCACATATCACCGTGCACAGACACACACTTCCACCCTGCTATCTGTAGCTTTCCATTAACAGTCAGTCTGATGTTTGCTGGCTGAACAGTCACTGCAGGATGACATCAAGGGGATCAAAAACAGAATTTATAGTAAGATCTTCCCCTTCAGCTGCGCTGTAAAGGTTCACAGACTGAAAAAAGAGAAACGGTCCTTCAAAGAAAAAAAAAGCTTAAAAACTTGATGCCACTAAATTAAACTATAGCATTGAATCTATAAAGTCTGAGGAACGTATGGGAATTAAATTTAAATTTCTCCCTATCAAGCCTCGCCAGGCTCTCCCTCTTGGATGGCTTTCCAGTAGCTTGCTGTTTCATGTTACTATCTGGTAAAGGAGTGACATTTAGCCTGTACTCTTTCATTGCAACAGGACAGCTGGGAAGTGGTGGAAGGATTGAGGGGGGAGATGACTTACACCCAGGAGCCACCTGTGCAGAAAGGATTTTTGCTGAAAAAGAGGAAGTGGCCCTTAAAAGGCTGGCACAAGGTAAGACATCAGTGTTGGCTGCTCTTTCGTGGGCACGCACTCTATCCCACTCAGAACCAGGTTCTGGGAGCTTATATTCTACTTGAAGTTGGAGATGAGGAGAGACGTTAGCATGTACATGTTGCTAAATTCTGTTTGCTTCCCACAGAGATTCTTCTACCTGGACAAAGGAATCCTGAAATATGCCAAGAGCCAAACTGACGTAAGTCTTCTTCCTGGCCCAGCTTGCTATTGCAGAAGTGCGCAGGGATGCTTGAGGCAGCCCAGAGCCACAGTGCTCTGTGGGCAATAGTTTTTCCAGGTGGCACAGAGACCCCTCTGCACATACCCTGACCCCTGCTGTCTTAGCTCTGGATCTAGGTGCATTCACCACCAGGAAAAGATGCAGGGCAACATACTGGGTACCATAGGCCTGCTCTGGTTTTAGCTAATTACAGGCACAGAGCATGTGACAAGTGTCCTTCCCACTTTTAATGGTGACTGGGGAGCTTGATGGAGAAAGCTGTGGTAAGGGTGGACTTCCTCTTGGCGTTAACCCTAGGAGGTTGTCCTGGAAGGTTCTGAGTGACCAGCAGGCCTGTCTCACGGGGCGCTTCTCGCCTCTTTCCCTGCCCTTCTAGTCCTCCCTAGTTTCCTGTCTACCCTCTTCCTTTTAAGTCAGTTATGAATTAACGTGTCTAACAGACACGAATCCAGGGAACAGAAGTGGCGCCTACATTGCCTTGGAGTCACCTCATGGGGTTTTCCTCTCACTTCCATGCATCCTGACTGTGAAAACTCATAACGTAGCTTCTGCACTCAAACCTCCTCTTCAGTGAAGTGAGGCCAGCGCTTCCCCCTTGCGGAGAACGAACACTGCACATGTGCACATCCTAGCTGGGTCCTGCCTGCATGGAGGGCTCCATCAGTCGTGGTGGACATGCAAGATGAGGTGGGAGGGGACCAGGGAGGGTGTTACAGCCACCTTGTCTGCTGTGACTCTCAAATAGCCCTTTCCATGCTCTGTAGATTGAGAGAGAGAAGCCGCATGGCTGCATTGATGTGGGACTTTCGGTGATGTCTGTGAAGAAGTCATCCAAGTGTATCGACCTTGACACTGAGGAGCACATCTACCACCTGAAGGTGAGGCCTCAGCCGGGACGAGCTTGTACTGTGCAGCTGCCAAAAGGGCTTCTGTTGGTTATGGAGTTGTCTGAAGTAGAGTCTTGCTATCCTGTCTACTCTGACTTCAAACTCCTGGGCTCCAATAGTCTCCGGCTTCAGCTTCCTGAATAGACAAGGCTGCAGGCTCAGCCCTCCCAGCTTGGCTGTGGAGAGGACTTTCTACTGCTGTGGGATTGTCCACTACCACACTGCTGGTGATGCCTTTGGGACATCTTGTGGGCTGTCTTCATCACTAAAGTGTCCCTAAGGGATGCTATTGATGTTAGGTTGGGCTAGTTTTTCTTTGGTTATACAGGACTGTCTCTCACACTGCTTGAAGAGTTAACATTCCTCAAATGTTACTGCTCCTCCCCAGAAACAGCAATTAATAGCAGAAGCACCTTCATGGACCCCTCCCCCTAGGCTGTGAGTCTTTAGTATATATAGAACCATTTACCCTAGATGGAAATATGTCCCCTGAAGTATAATATTTACTGTGTGGAGCCCTGACTTATGACTTTAGCCAGTTTTATAAAGACTTTGTTAAAATCCATATATTGTAATGAAACATCAATTCTTTCTCCCAAAATAGGAGTTTGCAAATCTTGGTCTGAAAACTTCTTACCCATTTGTCTTTCTCCTGAATGTGAGTGGCGTCATAAAAGCATGATGCTTGAGCCCTAAGGCAACATCGGTTTGTACGCGATTGCTTACTAGCCATTTAACTTTGATCAATCATCTAATTTTTAAAAAAATATTGGGTGCTTTGTTTGTTTGTTTGTGCTTTGTTACCTTACCAAAAGAAAAACAAAAGTGATCCAGTGCTCATTGGCAGGGCTTTGTACATAAGGTTTGTAATGTTTACCCTAATTCCTCAGGGGACAGTAAGTTGAGTCAGCTTAATTACTGTTTATAATTATCAGGCAGTGCCTGGATGTTGGAGATAAATTGGGAATTGCTTAGGCGGGTTGCTTGATGTTTAGAGAATGGGCCAAAGGTTGGGAAAACCAGGGTTCTGACCTGTCCCTGTCTTCTCGAGTGTGGGTCTCCTAACCCAATCCTGCACTCTGAGCTCGTTCAGTGTGTACATCAGTGTATACTGACGAGGCTTTGTTGTGGGACTGGCCCAGGTGTTATGGTGAAGTCTTTACCACCGGATTCCAGTGGCTTCTCTTCTCTGGTACTTATAATCCACACTGTCTCCAAGAATTTCTTTCGAAGTGTCTCCTGAAAGAGAAAATATCGCCAGGGGAAATAACTGTGGCAAAGGAAAGGAGGGAACCCCTCTAACATAAAATACTTCAGAGAACGTGCTATTCCCCTGCCTGCTGTCAGTGGTTAATCTCTTCTGGAAGAGCTGGCGTTGTTTTGGGGATTTAGTCCCATGAGTCTATGTTTTCACAATGCTTGCTCATCTGCAGTTCTAGTTAGCAGAAAGAATTGTCTACTTTTCAAAGACTTAGAATTGGACTTGGTAGCATGAGTCAGAGTGATTCTCTGTAAGTTTTCCTTGGTTTCTCATTCATTCCTGAGTGTCAGCTCTGACTTGTAGTGTAGGCCTGTTGTTAGCTGCAGTTTCCCTACCCCCTCTTTATCTTATAACCCGCCCCCAGTTCCCCTTACATGCCACAGGTCTGGATATATAGCCCAGGCTGGCCTTGAACTCACAAACCTCTTGAATGCTGAGATTAAAGGCATTCACCACCACACCTGGCGTGATTCTTTCATTTTATACCTGAAGAGTCCAGGCAGAAGAGCAGCTAAGAACCCACCCAGCCACAGTCCTGTAATGGCTGTGGGGCCTGTGATAAAACTGTGGTTAGATGTTCCTCTCCTTGTCTAACCAATGAAAGATGAGTCAAGATGGACACTTCAGGCACTGGCTTTCCAGAGCTTGGGAGTAGATCAGTGCAAGAATGGAAACCATTCAGGGGCTCACAATGCAGAGGAGACAAATCGATGTCTGTCTGTCTGTGCCGTGGCTTTCTGCAGGCAGGCACTAAGGAGGAGCCTCCATCCTCAGGTACCCCTAAGTACCTTAGATTCAGTTTCTCTGTGTCCATGCTGCTGCCGCAGCTGCCCATGTCCTTTCTTCCCACGAATATGTGTTCTGTGAAGACACCTCTTCCTCAATCGGTCTCCAAAACCACATAAATGTAAACCAAGGCAGAAATTCGATTTCTTCTTTGTCAAGCGTGCCATCTCCAAAAGAGCAGGTCAGGAGTGGCCTCATTGTGATGAATAATTGATCCTTTTAGCAAGTGGCTCTCTTTGACATCTCTCAACTTAACACCCCGTAGGTGAAGTCTGACGAAGTCTTTGATGAGTGGGTGTCCAAGCTCCGACACCACAGAATGTACCGGCAGAATGAGATCGCCATGTTCCCTCGTGATGTCAGTCACTTTTTCCCAGGGTCCACTGTCACAGATTCTGCCCCAGTGTTCGATGCCATTTCCAGTAGGAAGGTAATGATTGGGCTGCCAGGAATGAGTCTGAGGGAACAGAGGGGCCCATTCTGGGAGTGAGTCTGAAGGTAGGTTTGTGGGTGGAGCAGGGTAAGTTGGGGTGGTATTTATTAGTCTCTTGAGCAGTGAGTCTGACCCAGGATATAACGAGCATGAATTAAGGCAGGGAGCTCAGGTAAGGAGATTCCTAAGGCTTGGGCCTTCTCCCAACCACACTGATGCTGGTTTTCTGACCTGCCTGTTGAATGCAGCTAATTAAGCGTGGGTACAGCCATACAGGATTGCAGACTCTTTTCCAACATATCTTTACTGTGGTGCCACCATTTCACAGAAGAAAATGAGGGCTGTCACCCAAGGCCATGGAGCATGGTGTGCCTTAGCTGGGTAACAGATGGAGGTATTAGTCTCTAGGGGTCTTTGCTAGAAGGTTCTTCCCAAATTGCCCTGCTGTCCTTCCCCTTAGAAGCTGTCCCTGGCACAATTTGTTTTGATTTCTAACCTGCTTTTGTCATCCGTGAGCAGCGTAGCAGTCTATCAAAGCAGAATTCATTTCAAACTGGAAGCAATTTGTCATTTTCTTGTGCTGGTGACACACGAGTTCCATTCTGGCTACAGTCTTCAGAGGACATGGAAAAATGCTCAAAAGGTAGAGCAATTTGACTCTTCTCTTCCTGTGTGTCACGGCTCTGAGGTGCTGCATGCTTGGCATTGCCTTCACGTGCATTTGTGTCCTGCTGTCCCTCATCTGCTAATGAAGGTCTCATCATTAGTCACCATGCTCTCTCCAAAGAGCTAGTGTCTTCAGCTGGATGCAGACACACTTCCTGGTCTAGCCCTGGGATGGATGCATGAATTCCTCCTGGGGCCATAAGTCATGTCTCCATGGGTGGGGACTGTCAGCTCACTCATGGTTTTTTAAGGGCTAAAAATGCCTCTGCTGCCCACCCAAGATGAAGAGTCAGTGCCCACTGATGAAGTGTAAGTGGCCAGGTGGAAAGCCCAGTTAAGCATCTTTCACCATGGCTGTACACTAGAATCACGGGGAGAGTTTTTAAAGATTTTATTTTTAATTATGTATTTTTGGGTTGGGGGGAGGGGTATGTGCATGTGAGTGCAGATGCCCACAGAGGCCAGAAGAGGGCATCGGGTCCCCTGGAGCTGGAGTTGCAGGTGTTTGTGAGCTGGTCAATGAGGCTGAAGTCTGGTCCCCTAGAAGAACAGTGTACCCTCTTAATCTAATCTAACCACTGAGCCACTGGACCCTTTAAAGTGTGTGTGGGGGGGGGTTCACCACCTGTGCCTATGCTTCTGTCCCACATGTCCTGTTTACATTAGTCTAGGGTGCAGCTCTGATGACCCTGTTCCCAACAATCCTCGAGTGACTCTGACCAGGAGGAAGGATTGATCACAAGGCAATTCAGTGTTCTCAACCCCAGTCAGCTAAAATTCATCCATGGAACCAGGCTGCGATTTCTAAGGGGATAGAGTTCAGATTTAATTGTCTAAGGTTAGGCCTGGAGCAAATGCAATGTAAAATTTTTGAATTAAAAAATTAAGTTAAGAGCTGGAGAGAGAGAGACAGAGACAGAGAGACAGAGAGAGAGAGACAGAGAGACAGAGAGAGAGGGGGGGGAGAGAGAGGAGGGAGGGAGGAGAGAGAAAGAGCTCAGTCCTTAGAGTATTTGCCATGCAAGCCTGAGAGTCTGGGTTTGGCGCCCAGAACCCACAAACAAAGTCAGATATGGTAGTGTGTACTTATAATCCCAGGCCTGGGGAGCTGGAGATATATGGATCCCAGGGCTAAGCAAGCTTAGACTACTTGGGAAGAGTGCTCAGTGAGAGACTTTTTTGAAAAACAAAGTTGATTTAGTACTTGATGAAGATCAAAGGCTGTCCTTTGGCCTGTACACACAGGTGCACACACGTGTGCACATACACATACATGCTCATGCGCACACACTCACAGTTTTTAAAGTATACTCTTGATTTGGAGACACTCTTAGAGAAAGTTGCCAGCAGCAGCCTCCTGTGTGTTCCATGAGATGTGGTTCCCTCTGAGCATGAAGTTCTTGCCTCTCCCATACCTGTCACTCACTAGCTCCACAGACTAGCCCTGGCAAAATGGTCCCCAGAGTATTGTTCCTGAACCAGCATCAGCAGGCTGGCCTGGGTCTATTAAAAATACCAATTCCCAGTGGTATGAATCATAAGCTGGGAATAGAGCCTACAGTCTGTGGGGTCACAAGCGTGCCAGGGGGTTCTGTGCATCAGGAGACTGAGAGCTACAATGTTGACTCAAATGTGTCTCCATTACTCAGAAGAAGCACCGTGTGTATCCAGGGCACAGCTAGCTGTGGAATGGACGTTTCTTGAGTTAGTGACTAGGGTCTAGTCTGGCCATACTCTCCTGTCATCTGAGGCCCATCTGCCATGGTTCACTATTGTCCTGAGGCTGGTCCCCGGATACCAGTACAGCTTAGAGCCATTGCTGCTGTATTAGGGCTGCTGCTGCTGGGGTGTGGGAGTGACTGCTGTTTTCAATTGCTGCTGTAGGCCATTGCTAAGCATTCTGCACTTATCAAGTCAATTAACTTCCAGCACTATGGCTACATATGTAATTATCCCCATTTCCCATATGAGAGAACTGAGGCACAGAGATCTTGTATAACAGTTTATCAAGTGGATTTAAGTCAAGGCAGCCAAGAGCCAGGTCATAAACCACTATCATCTGTGGCCTTTCTTGTGTGGGGAAAATCAAATGTGGAAGTACACAGCCTGGTACTCCCTGATGCTAGTGGACAGTTGTGAACATCTACCCTTCCTCCCACAGACCTGGCACACTGCCACACCTATCTGCTGGAAATGAGCCAGCTCTTACAGAGCATGGACGTCCTGCATCGGACATACTCAGCACCAGCCATCAATGCCATCCAGGTTGGCTTATCCAGTCTCTGTTCACCTTCCATCTTCTACTTCCTGTCTTATCCCCTGCATTGAGTAACAGTGGGATGTTGTCCGTCCAGTTGCTTTAGCCAAACTCAGTGGGATGGCTTTGCTTACTTGCCTGTGCATTCATCTCTGCAGTTTTGGTGGACCTTACTGTCTGTACTCTCTTTCCTGTTTTGAAACGAAGGGTGGAGCTTTTGAAAGTCCCAAAAAGGAAAAGCGATCACACAGGAGGTGGCGGTCCAGAGCTATTGGCAAAGATGCTAAAGGAATGCTACAGGTAACCTTTGCTTTTCCACCAGGCTCCTCTCCTCTCGGTGGCACACTGCATGCCACGTGCAGGGGCCCGACTCAAACAGGGCAGGAAAGCGAACATTCTGGGCTTGATCTCTGTCCCGTGTGAGGAGAGTCAACTCCTGTCACTGAGACCCTCTGGTTACGGGGATAAGGCCGTGAGGACACTAGGGCAGGAGGAATTTTCCTGGTGGACAATGGCTTGGCACTGGGGGAACTGCCCTGCCGTGAGGATCTGGGATCTTTCCTTCTTTAACGTCTAGCTTGGCTATGATGCTCCCTGCTCTATTGTATGCCTTGCCTGGTGGCTTCTGTGGTCCGATACTCTGACTTACCTTTGTTACTATCATCCCTCAGAGTGGGCCTACCTTCTCTTAGGGTCCACAGGTCTGGGCCTCTGTCCTGCAGGCCATTTGCCACTTTTCTTCAGACTCTCAGTGAACACCCCCCCCAAGGGCCAAACTTAGATGTTTTCAGAGTGAAGAGCATTGCATGTGCAAATGTGAGCCAAGGGTTTGTTTTCTAGAAGCTCCAGGTGCAAGCAAAGAAAACCATCCAGGAACTGCTTTTCTCTGACAGCCTAGTTGTGTGGTGACATTCATTGCCATTGCAGCCCGTGACGCTAAAGCTCTCATCATTCCTGAGGCAGCATGTGATGTCCTGCCCATTTGTAATTTATGGGGTGCAATGGTCATGGAGAACATCTTCCCGGGTTTCATTTAGTTTCCTTCGAAGTTATCCCTCAGTGGGAAGATGCACCTCTAAGATGCCCTCTTAGTCAGTTCCAGTCGTGAGGCTCTGGTCTGAATAGAAACCCCTCCCTTTGCTGTCTCTTTAGGTCCCTAAACCTTTTTCTGGCCCAGTGAGACTACACTCTTCCAATCCTAATTTGTCAACACTGGACCTTGGCGAAGAGAAGTGTTACTCAGATGGTTCTGAAGCCTTGTCTGAGTTCTCCAAGATGCAGGAGGACCTGTGCCATGTCGCCCACAAAGGTAAATGAGTTTTCCTTCTGCCTGACATATTCAATGGAAATGTCTGTTAGCACAAAACTATAGCTATCATCTTTAAGAGAATAATAGACAGTTTATTCTGGAGCCAATTTTAAGTGACCGTGGCCCTGGAACACAGATCTAGGTTACCCCAAATTTCCTGTTCCAGAGTGGAAGCAGTTTAACGAAGCTTTATATAGTCTTACAGAACAAGAAGGTCATAAATCAAGGCATGTTTAAAATACGTAGAGAATACACCAGAGAGGTGGTAACAAAGAGAAAATTTCCGTAGGCCCAAGATGCTCTCTGATTGCGTTCTTAGCTTGTGGGTTGGTGGAAATGTGTGGTCTTTTAAGTTAATTTTTAATCTGTTAGTAACAAGACGTTAGTGCTGACACAAAGTTGGCCAGATGTGTCCGAGAGGCCTAGAATTGCGGCATTCCAGTCTCTCGGTGATTCTGCAGTTCTAACCAGTCAGCCCCTCTCTGCAGACACAGCTTCCTCCCGGGAGTTCTCCTTAACATGTCCAGTGCATGACTAAGCTGGGGCATCCTTACAGAAGCTGTCTCAGTTGGTCAGGTTCTGCTCCAATAAGGTGTTCATAGCCTCGTTTTTATTTATCTCCTTGGTGTAGTCTAGATGTTGCTGCCAACCTTTTCTTAATCATCTCTCGGAAGAGACAGGGAAGGTCTGAGATCTTGCTGGCAGGACCCAATGATTCAACCCGCTGACGACTAAAAATGTTTTTAAAGGTTGCATCTGTTCTGAGCAACCCCTAAACAAAACAGGACAGCAGCTGTGTACCAGCTCTCACATGTACATGTGCTTAAGTATCTAAAGATGACTTAGCATGTATTAGAGACTGTGATATGGCAGACCCACCATACTTCACAATTGGAGTGTTCATATGTTGGTCAAGGAATATCAGTTGGGGATTAATATGGCATTTATTACAACTATTTTCAACCCCGACTGAACAGTTCCTCTTGGAAGAATCCTTTTGTAGGAACTACTAAAAATGTACCTATGTAAAGATAGCTACTGTAGCATTAGTCCTCACAACAACACATAGAAATGTGTGTTTGTTGTTTTTAGCTTCCCTGCCCCCTGTTTGAAGGGAAGTCTCTTAATGGAGTCATGACTCTTGGGGACCGGATCTCTCATCCATGTCTGGTGAATGTGGAAGATGGTGCTGCATTCTGGAAAATGGCCTAGCAGTGTTGTGTGAAACTAACATGCATCTTCCATAACACCCAACACCAGTGCTCCCGAGCATTTAACCCAAGAAGTGAAAACAGTTATGGGGGCAACTATGCACAGATGTTTAGGGACATCTGGGTTGTGGCCCAGAGGTAGAGGCTGCATGTTGGCACCATAGAACCAAAATATAATGAGGAGATTTATTTGTATTGGCCAGATCCTAGGTGCAACTCGGTGTCAGCAGATAAACGGTTAAATAAACGGTGGTATCCATGCAATGGAATACTACTTAGCAATAAAGTGCAACAAACCATTGATACACACACACACACACACACACACACACACACACACACACACACGCACGCACGCACGCATGCACATACACACACACAGTTATATAAAGAGGGTTCAAGGACATTAGCAGAATGAAAATGGCTGATTTCTAAAGTTTACAGCCTCTATGGTTTCACTTTGTAAATGGTATAAAGTGAAAGAAGAAATTAGTAGATTCCAGAGTTTAGGGACAGGTGGGGGCATGAGGGGCATGAGGGGTATGGATATGATTATAAAGGGAACTTTGTGGTGATGGGCAGTTCTGCATTCAGGTTGAGGCAGTGGTTATAGGAATTTGCCAGTGTGATCAGATCACATTGACATATGTACAACTGAGTGTGTGTCAGTGAAGAAATGTGAGCACACTCCATTACCCTAACTTCTCTGCCCTGAGTTTACATTGTTAGTAAGTAGAATGTCACCACGGGGAGGAACCGGGTACAGGGCACAGGACACTTCTATACTGCTTGCCAATTCCTTCGAGTCCACAACAATTTCAAAGTAAGAATTACAATAACCATGACTGGGGTGTGTATGGCTCGGTGGGTAGAGTGCCTGACTAGAAATGAGCCATGTCTGACAAGAGGCGATTGTGCTTTTTAATGTAACGTAATCATACAGTGGGTTATTTAGCATAGCGATAGCATCTCACACCGAGCACCTAGGTGTCATGTCAGGTGTTTGCTGAAAGTTTTAGATGTACCATTTCATTTCATTCTAGCAGAAACTTGGGTAGGGAATGAAGCCTTCACTACCTACATGGAAACCAGAGGCTAGCAAAGCTACCCAAGGGTCGCATGACAGCAAGCCTGAGGCTGAGTTACAGCCTGGTCCAGGCCAGGATCCACTTGTTGTCTGTAAAGATGGGAGAACAAATGTTTAAAAAAACAAAACAAAACAAAAATGTCTATAATATCTAGTTACAAAGTTAATAAAGTTACAAAGCAATACACACACACATATGTCACTTTTTAGAAATATTTATTATTCCTGGCATATGTGAGTATACTAAAATGCCTAGCATTATTTTAGTGGCAGCAACGGAAGTTCTAAGTGATAGCTCCCCTCTGCCAGTGATTCGTTTATTGACTGCTATTGTTAAAGTGAAGATGGATTAAAACATTGCAGGTGGCATTCCCACCAGTGCCTTCCTCTCTTTGCTCCTGACTTTTTCTTCCACTTATTATTACTGATTCCTGCAGAGAATATTCCCTGCTTCATATATATAACCTTCCTTTCTCTCACCTAACAAATCTGAAATCCATTTGGTTATGAGATGGTTATAGGGCAACTGCATCATGCTTGTGACGGGCTCCTCCCTCAGACTCCTTTGCTGGCCCCATGTGCATCTCTCGGATGCACAGACTGCTGGAACCTGGCCTGGACCAGGCTGTAACTCCAGCAGGACTGCTGTCCCATGCCTGTGAGAGCTGAGGCGTTGCCTGGCTGATCCCTCCCACCTCTTCAAGTGCCTCGTGGGCATTCTAGAAGGTCCTTGCAATGAGGACATTTTAGGATTTGTGGGAGGCGGCATCTTTAAACCATCATTACCTTTTAATGACACAAACTGCCTATTTAAGTCTATGGAGGCCCTGCAGTGGTCTCCCTGCCCTTGTAGGTCTGTAATCCCCCCACACCCGCTGCGCTGTGGGGTCTTTGTGAAACCACAGGCTGCAGAGTTGTCATTTATATCACTGAGGTCAAGGTTTGTGCTCCAGCAGCAGGGCAGGCACTGTTCAGCCACAGCCAGAGCCCCTTGGGTTTACAGGAGCCTAGGCAGCTCTGCCCTCTCCCCATGCCTTTCAATTCTGCTTGCGTGTGTTCAGACCCCTGTCACCTCTTCTGCATCACTAGAGGAGCCTCATGGAACAAAGACCACACACAGATTTGCCCTGAGTCCTAGCTAGCGCCTTGTGGCCTTTCATTTATCTGTACATTCAGACTCAGCTATGGTGGCCTTTCTCCCTGTGTGATCTTATTGGTTACAGATACCATCTTTCATCCTTTGACTGCATCAGGGTTCTCTTGACTGTTACTTTGTAGCAATTGAACTAAAGTCAAGAATTCCATGTATGTTACATAATCTGTGTACCATTCAACGTGGCATAAAACAGCTGAATTATGCTTTTGTAGATCACGTGATAGGCAGCCAGCAGAGATGCATCCCAGATGTAAAAGTTCTTCTGTACATCCATTTGTAGGCATGCATTGAGATGTTCTATATGGTTCATATTTCTAGCTTTGTATATGCCAACACACATATAAGCAAGGAGAATGAATACCCTTTAAGTCGCAATTTTTGTTGCATATATTAGCTTTTACATTTCTCAAAATGTATTTTATGGGATTCTCAATTCACAAGATGGGTAAAAGTAAAAACCAATTTTGTGAATAAAAACACCTGGGAAATGCTGCTGACTGTGGCTGTCTTGTTTTTCCATGTGGAACTGTAGGTGGGGAAATCTCTGAGAAGGCCTGCAGCGAGGAAACGAGTCAGCTTTGTTAAGCTGTGGCTTTGAGTGTTATTTGTGAAACCCCCATCGATCCATGGCCATGTAGCTGGGAGCATGGCAGGCAGGCCTGGCACCGGAGCAGTAGCTGAGAGCTCACATCTGACCCACTGCCACCCAGCGAAGAGCAGTACTTGGCCACCCCCAGTGATAGGCCACACCCCCCACCCCACCCCAACAAGCTCACCCCTCCTAATCTTTCCTAACGTCCACCAATTGGGAACCAAACTTTCAAATATATGAGCCATTTCTCATTCAAACCACCACAGAAGGAGACATCTATTTTCTGGTGTGGAAGAGAAACAGACTTCCTGGAATGCTACTGATGGGAGAAAACCCAATGAGAACACAGGCCAGCTCTGTTCCTTTGTTCCTGCAGTGCTCTCTAGTCTTAAGCTGGGATGGAGAGTCACTTTCTGAACTGTTTTGACCTCTGGAAGCCCTGAAGGAAAAGTCGCATATGTCACAATGGTGACAAAGATTTTCATGACCTGAGGGAAGGGTGATCTGAGCTTTGTTCAGAATTAACATTCATCACTCTAAGTTTGTTGAGCAGTTAGATTCATGTACGTGCTCAGTAAAAAGTAGGGTCGTGTAGCAAAATTCACTAATGTATCTAAATCAGTTCAGATGGAGTAGGGATTAGAAAATATTTTACAGCTATGGAAACCATGTAAGAGTTGAAACTTCAAAGAGGCAGGTTAAGGGTCATCAAATCATCCCAGAGAGTGTAGGAATGTTACTCTTTGGGAGGTAACTCATATGGTTCCCATTGAAAAGAGAGAAGGGCTGGAGAGATGGCTAACTCCAGGGTAAAGTGTGTTCACTGCAGAAGCACAAGGGCCGTGTTCAGATCTTAGCACCACACAGTCCCTGGGTGTCAGAGCCATATAGATGCTAGGCATGATCTCTGGTAATGCCAGCACAGAGTCAGGAGGCTCCCTGGGTTTGCTGGCTTCCAAACTAGCAGGAAAGACCCCCAAACAAAACAAAACTCCAGACTCCAGGCCCATTGAGAGGCCCTGCCCTTGTGCCCCCTCAAAATAAATTAATTAACTAACTAATTAATTAATTTTTAAAAACCCATCAAGGCAGAAAAGGATGCTTCATTTGAACATGCACATATTCTCTCTGTCTCTGTCTCTCTCTCTCTCTCTCACACACACACACACTGCACACACACTGCACACACACACACACACACACACACACACACACACACCTGCACACATACAAATGCAAGAATTAAAGGGAAGAGAAATGGAATCCTACTGTGTTGGGTCCTGTGTTCTCAAGTGCTTTCTCGTTGCTTCCTTAGAGCTCCATAGATGCCAGCATTTCCCACATATTCAGTCCATTTAAGTTTGGAAACTGATGATTCCTCCAAAGTCTAAACCATAGCTAAGCATCAGGGATCATTTGCCTTACTCCACACGATCTTCACTCTGTACCACACGGTGTCTGTTGGTAACTGTGGTCTCTCCTGAACTGAAGGAAGGAGCTCGGGCAGAGGAGAGCTCCAGCTCATGATCTGTGTATGGCTTCCCAGCCAAAAGCTCTCTGGGCCTCTCCAACCTGATGTAGCAATGGGAGCCCAAAGCAAGGGAAAAGGGAGGGCCAAGTCAACAGAGCAGACCTACAGTGTCTGTTCTGCAGCTGGAGCTGAAGAGCTCTGACAGTCAGAGGCGTCTCCTGGAGGTCAGGTAGGGATAGCAGTGTATACCTGTAATCCCAGGGCTTGGGAGAACGAGGCCGGAGGACTGTGGGCTTCAGACCAGGCCAACCTAGCAAGATCCTGAATCTCTCTCCCCAAAAGAGCCTAACCTGTGTCCCAGTGTCCTAGTCCAGTAAGGCCAAGGACAGCACATGGAAGAGACGTTAGAGCAGATTCTGTGACTACCTACTGATATTTGACTTCTCCATGAAGGCAAGCAGCCATGGTGGGCAATGTAAAGAGATTGAGGCAAGCATTGCATAGCCACAGCTGGTCTCAGAGCATTGTGACTGTACATGGGGCTTGAGTAGCATGGGCTAAAGACAATTTGGTAAGGGCTGAGGCCTGGAAAGGATGGGCCATGCTCTGGCATGGGAGGCTTGGATAATTTTTTAGGTTCTCTGTAGCTCTCTGTATCTTGACTTCTTTGTTTATGATAATGTATCCACAGGTGCAATACACTCAGATATCTTTTTTAAGCTTTTAAGTCTCTATTTCATTTAGGATGACATTATAAATTAGTAAGAAGACACTCCTGACATAGGAAATGCCTCTAACCTTTGTGAGCCAATGTCACTGTCTTAGCCATGGTTTCTATTGCTACAATGAAACACCATGATCAAAAAGGGTGTTGGGGAGGAAAAGGTTTATTCAGCTCATGTTTCCATAGCACTGTTCATCACTGAAGGGAGTCAGGACAGGTACCCAAACAGGGCAGGAACCTGAAGGCAGGAGCTGATGCAGAGGCTGTGGAGGGCTTGCTCACCCTGGCTTGCTCAACCTTCTTTCTTATAGAACCCAGGACTACCAGAGGTGGCCCTACCCACAATGGGCTGGGCCCTCTCCCATCAATAACTAAGAAAATATCTTACAGCCAGAGGCATTTCCTCAGTTGAGGTTCCCTACTTTCAAATAACTCTAGTTTGTGTGAAGTTGATGTAGACTAGCCAGCACAGCTCTGTACAATGTAATTGTGGTCTCCTGCCATCTAGCTACTGCTCTGGGAATGATGAATCATAAGTCGGTCAAGAGTGACCACTTTAGTATTTTCTGGGTGGGTCTAGGGCCATTTAAGAAATTCAACCAAGTATGGTAGAACACACTGGTAATCCCAACATTTGAGAGCCTGAGGCAGGAGGAAGACATATTGAGGTCAACTTGGGGTATATAGTGAGAACCCGAGAACCTGTTTCAAAACACACACACACACACACACACACACACACGCACGCGCGCACACACACACACAGAGTTATCACATGCATTTAGGGATCTGGTTTTCTAATCCTCTTTTCAGGTAATTGAGGAAGAGTTTTGTTTGTTTGTTTGTTTGTTTGTTTGTTTGTTTTTTAATGACAATGAACTATAACTGTATAGGTTTCTTTTTATGTATTTATGCCCACTGTAGTCATATATATATATATATATATATATATACATACACATATATATGTATATATATACACATACATACATACATACATATATATACACATACATACACACATACATACATACATACACACACACACACATATATATATTCCTTATCCTGAAGGTAAGGGAGCTGGTGACTGAGCCCAAGAGCTTTGCTCTTGCTGGCCAAGTAATCAGTTGGTGAGCTCTATTGTTAGCCATCCTAGCTGCACTGCACACTATGAAACAGATAGTGCCCCTTCTGTCCTTTAAAAAGCATAAACAGGAATCATCTACTCTGGTGGAAAGTCTCTCCTGGCAGCAGGGCATCTGGAAGGCAGAACAGTTGACCTGGGAAAGCAGAGCCAGCCAGGTGCATGCTCATGGTGTCTGGAGGAATAAATGTGTCCTTGGAAAGGAAGAACCCCCAGGGGCCCACTAGGACAGCTGCAGATATCCTGGGGACAAAGGGGAGATGTCTAACCAGGCATAAAATGCTGTAAGATTTCTGTGTTCCCTGTTGTCCTCCTCCCAAGGCTGCTGCTCCTTGGCTCAGCAAGCTCTGGCCAGTCCTCATTCGTACACTGTCTGCATGTGTGCATTTATCCTGATAGAACTAAGTATGGCCCTACTCCTGCTGCCCAGATTCCAAGAGAGCGTAGGCATCACTTTCACTGCCAGGCATCTCTTTTGTCAACCTGACCATTATCCCTTTGGTAGCATCCATTATGTATTGCCTTTGTGCATTAGGTTAAGGACTTTGTATGCATTGTCTTACTTAATTCTCATTACAAGCTATAAAGTAAATGCTTGCAGTATCTCCATTTAGGGTTCAGGCACATCAGATACTTTTCCACGGTCATAGAATGAATAATAGACCTCTCCCTTCTGATCTTAGAAGCTGTACCATAGCTTGTAAATTCCTGTGTGTGTGTGTGTGTGTGTGTGTGTGTGTGTGTGTGTGTGCGCTCGCGCACACACGCGTGAGAGAGAGAGAGAGAGAGAGAGAGAGAGAGAGAGAGAGAGAGAGAGAGAGAGAGAGAGAGAGCACATTAGGATATTATAGGGATTCTCTGGATCTATCACTAAGTGGCCCAGACAGCCAGCAGCAGCATATAGAGACAATGGACAGTTTTCCTTCTCACTGATAAATGAAGGGAGCAAGTCAGTAGTGGGTATTTAGTTTCTGTTATTGAATAGGCCATTCTTGGATAACAATACCTCTGAAAATGCAAGCCTGTGAAATTTAATAAAATGCCAGGTCACTGGAGAAGCCTATCTCCGTCCCTTCCTTCTTGCCCTTCTGTGACAAACTGTAATGGAAGAGAATGGAAAGATAATATCTGATGTGGTCTCTATGATCAGCACTTTAGGTAGCCATTCCCTTGTCCTTGGGAAGTTTCTTCACCATATGGGACCAGCACCTAATAGATACTTGTCATACCTGTTCCTGCCTTAGGATTGACAAGTGTACGTAAATGCTAATAGATTATATTTTCCCAAGGAGTTTAAGTCCACAGCAAAATTGAGCCACACAATTTCCCATGCATCCTTTGAAAACTACATAGGCCTCTCCCGTTCTCAGATTCCCACACAGGGTTAGGAAAGATAGTGCTGTAGAACCTGTGTTGCTCCATGTTGTCACGAGAGCTGGTAGTTTCCATTAGGGTTCACTGGCACACATTCAGTGTGTTTTTAAAAAATCAATGTGGAAGGTGTATTTACTGAACTCAGAATGCTTTGCTGAAATCGTGTGTAAGAAGTACACTTTTCTGCATGTGTTTTTTAATTGTGCCTCTTCCTTGTTCCTTCTTGTAATGATTATATCTTTATAGTTTACTTCGCTTTAAGGTCAGCTTTTAATAGCATATCGGCGGAGAGAGAGAAGCTGAAGCAGTTGATGGAGCTGGATGTCTCCTCCTCCCCCTCTGCTCAGGTCGTCGGTCTGAAGCATGCCCTGTCATCTGTAAGTTGTGTGTCTTTGTTTCATAAATGTCTGCAAATGTAGCCAGCCTTGTGAATTACTAATACCCCCCCCTTTCCCATGGTTGCATTGAAAATTGATGATTTTCATGGTTGAGTTGAATCTTGAGGAGAAAAACCAAACAAATTATCCAAATTATATCCAAACCTTTCTTCAGACTTATGCATTCAAAATAATCCCAGACCATAGTAGGTAGGATTTTCCTAAATGTTCCATTCTCTGAGTTTTTTTTTTTTTTACACTTAACCTGATTTTTTCTGTTTCTACTGAACTTTTATTGTATGTTTGTGTGGGAGTCTTGCAGACATTTGTCGGTTAATGCTTACGCAGTTTGACATTTGGGAGATTTTGTGGCTCCGAGGCATCATACATTTAGATTGACTTACCAAATAGCACGTGGCAGCGAGAAATTTCCAATTTACACGTTTTCCATCTCCACTGCAAAGTGCTGATCCTACTTAATGCTCTTCCAAATATGTGAATGATATTTTATCTGAATAAATAGCACAAAACCTTTAGCTTTTCCTCCCATGGACTCAGAGAGATGAGTGGCTGTCAGGGCCATTGCTCTTCAGAGAAACCAGTCATGGCCTCAGATGAGTTTCAGTAGCCACTGTCACTCATAGTTATTGTCTCAGCCTCACTTTGTTGCTCAGAGTGACTGGGCTCCATTGATATGCTGTGTCCTGTATCACCTGGGCAGCTGGAGGTGTCTGACACTTTAACCTTCACCATGCTGTGTCCTGTGTCACCTGGGCAGCTGGAGGTATCTGACACTTTAACCTCTATCAAGAAGCCAGGAACTGGAACAGTATACATATTTGCTCTTTCCTCTTGTACCTTGGTATTTCTGCTTTAAGAAGAGGAGGGATGCATACACGTATGGGATTACTGTCTGAAGCACCACTGACTTGTATTTTGAGTCAGGTGGGAGCGATGAACTTTAGGATCAGGTGACCAGAGCCCAACGTAAGGACTGAGGGAGAATAAGTCCACTCACAGCTTCTATTTGTCATGCTACTGAGAAAAATAATGCTATCAGTGTACTGTTAATTAGTGTTACAATGTAATGTTAGTGCTGGCCCCTTGACTAGGAGCACATAGTATTTGCTGCAGATATCTTAGTTACTTTCATTCAGTGGCAATTCCAGCTATGCTATTTTTATTTTATTTTGTTTTGTTTTAAGACCGGATCTCATGTAGCCCAGCTTAGGCCTCATGTAGCCATGGGTCCTGCCTTCATCTCATGTGGCCCAGGTAGACCTCATGGAGTCATGTGGTTCTGCCTCTGCCTCCCATGTGCTTAAATTATAGTCATGTGCCCAAATATGCTATTTTTGGAAAAAGAATTTAAAAATAAGATTGACTCACTTCATATGTAAAGTCTCCATTTTAAAATTGTATTTGTTTATTTATTTTTGGGTTTTCGAGACAGGGTTTCTCTGTGTAACAGCTCCAACTATCATGGAACTCACTCTGTAGTCCAGGCTAGCCTTGAACTCATGGAGATCCACCTGCCTCTGCCTTCTGAGTGCTGGAATTAAAGGCGTGTACCACCATGCCCGACTTTTAAGTCCCTTTCTTAAGGTTGAGATAAAGAGATCTTTTGGACCTGGGGGAAACAGCTGGCACAGCTGGACTGGCACTTTGTTTCTTCCGCTCTTTCTTTGATTTATTCCTTGTTGCACACACATTCTCATTGTTCCTGTCGAGTGGCTTGTCATGCTTTTCGAAGGTCCCTCTGATGTGGGGCTCCCTAAAGTTCCTTCCCATGGTCCTCCTCTCCCTTCTTCCCACAGAGGTCCAGCATTCTTGCTAATCTGCTTGGCTACACTTACCGGGGTATGGTTTCCAGGCCAGATTTGCACCACCTTTTCTAAAGGATATACTCATACCCACTTTAACAGTTTAGAAATAAGATAAAACACGGTGATCATTTCTTTCCTTTCTGGCTTAGATTTCTGGTTCAACCAAAGACTTGTTTCTTCAAAATATTTCTTTTTAGAATAATCACAGAACTATAACAATGGATGTATCAATGCACAGGTACTGAATTATATATACACACATACATAACTACAATTTCTATCCTTTGCTAAGATTCTAGCCAGCCACTGCTAACAGTGACATGTTGCCTCTAAGGGATTAAAATATGTGGTTACATGACCCTAGTTCTTGTTCAGAGTTTCTTAAATGATTCAAGGGTTCTTAGAATAATCTATGTCCCCTATGGCTACTGAAAAGTAAAACGAGAGACAGACATGGTGACCTTGTAATTCCAGCTGCTCCTGGGAGGCTGAGGCAAGTTTGAGTGAGACCACTCCCTGTATATTTAACAGTGATGATAAGAAAGGAAATAAAGAAAACCCATGCAGTAGACAAGGCCCCTCCACAGATAGACCTACAGTGTCATGCACAGGAGTGTCAAGCGAAGGCAGTGCACATTGTCCTTTTGCTGGGAGCCAGGCCTAGCAGAGGGTTGAGATGGGAGGTGGGAGGAAATAGAGGTCTTGGGTGGTTTCTTTCACATTTATGGTGCACACCCAGCACCCTGGTGTATCCATAAGGTTGCTTGTTTATTTTTTGAAAGGTAAACTGTATTCTCAAAAGTGTGTAAGTCACCAGCATATTTCTAAGGTTCAGTGCAGCTGGTGTGATAATTAACTCATACTGGGTAATGTCCACTGGCATCTTGTCAAGGACAGGAGGATCTAGGAATCACTAGGTTTGGTAGAGTCTGGGGTGGGGCGGGGTGGGGTGGGGCTGGTCCACAGATAAGCATGATAGGAAGAAAAGATACTGACTGACGTTGTCTATGGTTTCCTTCTGCAGCTGTACTAACCCTCTTTCCACCTCTGAAGATACAATTAACAAGGAGCATCCTGGATGCATTTGTTATCTCCCAGCATCCTGCTGGAGAGCAATGCTGAAAGCCCAGACACACCTCTAGCCAGGGTGTCCTGCCCAGGGATCCTTGCTCCTAACTCGCTTGTCCCCAGTCCCCTGCTGCATTTTCCTGAACCGTCCATTTACTAATAAAGCCCTGCTATTTTTAACATATTCCAGGCCCTAGCACAAAACACAGATCTTAAAGAACGCTTACGCAGAATCCATGCGGAAACGCTGCTCCTCGACCCTCCCGCTGTTCCCAAGTCCGGGGACAATCTGGCAGAGGTGGGTAGGTTCCTTGTCTGGCAACTGTTCTCTGCATCTGCCACCTGTCCGCAGCACCGCTGCCCAGTTGCATAGCTCTCTGCTTCACCCCCTTGTGTGGCAGCCATGCTCTTGGCCTCCCCTGACTACTGCCACAGCTCTGCTCTGGCTGAGTTCTTGGGATTCGGCGTCTTGCTGGCACAGTGCCGCCCAGCGCATCCTTCAGTGAGCCCTGCTTTTGTGTCCCTATGCCTCATTCCCTGTCTTTCACAATGTGTTACCTGAGTGCGAGCTATAGAAAGACAAGTGCGCTTCCTTGTCATTTCTGAAGAAACCTCAGTTGCTGTGACCCAGTGTCTAGCTCCTTGCAGGCTTCTTGTGCTCCGCTAAAGCCATGGTAGTCTTCACCATAGCTGTTCCTTCTTCCTCCTTCTTCCTGTTTTGTTTTTTCCTCTTTCAGAACACAGCTCTGTAGTCCAAGGGGGGAAAGGGACTGTACTAGTACAGTCAAAATCTATTGTCAGTTAACACACATTAGAAAGGCCATTTATTGAGATGCAATACAGTTTAACAGCTTAGTGGTCATTTGCCTTTGGACCCTAGTTCAACCCATACCATAGAACCCCCGCCCTCCCCATACACACACACGAGATCTTTTCTCAAGGCTTGGGATTTTTGCTCCAAATGGTTCTTTGAATGTGTTTAAAATAAACAATTTCAGAAAAATATAGTGTGATTCTTGAGAAATAAGAATGGGTTAGTAAAGGTGACAGCTGTTTATAAGTGCCTCGGGTATTCAGATGTCTACCTCAGATGTATAAAATTTCCCATTAGCAAACTGGTTAGATTTTAAACGGAAAAGCAAGGAAGCAGGAGGTAATGCTGTTAATGAAATGCTGAGGACCCTCCTAAGAACCCACATAAAAATACAGGTGTGATGGCACGTTCTTGTGTTCCTAGGACAGGGGGAGTGACCACTGGGTGACTCAGGCTATCTGGCCAGCCAGCTTAGCCTACGTGGTGAGTTTCAGGCCAGTGAGACATGGTCAGTTCTCTCCAACAAAGGTGGGCACAGGGCCAGTGAAATGTGTCATTGGGCAAAAGCTTTGTCCTCAGAGACCAGAAACCTGAATCCCTGGGCCCCAAAAGGAGAGAACCAGTTCCTCAAAGAGGTCCTCCGCCCCCACATACAATTTAGAAAAGAAGAAGGTGGACAGAGCCAAGCCACAAGGAATGACGCCCCCCCATAAGTAAACACACACATCTGCTCACACAACATCCACCCATACACTCATACACACACGCAGGGCAGCAACAAAGGGCTTGCGTATACATTTGTAAATGCTTCATTGTAATCTTCATCTTCTTAAGAAAACCCACATCCCAGCACTTGGGAGGCAGAGGCAGATGGATCTCTGTGAGTTCGAGGCCAGCCTGGTCTACACACAGTCCCTTCTCTGTGTGAGTTGAGGGTGAAGAAATTTGAGGCCAGGACACCCAGGTCGCCTGCCCTGTTTGCAGCAGAGGTGTGCTAACAGGACCACTGTGCCAGGCCAGAGCCACACCCTCATTCGTGGTGGTAGCTGAGGAGAAAATTCCTCTGCAGACACACTACTCCAAGAGAACATCCCTGCACCCTTCCCTGAGGGCCTTGGCACCAGCCAGACCCTTTCAAGTGTGCACCTTAGCTGACATGGAGCCTAGTGTTTGCCACATCTGGTCATCAATGAGTGTCGCTTGCTGCCAGGCACAATGGCATCTCTAATTGCACACTGATTTCTAGACCGTTCTTATTTTTTATATTACATAATATTATCCCATGAATTACATTTGCATGTTTTATGGTTAAATAGATAATCTTCTCTAAGCATTCATGAGCCTGAGTCCAGTGTATATCATTCAAGCTGTTTGTGTTTTGAGATAAAACCCAAAGCCCAGGTCTAGAAAAATGCACATTTTGGGAACAATTTCAAACAGGCATAGCCCGAAAGCTGAAGCACTCGGAACTGTTCGGGATGGTGTTGCCATAGCCTGGAATGTGCTCTTCCACAGCGTTCTCGGGATGGTTATGTGCCTGTCTCATTCATTTCGTCTTTCAGAGAGCTTCTGTTTCCATTGGCTTATCCTTCTTTCCCCGCTGAGTGACTCAAGACTAACTTTGCCAGTAAAGAAAGTCATTGTTGCCTTCAGGAAATAGGAGCAGAAATGATTAAGAATGGCCACGTAGGCTGAAAAAACACCCCAAATCGTGTGTGTGTGTGTGTGTGTGTGTGTGTGTGTGTGTGTGTGTGTGTGTGTGTGTGAATTAACTTTGAATTTTTAGTTACTTTAAAAATTTTAAAACATTTGTTTATTTAGTGTGTGTATACATGTGTGGACATGCACATATATACATACACACATGTATTGTGGGGTCATAGAGCAACTTGCAGGAATCAGCTCTCTTTTTCCACCATGTAAGCTCTGGAGATTCAGTCTAGCCTTGCAGCTTGGTGCTGGGTGCTTTATAGGCTAAGCCATCTCACCTGCACCCCAAGTTACCTTTTGTAGGTTTCTCCCGGGAGCCTCTTGACACTTGACAGCAGAATGACAGTCCCCAACAATGGGTTCAGTCCAAGGGCTTCTGCTTTTCTGGCCTTCTGCTGTTTACCTACTTCCTATTGCCACCTTTTGGCTGCACAAATGAGCTACTGCTAATGTTGTGCCTGAATACTGAACCCTCAGATTCCCTCTTCTTAGAAGTGACCCGCTTAGCTTACTCAAGACACTCCTCCTATGTATTTATTTGTAAATGTGACATTTTAATTTCACCAGAGCAGTATTCAAGATTGCATTGTTATTATTGATTGTCTTATTTATTTTAGATTAGAAATCAAGAGCCAGGTGGTCTGTGGGAGTGGTATCCTCTCTAGCTAAATGGAATTTAAGAATGAACAGAATGGTGACATGTGTAATCACAACACTCAGATGACCCAGACAAAAGGATGGCTTGAAGCCAGACCAAGGTTAGATAGTGAGTTCCAGGCCTGTCTAGATAATAGCAAGGCCTGTTCCAAACAAAGTAATAAATCCCATTTAAGGTACCTTTAAAACATCTATAACTGGCCTAGTAGTGGTGATACACACCATTAATCCCAGCACTCAGGAGGCAGAGGCAGCTGGATCTCTGTGAGTTTGAGGCCAGCCTGATCTACAGAGTGAGTTCAAGGCCAACCTGTTACACAGAGAAACCTTGTCCCAAAATAAAAACAAAAGTAAAACAAATACCCCCCAGAAAACAAAAAACAAAACAACAAAAAAAACTGTAACTTAAAAGAAAATCTAAGAGGATTTTTGATCCTGTTATTTATATGTGAGTTTCTTCACTTTTTTTTCATGTTAGGATCAAGCACTGACTGTTCCTGTACAAACCCTTCACCTTGACTCTACAGAGTAGGGGGTGGTAGTTTTCATTTTAGAAACAGGGGAAGCAAAGCCCAGAGCGGTCAAACAACTTCCACCGGATATACAGCCTAAATCAAATTAGATTTAAATTCATGACTCCTAAGGCCAGAGTATGTGCTCTCACCATGGTTTCACACCTCTGTGTAAGGAAGAACACCGCCCTGAGCCTGAAGACAGTCTCTGGGAATGTCCTCTGCTAGAGTGGGTGACGGAGTGACTGTCTCAGGCATGGACGTGGCTTTATGTTCCTCCATCTAAGAGAAATAAATACATGGATAAGAGAGGCATCAAAACCCAGTGGGAAAGGCAATAAATTAGGTCAGTGCAGCTCACCACAATTTGAAAAGAAGCTTAAGTTTTCTTCCCTTGTGTGCTAAGATCCAAGTTAAATATAAATGTTGAGACAAAAAAAACTGCTTTCAATATTTATCAAACTTCTAGAATAAGGATTTCCTAAACTGGGGAGTAATAAAAATTTTCAAAAGAAATGTTAACTAAATTTGACTTTTTCTTTTAAATAGAGAAAATATTTCAAAAATGAGAAGGCACGTTGAAAAAAATAAAAAAGCCAAAAAGAATATCTTCAGTGAAAATGACAGACATATAATATAGAAGCGATGACAGTGTTTTTAATCTGTGAACACAGATCAAATAGTGCCAAGTAACTTAAGACATCAACAAACAGTAGGCACAGATAATTCACACTCAACAGTGTGAATGTTTCTGTGGCATTTAAAAAAAAAAAAAAAAAAAAAAAAACCTGTTGTTTTCCAAGTCAGTCTTGAGGGGTTTAAGTGCTAGGATATACTGAGGGACATCATCAGGTTGTCTTCCCGGTGAGTGAGTATTGTAGAGTGTGTGGACACAGCCTAGATGGCAGAGCTGACTATACACCAGGGCTCCATGCTAGAATCCACTATAGAAATGATTACAACTTTGCATTTTCTTGCTATAAACCAACAAAGACCGTAAGTGTCACCTGCCTCCTCCTTTTGTCCCACTGCCAGCACTCCTGGGCAGTAGAGTCTCATCTCTTGTGACTGGAGTGTGTTCCACTGGACGCCTCCTGGAGGAGCGCCTGTGGCTGCCTCGCTGTTGACTGGTTTTGCTTATGTAAGTACAGTGAAGTCTAAAGTCCTGGATAGAGAGCATAACAGCTGCACAGCCCGGGAGCAGCTGTGTGATATCACTGTCAGCGGTGCGTCTGCTGCCTGTCAAACAGCTACACTCAGTAGGCTCGTTCACGCCAGCATCCACAGATGGGAGTCACATCATGCTATGCTGTTGTGACATCACTAGGGGACAGGAATTCCAGTCCTGTTGTAACCTTTTGTGACACTTGGATGGAAATATCATTGGCACCCAGCTGTACTTATAAATTCACAGGAAAACGGGAGTTCAGAGAAAGCCCCTTGTACCATGTATCCTTGCCTTTCCCGCAGTAATGTTTTATATATATAAAGAACATTCAGTCTAATGAAAATGAAAATAATTTGATCTGTGCAACATTTTCCTAAATTGTGTTGCTAGAGAAAAGTTTTCTTAAACATTGAAGTCACTAATAATCCCATGTTTTCAGTATTAAACATTCTTAGTAATTTTACTTCTGGAAATGATTCTGAGAAATAACAAGTATGTGCAAAGACAGCGATGCTGCCGCCCTAGCTTTGCAGCCGGCAGGAGCCCTTGCCTCCCAGTGCCCCTCTGCAACGCACAAGTGTCATCAAACAGCTGTCAGCTGAAGTCCATTTTCTCAGAGGCTTCTTCCTGGCCTGGGAACCTCTTCACAATGTGAAGTAAAGTGCAATGGGCAAGGCACACGCTATGTACAACCTGATCCCTGCTTAAAACACAACTAAAAAATGCACAACTTTTTTCGTGTGTGTGTGTGTGTGTGCTTTAAACAGGGTCTTACTCTGTATTTTATCTTTCAAACACATATTACTTTTATCCTAAGAACGTATTACTAATGTTGGGGAAAGTTATTTTGGTGCAATGCTGTTTGAGAAAATTTAATTATGTTTGTAAATAGTTATTACAAAACAAAAGTACATGAATAAAAAGATAGGAGAGAAAATGCCAAAAGGCTTGTAGCAGTTGTCTTAGTGTGATGGGATTTTGAGTGTTTCCTACCCTTCTATGTCTTTAAATTTTTGGAATATAAACTAGACAGCCACTCGTTAGCCAGTGACGGAAGTCAACTATGCTGAACTATATTCCTCTTTTAGTAAATAAGACCCTGTGTTCTTTAGAAAGCTGTGTCCGATGCGTGTGCTACTGTGTCCCGGTATTTTCAGTATGAATGCATAAGTACTTGTGGGACACCAAGAACAGGTAGGGGCTAGAATCCCAAATCTGAAATGTTTCAAAGCCCAAATGTTCTGAACAATATAATACCACACATGGAAAATTCCATACCTGACCTCATGTGACAGGTGTCAATCTAGAATCAGTTCTCTAAAATTACCCTCAGAGTACATGTATTCGTCCATAGGGAATGTAACTTTATGTGGCACTTTGGCCCATTTCCTGAGATACCTCATTATATTTTTAAAAATCCATTTTAAAAGTGAAATCCAAAACACAGCTGCACCTGATCATTTTAGCTAATGATTTGCAACACCTATTGTTGTCAGTGTGGATAAGTCAGGAAATCCTTTTGACCGGTCAGTTGGGGAGGAGGAAGCTAGAGCAGGTCTTTGTGGTGATGAATTAATGAGTAGCACAAGTAAATAAATCATTAGCATCTCTGAAAGTCAGGGCACAGGGGAGATTCTGTTGCCTGTGTGAACATTTGAGGAGTCCTGCTGGGCACTGCAGTATCTTCAGCTCAGCAGCCTTGTGCCTGGGTCTGTGGGGAAGATAGACATTTATTTCCTTTAAGAAAGCAACCACCTGCTCTTAATGACTACAGTCTCATTGACATGGCTGCCAAAACAATACCTGAACAAACATGACACCTAATGATGTGATAACATTGACAAGAAAATCTCATGGGGACCTCAAGCCTAGATGAAGAATTTGGCCTGCTAAGAGGTGCAGGGGCCAGATAGTCTTTCCCAGGAAAGAGTCCCCCAATTGGTTATATAACATCACATGGTCAGTCCTGAAATGTACGTACAAGTAACGTTATACAGTACTTTATATGTAGAAATGTGTGTGCTTGAGTGCGTGCATGCATGTGTGAAAAAACAGTTAAAAAGAAGCCATAAATTTGAGAGAGAGCAATGGAAATACATGGAGTGGTTAGAGGGAGAAAGGGGGGAGGGAAATAGTGTAATTATATTTTAGTTTCAAAAATATTATTTTAGAAAGAAAGTAGCTGCCATACTTGGAGATCTTTATAGGGCATAGAGAAGGCTGGATTTTAGAGGCTGTGTGAAATATTTAAACCCAACCATGGGCTGTCATAGAAAGACTCCCAGAGAAGAGATGTAGAATTCCCTCTGTTCCTAAAGTTCAAAGGACTCGCTGCTGCTTATTAATTAGGAAACTGCTGAGGTCCCTGGTCCCAGCAGATCTCCTTGGGCACAGTATATGTGGGTGAGATGAGCAGGGCATCCCGAGCTCATGGAACCTTTGGGCATGGCAGCATCTGCCTGAGCTTTTTTCCATCTGGTCTGTGACTCACTGGTCACATGAATGACAATGTTGGAGCCACCCCAGCAGACTATTGAAGTACCTGAGCTGACTAGGGACTCAAGAGTCCAAGGAATTATCCTGTCCTAGATCTGCCCTAATTAGGGTCAGAATTAAGGTCACCTTTGCCTCCAGTTCCATATCCCAGTGTCTGTTGGTGGCTCTGGTCTAATGTGTACACGCTCACAGGTCAGAAGCCTTGTCCAGTCTCCATGTTCATAATGAATGGCTGGAGACTATATACAAATATTTGCTTGATTCATTGAGTGGGGTGGTAATTTTACTTGCACATAGAAGATAAAGCACATCCCGGGTATCCAGGATCCTTCTGGATACTTCTCCATGAGTCTAGAGAATGGAGGAGCATGAGAAAAAAGTAGAGTGTCATTCTACTGAACTATAGAGTCATACCTAGGGCCTGAGGTTTCCTTCCCTATAAGAGTTATTGTGGGTGAAGAGAGCCAAAGAAATTAATCTCACTCATCTGTGAATAAGGAGTGATCTGCCATCATGGGCACCTCTGGACCAAAACACGGAATGTTAAAGGGATTCCATGGAAGCAGCCTGCTGGCCTCCGAATAGGCACTAGAACACTCTGCTTGAAATCAGCCATGTACCGAGGAGAGTTTAGACTGGCAAGAAGCATCCTGAGATTACAAGGGCATGATTCGGTATTGGAACCTTCCTCCTCCTCAAAGGAACAAAGCAGGGTTGTGCTTGAGATTTGAGTCCCACGTCTGAACAATGTCCAAGCCCGTAAATGAGGTGCCCTTTGCTGGGGACCTTGGCTTCTCACTTTGTTTTTCACGAGGCTTGCTTCTCCTTTGAAGCTGACCTCTGTTCTATGTTGCCTGTGTGCATGGGCCTGTGACCCAGTGTTTGTGCAGTCGTATCACTTGAGTGTTTTGTTTTTCTTGAGATTGTTTTTAAATACATGCAATTTTCTTTCTGCTCTTTCACTAGGAAATCTCCGGGGACGAAAGCCGGGCCCTGGTGCACCAGCTCTCCAACGAGAGCAGGCTGTCCATCACTGACTCCCTTTCTGAGTTCTTTGATGCCCAGGAAGTTCTGCTATCTCCTAGCTCTTCAGAAAATGAGGTTTGGATGCTGTTTTCAGTCAACCGGCCCCCAAATCTCCTTTATGTCTTTCTTTACCAGACTGCTCAGTAAAGATCTGTCAACAAAAAACGCTAGATTCCACAGCTCCTCCATGCCATTACATTCTGAGTGTTTGCTTGTAATGCACCCCCCAAACACCAAGTGATGCCATACTCTAGGGAAATGTGAAATTCAGGGTGTCGGACTCTTATTTTTGTTACTTAGGCGTTTTGCAGTTTCCCATTGCTAGTTGTGAATTCTACCTGTGCATATACCTGCTTTATATCCAGTGTGTTTTTTAATTGTGTTAATTTGCAATATACATTTTATATCATTACTGTCTGATATGTTTATTACATTAATCCATACTTATAAACATTCTTTTAAATTGATGTATAAGAAAATCATACTTTCTAGGATAGGCAAGCCCCACACTTAGCATTACTATGTATGATTTTTATTCATTAAATATAGAGAAATATAATAATGTATGTTATATACTATATAAGATATACTATATACTATATAATTTTGTTTATGTACTAATTCCCATGCAAGGGTCTTTTTTTCACAAAGAGTTCAAAAGCAACTCGGTTATTCCAGTATTAGCATGTTCTGGATATGAATTTTTGTGGTGGCAGTAGAGTTTTTTTGTTTGTGAGAACCCTGAATATCTAAGACGGTCCTCCCTTCTTCTGCCCCCTTTTTCCTTCCCTGTGGATAAAACTTGGGTCCTTTGCATCCTAGGCAAGCACTCCACCTGCACTCCCAGCCTTAGAAGTTTGTGTTTTGCTGTGAGCATCACCTAGGTAGAGTGCAGAACAGCGGAAGGCATTCTATGAAAATGGCACCCCAAATTATTTCTGTGGATTCATAACGCGAGACACAGCATGCTTGGTCATTTGGAGTAGAGTTTTCTGAAAGGCTATTTTTTTGTTTGCTCTTTCTCTCTGTCTCTGTTTCTCTCTCATGTGTATTATCTCTTCTTTCCCACAGATTTCTGATGACGATTCATATGTCAGTGACATAAGTGATAATCTGTCCTTAGACAACCTCAGTAATGATTTAGACAATGAAAGACAGACCTTAGGTAAGTGGTACATTGCAGGACCCCTGGGAAGCCTGCAACTCTCTCTCTCTCTCTCTCTCTCTCTCTCTCTCTCTCTCTCTCTCTCTGTGTGTGTGTGTGTGTGTGTGTGTGTGTGTGTGTGTGTGTAGGTCAGTTCTCATTGGCTGTCATTCTTCTAGTGACATCTACTTTATTTTTTGATATAGGGTCTCTCATTGGCACTGGAGGCTTTCCAATTAGGTTAGGCTTGTTTCCTGAGAGCCCAAGGGGTCCTCCTGTCTCTGCCTTCCAAGTGCTGAGATTACAAATGTGCACCACCGTGCCTCATTAAAAAAAAAAAAAAAAAAAAAAAAAAAAAAAACCAAGGGTCAAGGGTGCCCCTTGTAGAGAAAATACAAGCATTTTCTCTACAAGTGCAATATAGGATATGGTGTTCTGTCGTAAGGTACCGAAGTATTGTTGTAGCTCAAGAATTTGATGAGAGAGAGAAAGAATAATTTGATAGGGCATGCATAACAAAAAGTCTAAGTGGTAGTTAGCTTCAGATATTCAGTAGGATACACTCCTCGTGGCATCCCAGGCTACGCCTTCATTATTACTTAATCCTAAGGGGGAAAATAATGACCCAGAAAGATATTTTTGGAACTGTCAAGCTGGCTTAGTGGGTAAAGGTACTCGCTACCAAGCTTAGCCATCTGAGTTCCATCCCTAGGACCCACAAAATAAGTGGGACTGACTTATAACAAATATAACTTATAACTTATGACAAAATAAGAGAGGACTGACACCCACAATTTTCTTCTCTCTCACACACACACACCACCCTCACACTGTGGCACATGAATGTTAAATAAATAGTGTGGTTTTTAAAGAAAGGTATTTGATAATGTATGTCTGAATTGTGGGGTCCCTGGACGTCTCACTAATCCTAAGCAGCTCGTGACTTCAGGAAGCAGAATGGACAGGTTAGGAAGATGCTCATAGAGTGAGTGCGACCAGGTCCATGGTCCTCTGCACAGGTCCCTTAACTTCTGACACCCTCAGTCTTGGCATATCATTTGCCCCCATTGAATCCTCAAGGTACTATCCACCACCCATTTTCATATCTACACAGATGACAGGAACTCTGCAAGACCCTTTTATTTCAGTGTCTCAGCTCAGCGAATGTTTGTGAACTGTGCTGATGGATTGTCCAAACACTACAGAGCCATTGCTTCGAAAGCTCCAGGGGTGGTGGATAATACCCCACCATCTACAAAGCCTCCTTTCTGAGTCACCTGCCGGCAGGAATATACTTCACTGAGTAGAAAGTCACCCCTTGATAGAAAGCCCCAAAGCCCAGTGAGTTAGAAGTAAAAGAAATGAATGTAGGTTGTTTTCTAGGAAAACACAGGATGAAGAAACGAAGAAACATCACTCGCTCTCTCAATGAGCAGTGAGTGGTAGGAGCACCAAAATGCTGCTCCAGCCACAAAGGAGGAAGATGACAAAGGCTGAGCCCCCCCCCATGTCCCAGAGGCCTTAGGGAGGGAGTCAGGGGAGCACAGAGTAAACAGGATACAGAGGTAAAGTTGGAAGAAAGGATGTAGACGAAGGCTATGCTGCATCAGCAGCAGCTGAGATGCTCAAGGCCGTGGCCGGGCTTCTTCTCTAGCTTAGTCTGTGCCTGTTTAGCTCAAACACAACACAACACACACTGGAAGGAACTTCTTTCATTTGAACTTGAATACCAGAAACAGATGTCCCCAGTTCTCTGTAGACATTCTCTGATGGTGACAGGGTTTCTGGACATCTTGAAAAGAGGCTTGCAGAAGTAACCTTCATGTATTACAACTCAGTGTGCCTACTGAGGAAAGAAGTAAACCCACTCTTCTGTGGGTGTAGCTCAGCTGAAAGAGTACTTTCTTAGCATGGGTGACCTCCTGGATTATATAGCCAGCACCAAGTAAAATGAGACATGATGGTGTTCTCCTGTAATCCCAGGGTTAGGGAGGTAGAAGCCGGAGGATGAGAAATTCAAGGGCATCCTTGGCCTCATCCTAGTTCAAGTCTAGCTTTTGGATATACAAGACTCTGTGTCAGGAAAGAAAATCCCCCAGTGCAGCAGATGCTTGGTGTTCAGGGTACTTCTTCTCAGTTTCTCTTCCCTCAAAGAGCACAGGTCACGTGGCGGGGCCTGCTGCTGTGCCTGATGCCACTGAAGTTAAGTAGCTGAGAATATGGACTGAAGGAAGGGAACCCTTGAGTACCAGCCGCAACTCTGTTCCTTGTTGGTTATATGTGCTGGTCCCTCCTCTCTGCCTCGCTTTCTTCATCTATAAAATGGGGAGGATAATGCTCTTCTCTTCAAGAATTATCCTAAAGAGGAAGAATAGCACATGCCAGAGACTGAGGCCACCGGCACCACAGGGTGAACAGCGGGGTGCGTGTGGGCCATGAGTAGCACGGCTGTGGTATTACAGTAGCAGTCTTTGACGTGTTAGACTAGTAAACCAAAGAAAGTATGAGACTGCCTGCAATGATGTCTCTAAAGATGCTACCATTTTCAGCTATGGGCCTGTGCCATATAACCAATTAAAGTAAATGTGGAACTTAACATACTTCAGACTTTTCTGTTCATCAAAGCTGCCTTTGTATTCAGAGGGATGGGTTATGTAATGAGTTAATGCTAAGTGTTTATGTTTAGTAGATGAGTACACACGAAAGTGGTGAGCATCTATTCATCAGTACAGCGACAAGATGCCATTTGAAAAGAGATACAGGGTAGGAAAGAGACGTCAGAGGGTGAGATAAAGAGGTGGGCAGTTTTACATACGTGAATGTAAATGCTTCCTTCACCAAAACCACCATGGACCAAGCTTAAATTTCAATGCCAACTCAGAATAAAATTATAAAAACAGATATAAAATTTTAAAATAGACATAAAAGCAAAAGGAAGGAAAGCAATTTATGTAGGATGAAGAAGAAATGCTCACGAAAGCATTCCAGAACATACCAGAAATTTCTTAAGTGTCCAGAATCAGGGACAGCATTTAAAACAAACAGTGATGCTGGGGATGGAGGCATGCACTTGGAATCACAGTGCTTGGGAGGCAGAGGCAGGAGAATCACAGGTTCGAATCTACCCCGAGGCATATAAAAGGACCCTGTCTGAAAATACCATGGTGGGGGGGGGGCATGAAACCAACAGTGGCAAGCTTGGCAAGGGTTCTGAAGATGAACGTTCACAACGGACCTTGTCTTATGGAAAATGTTGTACACCTGTAGTAGTCAGGGTTTTCGTCACCATGACAATCACCTGGGGTGAAAGCTTAGAGGAGAGAGGGTTCCTTTACACCTGTGATTTGGGAGATTTTGGCCTTTCGTTGTTTGTCCCCATTGTCGTGACCTTTGGCGGGTCAGAGCATAGGATGGAGAAGACGAGT